>OZ020223.1:2697537-4183162 GCA_963971325.1 Aphodius granarius
CAGGGTGTTCCAAACTTAAACCACAAAAAACATGTCGGTTACACAGATCAAATGAGTTTGTAGAAAATTCTTTTAATAATTGGATAGATTTTAATAATTGTATTAGCTGGGAAGAATTTCGAAGAATTTGTCTCTAATTTGGTGAAAGAATCACCAAAATCCATCAAAGAATACAAAAGTTATCGATGATCAAAATTTTGTTAAATGTTTAAACTTTGTGGCAACTTTCTATCCAAAGTTAGAGGCCGGCTTAATGCACGACGCCGTAAAATTCTTCACGGATCGCTTTTATGAATTATATCAGAGCCAGGAGCCAGAGGTACATGGAGTCTCGTGCCAGGAAATGAGTAAGCTAAGCAGCGTATTCCGCATTGCCAACTATCTAAAAATAGTAAGTGCAGTTCGAAAAGAAACCCCGACTAATAGCAATTTGGCAATTTAATAATAAATGAAGTGTTAATACATAATAACTTATTAACAAACACAACTCGTAATCAGCGAAGCATGGAACATGGCATCACTGGCACGGTGCAGTTCAAAGACAGCGTCAGGTCATCACTGTCCTTGGAAGTTGTGGAGATAATTTATGGAAAGGTTAAGGCCATTGCTGAATGGAAATCGAAGACCCCAGGAATAGTCACGGTTCTTAGAGACGAAGCTGATCTTCAAAAACAAATGGACGTGTTCATGCAGAATATCACGTTCATAGTTTCATCACGGTAAATCAAACTCAATTATTGTCTTGAGCCCGATGGTAAACTAAATAAACGTTGGAAACACTCGTTAAGTCTTGCAAATATTCCAGAATTGGTGTTCCTTATCTCGATTGGAGGAAGAAAGAAAAGGAAGAAGTGTTAGAAGGAAATGACCGATTTGAGGGTTACTCCTTGGACCTGATTGATAGCATTGCCAAAATAATGAACGTGACTTATAAATTTGAATTGGCCGCCGATGGAAAATACGGTGGTTACGATAAGAAGACAAAATCGTGGAATGGGCTGATAAAAGATTTGCTGGATAGGGTATTTTTCTAGGAGTTGTGTAGAATTGTAGATCTGTTGTGTAGAATCGTAGATCAGTTGTGTAAATCTAAAGAAAGATATACTAAGAACTATCTAAAATCTTCCTTTTCAGAAGGCGCATTTAGCTATCTGTGATCTGACCATTACTCATCAACGTAGATCGGTGGTCGACTTCAGTCTACCGTTTATGACGTTGGGTGTCAGTATTCTGTACAGCAAAACTAAACCGGTTGACAGAGATATTTTCGCGTTTATGGATCCGTTTGACGCGATTGTATGGATGTATATAGTTACCGCTTATATCAGCTTTTCCCTGATCATATATCTCGTTAGCAGGTAAAGTGGACAGAGGTTTGTACATTTTGTGGCTCGTTTACTACAGTGATGATAATAATTTGGCAAATCTGGCAAGTCGTGATGATACACCATTTGAAGTTTTAGGAACACCTCACCTTATAAATGCGAACTGAATGTTTTTGTTAAAGACTTAGCTTTATCAAAAAAAAAAGCCGAGTTATTGGGTTCTAGGCTACAGGAATGGAATCTTTTCGCACGAGGTGTAACAGTGTCTTCATTTACAAAGCGTAACGAGCCTTTTAAAGCATATTTTAAAATGGGGATCTTTACGTGTATGTTACGATGTTGAGTGTCTTATGAACGAGTTTGATATTCCCCACAATACTTCTCAATGGTGATTTCTTATCGATTTATTAAAATACAGCTTCAAAGCAGTACTATTGCATATTCTTCGAATTTATATAATTTGTGAACTGATTTTATTGCAGTTTCCTCAGTTTGTTTAAGTATTGCTGTATCTGTCTAGACCTGTTACAATAAAAATAATTTATTTTTGATTGTATCAGAAAGTTGGAAATTTGTTCCCTTGTGTTATCGAAAATCAAATTATATTTTTCCAAAATTAACATATTAACTTTGTAGGATGTCACCAGGCGATTGGGAAAGCGCTCATCCATGTGACCAAAACCCAGAGGAATTAGAAAACGCATGGGATTTGAAAAACTGTTTCTGGCTAAGTCTTGGATCGACCATGTCGCAAGGATGTGACATACTGCCAAAGTAAGCATGAACATTTGTTCTCAAACATTCGCAGATTTCATTCATTTGCAATAACTATTCAATTCTTTAGTAAGCACTTCATAGCATATAAGATTTGATCGAGCAGTAGGCAAAAGAATGCACGAATTCTTGTGGACATGCATCCTGCAAAAGTAGTTGATTTTTATTGTGGACTCTGTGCCATGTGTTGTACTGTACACTGTGCTGAATATTCCCCCCACTCCTGAATACAAGCTACTTTACACTACTAACAACGCATTCTGAATATTTAAGGGGCATATCGTCACGGATGGCGATCTCCATGTGGTGGTTCTTCATTCTGATCATCAATTCCTCATACACAGCAAATCTAGCCGCGTTCTTGACAATGGTACGGATGGGACCGTCCATTGACAACGCGGAAGCGCTCTCCAAGCAGACCAAAATCAAGTACGGCACCGTGGAGGACGGAGCCACCCAGACATTCTTCCGTGACTCGAATTTCTCGACGTACCAGAGAATGTGGATGCAGATGTACCAGTCAAAACCAAGCGTCTTCGAGAAGAGCAACGCGGACGGCGTGAAACGGGTGAAGAACACGAAAAACCAACTGTACGCCTTCCTCATGGAGAGTTCCTCCATTGAGTACGTTGTGGAGAGAGACTGCGAGTTAAAACCAGTCGGGGGGAGACTTGATTCGAAAGGCTATGGAATTGCGATGCCAATGAGTAATATAGCATTGAAAATGAGGTTTCGTTTCGTAAACGCTAACGGCCGCTTTTCGGTCCATTGACGGTTAAGTGTTTCGTTGTCATGGTAACCAACCGTCAGCGTCGGCGTTACGGAAACGAAACCTGATTGTGAACGCACCATAAGTATACGAATTGATGAATTTCTCTAATTATTTTTACTTATAGATTCGCCGTATCTTGGAGCGATTAATAGAGCTATACTTAAGCTTCAGGAAAATGGTACTTTGAGTGCTCTCAAGGCTAAATGGTGGAAGGAAATGCATGGTGGTGGTGCATGTGACGTACGGGTGTTTATATATTGTTATTAAGCTTATGTGTTTGTTATGTTTTAATTATTGTTCGTAGGAAGGTGAAGCACCAGCAAGTAGCCGGCTTGCCTTAACAAATGTAGGAGGAGTTTTCGTCGTTCTTGGAGTAGGGGTCGTGATAGCGTTCGTCATATCCGCGGCGGAATTTCTAAGCAACGTGAAAGCAGTTGCCGTGGAAGAACACGTAATCATTTACCGTAAAAATGCATTTTGTTGCAAAGTACTGACCATTTTTTGTAGAAATTGTTTTTGGAGGTGCTTCTTTCCGAGCTGAAGTTTGCCGTGAAATTTTGGATAACGACGAAGAATATCGATCTCAACGACTCAAATAAAAACATTTCCAGTAACGACAATGAAAATTGTACCGAGAGCGAGAACGCGATCTTAGCAGATAAAAATGGAATAAAAACTCATATTACCGAATGAATGCTTCATTCTGGATATAGTGCGTAATGGATTGTCTCTTTCACGCGTGTTTGTTTGTATGTTCCCGTGCTCTGGAGTCTTCTGATGACTAGTTACAAACTACCTTCCTGTTTGGATGTAGTAACAAACCTGAAACAGAATAGAAAGGGTATTAGAAAAATGTTATAAATATACATAAATAAATAAATAATTAGATGTATAGTATGTTCTTTTCTTTAATATATTATTCCAAATCCTATCTTTTACTTTCCGACTAGTACTCTCTAGAACAGTGTTTCCCAACCTTTTTTGAGCTATGCCCCACCGAAGCTGGTCTAAAAATCTCATGCCCCACTTCATATTGTCTTTTTTTATACCTATAACAGAGTTGGAAATGAACCTTACTCGGAACGGTGTACGTTTCTCATTTCGTCATTGGTACACGTTCTGCCCAACAAACTTTGACTAATTTCCTCTCTGTGACGTAATGAAAAACTTGCGCCATTGGGGCTATAAAAATAATAACATAAAACAATAATTTATTTGATTATTGAAATAAATACTAAGCATTTTAGCAGAAACAAAATTTGTTACATATTCTATTATAACAAAATAGAAATAAACATTCACTTAAAAACTAATACAACACAAATCTGCCATATTTTATTATAACAACACAAAGTTAAACATTTACTCTAAAACTGAAATTGTCACTACAAGTGTTAATCGTACCCTTGAGTCTAGTTATCAAATATTCGTGCTCATTGCTAAATCTGGAAAAAGCACAAAATAGGGGAACATTTAATTAAACTGCCAATATCAACATTTGTAAAAACGGTTTTAGAGAAAGATGACAAAGATGTGATAGCTGTGCCCCTTAGTAACAACACTGTCAGAAAAAGAATGGTTAAAATGAGCAAGAGTGAGAGGCACTGACGCCTTGTTGATAACTTATGCAAGGTACATTAATAAGGAACATTTTTTTTGAGGAAATGTTATTCTGCAAATCATAAGAAAGCACCACGACCTCCAGAGATATTTTTTCTAAGCTAAAAAACTATGTTATTAATTATGTCGATAATATTCCAATACAGAACATAACATCTTGTGCTGCCAATCGTTCTCCTAACATGATGAGCAAGAAAAGTGGCTGTTTAAAGATGAAAATCCAGAAATGCTTCTTGTACATTGTGTAATCCACAGGGAAAACTTGGTAGCCAAAAATATTTGTTCAATGAAGTATTAAATTTAGTTATAAAAAGTATGAATTATTTTGTACTTCACAAATTAACATGAAATGTCACATTCGGCATTAGCTTTGATACAATTGACATATTTTATAACCGAATTTAATCTTCATTGAGAACTATTAGACAATGCACAAGAAGCATTTCTGGATTCTTATCTTTAAACAGCCGCTTTTCTTGTCCATCATGTTAGGAGCACAGTCTGCAGTACAGGATGTTATGTTCTGTATTGGAATATTAAAGACATTGAAGTAATTTTGTTGCTTATGAAGAATATCTCCGGTTGTGATGCTTTCTAATTTACAGAATAACATACCTTCAACAAAATGTTCCTCAACAATGTATCTTAAGTGGCATAGCTATCACATCTTTGACATATTTTTCTAAAAACGTTTTTACAAATATTGATGGCTTAATTAAATTTTTCCCTATTGTGTGTTTTTTTTTCAGACTTAGAATTGTGTAGGGATATTTAATAATTAGCCTCAAGGATATGATTAACGGTTGCAGTATGAACGGTACAAAGAGACTTTAAGGTAGGTTTTTTTTTTCAAAATTTTTCTATATTCCAATTGCCCCCCTCAACAATCATATTGCCCCCCAGTGGGGCGTACGCCCCACGTTGGGAAACACTGCTCTAGAAGGAAAGTATTGTAATCGATGGAAAATGCAATGATTTCTGGAAAATGTATGTATGTGTGTGGGGGTATGTGTGTATGGCCGTGAATAGAATTGCGTCCAAACGGTACAACGGGTCGGGTGAAATTTTGCTTACATATTTAGAATTACCGGGGAACGAACTGGATTGTTTTTGGTGACAATCTGACAACCGGATGTGGCAAATGTTACATACGTCTTCTGAGGGATTCATCCGAATGAGATCAGATCATACAAACTCATCCTCCAGCGACTTTAAATATGTATACAAATTTGCAGATCAGTGGGATGAACGGTTTAGGTGCTATAAGCTTTTGTAGAAGCAGTATGACAGAAACCTCAGCCTTCGTTGCTGTATTACAAATTGTCAGATTTTGACAAACGTTAGTGCCACTGACATGACACGACATTAAATAATGTCAGTGATGACAAATGTCGTTATGTCATAGAAACTGACGTTAGGTTGAGTCCAAAGTTGCTGTAGCTTTACAAAATTGAAGTGTTTAGGTTTATTTCATTGTACCAACGTTGTAGTCGGAAAGTTGGGTGGGTGAAAATTATGGAAAAATGTCTCGATTTGTCGTAATCAAATTCTGATCACCTTACTTATCCTGGCAAATTATTCAAACTAGTATTTTTACTGCTCGAAATCGTATAATAGTATGTTATTATTATACATGAGTTGTTTGGGGCACGAGGAGCGCTAGCGACGAGTGCCCCAAATGAACGAATGCAATATGTCTTATAAAACGAGTGTAATATACTATTTTTTCTACTTTGCGTCATTAATTTTATAAAAATTTAGAAGTATATTAGGTAAAATTCCAATCTAGAGTATTTATGGGTGCAACCGTTGGTAACACTGTCATCTGTCACTTAAATTCAAATATCTGTGAAAAAGTAATTATTGATAATTATTATATACCATCATATACTAGTAGTACGAAACCTAGGATGCAACACGCATGTTTAAATACGTATAAAAATATACATACTTCGCAGTTTGTGCGATTCTAAAAAATCAGTTTGTACTTACTTTTGTGGTTATGTGTATTTTCGTTTGACATGCATTTGATATCAATGTCACCAATCTTAGAAAAAAGTTACTAAAAACGGTGTTACAATTTGCTAATTGTAACACCGAAAACAGTGTTACAATGTGTGCATTGTGAATGCAAAGTAGAAAAACCTTATTTATTTTATATCAAAATTATATGAACAACAATGTAGAATGTATAAATGACCAATAGGTGGCGGCATAATACGGCGCGTTTACCAACAGTTGCTCGACTCGGCAGAGGGCAGCACAAATCGGTGTCAGCGTGTGACACGAGCTCAGTCGGTATTTTATTCAACGGACTTTTCATTCAAACGCAGTGTGTTTTCCTTGTGCTGCTGTGAGTGTTTCTGTCAGTGTGATTAGTATTAGTCCTTTGTAAATAGTCTTGTTTTAAATAAATTGTTATCCTTTGGCGGCCAAAATGGATATCCCGGATATCGTAAAAGGAGAGTTGGTTGATATTGAAGAGATTTTCGACGTATTCACTAATTACGATCGAGAAAAGGTAAGTAGCAAAAAAGCGCGGTTAAAAAATCTAGCCTAAAATTGGAGTTATTATCTCTAGTCACAGTATTATTAAAAGAATATACAATTAATGAGGTTTTAAAGCAGGAGTTGTACCCGAGTTCAATTTATCCTATAATGTCAGCCTCATGGAAGAGGTTTTTTATTGTCATGCCTCCTCTAAATAAGACAACGCGTTGATGGCAAGAAATGAGACAACAAAATCAACTTGTCTGACACATAACAACCGTAGATAGAATTTCTAGAATTAGTAATGCGTGTGTTTAAAATCCTTTTTCGGAACACCCCCTTTTTGGTTTACAGCAACCAGTCATGGCTTCAATTGCGGATTTCTTTAATGAAGCAAGGCAACAGATCGAGAACTTCAAAAACCACGGAGATTTCCAGCCTGACCTGTCGAAAATTAAGAAAGAAAGACCTACCATCAACGGCAATTACACAGCTGTTACAAAAGAAAATACCCAAACTATCAAAGCGGTGGAAGAGGAACCGATCCGTCGATCCAGGAGGGGAAAAGCCCTGTCCGAAATTTCCACAAACACAACGCGTTCCGGTGCCGTAAAGCTAGAGAAAATATCCGAGGCTGACTCAGAGAAGATACCGGAGACAGTTACCGTCAAAGAGGAGATGCCCCCACCTCAGCAACCAGCTCGTCGGGGCAGAAAAAAGAAAATAACCACCAGCAATGACACCATTGATAGCAATCGTGATTCTGATGTTATTCTACAGAAACAACACATACCAATAGTCAATCTCAGTGACAGTGATGAAGAAGACAAAATCAACAAAATTGTTCCTCAAGAGGAACCTTTAGAGACAACCACACGGAGCACCCGCACCAAAACACGAGCTCAAGTGAAAGCAACAGAACCGGACAAATGCGTCAATAGTGAATCATCCCAGGACTCTGTAAAATCAACCTCAACAAAGCCCAGAACAAAGAAAACAAAGCAAACGAAGCGTTCACTCGATAGGTCTTCCGGAGAAGAAGATTTAATGAATTCCAGGGCTGCAAAGCGATCCAAATCTCTGGAGGAGAATGTCGCTGATCAAACTTATGTTAAGCCAACAACAGGGCCCCAAGAATTGAATGTAACGGTTACAAAGCCGGTTGATGCGACTGTTGTGGTTGAGAAGGGGAATAACTTGACTGATGAGACTGTAGTGTTGAGTAAGGCTGGGCCGGTGATTGTAACAACGCCGTTGAATAAGCGTGTTGACTTGAATGATCTGTTGACGGATGATGAGGATGAGAAAGTGGTGGAGAAAGTGGTGGAGAAGGAGGAGAAGGCGTTGGGGGCCAGGGTTGGTGCTAAGGGAAGGACTGGCCCCACGAAGCCAATCTTCAGTACATTTGAGAATAGTCCGGTGAAGAAGCGGGTGGAGGCTTTTGAGAAGTTGAAGGCTGGTGTGGAGGAAGAGGTGCCTAGGTTGACTAGGACTAAGACCAAGGCAAAGCAGCAGCCCAAGGATCAACAGGAGGAGGTAGGATTATTTTTATTTTGTTATCTGTTGGTTTTAATTTACTTGACAAAATGAGTTTGGACAAAGTGAGTTATGGACAAGAGTACCAAATTAAACGTTTCTGAAAGATTAAGAGTAATTCAGACCTAATTGTAATTGTGAATAAACTTGTAAAATCAGAAATTGGTAAAACCAATACTTAATAGGATTTGAAATTGAGAATAATAATGTAGGAAGTTTGACTTTGTCACAAGTTCTATGACATCAAAGTGTAGAAATTGAACTTTCTAGTCATAAAATACAATATTTCTAACCTAAGACAATTTTATTTATAATTGGAACTACTTGCTGTTTTATTGCATCTGGTTTTTGCGAATTAAATTTTTTCTAGTCATAAAATACAATATTCTTGACCTAAGACAAGTTTACTTTTTATTGGGACTACTTGCTGTTTTATTGCATCTGGTTTTTACGAATTAAATTTTTTCTAGTCATAAAATACAATATTCTTGACCTAAGACAAGTTTACTTTTTATTGGGACTACTTGCTGTTTTATTGCATCTGGTTTTTACGAATTAAATTTTTTCTAGTCATAAAATACAACATTCCTGACCTAAAACAAGTTTATTATTGAGACTTAATCTGTTTCTTGGAATTCTTTCTTCTTTCTAATAATAAAACAACAAATTCTAGGCTTGTATGTCTTTTTCGATCGAACAAACACTATCATTATTCTCATCCCAATATAGGTAAAGGCAGAAAAAGAATCGGCAGATTCGTCGCGCCCATCCAAACTACCGGTCGTCGACAAGAGCAGGGTGACGCCGCAGCACCACAATCGCTTCCTGCCGGCAACTTTCGCGGGCAGCTCGAGCGCCTCGAAGACCCAGACGGCCCTCAGGGACATCATCCTGCCGGCAAAATCGGCGAGCGCCCTCAAGGCATGCCAGCAGGAGTTCATCGAGCGCGAGGTGAAGCGTCAGAAGGAGCAGGAGGCGCTTAAGAAGCGCGAGGCGCTCCTGCAGGCCAAGAAGGAGGAGAGCAAGCGCAAGCGCGAGGAGAAACAGCTGAAGGCGCAGAGCGCGCGCGCCGCCCTCGAGAAGGACAAGCAAAGGATGCTCGAGGAGGCCGAACGCGCCAAGGAGGAGAAGTACAAACAGATGATGGCCGAGAAAAACGAGAAATTCGCCAGGCAGAAGGAAGAAGCCGAAGCGAAGAGAATGCTCGCGCACAAAAAAGCGCAGGAGGAGAAAAGGGCGCTGGAGGCGAAAAGGCGCGAGGAAGAGAGGAAGGCCTTCGAGAAGAAGGAGAAACCTGTATATCTTGACCAATCAGCGCCCCTTCTCCCCACCGATGATTGCTACGATAGCGACGACGATCGACGAGCTGACGACGTCAATACGCCACTTTGGACCAGAAGTAAGTGTTTTTGTGTTTTTTTTTTATTTATTACCGTCTGTATTACTTCGCTTTTGGAGCCTGCTGACTTGGGAGCAGGGTTGTTTTAAAAAACGTTTTTTTTTATTTAAAACATTAACAACAGTTTTTTTTTGTTAAAATGTGTTTTAAAACAAGAAACAATGTTTTAAAACACCTCCCAAAAAAAAACATATTTTAAATCATGTTTTTTTAAGTTTTTTTTTACTTTTCAAGGTAAAGTGTCAGAACAAAATAAATTATGGAGATTTAAGAATAATATAAAATCTATCATTTTAAAATGTTGGCTCTCTTGGATTGTTAGTATGTTCTCTGTTCCATTTGACGTTGTAATGGGATTCCCTGACGGTTAGGGGAATACCTCACGGGTAGTTAGTTGGATTTAATACAAAACAATTATTTACTATTATTTATTTGAAAAGGTTTTTAACACTGTTATTTTTAAAGATCCCTGGTAGTCTCTAAATGATTCTATTGAATGTAGTTCGGAAATAAAAAGTAACAGTAGAAAAAACCATGTTTTAAAACATAACAACCCTGCATGGGAGGGACTATTCTTGTATTGTCTAGATGTTTGATGACGCATTCCCGCAAATCGCCTGACCCTTAATCTATTTTATCACTCAGGGTTTTATTAGACAATTAATCTTCTAGTAAAATGGGTGTAAATTTCAATTTCAGAAGAGAATATGTACGTCCTTTTGAAGAACATTCACCACGTTGGGGATAAAGTGAAGAACACTCTGTTCATGTGCGAAGCGACGACGCCCGACTTGACCGAGATCTTCAAGAATATAAACCCCGCCAAGTTGAAGCGTACCTCGAGCGCCGTCTGGCGGAAAGCGCCCCGTTTTACCATGATGACAGTTCCCAACGAGCAGAGCATTCGAGAGGACGACGACGACTATTGAACTGTCAATACTTAATTATTACTATTTTTACTAGACCCCCCCCCCCATTTTAATCAGCGTAATATATTTATGGAATAAGATGTTTATTATTATCATTATTATTATTATTACATTTTATACGTTTATCTACAAAAAAAATAAATAAATTATTCTTAGATCACAATAATTTAACTAATTCTAGTAGTCCCCGAAGGTTACGCAGGTAAACTTCCGGATGACTGTTGAAGTTGCTTCTCTTTCGCTTTCAATTCGTGCATATACGCTAGGAAGCAACACCAGACCAAACTGCACACGCTTACGTACGTCACACGATTTCGTTCTTTGATGTAGAGGAAGTTTACGGTTTGCAAAATTGGCCAAACAAAAATTGCCACCTACAAATAAATAATTAATAAAAAAAACTCAATCTACCATATTTTGATTACAAAAGTTATTGCATATCTACCATATTTTGATATGCAATAACTTTTGTAATCTTTGGTAAATTATGATGATTCTTTCAGCAGATTACAGACAAATTGTTCAAAATTCTTCCTGGCTAACACAATTTTTAAGGTAATTATTTCTACAAGTCATTTGATCTGTGTAACCGATATGATGTTTTTGCAGGCTACGTTTTGAATCACCCTGTGGAAAAATTAAGGACAATGGGCAAGTTCTTGCAGTTCAAGTGTTTCCAAATTGATTAGAAATGTATTGGTATTATACTAGTTTCATTTTGATATCTTATTTTTCAAAGGAATGTACAGTGTTTTAAATGAAACATTGTAAATTTCGTTGCTGCAGTATTATTTATACCACACTTGGGCATCACGTTAATGCCCACGAATGTGTCTATACCGGAAAGTGGTCAAGTCAACAAAAATACAGGCTTACGAAAAGTGCAAAAAATTGCCTAAGTTTGACATATTTATTCAAGGTTAAAAATTAAAATTGAGTACTTCTCAATAACTTTCCAATACTGTCCTAACACTTTCTTGCCTTCTACATTAACGTAGTAGTCTACCCTCAATTAGTATCTACTGGTGGCTGCTAGTTAGGCGCTGATGTCACTAGATAAGATTAGAACCAAAAGTTCTAGTTTTCATGCAGCTACTTGCGCTAGATGGCGCCACCAATGACCGCACGATTTAATGTTCAGATTTTTACAACCAATTATTACTCTCACTTTTCTTACTACAATCGAATTCTTATTACCTTGTGGTTTAGTATAGTATTTAACATTAACAGACAAAATAATGAATCATTATCTGGGTAATTTAGGGAATTTTTAGTCTTTTTTTTTAGTCTCTACTGACCTTGGAGTGCAGAGTCAGTAACAGCAGTTCGCCGAAACACCGCTAGATACCAGCACATCGCAGCGCATTTATTCTAGATATTTCTCGAATAACATGGCATTGATAATTTTCGTTTTGTGCGTCGAAAAAAATTTTTTTACGTAAATGTTGAGTACCACGCGATTGTACATAAATGTATCTGCAGCCGAAAGTCATTGTCATCCTTTCACCCTTACCTGAGACAAAAATATAGACTTGCAAAGAGTCAACAATTTTGCCCATGTTTAACGTATTTATTTATAGCGAAAATCCCAAATTCTTTACTTGAAAACAACTTTCTGCCTTTCCTACACATCTTTGAAATACATTAGCGAAAATACCGTGCTAAAACAGGCCCTACTTTTCTCACAATTCGAAAATATAAGGAGGTATGTTTTTGTGTGCTAGATCAGGGGGTAGACTTCTACATTAAATGAAAATCAAATGTACAATATTTAAGTTAAAATGCTGTATCTTCTTTGAAAAGTAACATATTGAAATGAATCAAACGTCAAAATATTCCTGATTAATTTAGCTTCAAAACTGAGTTGGAGAAAACCAGACAAAGGTCATTAATTGTTCCACAAGATGTTGCAAACTTAAGACTATAAAAACAACTGTTTACTAAGAAAAAATGAGTTGTACTAGAAAGAATTTCGTAGAAAATAAATCCAAAACCAAATAAACCAATAAATCAAAAAAGAGGTCAATTGCTGTAAGAATATGTCTCATTTTTTAATTGCAATAATTTGTGTAATCTTAAAAACACTACATACCTTATATGTCGGCAAGAATTTCACTTTCACTTCTTCTACAGCTTCCTCCACGGAATGCGAGATCATATAATTCATGGCAAAAAAGAAACAACACATTGCTGCAGGTCCATACGTTACTTGTTCAACTAATGCCTACAAAACAAACAAATTCCTCAAACATTTACTGTAGTTGTCAGTACAATATAGTTACCATAGAAACAGAGCATTTCACCATATTTCAACATAAGCTTTGTTTGGATTAAAAACACCGGACTCACCTTAGAAACAGCATTTTGTAGTGTAGGGGCAGCAGGCCACAATTTTGTTGAGATTCTAATCCAAGCATATAATGTTGGAGCTGTGAATAAACCACCGTATAAACTGAACCGTAAAGCTTGCATCCAATCGTAGTTCTCCCATGTTTTACCGGCTATCGTCTGTTGGATAATACAAGACGTGGGCCAAATGGTACCGTATGAAAGCATCCCTCTTACAACTGGGTGCCTTCTCGTGAAGGCAACAAATCTCGAAAACACTGTCATCTTATCATAAATTAATACAATACTGATTGTACCTGAAAAACACGTCGGTTTATGTATTGTTTAATGTTTGATAAGTTTGTTTAAGTTGCAAAAGGCTTACCTTATGTGTCTAGTTCGAAATTAACGTCAGTGAACGTCAGCTAAGCATTTTGATTGCCAAAATTTTAAACCTTGAACAGGGACGCGCGCGTCACACGTCTGGGAACTCGCTAGTTGCAATGCGTTCACGCTGTAACTCGTGAGGGACACCCATCTTTCTCTAACGCGTTACATACCGCGGTAATTCACCGTTACGTAACAGAAACTGGCGATTTCGATCGAATTTTGAACGTCCTTCCACGCGCGGTAAACCGTGACGTAAACATTGTTTGACGTTTCTAGAACAATGTGAGCAAAAGTCAAAAGTGAACTTTAATCAGCTGATATACGTCACTCCTTGCCAGATCTTAAAAAAAAAACCCTACCCGCCGCTGTCAAAACATGTCCATAACCACAAAAAACGTTATTAACTTTCGATAAGGCAATCATGTTTTTAAAAATAGTTTTTAGTTTATCGGTATTAATAGGTCTGTTTGCAATATTTTACGATCCAACTTACTTAGATTATGTTAGAAATATACTGCTTGAGAGACCGAAAAGTGATGGAGGTAAAATATTCACGAAAGACGAATTATCACAATACAATGGTGTGGATAAAGAGGAGCTATATCTAGCACTTCTAGGAACTGTGTTTGATGTAACAAATGGTTCAAAACACTACGGCCCGGGGCAATCTTACAATGTATTTGTAGGTTAGAATTTAGACAACAACACCTCGAAATCTAACCTAATTTTTTGGTGTATTTTAAGGTCGTGATGCCAGTAGAAATTTTATCGATGGTAATTTTGACATCGAAGATATTTCGGATGATGTTGTGGGATTGCCTCCAAATGATATCAAACAACTCGATTATTGGTTTAATTTCTACAAGACGCAATATAAAAAAATCGGTAAGTTTGTATCATGGCGGGATGACCATAACGACGGAAGTAATACCTTTCCAAATATTAAGCAATCTTAATGAAACTAACAATAATTATTGTTAAGAGTAATTAACAATACAAAGTCAAAAGTAGTGGTTGAAACCATCCTAAATGTCAGCAAAACAATATAAAGTCAAGGGGCAATTTATGAAGGCAAATATATTGACAAACATTTCTCAAAAGTTTACAACTTTCAAAATAATTATGCAAGCTTGATGAAACTGACAATAGTTATTGCCAAGAGTCTAATGAACAATATAAAGTCAAGAGTAGTGGTTGAAACCACCATAATTGTCAGGCAGAACAATATAAAGGCAAGGGAACCGTTTATGAAGACAAAGATATTGACAAACATTTTTCAAATGTTTATAACTTTCAAAATAGTTATGAAATATTAATGAAACTAACAATAGTTATTGCCAAGAGTCTAATAAATAATACAAAGTCAAGAGTAGTGGTTGAAACCAACATGGATGTCAGAGAAAACCATATACAGTCAAAGGAACAATTTATGAAGAGAAAGATATTGACAAACATATTTCAAAAGTTTATAACTTTCAAAGTAGTTATGCAATGTTAATGAAACTAACAGTAATTATTGCCAAGAGTCTTATGAACATACAGAGTCAAGAGTAGTAGTTGAAACCACCATAAATGTCAGATAAAACAATATATAGTCAAGGGGGCAATTTATGAAGACAACGATATTGATAAACATTTTTCAAAAGTTTATAACTTCTAAAATAATTACGCAATCTTAACGAAACTAACAATAATTATTGCCAAGAGTGTAATGAACAATATAAAGTCAAGAGTAGTGGTTGAAACCACCATAAATGTCAGGCAGAACAATATAAAGGCAAGGGAACCATTTATGAAGACAAAGATATTGACAAACATTTTTCGAATGTTTATAACTTTCAAAATAGTTATGAAATCTTAATGAAACTAACAATAGTTATTGCCAAGAGTCTAATAAATAATACAAAGTCAAGAGTAGTGGTTGAAACCAACATGAATGTCAGAGAAAACCATATAAAGTCAAGGGAACAATTTATGAAGAGAAAGATATTGACAAACATATTTCAAAAGTTTATAACTTTCAAAATAGTTATGCAATGTTAATGAAACCAACAGTAATTATTGCCAAGAGTCTTATGAACAATACAGAGTCAAGAGTAGTAGTTGAAACCACCATAAATGTCAGATAAAACAATATATAGTCAAGGGGACAATTTATGAAGACAACGATATTGATAAACATTTTTCAAAAGTTTATAACTTCTAATATAATTACGCAATCTTAACGAAGCTAACAATAATTATTGCCAAGAATGTAATGAACAATATAAAGTCAAGAGTAGTGGTTGAAACGACCATAAAGGTCAGGCAGAACAATATAAAGGCAAGGGAACTATTTATGAATACAAAGATAGTGACAAACATTTTTCGAATGTTTATAACTTTCAAAATAGTTATGAAATATTAATGAAACTAACAATAGTTATTGCCAAGAGTCTAATAAATAATACAAAGTCAAGAGTAGTGGTTGAAACCAACATGAATGTCAGAGAAAACCATATAAAGTCAAGGGAACAATTTATGAAAAGAAAGATATTGACAAACATATTTCAAAAGTTTATAACTTTCAAAATAGTTACGCAATGTTAATGAAACTAACAGTAATTATTGCCAAGATTCTTATGAACAATACAGAGTCAAGAGTAGTAGTTGAAACCACCATAAATGTCAGATAAAACAATATATAGTCAAGGGGGCAATTTATGAAGACAACGATATTGATAAACATTTTCCAAAAGTTTATAACTTCTAATATAATTAAGCAATCTTAACGAAGCTAACAATAATTATTGCCAAGAGTGTAATGAACAATATAAAGTCAAGAGTAGTGGTTGAAACCACCATAAATGTCAGGCAGAACAATATAAAGGCAAGGGAATCATTTATGAAGACAAAGATATTGACAAACATTTTTCGAATGTTCATAACTTTCAAAATAGTTATGAAATATTAATGAAACTAACAATAGTTATTGCCAAGAGTCTAATAAATAATACAAAGTCAAGAGTAGTGGTTGAAACCAACAAGAATGTCAGAGAAAACCATATAAAATCAAGGGAACAATTTATGAAGAGAAAGATATTGACAAACATATTTCAAAAGTTTATAACTTTCAAAATAGTTATGCAATGTTAATGAAACTAACAGTAATTATTGCCAAGAGTCTTATGAACAATACAGAGTCAAGAGTAGTAGTTGAAACCACCATAAATGTCAGATAAAACAATATATAGTCAAGGGGGCAATTTATGAAGACAACGATATTGATAAACATTTTCCAAAAGTTTATAACTTCTAATATAATTACGCAATCTTAACGAAGCTAACAATAATTATTGCCAAGAGTGTAATGAACAATATAAAGTCAAGAGTAGTGGTTGAAACCACCATAAATGTCAGGCAGAACAATATAAAGGCAAGGGAATCATTTATGAAGACAAAGATATTGACAAACATTTTTCGAATGTTTATAACTTTCAAAATAGTTATGAAATATTAATGAAACTAACAATAGTTATTGCCAAGAGTCTAATAAATAATACAAAGTCAAGAGTAGTGGTTGAAACCAACATGAATGTCAGAGAAGACCATATAAAGTCAAGGGAACAATTTATGAAGAGAAAGATATTGACAAACATATTTCAAAAGTTTATAACTTTCAAAATAGTTATGCAATGTTAATGAAACTAACAATAATTATTGCCAAGAGTCTTATGAACAATACAGAGTCAAGAGTAGTAGTTGAAACCACCATAAATGTCAGATAAAGCAATATATAGTCAAGGGGGCAATTTATGAAGAGAACGATATTGATAAACATTTTTCAAAGGTTTATAACTTCTAAAATAATTACGCAATCTTAACGAAACCAACAATAATTATTGGCAAGAGTGTAATGAACAATACAAAGTCAAGAGTAGTGGTGAAAACCACCGCAAAAGTCAGACAAAACAATATAACGTATAGGAAGGATACTTATAGAATACTGATAAACATTTTCAAAGTTTTTAACTTAAAAAATACGTCAGTTTGATGTCTAATGTTTGTCTGTCATTCATGATTACTATCACAGTTCAACAGTCATAAATAACAAATCCAATAGGTAAACTAATCGGCAGATACTACGACGAAGACGGTAAACTTACTCAATACGGCAAAGAGATTCGGAAATTAATAAAGCAGTCTTTGCAAGCGGAAGATGATCAAAAACAATTGAAGAGAACATATCCGCCGTGTAATGCCGAATGGGATGTCAAAAGTGGATCAAGAGTTTGGTGTACCAGGAAAAGGTTTGCCTTGAGTTAATTGTATTATATGTTCAAGAAAAAAAAAAGAGAACTGGTGTGTTATGAGTTATTTTTGTCGTAAGTTTATGTTGGGTATAGATGTTTCGAACTAAGTACAGCACAGTTGTGTATGCAACCAAATATACGCGGGTCTATTTATAAACCATACACTGGGTATAATTGGTTGCATATGTCAAGATGCTCTTCCTAGTTAAAAACTAATCTATACACTTTAGTAATTGGCATATAAAACGTCGACAGTTTGATTGAAACAGTTGACAGTTTAATTGTCAAATTTAATAGCATACCTTTTTTATTGAACAAACTTTTTTTATTGAACATATATATTACATTATTCACAAAATCGTAATTTTCTAGTGGTGGAATCCAACGTGATTGGATTGGGTTTCCAAGGAAATACTACGAGCCAGGATCTGACAAGTACAGATGTGCGTGTATAAGTGAAGAAAATTTATCTATGGGCAATATTATGGAGTATGATAATTGTGACTCAGATGCACATGCTTGTTATGTTGAAACTTAGTCTGTGCTTTTATTTTGGAGGTACTTGTACATTCCAGTATTTTGTATTTTTATATTCTATGGGAGAATAAATAATTAATATAAACCACAATCTTTATTTCTTAGTCCTTCGTTTCATCTTAGGTAACTTTATCTTTTCCTTATAATAGACCATGATGTTATTATGATAGACACGCTTGGAGTACTTGTTATAGTTGGGGTGTTTCTTGATGATAAATTGAAAATAACAAACCTCCACCACCAAAGCGATCAAACTTATAAAGTACCCAATAAACAGTGCAACGATAGCCCCTATAAATTTCTGCATATTCATCAATGCCTTGGTGGTCTGCAAAGTCATCGGAATCTCGGCGTTCAGAGTCGGTTGCATAACATCATCAAGCCACTTCTTCAACAAACCCGCCTCCAGGACCCTCCTTATGTACTTGTCAACCCTTGGCTTGATGGGGGAATTCTTCTGGAGACCTATGGAGATCGGCATATTTATAAGGCAGTCGCTCATAATATGCAAATTTCGATTTCCGGTCTCCGCGTCGTCGGTTACGTTCTGAAAAATTTCCACTTGACGTTTCACCGTTGCCTCTTTCAGGAAGTGGATGTTCTCGTAGAAGGCAAATTTACCCGCGGCCACTCTATCGATGGCCTCACGAGTATCATTCAGAACGGCGAACTTCGACCCTATCTCTTGACTCGCCGGGTCTAACGAAGACCTAAAGAATTCACGGTTTATGTCGCCGAGACCGCCCAGTTGGAGTTTACTGTCTACCAGTTCTTGTAAAGTGTCTATTGTCACCCTAAAATACGATACGAACACACAAATAAGCAATTGAAGTATTTTTATTAGCACTAAATACCAAAACAAACCTTGGTGCTGGATTAGCTAGAATAGCAGTCATGCTAGCCCTGTAACTAACTGCCACTAGCGTACAATATAACCAATACCACCCAGTTAACACCCTCAGCGACCAACCGGTAGGCAATTTAGGTAATGAGACCATCAGCAACATACTGTACGCGTAGAGGATGCTGTTAAAGAAATCAGCGAATAAGTACAAGCCAATTGGTTCGTCTTCTCCACGTTTCTCCATAAACTGTTCCCTCATCAGTACATATTTAGAGTGGGGGTCAAGCTGGTCAATCGTTCCCAAAGGCAACGTCAGAATTTGCTTCTTTTTGACCAAGTGAGCCAAAGACTTCTTTCGTCTGCGTTTCGGCTCGGTCACTCTCCAGTGGAATAAAGCTAGGTAATGTAGGATGATACCACTCATAAACAGACAAAGGATGACGCATAGCCACATAAGACCCCTGCAAAAATTATTTTGGAAACAACTATTCTTAAGGCTTACAGTACAAGAGATACTTGAATGGTAGAATCAGCGTTTTCCAGGAATTGTCTGTCAGTGATTCAGGCGTTAGAAATGTCAAGCATTCTGTGTTATATGGCACGGTGAGATCCATCAGATTCAATATCGAAGGGATATAATACAAATCCCCTAGGGCTATATCTGCCCTGCTTTTGATCATCTCACCAAAGAGACCTGAAAACTGCCCACCAGTTAAGCGTTTGCCCCAGAAGTGAGCGTCTGCATGCGGCGGTTCGTATAACTTGCAAGTAAAGTTCATCTCTTTGGACACTGTATCCAAAATCTAATTCAGAAAAAACGAGAAGACGTCAGTCTGGAACGTGGGGAATGCATCAAAACTAACATCAACAGACCTCAACTTCCAAACCAGCAAATCCCATGGGACCATCGCCCAGGATGGTACGCACTGTAGCCTCTTCAGGAAACGGTATCTTTGTGGTTGCCGGAGTATGTTTGAAAGCAACCACTTTCATAGTTTGATTCTTTAGATCGCGTGTCTTATCTCTGAATAAATCAGCTCCTACAGTTATAAAATTATTTGGCAGTATTATAGGGTGAACTGGGCGTGTTATAGGGTGTCTTATAGATTATACCTGAGCGAAATTTAGAATTACTCCAAGTGTCCAATCGCCTTGGGACAAAAACGCTTTGAATCGGAGAAGGGAAAGGCACAGTGGTTATATCAAACCAAGGCATGGCTGTGTAAGTTGCTTTCTGCCTTTTAACACCACCGTATTCTCGTACAAAGATCACGTTCACTATTCTCTTCCAGAGATAGTGTAAATGTTTGTGGAACAACCTTAAGTCGTAGAGTAAAATGAATTTTGCTCTGGTATCCAATACTCGGTATCTAACAAATACATACAGCATTATTTCGGTAATAACTTTGTATGAGTATCACTTTCGAATAAACAAACCTATCTCCATATCTTAGCAATCTGGCCACTTGGAATCCATTGGCAATTAAAATTATATAAATCTGACAGCCGTGGTCTTTAGTTCTTATCAATGCCTCTTGTATCCTGCGATTTGGTGCGATTAAATCTTCAGCTTCCGACACATAAACTGTGAAGAATGATAGGTAAATACCAAATTTTTTGAATAAAACATCCTGAAATACGTCGTAATAGATGGAATCTGTAATGATAGCGACGCACTTGTAAGGTCTTAATGTGTTGACCATAATTTCGGTAAGCAATGTCGTAAAATGATTTGTTTCTAAAGCATGTTCTGGTTCGAGTATGTTTGCGCTGAAAATAAAAGATTTGGATGTTTTGTAATTTGTTTGAATTGTACGCATACCCTTCTGTACTGGTATTAATAAATAACAGAAATGCTGCTGAGAGAATACAATGAAAAAGCATCTTAACCGTACGCTGAATGCTGGCTGTACTAAAGAAATTAGCTGTTAAACAAGGCTTTTTATATGTAAATTGCGTTTTAATATTTAATTCGTTATTTACTTCCAACTTAAACGCAAGTGTATTAGAAAACGGTATTCTTTATTACCTTACAAAAATGTATAAAAAACAATATAAATAAGGAATAAATGCTACTCGTCATAACAAACAGAATATTAGTAACATCAATTATACTCTGTACAAAAATAAGTATGTTATAACATCGCATCGCTTAACTTTACTGTACACCCTGTATAAAACACTCATAACCGATCTCTATAATTCAGTATGTTGTACGTAAGTCTCCATATCATCACTCAACCACTTATCATAAATGTTCTTAGCATCTCCCATATTCCAAAACCTATGGAATGACACTATATTCGATTGGCTCTCAAGAAGTCCCATGGCGTAATCATCTGGCTTTGCCTGCAACCAAAGAACAAACCCAGAAAACATTAACATCACCAGAAGATACACAGAGAATACCTGATGGAACAATGGTGAATGCGTAAGGTCCACACCCATTATCGCCAAACAGATTCCTATGTACATATCATCCGGTTGCTGTTGTTTCGGACAAACGCAAGCTCCTGGCTTCGACAGAAGTTCTATGAGGTTCCTGCTGAATGCCATTCCTCCACCCATTGTAATATAGTTGTAGCCTTGTGCGGAGTAGACGTTATAGCCGTATCTCTCGCCCAGGGCTATTGGCTTTGACGGATCGTAACAGGTCAACAGTTGACGCAAACGATCTACACTAAAAACAGATCTTACAACTATTGCAATAAGTAGTATGTTTGGTCAGGAATTAAGAGATTTATTAGAATATGGAAGAAATACTGGAACATTCGGATTGTGTCGTAGTCGGTGTATAATTCTCATCAGGAAACTTGTTCCTGAAAAATTCCGCCCTTAGTTGGTCCTCCTGCTTGATCGTATTCTTCAGGACGTCGCTCTCGGTCAAGCAATGGTGATGGCACATTAGCCTTTCCGCTTCAAACTTGGTCTCCGTACGAGGGTTGTAAAACTTCCTGTACAATCTATCTTCGGCGTCTGGTGGGCCCCATTTGGGATGCGGTTTAAAGATACCCAGAAGATTCCCCTTCTTCAAACTGGCGTATATCTCGACGAATACGATGACGACAAGGGGTATCAAGCATCCACCGATGACGCAAAGGTTCGTCATGATGTAGTAAGTGTCCCATAGCATCAAGAAATACGAGTACACGCAAGCCAATACAAAGAACACACCGGGAATCGCGGACCATAGGATCTTCCAGAATTTAGTCGGCGGTTCGCCTTTGAGGAACTGTATATCGTCAGAAAGTCTCCCGACGCCGTACAACCAATAGATGGTAAAAGTCCACGTGCCCACGCAGACGCACATCAGGTTATCGACGGTGTTCTCTAACGCGTACTGGGAGATCATGAACATGCCCCTGGGGAGCAGGAAAATGCCTACGACGCAGCTGAAGAGACAGCAACCACCGATTAGGTAGGTCTTGTACTTGTCAAAGTTGGGGTACATATCGACAATGGTCATCTGAATGCTGATGAGATGTAAGACCTGATTCGACGCCAGGAGACAAATGCACGAGGCGAAGAAGATCGCGGACCAGCCTTGAGGCAACGTAAGGAAGCTAAGACCCTGCGGGATCACCACCAAGATATTTCCGACGCCGATTCCGAGGTGATGCGGATTCACAACGGACAGCTGCGTCCCGGTGTTTCGCACAACAGCAAAATTGCATATACTAGTCAAGGCAGAGGCTAAAAAGTTTGATAATCCGATGACAAAGACGCACGCCACTGACAGGGTTCCTGAGTTAGCGCTGGGGGAGAGATGCGCCCCGGCGTACATGTTATAAAGCTCGGCGAGAGATAAATCGGCAATGACAGACCGCGCGCTTTCAAGCCAAGTGTGTATCTCGAACAACTCCTCGAACCTGGCGAAGAGCAATGCTAGGAAACCAACGTCGTGTCCGATCCAGCAGTACGTCGACGCCAGGAGCAGGGATAGGCCAGCCATATGGGCGTAGAACAACCCGCGCGTGACCTTCTTGTGGTTCTTGTACGACACAGCAGCCAGTATAAAGATTAGCCCCCATTGGAAACAAAAACTGATGATCGTCGATAGGTCTGGAGGAGTTAGATCGAAACTGAGATCCATCTTGGGATTCTGGGCGTAGATGTATCTCCAGTAAACGTATGCGGTGTGCGGGTAATCTTGGGTCATGTTAACACCGTTGCAGATACGCTTGTATCCATCAGGACAAACCTTCCATGGGAGATTAACTTGGAAGCACATCAGGAAGTACAGTATCGTGTCGGTGAGGACGTAACCACCGCGTACTGTCTTCAAGATAACGCAGACTAGGAAGATGTACATCAGACCGCGCGACATCGGCATCATATAGCGAAAGTTCAGCATACCCATTTGGCAGAACTGACCGAGAAACGTCTGCGTGTAAAAGACTGGCAGACCCAAGACAATCGCAACGACGAGATACTGCCAGATGCTGGGTTTACCCTCGGTCCCAAACGTGTTGTAACCGGTGTAGGAGACACTGTAGCACACGGTTCCCATTATGAAGTACCAATTCGAGGACCAATGGAAGCGCCCGGAAGATTTATTTCTATCGTAGGAACTTCCAGAAGCTGATATAGATCGAGATATACTAGTTGACATTTCTCTTTGTTTGGTTTAACACTTCTTGACAATGACGGGTTAAAGTACTGTTCAGAACCAACTGTGTGATGATATAGTACCCTACTACAGCATCACCTCTATGAGTTAAAGGGGGGACTAGTGGTCAAATGTTTGGTAGTGCAAAACCTAGTGTGAATAGAATCTTGATGGTAGAATTTTGACGGTACATTCTTGGAGTGGAGATGTCTTTAGTATCACGAACTGGACTGGAGTTGGATGGAATTTGAGTTATTATGATACAATTTTGCCCAGAAGTCCTTACCTGAGTATTGTGTCGTCGTCTGCAATAACGACCCACTTCGCGTGGGGCAGTTCTCGTATCTCGACGGCGACACGACTAACGATATCCATGGTCTTCTGACAGAGGTCCTTACCGTTCGAGAGATTCTGCACAATGGTGGGTATCGTGTCGTCTGCGCTTACGGAAAATTGTACAATCACAAAACCGGATAAAACTTATTCGTAAACCTACCTTCGACGTCGCTAAAGAATCGCAGAAGTTTGGCGTGAGCGCCCCACGTGCTCTTCACCACAGGCACCCTGTCCCTGTGGAACTTCGTGCAAGTTTTAACCGCGAAGTAGATGGCATCGTTCCGAAGCTGATCGCCCTGCGGATGTAATAGAATCGATCTCCTCTTTTACTTAGCACAATAAAACGGTTATTTTTATTGTGAGTTTTATTGTGTTTGCGAGTTCGGGATACATAGAAATTAGGGATACTCACGCAAGCACGGAACGGCTTGGTGCTAGTGGCACAGTCAGGTCGATCGGATACGCAAAAACCGGGGTCGTGTTCGAGTGCTTTTCCCCGACCCGCGTCCCAAATAAAGAGCGCCAATTCGTGCGCCGGGTCTATGCTAAAATCCGCAGACCACTTCACACCCCTCAGTCGCCTAGCCAAACTGTTGACAGAGGATTTCAATTAAAGCGAATCATCAAACTCCTCGAAAATAAAAATAAAAACGCACCGCTTCACAAGTGCGGTACTGACGGCAAACCCTGTCGCGAAGTTTGGGTACTTGACCGTCTCGTCCATGAAGAAGTGATGGATAATTGTTGGATTAGCGTCTTCCAGCGTAAAACCGACAAAATGCTCCTATAAATTAGTATTTTATACCTAGGGGTTTTTCAGACAGTACGGACGGTAGAAAAATCGTATGGATTTAATATCACCCTAAATTAAATCGCACCTCATTTTTGTTGTACTTGCTCAAGACTTCGACAAGTCTGCCCAATTTAACATCGGTACGATCTTCTACAAAGACTATCCAAGCGCTGCGACTAGCGTACAGTTGGTCGATGGCTGTTATCAATGGTATCACCGTCCAGTCGCCTACGTGTGGGAAATCTTCGTGGGATAGATGGACGGTTGGAGTTCCCTTATAACAATTTATAATTTACAGTTACAGGGTTTAATACGAGATATATTATAGCGTGGCAAGCTGTATCGTAACTAGAACTAAATTGGACACGTGAAATAGCGAACAGCCACGGCCGAATAAGAAGGAAATTGCAGTGTCTTAAGTGAAATATACAGTGGCCAAAAATTAACTTCGCTATCTGGCTTCACTTACCCGGTCGGTGAGATGTTTCGCCTGCTCCAAGATGCCATATTTCGACGCCAAAGCGAGCTGATTGTGATACTCGTTCCTCTGGCTCAAAATAATAATTACCAATTCACTGGCATCTGTGTATAGATAAGATATTCTAGTCAGTTTAAGAGAGGTTTCGTGTTAAATTAATAATAGATTGGACCGGAAACAAGCGTGATTGCAGTTAAATATTTGAAGTGTTCATTTGTACGCTATCACGGCCGAATTACAAACCACTAAAGGCACTGTCCATTTCGGACTAAAAGCCTACTTAAACTGTAAACACTGCTTTGCAGAATCAATTAGCTAGTGCTTTTAAAGTTGAACTTTAACTTTCGGTTTAATCGAGAAATAACGAATTCTCCCATCACTAACGGGAAGGTGTGCATACCTAATGGCTATTGGAAACAGATAAAGCGAGAACTGGAAATCGTTTTCCGTCGACGGTATCGCAATTGGATGTTAGCCTGCTTGCGCCCTAACACTCGTTTACTGCCTATCTGGTATTTTAACAAAGAACCACTGCAGTAGACGAAAATAAACACTCTATCTAGGAAAGTCCACATTTGCGGATGACACACCCTGTCGACATTTTTAATTATTATGTTAACAAATAATACAATATAGTAATAAGATTAAAAAGAAACTTCGAACTAGAGTAATATCTTCAGCCAAAGACAATTACTGAAGTGGAGATAATCTATGAAAGATAAGTATCTAGTGAAACCAGATTAACACTGATCATTAACTCCTAGATTAGTTTCGATATTTAAGTATACCTAATTAGAACCATTTTTGTTTGTGCTATACCCTTTCAGAAATCGTTTAATTACTTATCGACAGTTTCATTGTCGATTCCCATCATCGATCATCAAGGCCCAAGTTGAAAGGTGTTTGTAGCCCCTTTTCTTCTGCTCTAAGACGTAATTCATCATACCCGGTCGCTCTTGTTTTAGCCTGCCCAGTATGGGGTTGTGAGGTCGACACAATATCGCGCCTAATAAATGGTCTGAAATTAATCAAATCCGGGCTTTTATTGTTCCCAATTTGTATAACTTTGGGCGGCAAGTTCGCGGCCCCGGTGCTAATGAGGTCGGTAGCGGTGTCTTAGTCCCGGGGGTGGGGAAATTCCACTTCTACCCCCATTGAGACGTGTCGTTCCCACCGGCAAACATCGGAAACGGTTGATTTCTTTCCCCTTTTGGATTCTAGTTTGAAATTTACGCGAGTTTCTCAATGTTTTCAACCATTTCAAACGACTTTCGAACGGGGTTAGACTTAATTGGATTATTTGGTTGGTAATAAACCGGGTTTAATATCAGGTGATGGCGCAGTCGGTAGGATTTGTTGTTTATTAACCTCAGTTTTATTAAATTTTCTGTTGGTAAGGTGTGGGTGGGTTCCATCACTACTTGGGCTATTTGCGTTGGAACGCGGATGCAGGGGTGTACTTAATATTTATTTTCACGTGCGCGCGGGCAGATCATCCCCTGGATTTGCGCGATCGAGTGCCGCCGGTGGCGGCGTAACGACTTTTTCTTGTTCGCGCCCTCGGATTTAAAACTTTTACCGCTCATCAAGCAATAAATATTTCTTACGACGTTCCCGTTTTACGAGCTCTGGATAATGCATGAGCTTTTATGAGCCTACTTACCGCCATATCGATGAATTTTTTTTTGAATTTTTGACATAAAAAAATATTGTTCCATTTAAAATAACAAAGTTGATGTCTACTTCCGGTGACCGGAAGTGGCAGTTGGGCTGAAAATATTTTATATTGAAAGCTCAGATGGAATATAATACCGTCATAAACTTCTAATAGACCAGTTCCGTGAGACAGCATGTATATAGCAAAAAAAAAGCACACGGGTTGCATTTGGCGGAGGCGCCGGGACCCAAGTCAAATTTGCATTACGTCTCAATTACTCTAGAATAGGCGACGAATACGACTCGCTGCTCGCCCAATCGAATCAATAATTCGTGTCGGACATCGTATCAAGTGGTACCCATAGCTATAGGTCGATAGCGACAACCTACGTACTGTAGGGAAATTGCATTTGACAGATACGGGCTGCATGCTAAAGCGGGACACTTGACGCTTCGGGGTACCGGCCGGCTCGTGGGCCGTTAAATTCGTTAAATAAAACAACTGTTCGGATAGAAGAAGAGGGTACACGTCACCGGGAGTGTGAAGAACCCCTTCCGCTGTGAAATTCAATATCCGATCGGATCGGGTCGGCGACAAGACTTGTCGAATCATCTCACGTACTAAACAAGGACCCGCGGCGATAATCCTGGACGAGGACTATCGCCAGGAGTGCTATTCTTGCGACCATTCGCTTTGAGATGTATACGTTTCATTGCGAAACCCAACACAGGGGTTGCAAAATTACGGTATTTTTTTCGAGTATAAGAGATATATTTTAGCACAAGCAATAAGATTGTATCTGTCACCAACTGTCATTAAAGCCGTAATGCGGGTGTTCTTCAACTCAGCGAAGGGTCAAGAATAAAGCTCCCGGTGCCCTGCAGCAAGTCTTGGTTTGGTAGGGCTCCTAGTGTCTAGGATTGAGTTGCCGCTGAACAACTTTGCTTCAGGCGTGATTCGTCTAGTTCGATCGCGTACTGTACGGGAGCAGTGTCTGTGTCTGTTCCCGTCTTTCTTCCGCGGTCTAGAACTTGGTTAATTAGAGAATTGATACCACCGGAGAGTTGAACAAGGCGGAAAAGAAAGTTTTCCGCATTCAGTCATTCCTGTTTGGGTGTATCTGTGATAAATATAGAGGACCTCTCAGAAGGGTTATGTTTAAAAATGTGTTATAACATGTTTTTAATGATGTTTTAAAAACAGGTTTAAAATATATTTTTTGTCCACGGAAATATTTTTGCTTTTTTATAGAAAAATTACTTTTTCTTCGTCAGAGAAAAATATACATAAACAAGAATAGAGTTCTCTCCTGGGGTGTGCAAGACCGTAATAAAAATTTTGCTATTTAAGGAACAAAAAGAATTATTTATTGATTTTTTTGCTGGTTTTTCTTTGATTCTATAATTACACCGAAAGACAGGGTTGTATTGGAAAGGATTTTGGAGGTAATAATAATAATATTTATTGGACCAAAAAAAAAAAAAAAAAAATACAAAAAAAACATTCTATCAAAATTAATGATGCAATTAGGTTGTGGTTCGACTCCTAAGAATCGATCTACCACCACGGGACGCATTTGGCGGAGGCGCCGGGACCCGAGTCAAACTTGCCAGTCCAAGTTTTGCATCCATACTGAGTTCACTTAGCCTCTGTTGATGTTTTGCATAAAATCGCATCCAAAACTAGTAAAATATGTAATCTTTACATGGTTTTCTTCTTGTAAATCAATTTTATTGGAAATATTGATCAGCAAATATGCTACAAATCAGAGCTATTGTTTTGCTAAAACAAAGATGACAACCATAGAGCATCTACTCCCTAACTTTCTTCTAATGTTAATATTGTTGTTTAGAATATTCTATAGAAGGTTTCCGAGTGCTATGTAAAACCAACAGGTCTTTGATCACCGCTATTAACTTTGCTGATTTTGATTAATATTGTTGTCAAACAATTTTTGCTCATTGTCATCCGCATGTTGACCGATTTCGACCAAAATTTAATGACTTAACTCAATGTCCCTTTATAATACGTGTACAAAATTTTATATAATTTGGTGTAGCGTCTCAAAGGGCAAATCAAAGAAAATTTGTCTTCGGAAGCACAGATCAGGGGGCACATAAATTCGCGCGTGAAACCGATTTCGCCCGTAAACCGCAAACCAGAATGTATAATAACTTCCGAAATTATTCCCATAAATTTTGTATTACCTAACCGGATGAATGCTTGAAATCGGGGGCTGCAAACTGAGCGCAATTTTGCCGATTAGGGTCTAATAATTGCAGAAGTTGCATGCGAACTCCGTCCGCGCGCGCGAGATTTTCGTCGGTTGTCTTCCGGCGGGGCCGAGCCATCTAAGCAAATAATCCAATTTTAACGATGAGTTATAACTTTAACTGGGGCCTTCGTTGCAAATTCCACTCCACGAGAACTTTAACTAAGACCCCAGCGTACGCGCGCCCTCCCAGATTAAGGGCGTAGGTAAACATGGAAATATGGGTTGGAGCAGACCACCAAAACTTGCTGACGACGAAAATTTGCCAAATTGCACACGAGTTTAGAAAGTTGTCTACGAATTTTCGAACAAAATAATCAAGCATTATGCGGATTTGAATAAAAGTTATACAAAGTGTCGCTAGAATGATATTCAATTCACACATTCAAATATATTCCGGAACAACAATAAACTTTACGTAGGTACGTGTATGTGCATTTGCGAGGCCCGGTATTATGCAAATTGTTGATAAAAAAAGTTACTCGGCGAGTTTGAGTTTCGCAAAATAGTCCTGGTTGGAACCTCGGGATCTAATCATAGTTTAATGGCGAATTCCGGATGCTGGGACTCATCTATTCCCGTGGTACACCGAATACGCGGGGCTTCAAACTCGGGCATCCCAAACGGCGCGCAAACTGTCCCTGTGCAGTAATTAAGCCACTTGTTTCGCAGATTTATATGACCAGAAGCTGGATGGAGCGTCCCCCATACTGGCTACACACCATAAAGCTTACACGTATGTCCATAAATACAGACGACATATCAGATTTTTAACGTCATTTTTTGGAAAATGTCTGTGAACACAAAAGTGTCTGATCGGTACAACGCATCGGGCTGAACGTTGTTGTATATACATTTTGACAATAGCCCTAGTATTAGTCGCCGTGGTTGCACGTCAGTGGCACTATGTTGGAACTTGAATGTACATACTGAATTTTCGTTGGAAATTATAAAGTAATTAGTTCGGTCTCACGCGGGGCACTGTGGAGGAAGTAGTAGGTCATGTGCACAAGTTTGGAATAAAGGAAGATTTATGCCGCTGATTTACGAACGGATGGTAAATTTCAGATTCCACAAGTTAGTTAGCGCGCAATGTTTTCCTGTATCATAAATCGCGACGCGGCGGCATGTTTCCCGCATGTTTTGACTCATTTTCCCTCTCTTTTCCAGCTAGTTATGTTGCCAGTATGTTGGCTACACGCAAACAACAAAACTGATCAACTCTGACAACTAATTCTATCAAATTCATCTATAATTCTTGCATTCTTTTGCTGGCTTGTCCAATATTTGAGTGACACCTACAACAATAGCACGAATATACGAGATATATCGGATCGTCTCGATCGGTTACGTCTGATTTTACGACTGTGAGAGAAAGGCACGAAGAAAGCGACGAAGTCATCGCAAAATGTAACAACGTCCTTTATTTTTCGTGTCAGCGGAGACATCCCGTGCACTATAAAATTCTTTACTTGTTTTCTAGGGCGAGTATAAATGCCACTCTCGACGAACGTTCGATCTGGCCCACACTCAAAACCGTCTATATATAAATAACTTGCAAAAAACCGACCACATATAAAGACAAATCCACACTACAAAGAAACTAATACATACTAAATAAACAGTTTATCGTATATTTTTGTATTTTGAAATTTCGAATCAAGAGTAGTATTTTAATTGGTTCACTTTACACAATTTGAAAGATATTAGAACGCCCCCTCACGAAATATCAAATTCTATGATATTAGTAGTTATAAAACTTGTAAATCATATTGCATAGAGTTATAAATCATCTTACTTAAACCCAAACTATACATTTTATGCGTCTTTTAACTGTAAAATATACCCCGCACGTGTTAACTTGTTACAAACTTGGCTAAGTAATTGCCTTTTAAACTGTAAAACTTTATTATGGCAAGTACAGGCTAAACTATATCTCAGCTTTTCCAAGTTTTACAATAAGGCACCAACTACGTTAAAAACGAAAGAACAAGAAATGAAGCTAAATGATTTAAAATTAAAAAAAAGAAAAAAAAAAACAACAGGTTATTTTATTGTTTACGTGTTATTTTATTATTAACGTGTTATTTTATTATTCATTTGTGGTGCAATTTAAAATAAAATGACAAAAATATGTAGCTACAAATGTATAACTTACTTAGGGCAGATGAAGCAGCAGTAGCAGTCCAAAATACCAGTAAGAAGATCCACAACGTCAACATATTATCTGAAATTGTTGAGAAACACTCGTGAAACGTCTGAAATGGAATTACTTTCAGGAATATCTGAACAGTTAGCGCGAGTGAAGTGAAGTGCCCGGCAAAATACAAATATTCGCGCACTGCGGGGCGCAATCTCCAAAAGGCATGCGCTCTCGCATCTATTTCAAACTTTCGTGTTTTATTTTTTTGGCGCACATTACCGAAAAATGATCCCAAATCTCCCAAACAAAACAGATTATCACAACAATAAACAATACCTAACCTATAATTTCATTACGTTCCGTCAAGCATCATTAATAAACTAAAAACTTACAGTTTAAATTATTCTTGGAGATTACCCTCGTCTGTTTTGTAATAAAATTAGGATAAAAAGAAATAAATAAAAGTGACACCCTTCAAAAAATAACTGTTGCACCACCACAGCTGACAGTTTGTTTACGAATACGTGGTGCCATCTCACGGGGGAACTCGGACACTCTCACCGGGTAAAGAAAATCCACGTCAATAAATTCACCTGAATAACTAACCTACAATTTTATCACTCAATCAAATGCCAACACAAATGTGCCGGTGATAAGAGCGATATAAATAAGATTACCCGGCTTTTAGTTCTAATGCCACGTACATAAGGAAGATGACACCGAAATGTATCTTGGTGACTCTAGCACTAATTATCTCATTACTGAAGAATGTAGAAGCTTTAGGACAGATAATATACGCTATAAACTGCGGCGGAGACCAGCACACGGATACTTACGGGATAAATTACGACAGGGACCCTTTGCAGGGCAAAATAGGCACGGAATCCGACTATGGGAAGAGGTTATCGATAGGTCGGGTGCCCCCACAAGACCAGATACTGTATCAGACTGAACGGTACCACACTAATACTTTCGGATATGATATTCCGATAAACGCTGATGGGGATTACGTTCTCGTCCTCAAATTCTCAGAGGTTTATTTCAACGCACTCGATCAGAAGGTGTTCGATGTTACACTTAACGGGGACTTAACCGTCATCTCAGACTTGGATATTTTTGATAAAGTAGGCAGAGGAGTTGCCCATGATGAATATGTACCTTTTAAAATTTCAAAGGGTGAGTTAAATATCAGAAAAAAGAAGAAAAAACATTATTCTTTATTTTAAATTTCAGGGAAACTATTTTTTAACGAGGAAGAATCGGAATTACGGGGAAATAGGGTCCGTGTGGAATTCCTAAAAGGTTACAAAGACAACCCTAAGATTAACGCGATGTATGTGATGCGGGGGCGGCTAGAGCAGGTCCCGAAGTTGCTACCCCTTGAACAGGAACCTCTGGAGGAAGAACCGGAAATAGTGCAGCCGAAAAACCGGAGACCCAGTGGGCCAAAACAACCAGATCCCTACGAGATGGACGACTCGACGTCAACAATGTTGCCCGTCTTCATAGCGATCGGTTTGTTTATACCTCTGCTGTTTTGTTTATGCAAATTGTGATCTCTCTCGTTTTTCTCCCTATTGTCTGTCAAACTCTCTCTCTCTTATCCGATTTTAAGATATTGTGATTAGGTAATTTATTTCGCTGGTATGAAATTTGATGAATTTGGTTTGTATATGACTGAAGGTTGTTGTTTTCTGCCGGTGGGTGATTATATTTGGGTTTTTTTTTGTACTCCTTTTATTTTGTCGCGCGTTGTGAAAGTATTTCTGCAATAGTGTTGTATAAAGTTTTGTCGGCACAAAGCGCGTGTATCAATTGGAGTAAGACATGCACATAAGATATTGTACTTAAACTGATGATTTTGTAAGATTTTTTTTATAGACTTTTAATATATTGTTAATATATAGGAAATGGAAATGTGTTCTCTTGGGTTGTTGATTATACTTTGCCATAGAGCCTTGTAATAAAATATTTTTAAAAGCGATTGTTAATCATTTATTATCTATAGTCTATACCAGCGTTTACCAAACTTTTTTCAAGAGCGGAAAAGTTGGGAAGGGCTGATTTAATGATATAAACGAGTTTGGACATTCATAGGTGTTAAATTTGTCGAAGAAGTTGATTGGTGTTTGTCCAAAAGACTGGTTCAGCCTCTTGAGGAAATTTCGTCCGGTGTATAACCGTTTGGACATTTATTGGTGCAGTATTTGCTTTAAAACTTTGAGTTTGCTCGATAGGTTTGATTGGTGTTTGTCCAAAAGACTGCTTCAGCCTCTTGAGGAAATTTCATCCGGTGTATAACCGTTTGGACATTTATTGGTGCAGTATTTGCTTTAAAACTTTGAGTTTGCTCGATAGGTTTGATTGGTGTTTGTCCAAAAGACTGCTTCAGCCTCTTGAGGAAATTTCGTCCGGTGTATAACCGTTTGGACATTTATTGATGCAGTATTTGCTTTAAAACTTTGAGTTTGCTCGATAGGTTTGATTGGTGTTTGTCCAAAAGACTGCTTCAGCCTCTTGAGGAAATTTCGTCCGGTGTATAACCGTTTGGACATTTATTGGTGCAATATTTGCTTTAAAACTTTGAGTTTGCTCGATAGGTTTGATTGGTGTTTGTCCAAAAGGTGTCAGGAGAATTAGGAGTAAACTCCTTCACAACAAAAACAAAAATTCGAATATCGGTCTTTTTATAAAAACTTGTAAATTTGGCGCTTGAAACATTCCATGCATAACGGAAGGAAAATTGCATGTCATGGTAGGTAAGTACTAAGTAAGCATACATCTGTAAATGCTAATATTTTGACGGCAAGTAAAGTAAAGAGAACACTTCTTGAGACAGTGTTTGGTGTAGGGCGCTTACAGTGCAGACCGGAAGTGGCGTGTTACCTGTAAAACACGCACAGGATCCCGTAGGTTCGACCACCCCATTGTTCTACTTTCCCTACTATATCGGTGTTCCTAATTCAAGCTTTAACGAGCAGAAAATAACTAAACTCGCCAAAAATATGCTTTATATAAACCTAACCCATACTTTTTATTACCCACTTGGTAAAGCATAAACCAAAACGTTCATTAAAATAATTAGGTAAATTAAAACGATTTGCATAAATCTGCATCAATCAGAATATGTAGATAACTACCTACGTACATTTATAAAGGTTAAAATCCGTAAGGAACCCATAAAGATCTGTTAATGATTGTAAAAAGTAAACCTACTTTAAACGAGGTATTTCTGAGCGATCCTTTACAGTACAATTGTGCAAGAATTATGCAAATTCTTGCTGAAATAATCGCCACAGTCCAGAAATCGATAATAATGTTACTACATAAGTATTTTTAGCTGGGAACAATCAAGGCTACGGTGTGATTTCTGCAGAGATTGTTACCAGCGTCAGTGTAAAAAAGAAAACAATTTATGCGGACTACTTTTTCGAGCTGTTCAAGTAAAAAAATCAAAAACGCCCAACAATTTATTCTTTGTCATTGATGACTCTTTTCTTGTAAGAAGTTGTAAAATATTGTTTTTTTCATAATTATCATAGCTCATGTTAATTCTGACAGTTTTCTTGCATCGTGTTGAGAAAATTATCAGAATCCGTCAAGAAATACGCGAGTTATGGAAGATAAAAGTAAATATATATAAGGTTTCAAATACAATTAAAATACATTTAATATATAAAATCGTATTATTATTATATATATATATATATAATTTGTCTTAAATTTGCTGAAAGAATCATCAAAATCAAGTAAAGATTATAAAAGTTACGTGTATTTGTTGTTTAAGAAGTCTCACAGCACAAGGGAACAAATTTCCACCTTTTTTGATACAACAAAAAAAATGTTTCAGATTATATTTGCCTTACATAACTAGAAACTGAAAGTGGATTTATTGTAACAGGTCTAGATTTACAAATACAGCGATACTGAGAAAACTGCAACAAAATCAATTAACAAATTTTATAAATTCAAAGAATATTCAAAAGTGCTGCTTTCAAGCTGTATTTTGATAAATCGATAAAAAGCCACCATTCAGAAAGATGTGCAGAATATCAAACTCGTCTATAAGACCCTGAACATCGTGACATACACGTAAAAATCCTTCCATTCTGAAATATGATTTAAAAGGCTCGCTACGCTTTGTAAATGAAGACACTGTCACACCTCGTGCGAAAAGATTCCATTCCTGTAGCCTAGAACCAAATAACTCGGCTTTTTCTTTTGATAAACCTAAGTCTTTAACCAAATAATTCAGTTCGCACTGGTTTATAATAAGGTGATGTGTTCCTTAAATTTCAAATGGTAAATCTTCACGACTTGCCTAATATGACAGAGTGATTTCAAACAGGCGAAATTTTTTCTGTGTCAAAAATCGAAGATGATGAAGTGGATGGCGCACTTGGGAGATGATGGTTCTCTCCATGGTTGTGATGGTTACTGTTTCATAAAAGAATTAATTAAGTTTTATAAAAATATTAGTCCATATTGAAATTCTTAAATTCATACATTGCAACAAGCTATTAAACTTCCTTAAATGTTTGGTTGAAATGATTTTGAGATAAACTTTTTTAGATCTACAAAGAACGGTGTTTATATATATACGCTAGTATAAACAAAAAATTAACATAAAGTAATGATAATCAAGAAAGAAAGTTACAAAATAAACAATTACATAACACTCAGATGTTGTAAGACGTTTGCTCTGTTCTTTATACTAAAATTTAGGTATGCTTGGTATAAGTAGTGGATAAATTCAATAAAATTTGCTATAATACTACAATATGAAGATATAGAAGTTGCATTTTCTGGTAGTTTTGGTCTTCCAGAAACTCTTCATTAATGACTTTTTAACAACAACCCAATCCACGAAAAATCGATTGCTTAAATAGCGTCGCTTGCTAACTAAATGCGTCACCAACGTCTTGGAATATGTTAAATCTAGATTTCCTTTGAAAGCGAGCAAGTCGTAAGTAAGTCAGCAGGTATAACTAATCCATACCCACCACTTGTATAGGGCAGATTTACCATAATTTTCTAGGTCAACCCGTCGACTTGCCGACCAAGTCTTGTGTTGAATCACAGTCCTGCAGCCGCAGGAGGGAGGGCGAAAAATTGTGTACCGCCAACGACGCTCAGCCTTGGTGGAGGGGTTGAAACACCCTCAGACGATTGGCCAACATAACGTCCCTTAGATGTTCGTCCAAGATATTTGCAAATAGTCCTGCAACGGCGGTTTAGTTAAACTCGAGTGATCCGCCTGTGCAGCTAGAGTTATGCCTGGCGGCAAAGTCATCTTGAAAAATTGATTCGTGGACATAAACAAAAGCTATCGACTAAACAAACGCGCCGCGCTTCAAGTCACTACGAGCAAAACCATGCTACAAACTTCCGATCTCATCCTCAAGTGCATACAGGTCTTGTTAGTGTTCCTCTTTAGAAAACTAGCCTCCCTCAAAGTGACCAGATAATCAGTTTATCACCTGAATGGAGACACCCGACAATATAATATGTCGCAGGGTGGTGGTAAGAAACCGGGCGGACTGAACAAGCAAAAAGACAAAGAGAAGCAACAGCAGAACAATAGCGATGAATCTAAAGACGCTAAAAGTCAAATTAACAAGGCGGGCAGCAAGGATAATCTCAAGGATAAGGACGAGGTCGGTTCAGGGGCCGAGAATGAGGAAAATCCGGTGCCCAAACCTCAGAGTGCAGGGGCATCGACGAGGGATGCTGCTCAGAAGATTCTGGGACTGTGTCAGAAGGGCGAATGGGGACCTGTGGATCAGATCCTCAAGTCCATGGAGAAGGCCATCGCCAACGCCGGAGAGGATGCCAATACACTGCCATTATTAGGAGTTGCGGACCAGGTAGGATATATTTCAGGATAAATGCATCAAATTTCTTCAGTTCTTGACTAGATGGTGTATAGATATCTAATATTTTGATTCAGTATGATTATGAAGTACTCGTTGTATAATTAGTTTGTTTGAATTGACTGTTTGAACCAAACGTATAATGTAAATATTTTTGCTTTCGTGCGGCTAGCAAGTCTTTATTTATCAAAACCAATCTTTGAACTAACTTTTTGAAATATAACATGTTACTCTACAACTTGCTGCTGCTGTTTTATTGGGTCAGCAAAATGGATACATTAAATATCCCTGTTTTCTTTGTCTGTGGGATAGTCGTACAAAAAAGGAACATTGGGATAGGAAAAACTGGCCGTCGGGAATAAATATGACCGTAGGAAAAGCTAAGATCGTTCATGAATCATTGATAACTCGAGAACAAATAATTCTTCTACCACCACGTATAAAATGTGGGCTTATTAAATAGTTTGTGAACAATTTATATAAGAATGGAGTTTGTTCCAAGTATATTTGTTAATCATTTCCTGGCCTCACTATGGGAAAACTAGAAGCCGGTATCTTCGATGGACCACAAATCACATGACTTAAGTTGAACTGGAAGCATGGACGAGCTTTGTATCAGTTATCGAAATTTCATTGGGAAATCACCAAGCTGAACAATATTAACAATACAAATCGTTGACATTATACATTATATTACATTATTTTCATAGTAAATACAAAAGAAAACCACGTTTCTTTCTTTAAATTTGTGGTTTTTTAATTCTTTTATTGTTAATTTCAGAATCGTGTAATACGCCTCATGCTTTTGAATGGTAAAAAGTTTCAAATTACGTTGAATATAGACTTAGCAGGTTAACACTTTATGCCGACGATAATTTATAGCGTTATTTTAATTTGAAATCTTTAATAAACGCTTTTAAATATATTAGGCACTTTTGTTTAATGTTATTTAATATAGGAGTGGATTGCCTTTACCTCAAAAAGTGGAGTCAATTTAACAAATATTTTGTTATTTTCATATTTAGTAGACCAGAATTACCTCAAATTGACTAATACATCTCATGCCGCAAAATCAATGTTGCCCTGTGTTATTGGAGCTTGCTAGCCAAGCATGTCAAACTGTGATAATAATTTAATTAATAAGTTATAACCAGTTATTATTAGATTTGTTTCCAGTTGTTCTACGTACCAGAATACACTGACATATCTACTAAATCGAATGAAATATCGCTTTATTGCAGTTCGTAACAATCACATTACTTTGGGCATTTGAGTTATTATTATTAAAACAAAGAAATTATACTTTTTAGATTCTCAAAAGAAGCCCAATGATTTAAAAATAATTTTCTGTTGATATTTATTACTTTGAATATAACCACGGATCACTTGAAATTGTCGATATTATTTCAATCTAAGATTGCTCTAGACATCATGATAATGCAGATTCAACATTGTATGGTAAGGGAACCCCAACAATGCTAAATACAGGGTCGTCATGATTGTACAAATTTGAAAGGCTTTGAAAGTTAATAAATCTTAGAAGTTGATACATATCAACAAGTTTCCCAAAACTTTTCGTCGGCAAACTTCATTTTCAATTAAAATTGAACTATGCTGAAACTTTCAGGCGTGACTTTATTTCATTTTTAAATTTGCCCATCCTGTTTTCTTACATAAGAAGCAAGTACAAATGATTTCAAGAAACAACAAATTATTTTAGGTACCAACAAATATCTGTAAGTAATATGTAACAAATAACTTTGGTACATGAAAATGTAGTGGCAAAAACAACATTTCCGTAGTATGTATTCTAAAAAGTGCTGTAATTCGGAAATACGTAGGCCTTTGACTTTCGAACAAAGCACGTGCTTGTTATTGAACAAACTCCGAAATTTGTGTCTCCAGGTAACGGGAATGACACCGCTGATGTATGCAGTAAAGGACAATAGAACATCCCTACTCGATAAACTTATCGACTTAGGTTCTGATGTTGGAGCGAGAAATAATGTAAGTATATATCTTTTCACTACCCAACTTTACATCGATGCATGTCATCGTAATAATAATAAATTAATAATAGGGCATAAAGGGCATAAAAGTAACCGATAAACAGGTAAAATTCTCCCCTGATAAGTTGATTGAGACCGTCGGTCGTGCATAACAATGTGCCTACACCCTATTTTCACGGTTAATTATCTCTGCGTATAGGAAGTTGTGGTCTCGATGAAAAATTACATTTCGAGGAGCAATTTGAATATTAACCGATAATGAATTGAATTTTTGGGTGCGCCCAATATCGCAAATTGCAATACGTGTACCCCTGACCGCACCGTGATAACCCTAAATACAACGGCGTATTGATAGGTGATTTATTAGTCTTTGGCATGTACCCATATTGACGAGATATTTGTGCATAGACACGTATCGTACTCACACACGCATACATAATAATGTATGCACCTCCACCATTTTTGACTACAATTTTACATATGTTTTAAACCCCTAAAAGAAAATTCAAAATATGAATTCAAGGTATGCATTTGCTTAAAAAATAATCCACAAATATACGAAAGGTGGTAATAATTCTAAACAATAACAAATTTTTATTTGTCAGGATAATTACAATGTTCTGCATATATCAGCGATGTACTCAAGGGAGGATGTGGTCAAACTGTTGCTTACTAAAAGGGGTGTTGATCCCTATTCAACAGGAGGGGTAAGTCAATATATAGAACATATATTTTTATGCAATTCTTTACTAAATTTTCTGCGATACGCTTTTCTCAATTCAGTCGAGACAGCAAACAGCGGTACATCTTGTGGCTTCTAGACAAACGGGAACAGCGACTGCAATCTTAAGGGCACTTCTACAAGCCGCCGGAAAGGACATAAGGTTGAAACCAGATGGGGTAAGTGTCAAATTTTCCAAATCAAACACACGTACGATAAAAATGACATCGTAAATATCTATGTCAGAAAAGGTGCTATGTAAATATCGCGAACATAAGGACGTTCTGATATCGTGACAGCTAAATATTTGAGTTTGTCTATCTCCCACCCGCTCACACACACACAAACACTAAAGGGGTAGTTAATATTGTTTGGTCGTTGCATGGATTTTGGAACCATCGCGGTAGAATTGTGTTAGTAGTCTAACCTTTAGTTCGAACTGTCACGTTTACCTTTGATATACCAACCAAGAAAAGTGCCGTTAAATGTTTATACATAGAAGTCGTAATAGAGAAACAGATCAGAGCAAAATGGCGTTATCCGTAGTCGCCTTTATGAAAATGAAAAGCATCGCAAAGAAAAAGAAACGACCTCATCTTTTAAACGTACGTTCTTAGCATTCAAACTTTTAGTAGTTTTTTTTTCAATATGTACTAGTAGTCAATACTATTTTGGCACCAAATCAGAAACAAAGCAGTAAAAAAAACCCTTTCCAGAAAGAAAAGATCCCATTATTACTCGCTGTCGAAGCAGGAAACCAATCAATGTGTCGCGAATTGCTAAGCACACAAACAGCTGACCAACTCAAAGCTGCAGCGGCCAACGGCGACACAGCTCTTCACCTAGCAGCAAGAAGGAAAGACGTCGACATGGTTCGAATTCTGGTTGATTACGGAACCAGCGTCGACATAAAAAACGGTGATGGACAAACACCTCTTCACATAGCAGCAGCTGAAGGCGATGAAATACTTGTGAAGTATTTTTATGGGGTTCGGGCGTCTGCCAGCGCTACTGATAACCAAGATAGGACTCCTATGCATCTAGCTGCGGAAAATGGTCATGCTGGAATCATTGAGTTGCTGGCAGATAAATTCAAAGCTAGTATTTTGGAGAGAACTAAAGATGGGTCTACATTGATGCATATCGCGTCTTTAAACGGTCATGCTGATTGCGCTATGATGCTGTTCAAGAAAGGTGTCTACTTACATATGCCTAACAAGGTAATTTTGGTGTTTTATATTGGATAGTTTAGAATAAATCTTAACTCCTTTAACTTATATGACACTCCGTCTCTTTAGGATGGAGCTAGAAGTATACATACAGCAGCTAGGTATGGCCATGTTGGGATTATAAACACGTTAATACAGAAGGGAGAAAAAGTCGACATAACAACAAATGTAAGTGATGTTTTAGTAGATATTGGTAATGTTTAAAATATTACGAATTTTCAGGAGAATTATACAGCTCTGCACATAGCTGTTGAATCTTGTAAACCGGCGGTCGTAGAGACCTTATTAGGGTATGGTGCCGATGTTCATGTTAGAGGTAAGTTTTCATCAAATTTATTAATTGTACCTGTTGTGTCTGTGTGTAATTTAATTTGTAGAAGAAGTTCCTTTTGAAGAAAAATAGTTAAAATATATAAATGTGTATTTTATCGTGATGAACCATAAAACTTATGTGGAGCAAAAAAAGCTGAAAAATAGCTACTAAACAAAATATTTGTAAATATATTCTGAGATTTATTTGAAATGAGATTATTTGCAAGTTTCACTAAAGAAGAAAGTCTATGAAGTAAATAAAAAGAAATATAAACCAAATATACATATTTTAATGAGACATAGGTAACATAAACCTAAACCTAAAGTAATACAAACTGTATCAATATAATAAATTAAAATAAGTATCACTAATATTCCAGGGAATCAGCCTTTCCATTCAAATTTCTCTCGATACCCCGAATAAACTCTTCAAAAGTATTCACAGGCTTCAAAAGGCTAGTTTTCCTGTAATCCTTGATCTTAGTTACCGCAACATCCTTTTGCTCCACTTCCTTTTCCTGCTCAGCAGTTTTTGCATCGTATTCATTAATCTCATCCACAAGCAAACTACAATACATCAAATTAATAATAAAAAAAGTAGTTTTAAAATAAATATTTTAAATAATCACCTTATTGTAGGCACATTACAAGGATCAAATTTATCCACTAATTTCGGATTGATTGGTATAGAAACTTTCCCTGATTTTGGATGTACACAAAAGGGAGCTTTCAATAAATGGTTTAAGCCTTTTGTAACATTAATATCCAAACGGGGATAGGTATACTGCAAGATTATCTCCTCCTTTAGGTTTCTTTGATTCTTAGGCATTTTTTGCTGAAATTATCAAGTTTTAAACGCAAGATATCACAAAAAACCAACCTTACTGTTTGAATTAGGCCTTCTAGATGTGAGACAAAGGCACTCCATCGATTCTGTGAGTTTTTCTCCCTCATAATAACCTCTTCAAAACCACTTCGAAGCTCCTCGTCGATAATCATCAAGAATTTCCTGCACATCATATCATTTCCTAAAATATCTTGGTCTGTAATCACTTCCATGAAATATTCTTGTGATATATCCAAGGCCCTTTTGACAGACGAATGCACCTTCTCTCCTGGGAGCACAACCTTCCTAGATTGATTGACACCACCTCTGATCAATGTTAGGTACTCAGCAATGGCTCCCCGACAATTATCATCAAGTTTTCTGGCTGATTCATCACAAACCCAACAATGCATGCCTCTGCGTCCGGAGAACACCCATAGGAGATGTTTGAAGTCAAAATCTTCCCGTAGGGCTTTGTCTAGTATTTTGCAGGCGATTGCCATGAATTTCCAACACTTTTGGCAGATTTCTGTTCCGGAACAGCAAGTGCGTATGTCGTCGTAATCAGTCATGTCAATATCAAAGACTAATTCGCGTTCCATCGGTTTGAAGTTGTTTGTTCTCCTGTGGTCGACAGGGGGACTATTGTATATAGCACCTATGTCTATTTTAATGGGGTTTCTTTTTTGTAATTCGGTTATGAGCTCTTCTTGGGTGTTGAATGATACGTAGCGGATGTAAATGTCACCGAATAGGGTGATGGATAGTTCACGTTTGGAGAAATATACGGGATCTCCTGGAGGTATACGATTATTTTGCTTGTTTTTGAATGTACTTTTAGAGTTTTATAGGTTAAGTATTACTTACCGTAACTTAACCAGCGATAAAATGGATCGTATGGGAATAATCTTCTGTAATATAACGGCAGGACGTCCGGTAACGAATCCTCGTGAAATTCTGTTAGTTTCATTGTTTACTTTTAGTCACTTTTACCAAAAATATTAGGAAGTATGAACCGCGATTTCGTCGAAAATAGTTGGCGCGCAAACGGAATGTGAGGTTATGTTAACAACCGCTGGCTGTCAGATCGATCATTAGCGTCGTTAAGAAAATTTTCATAGGGGTACGATTTTTTTTGTGTAAAAAAAGGTGCGTATTAATTGTTTTCTAGCAAAAGATACTAATCATAAACGAGAAATACTAAATTATCTATAAAAAAGATGTAGATAATGTAATTATATCTAAGATGAAACAGTATGGAATTAGGCTTAATTTTCATCATTAGTTAATAAAAAGTTGCTACCACTATTAAAAAGAGCGATTTTCACACATTTTAAACTAAATAAAATTGTGCTAGGTCCCGAATGCTGCATTTTATAAAAAGAAAGAATTTAATGCAAGTGTATCAATAAAACACTAATTTTTTTTTAGTTCAGGAATCTTTCCCTATAACCAGACTACCAGCAGTAAAACAGCAGGAAGTCTGAAATACAAAGTAATCTTCAGTTAGGAATGTATTTTATAACTGGGAAGAATTTTATCCACAAAAACCAGATGCAATAAAACAGTATTTTATGACTAGAAAGAATTTGATTCATAAAAACAGATGTAATCGAACAGCAGGTAGTCCCAATAATAAATAAACTTGCCTTAGGTCGGGGATGTTGTATTCTATGACTAGAAAGAATTTAATTCGCAAAAACCAGATGCAATAAAATAGCACGTAGTCCAATAATAAATAAACTTGTCTCAGGTCAGTAATGTTGTATTTTATAACTAGAAAGAATTAGATTCATAAAAACCAGATGTAATCAAACAGCTAAAAAGAATTTAATTCGCGAAAACCAGATGCAATAAAACAGCCAGGTCGTCATAATAATAAATAAACTACTCTTAGGTCAAGAATGTTGTATTTTATGGCTAGAAATAATCTCCTAAAACTAATTTCACAAAACCAGTGGCAACAAAACAGTAGGTAGTCTCATTTATAAATTCGTCTTAGCCTCAGGTCAGGAACGTTGTGGTTTATTATTAAAGATAATGTAATTCCCAAAGTCAATTTTTTTGTTTACATTTTTTTCACATTGATTTAGTACTTTGGTTTGATTCCAAATCCTGGAATTTGGTCTCGATTTGTCTCAATCAAATTCTGATCACCTTAATTATACCTTCTATAGTCGATTTTTTCATCAAACATGGGCGTCGTTATGAAAATGTCCAAGGGGGCAAAAATGTTATAATTGTGTTAAAGTTGGTAAGTTTTAATTTTTTTCTGGTGAAAGTATACTGTGACGTAAATGATAAATAATACAATGCATTATATATATAAACTGTGAAATGTCAGTGTCAGAGACATTTTATGATTTTTGAGGAACAAAAACATAGGTAGCTTAGGACATAAAATTTTGTATGTACCACTAGCATAAATTGTTAAACATTTACTTTATATAAAATTGTCGATTCGAGTTATAGTCGAATTTTTAATACTTTGGCTTACTTCCACATCTTTTAGCTTCTTATAAGCGAAGTTTATTGCATTTTACAGCTTTTGCTGTCTTCAGTGACAAATTATTAAACAAAACATATTTTCTAACTCATCAATAACAAAAATTTTCTGGAACAGGGGGAAAACTAAAAGAAACACCGCTCCACATCGCCGCACGCGTCAAAGACGGCGACCGATGCGCCCTCATGCTGCTAAAATCAGGCGCCGGGCCAAACCTAACAACAGAAGAAGGCCAAACACCGGTCCACGTGGCAGCGAGAAACGGCAACCTGCAAACCCTCCTCCTCCTTCTAGAAGACGGCGGCGATCCACAATACAAGAACAAACACGGAGAAACAGCCCTACACCTCGCCTGCAAAGGTTGCAGACCCGACGTGGTCAAACACTTGATAGACTATGTCAAAACGCAAAAGGGCGAGGACAGAGTAGCGGCCTACATCAACGAACTGAACGAGAACGACGAAAGTGCCTTACATTACATTTGTACAGTGACCAAAGATGAAGTTGAGTATCCCAACGCGGATAAAGCAGTCGTGAAGATATTGCTTGAAAATGGTGCTGATGTTAAGTTGACCTCGAAGCACGTGCACGAGTCAGCGTTTCATTATTTAGCTCTGGCTGGGAATAATGATATTTTGTTGGAGATGTTGTCGCATATGACTATCACAGAGTCGCAAAAAGCGTTGAACAGACAATCTACGATAGGTTGGACTCCGTTGTCCATAGCAGCGTATCGCGGGCATTTCGAGCATGTGAACAATCTTCTCATTAACCACGCTAGGGTCGACGTTTTCGACAACGAAGGCAGATCAGCTCTGCACTTGGCTGCGGAAAAAGGATACATCCAAGTTTGCGATTCCTTACTGTCTAATAAAGCGTTTATCAATTCAAAATCTCGGAATGGAAGGACTGCTCTTCATCTAGCAGCTATGAACGGATATACGGACTTGGTCAAGTTCTTGATCAAAGACCACAACGCCGTGATCGACATTCTAACATTAAAAAAACAAACTCCGTTGCATCTAGCAGCAGCAGCCGGGCAAATCGAAGTTTGCAAGCTCCTACTTGACTTGGGCGCAAGTATAGACGCAACTGACGACCAAGGTCAGAAACCGATCCACGCGGCCGCCCAGAACAACTACTCAGAGGTGGCCAAACTATTCCTGCAACAACACCCCAGCCTGGTGATGGCAACCACAAAAGACGGCAACACTTGCGCTCACATCGCAGCTGCACAAGGCAGCGTAACCGTAATCGAAGAACTGATGAAATTTGACCGAACCGGCGTCATATCAGCCAGGAACAAACTCACAGACGCGACCCCTTTACAAATCGCAGCAGAGGGTGGGCACGCTGAAGTAGTCAAAGCCCTGGTCCGAGCTGGAGCCAGCGTAACCGATGAAAACAAAGGCGGGTTCACGGCGGTACATCTTGCGGCGCAGAATGGTCACGGGCAGGTTTTGGAGGTGTTGCGCTCGTCGAATACCCTGAGGGTGACCAGTAAGAAGTTAGGGGTGACTCCGTTGCACGTCGCTGCATATTTTGGGCAAGCGGATACTGTCCGGGAGCTGTTGACGCATGTTCCGGGGACTGTGAAGTCCGATGCGCCGAATGGCGCATCACTGGTACCAACGCTAGGAAATGAGTCAGGGATGACTCCGTTGCATTTAGCAGCGTTCTCGGGGAATGAGAATGTTGTGAGGCTGTTGCTGAATTCGGCTGGTGTGCAGGTGGATGCTGCCACACACGAGAATGTAAGTAGGTTTTGTATATTTGCATGAGAAATCTGAATCTTTCTTATCTACCTTCTCTTATGTAGAGAATTTTCTAAACATCGACAGTTTAGAAAGATTTTGACAATTGAAGAGTTGTACATCAAAAGGGTCTAAGTACAAAATGAGCACTACTTTCCTTAAATGTTCTTACGCCTAATTAATGTTTATAACATACTTGATTTGTGATACAAACGTTATTTGGTTAATGTGTCTATTTAATTGATTGTGTCGTTATAAACTTGGAGCCTTGCAGAAGGGTCTAAGTACCATCAGTCGAGATAATCAAAACGGTCCAACTGACATCAGAACCTATCCACGGACTACGTGCCACATCGTGTTATTTCAAACATAAATCAGGTATATTTAGATTGCAGACTTCCGCAGCAGGCATCTTCAGGACGTAACAGTAAGAGAGCTACGAAGAGAATCTCTGCTCTTCTCTTCTCGTCGTAGCTCTCTTACTGCCACGTCCTGAAGATGCCTCTTGCAACAGAGTGCGAAACGTTGACAACTTTATCGTCATTGACGTGGTTTCCTCCCGGAAATTTAGAAATCATAAATACTGTGAACTAGTGGGTGGGCGGGTTAAAGACGACGTATGGAACTTTTTGCCATCTTTTGACCGTTGGCACTTAGACCCTTTTGATTTACAACTCATCAATTGTTTGTGAATTATGTCAGAATTGAATAAATACATGATTTTATACTCGTCCTAACATTCCTACATTCATCAGCTTTTGTGCAAATATAAAAGAATTCTGTTAATTTCATCGGTCCCCAATACCACAGTATAACTTCTGGACCTTTCTTTATATTTATTTTTGATAGCTAACGACCAAAACTATATTTTCTAATTTCCTCTCAATTATCAGGGTTACAACCCAATGCATTTAGCATGTTTTGGCGGACACACAACAGTCGTCGGCTTACTCCTAAGCAGATCAGCGGAACTACTTCAAAGTCACGACAAACACGGAAAAACAGGCCTTCACATAGCAGCTACAAACGGCCATTATCAGATGGTGGAAGTCCTGCTGGGTGAGAGATTTTTAACATTTCTTTTTTTTTGATTCAACATTGATTTTTCAATTAACCAACCAGGTCAAGGGGCCGAGATAAATGCGACGGATAAAAACGGTTGGACGCCGTTACATTACGCCTCCAGGGCCGGATGTTTCGAGGTGGTCAAACTCCTGACGGAATCGGGGGCTTCCCCTAAATCTGAAACTAATTTAGGCTGCGCCCCGATATGGTTTGCCGCTTCCGAGGGCCATCATGACGTTCTGGAATACCTAATGACCAAAGAACACGATACTTATAATCTGATGGAGGATCGCAGATTCGTGTACAACTTAATGGTCTGCTCTAAAAACCATAATAATAGACCGATGGAGGAGTTTATTCTGGTATCGCCCGCACCTGTTGACACTGCGGCTAAACTATCGAATATATTGATTACGTTGTCCTCGAAAGAGAAGGAACGAGCGAAGGATTTGATAGCTGCTGGGAAACATTGCGAAGGTATGGCCACGGAATTATTAGCGTTGGCCGCTGGAGCTGATTCCGCTGGACGAGTTTTGACCGCGACCGATAGGAGGAATGTTGAATTTTTGGACGTGCTGATCGAGAATGAACAGAAGGAGGTGATTGCGCATACCGTTGTTCAGCGATACCTTCAGGTAAAAACTAGGTAATTTTTTTCCCTATTGAGAATTCCGTGAATTATTTGACGGGAACATATTTAAAAACTAAAATACAATAAGTTCTAGATTTCCGGGAGAAAACCGCGTCAACGACGATCAAGTAGTCAACGTTTCGCACTCTGTTGCAAGAGGCATCTTCAGGACGTAACAGTAAGATAGCTAGGAAGACAAGCTACGAAGCTCTCTGCAACAGAGTTTGAAACGTTGACAACTTTATCGGCGTTGACGCGGTTTTCTCCCGGAAATCTAAAACTTAGTGATTCGGACCGTTGAAGTCTCCAATCTAATCTAAATATACTAAAAAACACTCTTAATAATCAACAGATTACGATACCGTAGTACAGTTTGCGTACTATTCCGAATACACAATTGGTCAGTGATGACTTATGACACTTTTTTACACAAAATAACGTTCCTTTTTCGCACTAATATCATAAAAATTCAGTTCTCACAAATCGAACAAAAAAACACAGAAACACAAATAGGTAAAACAGACGCAATTGGTTTTAAATAAAATCGGATTATCATGAAAAATATTTGCAAGATCATACTTAATATATGTATTTATTACCTTCTTATGAAAAGATTCAAGCTTGAGGATCTGTAGTACATAATTTGGACCGTTCTTCATCCATCTGCAAGAAGAGAAACCCTACCATTTTTTGTGTTAAAGTAAAATAATGTTTAATACGTGCCTAAAATTGTCTACTTGAAAGAAATGGTTAACCATCCAAGATTTGCAAGCTCTTGTAACCAATTCACTGGTACATATTCTACTGTTAAGGAAGGCAAGACTCATAAATAATCTGATGTAGATGTGTATTTCTGTCCATGTATATCTGAAAAACATGTACCTATTGAACCAATAAAAACTAGTATTGTACCGTATGTTAAATAAGGTCTAATGTGCCATAATTCTTTTCTTAAATTATTGTGGCTATACCTAAGCTATAGGAATTGACATATAGAACGTTAGACAGAAACGTCCGACAATTTAAGTAACAAGTAACAACAAAACCGGTCAACTCTAACCTCTAAAACATGAGTTTGAATGTCAAATTTAAGAGCATCCAATGGTTAAGGTTGGATTTTCTATGGCAAACTAGACCTTTTTTATTGAACATACTGTATCGGCTAATAACGTACGTAAACCTGTTTTCCGTGTTTACCTGTAATATACTTACTGCGAATACACACTATTATCATATTATCACTGTCACTTTTCTCTCTCTACAGAATTCCGTGTACCATCAAAATAAAGAATTGCTTAAATCCTACCTTATAATGTCTTCCCTCCAGCGATGGTTGTCATCTTTTGGACCTACCTTGCACACGATGTCTTCATACTTAAAAGCTGCCTCGATCCTGCTGTTTCTTAACATTTTCCTTCTTCCTTGATCACCTACGACTGCTATTCAACACTACACTCGAAGTTTTAAATCGCGCACCACATAAGCTACATTGAAACTGCACACGGAAGGTTTATTCACGCACAACTGAACGTCCTCACTGCACTACACTACACTGCACTCACAGTTGATAAGACCGACACTACATTTGCACATCCGCGTAACAATTAAAGAAAATATAGTCTACAAAAGCGTATAAGTGCAACACGAAGATTCAAACTACAAATTCCTCGGTTAATAGTCCGGCACAGCTTTCAGTGTTAGTGATACGGGACACAAACTGTCACAAAGAACCGATTTTCACACGCTCACACTCGCGAAAAATATTAATTAAACAGTTAATTTGCATTGAAAACTGCGAACCGCTACGAGAACTGTCAAACACCAGCGGCCATTATGGAGGGGGTCGCGTTCGTTCGTTCATGCGCCACCAGGGTGCGCGTCGCGACTGTTCTCGAAACCAAAACTTGCAACTTGTCAACATTTTCGTGAGGAGATTATTCGAGATTCTGGCGTTATTGGGCAAAATCGCGCGTTGCAAACGATGTACGGTGTACTAAAGGCCACGATTGTCATAATCGAGCACTCGCGGAAAGGTTATAACGTCTAATTATTTGTAAAAATCGCGGAGAAAAGGAAGATACGCGGAGCACCACTTGTCAAAAGGCAGGAAGACTCACCACTAGAGGGCGACAATACGAATTCCTGGAAGTGATATTGTATGGTACACTCAAGGTCAAATAGATATGTACAGGTATTGCTAAAAGTCGCTTACCTTTATTGGAGATATTTTCAACTATAACTTTTGTGATTTTTTATGGATTTTTATGATTCTTTCGGTAAATTATAGATAAATTATTAATAACTATAGTGCGAATCAAATAAATACAGACATTGTTCAAATTTGCCTGTCTTAATATTGAAGACCTTTTTAACTGTAACTTTCGTAATCTTTGATGGATTTTTATCATTCTTTTACTAAATTATAGACAAATTTACAAGGTTAAAATAACAAGGTTTTAATAAAAAAAACACACTGTATCTTCTTTGCAAATTAACATATCGAAATGAAACAAATATCAAAATATTGCTAGTTCATCAGGTTTTAAAACTGACTGGGCAAAAACTTCACCAAGCTCCTTAATTGTTCCAAAAACATTGTTCCAAAAAATTCTTTTCTGTTAGGAATTGTGGAGAGGTGCCCTCAACTGGACGGCATGGAGGACAATGCTATTGTTTGTAGCGTTCATAATATGCCCACCAATCTGGATAGCGTTTACTTTACCATTGGGCCACAAGTACCACAAAGTACCAATCATCAAATTCATGTCGTATCTGACTTCGCACGTCTATCTGATGCTCTTCTTGCTACTGGTAGCAATCTTCCCAATATACCCGGTGGTCAGAGCGAGTTTACTACCTTACTGGTACGAATGGGTGCTGTTGATTTGGCTAAGTGGCCTCTTACTCTTCGAACTGACAAACCCAAGTGACAAATCCGGTTTGGGATGGATTAAGTTATCAGTGCTGTTATTCGGGATATTTGGTGTTGGTGCCCACTTATTAGGACTCGTGGCTGTAGAGAAACGGTACTGGCCAACGCTGATGTACTGCAGAAATCAGTTATTCGCGTTGTCGTTTCTGTTGGCCTGCGTGCAGATTTTAGACTTTTTGTCGTTTCATCATCTATTCGGACCGTGGGCAATCATCATAGGGAATTTAATGAAGGACTTGGGGCGGTTCTTGGCCGTATTGGCAATTTTCGTTTTCGGGTTTTCGATGCATTTCGTCGCGTTGAATCAACCGTTTAAGAATTTGGACGACAATCAGGTTAAACAGTTGGCAACGGCACCGTATACGAAGCATTTTCAAGAAGGTAAGCTATGTCTATTATTATATACTTATTATCGTGTAAATACACCTAATTGTAAATATGTACGTAGCACATTTGTTATTGATATTAATATATCGATTGTTCTTGATTCAACACATGTAGATAGGTAACTATTTATACACCAATCTTTTCTATTCTTCCTAATGTTTATTTTTTAATGATATCTGATATTTCTCTGACAGTACGTCCACATCCAACATTCTAATGTGGACGCACTCTTATGGAGCGTTCACAATCAAGCTTCGAAATGCTGTCGCTGCTGTGCAACGCCAGCATTTCGTAAAGAAACGTGCAAACGTCCCATTAAACGACAAGTGTTGTTGAAAAGATCGAAATATGAGATTATGAGTGAAAAGTAATATAGAAAAGTTTTTATTTCAACAAGACATGATTGTAGAAATAATTTAACAGTTAGATATAGTTAATTCATTCTACAGGTTCTTATTTTATACTTTAACTGTGTATGTTAAAGTAAAGTATGTTAAAACTTGTACATAAGTTTTTCTTGTCACATCTATAATAATCGCACAACATATAGAGACGGAGCCGGTGGCAGTAGCAGTATCAGTGGAAACCACTACAGAATCGGACGCGGAATGGTTCATTCCAGAGTATCAGCCCAACGTGCCGCATTCGCACGCGAAGATACGAAAAAAACACACCCAACATACGGGCAGTAAGTCTGCCACAGTGTGTCTGTGCCTAAATGTTTTCGGTCCATGTTTAGCAATGTCCAATGTTCCAATTTTATGTGTGTATACGTACCAATTTCACCAGTGACAAGTAACAATTTTCTTGTACTATTTTGTCAGAGATGATCGTCCTTTTGTGTTCCATGTTTTGATGTCCAACGTTTCTGACCGACTCACTAAAAATATGTTGTATGCTTCAATAAGCAACCAGGCAGTACGTACCTACAGGTTGCAGGTGTTTTCTATGTGTGTGTTTCTGTCTATTTGATTAGTTTTTTATTTTGTGTCATGAGTAATGCCAATAGGGAACGCATAAAATGACAATAACAAGCGAGTTTGCTCAAGAACGTGTCCAACTAAAACTTTATGTGTTCTTATTTGGCAAGAAATGTTTGTAAATTTTGTAAATAGTTAGTTAGCATGAAGCCTGCTTGTATTTTGAAATCTTTTAGTTAGTATTCTGTACGCTAAACGTGTTGTTGTCGACTTTAAAAACTCGACAAACAGTTGATTAGAATAATGAAATGAATTGATATTTTCGTATTCTTTCGATTAGTGGTAATGAGTCCGTTATTGGCATTCGAACTGTTGTTCTTTGCGATATTCGGCCAGACGACGTACGATGAGCTGACCATAAAACCGAACGGAGGAACACCGTACAGACCAGCGTGGACCGAGAACCTGTTCAAGGTGGTCTTTGGCATTTACATGTTGGTCTCTGTGGTTGTACTGATTAATCTACTAATTGCTATGATGTCTGACACATACCAGCGCATCCAGGTAATGTCGTGCTCGCTTTTCTTGTGATTCCAGTCCAAAAGAACCCGCTCAAAGCTTTTGAGCTGCTATTTTTCGCAATATTTGGCCAAACTGACGTCGACAAACTTAAAATTGACACCTATGTGATTGACCGTAATAACAACCAACCTTACTGGACGGAGGTCCTCTTTAAGATGATCTACGGCGTTTATATGCTCGTCTCGGTCGTTGTACTGATTAATCTCCTGATTGCTATGATGACCGATACTTATCAGAGAATACAGGTAACCAGAGCATGAGCAGTAACAAGCACAAACCCCTCTAACCCAAGAGAACCCCTTCATATCGCTAAAATACACCAACCACCGCGCCTCTCCCATCCAAGGAACCATAAGAACACATACAATCTGTCCCATAAACGAATAGGCCAGATCATGAACAACCGCAAACATTTGGTCTTTCACTCATTATCTGGCCAATCGTGCATTTCAGAATTAACTGCAAGAAAAATAACTAACTGAAAAAAAAAAAAAACAGACAGATTTATCCCAGAAAAAAATAAGGAATTAGACTGAATTGAGATTTAGATCAGTGAGCATAGAACATCATGATTTGAAGGGCTTGAAATTTTGGCTCACTTTGTCTTGGCTCTGCTTGTCTTGGCACCAGTTCGTTTGGGCTGGATCATTCTTGAATGTAAATGTTTAGTTTCACATTGTTTAACATATCTATTAATTCGACTCATGAAAACAATCGGAGCTGTCACTATTGTGCAATCATTTAAGCGAATGTAAGCAGGCAGCCTACATAAAGACTGATCATTCCATATCTTCTAAGATAACCAGAGTGGTGACGTCATTCGGTACATGAACTACCAAGTTTAACAATAACAATATCAAGTTTATAGAGGACTTCGTGCCATATAATGGACTTCGTGCCGTATGCTATGCTGTACGCCGTGCTGAAGGTCCTCCCACTCCAGAATCATCGTAACAATTGTGTCAAACCTGCTCAAGGTTTGGCACGATTGTTGGTAATAAAGGCTACTGTAACCCAAAAAATGGCTTCTCTTTGAAGATGACATTTGAAGGTTCAATTAAGTTGTTTGTGTTGCAGTAGCCTAGAGATGCAGACATCATCATCTGTCAAATATCCTAGAAATATGACTAGGCAATTTAACACACAAATAATGTTTGTCTTTACTCCAATCCAACCATTTTACAAAAGAACTGAGTGACGCCAATACTGTTTACATTTGTAGAAAAGAGTGATCAATTCATAAATACAAAACCTGCATAAAAATTGACAGCTTCGAGAATGGACAGACGCATTTTGGAAACTTTGTTTATTACAGTTTGCGTGTATAATGGCTTCATTATCTTCACACAATACATCAGATACTGAATAAGTACAAAATGCGGTTGTTATGCTTCATTGTCATCTCATACTGATTGTTGTTATAATGCATGCATCAAGATTCTGCAGGAAAGTATATCAATCGGTATTTTAGGTATAAATTTCGTCAAAAAAATTGATAATCGACATCTCAAGCCTTTGAAAAGAGCCGATAATGACGCTGCATCAAAGGTATCCCCAAAAAATCGCACAGACATACAAATTCTCTCTGTTTAGGCGCAATCCGACATAGAGTGGAAATTTGGGCTCAGCAAACTGATCAGGTCGATGCACAGAACGACATCAGCGCCATCTCCGATCAACTTGATCACCACGTGGCTCTTCTATCTGGTCAAGATATGCAAACAGAGAGGTAAGTCGTCACTTTTACTCTACATTTCTATGTTCACCATCATCATTTTCTGGATATAGTTCGGGCTAAGAAGAGAACGAGCTTAGTTCACATCATGGGTGGATTCCAACGACAGCAGCACATGAGTCCCAGGTCGAAGGCTGGTCAGAAATGGCTTGCCAAGGTCAAGAAGGGTAATCAAGTCGGTCCGAAAGAATCAACCGCTCTTTCCGTAGCTCATTTGAGCCCTCTTGGGTCGCAGTTGAGTTTCTCCGCTCAGACTACGAGGATAGAACATGTCACGGATTGGGAGGCCATCGCCAAGAAGTATAGGGCGTTGATGGGACAAGTTGACGAGGTCAAAGAGCAAAGTACTGATAATACCGAAGAGGAAGACGATAATTATCAAATGCCGAATAATGTCATGCCTTCCGGTGGCATGAATGCCGGTGCTTAGATCTAAGACTTACGTACTTAAGATGTAACTTTTATATACCCGTTATATACCTGCTTTATTTAGAGGTTAGGATCTATATGTAATATTGTGTAATATGGTGTAAATAAATTTTTATTATTGTATTATATTGTAGAATAATATACTTACTCATTTTAAAAAACGTTTTGTATTTTTTTTTTGATGTGTTTACGGTACAAAGAATGGGGTTGAGTGGGGGTTACAGAAGATTTTTTATTATTGAAGATTTTTTTATTATTGTAGGTATTATAGAATAGAATTATGTATCAAATAATTATATCATCCTCATTTGTTTGCAAGTAGAATGTTCCTGCTGCATTTGAAGGTACGTCTTCCCCAAAATGTATGGTCGTCTTATTCTTGCACTGCCCTCTATAGTATCTATCCCAAGATTCGCAAGAAGTCGCCGTGAGCGAACGATTATTTATAGATTTTATGAACAATTGGTGACTGCTTGCATGACTACAAAAAACTACAAATTTTTCTTGTTAGATTTTTTGTAAAAGTCACATATTTGTTGTAATTAATCAAAAGAAATACTTACAATCGTCATATTTGACGTCTGGTTTCAACAAAGAACAACCTGGTTGAATGGCAGAACCACCGTTTGGATAAAAATCGACGGTACCAATGGAATACCTAAAATCTAACTATCACATATCTAATTCATCTCTTAGGTAACTTTCATAGCGACGGTGATCATCAGTCTTTACCGCCAGCGTTGACGGTGAACCTCACTATAAAAGCACCCTTAAAGGACCGTTCACAGTCAAGTTTCGATTTCGCAGGGCTAACGCCGACCGTTGGTTACCATGCCAACGAAACACGCAACGGTTAGTTGCTATCGCACGCGTTCCGTTGCGATAGCAACTAACCGTTGCATCAGCACTGCGAAATATCATTGTGAACGCTGCATAAATGTCCATAATTTCTTCTCAAATAATAAATTTACCTAAAACCGAGCATGCCTGCATCTGTATGAATAATATCAACTAATTTAGCGTCATCACTGGATAGTCTCGTGTTCGGCATAAGAGTAACGTCAAAGAGAGGAGCGGCGGCATCCATGGCTGTAATTCTGGCGATTTTTTGGCCGGTAGATTCGAAAACCCGTTGTCCAATAAACCCAGCCACGTGGCATCCTAAAGAATGGGAAACCAAGTGGATCTTCTTGAACGGAATGCCCCTAACTCTATGCAATTTGAGAACAAAATCTCCGATCTTGTCACCGACGGGTTTAGAATTTCGCGAAGCTGTTAAATAATCGGTGTCCCCTTTTGATGACCAATCCACCGATATTATATTATAAGCACCCCGTTTTAGGTAAGCCTTTATGGTGTTCACGCACCATTCAACATAAGAATGCTCCGTCCAACCGTGTACCAATATTTTCAAAGGATGCCTCTTATTGATGAGATTGAAGGAGTTCTTAAATGTTACGTTTCTATGCTTTCTCGTGAACAAGTAATAAACTATATCGCTGTCAGCCACTTGTATCGGATCAATTGACAACAGCGAATAATTAAAGGACAGATGGTTTCGTATGTGAAATATATCGTTCTGTAAAACGTCATCTCTCAGGGCGTTTGCAACTGAAATAAACAATAAATAAAATTACAATTAGTATTTATATCCATCCGCATAGCTGTCAGTTGCATCACTCAGGTAGAAAAGCATGAGTAATTTCACTTTTAGGACTGTAGATGTTCAAATAGGTTTTTTGCTTAATTATTGTGCAGTATCAACCTCACCATAATTATATAACTAAGAAAATACGTACTGTACGATTTTAAAATTAGGAATCCAGCGACTGATGCAAGAACACTCTTCATGTTCACAATTACATTGTAAATGTTCGACTACAATATGGTTGGGTATTATACATGGATGTAAACAAAAAGTACATCTCTTATCTTCTATAAATCTATAATACCTATAACAGTTTCCGCTATTACGTACTAAATTTCATAGTAAATTACATGTTATTGAGAAGAAGGTACTCAAAAACTCTTTTTGATTGACGAATAGTCAACATTAACAGATATTATTAATCGATTAACTAAATATTGAAAGGTGACGTTTTAAAATAGTAGTTTCCGGTTGCTGTTGTTGGACAATTCTCTCCAAAGATCGCTGTATCTGTGAGTGGACAAGCTCCAATTTCAAAATTATACCATGAGCTGCATTTCACAGCGACCATAGCCGTTGTGTTTATGGACGCTATGAAGAAAGTATGGCTTTTCATATGGCTGCAGAACGCTAAAAAACCCGTCAATAATAAATATGACAATTGGTGGACCGTAAATTGACGTACCGTAATCAGTAGCTGATTTGAACGTTGCTAAATTGAATAAAGAACACCCAGGTTGTAGACCTATTCCACCATTCGGATAAAAATCCACTGTACCGAGTGATCCAATATACCCGAACAATCCACCATCCGTATGAACGACATCGACCATGTGGGCATCAGTTTTCGCCAGACGATTGCCTGCCAGTTCTTCGTATAAGGGCCCAGCTGGGTCCAACCCTGTTATCCTCCCAATTTTCCTTTGTGATAACCGAAAAACTTCTTTACCCACAATCCCAGCAACATGGGCACCTAGCGAATGCCCTATCAGATGCACCAGATCATGTTTTGTTACACCAGAATTAATTAATTTCACTATGAAATACGCTATTTTCCTACCTGGAATAAATCATAAACGAAAGTGGTCCCAAAACGCTACCTTGCGACTTACCGACTCGCTCTGTATTCCTGACAGCAGTGACGTAGTCGACTGCTGCTGGAGTAGACCAATCGACTTGGATTATGCTCAAGTTTCCTTTGTTTAAATACGCCTCGGTCATGGTCTTGTAATAAGGTCTTAGTCTAGATTCTCCCCAGCCGTGTATTATGAATTTTATTGGAGATTGGACATCGATGTCTTCTATGTTTGCGACTGTGAGAGGTTTTTCTGTGATCGTTGGTGTATATAAGGTGAAATTTACGTTTGAACTTTTTGGGTTAAATCTGTTGCTTGGGGTCAGGATATTCTTCCAGTAGTCGAAGGATTCGTTCGAAACATTTAAAGGCAATGGACTGTTTATGGAATAACTTAAGATGAAGAAATTTGCGAAATAAATTAAAAGAAACATTTTTTTTGACTTGTGTTTTAAACAGTGTCTTGGAGATTTCGAGACGTTACTAAGGAGTTTCCTGTTTTGAAACGGTCTCAAATCATGCATTGTTAGGCATAATTTATCCAATTAGGTACAGGATAATACTAAATTAGGTAATAAATCATCATTTTGTTATTGAGTATGTACATCGTTATGCAGTTAAATAACTAGATAATACAACAAACTTAAAACAACTTTTATTTGCATTTTAACTAATTTATTTACATGAACCTTCTTCTATTTGTTTTCTAAGAATAAACTTTTGTATTTTTCCTGAGGTTGTCTTCGGAAAATTGTCAACAACTCTCAACTGCGAAGGAATCTTGAACTTGGCGACTTTTCCTTTGCAATAATTTTGGACATCTTCAAGACTCAGTGTGCATTTCTCCTGCAGACGTACACAAGCACACACTTCTTCCCCCAGCCTTTCATGCGACAACGGAATGACATGAACCTCCAAAATATCAGGATGTGTACTCAAGAAATCCTCAATTTCCTTCGGGAATATATTCTCACCACCTCTAATTATCATATCCTTGATCCTACCAGCTATTCTACCATAACCATCAGCTTCCATTATGAACTGATCACTACAAAATGATAAAATCAATTAATTATTCTGTAACTTACCGTGTCACTTATTGTTTATCGTATTCTACAACTTATTCTGTAAATTATTTTGTAAGTTATTCTGTTACTTATTATGTAACTTATTCTGTAACTTATTGTGACTTATTCTGTAACGTCTTCTGTAACTTATTCTGTAACTTATCCTGTAACCTGTAAGTGACTCTGTAAGTTATTCTGTAAGTTATTCTGTAAGTTATTCTGTAACTTATTCTGTAACTTATTCTATAATTTATTCTGTAATTTATTCTGTCACTTATTCTGTAACTTGTTCTGTAACTTACTGTGTAACTTATTCCGTAAATTATTCTATATATTATTCCGCAACCTATTCCGTAAATTAGTCTATAAATTATTCTGTAACTTATTCTGTAACTTATTCTATAATTTATTCTGTCACTTATTCTTATTCTGTAACTTATTCTGTAATTTATTCTGTAACTTATTCTGTAACTTATTCTGTAACTTATTCTGTAACTTATTCTGTAACTTATTCTGTAACTTATTCTATAATTTATTCTGTCACTTATTCTGTAACTTGTTCTGTAACTTACTGTGTAACTTATTCCGTAAATTATTCTATATATTATTCCGCAACCTATTCCGTAAATTAGTCTATAAATTATTCTGTAACTTATTCTATAATTTATTCTGTAATTTATTCTGTAATTTATTCTGTCACTTATTCTGTAACTTGTTCTGTAACTTATTCCGTAAATTAGTCTATAAATTATTCTGTAACTTATTCTGTAACTAAACATACCCTGTTTTAAACCATCTATCGGGTGATATACACTTCCTAGTTTGTTCTTCATCCTCCCAATAACCTAGCATAACAGAATATCCCCTAATTAGTAGTTCACCAGGCGTACCAATCGCCACAATGTTGCCATTTTTATCGACAACTTTAGCCTCCAAGTGGTCTTGGAGATGACCGACTGTCGTCACCGCTTTGTCAGCCTCTTCGCCAGGTAACGAATGGTACGATGACCCTGTTGTTTCAGTTAATCCATATACCGACTGTGAATTAAGCAAATTTCTATATACAGGGTGTTGTTATAAAGCTCTCCCATAGAATACCTTCACAGTTTTGACACAGAGGACGTTCAGCATCCTCTTGAATAATTCCGGGGAGCACGGAGCGCCTCCGCATAACGCAATATCTACAGAAATGTCTTCTTGGCGACTGGTTTGAGCAGCAATCAGGTCGACATACATCGTTGGTGTTCCACAAATGGCATTACATCTAAAAAATTTCGATTTCATCCATGATTTATAACTTAATTTTTACAAAGAACAATTTACCTTTCATATTTTAATGCATCTAGAGATTCGTTTGCGTTAAAATGTTCCCCAGGTAATACTAAAGTTGTGCCGAAATGTTTTGCAGACATCAAGACGATAGTAGTGCCAAATGCATGGAATAAAGGTACTTGTACGCATACCGTACGATGTTGGGTGTTAAGTTCAGTTCGTTTTGCGATTTCGAATGAATTGTTCACGCAGTTGAAATGACTGACAACTGCAGCTTTCGGCTTTCCAGTTGTGCCCTAAAAAGTTTGTTGATATTGCGCAATATTACGAAATTATAAGATGATAGAAGATGTTATTCAAAGACGTACGGAAGTAAATTGGATATTACATGGATCATCAGCTTGGATACTGTTCTGATTCTGCTTTATATTTCGTATACTGGCGTCATCAGACATTTGTCTTACTTCTTCGTAGTTAAAACCACCTCTGTAAAAGATTAAAGCTTATTTTTAAGACTAAAGATATGTCTTTTTTAATAATTTACTTCTCGTTTGTGTCAGTGACGAATATCACAGTGCTTAGTGACGGTACTTGTTTAGATTTTAACTTTCCCGGCTCGCTAGCGGAAAATTCTGGCGCCACTTGTCCAATCAATTCTGGGTAGTTTTGATTTTTAAATTTGGCGCCGCAAAAGATCGCCTTCATGCGGACTTTGTTGACGCAGTATTCCAATTCCGGTGCTTGGTAGAATGGATTTAAGGCAACCTAGAAATAAACATTCTGCAATTCTTCAATTTTATGAAACCACAACCACTTTGTCGGATTTTTGTTGGGTGGGGACCACCCCGATTTTTTTCCGTCGATTATAATACTTTTCTCGTAGGGTACATTACATTTGAATTTTCAATACCAGGACACCTTGAATTTATTATAGTATAAGTACGAATTTCCTGTTCTAATTTAGATAATTGATGTATCGTTTTATTTACCAAAAATATATAACCAGTTTTGGCCAGTTGAAAGTAAGATGATGAGTTATCTGGATAACTGATTTCATTCATTAATTTCTTGAGTCAAGGTTACACACGCTCTTGCAGATTTTGTAATTTCACTTAATACGGTAAATCTCAAATAATAAGATAATAAGAACGTACGTACCAATATAAATCCTGCTCTCGCACACGCTGTCATGATAACATCCCATTCCCATTGGTTTGGTAGAATTATCCCGACCCTATCACCTTTTTCAAGTCCAATTTTTCTTAATCCGGCCGCTAACTTATCAGCCTCTTCTAGTAGATCTCCATAGGTCAATAACTTGTTCTGTTTTCTTGACTTTATTGCTACAAAGTCGCGGTGTTTTTCCGCTGCTTGCTGCACTAATGCTCCATAAGTAATATATCTTAAAGGATCATTTCCTAATTGGTGTTTATAACTGACATTTGAAATAAATCTCAAACTAAAAGAATATGAAACAAATCACCAAATTTATGTACACCAAAATATGGAAGATTACCTCAGTTTGTGAGTGTTGAATTTCTGTAACAAAATGCGCGAGATAACAGACATGATGCCCCACGATTGGCAATTATAATTATACTGATTAATATAGTCAGGATCGGCTTAAGTATATTTGACCGTCAATATTGATAATGCGATAAGAATATTGTAAACAATTCTTTTTTCATTTATCTGTTTAATAATAGCTTGTGTCAGCATCATTATTATAAAGTCCTCATGATAATAGCTTCATAAACTTTTTGTTGTTAGTTAAAAAGACATATATCAAGTTAATCCAGAGCTGCATAGAAATATTTCTTTATTTAGTTACCGTTGCCACTTACAAATTAACATTTTACTTCACAATCTTCAGTTCAATTTCCTATCCTTTTGCATTTTAATACCTCATTTCGGCTACTCAACAATCAAGAAACATAAACTACTGAATCGTATCAGAATTAGCAAATTTTGTGAACTTTCCACTAGTCACATTGTGCACAGTTTTCGATCCAGGCGCTGACATCAAGATTAACTGATTCTGTTCAGGCTGCAGGAATTCGTCTATAAACGCCAGAACCATTTTGTTTAGAATACCTCGTATTTCATGGTTTCCCCTGAGAGAAAGTGAAGTTAATTCCGATATTTATAACTCACTGTTGCTCGAAGCACTTACAAATGTCCGGCATGTCCACCACAGATCTCAGTATATAGTCGTATAGTATCGGGTTCAACTCTGTTCGCATAAACAGAAGCGATCAGACCATTTTGGAAGGTAAAAGTTATCAATTCGATGTTTGGATCGTGCGGTAAAGTAGTTTTATTTTCAGTTTCGGCCGTGTCCAATCCAATTTGGAAATCTCTGATGAATTTTATTGGATATTTACCATTTAACATAGCTCTCGGATACTGTAAAATATAAGTTTTATTCGAACAGCAGTCAAAAGAATTTATTGCTTTCGACTGCTGCTCAAACAAAGCAATAGGTTTTATATTCTACGTGCAAGAAAACTTACAGTATCTGGCCCTTCAAAATTCCTCAAGGTACTGAAAATATTCTCAATAGATTCGGCTTGCTCGCATCTATAAAACTGCTTGATAGAGGTGTGGAAACCGTACTGATTAAAAATCTCTTCCAAGTGTTCGTACAACGAGATACCATGGTGATTCAAATAGGACACCAAAGCTGCCAGCTGAACAGCAGCCTGAATACCGTCTTTGTCGAGGACATTAGTGTTGAACATAAACCCATAACTCTCATAGCCAAAAATCACCTTATGCCCTTGGTTAATAAGCTCTTTAGCAGTATTTCCTGCACAGGGAAGACATTGTAAACTTAAAATACATAATACCAGGTGTACAAAACGTTTTGAAAGTGGGTTTAAAACAAAAATTACCAATCCATCTGAATCCGTTCAAAGTTTCGACGAAATTGAATCCTTCCACCTTGGCCATGGCTTTTAAAATCTTTGTATTGAAGATATTACCGATGACGTAAATGTTGCTGGGTTTTTCCTCGACGGAAAGGTTCTTTTGGTAACAGTGGAAGGCCCACCATCCAAGTAAAGTTGCAAGTTCATCATCACTCAGTATTTTGAATTCGTTGGATGTCGGTGCTTTTTCGGCAACTTGAAGTCTGACGCAGTCAGGATTGTTGGCTATGACAACCGTCGAGTTAGCTTTGAGTGCTGTTTCTTCTGCCAAAGCCAGGTCGGCAGAGATATCGAAAAAGTCTAGATCTTTAAGGGTGGGAAAGTCTGGATTTGGATACTTTTGTTCTTCGACAGGGATGAGTTTTAAACCCACCGCTTCCATAGCTCTGGCGAAATAAATAAAACCGACACCATGCATGGGCGTATAAACGAAGTTTACGTTGCATTTCTTGTTGATATTCCTGAACTCCTCGCAAATATCGAAGTGGATCATATCTAGATAGCATTTCAGAATCTCCGCCATCGGATTTACTCGCAAATCGGATCTGGTGAGGATCGAGGTGTCCCATGACGTGCTGAAAGGCTCAAAACATTCCGTGATGCAATCCTGGATCTGTTCGTCGACATTTGAGATTATCTGAGCGCCGTTGTGACCGTAAACTTTCACCCCATTCTCGTTCTTTGGATGGCTTGAAGCTGTTATCATGATACCCATGGCCAAGTTGTATCTGGTCACAGTGAAAGGTACGAAGGACGTTGGTACGTTGTTGTTGAATAGCTTCACTGCGTAGTTTTTCTGGATGAATATTGTTGCTATCAGTTCAGCATACCTACAAATTTGTTTGTGTTATATTTATTTTTATTAATTTTCCCTTCAAAATTCATCTGGGATATCTTGTATTTATTTTGTGTGGTAAAAATGTTGTTTTGTATCGACTGCGCCAATTTATATGGTGATAATAACGAACCTTTTACTGTTATATCTTGCATCGAACCCTATCACAATTCCTTTATTTTTTAAATCGCGTGATTCGTTCTCTTCCAAGTATTTCAGTAATCCCTGACCAGTCTGCACGATGACCAGATCGTTTATGGCGCAGTAACCAGCACCCATCCGTCCTCGCAAACCGTCCACTGTGAAGATCATCCTGGTCATCAGCATTTCCTTCAGTTTCTCGTATTCGCCATTCTTGATCATCTTCTTCACCTGGTTTGAGGTTTTTATGTTCCTATCCCACATGAGCCATTCCCTTATCTTTGCATCCAGACTTGCATCACCAGACGTTAGAGAATTAGCCATTTTTTTTATTTCTTTTTCACTGATAATTTTGTATGAAGGTATGAAAGTGCGAAAAATGTGACTAAGAGGTTAGATGTAGATCAGTTTCTGACAGTTCTAGCTCCATCTGACAGACATATCACATAAAATTTTAGTAAAATTCAATAAAAACACATAAAATGCTTCCTCCAGATATTCGAACTGGTAACTTCGAACTGGACGAGAAAATCCGCGAGTGGCTCCAATGGGATCGCAATGAATCCACCGCGGAAGAGATTCGTACGATGGCCAGAAACAAAGAGATAACACGTCTGAAGGAAATCCTCTTGAGAAGGCTTACGTTCGGTACGGCAGGACTACGAGGCAAAGTCGGTCCTGGATATTACGCAATAAACGATTTGGTGATAGTACAAACTGGGCAAGGTGTCATTCGATACCTCGAGGAACGGTACCTTGAAAACCTCCAGGAAAATGGCATCGTTATCGGGTACGATTGTCGCCACGACGGCAGAAGATACGCAGAATTAACAGCTGCCATTTTCCTCAGTCAGGGTTACCCAGTGAGGATGTTCAAAGAAGCTGTACCGTCCATGTTCGTGCCATTCAGTGTCGTCAAGTACCAGTGTGTCCTTGGAATCGTGATAACTGCTACACACAACTCCAAAGATGATAGGGGATATAAGGTTTACGATGCCAATGGTTGCCAGTTATTACCGATGATCAGCGCTGAGATAGATGAGCTCATCATGACGACTCTGATGCCCTTTGAGGAATCTTGGAACACCTCGATTATACACGAGCACGATATGAATATAGACCCAATTGAAGAAGTATTGGAAGGTTATTTGGAGATCATTATGAGCAGCATTCTTCAAGAACACAGGGAACTCAACCAGAAAACCACGCTGAAATTCGTTTACACCCCTTTGCATGGCGTTGCCTACAAATATTTTCAACAGGCTATGGATCTGATCGGCTTTAACAAGAAGTACCTCGTCGTTGAGGAACAGAAAAATCCAGACCCGGAATTTCCAACAGTACCGTAAGTGTATCCTTGTCATTTTATCTGCTGAGAGTTCTATATTTTCTATGATAAATAGGATTCCTAGTCCGGAGGAAGATGTTTTTCAGTTGGCCATAGCTAAAGCTGATGAAGCTAATGTCACCTTGGTATTGCTCAATGATCCTGGTGCTGACAGAATGGCTTGTGCGGAAAAAAATATCGAGTAAGTATTCTTTTGAAGATCTAAAGTATGCTACTTAGCGATATTGTTCCAGAACTGGCGATTGGAAGATTCTTACTGGTAATGAATTGGGTGCATTGTTGGGCTGGTGGACGTTCGAATGCTACACAAAAAACCCACAAAATGTGGAACTGGAAGACGTATACATGCTTTCGACAAACGTAAGCTCGAAATTCCTAAGAAGCATGGCCAAGGAAGAAGGTTTCAATTACGTAGAAACCCTGTCGGGCTTCAAATGGATAGGCAATAAGATCGTCGAGCTTATGATCGAGGAGAAAAAGACAATCTTCGCCTATGAGGAAAGTTTCGGATTTATGACAAACGACGTCATCCTGGACAAGGACGGCATACAGGCTGCCACACAGTTGGCTACCATGGCCGTATACCTAAAGTCAATTGGGCTCACCCTGAACCAGCAACTGGAGTTGCTATACGAGAAATACGGTTACCATCTACAGATGGATTTCTACTATCTTTACGGAGAGAATAAAAATGTCAATAAGATCTTTGAAAGGCTGAGGACGTATAGCGAAAAGAAAGTACGTGTATTAGGCGTTTGATTATCAACTCTAATTTGTTTTATCTTTGACTTTCAGAAAGATTGCAAGTGCAAGCCTGTTTCATATGGCCAACAACCGGTAAGTAACTAGTTATTCTAATATCCCATCCAATTAGTTATTCCCAAATCACTTATTAAATCTCTTTAGCCATCGTGTTGCTGCAATCCATACCAAAGTACGAAACCGCCACAGGTACGGTCAAATGTTTATTGGTGCAGTCGACAGGATTATATAAGACTACTTCTTTCTTTAGTTTCCAAAGTCGATAGCCGACGGAAAATATGAGATTAAACACGTCATCGATACGACATTGGGCTTTGACGACGACGAACCTGATCGCAGGTCGTTATTACCACCAGAGCCCGATTATCAGATGGTGACTTTTGAATTTGTGAATGGACTAGTGGCGACACTGCGTTCGAATGATGCGCAACAGAAGCTTAGATATTACGCTGAAATGATAACTGAACCAGGCGATTTGAATCCTGAAAGGTAACCTGTTTTTTGTGTCTGGGAATTTTAATTCTTTATTGATTTGTTTGTTTTTCAGTGATCGTGAGTATGTAGAAGAACTAATGGCAGAAATACATCATAGGATTATACACGAGTTCATAGAGCCAAAGAAGAACGGGTTAGTGTTGCCACCAAAACGACAAATATACACAAGTAATAAATAAATATGAAACACCCAGTATAAATATAGTATATATTATCATCAGAAGTTGCTTATTCTGTGGTCTAAACAAAAAAACAAAGTGTACAATACTGCTGTTTGAGGATGCTTTATCTAGTTTATTAGTGTTACCACAATAAATAATAATTTATTTAAATTCTTTAAAATTGCTTAGGTTGCTGGAGGTTTCAAGTCATTCTTCTCCGGTTCCAAGAATTCTTCAGTCATCTTTTCGACCATCTCTTTCAAGAGCTCTTCGATTTCCATACGATTCCTGTAAAATATCATCATTTAAAACACAAATTCTAACAGATATACTGAGCGCCGAAAAAAGCCCACATAAATTTGATAAATTTTGAGCAAATTATAGACAATATATTTTACTTGTGGTATAAGAAGTTGTAAGATATCCTTTTGCATACTTACCATAGTGTGTTAACATCTCTTCTGGTATATTTACAAAGTTACATTAAAAAATTAAAATGAAACAGATGCTAATTAACCTGGCTTTAAAGCCGAGGAGGCAAAAACTTTATCACATTTTTGGGTGGGCATACTTTTTGTTCCTTTCTTCTGAGTATTTTTCCGCTGGTATTTCATATGTAACTTACCCTTGGCCAGGTTTTGCCACCATTTCTGTGTAATACTTCAACTTTGGCTCAGTACCACTAGTTCTAAGGGTAGCCACCAGTCCATTCTCAAACTCAAAAGTGATCATATGAGCATCGGACTGCTTAGGCAGTATGGCCTTTTTGTCTTCTCTAGAGTCGTCATAACCAGTTGTCAAGTCTCTCACATGGGCAATGGTATATTTTCCATCAGCAATACTTCTGGGATACTAAAACATAATTCAAGTGTTACTTATTTTAAAGGCATAGATTTTGAGTGCTAACAAGAGGGGAATCATTTATTTACCAAAGGGAGTCTTTCTGGATACTGATTACAGCAACCCTATAATCCATAATATGATTAACTTGGGGGAAAAACACAGTTTACGAGAAACAACTCACCATTTTCTCCCTGTTGTAATTCCTGAGTCGGTCAAAGATTTTAGCGATGACATCTTGATCATAACATAAATAATAACTGTTCAAAGAGATGTGATATCCATACTTCTGGAAGAGTTGTTCAAGCTGCTCGTTGATGGTTAGGTCTTTCGATTTGAGGTAAGCTGCCATGGTGGCCAAATGCGCTGCTGCTTGAATTCCATCTTTATCCAGAACTGCTTCTCCCCACATGAATCCGATCGCCTCCTCAAAGGCGAAAAGCGTTTTCTGTCCGGCCTTTCTCAGCGACCACGCTTTGTTACCCATCCATTTGAAACCAGTCAAGGTTTCGATGAAATTGAAACCTTCCTGGATGGACATCGTCCTCAGTATCTTGGAACTGACGGTACTGGCAATCATGTAGATGTCGCGGAGTTTTGTCTTGTTCGCTGGGTTTGCCTTGAAGCATACTAGTGACCACCAGCCCAAAAGAGCGCCAAGTTCGTTTCCATTGAAAATTTTCCATTCGCCGGTCTTTGGGTCTTTTTCCGCGCATGCTAACCTGTCAGCGTCCGGGTCATTGGCTAAAATAATACTTAGGTTATGCTTATTTGCTGTTTCAATGGAGAGATCCAAAGCATTCTTCCCCTCTTCGGGATTTGGTAGTTTGACAGTTGGGAAGTCTGGATCTGGATCTTTCTGTTGATCAACCGGGACAATCTTCAATCCAATGGCGTCCATGGTCTTTTGGACGTACGTGTAACCAACTCCGTGCATAGGTGTGTAGACAAATGATAGATCGGACTTCGCATTTATATCCCTGTGTTCTTGCAAAATACTACTGGAAATCATCGATATGTAATCTTGCAGGACTTCTTCGAGTGGGTCAATCTTTTTCTCATGAGTTTCGACTATGGAGGTGTCCCATGAGCTCTCTAAGGGTTGCAAATTATCCAGGATTTTAGCTTGGATGCTTGAATCCATCGGTGCTACAATTTGGCATCCGTTGGCTGCGTATACCTAAAGAAGAAAAAACGATTTGTTGCGACTTGCTTGTTTATATATTGCTACAATACCTTATAACCGTTATCATCTTTTGGATTGTGAGATGCTGTCACCATAACGCCCATTATGCAGTTGTATTTCGCCACGGTGAATGGTACAAACGGAGTGGGTACCATCTTGCTAAATAGCCTAACTGGGTAGCCCTTATTCAGGAATATTGTTGCTGTTAATTCTGCAAACCTAAATAAGACAATTCATTTTGTTGGATAAACTATCAAAATGTTTGGTTGATCAGCTGTTTGGCTGATGTTTGGAAAATCAGCTTTCGAAACAGTTACATTTTAGCATAATTTCTATGGCAGTAGACTTGAGGAGTTGATACTCGAATATTTGAACATAATTATCATAATCTTATCATGAAATATATAGGCGAGTATCGCTTCTCTGAAATACTCGAGTATTATGATGTGTTATTGAATTAAAAGAATCAGAGCGTATAGCTGACTTGTATTTGATATAACTTTCATTATAAAAACCCAAGGTCATAATTGTATATAATAACGATTAGATCCATCCGAAAACAAATTTTGAAACTCATAGTTTAATGTTTACATATGTTTTTTAAACAACCTTATTATGAAATCTTACACAATAACAAAGAAATCAAAAGATTGTTATACCTTGCGCTATTGTGCCTTCCATCATATCCAATAACGATACCACTCCTCTGCAAATGTTCCAAATCCAACCCCTCCAAATACTTCAACAACCCTTGTCCAGTCTGAATGATGACGAGGTCGTTCATACAGCTGAAGCCCGGCCCCATTCTCCCCCGAAGACCCGCAGTACCAAATGTCAGTCTCTTGAGGAGGGCCTTCTTCATGGCATCGATATCTTTCTTGGCCACCATGGCTTTGATTTCTTCCAACGTCGCTTCATTTTTGTCCCAGGTGATCCAACGATGCGCGTTCAGGTCCAACTCTTCGTGTCCAGTGTTGACTAGATAGCGGGGTGTCATATTGTGTGTCAAATTCGCCGTCAAAAATTAAAAATGTTTCGCGACGCTCAAGCTATGGTGTCCACTACGCGGCTGTCGTACTCCAACTGAAAAATTCGTGACGCACCAGTTACTTTATCGTACGGTGATAACCGAGCGTTGATAACGTGTCCCCCCAAGCAGTCACTAACCTACTTGCCATAGAATCCTGCGGATCGACCGAAAAAAATGTGAGTTTTCTGGTGTGCTTATTTTTTTTTTTCTAGGTGTTTATTTACCCCCACGGTTGTTAGTGTATCGTGACACGCGCATTGTCAAGTCAATGGACCAATGGAAGAAGACAATTATGGTTATGTAGCACTGATGGCTGGTGGTTTAAATTTCAGGACATGGAGGTAGGAAAAGTGAAAATCGCTGAGGACAGCGATTTTGTGCATTTGAAAACGTTGGTCGACGAACATGAAGACTGGCGACTGGATTACGACAGATCGGATGGCATAAAGGTACCTATTATTTAAATAATAATATAAAATTGATTTTTTTACTTTACCTCCGCATTGCTGCTGACAAATTATCGGGGTTGTTACTACAGGGTGAAAATTTGTGATACGCCTGCGCCAACTTCGATTTTATTTGTGGTTTGTACGCATGCGCAATGTGTTTTTTTATATAGTAAACTTACAACAGTTACAACAATTAAAATTCGTGTTGGAAAAGGTTAATTGGAAGAGGCAATTGGAAGAATTGGCGATACGCTACGCGGCTGACATATTTCTTGCTTATTAACTCCTGCTAGTCTATCGATTTTATTATTACAGTACCTAACAACTGGTCTTATCTTTATATGGTGGGAAATACGGCGCGCTCCAAAACAAATAGTGTTTTATTAGTTATCGTGCTTGATTAGAATCAGTGGAGCTATTAAAAATAATTGGCTAATAAAATAAATTGTCACCTGTTGTTTATTTCACTGTTTCCACTATCTAAAATTTTGACAAATTCATTAAATTAACTTAGCTTGTGGAATAGGGGATAAAATGCCATGATTTGAAGGCAAAACAGCTTAAGAGCAATGTGAAAATATCTGGGGTGGCCCTCACTCTACTTTCCGACTACATCCTTAGCACAACAAAATAAGTATCTAAACACTTTTGCAATTATTCAATTTAGTAAAGTCAAAAAATCCTGACTAAATTTCTTTCTTGCTATTAAGAGTGACTGCTTTTTTATTGCAATTGTGTGGGAATTACATTCTTTTTAGTAGTAAACCACAACATACCTGACCTAAGAGAAGTTTATTTATTATTAGGCCTACCTGTTGTTTTATTGCATCTGGTTTTTGCGAATTAAATTCTTTCTAGTCGTAAAGTACAACATTCCTGATCTAAGACATGTTTATTGATTATTGGGACTATCTGTTGTTATAAAAAGAAATACTTGCTGTTTTATTGCATCTGGTTTTTGCGAATTAAATTCTTTCTAGTCATAAAATACAACATTCCTGATCTAAGACATGTTTATTGATTATTAGGACTATCTGTTGTTATAAAAAGAAATACTTGTTGTTTTATTGCATCTGGTTTTTGCGAATTAAATTCCTTCTAGTCGTAAAATACAACATTCCTGATCTAAGACATGTTTATTGATTATTGGGACTATCTGTTGTTATAAAAAGAAATACTTGTTGTTTTATTGCATCTGGTTTTTGCGAATTAAATTCCTTCTAGTCGTAAAATACAACATTCCTGATCTAAGACATGTTCATTGATTATTGGGACTATCTGTTGTTATAAAAAGAAATACTTGTTGTTTTATTGTATCTGGTTTTTGCGAATTAAATTACTTCTAGTCGTAAAATACAACATTCCTGATCTAAGACATGTTTATTGATTATTGGGACTATCTGTTGTTATAAAAAGAAATACTTGTTGTTTTATTGCATCTGGTTTTTGCGAATTAAATTCCTTCTAGTCGTAAAATACAACATTCCTGATCTAAGACATGTTTATTGATTATTGGGACTATCTGTTGTTATAAAAAGAAATACTTGTTGTTTTATTGCATCTGGTTTTTGCGAATTAAATTCTTTCTAGTCGTAAAATACAACATTCCTGATCTAAGACATGTTTATTGATTATTGGGATTATCTGTTGTTATAAAAAGAAATACTTGTTGTTTTATTGCATCTGGTTTTTGCGAATTAAATTCCTTCTAGTCGTAAAATACAACATTCCTGATCTAAGACATGTTTATTGATTATTGGGACTATCTGTTGTTATAAAAAGAAATACTTGTTGTTTTATTGCATCTGGTTTTTGCGAATTAAATTCCTTCTAGTCGTAAAATACAACATTCCTGATCTAAGACATGTTCATTGATTATTGGGACTATCTGTTGTTATAAAAAGAAATACTTGTTGTTTTATTGTATCTGGTTTTTGCGAATTAAATTACTTCTAGTCGTAAAATACAACATTCCTGATCTAAGACATGTTTATTGATTATTGGGACTATCTGTTGTTATAAAAAGAAATACTTGTTGTTTTATTGCATCTGGTTTTTGCGAATTAAATTCCTTCTAGTCGTAAAATACAACATTCCTGATCTAAGACATGTTTATTGATTATTGGGACTATCTGTTGTTATAAAAAGAAATACTTGTTGTTTTATTGCATCTGGTTTTTGCGAATTAAATTCTTTCTAGTCGTAAAATACAACATTCCTGATCTAAGACATGTTTATTGATTATTGGGATTATCTGTTGTTATAAAAAGAAATACTTGTTGTTTTATTGCATCTGGTTTTTGCGAATTAAATTCCTTCTAGTCGTAAAATACAACATTCCTGATCTAAGACATGTTTATTGATTATTAGGACTATCTGTTGTTATAAAAAGAAATACTTGTTGTTTTATTGCATCTGGTTTTTGCGAATTAAATTCTTTCTAGTCGTAAAATACAACATTCCTGATCTAAGACATATTTATTGATTATTGGGACTATCTGTTGTTATAAAAAGAAATACTTGTTGTTTTATTGCATCTGGTTTTTGCGAATTAAATTCTTTCTAGTCATAAAATACAACATTCCTGATCGAAGACATGTTTATTGATTATTGGGACTATCTGTTGTTATAAAAAGAAATACTTGCTGTTTTATTGCATCTGGTTTTTGCGAATTAAATTCTTTCTAGTCATAAAATACAACATTCCTGACCTAAGACAAGTTTACTTATTATTGGGACGACAGAAAGTATGTTCTTTCATTGTCACAAGCAATGTTTGCCCTTTACAACTTACAACTTGTGTCTATGGTCCCTGAAGGGCCTTAATTTGCCATCGGCACTACGTAAAATTGGAATTTAGATTTTCATTAATAGTGGACCCAGGTATTCTGTAGTACAGCTATCGTACCCACTTCCTGAGCATCCGCGTCACTTGCTTAGAGTATTGTGCTCGTAAAATATGTACGTAATCAGCTGATAGTACAGTGTGTTTAGTATGGGCATGTGTTGTACTTTTATCCAGTATATGACCTTCATTATTGCGTTACGGTCAGTGTGTCATGATCATGAGCGTATGTGATGTAATTTTGAGGCAAAAATAATAATAATAAATTAATAATAATTCAGTTCAACGTGTTATTTCGAAATTGTTCAATAATTGCACAAGGATAAACACTCATTGTTTATTGATACAGTGCTCTTGTTAATCAGTGTGTTGTACCTACTCAGCTATACCTATTATAAATTTTATTGAACTCTGTCTTTCTCAAATGGGATTTCTTCAATAAATCTATCGCCGCTGACTCATCTAATGCCGTTAAAACCCGTCTTCTTCCTTACGTGTATCGCACCTTTCACTGTCAGTTCATTCAGAAAATACCGGCACTGTTTTACGTTTGCACCTGGGCAATGGCACGTGTGTACTGCCTGGGTTACAGACACAATGTCGGGCCGTTGACTACATAAAAGGGATTCTCCTTAGTAAGCCCCACTCCAATTTCGATTTTCTCACGGTGTACGATACTGTGGAATACGAAAATATTTGAAATCCATTAGTTCAGGGTCACGAGGACATATAAACTCTATATATACTCTAATATGAGTAAGAAGTATAGTTATTAATACGTAATTAGAGCTAATCGCTGTGCTCACAAACAAAAACAAATTAGAGGAACATTTTAGTCATCATACTAGAGTTGCAAGATTACAATTCGAAAAAAAAAACGGATGTATTTTTATTGGATTTGTAACATTCTGCATTGAGCTCAATGAAGTTTTAGTTTTTGACAATTGAAGATTAAATCAAAAGGGTTTAAGTACCAAAGATTTAGTCCCTTTGATTTGTGACACAAACGTTATTTGGTTAATGTGCCTATTTAATTAATTGTGTCGTTATAAACTTGGAGCCTTGCAGAAGGGTCTAAGTACCATCAACCGAGATAATCAAAACGGTTCAACTGACAGCAGAACCTACTCAGAGGCTATGTGCCACATCGTATTATTTCAAACATAAGTCAGGTATATTTAGATTGGAGACTACCCCGATCCGAATCGCTAGATTTCCGGGAGGAAACCGCGTCAATAACGACAAGGTTGTCAAAGTTTCGCACACACGTTTCAAGAGGCATGTTCAGGACGTAACAGTAAGAGCTCCGAAGAGAATCTCTTCTCCTCTCGTCGTAGCTCTCTTACTGTTACGTCCTGAAGATACCTCTTGGAACACCGGGCAAAATGTTGACAACTTTATCTTCATTGACGAGGTTTCCTCCCGGAAATTTAGAAATCATAAATCAGGTATTTTACCAATAAAAACCTAATCAAGACACTTAATTCAGTATTAAGCAAATTCTCGGAGAAGGTCCGAATTAAAGTGTTTAACTTCGTCTGGTAAGTACTCCATCATGTCCCTTAGGTCTTCTAGCTTATCTCTTTGTATATACGGTGCTTTGATGAATACCGTGAACTGAAGGGTGGGCGTGTTAAAGACGATGCATGGCATTTTTTGCCATACCATTTTATTTGACCGTATTACGGACTAAATCCGAATTGATATTGACATAGATCCTTTTGATTGTTACTGAAGGTGGCCTGTAGAACCTATTGACACAAAACCCTCAAAAAACATAGAAATGGTACTGAGAACCTTTTGATTTACAACTCTAATAATATTTCCTTTGGATATAACATAATACGCTGATCAACTATTGAATTTAATGAAAGCATTACATTTTATTTAGCATTTCGTGAATTGGTCGTCTGGTAATATGTTCTAGGTGTGGACTAAAGCAACGCCGTACTCCAATTTTAGGATGGTTAAGTTACACGCAACCTTCCAGAACGTGTCCCCCGAGACCATGTATGACGTCCTCCATGATCCTGAATACAGGAAAGAGTGGGACACGCACATGCTCCTCTCCATCGAAATAGGCTACCTCAATCCGAATAACGATGTCGGCTATTATGCACGTACGTCCATTTTTTTAAACTCCAAAACATAACGTATACGCAGCGTATACGGAGCGTCGGTTGCTATGGATACCCTACGTTCCTTATACGTTACGTCATTGTGAATAGTACAAAAGCGATTTGTGTAAACTCATTAATTATGTTAAAAAATCTAAACAGTATCCTGTCCAACGCCTATAAAAAATAGAGACTTTGTCCTGCAAAGGTCCTGGCTCGATCTGGGCCATGAAAAACTGATCTTCAACCATTCGGTCGACCATAAGGATTACCCTCCGCAGAAAGGTTTTGTCCGGTAATATAATGATGGTTAGTTAATTTTCTCTTCGGTCCTGATTTTGTGATTTTAGCGGAGTCTCTATGATAACCGGTTACGTGGTCAGAAATCAACCTGGCGGTTGCTTTCTAGGTTATGTCACGCAGTCAGACCCACGAGGAAAGCTCCCCTCTTGGCTGGTCAACATGATAACGCAGAAATTTGCGCCGAAAGTGATCCGCCAGATGTACAAAGCTGCCTTGGGTTACGAGGCGTGGAAAATCCAAAAGGACCCTAAATTCAAACCATGGATCTATCCTGAGCAGACTTTGGTCTCGCCCAGGGTCCAAGCAACTGACGTTAGTACTTTTTTTGTTTATCTATACCTTACTTCCTACGAAATAAAAATAAAAATCCTCTTCTTCCATTATAGGTATTTATAATTCCTCCTAAAAATCCCGTGATGCCACACAAATGTTCCCACACGAAATCCAAGAATCCCAAATCTAAATCCAAAACGTCTGGTAAGAAAAAATAACACGCCATTGTGAAAATATACTGTTGAAATAAGGTAAAACTGGAAAAAGCGAAATGCACGGTGGCAGGCAATGTTTTGTTTGCTTACTGGTATGTTTTCTTTCAGTGTATTGGAGGTAGTTTGTCAGCCATGGAAGAAACAGATGACTCTAGCTAAGCTTCGGGAGGACACCAGCCAATTTTAATGATGTATTATTAATTATGTAGGTCGTATATAAGAAACGCGAGAATAAAATGTCTAAAAATAATTTGGACCTCTATATAATATAAAGAGTTACAAGTTTTGACCAAAGAAACGTTGTTAATCCCAAAATTAAATTGTTACATTGTTATTTATAAAAAGTGCTTATATTAGCGGGTATTGTTAACTTCTATCTCAGTATTTATTGTGTGTACTTAATAATTGCAAGAATAATCAAAATTTTAAGGTTAGTTGTAGGAAATTGTTACAAATTACGATGCCTATTAAGGTGCCTATTAACTAAATTATAACAACGAATTAAGAAAATCAATATGTATTCTATGGTAAAATAAAATTTAAATTTTTTCTAGTCTAGACTGTTTTTTTCATTCCTTTTTTTCGCATTTAACCTCTGAAATAATTTTCTTAGATCAAATTTTGTTGGTGTGTTACAATTCATTCGAGTACCTAATAGATTACCAATCTTGATGTACACAACTCCTCACTTGACGCTTTTATTCACCTTCTTCTACACACTGCCACTAACATATTTCTGTGTTAAATACATATTACGTTTAGGTGAATAAACCAGCCCTTGAGTCTATAAGAATTATATGTACATACACATTCCAATTGACAACGCTTCTTCCATAAACCTCGACGCCTTCCATATTTGTAATAACTCTTTTAAGCATTTTTCTACAGAAGAAATCAATATAAATAATGTCAGCTGTTGTTATATCCGTCCTTCCTAAAAGTTTGCATTTGGCAGCAGTGACATTTGTGGCACAGTTTTGTATCGATTTGCAGACCAGCTGAAGTCTACATGGATTCTTGGTGCAATGGGCAATGTAAGTATAACCTAAAAAAGCTTAGCTATTAGAACAGGGAAGCAATAGCTAGTCAGAAAATAAAGTTTTAAATTGAATATCCCTTTAAAAAAAATCTGAAATGACAAAAAATAGACAAGAATAGCAAATAGACACAATTTTATCTTGTTTTGAAATACGTCTATTGAAACAATGTTTAATGAGCACTGGATTACCTAATTAAACAATAAGTAAGTAATAATGTAGTATAGTTTTGTTTTTAGGTAAGTTCTGATCTATGTAAGTACTCCTTTCACGTTTTAAACGCTTTTTGCTATGCTAATTGATTGACAAAAAAAAGTGCTGTAATGTGAAGTGTATTGAATATAGGTTTATTATGGAAAAGGACAAGTTTTCAATCTACATAAAAACTTGTTCTCAGGAAGTTTTTTAAAACACGTTCATTTTAATACTGGTCATGCATATTTCTTTGCTTCTGTTATTCATTCTTAATTAATAACTGTCCACTATGATGTCAACACACTAGTGAATAGAAAAACAATTTAAACAGCAATGTAAGTACAATTTTCTATATTCTCCTCAATTCAATATTTTGAATAGTCCACTGAGTAAACTAAGACTGGTAGAACGCTGTAATTTTCAGGATTAACTAACTGGTCTATCTGTAAACAACAGCTGCATAGAAATAGTCATTATAATATCAATTTATTTTGTCAGTATCACAATATCGTCAATATCATAATAATCATAGAATAATATAACATGTTTATTCAAAATGCCATTTCTTACCATAACTTTTACCCAATAAGAATATACTATAAAAATCTCTACTATCAAAAAAAATCTATAGATATTTCTATTATCAACTTTTTATCAGCTATTTGCATAATTTATTGCTACAATAATTTGATTCTTGATGAGATACTGAACTCAAGTTGTGTAGAACTTAGCCACGTACCACATGTCAAACTAAAATGGACAACTCTTAAAAAACAGTTGTGATATTTACATTTCAATCAAAAGAAAGTGTTTTGTCATGTCTGCAGATAATGGTATTTAACCAGTGTGCGTTTTCTGCACAATAATCCAATATAAAACAATCATTTCCAACGGAAAACACTTCATAGCTAAAACACACTTCTCATTTAGTTATTCTGCTCACAAAGATGACCGACAACGAAGAAGAAACATTCGGCCTGCGGACCAACAAGCCAAAGATCGTCAAGTACAATTATCAACCTCAACTGCTAACACCGGAAACCCCAAAGAAGAAAAACGCCAGGGTTTTAATCATATCAGCAATCGACACCGTGATTTCTGTGATTTTAATAGCGCCCTTAGTTGTGGGCGTGTGGCGTGGTGCTTGGGAACTCTTGGAAATCTACTGGTACTTGTTTCCATGGCTAGAAACTTTCGTCTTCGCCGTGGTGATGCATTCCTGCTTCTTGTTAGTGAGACCGTTCATCAAAGACATCGTTGATGATGACAGACACGCCGCAAAGAAGAAAGTGAAGTTTGTTATTTTGAGGCGTCTGCACGCCTATGTGTACGCAGTGGTGTGCGTGATGCAGTGGCGTGGGGTATGGCACACGTTCGACAATATAACAGGGTATTATAAAGATTATAAATTGTTAAGTACCATTTCGGTTTGTGGTGTTGCTGTTGTGAGTTTAGCGATGTTGAGGGCCTTAAGAAACACGATTGCTCCACCGTTTGTTCTCGTCCTGGACAGGAGTGATGCCGCGTTTAATTTTCCAACTAGATTCAGGACACCGGTAAGTTAAAAAAAACTCCAATACCCCCTAACATCACTTTTCATAGATCAAGTCATTGAAGTGTTGTGACAGGTCTAAAATCCATTTTTTTGTTGGTTGTATCAGAAAGTTGGAAATTTGTTCCCTTGTGTTATTATCAGAATCAAAGCTGCATGCAAATATGCTTGCTTTTAGTTACGTGCAGATATAAAGACTTAATAATTGTTATTGTGTAAGCGGTTACGACAAAAACAGTTCGCAAATATTTTAAATAAACATATCGTATTAGGACCAATGATTGGTTTACTGTGTTTAGCAGAAAAAACGTGCTAATAGTTATAATTGTCGTATTGTTAGTACCGATGTGGAGAAATGAAATTCTAATGTTTGCTTTAGTGTACAATGGCATCTTGAACGTTTGGTATAAAGAAATGCATTGACACTATTATAAATAATTGTCTTGGATATCCTAGTTATAAAAACCACAGAAGCAATAGATGCATTATTATTGTTACTATTGCTGTTAGTATTGTAAGGAAACATAATCCTTCTAGTGTACCTACCGTACAATTTACCTAAATTGAAATCCAATAACACAGAAAACAGTAACTCAAAATCAGGTAACATGGACAGTACTGATCACTTTCTCGAGAAAAAACGTACCAAAAGAACTCTGAACGTCATTGATAGTTTAATTTCTCTCACGGTGATAGTGTTATGCGTCGTAACATTTTGGCGATGTGTCTGGACCTTGATGGACATCCACATCTTTTATTTCCCGAAATATCCGATTTTCTTCGCTTCCTGTGCGATGCACGTCATCATCTTAGTTTGCAAAGAAGATATACAAAAATTCATCAGAAACAACCGCGCGAAATTCAAAAGACAACCGACTTTTGTCCTGCTCCGTAGAATTTTCGTGTATTTTTATGTTATCATCTGTATTTCTCATTGGCAAACTGGTTGGGCTATATTAGACGATTGGTTGAACATTGAATTAACAAGTGATGGTAGAGCTAGTTATGAATTTGACAGTGTCGTAAAAGTTTCGTTCGTGACGATATTTTGTACTGCGTGTTTGGTTTGGATGAAATCGCTCAAAAATGTCATTGCGTCACCTCTCATTGTTATTTTGGATAATTGCATTGCACCTTACGATATTCCGACGAGGTTTCGGTACAATGTAAGTTTACCTAAAGCATTATTATTATGAGTCAGTATTGGTGGAGGTGCTTACATTTTTTTATGTATATTACAAGAATTATCATCTATAATAATTCTTGACTAAAGTAACACAGGTTTTTTTATGTCATAGCATAAACAACTAGCTCTGTGTATAAGTCAAAATTTTCGATTTTAGTTATTGGGCATTCTAGAAATATGTGGTTAAGGCTTCCCACCTGTATGAGTCAGTATTGGTGGAGGTGCTTACATTTTTTTATGTATATTACAAGAATTATCATCTATAATAATTCTTGACTAAAGTAACACAGTTTTTTATGTCATAGCATAAACAACTAGCTCTGTGTATAAGTCAAAATTTTCGATTTTAGTTATTGGGCATTCTAGAAATAAGTGGTTAAGGCTTCCCACCTGTATGAGTCAGTATTGGTGGAGGTGCTTACATTTTTTTATGTATATTACAAGAATTATCATCTATAATAATTCTTGACTAAAGTAACACAGTTTTTTTTATGTCATAGCATAAACAACTAGCTCTGTGTATAAGTCAAAATTTTCGATTTTAGTTATTGGGCATTCTAGAAATATGTGGTTAAGGCTTCACACCTGTATGAGTCAGTATTGGTGGAGGTGCTTACATTTTTTATGTATATTACAAGAATTATCATCTATAATAATTCTTGACTAAAGTAACACAGTTTTTTTTATGTCATAGCATAAACAACTAACTCTGTGTATAAGTCAAAATTTTCGATTTTAGTTATTGGGCATTCTAGAAATATGTGGTTAAGGCTTCCCACCTGTCCACATTCGCAATATGGACATTTTAGGATACATTTTAGGTTATCTGCTATCTGTTACTGTTGTTACGAATGTCCGGCAGGGGGCGTTTCGGGTTTGACGTTACTGTGGTAATAGCAGCAAAACACGGGTCGACAAAAATCGATTTTTTTGGATCGAAAATTGTTTTTAAGGCCGTTTTTTTGCTCAAAACTCTTTGCGAAGGGTATTTAGAGGGATCTTATCGTAAGACATGAGAGCGAGCGGCTTTTATAAGGTCGGCAGGAACGGATAAAAAATGTAAATTTTTGACGTTCATCGATCCGCTTGTCGGAATTTCTAGACGTCACGTGACATTTTCTCGAGGTTCGCCTTCACCCGCAGAGGTGCAAAAACGTGTTTTTTTTTTTCAAAATTGACGCATTTAATTTACAAAATATCGGGCATCCACGCGGAATTGTGTCCTTTTTTCAATTCGAGCGTCAAAAGTAATATCGAAAAGCCCAATTTTGCAGCTACTCGATCGCAAATGTCGGCCAAAATGGGCGATTCCGCTGAACGCGCCCTACACTTGAAAGTTCGCAATTAGTATAGGTAGATTGCCTACGAGTTGGTATATTATGTTGTCATAACCTGTTAACAGCGACGTACAATTGGTTGTCTATACTGCAAGGTTTTGGTGTTTGATATAACTGTTATAAAGTTTTGTAAGTGACGATAGCGTCCAAACGGTGCAAGGGATCGGGCTGAAATTTGGCATATGTTTCTAGAAATACCAGGAGACAAACAGTTCATCTTACAGTGATTTTTCCAAATTGTGTGAAATCGGTAAAAATCACTTAGTTTTGTACACGTTTGCTAGCAAAACAGCCATGAACAGGCACGTCTGTTTCAGGGAAGTACCTCCTAAAACTGTTTATAAAGTCTTCAATAACTAAGATGTTTTAAAGACTTACAGAATTATTGAGCACTACATTTAGTGTTTGAGTGTCAATTTTAGCGATTGAAGTTATTGAAGACTTTATAAAAAGTTTTAGGAGATAATTCCCTGAAACAAACGTGCCTGTTCATGGCTGACAAAAAATTAAATAATTTAAAAATAAATGAGAAAAAGACACGTGGGAAAATCTTACTGGATATGATGAAAGGATGAAAGTTGGGTGGGGAATCCAGATATTTTTTTTTAAATTACGAAACCCGCGTCTTGCATGTCCGCATTATCTATGTATTTAAGTTATGTTACTGAGTTTTACCGAGTTTGAATTTTTCCAGGTTTCAAATCACATTCCTGAAAAGAATACAGCTTTTTCTTATCAACATAACATGCTATTATGAAATTTTATGCGAGTTAACGTACAAAGGGAACCTACTAAGCATGAACTGTCTAGATTTTTGAACAAAATTGGTTTATAAGATAATAATGATCAATCAGATCAATGAGCAAAGAAGTCACTTTATGGTACATCTACAGAAACCGCTCCATATTCTTCTGTTGGTGCATAAATGAACGGCTGGTTGGTACTGTGCTGGCCTCACAGATCTAATGCCCCATCATTGTCATACATGATTTGCAAACCCACTTCCTGTTCTTCAAAAGTACGCACACCAAATTGCCTAGTCCTCTCTAATCGAATCAACTCGGCAGAGCAACAACAATACGCCTTCTATTGTCCATTCACGAAGTTAATAATCCGCCATACGATTTAATTCGATTATTTCTCCTGAACGGCACATCAGTGGTACAGATCACGTGGTACTCCCCTACTCTTTCATCAACTAACTACTCCGCTACAATACATAATAGGGTGTCCATGTTTTTTAACTATGCTCGTCGATTCAGCACACATTTTGTACACATCTCCGCACTATAAAGTCGTATCTGGAACAACATGTAGTCCGAGCAACAAAACGCGAATTAAGAACAGTTACCCAGGAACAACACGCACCATCCATCAGCAACAAAATGCGGGGAAGTACGGCCGGATTCACGGAAAACGCGAAAGACGGAAATACCGCGCATCACTTGCTCCTGTGCGTCCTGGATTGTGTTTTTTCGGCAACTATCGTGGCCCCTGCTGTTGTGGGTTACTGGCGAAGTGTTTGGGCCCTTATGGCCATCTATGTCTTCCCCGACGATAAACTTTTAAGTGCTATAGCCTCCACATTGATCGGTTTTGCTGGACATGTGTTCTTCGCGGTTTCTCAAACTATGTTTTCCGGGCATTTTCATCCTGACAAGAACAGAATTGTTTATTATGTTGTGTCCAGGATATATACCTCTTTGTTTGGGTTTGTTTGTGTGAATGGTTGGAGAGGACCATGGAACCTGTTTGATTATTACACGGAACCCACTGATATGGTTGTAGTTTTGACCACCTTTATTGTTGGTGTTTTTGCTTTGGCCGTGTTGAGGACTTTGAGGAATGTTTCTGCACCTCCTTTTGCCGTTGCCATGGATCATGTTGAGGGATATTTCGTTGTCATGACAATGTTTAGGACGAAGGTATGACAGATAAAACCATATTTATACTTTTCCACGAAAGTGATCCAACTTTCTTCATTTGAAGTCTGTTTGACATTTTTAATGGTCGAAACTAAATCTTTACATAATAGCAAATACTCAATCAGGTTATTTCCTAGCATGACATGTCGAACATTATAACAATAACATATTAGCGTATAAGTAGCCAATTACATGAATTATGAAACATGATTTGTTCGTTTTGTCTAGACAATCACAAAAAGCATGTGATCCTTAGTACAGAAACGCGATCGTCATTATTTTGTAGAAGATAATTTGACTTGCATGATATTTTTTCTCTTGAATTGTGCCCAAAATTGGGTCCACTTTGGTCTTAGTCCAAAGTCAAACTACTTTATCAGCTGTTGTTGATTCCAATTGCAAAATAACAGCACTTTACAAGTCATTCTCTTTATTTTATTTCTTTTTGCAAACTCTTAAACGTGAATCCTTTGGTTAGATTTATCAACATCTGTAAAATAGCTGAGGTGCTCCCGTCAACTTTCCGTCTATCTCGTTGACAAGCGTCTAAACATTAAATTCTTCAATTTCGTGAAACCACAACTACTTTGGATTCCAGTCTAATATCAGTCATAGAATAACATTAAAAGCCTTCTTTCCTATATTTATAGCTGCACCCATCTCCTCTGGAAGTGTGGAGGTTGTTAAATGACACTATTCAAGTACAGAAATATTTTTTATTTCATTTCAGATGGCCGAAAAAACAGCCCTGTACGTCTTGGATTGCATCTTCTCCGTTTTGGTCGTTGGCACTTTGGTTGTTTTCGTATGGAGGGGAGCCTGGGTACTGCTAGACGATTTTTTATTCCCAGACAGTCCATCCATATCAGCATGGGCAAGTTTGGTAAGTTCAGAAATAAAAGAGACATTACGAAATGTCTTTAATATAATATATGAGTTGATAAATAATAACGATAGAAGATACCAGGCTTTTCTTCTACAGAAACGTCAAAATTAATAACACTTTTGGACAGAAACGTCAAAAGTATAACCCATTTTTTCAAAATTCTTAACCTTAACTGGGGTTTTTTTTTTTTTAGATTATTGGTTACATTGCTGTTGCGGTTGCATTTCTCTTGCAGCCTGTAATGCGTTGGGTCTGTGATAGATTACAAGGAGCACTTCGTCTACTAGCTGCAGATTTATTCTTGTTGTTCTCGTTATTCGGGACGGTTAACGTTTGGAGGGGAATATGGACGTTGCTCAATATTTATTTCTTACCAGGTAAGTCGTTAAACTTACAAAGAAATTAACGTTGACGTTTACTCTCGATTAATACCTTCTGGTGCCGCTAGTTAGGCGCTGATGTCACTAGACAAGATTAGAACCAAAACTTTTCAAATTTTTCAAGCACCTACTTACGCTAGATGGCGCTTAAGACAGTATACGAACAAATTCAACAGATTTTGTGTATGTGTTTCAGATAATCTGGAATTGAGTTGTTGGATCACTCACTGGATTTGTCTTCTTTTGCTGATCCTTTTGGGTTGCTCAAACTCTTTATTAGTGAGAGGGGTTTACATAGATGCTGAAGAACCAGCTGGGAAGTGCGTGATCTTCCCCTGTTATTATTTAAGGTTGATCTTCCAACAAGAACGGGCGAAAAAATTGGCGAAACATTTACAACTTGACGTCCTGGCTAAGCGAAAACAGGACATTGATAATAACCTAGCCGAACTTAACCACGTCAAAAATAGTAATAATCACGCCATTTGATCTTTACTGAGAGCTTATGTTAGGCATTTTTAAACATATCTTCGAAAAACTCTCGAATCTGCAGTTAATAAATGATTGAGTGATTCATTCCATTCCATTGTTACCAATATTTATTTTATTATATGAGATGTATATAAATAGTAGTAGGTAGTTATAATAATTAAATATCGTTGCTTGAAAGATTCAATAACATGATAATAATCAAACATATCAATTATGTGATTAATTATTACTTCCATTGCCTTATTTTAGGTGTAGTAATGACGATTGATAATAATAGCATTAATAAAATTAATAAACAATGTATTCAGTGTGTATTTTTGCTTGGTTTGTAAACCATGAATTTTCAGTGACAGAATCTTGTGTATGTTAATCGTGGTTGGGAATTAATTCCGATTAAATTAGTGAATTAGCAACATCCTGGCGTGGCGTAGCAGACCGGGCGCACTCTTTAAGTTTTGCAGTTATTTAAGCTAATTGCGGATGTGTTTTGACAATTTGCACAGTATAACTAAATGAAGCGGATCATAATGAACTAATTGAATAGTGGCCCATTGTCGGATTTGCAACAAGGTCGCATGTCCAGCCACGGTTTATTTTGGACCTCATTCATACTGGCTTAACATAAGCTTCTTATTCACAACTTTTAACATTTCTTTTACTGCTTTCGATATAAAAAATAAGTACTGTTACAATCAGCATCTAAAACTGCATTATGGAACATCAAATTTATATAGAATAAAGTACCATCTGCCATGGTATGTCCTCAAATTTGAAATTTTAATTCGCACTCTATTCTTGAATATCAAGTAAAATTATTCTTACATATATAGCGTAGCATGAAGAGGTTTTTTGTTTCTACCCAAATTATATTTTATTCTAATAAGAATTTTTAAGTATATTTTGCCCTGACGAAGCAAAAGTTATTCTTCAATAAAAAAAGTAGAGGAGTTTGCCAATAATTAGCGCGAGGAGCCTTCAGATTTCAGTCAACTGTAAGTTCTAATCTCGTGACAGTTAAGACAAATATAGCATTAATGATCAACGTTGATGAATCTTCGTCCCCACTTTTTTATAGTTAATTATAAAACTGGTAATGCGTCGCAGAAAAACAGCTATTTTGAGAACCTGTGTACAATATTTCACGATTATTTTAATTTTGCGTTGTTTATTTTGCTTATGAGAGAGAATTGTCACATTACTGTATGATATTGCGTGATATTTGGTTCGGCCTGTATAAAGAAACGACGACCTAAGATGAGTTGAATTATATTTATGATCTTCAAAGTTACATTGCGCAATCCAGGTTGACACAAGTTTTAAATAGATCTACTAGAAGTGTACTTGGTACATGTAAAGCATAGCAGGGAAATATCATTAATCAATCGCCTTTGAGTTCTAGAACATCAACAACAGTTTTTTTCTATTGCAAACGACATATAATACAACATTGTCCGATTTTCGACAATGGGAAGTGACCTAGAACCGACAGTATCTGTGGAATTCGAAGTTTTTGGCAAAGTGCAAGGTATGCAACAAATAGTGAATAATGCTATCTAGTTATTAGTTATAAGAACGTTATGACGTTGTTTTTACTTAGGGGTTTACTTCACAAAATACTGTAAGGAATTTTGTGAGCAGCTCGATTTGTGTGGATGGGTGAAAAATTCGAAAAAGGGCACTATTGTCGGGAAGATGCAAGGTCGAAGAGCAAACATTGAACAGATGTAAGTAGAATGTTTGATTATAAATATCACAAGGGAACAAATTTACAACTTTCTGATACAACAAAAAAAAAATTACTTGTTCCAGATTATATTTGTCTTACATAACTAGAAACAGGATTTATTGTAACAGGTCTAGATTTACAGATACAGCAATACTTAAAAAACTGAGAAACCTGCAACAAAATCAGTTAACAAATTATATAAATTCAAAGAATATGCAAAAGTACTGCTTTTAAGCTGTATGTTGATGAATCGATAAAAAGCCACCATTCAGAAGGATCGTGGGGAATATCAAACTCGTTCATAAGACCCTCAACATCGTGACATACACGTAAAGATCCTTCCATTTCAAAATATGCTTTAAAAGGTGCGTTACGTCTTGTAAATGAAGACACCGTCACACCTCGTGCGTAAAGATTCCATTCCTGTAGCCTAGAACCTAATAACTCGGCTTTTTCTTTTGATAAACCTAAGTCTTTACCCAAATCATTCAGTTCGCACTGGTTTATAAGGTGAGGTGTTCTTAAAACTTCAAATGGCGAATCTTCACGACTTGCATGATTTGACAGAGTGATTTCAGACACTCTGTCCAATCAGGCAAGCGTCTTCAAACATGCGAAATTTCTTCTGTCAAAACTCAAAGATGATGAAGTGGATGGCGCACTTGAGAGAGGATGGTTCTCTGCATGGGGGAGTTGCAATGCTGATGGCAAATTTGGATATTTTATTTTATGCTTATCCTTCTTCGAATCTGGAGACTCTTATCGTGCAAAAATAGTAATCATCTACAATTCTACATGATTGGAAGGCTCTCGCCACAACATGGGAACTTCAAACGGCATTTTCGTTTGCTTCCCTGTCATCCATTTTAAAAGTTAGATCTAACAGGAAATACAGCATGTATTAGGTTCCCATGGCTTTTCCACATCGCCAATTTTAAATACGTAGTATTAAGCTGCTTTATAGTAGCAGTAAGCTGCTTTTACCTCTTCAGTATTTTTTTTTTCAGATACATAGCGGATTAAAGATCTTAATGGATCTTAGACCTCTCTTTTGTAAACTTTATTTCATAGAGTAATTCTTTAGAGAATGTTTGCATCAATTAAACTTTAAATCCCGTTTTTGTTTTATGTCATTTCGCAAGTTTTAGAGGTTAGAGTTGTTCCTCTAAGCTTTATTTGTTTTTATTTAATATAAATTTTGGTATTATTGTTATAGGATCATCTGGTTAACAAATACGGGATCCCCAGGCTGCAAAATTGAGCGTTGTGAACTGACCAACTGGGAAAATCTTGCCCGACAAGAATTTAAAGACTTTAGTGTTAGATTTTGAATAATAAAACGTACTTACCTATTTTGTGTGTTGTGACGTCATCTGTCGTAAACTTGTTGTATTTTTGTGATTTTTTTCTAGTACATAATAAATTTGAGGGTATGAAAGAAATATAGAACAAGAACGAGTTTGTGTCTTACCTTTTTATTTGTGTACAGTTAAAATATAAACAGAAGTATCTATGTTAAAATCCTGGTTTTGAAAATTTGCACAAAATGAAAAATAAAAACAAAGCACTTTCTCTATGAATAATACAATATAGAATATAGAGGGGACGCAGCAGTGGGACTGCCCGTTCGGTCAGTAATCTCTTAATTCCGGAAAGAGGTGAAACAAAAAACATAACCGAGTTAATAATTGTACGTACATCGATCTTCAGGTGATGCATAATTACAGCAGACAATTCCAGTTATCCGATATCAAACAACATATTTACTGAATCTCTCTCTCTAACTATCGTAAATAAGAATCAATCAAACTTAACTATGAATCTAAAATATAATAATAATATGTATAACTAGAAAAACTCATGTACACGTACATCCATAAGAGCCACACGAAAAAAAAAATAATAAGCCGAATCAAACAACCACAACTCCTAAAGTCAAATTCTTTTTTTAATTCATACCATTCACATAGAGACTATTTCATAATTATTAATAGTTGCTGAGGATTTCTCTTATTTAGATTTGTTACGTTAATGAAAAATTAGGAAAAGCAATACAGTTTTTTTTTTCTCAACATTTTGTGCGCCATTAACAACAACAATATTATTACAAAAGTACATTTTCATATCAATTAAAAGTGACACTTTTTACCGCACGGACATAACCAAGAAATGCCATCACGTTGCTTTAAATTAAATAAACAAAACAGAAGAAAAAAAAAATAAAGAAACATAAATGCGTACCCTGCGTTAGTTACATCTCCAAACAAGTGCCGATAATAATAATGGTCAAACACAAAACTCGCATTCACACACCGCCACAACTGCATTGCATTTACAATTAGACGATTATATATTCCAATTACGGTTGATAAGAATACAAAAATATCATTATCATCTAAATCAGAATTTTGTTACATTTTTTTTCGGTTTTTGTTTGTTTGTCGTTTTATTTCTCTTTACGCTGTTCACACATGAGTTTCACAGCTAAGTAACTAACTAGCTAATCCTGCATCTCCTCCGGTACCTCGTGAGGATTTAGTATGCCAGGTACAGAGAGCTGCACTTTCCGTTTCTCATCCTGGGCCTGCGTCAGCGCCTTCTCTCTCTCCTCCAGGAATAAATCCGAATCATCCTCACCAGTATATTCCTATAATAATCATAATTAATAATTATTATTTACACTTTACACAGAAAATCATCAAAGTATGTTCTTCGTCGCCTTTCTAGTCTTTATTTACTTGACTAGATGTTAAGTTTTGCCGACAAGAATGGGCAAAACTGCGGTATCGATGAAAAGGATTTCTTGTAATTGTGGACTGACAGATCCATGGTTTGTTTTTTACACTTCTTACAGTGTCACCAAATTATGTTTTATATCTCTTTTGTAGTCTTTATTTACGACAGGATGAGAAGTTTTGCCGTCAATAACGGGCAAAACGTCGGCAATCAATGTAAAAGATTTCTTGCGATTGTGGATTAACAGACCCGTTTCTCTCTTTTTGCACTACTTAAAGGTGAAATCACTACAGAAAATCAGTTCTTTACCGCTCTTGTAGTCTTTATTTAGGACTAGATGTTAAGTTCTGCAGACAATATTGGGCAAAACTTTGGCAATCAATAAATAGGATTTCTTGTAATTGTGGATTGACACCTTTATTTGTCTTTTTACACTTCTTAGAGTAAAATTACTATGGAAAATCGTCAAATAATGTTCTTAGTCGTATTTGTAGCCATTATTTACGACTAGATGTTAAGTTTTGTCGACAATAATGAGCAAAACGTTGACAATCAATAAATAGGATTTCTTGTAATTGTGGATTGACACCTTTATTTGTCTTTTTACACTTCTTAGAGTAAAATTACTATGGAAAATCGTCAAATAATGTTCTTAGTCGTATTTGTAGCCATTATTTACGACTAGATGTTAAGCTTTGTCGACAATAATGAGCAAAACGTTGACAATCAATAAATAGGATTTCTTGTAATTGTGGATTGACACCTTTATTTGTCTTTTTACACTTCTTAGAGTAAAATTACTATGGAAAATCGTCAAATAATGTTCTTAGTCGTATTTGTTGCCATTATTTACGACTAGATGTTAAGTTTTGTCGACAATAATGAGCAAAACGTTGACAATCAATAAATAGGATTTCTTGTAATTGTGGATTGACACCTTTATTTGTCTTTTTACACTTCTTAGAGTAAAATTACTATGGAAAATCGTCAAATAATGTTCTTAGTCGTATTTGTAGCCATTATTTACGACTAGATGTTAAGTTTTGTCGACAATAATGAGCAAAACGTTGACAATCAATAAATAGGATTTCTTGTAATTGTGGATTGACACCTTTATTTGTCTTTTTACACTTCTTAGAGTAAAATTACTATGGAAAATCGTCAAATAATGTTCTTAGTCGTATTTGTAGCCATTATTTACGACTAGATGTTAAGCTTTGTCGACAATAATGAGCAAAACGTTGACAATCAATAAATAGGATTTCTTGTAATTGTGTATTGACACCTTTATTTGTCTTTTTACACTTCTTAGAGTAAAATTACTATGGAAAATCGTCAAATAATGTTCTTAGTCGTATTTGTAGCCATTATTTACGACTAGATGTTAAGTTTTGTCGACAATAATGAGCAAAACGTTGACAATCAATAAATAGGATTTCTTGTAATTGTGGATCGACACCTTTATTTGTCTTTTTACACTTCTTAGAGTAAAATTACTATGGAAAATCGTCAAATAATGTTCTTAGTCGTATTTGTAGCCATTATTTACGACTAGATGTTAAGTTTTGTCGACAATAATGAGCAAAACGTTGACAATCAATAAATAGGATTTCTTGTAATTGTGGATTGACACCTCTATTTGTATTTTTACACTTCTTAAAGTAAAATTACTATAGAAAATGATCAAATAATGTTCTTTATCGCTTTTGTAATATTTATTTACGACTAGATGCTAAGTTTTGTCAACAATAATGAGCAAAAGGTCTGCAATCAATAAATAAGATTTCTTGTAATTGTGGATTGACATCTCTATTTGTCTTTTTACACTTCTTAGAGTAAAATTACTATAGAAAATCGTCAAATAATGTTCTTAGTCGTATTTGTAGCCATTATTTACGACTAGATGTTAAGTTTTGTCGACAATAAAGAGCAAAACGTTGACAATCAATAAATAGGATTTCTTGTAATTGTGGATTGACACCTCTATTTGTCCTTTTACACTTTTTACAGCAAAATCTCTACATAAAATGATCAAATAATGTTCTTTATAGCTTTTGTAGTCTATACTGAAGACTAGAAATTAAATTTTGCCGACAATAACGTGCAAAACGTCGGCAATCAATAAAAATAATTTCAGAAGGAAAGCCACTCACCCTAATCTGCACCAAGAAGTCCCTGAGGTGTTCTTTGAACGCCGGTATATCCTGGTTGAGGTTAAACATCCCCTGCACGGTAATCTTGATCTGGTTGTCGGTCAAATGCGGAAACGCGCTCCTCAGCAACGTCGCAGTGAACTCTTGTATATAAAGCACGTTATCCGTTCCAGCGGGACCCAACTGACAGTTTATCCTGTTTGCCTCGATCAGGGAAAAGATATAGGCCAAGATCGTGGCGTGCATCGACAATCCGGCCGTATGCGAGGTGTCCGTCACCACGGAGAAGACGTGCTGCAAGATATCTGTCAAATACGTCTGATAGAAACTTGGCGCCGCTTGCTCGTGTTCCTCGATGTTTTGCAACAGCTTAAGGAGGATCTGGAGGCCGGTATCGGCGACGTTCCTCATCGTATGTTTGAACGCCCATATGATGCTGTCAAGAACGAGTTTGAATTGGGCGGGAGGTATGCTAAGGAACGCGGGGAAACAGTGATTGTTCACCGCCTGCAAGAGCAAGAAAAAGTTCGTCCTGTGCTCCGGATATTCCTCAAAGTCCTTGTTGATCATCGCCAGCGTGCACTCAAAGACAGCGTCAAATATTTTCGGAACCTAAACGAATCAATTTCAAATTTTACAATATCAATGGAAAAGATTTTTGTCTTTTTCCTCTTACTGCAGTGAAAGAATCATCAAATAATGTTCTTTATCGCTTAGTATTGTAGATTTCATTTACGACTAGATGTTAAGTCCTGCCGACAATAATGGGCAAAACTTCGGTAATCAATAAAAAGGATTTCTTGTGATTCTGGATTGATAGACCTATTGTCTGTATGTTTACACTTCTTAAAATAAAATCACTACAGAAAATCATCTCCAGTCTTTATTTACGACTAGATGTTAAGTCCTGCCGACAATAATGGGCAAAACTCCGGTAATCAATAAAAAGGATTTCTTGTGATTCTGGATTGATAGACCTATTGTCTGTATGTTTACACTTCTTAAAATAAAATCACTACAGAAAATCATCTCCAGTCTTTATTTACGACTAGATGTTAAGTCCTGCCGACAATAATGGGCAAAACTCCGGTAATCAATAAAAAGGATTTCTTGTGATTCTGGATTGATAGACCTATTGTCTGTATGTTTACACTTCTTAAAATAAAATCACTACAGAAAATCATCTCCAGTCTTTATTTACGACTAGATGTTAAGTCCTGCCGACAATAATGGGCAAAACTCCGGTAATCAATAAAAAGGATTTCTTGTGATTCTGGATTGATAGACCTATTGTCTGTATGTTTACACTTCTTAAAATAAAATCACTACAGAAAATCATCTCCAGTCTTTATTTACGACTAGATGTTAAGTCCTGCCGACAATAATGGGCAAAACTCCGGTAATCAATAAAAAGGATTTCTTGTGATTCTGGATTGATAGACCTATTGTCTGTATGTTTACACTTCTTAAAATAAAATCACTACAGAAAATCATCTCCAGTCTTTATTTACGACTAGATGTTAAGTCCTGCCGACAATAATGGGCAAAACTCCGGTAATCAATAAAAAGGATTTCTTGTGATTCTGGATTGATAGACCTATTGTCTGTATGTTTACACTTCTTAAAATAAAATCACTACAGAAAATCATCTCCAGTCTTTATTTACGACTAGATGTTAAATTCTGCCGACAATAATGGGCAAAACTTTGACAATCAGTGAAAGAGATTTCTTGTGATTGTGGATTGACTCATTTTTTGTCTTTTTACACCTCTTAAAGGAAAATCATGTTAAGTTTTGAAGACCTTCTTCCCATTAACATTGGAAATAAATCTTACATACTCAATAACAAAACGAAATCATCTTTGATTTTAACAGATATTAAAAGAGAGTAAAACTGTTGACCAAAACAAAGCTTACCTCGGCTGTTATGTGACTCTCCAACTTATTGACTATAGTGGCCATGGCGCTGAGCACCTCGGGTTCCCTGGCCGAAGGCACCGTCGTCCTTTGATAGTCGAGCAGGACGGCGTCCAGCAGCGGCGGTATAAAGTTCTCCAGGACCATGACGTAGTCATTCGATCGCGATATCCAATCGGAAATCAACTTCAGGGTTTCCTTCTTCGTGACGCGCATCGTCTTGATCAGCGGCTGCTTGGTGACCGCCTCGCCGTTCAGCCCGATCGCCTGAGTGATATTTTCGGACATAACCTAAAATAAATTCACCAAATTTCCTTTTTTTTTGTCGTGAGATGTCGCGAAGTCGTCTTACCTTATAAACGTTCAACATATCTAAGTAAATGCGACCGAGCTGGTGGACGTACGCGTGGTTGAGGGCCTTGCAGGCGCGCACGTTCGTCTTCAGGATGTTTGCCATCTGCTTGACGATCGGCAGCTCTTTTAGGCAGTCCACGTTTTGACTGGCTTCCAGGATCATCTCATCCCAAACCTTATAACAACGTTCTTTATAATCTTGTTTACATTGTAATGAAAAAGTTCGACACAATCGATCAAAGAACACGTCAAAAACATTTTGAAAGCAGTTTTAAAATTAAACACGTTCTGAAAACATTTTTAAAACTAAACACGTTTTAAAAACGTTTTTAAAACTAGTTTTTTTACGTTTTAAACACGATTTAAAAACGTTTTTAAAACTAAACACGTTTTAAAGTTGATTTAAAAACATTTTTAAAACGTTTCTAGTTTTAAAAACGTTTTTAAAACTAGTTTTTTTACGTTTTAAACACGATTTAAAAACGTTTTTAAAACTAAACACGTTTTAAAGTTGATTTAAAAACATTTTTAAAACGTTTCTAGTTTTAAAAACGTTTTTAAAACTAGTTTTTTACGTTTTAAACACGATTTAAAAACGTTTTTAAAACTAAACACGTTTTAAAGTTGATTTAAAAACGTTTTTAAAACTAAACACGTTTTAAAGTTGATTTAAAAACATTTTTAAAACTAAACACCCTTTAAAGTTGATTTAAAAACGTTTTTAAAACTAAACACGTTTTAAAGTTGATTTAAAAACGTTTTTAAAACTAAACACGTTTTAAAGTTGATTTAAAAACATTTTTAAAACGTTTTTAAAACTAGTTTTTTTACGTTTTAAACACGATTTAAAAACGTTTTTAAAACTAAACACGTTTTAAAGTTGATTTAAAAACGTTTTTAAAACTAAATACGTTTTAAAGTTGATTTAAAAACATTTTTAAAACGTTTCTAGTTTTAAAAACGTTTTTAAAACTAGTTTTTTTTACGTTTTAAACACGATTTAAAAACGTTTTTAAAACTAAACACGTTTTAAAGTTGATTTAAAAACATTTTTAAAACGTTTCTAGTTTTAAAAACGTTTTAGTTTTAAAAACGTTTTTAAAACTAGTTTTTTTACGTTTTAAACACGATTTAAAAACGTTTTTAAAACTAAACACGTTTTAAAGTTGATTTAAAAACGTTTTTAAAACTAAACACGTTTTAAAAACGTTTTTAAAACTAGACACGTTTTAAGCACGATTTAAAAACGTTTTTAAAACTGAATACGATTTAAAAACGTTTTTAAAACTAAACACGTTTTAAAAATGTTTTTAAAACTAGACACGTTTTAAAAATGTTTTTAAAACTACACGTTTTAACCACAATTTAAAAACGTTTTTAAAACTAAACACGTTTTTAAAAATAAAAACGTTTCCAAAGGGATAATAAGGGTTTTTAAACGCAAGTTTAAAACGAAAAACGTTCTGTTTTATACTTAAAATCGTTTTACAAAAGTTACTGGGGATCAAAATTTTGCAAATTTTTGCGGTTAAGTATTACCTGATTTGGTAGAGCCATGTACTTCTCAATGAGGACCTCCTGCGTTGCGCTGTCAACTTGCGCCGAAATCATATACCCGACTGCCTCGTAGAATGTATGGATCTGCTGCTGTTGTAAATCGCAGATGATGGAACTCATCGATGACAAAATATCCTCGATGAAGGGGCAATTCTCGCCCACCTGAGTCGTGACAAAGTGCCTCCTGCACTTCAGCGCGATCTTGATGAAGGTATCGCAGGCCATGTCCTGCACGCCGTCGTGCGTCTCGTGCATGAACTCGAACAACTTGTTAACAACGGTCTTCAAGAACTTCCAGTGGGCGCGCAAAAACCTCGGATACTGTCCGACGACGTACATAATATTCGAGGCAATGATCGCCTTGTTATCTTTGCCCCGTTTTTGCTCGCAGAGGCCCAGGAGGTCTTTGATGACGGTGACGAGGAAACGTTTCTCGTCTTCCTCGTGCATTGCTCCGGAAATACTGCCGATCGCCCAGCAGAGCGTGTTCAGGTTTTTCCAAGACCACTCGGAGCCGTTCACCTGATTTTGGAGTTTCTCCGTCATTATGCGTTCCGTGTCGCCGTAATCCAAATGCGTCAGGTAGACCAAAGTCTCCCGCATGTTCTTGTAGAGGTTTATCGAGTCGGTGTCTTTCATAAACTCTCGGACCACCTCGCCGTTGTCATTCTCTACCACTAAGACTTCCTCGGGTTTCGCCATACGAGAGATCATGATATACCTAACCTATATGGGACAACACACCACTCATATTACTTCCTACCTTTATATTATAAACATAACTATCATAATTTTACCTAAAGTTACCTGTAAAGGATCAGTTATAATAATAATAATAATAATAAGAAAAGATTGTTTCTATCAAATACAAGATATTGTTTCTTTTATCTGTCAAACACAAGATAACTGTCACATTTTACCTGAAATTTGACTGTACAGAGTCCGTTGACAATGGTTGTTATGACAACAAAAGAATGTTTCTGTCTTTTATCTGTCAAACACAAGTTAACTGGCACTATAATTTGACGAATTAAACATTTAATTTAAGCCTACTTTAAGAAAATAAAAGTAAATAAGGTTTTTTGTGTTTTTTTTTTTTCTTACCTGATTCAACACCTCCTGATACAGTAACCGTCTGCTGGTTTGTTGTGGAAAATACGTTGCAGAACCATAGGGGACCTCCTTATATAAATCTGAGCATAAACTGTTCCAATATTCGAGGCAAATCTTGAAAATTTCCACCTCATCGACCGCCGAAATCAGCACTAAATAGTGCAAGCTGTTCCTCAACACCGGCATACTTCCTTCAGCCAAATTCCCATGTTCTTTCAGAAAGGTGCACAGGAACAAAGCCAAGTTCTGTATGAAATTCTGCTCTTGATCCTGACCACAAGCATAGGCACTCCTGATATCGGTATTCAACGGAAGCATTACCTCAAGTTGTGTCATAGTTTGGGTGAATAAAGTTACAAAGGCGTCTGTATAATTATTAACCGTGACTCCAGCTATTTCCGTGAGACATTTTAAAGTTACATTCCTAAACATAGGCACCGGAAGGAATTTAAAAATTAACGTGTTAATTAATTTCGTTTCGAAGATGTACCCCAAAGGTATCCAATTCAAAAATCGGAGTAGGGTTTCCAAAGTTGCATTCACCAATGGGGGATTTTGAGAATTCTCTAAGACAAATTGACACAAGTGAAAAATTGCAGAGAATTCTGAACACATTGTATCTTTGAGATGTTTTGCCTTGGTTTGGGTGATTTGTCCGGAGGAAAAATCAAATAATTCTTCACTTAATAGCTTTAAGATACACATATTATTCTGACAGAGGCTTTCGTTTGTTTTACTGGCGCCGACGATCTCAGGAATAAAAGCTTCCCAGTTTTTAGGCCATTCCCGTTTTAAAACTTGCACTAAGATCATATTGAGTTTATTTAGATAAGTTTTATTCACCTCTAGCGATTCGGGATCCGAACTTGTCTTAATTATCAAAGCAACGATGTATTTCTTTATCCCCTCGCATTGGTTCCTTGGTAGGACTTTCCATCGCGTTTTGATTACTTGCTCGAGTATTTGGAGAGCGTAGTATTTCGTTTGTTGGTTGGTCGAATATTCTAGAATGGTATCGACCCTGGTCCAGGCGTCTGGGTGTTCTTTTAAAGTGGTGAGGACTTCCTGAGCCATGCGTTGGGTCTCCCCGTTTCCAGCATACATACTCACGACGACACTTTCAAGCAGCCCTATGTCCAACTTTCTGTTGAAATCCAGTAGGGCTGCAGCTTGATGTGCTAATGTTGCCATTTTTTTACTCAATCTCACTCAATGTATTCAAAATAAACAATCATTCCATCAATTTCGTCAACTAAAACACGAGACGTAATTTGTTTCAATACAACTATACGACCTAACCTGTCTTTTAACAGCTTAACAACTTAACGTGATACTGAATCAGCTACTACGCGATTAGTACAAACTCAACTGGGGTAAGTGGTGGCTGATAATAAGGATTAACACGGTTCTCACACCCTTCGAAGAACGGAAATTTTAACCCCAAAAATAACAAGACGGACAAGGAGGCGCTAAATTACCCTAACTGACAGGAATATTTAGCTGTGTGACAAGTGCTGCGAACGCTTCGCCTGTTTAATTCGCGAAATGCTTACCTCAGGATCGGTGGCTTTATTTTAATAAACACACAAATTCAGATTCACTCTTTACTTAACACTCGTACAATCGCAATCACAAAAAGCGCAAAACGAAAATGAATGACCACCCAGTAGGTAAAAACGGTTTCTTTTGGCGCGAAATTCAATTTATCTACACAAGTAAAAATTACCACTTCACATTTTTTGTTCAATAAAGTTTTTATTTCCTAATATATTTATACAATTTTGTTTATTTATACATCTGTTGTAGTTGTAGATGTTAATATTAAGTTACAAATTCGCAAAACGTGATTTTCGACCAACGATTTTTGTTCGGTTTGTTCTTCATTTTCAACTTTACACATGAGCATGGCCACGGTTTGGAAGTCCAGCTCACGACAAAGTTTGTCATTGCTTGGTTGCAGATCATCTTCTGTTAGGTCACAAATTCTCTCGATGGCTCTTTTAAAAATTGATATTGTGGTCCTAAATAAACAATAAAACAATACACATATTTAAAAAAATTATTTCTGATTAGTATTTTTTTACCGAACATGTTGTGATTCTTGCAATTTCCATAAGAAATTCTCTATGTAATACATACTGCTGTAAAGATGGATAAGTTTTGCTTTTATTATTACAGACATAAGTATTGGGACGATATCATAATTCTCTATAACGGGTATTTGATTCTCCATATCGGTTGATTTTGAAATTATTTCAATCATTGCAGACTTTAACTCTGCAAAAATTAGATCATAAGTTGTACATAAACAATGTATCTTTTCAACGGGACTCTTCCTCGTGTCTAAACTTGCAAACTCAACTATCTAAAAAGACAATACGGATTATTTTTTCATATTTTGTCAAAAAAAAAAGAATAAATAAAACATACAGCAGCGGCTAAAGGAATTGCATAATCCGGTGGAGCCCCAAGCTGTTCCGCAGTTATATGCATATCAGAAATTTTCTTACACTTTTCGTAGAAAGTCTGATCTAGATCCCTCTGGAAGAAGTAAATCAGGGGAATAACACAATCGTGTAATTGATTCAAAATAACACTAGAATAAAATAATTTAATATTTCAATAAGAAAAATTGTTATGTTAATAATTCATACCATTCTATAGCCGTTTGTAAAAAATCCGAATAACTTTTGTCTACGCATTTCTCTAGTAAATCTTTATGTGCTATTTCAACTTTCTCGAGGACATCGCCAGAGATATCATCAAAATTATCCCATTTCTGCTTCCATTTCTGAAAGAGTATTTTTAAATACTCCTCTACGGAAGCGATGTCACAATACCGAATTAAGAAATCCTCCGATCTAAAACAAACAAACACAAAAAAGTGTTAACTTATTACAAATTAATTTAACAAGAATCCTTACTCTTTTAAACTTGTGATTGAGTAAATTTGATCGCAGCAGTCCATAATTATAGAATAAACGGTTAATTTTTGGTTTATTGCATCATATTATCATTGTTTTATAACATCATAGACCAATTGTTTTATCATTTGTTTTATCTGATAAGATTTTAGCTTTTGTTTGTATTGAGTACTGTACATCTGCCGTTACCATGGTAGCCGGGGATGGCTGACAATAACAACAAATAAATGATGATGAAGTTAGGTTTGAATAATACAATATTGCCATGGATTGGAAAGAAACTGTCACTGTTATGTCAGAGAATATATTTCCTGGTTTATCGCACAAAATTGATAATAAATTGATCGGAAATGAAGTATTATCGAATCTTCCGTTGCAGATGTCGATGTATTTCAATCTAGTGTTTGGGATTGTTTGGTTTATTGTAATAAACTTGTTTTTATATGATAAGGTATGTATTTTACTTTTCTATGGTAATTGTTTTATATTTTTTTAAATTGCAGATTAATTGCTTCAGTGAACTTAACCGATTTATCGTAATAACTGTAGTTTTACTTTTGTATCTTATTGAGGTTTTACGATTATATTTAGGGTACGAAGGAAATTTAAGAGATAAGGTAAGAGTTATAAATATTATAACAGAAAATATCGACAAGAACTAACATTTCGTCTTTTTAGATTCCGGAATTAGCAGGATTTTGGATGCTATCCGTACTTTTGCAATTCCCATTACAAAGTTTCTTGTTATTCAATCCGTATTTTCAACTGAGAATCTTAGAAAGAGTCGTCCAATCCATCATGTTTACCTTGCTTACCGCTCAACTATTCGCTGGTTATTTCACATTAAAAAATACAGCAAAAACCCAAACAACATACTTTCGGATAATGAATTGTAACAATTATACCGTAAAAAGCCGCAAGAAATACAAAACTACGTAATAATAAAAACTGTGTATTATTTTTATTTACAATAAAATACTATATATTTTAATTAACAAGTACCTATACAACAGCGTGATTTTCCAAGTCATTACTGTTATAAAAATCAATCAAGTATTCGATGGCAACCATCAAATTTTTCCCAAAAACAGCCATATCATACAAAAGTTGTTCCTCAGTATATGTTTTTCCCTCCGAGAGGATTTTAAATAGCTCCGTACGATTTGGTGCAAAGCGACACATGATCTTAAATTATAAATAAAAAAAAAATTAAAGTTTATCCATCAAGTATAGATGTTTCAAACAGAGGAGAGCACAGTTGTGTATACAACCAAATATACGCTGGTCAATTATAAACCATACACTGGGTATAATTGGTTGCATATGTTACTATGCTCAACTCAGTTCAAAACTACTCTAAGCCCTGGAAAAGGATATTTAACCAAATATGTTTCAGAGTAAGTTGGTTGCATATCATTTCCTAAATATTTATATTATTATAATATTCATTATAATATTTATCAGAAAAGTATCACTTACATTAAAAAGTTGTACACCCATCCAGCCATGGTATCTCTGCAATATATCCTCGTAAGCATTTTTAATAAGCGGAACAAGATTTTGTCGATCTGGTTCGTTATCGTCCACGATTAAAGTAAAAAATCTTGCTATAAAATGTAACCCTCTAAAAGTAAAGAATACAGATACAAATTACAGGTTATCGGTACCAAAAAAACCTTCTGAGCCATTGTAAGGCATCTGTAGTAACATTTTTTCCCTGAGATTTTTCGGTTAGAATCATATCGTCGATGTATTTGTTTGCAGTTTCATTTTCACGGAATGTTTTTGTTATTTTGGTTACGTTACCGTTCATATCATGCTTCAAGGGGGCAAATATTTTACCCATACGCTCTGAAACAATGTTTGGTGTTAAACACGATAAAATAATATAGGTTATGTTTGCATTACCCACAAAATTGATGACATTCTTCGCTGATTCTAGGAAGACAGCGGTTTCAATCTTATTTAAGCCATCTATATATCCAAATTTATCGTTTTCGGTGTTCTTAAAGAGGCTACAGTCTTTCACGATTTCAGAAACGACGTTTTCACCTTGTGTTGACATTTGCAACAATGAGTTTTTAGCAATATTGTCTCTAACACAAAAATATTAGCTTTATCGAATTATTTAGGCAGAATACATGATAAATTTTGGCCTGAACATTATTATCTCATTCTTATCGTTTTACAAATAATCTCGGTATTTATCTACATTGACTAAGAAAATATCCAGTATGGATTTTGATATCATATATTGTATAGTTATCACCTTATTTACTAACAGTTTAAAGTAAAATAATAACAATTAGATAATTTTTAAAAATATATTAGAATCTTATTTTCACAATCAAGCACTAGATGGCGCCACCTAAAAGTTCTTGTTTGAATCCGTTGCTACGACAACCGCGATTTTGCAATTTACATACTGACGTGTGTTCATATTTTACCAAAGTCGAATTTGGATTTTCTGAATATTTAATCCCTAATTTAATTTAATAGAAACCAGTTCATTGCTTTTTGCTTTTAAATAAATCGTAAAAACCGCCGAATTGCCGCAAAATCGAAATTGTAGTAGGACGTGGATTTCCATCTCCATGTGTGTTTGTGTCGATACATTGTTGTTTTTTTTTTGTACGCTTCTGCCATGTTTCTGCGCGAATGTTTGCATTTTGGTGATTTATGTTTGTGTGTGCTGTATTTTCGAAAATATCTTAGGACTATGGAGGACTTCAACAGGAAATGTGAGTAGAAGTTATACTATATTTAATTACTGTTGTTTGTTATAATTTTCAATTTTCTAACATTATTTTTCTCTGCTGGCTTTGAATGCATCAATGTGCAAGTAAGCAAAAGCAACAGGTGATGTCACCTGATATAAACTTTTCAGTCCAATACAAAAAATAAATGAATGAAAGAACCACACGTGTGTTAAATTTTTGTATTCTGTGTTTGTTGACAAACATTTCATGTTGTTTTCTGGCGCAAAGTAAATCAACCAGTTTTTTTTTCAGTGGTAACTTGGAGGTTATTGTTCTTATACATCTTGAGCAGCCTTCCAGCACCGGAGGGTCAAGCATGGTCAAGCATATTCGAGAATTCGAGGTTAGTGTTGTAATATTTAATATGTTATCTTCATTATTTGGGTGTAAATCAATAATTTTTGTGTTTATATGTAATTTTCGTATGTATTAGATGCTTTCTAAAGAAAAAAATACTTATAAGTTTAATAATATACGTACTTACATACATATATATATAAAATATTAGTTGGAATTTCTTTAGCGGCTACTTGAATGTTGCATCATTCAGCTACTACTTTATAGATGTCACCACATGTTGCGTGAAAAAACTCTTCTGGAAAAATACTAATTATTGAAATTTGGCGTTTTTTTTTTTTTTAATTTAGAGCTTTGATTTTGACAATCAATTTGAATTAATTTATACGCAAACTTACAATTACTACTTCTTTTATAAATGAATAATTAAAACTAACCCTCTGGTCCGGTTACAAAATCAGTTTTCGGAGGAATTGTCAAATTTCGAGTTTAAATATAAGCAAGAATTAAGAACACTTTTGCAATTATTCAATTTTCTGAAGCCAGAGCCAGTCTGTACTCTACCTAACGTCAGTCTCTGTGACATAATAACATTTGTCACATTGACATTTGATGTGATGTCATGTCAGTGATACTGACGTTTGTCAAAATCTGACAGTTTGCAACACTGTCAAGCCGCTTCTATAAACTCTTATAGCACCTAAACCGTTCATCCCACTGATCTGCAAATTTGTGTACATATTTAAAGTCACTGGATGGTGAGCTGATATCAGTTTGGCCAAAATCGAATAAATCCCTAAGAAGACGTTTGTAACAGTTGCCACTTCCGGTTGTCAGATTGTCACCAAAAACAATCCAAATTTTTAAATTTTTAAAAAAATTGTTTTTTTAATAATACATTTGCTGTGGTTTTCTTATTATCTATTTTATATTTATTTTTGTGTGTTTTCTTCTAGAAAATTTAATTTATCTTGTCTCTATTTTTTTCATATTATTGTAACTGCGTAGTAGACAAACGAATATTAGCGATTTGATGAGATAACGCGGTTGAATAATAAATTTAAGAGCGGGTCGACGCGACATTTAAATAAATTATTATATATCTACACATATTATCATATCGTCTGTTGGTATATTGCCGAATGAGAAGCGTACCGCCACCCCTCCATAACTCATTCCTCGGCCGCCTACTTTATATAGAAAGGTAGAAAGGAAGACCGCGGGGTGGGGACACTTTGGTAGGTCAAACTCGCGTCATTCGAAGGTCAACGACAGAAATTTAGATTTAGGCAAAACGTGCGTACATTAGCTTTACGCACTCGCGAACGCACAATCACATTGTTACTAAAAATCAACCAGTAGTAATAGTATATTATTATAGAAGTTTTATAAGACGTCAAATTGGCGCATGAGTTGAATGAATGCGCCAATATGTCTTATAAAACGAGTGTAATATACTATTTTTTCTACTTTGCGTCATTAATTTTATAAAAATTTAGAAGTATATTAGGTAAAATTCCAATCTAGAGTATTTATGGGTGCAACCATTGGCAACACTGTCATCTGTCACAGAAATTCAAATATCTGTGAAAAAGTAATTATTGATAATTATTATATACCATCATATACTAGTAGTACGAAACCTAGGATGCAACACGCATGTTTAAATATGTATAAAAATATACATACTTCGCAGTTTGTGCGATTCTAAAAAATCAGTTTGTGCTTACTTTTGTGGTTATGTGTATTTTCGTTTGACATGCATTTGATATCAATGTCACCAATCTTAGAAAAAAGTTACTAAAAACGGTGTTACAATTTGCTAATTGTAATACCGAAAACAGTGTTACAATGTGTGCATTGTGAATGCAAAGTAGAAAATAGTATATTATTATACAAGTTTTATAAGACGTCAAATTGGCGCATGAGTTGTTTGGGGCACGAGGAGCGCCAGCGACGAGTGCCCCAAATGAACGAATGCGCCAATATGTCTTATAAAACGAGTGTAATATACTATTTTTTCTACTTTGCGTCATTAATTTTATAAAAATTTAGAAGTATATTAGGTAAAATTCCAATCTAGAGTATTTATGGGTGCAACCGTTGGTAACACTGTCATCTGTCACTTAAATTCAAATATCTGTGAAAAAGTAATTATTGATAATTATTATATACCATCATATACTAGTAGTACGAAACCTAGGATGCAACACGCATGTTTAAATATGTATAAAAATATACATACTTCGCAGTTTGTGCGATTCTAAAAAATCAGTTTGTGCTTACTTTTGTGGTTATGTGTATTTTCGTTTGACATGCATTTGATATCAATGTCACCAATCTTAGAAAAAAGTTACTAAAAACGGTGTTACAATTTGCTAATTGTAACACCGAAAACAGTGTTACAATGTGTGCATTGTGAATGCAAAGTAGAAAATAGTATATTATTATACAAGTTTTATAAGACGTCAAATTGGCGCATGAGTTGTTTGGGGCACGAGGAGCGCCAGCGACGAGTGCCCCAAATGAACGAATGCGCCAATATGTCTTATAAAACGAGTGTAATATACTATTTTTTCTACTTTGCGTCATTAATTTTATAAAAATTTAGAAGTATATTTGGTAAAATTCCAATCTAGAGTATTTATGGGTGCAACCGTTGGTAACACTGTCATCTGTCACTTAAATTCAAATATCTGTGAAAAAGTAATTATTGATAATTATTATATACCATCATATACTAGTAGTACGAAACCTAGGATGCAACACGCATGTTTAAATATGTATAAAAATATACATACTTCGCAGTTTGTGCGATTCTAAAAAATCAGTTTGTGCTTACTTTTGTGGTTATGTGTATTTTCGTTTGACATGCATTTGATATCAATGTCACCAATCTTAGAAAAAAAGTTACTAAAAACGGTGTTACAATTTGCTAATTGTAACACCGAAAACAGTGTTACAATGTGTGCATTGTGAATGCAAAGTAGAAAAAAGCATTTTTTGAAAATTACGGCAAATTATCACATCAAATTGAATCAAAAGACAGATATTTTCACTGTAGCCAACATCATAAATCATAATAATTCAGTTATTATCTTGTAAATAAGTCTATAAAGTCGATAATAGCAATAATTTGCGACATTAGTATGCCAACGTTAAGAAGAAAAAGAACCAACGAATACGTACAACATAAATTGAAATAAATGCAGGTTCAACGAACTGCAAGGTCGTATATCTTGCGCCGATAGTTCAGTTCGCAGAGGAATTTGCGTATTAAATTTTCATATCTTTCACTATCCGGCATTATTCTAAGGTCAGATTATTTATTATTGTGTTGATTGTATGCGGAATTCGTGTCTTGCTTGCTTATTATTTATCACCAACGTAGATCATCCCAGTCTAATAAGTATGCTTTTGCAGAAAAATAGACTGTTTGGCACATTAAATCCTACCTACATACTTAAGCAACAAGAATGTCTGTCATTTTCCTGGTAATCATGATTTTACTCTACGCACGTTATGTAATTTCAACATAACATAGGTTGGTTATTTCTGTAGATGGCCGTATAACGTAGAATAACGAAATCGACGAAAATATGGCTGAGAAAATCATTGACGCAAAATGCGACCTTGCAGTTCACTGAACCTGCATGCGTAATGTTAGACCAGTGCCCCCCCTACATACTATACTGAATAGTAATGAATTTATTTATTTTATAACACCAATCTTTCACGGGAATAATTAATTGCATGTTGGTATTGTAGCGCAACAACTTCTGTACTTTTTACTCTTGGTATTAAGGGATTTTTTGTCATCTTCAAATCCGCATTAAAGCGTCTAAATATTAGACCTTCTTTTCCACAGATTGCGTCCATCAACTCTTTAGCGCCTAAATTATTTATATAACCAAGATTGATCCATTGCACAAGTTTTGGTTAAAGCTTCTTAGATTAATTCAAAGACTTATGACAAACGGAGAAATCACTGTCATGTGTTGCTTCAGGCTAATTTCAAATTTGCAACCACAGCGACGTTCTGTCATGTTGCTTCTACTAAACTATTATGGCGCCTAAACCGCTCGTCCCATTGATCTGCAAAGTTGTATACATATTTCAAGTCAATGGAGGATGAGTTGGTATCAATTTGGTCAAAATCGCATGAATTCCTAAGAAGACGCATGTCACATTTTCTTTTTTACTTTATCATACGTAGTATGACAGTATTGTAATCGTGTCGAAAAAAAAAATTGAGATTTTAGCGGAAATATGTCGTTTTGGGTCACCTGAACATGTTTCACCAAGGTACAAAAAAATGTCTGTGTGTAAAAAAAAATTAAATCATAGTAAGCGGATGCCCCTTGAACTTCCAAATTGCCCCCCTGAACACGGCTGTATCGTATGATACAGTCATGTGCCTGGCCACATCAGATTTTTACTTTATCATACGTAGTATGACAAAGTATTGTAATCGTGTCGAAAAAAAATTGAGATTTTAGCGGAAATATGTCGTTTTGGGTCACCTGAACATGTTTCACCAAGGTACAAAAAAATGTCTGTGTGTATGTGTACCCGTTTTTTGTGGTGACGATTTCGGAGAAACTACTGAAAGTATCGAGACGAAACTTCATATTTAGAAGTTTCGTGACTAAACTTAGAGCTGAAAGAAGTTTTGTCCAAAAAGGCCCAAAGGAACTCGAGGTTTACTCTTATCATTTTTCAACGATTTTGCAAATTAGCCGCCATTTCTGTAATTTCGTCAAAATAGTTAAATAATAAACTATAGTAGAGAAAATTTTGTATAATTTATGTCCATTCCATTTTTTGAAAAAAAAAAATTAAATCATAGTAAGCGGATGCCCCTTGAACTTCCAAATTGCCCCCCCTGAACACGGCTGTATCGTATGATAAAGTCAGATTTTTTTTGTTTGTTTGGCTCTATAGTGTTCACAAACATACATACATACACAATACACATGCAATGGATACTTTTAGGGTACTAGTCGGAAAGTAAAGTGTCGACAAACATTTATAACAAGAATAGAAGAACATACCTATAGAAAGTGTGAAAAAATTTGAGTAAAAAAACTAAAAATATTTTTATACTGATTATTTTGTTAGAAGAAAATTGAATACACAAATTTTGTCAACCAAAATTAGATTTTTTTTGAAGATATTCTATTGCCTACCGAATACCTGACATGGGCCTCATATGCCACAGACTCCAGCACAATGCCGGTGATCTGGTATCCCTAGATAGCAATTAAGAGAATTGTTGTTCCTGTACAGTCAGATGTATGTAAATGTTACGAACCATTAGCAGTAAATCGGCGAATATCTCATATCTGCCATATAAATCTCGTAAAACGGATCCGAGCGCTGGGAACACCTGCATTCGTAATCTATATTGGACAATCTCCCAGCAGTGTAAACGGATATTTTAAACATTGGCAAGAAGTTGCCACTCGTCGAAAATCGAAGTATCGATTAAGAATTGAATAAATGCGAATAAAAGAAACCCAAGTCGTCATAGTTATTAACGTCTTACTTACACAATAAGAAGAATCTTTGCCCACTGGGCATGTGATAAAAAAGGCCCGAGGGCATTTTAGATGCCCCGGGGCATAAGTAGCTAGTAATGCCCATAGTATCTATACGTCTTACTCCTGTTTTTGACACCTAATATTACAGGTAAGACCTAAAAATAATTCTTTTTAATGACATTAGTTCATTTATATATTAAAACATCATTTCATCATGCTCGTTTCCACATTTCAAAGCACGTGGTTTATTCTGTAATATACCGACCATCGAAAGTTCGGTTTTGATATTGTAGTGATGCAAAGACAACATACTAATTGTGTTATATACCTATTTTAATTGACACGTGTCTTTCTATCGACCTGTTACACCTCCTTAGACATAATTTCTTTCGTGTGGATTTTGATATGTGTGCGATTGTATCACAGCTACATATATAGACGCATGCAAGAGCTACTACAATGACTAAACGCACTGCATACAAATTTGTTACGATAAATATTACGAATTACGAGTATGTCAACACACTCTCACACAGACATACACACGCTGTGCGACATTAAAATGCAAAAGTCATATTTTGTTGCCGATAGGATCGCCAACGTGATGCTCTCGAATTACATGCACTCACAAAAGCTGTGCCTTCACGTGTGGATGGTTACTATACAGGATGATACAGAATTCGATGGATATGGCCTCTCACAACGCATAAATTTATCGATAGAATCTAAAGACTATTTTCAAATGTTAAATGCAACTAATTCTTATTAGTCATAACATGGAAGTGTTCTGCAAGAAACTGCGGTTAAGAACCGGTGAAATTCGGGGCCACCCCGTATAAAAAGGAGTTCGATGAACCACACTCCACTGCTCCCAATTCTCTCCATCAGGTCATTGGACCGACCTACCTTACTCGAAAGATTTTACCGATTTTTTCGCTAAAAAACAAACACGGCACTGTCAGAAGTGGGATACCGCCAATTTAAGGAAAGAACTCTTGAATCTTGACGACGAAAACGCGTAAACACGCCCATAAAATCTTACGTAATTAAAACTTCGTTAAATTAAATTCGAAAAGTAAGCATTTTATTTCGCGACAGAAGGTTGGTGAAAAGTTCAAGTGTTATCAAGTGTTATTCCATTAATCCAGAGGAATATTTTTGGCATTCAGGTGTAATGGTAAATAAACAGAGACGTGGTGGAATAAATTGGGGCATACTGTGTCGACTGGAATGGCTTTACGTGGCGATGGCTTGGTCTTAACTGAAACTCGATCGTACATCCACCTGCGAGAGTGAAAGTAGTCCGTTAACATCTACACACCTCAGCAGAGCTCAATGACCCTCTATACGTTACCGGTATCATCATTATACCTACATACGTTATTAATTATTATGCATACCTACACCGGCTGCTGTTGTTTACCGTGCGGCACTGCTGCATTCATTTATGTGCTAAAATGTGCAGAGATCCATTTACATATATATACGTCCATTTTCCAGTGGCAATAAACTGATTTTTAGAGAAAAAAAATAGTATTTTGTATGTATATTTTTTGATTTGAGTGTTTTTAATGATGTTTTCATCTTCTGGGGTGTTGTTTTTCGTCTGGCACCTGCTGACCAATTAATCAAAATAAAAATGGAACTGGAAGTCTTCAGGGGCTTCTTTTTTCGCAGGAAGATATTGTAACTGACGTGTCTCGTAATTATTTTACTTTGTATCGATTTCTTTAGTTGGTGTGGTATCCTTCTTTGTCATAAAAGTTTGATGCAATGTTTCTATGACAAAAGCAAGATCGATTACGTAACCGTTATCTGTTCTCGAAAGATTTGCAAAAGATTGCGATCGTAGAGATTTTTTGTTGGCAGGCATTTGCAGTGAACGGGATGGCATGGAATTCGGCCGGCTTTTATAATAATAAGTCATCATGATAATGTCCATCGGCCCCACATCCACATTGCTACTGTGCCACTACGTGGATACTACCAGTACAGCTGCTTACACAGAGTACTGTTGCATTAGGTCAGCGACCGCAGCCTTGGCTCTGACTTTCTCATTCATATGGACGTTGGGACATCTCGTACCGCCCATACGCGCGGCTAAATCGCGCGAAGATGTGATGATATGTACGTATGTATGTACATACGCCCGCTATACGTTCCACCAACCAAAGAGACTTGTCACAAAGACGTGTAACATACGCACTATTATCTATTTAGATAGTTCTATGACGTCGATGGACGCATTTAACGCTTGCACGTTCCAATCACGCGGGATTTCCCCTATAAATACATATGCACTTTACGCATTTTTATTACGTGGGGAAGAACCACCATTACGTTTGCTGTTTTGTAACACTGCGGAAAAACCTAAGTGCAATTTTAATATTTTCTAATAAATATTTTACATTCTAATTATATGTGTATAAAACGGCTGGGCTGTATAAATTTTTGACTAACCACAATGGTTGGCGAACCATATTGCAAAATAGACAACCGGTTCAGAGCGTATAACTTTGGAGAAAGAAATCTGATGCGTGAAGATTCTGGGACACATGTGGCTGGTCGCAAACTCTGAATATTAAGCCTGAATATTAAGCCTAAATATGAAGCCTATCGATGAAAAACATTTGACACACTCACCGTATGAAAAGGAAATACATAATATTGTGTAAAGATGCAGTTTAATTTATTTGAAACAAGTTTTTTTTTTTAATTGATATGATATAAAGTCAGTCAACACAGAATTATTTTTTCGTCTTACAGTTTTTGTCTTTTGAAATGTTGACTAAAGATTGGAAAACTATTCACTTTGACAAACTGTAAGATGAACAGTTCTGGACGTATCTGGATGCAGGTTGCTATATTGGATAGATCAACCATTTTTATTCAGTTCGTATCTTTTGTGTGTATTTATGTTGACTAAAGATAGTAAAACTAGTCATTTTGACATGCTATAACATTTTTCCAATGAATGTAATATCCAATATTAATATAGAATTATTTCTCTTCTTACATTTTTTGTCCTTAAAACATAATTTTGACTAAATATGATAAAACTAGTTACTTTGACAAGCTGTAACTTGAAAGGTTGTATAAACGTTTTTCAAATTGATGTTAATATAGAATTATTTTTTCTTCTTACAGTTTTAGTCTTTTGAAATGTTGACTAAAGATTGGAAAACTATTCACTTTGACAAACTGTAAGATGAACAGTTCTGGACGTATCTGGATGCAGGTTGCTATATTGGATAGATCAACCATTTTTGTTCAGTTCGTATCTTTTGTGTGTATTTATGTTGACTAAAGATAGTAAAACTAGTCATTTTGACATGCTATAACATTTTTTCAATGAATGTAATATACAATATTAATATAGAATTATTTCTCTTCTTACATTTTTTGTCTTTAAAACATAATTTTGACTAAATATGATAAAACTAGTTACTTTGACAAGCTGTAACTTGAAAGGTTGTATAAACGTTTTTCAAATTGATGTTAATATAGAATTATTTTTTCTTCTTACAGTTTTTGTCTTTTGAAATGTTGACTAAAGATTGGAAAACTATTCACTTTGACAAACTGTAAGATGAGCAGTTCTGAACGTATCTATATACAGGTTACTATATTGGATAGATCAACCATTTATATTCAATTCGTATCTTTTGTGTGTATTTATGTTGACTAAAGATAGTAAAACTAATCATTTTGACATGCTATAAAATTTTTCCAATGAATGTAATATCCAATATTAATATAGAATTATTTCTCTTCTTACATTTTTTGTCCTTAAAACATAATTTTGACTAAATATGGCAAAACTAGTTACTTTGACAAGCTGTAACTTGAAAGTGTGAACGTATCAAGATGTAGTTTTATTTATTGGAAAGATAAACGTTTTTCAAATTGATGTTAATATAGAATTATTTTTTCTTCTTACAGTTTTTGTCTTTTGAAATGTTGACTAAAGATTGGAAAACTATTCACTTTGACAAACTGTAAGATGAACAGTTCTGGACGTATCTGGATGCAGGTTGCTATATTGGATAGATCAACCATTTTTGTTCAGTTCGTATCTTTTGTGTGTATTTATGTTGACTAAAGATAGTAAAACTAGTCATTTTGACATGCTATAACATTTTTTCAATGAATGTAATATACAATATTAATATAGAATTATTTCTCTTCTTACATTTTTTGTCTTTAAAACATAATTTTGACTAAATATGATAAAACTAGTTACTTTGACAAGCTGTAACTTGAAAGGTTGTATAAACGTTTTTCAAATTGATGTTAATATAGAATTATTTTTTCTTCTTACAGTTTTTGTCTTTTGAAATGTTGACTAAAGATTGGAAAACTATTCACTTTGACAAACTGTAAGATGAGCAGTTCTGAACGTATCTATATACAGGTTACTATATTGGATAGATCAACCATTTATATTCAATTCGTATCTTTTGTGTGTATTTATGTTGACTAAAGATAGTAAAACTAATCATTTTGACATGCTATAAAATTTTTCCAATGAATGTAATATCCAATATTAATATAGAATTATTTCTCTTCTTACATTTTTTGTCCTTAAAACATAATTTTGACTAAATATGGCAAAACTAGTTACTTTGACAAGCTGTAACTTGAAAGTGTGAACGTATCAAGATGTAGTTTTATTTATTGGAAAGATAAACGTTTTTCAAATTGATGTTAATATAGAATTATTTTTTCTTCTTACAGTTTTTGTCTTTTGAAATGTTGACTAAAGATTGGAAAACTATTCACTTTGACAAACTGTAAGATGAACAGTTCTGAACGTATCTGGATACAGGTTGCTATATTGGATAGATCAACCATTTTTATTCAATTCGTATCTTTTGTGTCTATTTATGTTGACTAAAAATAGTAAAATTAGTCATTTTGACATGCTATAACATTTTTCCAATGAATGTAATATCCAATATTAATATAGAATTATTTCTCTTCTTACATTTTTTGTCCTTAAAACATAATTTTGACTAAATATGATAAAACTAGTTACTTTGACAAGCTGTAACTTGAAAGGTTGTATAAACGTTTTTCAAATTGATGTTAATATAGAATTATTTTTTCTTCTTACAGTTTTTGTCTTTTGAAATGTTGACTAAAGATTGGAAAACTATTCACTTTGACAAACTGTAAGATGAACAGTTCTGAACGTATCTGGATACAGGTTGCTATATTGGATAGATCAACCATTTTTATTCAATTCGTATCTTTTGTGTCTATTTATGTTGACTAAAAATAGTAAAATTAGTCATTTTGACATGCTATAACATTTTTCCAATGAATGTAATATCCAATATTAATATAGAATTATTTCTCTTCTTACATTTTTTGTCCTTAAAACATAATTTTGACTAAATATGATAAAACTAGTTACTTTGACAAGCTGTAACTTGAAAGGTTGTATAAACGTTTTTCAAATTGATGTTAATATAGAATTATTTTTTCTTCTTACAGTTTTTGTCTTTTGAAATGTTGACTAAAGATTGGAAAACTATTCACTTTGACAAACTGTAAGATGAACAGTTCTGAACGTATCTGGATACAGGTTGCTATATTGGATAGATCAACCATTTTTATTCAATTCGTATCTTTTGTGTCTATTTATGTTGACTAAAAATAGTAAAATTAGTCATTTTGACATGCTATAACATTTTTCCAATGAATGTAATATCCAATATTAATATAGAATTATTTCTCTTCTTACATTTTTTGTCCTTAAAACATAATTTTGACTAAATATGATAAAACTAGTTACTTTGACAAGCTGTAACTTGAAAGGTTGTATAAACGTTTTTCAAATTGATGTTAATATAGAATTATTTTTTCTTCTTACAGTTTTTGTCTTTTGAAATGTTGACTAAAGATTGGAAAACTATTCACTTTGACAAACTGTAAGATGAACAGTTCTGAACGTATCTGGATACAGGTTGCTATATTGGATAGATCAACCATTTTTATTCAATTCGTATCTTTTGTGTCTATTTATGTTGACTAAAAATAGTAAAATTAGTCATTTTGACATGCTATAACATTTTTCCAATGAATGTAATATCCAATATTAATATAGAATTATTTCTCTTCTTTCATTTTTTGTCCTTAAAACATAATTTTGACTAAATATGATAAAACTAGTGTCTTTGACAAGCTGTAACTTGAAGGGTTGTATAAACGTTTTTCAAATTGATGTTAATATAGAATTATTTTTTCTTCTTACAGTTTTTGTCTTTTGAAATGTTGACTAAAGATTGGAAAACTATTCACTTTGACAAACTGTAAGATGAACAGTTCTGAACGTATCTGGATACAGGTTGCTATATTGGATAGATCAACCATTTTTATTCAATTCGTATCTTTTGTGTCTATTTATGTTGACTAAAAATAGTAAAATTAGTCATTTTGACATGCTATAACATTTTTCCAATGAATGTAATATCCAATATTAATATAGAATTATTTCTCTTCTTTCATTTTTTGTCCTTAAAACATAATTTTGACTAAATATGATAAAACTAGTGTCTTTGACAAGCTGTAACTTGAAGGGTTGTATAAACGTTTTTCAAATTGATGTTAATATAGAATTATTTTTTCTTCTTACAGTTTTTGTCTTTTGAAATGTTGACTAAAGATTGGAAAACTATTCACTTTGACAAACTGTAAGATGAGCAGTTCTGAACGTATCTATATACAGGTTACTATATTGGATAGATCAACCATTTATATTCAATTCGTATCTTTTGTGTGTATTTATGTTGACTAAAGATAGTAAGACTAGTCATTTTGACATGCTATAACATTTTTCCAATGAATGTAATATCCAATATTAATATAGAATTATTTCTCTTCTTACATTTTTTGTCCTTAAAACATAATTTTGACTAAATATGACAAAACTAGTTACTTTGACAAGCTGTAACTTGAAAGGTTGTGAACGTATCAAGATGTAGTTTTATTTATTGGAAAGATAAACGTTTTTCAAATTGATGTTAATATAGAATTATTTTTTCTTCTTACAGTTTTTGTCTTTTGAAATGTTGACTAAAGACTGGAAAACTATTCACTTTGACAAACTGTAAGATGAACAGTTCTGATCGTATCTGGATACAGGTTACTATATTGGATAGATCAACCATTTTTATTCAATTCATATCTTTTGTGTGTATTTATGTTGACTAAAGATAGTAAAACTAGTCATTTTGACATGCTATAACATTTTTCCAATGAATGTAATATCCAATATTAATATAGAATTATTTCTCTTCTTACATTTTTTGTCCTTAAAACATAATTTTGACTAAATATGACAAAACTAGTTACTTTGACAAGCTGTAACTTGAAAGGTTGTGAACGTATCAAGATGTAGTTTTATTTATTGGAAAGATAAACGTTTTTCAAATTGATGTTAATAGAGAATTATTTTTTCTTCTTACAGTTTTTGTCTTTTGAAATGTTGACTAAAGTCTGGAAAACTATTCACTTTGACAAACTGTAAGATGAACAGTTCTGAACGTATCTGGATACAGGTTGCTATATTGGATAGATCAACCATTTTTATTCAATTCGTATCTTTTGTGTGTATTTATGTTGACTAAAGATAGAAAAACTAGTCATTTTGACATGCTATAACATTTTTCCAATGAATGTAATATCCAATATTAATATAGAATTATTTCTCTTCTTACATTTTTTGTCCTTAAAACATAATTTTGACTAAATATGACAAAACTAGTTACTTTGACAAGCTGTAACTTGAAAGGTTGTGAACGTATCAAGATGTAGTTTTATTTATTGGATAGATAAACGTTTTTCAAATTGATGTTAATATAGAATTATTTTTTCTTCTTACAGTATTTTCTTTGTTCTTAAAAAGAAAAATGTTTGGTGTGTCAGTTGTGTCAGTTTTGACTAATGGCCATAAGTTCACGCGTTGCGAAAGCTGTATATTATAAGGCGTGTAGGTTGGTATTGGTGCGTATGTAGTGAGGTGTAAACCCAGTGTGTTAAAAGTTCAACGACTGCCTGGTGGGTACTACTTTTTTCTCTCTGTTACAAATTATAAGTAGGGAAATTTGTGGGTTCATTGAACCTATCTGTTCGTACAACATACAGCTGTGGGCGGTTATGTATCGGTAGCCTTTTTACGTGAAACTTCCCTCCTGCTCTTTGTGCTGTTACAGCATCACCATGTTATGCACAGTTTCGCACCTATAGTGTGAAGACATACCACAAGACATTTTTCAAGATTGTTATCAAAACACTTTACGACCATTGTTAGCAAGTTTAAATTAAAAATTGTCACAAAATCTTTGGGTTGAACGCCTAATTGTGTGTCTGCCTAATTTTTGTCTGTGTATAGCTGAAAGTAATATGATGTGATTTTCACTTCCTGGAGTGCTAAAAAGTAGTGACTGGGGTACTTTAGTAATAATCGATTCATTTCTTCACTACTTAAAAGCAATCTTATGTAATTTACTCGATTTCTTTGTGCTAAATAAACATGGAATTGTTTGAGACTTTTTGCAGTGTTAAGATGTCTCTAAAGATTGTTTTGTTGGAAAATGTATAAGGGGAAAGTGATTATGTACAAGTTCTGAAAAAATTTCGCAATTCGATTTATAATATTTGCTATACTAAATCCAACAGATAATCTTTTCCAACATATTTACTAAAAGTGAAAAATCTCGTAAAGAAATGAATAGCCACAAAAAATATTTCACATAAAAAGACCACGGGCCTATCGTGGAATGATGGGTGTTACTAACCTAAGTCAAAACTGCAAAAAAAGTCAGATGTGTTGTTTGCGAAATGGCTTATTATCATAAATTAGCATATTGATTAACACTACGCGAATTTCTGAAGTTGTGTTAATAAGAGAAACCAGCACTGTTATGATCTTTTTCTCGCTACCGATCGCGAGCTATGTAGGTTCCAGCGAATATTGGTTACCCTCTTTGGAGGAAATTAATGTAAAATATGTGGAGTGGCCCTCACCCAACTTTTCGACGAGGTTGAACACTTTTGCAATTATTTATTCAATTTTCTGAAGCCAGAACCATGCCACAGCCACTACTACCTAACGTCATTTTTACAGACCCAGTTTGACAGAATCCCCAGCCTTCGTCCTCGTGTTGCAAATTGTCAGATTTTGACAAATGTCAGTGCCACTGACATGACATTAAATGTCAGTGTGACAAACGTTATTACGTCAGAGAGACTGACGTTAGGTAGCGTCCAAAGATGGCTCTGATGGCTTCACAAAATTGAATAATTGCAAAAGTGTTCAGACACTTCGTTGTGCCAACTTGAATGTGATCAAAAATGTGCCCAAAAATTGCAACAAGATCATATTACATATTATATCATCAAAGTGGTACCATGGTGTAAAATTTTGAAATGGCCATAGTAGGATATGATGAAAATCCGATTTCTCTAGGACACAGTTACCGAAAGAGTGTCGAACCACCGACTGGCCCTGGGACTAGGTCACTGAGTCCCAACTTTCAGAGTAGGTGAACAACCGGAGTTCGGCGTCCGACACCACTAAATGCCAACGAACTCTAGAGACGGTGCCTTGCCCGCTTGCCTTTACCACAAACAAATTGACACTCGATAAATAAGCCACCAGAAGGCACTCGATGCAGGTGTCAGAGAAACCTGACCACCACCACCACCAACAAAAGCCGCCAACATCACCACCACCACCACCCGTGTCAAATTTACGCATACTTTCAGCGGACCTCGCGTTGAGTATGCCAGTACAGGTCAATGAGCGAACCATTACCAATTTTCGACAATCTCCAAGAACGGAATCGCAGACATACAAATCACATCCATGACCAGAGCACGCAGAACTATTGTTTCTTTTTTTTTTTTTTTTGGGTACAACTGTCCTCCATAAAGTACTAATATGTCTTCGTGGATGACCCTGTATTTGCCGGTGTTATTGACCGAGAATGTGGTCTGTAACCTATATTTACGTTTCTCTTGTGGAGCACTGGCGCTTAGAGAGATTCCTTTGCACTTTCATATATTACCTCTCATGAGAGAAATGTAGACCGCACTCTTCTCCATCTGACGTCTAAACCTCCTGCAGTTCTTCAGTTCCGCGAAGCCACAACCGCTTTGATTCCCACTCTTTTGTTAATGGTCACTGAAGTTTATCAAAAAGATTAGAGAAGCAGTCTGAGAGAATCCACAACATTCGTCACTGTGTTGCAAATTGATTGTCGTCAGGTTAGAGACTGTGGCTTCACTAAATTAAATAATTCCAAAAGTGTTACTAGTACCTTAGAAGGAAAGTATTGTAATCGACGGAAAAAGCAAACTGGATTGTTTTTGGTGACAATCTGACAACCGGAAGTGTCATTATGTCACAGAAACTCACGTTAGGTTAACAAAATTGAATAATTGCAGAAATGTTCAGACACTTCATTGTGCCAATAATTTAGTCAGAAAGTTGGGTGAGGGCTACTAGGAAATCCTTCCTCCTGAAGGATTTCCTCCTGAAGGAAATCCTTCAGGAGGAAATCCTTCAGGAGGAAATCCTTCAGGAGAAAATCCTCCAAAACTTCTAGGAGATCCTTGAGGATTTCCTCCACAAGAACACTATCCATACACTGAGAGGATTTCCAGCAGGAAATCCCCCAAGAAAGAAACAGGCCGGAAAACCCGGCCTGAAAAATGATTGTTATTCAAGATTTTTGGCCTCTCGTAGCCGAATTTTTATTGTCGATTACAATATTTTCCTTCTAGACGACTTATGTTTAAAAACAATTGTTTGCTACCGGAAAGTAATAATCAGGTGATGCTGTTGCTGAAGACAATACAAGAAAAATGCAAAAAAATGTCTGCTTGATTGAACAAAAGTCACCGTTAACAAAAGAAAAACGGCCGCGTGACATTGCACAAGTTTGTATTCGCCCAGTTATGCGAAAAAGAAACGATTTATTGAGAACCCGTTGCTCTACGAACTTGTCATCTCATTTTTTACCCAGATCCACACTTTTATCTGCGGAATTATTAAGTATGCGTTATTATTTTTCTACAAGTGTGTCGCTGGCAATCATTATCTCGCCATAAAATTGTACACTGGGAGATAAAAGTGTCACTTAAAATTTGATTGACCCAGTTAACGTGTCATTGGAATTGGTTCAATCGCCATATAAATGTCAGTAGTGGTATTATTTATTTACTTTCATCGCTGTGCGTATGTGTGTGTGTGTGTGTGTATTTATGCGTGTACAATTGATTCCATTAAGTATTTTACCAAAACGTTATTAATACCGATTGATAATGCGGCCTACATAGTAAATATTATCCGTGGTGACCGTGACTTACTGACACTGACTCGCTTTTCATCAGTTTAAGATCACTGTGTCCTATTTCATTCTACAATCTTTACCTCACAGAGCGCAACGAATAAATTGTGGTCCAATGTCAAATAAATTTGAAATGAATAATTTCCACTAAATACAACACTATTCTTTAATCTTAAAATAAAATATAGTTCTTTGAGATCTCATACGTAAAGGTGTACGTAAAAATACTTAAATCGAAACTTCAACTTTCATAGAAATCACGGACGTGCTCACATCTTCTCTCCATATTTGTTGCGAAGAACTTTCGCATTTCCTAGAATCGGTACAATTAAATAAAATATGTCGCGAGTGATCTCGATTAGCAAGAGTATTAACAGCCGGAGGGCAGAGAAGAAAGAGTGGATCTCAGACAGACAGAGAGTAGAAGAAAATCGGTTTCTTGTGAAGAATTTCCTCGGAGTAGGTGAAATCGACAAAGCGAAGACGAAACGAAACGAAACGACAATGGCAGGAGGTTCGGACAAAAACAGTGGCCAGCCTAAGTTAACTACTTCTAAGGAGCATTGTCCTGGTGGAGAAAGGTCGTGACAGTGAAATCCGAGGGTCAGTGTCCGAGAACGAAGAAGAGGGCTTCCATCATCATCATCATCATGATCACCATCTCGGAACCACCTTCATGAAAGTAGAGACAGTCACTTTTATGAAATTCGAATCTGGGACACGATAACCTACATAGCCGCAAAATTGGGTTATGTATTTTTATAACAGCCACGAAACGACGGCCACCAACAACAGAGTAAATCGCAATGTCGTATCTATAAACGAAAGGCGACCGACTGCTTACTTGTTTACTTCTCTTTTACCTTCTTCGTAAAGATAGCCCATCAAAATAAATCATTCCGCGAGGGAAGAATCTCCATCTACTTTGATAATCTATATCGAAAACTCAAAAGATATTACGATAAAAAACATCAATCTTTTTCAAAGACATTTTTCAATTTGGACTAAAAAAAGTTAACCAGTTCTTTTCAATTGTAGAAAACATTATGGAGATATATTGAAATATCATAATGCACTAAAGTTATGCATTAATAAACAGTTTGTTTTCTATTGGCAACAAATTCTAAAGCAAAGAAAAACATGCAACTCTATAAGCGACTGAAATGGCAGCTACTAAAAATTCTAATGTATGCAAATTAAGCTGTTCGCAAACAACACATGTGCAACTTTTTTTGCGAATTTGACTTAGGTTAGTAACACTGAATATAGTGGTTCCAATTCCCTTGCTTTATATCATCTCCTTGAGCAAGGGGTTGGTGTAAAGTTGAGAATGAGCCTCGTTAAGTGTGTCCTACGTGCTGAAAGGCTCGTAGGTACCTCCTCGAAGAGTTCGAGGTCCAGAGTATAATCTCGTAGGTTTGTTGACCTTCTGGTGGTTCGGACCGATGGTTGGGCTTTTTTTATGTGGTGGTGGCATCGTCCCCATCGATGTGTGTGCGATGCGCTCTGCGAGGGCAAAGAACTAACTAAGGAGCAACCGATGGGCGATCGCGAACTAAGAAAAACGAACGAAACAAAAGAAGAATGAACGAAGGAACGAAGCAAGCAGGTTGGCCGGCGTTACCTAGCAGGCAAAAGGATCAACCTGCCTCAAAGCTGAGCTGAGGGACAAAAAGACGAGTGGACGAGTGGTGCATCAAGTTGGCTAACTAATGACATGCCGTGCCGTATATTCACAATCGGACAGTTAAGCCATTGAGCCGGAGATCGGAATCTCCGACACTGTCGATGATCGCGCGCGAGGTTCTCTCTGTGTATTGCCATTTTTTGCGGGATTGTCTGGGCAAGGATTCGTTGAACCGCGAGTGGTCGTCCTTAGATTTTCATAAAAATGAATGCATTGCCCCCGTCGGTGCTTGACCCTTCCGCTTCTTCTTCTTCTCATTCTCATTCTTCTTATTTCTTATACTTCTTCCCAACCGCTTTCACGACCACTGAACTCCCTATGGATATGTTTCTACATGCACGTATGAAGTTTGTATAACAACGTCTAGAAGCTTTGCCCAAAGACTAGATATACTTAAGTCCCTAGCAAATTAAGAAAATGAGGTGCTAAGTGCGGTTGTCAGATTGTCACCAAAAACAATCTTGTTCTTCCCTGGCAATTCTAAATACGTTTACCAAATTGCAGTCCGATTTATTTTGCCGTTTGGGCGCCCACATACATTCTTCAGAAATCATTGAAAATCATTACAATTCGTTCCATTGTCGAGTACAATTCCTCCTAGGATACTAGTCGGAAAAGTGGGCGGAGTGGCCTAGTGGTAAGCTGCGAAGTTTTCACTAGAAAAGTCCTGGGTTCGAATCCCAGGTTGGGGGTATATGGATTTTCAAACACTCCGCCGCCGTGCTTCGGAAGGCACGTTAAGCCGGGGGTCCCGTAGCCAGTTACGACCACTGGTTTCCTTAATTTGTATTGGTTGGTGTTGTATAGGATGGTGACACGAGACAGCAGCATGGCTTCACAACAGAGACGGACGGCTGAAGGGACGGCTTTTACCCCTTGAGGCAGGACGGCTCATGTAGGCTGGCTGTCTCTGGAGATCCGGCGTGCGGGGCATGGTAGATGGATTCCTATCCGCCCACGATCATGCAGCGCACTCGTTGATCTGTCCCAATACAATAACTGAGGGGCTTGTACAAGGGGTCTGTTGAGGCCTAAGTGCAGGGCTACTAAAAATCGCCACCCTCTTCGACTCCAGAAGCCAGAACTAGTCGGAAAGTAAAAATTGCGAAGAATTTTTTAGTGCCTTATTTTACAGTGTTATTGTCGCTTTCTCTTTTCAAGAAAATAAAAAAACATAAGAAAGAAGTTGCAAAAGAATTGATAAAATTTCCTAAATGTAATATCCTGTTAACATTCTTTCTCATACAAGCTGTTTCTGCGCTACATAGCGTTGAAAGTCTACACTCTACACCCAGCCATACAGAGCAAGGACCTTGCAAGTAGTGGGGAACCAATTTTCAGTGGTTTATGTACTATTTTTAAGGTGCTGGCTGAACACAAATCTCTCTGTCACCTTGAATTTTCTTCGGAAAAAGTTCTTTAACATCACTTAATTTGTGCGTTTCCAAACACAACTTACCAAATACAAACAAAGTATTATAATCGAGAGACATTTTTGTTTGATATTTCGGCGGAAATACGCGTTTTGAGATCCCCTAAATCGAATGCAATAATTTCTGGAAAATAATGGAGTATGTATGTATGTATGTATGTACGATACGCCAAAACGGAACAACGGCTCTGGCTGAAATTTGGTATACATATTTAGAATTACCGGGGGACGAACTGGATTGTTTTTTGATGTATACAAATTTACAGATCAATGGGATGAGCTACAAGTTATTATTTGTTTAATAAACAAGAAGTAGAGAAATAAATCTCGTAGGAAAACACATGGATACGTGGCAGTATATTATAGTTATTTGTATCGAGAGGTGCCTTGTGTGTATTGTTATAATCCCGGTATATGTGTAAACAAAAATCACTATGAATTACATCAAATAATCAGTCACATATGTTATTCGCATAGTTTTTCAATAAAAGAGACCAAAACTAAACCAGCTATATGAAGACAGCCAAAACACTAAGCAAAACTATTCACCTAACAAAATTCATTTCCTTTTATAGCGATTCGCAGGTATACACATTACCATAAACAACATCTCTGTCGTATTCTAAACGACTTCAGCAATTCAAATACACTAAAATACACTCACAGATACACATTCGTGTTCATTCCAACTTTTACACTCGCCACGTCAGCGTGCTATTTTGTAGTTTTCTGCTCTATTTACTCTCCTATTTTATTCTGTCCTCTATTCCAGATGATGATTTACGTGTTGGCCATAATCGTCATTATCCTAGTGGCTATTTTCTCAAGGACGAAATCACACGGCATTCCGGGACCGTGGGGATTACCAATTGTGGGTTATTTACCATGGTTGAACCCAAAAGCACCGCATATAACACTAACAGAGCTTAGCAAGAAATACGGAAAATTATATGGACTCTTTTTGGGTAGTGTTTACACAGTTGTCCTGTCTGACCATAGATTGGTTAGGAAATTATTTGCTAAGGAGGCTACCACAGGACGGGCTCCTTTGTATTTGACACATGGAATCATGCAAGGATACGGTGAGTTTTTATATTTTTAATTTTATATGTTTATTTATAAGAAAACTTTGGAGGAAAGTAATCACGTGTTCGTGCCATTGTTCACGAGTCAAGTGAGTATTCGTGTATATCTTTGTGGTATTCTGGCACACTGACCCACTAGGCCAAAAAAAAAACTGGTGACGGTACCATCGATGGAGCAAAGCGATCGGCCCGCCCGAAGAGTTGGTACACACTTTAGCACGGCACGGGTTATTGACCGCCTAATGTGGAGTATCTGTCGTCGGTTTGGGCAAAAGTTTGAACGCGATGGCAAATACTGGACCTAGTAACAGATTGATACGATCCAATAAGTTCGTTTCGGAAGAAATCCAAACAAAAAACGACAGTTGCTCGGTGTTCTGTAATCGATGGGCCATCATTAGAAGGCCTCTCTCCATCTTACTGCCCTAGTAACGCTCTTATACATGGCAAAGTGCTTTATAGAAAGGAACAACCAAAAAAAAGTTTTAGTAAACCGTGACTTTACAACTTTACTGTCGGTGGTTTTTAGAATATTTTTGTCTTTCCGTTTTGTATTGTGAATGACGCAAAAAATACTTACGTGATTGCAATTTTGTCTCAGTACTGTACATTTTAAAACAATGTTTATTAAAAATGTATGGTTTTTATATTAGATGACACGTCTACTTTAATAAAATCGTTAATTAGCTCATTATACATCGAAGACAGTAGCTTGTGAGGTCTGTACGCTATACCTGTCCAGTGACCATAGCTCTAGAAGGATACTGCATTAATGAAGGCAGTCAACCCGTCTGAACACGAGGCACAAGAATGTTCGAGACTGCTAAATAATATATAGGTCGTTGATACCATTCTATTCATCCTGTCCAGCTTAACACGTACTTGCCAGATTATTCTTCGCCCGCAGGTATTAGACATCCAGGAACAGCGCATGGGGTATTATACCTTCTCCTATGTTTATCTATAGATCTATTTTTGACCAGACTTCCAGCTATAAGAATGGTGACAGTGATGGACAATATATATTGTCTTTGAAACTTGAAAACTGTGAAAACGGTAATTATGGGCTACAGAAAACGATGATTCCTATCATTTTTTCATTTATCTAAACATAAACGTATATATTGACCATGGCGACTCACCCTGTATACAGACATAACCATAGACAGTCAGAAAGTAGAAAAAAAAACTTTTTTTCTAGCAGCGCGGGAAAAAGTTTAACACGCCGTACAGAATGGTCGATGGAAGAATACCGCGGTGACTCATCGCTCATTTATTCGAACAACGCCGCCGTCGATGCATCTGCGGTCATCGATATCCATCGAAGGCCACCGAAAGGAAATCGTAATCGTCGAAAATATCTCTGCACACAACCCAACCTTTAGCGACACTTACCACACCTTAGCAACAATTTTCACCCACTGACACACGATATTTTCGAGTAATTTTTACTTAACAACCATTATTGTATTGTAATCAACAAAAAAAAAATATCTGTGATACGATAGCTCCAAAACGGTACAACGGATCGGCCGGAAGTTTAGTAAACTTATTTAGAATTACCAGGAGACGAGCTGGTTTGCTTTTGGGGACAATCTGACAACCGGAACTGGCAAATTTTACCTGCGTTTACTTTGTGGCTATGAGGCTTCAGAAAATTGAATAATTGCGGAAGGTTAAAGTCGCTATGGGGTCTACGAGGTACTCGGAAAGTTGGGTGGGGGCCACTATAATTAATTAGGCGATAATTACAATAAAAAAAGTATGTTTTCTTGACGAGAGCATGAACCAAGGGCGGTCGGTCATTGGCTTGCTGTACGTGCAGCACAGGCAGTTCCGGTAGGTCTGCCGTCTAGAAAGTACATAATACGTATTGTTGACAGTCTTTCCCTCTCTATCTATCACAGAGGTCATCATCCGTGTTCACTTGGAGAAAATTTCGTATTTCAAGAGTGGAAAACTGTCAAAAAGGCGATAGAAAATCAAACAAGAAACACGCAATGTATTATTTTAATAAGTCTTGAGGTTGAGTTGCATTTTTGGTGGAGGCGAAGGTGTCGAAAGGTTTAAAATATCACGCGGCCGAAAAATATGTTTTGTTCGGTTGATTCGACGTGCTGGCTGTGCGAAAATATGTTTTGTTGTGCGAATTTCGCCAGTCCGCGTATAAAAACAATGGACGCGTCTGTAAGGTGCTGCTGTGCACTTCTAAGAAATAAGATTAGGTCAGCGGTCGGGTCATCTAGCCGGTCTGAGAATGTCACATGATAACGCCTCTACGGGCATTATTTATAGCGCACCAAGAAATTTTTTTTCACGCAAACGCAAGCCCAATCTTTTACGTTTACTAGTAGAATAACATGGCAGATTATCAACGACATTAATGTGTGACATTTTCAAATGTTGATGACTACTTTTTTCAGGTATTTTTTTTTCTTCAGTTTGCATATGAATTCTTGCTTGATGTTTTTTTTACTTTAAAATTATAGGTAATGCAGTACTCACCTCACAAACTTACGATGCTTTTTGCTATCCAAATAATATTTTATTCTAATAAGAATTTCAAGATAGTTGTTTCAACGGTTAGTTATTCTTACGATTTAAGAATTTAGTATGGTTATGTTAAGTATATTTTTCTCTGACGAAGAAAAAGTTATTCTTCTATAAAAAAATAGACGTTCCTCTTACAGCAACAAAAATATTTCGTTGGACAAAAATATATATGCTTCAACGAAAAAGCAGTTTCTTGACCCCAGATTCTTACTCTGAGAGATACGCAGAATGTTGTGCAATTAGTTTACAGATGGCGCTAACAGTTTCTCGCGTCTTTTACCACATATCACCGCTATATAAGTTCGACGATATTGAGTGTTCGTATCAGTTCTTCTGTTGTTTGTGTACATCTATGCATAAGTGGTTTATTAGTGTAGCATGAAGAGCATATTTTTGCTATCCAAATAATATTTTATTGTAATAAGAATTTCAATATATGTAGTTATTTCAACGGCTAGTTATTCTTCCGATTTAAGAGTTTAGTATGCATACAAAAAAATGTAAAAAAAACAATACCTACGCTAAAATAACCCTGGTAAGAAAGGGAAAGTTGTTACGAGAAAAACTCTAGTTATATCTCAATTGAATATTTTATAAATAAATACAGTTTACGTAACTCTTTTTCAATGCATAATGAGTAATAAATTCGCCGCCTCGGGCTTGAATGAAACAATAGCAATAAAAGCAACAGCAAGGCCAATGCTTCATTCTTTACAGTTTTATTATTATTGGCATAAACCAAGAAAAAAGTCAATAATTGCCTTTATAATTATAGGAATTATTGCTAATTATCAAGCTTGTGTTTCCATATTAAATCCAGCAAGGAAATATTTATCGAGTTATATATTATCTCAATTAAATATTATATAAATAAATTTCGATTACGTAACTTGTAATTAATGCAAACTATTCGGCAATTGTTGGACAACTGTGTTGTGTAGAAAATAATTTTAGGAGAGCTTGTTGAAAGCCAAGTAAACAAAGTAAATGATCTCTTGTCGCAAACTCTGCTTATTGGAATGTGCCAAGTCAAGCAGTTCTAGGATCATAGCTTCTCGACGTTTTCGGTTCAGTTTTCAAGATAATATTATACCTATGTATCATATTTATTATATTATTTATCATTACGTCTCCTGACCTACGTCATTCGCGTTTTGTTACAGGAATCATATGCTCTGAAAAGGAGCTATGGAAAGATCAAAGAAAATTCCTAGTTGGTTGTTTTAAGCAATTCGGCATGGCCAAAGTTGGGGTCCAAAGAGAGAAAATTGAGACGTTAATCATGACAGAAATCTCAGAACTAATAACAGTAATATAGTCAATATCAGAAAACAACAATCGATAATTAATACGTAATTATTTGTAGTATATTAAAAGCATGTCGTCAAGAAAAAACGATGGATCTATAACCCTAGACCCATATCAGGCTTTAAAACACAATTTGGGCTCAACAATAAACCATATCGTCTTTGGAAAATCGTTCGGCCGCCATGACAAAGTCTGGAATTGGCTGTTACATCTACAAGAGGAGGGAACAAAACATATCGGCGTTGCCGGAGCAATAAATTTCCTCGCCTTTCTACGGTAGGCAATAAAGAAACTGCTAATTTCGGAATATTTGTTATGCTAATATTACCTTATCACTTTCTCTTTCGCTGGTAAGGTTCTTGCCGAAATTCAAGAGGACAATGAACTTTCTAATCGAGGGAAAGATCAAGACCCACGCACTCTACAAAGAGATCATCGACGAACAGGCGAAAATTTTGGAGAAATTAAGGGATTGCGACAAAGATTTTAAACCTGATAATGTTCTCCAGGCCTTTTTGGTCGAGAGAGAGAAGAGAATAGGCGATCCCAGCGAAAAGTATTATTGTGATGAGCAGTTCTTTCATGTGCTTGCTGATGTTTTTGGTGCTGGCCTGGATACAACTTTAACAACACTAAGGTACATATAATTTGGGAAATTTTCTTGAGTAACGAATTCAATTCATTACAAGGGAGGTAGAACCAGCTCAATAAACACACTTACGTTTATAAAACGTTGTAAATTGATTGAAATCAAAACGTTTCACGTTTTTTAAACCACACTACCAAACGTTGATTAAACGTAATATAAAACGTTATTGTAGATACTTTATCAGATACTGTAGAACGTTTTAAAAACGTAAATCGAATCAGTATAAAACGCTTTTAAAACCATAATTACTTTTTACTTGTTTTTTTAAATAAAAACATATCTTCTTTGTATTTTTTCGATAGAACTTGGGTTTTCTTTTGGTTTTGACATTAAAACGGATTTTTTTTAACGCAAACTCAATCTTTTACGTTTTAAACGTTTTAAAAACGTAAATCGAACCAGTATAAAACACTTTTAAAACCATAATTACTTTTTTCTTGTTTTTTTAAATAAAAACATATCTTCTTTGTATTTTTTCGATAGAACTTGGGTTTTCTTTTGGTTTTGACATTAAAACGGATTTTTTTTAACGCAAACTCAATCTTTTACGTTTTAAACGTTTTAAAAACGTAAATCGAACCAGTATAAAACGCTTTTAAAACCATATTTACTTTTTACTTGTTTTTTTTTTTTAATAAAAACATATCTTCTTTGTATTTTTTCGATAGTACTTGGGTTTTCTTTTGGTTTTGACATTAAAACGATTTTTTTTTAACGCAAACTCAATCTTTTACGTTTTAAACGTTTTAAAAACGTAAATCGAACCAGTATAAAACGCTTTTAAAACCATAATTACTTTTTACTTGTTTTTTTTTAAATAAAAACATATCTTCTTTGTATTTTTTCGATAGAACTTGGGTTTTCTTTTGGTTTTGACATTAAAACGGATTTTTTTTTAACGCAAACTCAATCTTTTACGTTTTAAACGTTTTAAAAACGTAAATCGAACCAGTATAAAACGCTTTTAAAACCATAATTACTTTTTACTTGTTTTTTTTTTAAATAAAAACATATCTTCTTTGTATTTTTTCGATAGAACTTGGGTTTTCTTTTGGTTTTGACATTAAAACGGATTTTTTTTAACGCAAACTCAATCTTTTACGTTTTAAACGTTTTAAAAACGTAAATCGAACCAGTATAAAACGCTTTTAAAACCATAATTACTTTTTATTTTTTATTTTTTTAATAAAAAGATATCTTCGTTGTTCTTGCCTTTCAATAGGTGGTACTTTCTATACATGGCAAATAATCCCGACATACAAAGCAAAGTTCAAGAAGAAATAGACGCAATCGTCCACAATCATGAACCGTCTTTGAACGATTTAGCATCAATGCCTTATACAGAGGCGTCATTTGCTGAAGTGCAAAGAATACGCTCGGTTGTACCTGTGGGAATACCACATGGAGCTATAGAAGCAATAGAAATTGACGGTTATACAATTCCAAAAGGAACCATGATCGTCCCTTTGCAATGGGCCATCCACATGGACCACGAATCCTTTAAGGATCCCGAAATGTTTGATCCTAATCGATTTCTTGACGAAGAAGGGAGATTTTTCAAAGATGAACGATTAATTCCTTTCCAAACAGGTTAGGAAGCGTGTCCTTTTTAATCCTGCCAGTTTTTTGACGCTCATTTTATTTTCTATTTAGGTAAAAGAATGTGTATTGGGGATGAATTTGCCAGGATGGCACTTTTCCTCTTTGGAACTACGATCCTGAAGGAGTTTTTCCTGAGTTCTGAAGACGGGCAACCACTGGACACTGAAGGAGAATGTGGCATTACCCTAACTCCGAAAGCACACCGATTAGTGTTCACACCTCGAAGGCAAGGTAAGTAATAAAAGCAGTTATCTCCATTTTGTGTAAAGAAATTTGGGTTTTGGTAGTATTTTTAAGTTCCAGAAGGTTTCCTGGTCGTTTGGAATGGTAGAAAATTGTAGAAAACCAAACGCAAAACGTTTTGAATACGTTTTTAAAACGTAAATTCAACCGATAATTGGGAAATAGTTGAGGGTTATATTTAAAATAATAAAAAAGTCGTCACATACTAAAAAAATAATTTTATTTTCCATTACTGGTTAAAAAGGCATAAATAATAACTGTAGTAACATAGTAATCCTAAGGTTTGTCTTACTCTCCTAAAACTTCTATATACATGGTACACAAAAAAAAAACAAGAAAAAACATAATTAAATTAGGTTACACATATTTACACACGTACAGAATCGTTCAATACTATAACAATTCAATTTGAATTAATAATGCAGAGCTATTATTTATATATTTTACATATATATATAAAAATAATAGTATAAACATAAAAAAATGGTACAACGCAAATTCAGGACAATGGTCTTAAATTTAAATCACCTAAACTAGTCAACAAAAATATTTAAGTGCAATAATAATAGCAATAATGAGTCTGACCCTGACTGAATTATATCAGTTTAAATAACAGATAATAAACAAAAATGGTTGTTGTGTTATTATTATACAAAAAAAAACATATGGGTAACGATTTGTTGCTTATGTAAAAATGGTAAATTTATAAAAGTAATTTGTACATTATATTCGTTTGATGATACGATAGTGATGTCAACTCTGTCACGTCTTATGTCAAAACAGTTGACACTTTTCATTTTGTTCTCTTCAACTGACTAGTCTAACTTTCGCTTATTTATTTATTAATTACTATTAATCAATGAGTATATCGATGAACACATTTTTTAATACACAGCCGAACGGTGTCGGAGATCTGTTTTTCTGTTTTTTCGTTTCATTTTTTCGATAATTAACAATTAAAACATGTGATTAAGCACTCACGTTCGATATTGGTAACTACTCTTTACGATGGTGAAGAAACTACTAGTTAGAATGAACGCGCATCATAGGAACTACACATTTATATTTTACCGTGCTCGAATTTTGTCCGGAGTGCTAGAAATTCAGACTTCGAAGGTGCATCTTGTGAATCCCCGACCTCGGCCTAGCTCAGCGCAACGCGCCGTATCTAACAAGATCCACCTTAACAGCTTTAATCAGTGACTTCCCGCCGACCTGATCGTCGTCGATCCACTACAGGACATCGGTCTCGCCTTCAGACTGATCTTATAAGGATTCGGCGTTATTGTCACTCCGCTAAAACCTTGCAGACTCGGCAATTCCTCACCCTCTGGTGTGTATAAGTCGAAGGAATGCAGCAACGAAGAGAAGAACAAAAATAACTCCATTTTCGCCAATACTTCGCCCAAACAAGTCCTCCTTCCGACACCGAAAGGCATAAAATATTCGGGTTTTGTCACTTTACCTTCGGCATTGATAAACCTTGAGGGGTTGAATTTTTCCGGCTCGTCCCATAGCTCGGGGTCGTTATGCACGGCGTGGAGAAGGGGCACGATCTGGGCATCCTGAGGGAAGCGGAAGCCCTTGAATTCGACGTCTCTGTAATGAGCAAAAAGGTTTTTTAGTTTTCGACATAGCTAGAAAATGTTGTCTAGTACTGTTTCAGAGTTTTTTTTAAAGCCTAGTTTAAAACAAACGCGTTTTAGGGGGGCGTTTAACAAGTGATTAGAGTACATTTCAGCAGTAATGAATCTGACTCATGAAATGTATGAGTCAGTCTCTTAACTGGTGAAATGCGTTATAGCCTTCAAACAGTGGGGAAAATGGTTAAAACGTGGTTATAATTGATGGGCCAAGATTACGTAACCCTCTCCTAAAAAAGACGACGATTGTGCAACATTTTTATTACACGAAAGACAATTTTGCGTAGTTCAACGCACTCCGCATGTACGTATATACATATTTTAGACCACCATTGGACGGCAGGAGGCTAAACTTAGTATACGCACAGCGCAGCGAGACTTTCACTTTTTTACAGGTGCGCGAATTTGACCACTGACCCAATCTACCAAGGACTCTGTCCAAATAAACTATAAAAAAAAATCACCGAAAAAAAAATTACCTTGTCGTCGAGTGCGTGGTCCCCATCGGCACGACACTGGACACCCTGAGGATCTCGAATATCGTCGCCTCCGTTATCGGTAGATACGGCATATCTTCCAATTTTGGTAATCTTTGGCGACCAACCACGGCGTCCAATTCGTCTTGCACGGCTTTCATCGATTCAGGGTTGCGTAGCATGTAGATGAAACCCCACAAAAGGGTTGATTTGATCGTCTCCATACCAGCGGAGAATAAATCCCCCATGATTTGCTGGATTTGAAGATCTGTCAAAAAGAATTTTGAAGTTAGGTTTGGTTAGGTACAAAACTTTCGAGACATACCGTGATCTTTGCCTTCGAATAGGTTGTGACCATTTCCTGTTTGTTCGGCCTTGTAAATTTCCAAGAGGTAAGCGTCCAAAAGATCTCTAACGTTCTCCGGTTCGAAGGTTTGTTTATGGGCGTCTATGGTTTCCTGCAGAAATAGTCCCATCTCTTGTCGGTTCTGTTCGTAAGAAGAGAAAATTTTGTTAAGCTTGACCAAAAAAATAGTTTGGGCAAAAAACTTACGTCAAAAATTTTGCGTCTGGTCGTTAGGAGTCTTGGTAGATATTTCAAAACTGGGAAGAAGAGAACCGGGCTTAAGGTTCCAAACAACTGGAAGCCTTCTTCTATCAGGGTCATCATTCGCTTGAATCTGGAGTCGTTATGCGAGAAACGAATCGACATGATGATATCGCAGATAACATTCGAGATGGAGACTTGGAATAGATGATTCAGATCGACTGGTTCGTTCTTCTGGGTTTTCAGATGGCACAGCAAGGACTCGACCTCTCTCATGATTCTCCTCTCCATCTGGACCTTCTTGGTTCCGATATAGCTCATGCCGAAGTGTCTCAAACGGTCGTGGATGAACCTCCTTTGGTCCTTCCATAGTTTGCCTTCAGTGTTTATCACTCCTGCGAAATAATACGACCTCGTAAATCACACACGTCATCCCAAACTGGGTTAAAACTGATACGTTATCATCGTGTTTGTTTGATGATGACCTACCAAGGCTGTTTACGCCTTGGGTAAGGTTATGTCTTGTTGGACTTACCGTATCCTTGGAGGATCTTCGTGAATTCCGTGGATGGTCGTCCTGTGAAGACGCCCTTGTTGAATGCCTCTCTGATGCATTGGTAACTGCTCAAGACGATCACCAGTTGCGAGCCAAATCTCGCGGAGAAGATTGGGCCGTACTTGAGCGAGAGGTCCTTGTAGAAGAGGTGCAAGTCGCCCTTTAGGCTAGGCCATGAGCCGACGATGGGTAGTCCCAAAGGACCCGGTGGTAAACTGAGGGACTTAACCCACATCTGTCGCAACTTCAACACTAGGATTATCACTAACGGTATCAGCACTTCGATCTTCACCTCACTAAACAGATAAATCAGTCCGTCCACCAACATTTTTGCTATATATTCTTAAAAAAATATTAAATTGTGTATGCGTTTCTCTGTGTTGTAAATATATTGCAGCCGAGTTGTTGGGTGCTAGAGTTGTTAATGTTATAAATATAGTTCGGAGACAATCCTTATATATAAGTTTCTCTAACTGGCGAATACTTAAGTCGCGGTTAAGGTGGTGGGGGTTCGCCAGGTGTGGGAGGAGCTAGTTTACGCGCCCAATCCGACATTGTATCCCCTCTGGAGGATGATTGGTGCGCGCGATCCGCTACTCATTCATTAACGCCGAGACGCTGTGATCCGGTTGCTGGATCCACGACGCACGACGACGGATTTTTGGTCCTCCGAGTCGGATGCGTTCCGGATTCGCTCGCCCACTCGCGCCCTATTCGGTCCGTTTCTGAGCAATCGACCAGAATCAACAGCAAAAATCTTACACTTGACTGAAAACGTAAGAAATTGGTCAGTTTAAAATTGTATATCATAATTTTGTTATTTTTTACTAAAAAACATTGAAATATTTTGCAATTTATTCATACCATAATCAAGTAAGAGAATTAGAACATATATGAAATTTATTAAGATATTTATGAGGCAGTTATTAAAACAACATGGTTTTTTTTTTAATAATAAATTCTTTAAGATTTATCAAGTTTGTCGGCTGCAATAACCATGAATTTTACACAAGGTGAGTCATAAGTATCTTCGTGGTCGATATTTTTGTCATTTTTCTAAAAAGGAATAAACTTTGTATATAAAAATTAGCTGGTCGACGGATTTTTGGTCCTCCGGGTCGGATGCGTTCCGGATTCGCTCGCCCACTCGCGCCCTATTCGGTCCGTTTCTGAGCAATCGACCAGAATGAACAGCAAAAATCTTACACTTGACTGAAAACGTAAGAAATTGGTCAGTTTAAAATTGTATATCATAATTTTGTTATTTTTTACTAAAAAACATTGAAATATTTTGCAATTTATTCATACCATAATCAAGTAAGAGAATTAGAAAATATATGAAATTTATTAAGATATTTATGAGGCAGTTATTAAAACAACATAGTTTTCTTAATAATAAATTCTTCAAGATTTATCAAGTTTGTCGGCTGCAATAACCATGAGTTTTACACAAGGTGAGTCATAAGTATCTTCGTGGTCGATATTTTTGTCATTTTTCTAAAAAGGAATCAACTTTGTATATAAAAATTAGCTGGTCGACGGATTTTTGGTCCTCCGAGTCGGATGCGTTCCGGATTCGCTCGCCCACTCGCGCCCTATTCGGTCCATTTCTGAGCAATCGACCAGAATAAACAGCAAAAATCTTACATTTGACTGAAAACGTAAGAAATTAGTCAGTTTAAAATTGTATATCATAATTTTGTTATTTTTTACTACAAAACATTGAAATATTTTGCAATTTATTCATACCATAATCAAGTAAGAGAATTAGAACATATATGAAATTTATTAAGATATTTATGAGGCAGTTATTAAAACAACATAGTTTTTTTTTTAATAATAAATTCTTTAAGATTTATCAAGTTTGTCGGCTGCAATAACCATGAGTTTTACACAAGGTGAGTCATAAGTATCTTCGTGGTCGATATTTTTGTCATTTTTCTAAAAAGGAATAAACTTTGTATATAAAAATTAGCTGGTCGACGGATTTTTGGTCCTCCGGGTCGGATGCGTTCCGGATTCGCTCGCCCACTCGCGCCCTATTCGGTCCGTTTCTGAGCAATCGACCAGAATGAACAGCAAAAATCTTACACTTGACTGAAAACGTAAGAAATTGGTCAGTTTAAAATTGTATATCATAATTTTGTTATTTTTTACTAAAAAAACATTGAAATATTTTGCAATTTATTCATACCATAATCAAGTAAGAGAATTAGAAAATATATGAAATTTATTAAGATATTTATGAGGCAGTTATTAAAACAACATAGTTTTTTTTAATAATAAATTCTTCAAGATTTATCAAGTTTGTCGGCTGCAATAACCATGAGTTTTACACAAGGTGAGTCATAAGTATCTTCGTGGTCGATATTTTTGTCATTTTTCTAAAAAGGAATACCTAAACTTTGTATATAAAAATTAGCTGGTCAAGCTGAAACTTGAACTAAGCCATTAATTGCTCCACAGAGTGTTCCAGACTTAGACCACAAATATCTGGGGTAGCCCTCACCAACTTGACGTTCTGCTTAATCCAAAACCGAAAACCACATCTTTCTAACTTTCACAGTTTCGGAAATATTTCCAAGTTTAAAAGACCAACGATACCACTTAAATATAATGTATACTTATCAAAGTAACACCCATGAAAGTATAACGATGTAACAAAGTGTGCGGTTACATTGTTACAATTTTTAAGTTGTCATTATTTCTGATAACAAAGATATGTCTGCTTAAGAGTGACTAACTCTTGAGGTTCTGGTAGTTTTGTGTATTCCCCATAATCCTTCACGTTATTCTCGAACATTTTCGATGGTACATAGTCCAGTCGTTTACGAAGTTGAACCTGCCATTAGACCTTGAAATCGTTTGTTTTCATCGTTTATTTCTTTATTTGTTGTTTTCGCTAATTGACGATGAACATTAAGACGATTTGGGGAAGGCAAAAACTTAAGAGGACACTATTATTTAAAACTCTTGCCTTTTTTGTTGTTTAAATTGATTTTTTTTTGTCGCTATGCTGGTGGTAAACGGGAAAGGTCAGTAATGTGTCTACGCGAAATAAAGCGCATTGTGTTACGTAAACAACAAAAAAAGAAGTACTGCCTCGCGGTCTCTGCTGTTACGGTCATGGTTAAATCTGAAAAAAGTTGTTTGCTTCTTTCTACCTGCCTAACCCATAGCTTTGGTATATGAGGTCAAGGAGACATTGCATATCCGAAAAAATTGAATTAATCTTTTCGTTTTTGTTTGCTTTCCTTCCTTACTAATATACTTACTTACGATAATAACAATCATATCTCTCTCATAAGTGTATTAATATATTTGTACCAAAGAGATTACGTGTAACATCAACTCTATTAATAGTAGTTTAGGTCAAAGATTTAGAAAAAAATATTTACTCATTGATATTATGAATATTAGAAATATTTTGAAAGTTCGATGATGGTATTTTTGTGTCCTAAACCATAACAGATGAAGAAATATCAAGTGTTTAATTTCTTCTTGTAGTGCTGCGTATTGTCCTACATGAAACTTTGAACCTTCGCGCTATCATAAACAATCAATAATGTGAAATAAATAAATTACACAAATATCTAAACTACGATTTTGATTTACCCACTTAAGTTACTACGACACAAAGGTGTAAAAGTGACAAGTATCGCGTGTGATAGATAGATATTTCGATTGGGGTTCAATGAACTGGCGGTGTACTTTTGATTTGGTGACGAAATTGCGACAACAATAATTTCAATATTGAGCGTACGACAAATTTTTTGGATCTGCCTACGTTGCAAATGCATGCTCCAGCTTCAATGCGATAATGTTGCAATGTTGACGATAAAAAAGTGGCACGCATATCAATTTTAGATACACTCAAGGTCTGCGTGGACGCACTGCAATGTAACAGACGGTATTCTCTCATTAAATGATAATTATTGGTATCGAAGACAGAAAAAAAAATTGAGCAAAATATCAATTTTTCAAGTAAAAGAAAAAAAGATGAGAAATTTAAAACTTACTTGTGCACAGTGGGAAAAATTTATTCGATACAACACGAATATCTTTGAGTGTAGAATATCACTTGTTTCTATATCCGCAGAAAGATCATTCGGTTGGTTGAAGTAATATACAAAAGTCTTAGAGCAACAATACGATTTTCTTGAAGTTCCAAGTATTACGTTTTCTTGTTGTAAGTATGGAGGAACTGTTTGAAAGGAATTACGTTTGTTTTAAGCGATACGTACGTATACTTTTGGACCAAGAAACTGTTTGTTCGTTGAAGAATGTATATTTTTCACCCAACAAAATATTGTTGTTGTTGTAAAACGAACGTCTTACTCTTTTTATATGTAGAAGAATAACATTTTCTTCGTCAGAGCAAAATATACTCAACATAAACATACTAAACTCTTAAACCGGAAGAATAACTAGCCGTTGAAATAACTGCATATATTGAAATACTTATTACAATAAAATATTCTTTGGATAGCAAAAATATCCTCTACATCAGTGTTTCCCAACGTGGGGTGTACGCCCCACTGGGGGGCAATATGATTGTTGAGGGGGGCAATTGGAATATAGAAAAATTTTGAAAAAAAAAACCTACCTTAAAGTCTCTTTGTACCGTTCATACTGCAACCGTTAATCATATCCTTGAGGCTAATTATTAAATATCCCTACACAATTCTAAATCTGAAAAAAAAAACACACAATAGGTAAAAATTTAATTAAGACATCAATATTTGTAAAAACGTTTTTAGAAAAATTTGTCAAAGATGTGATAGCTATGCCACTTAAGATACATTGTTGAGGAACATTTTATTGAAAGTATGTTATTCTGTAAATTAGAAAGCATCACAACCTCCGGAGATATTCTTCATAAGCAAATGAATTACTTCAATGTCTTTAATATTCCAATACAGAACATAACATCCTATACTGCGGACTGTGCTCCTAACATGATGGACAAGAAAAGCGGCTGTTTAAAGATAAGAATCCAGAAATGCTTCTTGAGCATTGTCTAATATAGCTCCATAGGGAAAACTTGGTAACCAAAAATGTTTGTCCAGTTCTCAATGAAGATTAAATTCGGTTATAAAATATGTCAATTGTATCAAAGCTAATGCCGAATGTGACATTTCAAGTTAATTTGTGACGTACAAAATAATTCATACTTTTTATAACTAAATTTAATACTTCATTGAACAAATATTTTTGGGTACCAAGTTTTCCCTGTGGATTACACAATGCACAAGAAGCATTTCTGGATTTTCATCTTTAAACAGCCACTTTTCTTGCCCATCATGTTAGGAGCACGATTAGCAGCACAAGATGTTATGTTCTGTATTGGAATATTATCGACATAATTAATAACATAGTTTTTTAGCTTAGAAAAAATATCTCTGGAGGTCGTGGCGCTTTCTTATGATTTGCAGAATAACATTTCCTCAAAAAAATGTTCCTTATTAATGTACCTTACATAAGTTATCAACAAGGCCTCAGTGTGTCTCACTCTTGCTCATTTTAACCATTCTTTTTCTGACAGTGTTGTTACTAAGGGGCACAGCTATCACATCTTTGTCATCTTTTTCTAAAACAGTTTTTACAAATGTTGATATTAACAGTTTAATTAAATGTTCCCCTATTTTGTGCTTTTTCCAGACTTAGCAATGAGCACGAATATTTGATAACTAGACTCAAGGGTACGATTAACACTTGCAGTGACAATTTCAGTTTTAGAGTAAATGTTTAACTTTGTGTTGTTATAATAAAATATGGCAGATTTGTGTTGTATTAGTTTTTAAGTGAATGTTTATTTCTATTTTGTTATAATAGAATATGTAGCAAATTTTGTTTCTGCTAAAATGCTTAGTATTTATTTCAATAATCAAATAAATTATTGTTTTATGTTATTATTTTTATACCCCCAATGGCTCAAGTTTTTCATTACGTCACAGAGAGGAAATTAGTCAAAGTTTGTTGGGCAGAATGTGTACCAATGATGAAATGAGAAACGTACACCGTTCCGAGTAACCAACTCCAACTCTGTTATAGGTATAAAAAAAGACAATATGAAGTGGGGCATGAGATTTTTAGACCAGCTTCGGTGGGGCATAGCTCAAAAAAGGTTGGGAAACACTGCTCTACATGCTACACTATATACTCAAGAACATTTTCTCTTGATATCCAAGAATAGAGTTCTCTCTGTGTAGGCTATTTCACTACAATCCTAGCTTTCCTCATAATCCTTGTAAATCGCCCATGAAATAAAACACGTATGCATAGATGTAAACAAACATCTATGCAAGCAAATCTAAGCAAATTTTAGAAGTTTGTAATGTAAATTTACATCCTTATTGTGTATTAGAAAATAATGGTTTCAATGTGTTCATAAATTCTTTTTTTGTGCCGCAAGAATTTTATCCAATATTTTAATGAATAATTGATAACTTAACCCAACTATTACACAAAGTGTAGTGTGATGTTCCTTTCTTGGTATACCACCTGAATCATACATATACATACTGTTTTAATTTTTATTATATCTAAATTCCAAACTGAGTAAACATATCAACCTAAAATTTGGTGTTTTTTACATAAAAACATGAAAAGGATTCCAAAAAGGTGGAAAGACTGTGTTAATTTGACAAGGAACTGTCCAAAAGAGTGTTCGTGCATTTCAAGGACAAACAAATAGTGAATTATATGCTGACAATGCTTTATGAGTCATTAGATATTTCGTCTAGGCTCATAATTAAACTTAAAAATAGACAATAGTATCAATTTACATCGATTTTTCTAACGTTACACATCACCCAGGGAATAAACAAATATCATTGTCTACATTTCCTGGTCAATTTCAGAAATCTTAGCAACGAAACGCACGTGGTCAAATTGTGTGATTAATGTAATTATTTTGGCTGGAAACCGCATATAAATAATTGTTCTAAGATGGCGGAATGTAGGTGACAAAAGTGCTTACGATACGAATTATTGGGATACTACACATTATTTTCGATTATGTAACGCCGTATTGGACTATTTAGCTTACGCTGGCACGCTCATGTTTACGATATTGCAAAACAAATAATTAACAACTCTTTGTTACCATGCTCCTAATTGCCAAACCAACAAAGACCTGACTCGGTAATTTTTCTTCTTAAAATTTTGCTGACAGCAGCACAGTTAACTTTCAGGTGAGCGATAACAATTTTAACTTTAAATTATTCAATTAATTATTTATCAAACATTGTTTTCAAAGTCGAAAAACACAATAAAAGATTATGCTGGACTCATTCGATTATTCTTCTACATGGAAATCTTTAGTAAAGCCTGCAGACTTACTCGCAAATGAAGAGAAACCATCTTTCCAGCTTTCTATAGCCCAGCTTATATAAGGTCAAGTTAATCCAACGTGTGACTAGAGCCTGTCAGCGCACGTTTTTGATTCAAACAGCTCAATTTTTTAAATGTAAAAATAGTTATTTGTTTCAAACATATGTTCTTTCCTTGAAAGAAATTTGAGCAAAGAAATACATTTATTTGATTTTACATTTCTTTTCTCTCTGGTTATATCAGAAATTTTGTAAATGTAACTAAACATAATTATTCTTCTTGCAGTATAAGAACTTGTAAGATATATTTTTTTACTGTACACCTGTATTATTGTAAAACTAGGTCCAAACACTGTACAGATGATTAAACGCTCATTTCAACAGTAGGATTTGAGCAAATTATTGTTGCTGTGACCTGACAAAAACTGATGACATTTCACGATATTTCATTATCTCTATACTCGCTGCACTTGTCGAGTTTATTGGCCTGTGTCACTAAGCACCCACAAAATCCATTGTTAGTCCGCAGAGGCGATCAAAAAGGAGTCTCTGATACGCAAATTTCCGGGTTCGTCGCGTCATTAGAATTCGCAAAAGTGCGCATAACACACGTACCTACGTAGATAATAGCGTGGCTAGTCGATGGAGCTCGGCATTAACGAGAAAGAAAAAAAAATAAACGCCAACTCGGTATCGCCGTTTGTCATCGACACGCCTGTTTACGATTCGTACTATAGTCAGTCATTGAACTATCAATGTCAGATTCCGTAGTATTATTTCTTCTGGAAGGGCAAACGCCATTCATACCGTCCGATACTTTCGGAATAATTTACAATTGTAATTAAGATAATTAGCGTTTAATATGCTCGAAAATCCTGAACATTCTGGTCTAAGTATTATACATGAGCGTGATTGAGAGTGATTCGGCAAAAAATAATCTATTTTTGGAGTATTTTTCCTAAGGACGAATGTATGTACAGCATATTTCTCAAATGACATTGTCCTGTTTGTTATTTCGCTCAAGCGCCTACCATATCCTATAATTTCCTAGAGTCTTGTACAAGGTCTTTTTAGATCAATGGCATCTCAAGGCGTAAACAGAATTTCTTCTCGTCATCTCGCCTTGCGTAGTTCTCGCAAGATACCCAATTTGCGTCTATCTTTTAGCGTACGTTGGTGCTGTAACAAAATCCTAAAGAATCTTAGAAAACCAGTGACCGGAGAGAAATTCAATACATATATGTACTGAAATTATTATTAGAATAACATATTTGAATAGGAAAAATAAAACTGAGATATGAGCTGGACTGTTGAATCCCTAAGAAAATGAATTTAACATTTGCCATTTCCGGTAAAACAATCCAGTTCGTCCCCAGGTAATTCTAAATAAGTATGCGAAATTTCAGCCCAGCAACTGTTACTTATGTACTTTTAAACCGGCAACGGACTATGCGTTATTGCGATAATCAGGAATGAATTTAGTTTAGGCCTTGCCCATCGTTAATGTCGAGCCGATCTAAACGAAATAATCCAACAGTTGAGATGTTTGGTTAGTTATTTAGCTATTTTTTAGGAATTGAAATTATTATCGTTTAAACCATTTTGTGATTTATTGCTATGGGACGTAGCACTGCGCGTTGTATCGTTTGGGCGCTATCGTGTTAAGAGACATACATACACACGACTATGTTAAAAAAAAATCGTTGCAATGGGTTAAAAGCACCCCAAAACGGGTATTTTTTCTGGATCCCTGAGTCAATTAGAGCAAAATCTATGCGAAAAGTAGAAATCTGCTAATACACGCAAAGGTTTTGCGTCACATTTTGCCTTACGCACTAGAGGTGGGTAGTTCGTGAACGAACTAGTCCGAGAGAATGACTCCCGGCTTAGAACAAAAGAACTAGTTCTTTAAAATAAAAAGAACTAGTTCGCAAAAGACCTGCTTTGCTAAAACATATCTCTATGCATATCTCATTCAGTGAACGACTTGAAGGGACAAGAAATCTAGTTCGAAAGTCCTGCTTTGGTGAAACATATCCCATTCTGTGAACGAGTTGTGGCGACATCAAACGAGCGACATAGCACCCTGCCCGCCAGTTGTTTCTTTACCTAACGGCGGATGTCAAAAATATAATTAGAGTATAGTTTTTTTTCCTATTGGATAATGGATTACACTGTTAATGGTAGTTTCGCCAGTATATGTTATACTATAATTTATAAATAATACCCCAATTCCACCTAAAATTGCAGTATGAATAAGGCTAAAATACGTGCAGCAATATGTCTTTTATGCCTTATTAAATAAATATTTAAGAAATATACCTAAATAAAATAAGACAACGATTCTTCGATCAATATAATTATAAATAATTATTTATTTTCAAAACAAAATAACGATTCTTCAAGAAAAAGACAAAGTGGGAAGGCAGACATCGATTCTGTCCAAACTAGATCCTAGTTTCGTTTGGAACGAGATATAAACGTGCTAGAACACACAAAGACACGTTTATCGAAGTAGTATGTCTCAGGATCAAAGTAGTTCTTCAGAACTAGTTCTTTGAACTAGTTCCTTTTTGTGAACTAATCCGGAAGAACTAGTTCACTAAAAAGAACTAATAAGCCCATCTCTATTACGCACCAATTCTTGTACTTTAAGGCGGCTCCACACTGAACGAAAAATCCGAAGGTCTGCCTTGAGGCAGCCTTGAGGCGCTAGGCCTCCTCCTTGAGGTCTTGCGCCTCAAGGCATGCCTTCGGATTTTCCGTTGCGTGTAGAGCCACCTTTAAATTGATGATTTTTGTTGAATAGAACCGTGCATCTAGTACAACATAATAGGTAATAGGTTATATGTAAGTATACCTATGATGAATTCACAAATCGAGTTATTGCCGGTCCGAAAGTGAACCATTACACCTGAGGCGTGTTGCATAATAGCCAATAACAGATTTTCAAGGTTATGCGGCGAACTTGGATGTGTTTATATTTGCGAAGTTAAGTTTCACTTTCTATATTTAACTGTCTGCTGCTTCAAAACGATGCCGGCGATGTCTATATAACACATCATTCTACAAACTACGACATCACGCGTCCACTCTACATTTCGCAAATTGCGGATTTATATTTTGACATAAAATAATTTCTATTCATAGTATCAACAGAAAGTATTATCGTCTTTGAACACGATAGCACCCAAACCCAATCTGGATTGTTTTTGTTGAAATTCCGACAACCGGAAGTGGCAAATGTCACCAGCATTTTGGATTCAACCGATTTTGACCAAACTGCAACAAAATCCGTTAACAAATTATATAAATCCAAAGAATATGCAAAAGTACTGCTGTCAAGCTGTACTTTGATGAATCGATAATAAGCCACCATTCAGAAGGATCGTGGGGAATATTAAACTCGTTCATAAGACCCTCAACATCGTGACATACACGTAAGGATCCTTTCATTTTAAAATATGCTTTAAAATGCTCACAAATGAGGATACTGTCACACCTCGTGCGAAAAGATTCCATTGCTGTAGCCTATGAACCCAATAACTCGGTTTTTTCTTTTGATAAACCTAAGTCTTTAACAAAATCATTCAGTTCACACTGGTTTATAAGATGAGACTAAAACTTCAAATGGTGAATCTTTATGACTTGCCTGATTTGACAGAGTGATTTCAGACACTCTGTCAAATCAGGCAAGTTTCCGCAAACAGGCGAAATTTCTTCTGTGTCAAAAATCGAAGATGATGAAGTGGATGACGTACTTGGGAGAGGATGTTTCTCTCCATGTGGGATAGGTCGCGATGCTGGTGGCAAATTTCGATATTTTATTTTATGCTTATTCATCTTTGAATATCTGGAGACTCTTATCCTGCAAAAATCTATATGATTGGAAGGCTCTCGCCACAACATGAGAACTGCAAACGGCATTTTCTTTTGCTTCTCTTTCATGCACTTTAAAAGTCCGATCTAACAGGATATATTAGGTGTTCATGGCTTTTCCAGATCTCCAATTCTAAATACAAAATAGCAGCAGTGAGCTGGTTTTACATCTTCCGTAAATCAGTTTTGTAAACCAGTCACGGATAAATAGAATTTTTTAGAAGAAGTTGCTAAAAAAAACTTTAACGTATTTCGGACGTTAGCGGTAACATACACCAGAAAATGAATCATTTCTTTGTTTAGAAAGAATTCGAAATCCGCACGGAAACATTTCGTATATCGATAAAACCGAATTACAATACAGATTAACGTTCAGAACTTCGGACCGTGTATTTTGAAGCAATGAACTCCAAATCGCTTTGATAAGCGGTTAGGCGATAATAGATAATGCACTGGCCAATTTAGCACATTGCACATTATTGCCGCAGGTCAAATTTAAAGTCAACGGCTTCGGTTTTTTGTCTTGCGTTGTCACATTCTTCATATGTACAAACATACTTTTGCGCGATTGCTTTACAATCGAAATATATACGTCATTCGAAGACTTAAGCTCACCGTATCTCCTTGAACAAATAGAATATGCATTTCTAGGAATTATATCATCTAATGATTGTATAATTTCGTTGATCTCGAACTTCCTGTTGTTTCCTTTTAACAGATTCCATTTCCCAGAAGTTCGGTGACGTTTGTTGAAGATGTTTGCAGATTTTGCCAACACACGTGTGTATCTGTGTGTGTGTATGTGTAAATTTGAGACGTGTGTTATGCGTAATGAGCATTCTTTCATAGTTATGCACCTTACATACTTACTTAGGCGTATGGTGCCATTGCACTCCGGTCGTTTGCTTTCCAAGCTACATTTCCGATTCAATTGTGGGTGCAACAAACTCGCCATATAGTAAGTACAATGCATCCTAATCCGGCAAACCAAGTGAAATTTGCGATTTTGTTAAATTCCTCCTGAGAAACATTTCAAAGTTGCAAAGTTAAAAAAAAACCTTTTTTATATTGGTACCTTCGATAATTGTAGCAATTAATAGTAAACGATAAAATAAGTGACCTTCACCTCACTATTTCTGGTTGTAAACAAATAACTGGAACCGGAAGAAACTAGTATACCATTATAAAGCTATTATTAACAGTGGTTTCTACAATAACAATTCACGCAATGGAAGAAAAATATATACTTTTGTCGGCCACGTTTGGAACACTCAATTAAGGACCTTGGATAAGAGTTTGCCCACTTAGTCTTACAGCGAAATTAATTAGTTATGTAAAGATTTATTTCAATGTGTTCACTGTCAGGTGTAACTTAAACATTACTTAGTTAGACTCAAGTTTACCTACTCTGTTTATAGTTATGCCACGGTCACTCTAGGCTGTTTTATTAGCCGCTAGTTGCTAGTGCTAGCAGCAACAGCAACCAGCGGCGATTTTGTGGCCACATTACGCTGTTTACCACCGCTGGTGGCTACTACCAGCAAGCCTCAGTTCAAACTACAAGGTCAACTATTTCTTGTGCATTTTATATGTCACCGGGTAGGTACATAGAACAGTGAGTCTTTTGTCAGGTGAAGACGTCGCAACCATAAAATATTTCATATTTGATATCAATTTGTGGGGTTTTATTGACTACCTGCCTTAAATCTGACTAAATAAATTTTGAAAGCACTGTACACGAGTGTAAATAACATAAGCAATATTCATGTTGGTTGCTGTAAAAGTTAAACAAACCCTGGTGGGCTGGCTGCTGCTAAACTCACTCGCCAACTCTGCTGAGTGGTCACATGATGCTGTTAGCAGCCAGTAGCAAGTAGCACGCTAGTAAAACAGCTTAGTATGACCAGGACATTGCTAATTCATTTGGCTTGAACACTGATTAGTCAAAAACTTGACCAATGTCCTCTATTATTCTACAGGGTGTTATAAATTTAGACCAGAAAAACATGATATCAGTTACACGAATCCTACAAGTTATAGAAATAATTATTTTAGAAACTGTATTAGCTTAATTTACTGAAAGAATCATCAAAATTCCCTAAAGATTGCAAAAGTTAGAATCGTATTTTTCATTTGGCGCATTTTAAGGAATCGTCAAAACATGCAGATACGGCCTTAAAATAATTGCCGTATTATCTGAACAGGATCCCGCTTATGCGTGTTTTTCATCGTTTTAATAACGAATACACGTGCCCTGATAAAAAAAATGCGCGAGCCATCTCGCGCTCGTGCAGCTCGATAAAAACTGCATTTACGTACATATGTGTACAATGCTTTTTTTTTTCTCCGCAGATTTGACGTAAATATTCTGCTATGATAAAGTGTTCTACAGTGATAAATGGATCGAATATTATATTATTATTGACACCTGAAGTCGATTATTCAAGAATAATTGAGGTTGACGCCGTCTCCAATGTATCAAAACAAGATTCAGCAAAATGTTAAATCTGTCAGTATAAATAAGTTCACGGTCAAACATAATATAAATCTGCTGGACATTCGTGTACATGTATTTCAAAAAGGAAAATAATACCAAGAACGAATAGAGTCACTTATTCAGAATTCAGTGTTAACAACAATTCTTTGAACCACTACATATCCAATTACAGGGAACATTTACTCATTTCTTGGTCAAAAGATATCTATCGCTTGTAATGTTGAATATTTATGTACCAACGAACAAATTATTGCCTATAAACTATGTGCATAATTATTGTTAAATAACAAAACGAATTAGCGTATTATTCTTCGCAAATGAAAGAGAATGATTAAGGCAGTGAGTTTTGCGATTTGTATGTTTACAATTTTAATTACGTAAACATTTGAAGTTCTATTTTTAAACATGATTGTTTTCAGTCTTGTAGACTGCAATATTATTGTCCATAAAATTTAAAAAAGGATTTTTTTAGATAACAGTTTGATCCAGAAGCTTTTAATAATCATTTGTAAGTTTTTTACGCTGTTATTTTGAACAATCGCGGTGGAAACAGAATCCAGCAGACATCCAAGATTCATAAATAATAAATTACAACTTGACATAGTAGATAACATAAGTAAATATATGCATAATTGCATATTGGAGGCAAAATCGGTTAGAAAAATATCTGGGGTGGCACTCACCCAACTACAAATTTGTATATATATTTAGGGTCACTGGAGGGTGAACTGTTATCAATTTAGTTAAAATCGCATAAATCCCAAAGAAGAGGCTTGTAACATCTGCTACTTCTGGCTGTTTTCTTTCTTGGGTACTAGTCGGAAAGTAAAAATCTTATATAGGTTTTGGTCATATTTTGACTTAGTTGGAGGACACATTGTATAACTTCTTGAAAGCTGTGTTGTTCTTTTCCAATAATTCCTGTATAATAGGTACATTTAGAAGTATTTACGTCACATGTTGATATATGATTTTCGCTGACATATCCGGTATAAGTAGTGTCTTGTTATTTCTTTTTCTCGGAACACACAAAACAAAAACATTTCATTCCTGGTGCTACTGACCCGTCAGCCTTGCTTATACATTACTACTAGGTACTGACTGAACTACATACGTTACGGAAACGTGGAAATCAACATGTATACTTTTATACAGTAGTATACGTTTCTACCAGTAGTATACGTTTCTACCAGTAGTATACGTTTCTACCAGTAGTATACGTTTCTACCAGTAGTATACGTTTCTACCAGTAGTATACGTTTCTACCAGTAGTATACGTTTCTACCAGTAGTATACGTTTCTACCAGTAGTATACGTTTCTACCAGTAGTATACGTTTCTACCAGTAGTATACGTTTCTACAGTGATTCATTACAACATTATAATGTAATTACTCGTCGCTATCTGCCAAAGTATGTAGATTATGGTTATTTAAATTCACGTCATGAGCACTGTCTAATATTAAAGCAGACTTGAGTTACACACGGTGGGTTAGTTACCCAATTAAAAAATTAAAATTCAACCGACTCCCATGTAGGTATGTACATCCCAAAATTGACAAATTGTTAGCGAAATAGGCATACGTACGTCTGACAGGTACACCTTAATCGATTATTACCAAAACACTATTTCAATGACTATTTGCAACTTTTGAGAAAGTGAAAAGAACGTTACGTTTAAATTCAAGTTCAATTGTACCTACAGTGGAAATACGTGTTCTAAAGTACCCTGAATCAATTGCATTACACTGAAAAAAAAACTACAACAAAATCAGTATGTAGTTGCATTACTAAGCAATTCCTTCAATATATCTACACATCTTATCGCTGTCAAGTGAAATTCCACAAAATGTGGGACACGATCTTCGGCATTCGTTCACAATCCGATGCCGGAATATTTCGAGAAAATTTCCACCACGTTTGGGTCGTGCATTGAACCCCCTGAAGAACAATTAATTGCTAGACGAGGGCCTATCTGGCCGCTTCTGCTTCACAGAAGGACGAGCCAACACAAATACCTACTTTTAGGCAAAGGTTCCAAAAAGGGCAGTGACTGTCTGATCTCGTGAAGGACCGTTACCCACATCTCGACAAAAGGCGCCGTCGATGAGACTCCATGAGAGAAATACCACCGATTGGGGGTTGATTTTTTACTCGGAGTTTTTTTGTGGTGAAACCTATCACATCCTGTGGGAGAAAAAAAGGGTCTGAGGGCCAGCCACATCGTTATTAATGTCTTCTGGGGGTCGTTGTCCTCAGGTCAGAGAATCTAGGTAGAATTTTTTTGGGGAATAGGGTCGTGGATGGTTCGTTCACCTCTGAGCAAGCAAATTCTTGTCTTTTCTAGAACTATACCTACCTATAGTATAGGTAGGTATAGGCTGTTTTACTAGGCTGTTTTACTAGCGTGCTATTTGCTACTGGCTGCTAACAGCATAGTGTGATCACTCAGCAGCGCTGTTTTACCAGTTGGCGAGTGAGTTTAGCAGCAGCCAGCCCATCAGCGCTTGTTTAACTTTTACAGCAACCAGCATGAATAACTCAGGAAATGTATTTTTTAAATGTGTTTTATAAATATCATGCGAGGTAATATTCTCTCAATATATAATGAGGGCTTTCAGAGATATAGTTGTTAAAATACTGATCACATAATGAATTGTCGCCTGCCGAAAAAATATGATGAAACGTTGAGTGCAAAATGTGGGGTGGTCAGTCACACTAAGCTGTTTTAGTATTTGCTGCTTGTTGTAGATTATTAGCCGCTGTTATCCAGCATAATTTTGCATTTTTGCATGCCGGCGAATGGTTTTGGCTGTTGCTTGTGAAGTTGAACATGTTGAACTTTTATTAGCCGCTATTTAGAGCTTCCGCTGCTGGCTCAGGGCAAATGTGGGTATTGTAGAAAATACCAACCATCGATTATAATAAATAATTTAAAGCAACAATTCATTACTTTTGTTAAATGTATAACTAATAATATAAAATTATAAATATGTGATTTATAATTTTTATTTTAAACCTGTCTACCTGCGACCTACCTGTTAATATAATATAAAATGCACCAGAAATAGTTGACCTTGTAGTTTGAACTGAGGCTTGCTGGTAGTAGCCACAAGCGGCAGCAGTACTTTTGTTGGTAAACAGCCTAATGTGACCACAAAATGGCCGCTGCCTGCTGGTGCTGCTACTGGTAGCAGCACCAGCAAATAGCGGCTAATAAAACAGCAAGTGTGACCGTGGCATTAGACTCTTCAAAAGGACGGTGCTTGCAAAAATATTTAGACCACTAAAACACCATGCTGGTTAGTCGGTTGCACAGATCAAATGAGTTGTAAAAGCAAATATGTATTTAAAAAATCGTATTAGGTAGGAAAAATGTTGAAAAACTTTTCTATAATTTCCTGAAAGAATCATCAAAATCAATCAAAGATTATAAAAGTTATTGAAGATCAAAATTTACCTATTAAAAATAGCAATTAACTTAAGTTGTTGAAATTGGTATAAAATTTAGAAACTTAGAATAGAATGCATCTTCACACACATTATCGTACTTATAGTAACATTAATAAACACAAGGGTTAACTTTTTACAATAGGAGGTCATCTAGGAACGATTACGTTGTGATGTAACATCAGCGATAGTGCAGATGTGCGTGATGTTTCCAGTAATTGATTGATTAAACTAAACTGGATGTTTTGATTCATTCACTGAACCAAATTAATCTAATCAGCGTAAATATTGTGCGATCGGTGTAATGCACTCGGAGGACGTACGCCAAAGAAGGACCCTTTCACACAGCGCGGATTAGTCCGCACGGAAAAACAAACGGTATTTTTACCGTTCAGATTCTATTCATACAAGGTACGGTTGAACCACAGTGTTGAAACAGTAGCATATGGAGCGGAGACGCAACGTACAGTGAGAATCTACCATAATATGACTGATCAAACTTGTTTACCTTATTATGGTAACCGGACGGACATCCGCATTGTGTGAAAGGGTGCTATCATTATACTACATATACATACTATGTAGAATGAATAGAAATCTTAGCGGGACAATAGGAAATGATCGAAACACGTAATCATTCGCGAGGTTATCAACTTTGCCCGTTGTAGGCGATCGTATATCACACGGCGTAGTAAGCTTGAATTTCTCAGTGATGCGTGATGCCATAGTAAAGTTCTGTTTGATAAGATTTTGCTTCTGACTGGAGAAATAGTTATGTGATTTATTTTTTGTTTTGTTTCTATTACAGATTTCCAAATTGAGAAGAATATGTCGAGTTGTTGAATATATTCAGCAATATATTCTTCAGGAAAGAAAGGTGAAAAAGTGGAATTGCAAATTTACACTAAGTTTCTACTATTCTTAATAAATTAGATATTATCTTCACTAACGAGAACGCATATAGAGCGCGCGCCTGTTGTGTGGGATGTTCGTATTGTGTAAGTCACAGTCATGACCATGAGCGTTCTCAACACACTACCCCTGACCCATTGGTCTGATTTCGCTCATCTGCACACTCGACACGTTATCTTTTCTATTATGATTGTGTGGACACTGTACGTAATCTTTATCCAATTGGCATACGTCAATTTTTATTTCTTTCGCAAAAAAATGATGTTTTCTTTTGATATAGTGTGTAGTACCGCGTCCACTTTCGTGGTTTATTTATTTAGCAGCGCATCCAGGTGTGCGTTTTCACGTAAACTTTCCATTCTGGCGATTTTTGTGGACCTACTGACCCAATATTAAGAAAATGAGATCGAAGAACGACGCGACGACGTCAGAACACACTCACTACACAACTATAATAACTCTCTTCTTCGCTAAACTCGTCCTGTACGTTTTTTATTGCGATAGGTCATTGATCAGATCGCTCTACTCTATGTCCTAAATTCGTACGATGCCTCACGTAGCAAAAGTAAAATTTGACAATTTAATTCTTGTATATATTTCCCAAACAATGTTTATTTTGAGTCAGTTCTTCGAGCAAGGTCATAAGACTTGTTGATAACAGTTTTTAGATTATTTTAGGTCGCTTAGAAACTTTTCAAAGTGGTATGTAAAGCTTGGTAACAACTTTATATCATGAGTGACTTGTAGAATCATTTTTTTGTAGAATCATCATTTCTTCCACATTATATACCTCCATAAAACAATAGTTACAATCAGGAATATAATTACTTATAATTATAATAGCAAAAGAACAGAAAATACCAACAAATATCACCCTCAACTAACAATATGCTCCATAATCCCTTGTCGAATCAACTCCTCACATTCAGTCCTAGGCAAATAACGCCTTGTGTTCTTCTTCAAGAGTAAAACCCGTCCATCATTCAACTCAAACTGCCCATAATCAGTCAAGCATCGCACTTGGATGTACAGCAATTTCGGTGGCTTCAAATCGACCCCTAAATTTACATCTCTTCATCCTTTAAGCCCGTCATATACTTGGTATGCTGGAATATTTAGTAAACCAAGCACTTTCCAAAAGACTTAAATTTGCTTTTATCTCCAGAAAATTGCTTAAGAATATTTTTGATCACATGAATTGGTGATGAATGCAAGGTGATATTTTGGCTTGGTATCAATGTTATATCATAAGCGATCATATCATATACGTCAGTGATCAGATCGCTCTACTCTATGTCCTAAATTCGTACGATGCCTCACGTAGCAAAAGTAAAATTTGACCATTTAATTCTTGTATATATTTCCCAAACAATGTTTATTTTGAGTCAGTTCTTCGAGCAAGGTCATAAGACTTGTTGATAACAGTTTTTAGATTATTTTAGGTCGCTTAGAAACTTTTCAAAGTGGTATGTTATAATGTTATAAAGCTTGGTAACAACTTTATATCATGAGTGACTTGTAGAATCATTTTTTTGTAGAATCATCATTTCTTCCACATTATATACCTCCATAAAACAATAGTTACAATTAGGAATATAATTACTTATAATTATAATAGCAAAAGAACAGAAAATACCAACAAATATCACCCTCAACTAACAATATGCTCCATAATTCCTTGTCGAATCAACTCCTCACATTCAGTCCTAGGCAAATAACGCCTTGTGTTCTTCTTCAAGAGTAAAACCCGTCCATCATTCAACTCAAACTGCCCATAATCAGTCAAGCATCGCACTTGGATGTACAGCAATTTCGGTGGCTTCAAATCAACCCCTAAATTTACACCCCTTCATTCTTTAAGCCCGTCATATACTTGGTATGCTGGAATATTTAGTAAACCAAGCACTTTCCAAAAGACTTAAATTTGCTTTTATCTCCAGAAAATTGCTTAAGAATATTTTTGATCACATGAATTGGTGATGCATGCAAGGTGATATTTTGGTTTGGTATCAATGTTATATCATAAGCGATCATATCATATACGTCAGTGATCAGATTGCTCTACTCTATGTCCTAAATTTTGCCGGTGGTTCACATTGCAAAACTAAAATTTGTCAATTTAATTTTTGAATAAATTTCCCGAAAAATGTTTATTTTGAGAAGGTCAAGCATATGCGATTTTCGTAATCTCCACCAGAACCAGACACCACGTCTGACAACAAGATTTGGTAATAGTTCTTTTTTTAATTTGAAAATTTGGGTTAATATGTTCTTTCCTGAGACCTTGACACCAACAAGACGCACGTCTATGGATATATATTTTACATTTTGAACCTTTACACAATTATTACCACTATATTCAAATCAAATTCTTTATGATATCATGATCATCTCTAGGCGACATGTCACCTTGACTACATAAACCGAATATTTTAACATCTAAAAGTCCCAATATTCGATAAAACTAAAACTGCACTATGCAAAAAAATCGTAGATCCTTGACTGGTTGCTTTTTTGCACAGCATGCTAATGAAACAAGACAATACTTTGCAATCAAGGCTGCGTCCAAAACATTAAAAAAAGAGGAGCGGATTTGGCACGTGGATTATAAATGGGATTTTTTTCTTGTTGAGTGCAGGCCATGCAGTGTCCTCGTGCAAAGTGCAATGACAGATGCCAATATCCATAATTAAACAGGTTTAGGATGTGTGGTAGACGGAACCTGCAACGATTTTTTGCCGTTTTTTTTTCGGGTTGCAAAAAAACGCACTTTGCTCGAATGGCGGGTTAATGAATTTTTTTTATCAAATGGCAGTATGTATTTGCATATGCATACTGATTAGAGTTTAGCTGCGATTGCTAAAATTGGCGATTACTTATTAGTGAAGAATAATAAACAACTTTAATGTATTTTTTTTGTAGGTAGTATTAATAAATTTTAAGCTTTAAGTGAGTATTTGTTTATCAGCAAATTATGTGTAGGTTACTACTGAAAAATAAAATTAGAGTAGTTGTAAACTAAGTAGAGCACAGTGACATATGCAACCAATTATACCCAGTGTATGGTTTATAATTGACCCCTGTATATTTGGTTGCATACACAACTGTGCTCTCCTTGGTTTGAAACATCTATACTGATCTTGATTTCTTGCATGTATTGTTTTTTTTTTTACATATCGTTACTTGACAATTTTTCCTACCAAAGTTATGGAGAAAGAAGTACATACAACATTTTATATTTACAAATCTTTACTTCCATATTAAATACATCCACAAAACAAAACTTACAATCAGCAATGAAATATCACCCTCAACTAACAATATGCTCCATAATCCCTTGTCGAATCAACTCCTCACATTCAGTCCTAGGCAAATAATGCCTTGTATTCTTCTTCAACAGCAAAACCCGTCCATCATTCAACTCAAATTTCCCATAATCAGTCAAGCATCTCACTTGGATGTACAGGGATTTCGGTGGCTTCAAATCAACCCCTAAATTTACACCCCCATCATCCGTTAAACCCCTCATATACTTGGCAAGGATGCTGGAATATTTAGTAAACCAAGCGCTCTCCGAAAGACTTAAATTTGCCTTTATCTCAGGAGGAAGGACGCTGCCAAATTCCCAACGCATTTTACGCACTGTGGTTAATCTATTGTAATCGTAGGCAAGTAGACAACGGATGTTACGCTGTATTGCTGCATGACGCACTCGTACTGTTGGAGTGTAGGAAACAGAACCTGGGGTTCGTGTTGTTTCATCTGCACTTTGCCTAAATAAAAAAAAAAGAAGTAGAATTTGTTGGTTGTATTATAAAGTTTATTATAATACATACGCATCTTGCTGATTCTCTGTGATTAAATTTACGATTTCTTTCTTAACTTCTGAGACCAGATCAGTCTGAAAAGTAAGTAATTTTTTTGTTATTATTATTATTATTTATTATTATTATGGTTACGTACATTATACGGTGATAAGAACTCTTGATCTCTATCTATTTCTTTCACTAAAGAGCAGCCTTTCTCGGCAAACATTTTCTGAAACGTAAATCAAATTCAAGTATGCAAAGGATTATTTAACCTTATTTTGCTTTCGCGCCTTTTTCTACCCTTACCAATACACGAAATAAAATGTTCCTATACTGCGTTCTAAAAACAGTGGCAGCTCGTACGGAGGACAACTGCCCACTTAATTAATATCAGTAAACAACATATCTAGTGATAAATAATATCAAAGACAATAATAATCAAAGACATTCACAAGCCGCCATCAATAAATTCTACTTCTAGGGAATTTAACATTCTTTCGTTGGTAGTATTATGTCAATCTACCAGGTTGAATAGGTTATGTTATGACCACAATGCATTTAACGATGTACACCAACATCCTATCAAAATTAAAGAATTGCCGGCCGCTTCTGACCCAATATTCATCGCTATCAAACAGCGCAGATAAATCATTACAAACGAATCCAACGCAATTCGTGAAACCGCGCCAAGTATGGATCGAAAACCTAGACACGATAGACGAGAAACGACTGGGCATTCTAGAACTGAACCCGGAAGTGTTCGCATGCAGCCCCCGCATTGACATAATCCACCAGAACGTCCGGTGGCAGAGGAACTACGGATTTGTCAGTTACGCCCACACCAAAGTACGATCGGAAGTTAGAGGCGGTGGCCGGAAACCGTGGCCTCAAAAGGGCATGGGAAAGGCGAGGCACGGCTCAATTAGGAGCCCACTTTTCAAGGGAGGCGGTATAATCCACGGCCCACGCTCGCCAACCCCTCATTTTTACATGTTACCGTTCTACACGAGACTTTACGGATTGACAAGTACGTTATCGGTAAAATTGGCGCAAGACGACCTCCACGTTGTCCCGAATCTAGATTTGCCGACTGAGGAACCACAATTTATCGAGGAATTGGTTAAAAGTAGGAATTGGGGGCCTTCAGTGCTTTTTGTTGATGTGTAAGTTACCATTCTATTTAATATTTGACAGTTGGCAATATTTTACCAGTTTTGTTGTTGTTTTTGTCACTTTCTGTATGACTTTTTATGTCAAATCCTAAAGCATATAGCTAACATAAATTAAAAAAATAAATCATGGCACAAGACCCTTTTTTGCATTGTAGAGTAGTTTCAAACTAAGTAGAGAGCACAGTGACATATGCAACCAATTATACCAAGTGTATGGTTTATAATTGGCCCCTGTATATTTGGTTGCATACACAACTGTGCTCTCCTTGGTTTGAAACATCTATATATACTATATTTTAATTTATATATTTTTTTCAGACATGATATAATGCCGAAAGCAATAACTATTGCTACGGATTCCGTAAAACATTTTAATTTGATGCCTGCATATGGGTTGAATGTCTATAGTATGTTGAAGCATGAAACATTGGTTTTGACCCAAGCTGCGGTTGAACATATTGAGTCAAAATTGTTGACACATCTACACAGGAACGATACCAGGGCAGTCTTATCGAAATATAGAGTGAATCAAGTGTAATTTATATTATTTTGTAATTGTTAAAACGTAATAAATATTGAGTTAGAAGTTATGTTTTATTGTTGATAAAATAATATAAAATTTATATACCTATATTATATATATACCTAATTTATCACATAGAAATAATTCGAGTATGTTTACAATTAATGTTTACTAACTTTACTTAATACTGTTATTAAATAAGTAATGTTTAGCTTCTTTTAATAATTACCTATTATTCTCCAGGGCCATTGTCAGATCTATTTACAAAATTTAAGGATTTCACATTTTCTACACATAAGTCTGCAGCCTAAAAAGAAAGATAAATATAATAAACATTTTTTTTTCATTTGACAAAATTTGATTTCTGATAACTCCTGTAATCTTCGATGGATTTTGATAATTCTTTCACCAAACTATAGACAAATTCTTCAAAGCTCTTCCTAGCTAATGCAATTTTTAAAATAATTATTTCTACAATTTATTTTATCCATGTAACCAACATGTTCAGTCAGATTGCAAAATATGAATACGAACAAAAAAACTTACATTTCGTACAGCTTCCATGGAATCATACACTAGATCCTCAACAGTTTCCTTGATCTCGTCATTCCACAAATTTTCCAAAGTCTTCTTCTCGTTCCTAGCCAAGAAAGCAAAAAACCGACACACCCTTTCCCTCAGCAGAGCATTTGAATCTTTCAACATAGCAACGAAATTTAAAGCCTCGTCTGGACAATCCGAATGGTACTTGAAAATCCTCTGGATCAATTCGTTATTCTCCGGCGTTTTTCGTAAAACGTTGATCAGAATCGCCAAAAGATCGTAGACAATCCTAGGTTTCTTTTTGCTTAACCCAAGAAGTCTGTACACCAAACCGGAAATACTCAGTACAGCTATGGAATCGCAAAATTGGTATAGAAACTTATCGTCGGCATGAGTTAAATAACAAATTAAGCAGTAGACGTCTTCGAGAGCTTGTAAATCTTCTTTTGAGAGGCTCTGAACGCTTTTCCAGATGGTTTCAGCCCCGTTATTAACTGGGGTTCCCCCGGAGGCCGATTCTTGTGATGAATTTATCACTTGGGGTTTTAGTAACAATTTTGAGCTGTACACCAAGTTCGGAATTAGTTTTATTTCGAAATATACCTGAAAATTTTTTATATTTATAATTTAAATGCAATTATTAATAGTAAAGTGGAGATTCTAGCATTGTGCTTGGACTGTTTTATTGCAATCCATAATGATCTTCACAAATTAGAGCATACAAAGCAATTTTTCGTTCTTATTTATTAATGATCAATGATCTTTTGATATAAGAGGATTATCTGTAGGATTTTTCCGAATAAACCCTGAATTTTATCAAGAAATATTTGTAAAAGTTTCCAGTACGCGAATTGTGATGTTTTGTGTGTTGTAGCAGTAGAATTTGAGCAAGTTTTTTTTTATTCGATAAGCCGGACATGTACCTGCGTTGGGTCAGCCGGTGAGTTTTTTTATGCATTACAAATTTCTGCTTGCTGTCAATATCGTGTCTCTGCGTCCGTGATTTTTGACAGAATTTCACGGCAAAACCGTGTGTGATATTCTGAAATACCAGTACAAATTCGCAATAGGCTATTTGTGATGTCTTGAGCAGCGTTTTTCGTGATTTTGAGTGGTTTTGTATAGAAAACGAAACACGCCGTTTTGCATACGAATGAATTTCTGAATAAGCTATTATCCAGCGTGTATAGAAATCATTTCGTACCCGTTTCAGCGTCAATAATCAAATCGTGGTGAGTAATTGGTAACATCTTAATAAATATGTGGATGTATTCAGTATACTGTATGCATTTGTATCTGTTGCTCAGTCAAGTCATGTATATTTTTTGCCATTAACACAGAAATATGTTAATGGCAATGTGTAGAACGTGAATAAAAGAATCAAGTCCTAGCCTAGTCCTTCCTAGCTGACCTAGGACTTGTAGATGAAGAAACTAGCCCTTAATTGTATTATTGTTGCAGATGGACGACGACGGTGATGTGGTGATGTAGCGAAAATGTAGTGAGATTTTTGTTAGTGTAGTGCAGTGAAATGACCTTTAGGGCTTGTGTTAGGGCGAGGATAAATTTTTCGAGTGTAGTGCCAGAGATACTTAGTAGTGCGCGCTTAAGCTATACGAGTGTAGTGTTCACTGGCACCCGTAAATGTGGGAGGACGGAGGACAAGTGACGTGAAGGAGGACCCCGAAGGAGAGACGGCTTACATGAAGACATCGTGTGCAAGGTAGGTCCCATAGATGACATCCACCGATGGAGGCGAAGAAGACAGCACAAGGTAGGATCTAAGGGCTAGTTTTTCAAAATTGGTTTAATCCATAACCGAAGTTCAGTAATGCTTTTTACTGTCTAATAACCAATCAATCTTCACTAATTTGACAGTTACCATGGTTACCATGGAATTCTATAGAGGGAGAATATCGTCTACAAAAGCTGACTGAAGTGTAATAGTGATCATAGTGTTTCGGAAGTAATTTGCAGGAGGAATTATTAAATAATAGCTATATTAAATAATGGCAACTGAAAGAAAAAATACAATAATACAATAATAATTATAAGAAAAACAAACCTTTTCAATATCCTCCAATCGGCTCTTCGGGATTCCCTCGACGACAAACGGCAAAGAAAAAACATTCGCGACAAGATTAATAATTTTCGAGCTGGAGTTTCTATTCCTCAATGGAGAAACAATCACATTAGCCATATTGGCCTCTACCAATTCCGTCACATCTTCGTTCATAACATCAACTATAATCTTCTGTAAGAAGACCACCCACTCCTCATTTTCCATCGGTTTGGAATCCTCGATTATATCCAACATTTGTTTGGACTCTTCAATAGTAGCATCACTCTTTTGTAAACTTGGACAATTCACCGCAATTTCGGTATTAGACAGAGAATGACATAAATCATCGATATCCCCTTTATTTGGAGTGGGCTGTGAGTTTGTTTTGATCGATTCTCGTTTGTTTTCGGTCTTTTTTGACCCATCCCCGGAAGTGTGATTCTGATCGCTACTTTTTGCTTTTTCCGGTGATTTTTCACGATTTGTAAACCTTTAAGATGATTTTGGTTGAATATGGTCTTGGAAATAATAAATAATCGACTTACTTTATTTGATTTGTACCTTTTTTAAGCATAGATCTTTCGATTCTTTGCTGTTGCTTCAATTGTAATGTGTTTGCAGATAAAGGCCTCGTCAAAGGCATACTTAATGTGTCTTCTGTCACTAAAATATGCCCCTTGACGAAAGGGTGGTTTAAAATTTCTGACCACGTGAATCTATCACTAGGATTTTTTTGTAATAATCCCTAAAAAACGTTTTTTTTTTTACATATTGCTTATTATTTATTATACCATCTATTATTCTAGAGAAATTCTATTTAATAATAATAATCGTAACTTTGATATATCAATTATTATAAAAAACTGAATAATTTTCTATAAGAATTTTATCCCAGTAACTCAAAATCGATTATCACTCAATATTTGTGTACTCAAACCTGTTAGAGTAGTTTTAAATTAAGTAGAGCACAGTGACATATGCAACCAATTATACCCAGTGTATGGTGTATAAATGACACGCATATATTTGGTTGCATACACAACTGTGCTCTCTTCGGTCTGAAACATCTATACACCCTGTAAAAAAAATAAATTATTAAAAATCAAAACACTGACCTTTAAAAATGATATCCCATTTTCTGAAATAAAAGTGGGCCACTGTACTTGCTCGTGTTTGATCAACCGTATCAAGTGTAGTATCGAAGCAGTGCAAAATGGTGGGGCCCCCACAAATAACTCGTAGATAATACAACCGAGGGACCACAGATCTGCATTGTGATCATACGGATGTTCCTCGATTAATTCTGGGGCCATATACAACGGGGTACCTTTGATTGAAGTTAAGACATGAGTCCCGGTACTCATGTTTCGAGCAAATCCAAAATCGCAGAGTTTTGCAACGCCGTGTACATCCAATAGAATATTCTGTGGTTTCAAGTCCCTGTGCAATACTCTATGTGAGTGTAAATAATACAGAGCTGACAATAAATCCCAAACTATCTTTTGTACTCTTTCTTCAGGTAAATAACCTTCTTTACCTAAGATTTTATTAAGTTCTTTATGAGCAAATTCTGTTATAACCACAATCTATAAAAGAACACATTATTTGAATTAGTTTTCGAACAATTTCTATCATTGAATTATGGTTATAACCTCATTTTCTGTTTCGAAAGAGTCCAACATTTGTATGATGTTTGGGTGGTGTAAATGACGTTGGATCTCGCATTCGCCCCGTAAACCTTTCAATTCTTTCATTGAACGTCCCCGCTACAACAACACAAATAATGGGGTGGCCCAAATAATCTTATTAATCATAAATCTTAAATAAATCATCAGACAAACCTTGCTTATCACTTTCAAAGCCACGAATTCACCATCGCAGATCCTCTTCGCCTTATAAACTCTACCGAAAGAGCCTTCACCCAAAATCCCAATAACATCATACTTATCCATGTTGTTTGTGTACCCTATTCAAGTAACAAAATCAAGTATTTTTAACTTAACCTCTATCTACTTGTTTTGGTTATGTTTTGTTATTTTTTAGGTTAAGCTTTAAGAATTTATAAAACCTCTTTCACTATAATATGGTTTAACTAAAGTTGATTATATTCTTAGTACATACATCAATACAAAGCTAATTTCGTATAAAACAACAACAAAATCTTCATCAACTCCCGCGCATATTCAAATATCTTATCCTGTTCTGTCACAACGGGAGGGCGCGTCGATCGGCGATGTCAACCGTCCTAACCTACAAAACAAATTCAAATCAAATTTCGGTTATCAGTTCATTTCGTTTCATCCAATTTCATCCGTTTAACGTACAATGGCGTCTTTATTAGACCCAAGAGAGGTATATCAGTATTTGCAAGAGCTCGGCTACAAGAATATAACACCACAGCAGCTGAAGGAGTTTTTAAAAGACCTGAAGAAGCTTATAAAACACGACGAGAGGATACAATACGTCCACAGAATCCAAACAAGAGAGAATCATCCTCCAGAAAACACAGACATATTCGAGAATTTATACGTAAGTAAAACGGTGGCGTCAAAAGCAAAAGAAGTGCCAAAAAAGGAGAAGATTATTTGCGTTCAGATCAAGAAACATAAAGACACATGCAGACATAAGAAAACAGCAGAAGAGGTACAACAAACGGAACCAGAAGAACGGGTTATTGCTGTTCACGATGATTTTAGCAATGTTTCAGTGGGCAAGAGTAACAGTCCTCAGACTAATACGTCCGAAAAAAGCATTGCTGGGACCAGTCAAGAAAGAATACAAGCCAATACGGAGAGCTCTAAGCAGTTGACATCGAGGACAAGCCAACACAGTTCATTGAAACCAAAAGCATCATTTATTAGGCCAAAATCGTACACGAGAATTTGTAAAAGTGATCCTGTTGCTTTATATCACCAGTATCAAGCGGAGTGGCGACGACAGAAGGAGAAAATACCGGGAGAGACAAACCATTCTAGTTTACGATGGGTTATCAGGGAAAAAATGTTAGGTTAATACTATTTTTTAGTGATTTTTACCTAATTCAGTGACAAAACAATAATTTTATTGTATGTTTAAAGTTTATTGATTGTTGCATTGTAAGAGTGGTTTATTGCTGCTGATTATTTATGACTATATATGATGTATGTAAATAAAATAAGTTAGGACAAAATGTGTTTTTTTTTATTTAAATAACTTCACAAGTGTGCTATAGATGTTTCAAACTAAGAAGAGCACAGTTGTATATGCAACCAAATATACATAGGCAATTTATAAACCATACACTTGGTATGATTGGTTGCATATACAACTGTGCTCTTCTTAGTTTGAAACTACTCTAAATACTATATGCATGTTGATTTTAGAGCATAGATCATGTTATTAAATGTAAAAACACTTCCTGTTATATTGGTTGCATTATTTTCAGGCTGCAAGTGGTATATTTGGCTGCATAAGCTAAACAAATAAAATCAACAGTAAAATATTCAAAGATAATGATTATTAATAAATAATCGCCATGCAAACAATATTGGCTGTAATAAGCCAAACCTATATTAATTTATCTCAATTTAATTCCTTTTAAATTTTATCTTTTTATGGATTATTTTTAAATCCACAAAATCAAAGTCTTTACTAACAAGTTTATTTGACGCTGCAGATTTAGTGGTTTTTAGTGGTCTGGCAGATTAGTAAGAAATATATAAATCGGCCTAAGAATACCAGCTTAAGTCGAAAATATATGATTATTGATTACTGCAACCAATTCTGTGCATGGTGGGTGCCACAAAAATAGGGACAAATTGCTCTACTGGCTCAGATAACTTGCCCAATAACCAGAAAGGACGTTCCCATTTTTCTGTTGGTTCCTATCCTACTACTACTTATGTATTTTCCAGATACTGTGATAGTATCAAGAATTTGCAAATCAGAACTGACTAAATATTCACATCGTTTCTTATAGGAATTTTTTAGTGGATTTTGATTATTCTTTTAGCAAATTATAGACAAATTCTTCAAAATTAATCCTATCTAATACATTTTTTTTTCAATTAAGTTGTTCTACAACTCATTTAGAACAAAATTTATTTTATAAAAGTCACATTTAAATAACATCCAATTAGACAATTGACTTATTCACTACCGCACGTTTTAAGCCCCCCTGAATACGTTTAAATTTGGTACGCATATTTAGAATTACCAGGGGACGAACTGGGTTGTTTCTGTTGACAATCTGACAACCGGAAGTGGCAAATGTTACATGCATTTTCTTAGAGGTTGAGCCGATTTTGACCAAACTGATGCCAGCTCATCCTCCAGTGACTTTAAACATCTATGCCAAGTTTGAGATCAATGGAATGAACGGTTTGGGCGCTATAAACGTTTAAATATACACATTTAATTTGTATAGATGTTTCAAACTAAGAAGAGCACAGTTGTGTATGCAACCAAATATACACAGGCAATTTATAAACCACACACTGGGTATGATTGGTTGCATATACAACTGTGCTCTTCTTAGTTTGAAACTACTCTACAGTGACGTTTACTAGCACCAGTGTTATAGATGTTTCAAACTAAGAAGAGCACAGTTGTATATGCAACCAAATATACACAGGCAATTTATAAACCATACACTGGGTATGATTGGTTGCATATACAACTGTGCTCTTCTTAGTTTGAAACTACTCTAAAACATGGTTTATATAGATTTTTATCTAAAAAAATTATTAAAAATAACTAAATTAAGTCTCGCCCTTGAGGTATATGTATGGACAAATCAACAAAAAACCGACAGTTTGCTATTTATATTCATAGTAGTAGCTTCGCCCATCGGTTCGCCAGCTGCCTGGTTGGGTTTAAAATTTTGTCTGCCTCCGTTTGTAGGATTATCGACCCAAGCAGGCGCCAGGGGCGCCAGTCTTGCGTGTGCCTTGACAGTAGGAGTTAGAACGCACCCTTATTTCAATGGTAGTGGTTAAAACAGTCGTCTGCCGACACAAGACATCTGACCGTACAATAATTGACACCATAAATGATATGGGATAGTGTTCTAGCAGTAAACAACAACATCGAGTGCAGGAATGTCATATACAGGTCAGTTCTTTTCTACCTCTACTATCCAAAAACCAGATGTACCGAAACAGCTGACTATTATGTTAACCTGCTATTGTGAGTATGCTATATGCCTGAGGAAAATTTGTAGTGCCAATAAGAAATTCAAAGATATTCTAATCCTATTTTTTTCAATACGTAAACTTTTTGGTATTTTGTTTAGGTACAGTTTGCAGTTTTTTTTGCAAGCCTGCATTTATTTAGCGCATCGTATTCTATTTATAATATCTCCTATCGTATTTTCGATGCGAATGCAGACAGAGGGTGTTGCATTTTGCCTGTCGTTTTGCTATCTGGAGCTCTTATCGATATCATTGCTTTGATACGTCGTTAATTTGATTGATAATCGGTACGAATTTCACCTGGTAGTTGTACCTAATGACCAGATCGATTAAGATGATATTTTTATTAATGTCACACACCCGGCTTTTATGTTTATCGAAATTGGGTACACTTGTATATTAACTTTACTTTTCAACCCTTTTAAAGTGATATAGGAAAGGTATGTAGATAATCGTTGATATAAAACATTTATAACGCATTTTAAAAATATTATTGTTTTGTTTTTGTGTAGTGTACAATTTTTTGTATTTTGATTGTCTAAAATAAATATAAGTACAGTAGAGCTTCGATAATCCGAACTAATTGGGACCGAAGATGGCAGCTCTTACTGGGGGTGGAATTTCCTCAGTTTATTTTATCGATTTGTCAAAAGTTGTAGCGGGTTATAGAATGCATTAATCAAAATTATAACCAACAAGAAACATAGAAGTCGTGTTTACATTTAACTGGAAACAAGTTTTTGACATAAATATGGTTAAATGCCAAGTTGTCAAACTAAGATGACTCCACTTGTATTCTGTGCGTTTTCACGCAACATTTTGAGCGATTCTATAAGCGAATTTATCAACTATAACATCCAAAGGTACATAAACGTTCTTGTGTTTTCATTTTGTTGAAAATAATATTTTAGGACCCATATATTACCATACATTAGTCCTTTATAATAGTAAAGAGCATATAGGCTGACGATCAATGGATTTATTTAATATATTGCAACAAGCTTAACTAGAAAGGTGCAAATGTCCAATAAAGATGAAGCAAAAGCTTATTCACAATCTAAGCTATTTTGTTACGTTACAATTTTTATATGTGTACAAGTTAGCGGTCAGAATTACTCCATCAAATGCATTACTACATCAAAAACGAAAATGTTACTTACCATTATACAAAACTTTGAATATTTGCTTTCGTAATCGTACTTGCCATCAGAGATATTAAGTCTACAATCGACAAAAAATGTTCTAGATATCTACATATGTTAGTTTCCGGTTCGGTCTCTTATCTGTTAAATGTTTTGTGCCATTTTGTGTTGTTCGCAAGTCAGTGTTGCCTGTGTAAAAAAATCCCCGCTTCTTAACTTCGTGATGGTAGATGAGGTAATTATCCTAGTTCCTTTGCGTTCTAGGACAAACGGAGAGTATTTTTCGACGAACCTTCTGCAACCGGTAGGGGCATGCAATATATGGCATCGTGTATTCGTAGAAGTTGGCTATTTCTCTTTAGTCTTACCGTGACAGTTCTTTACTTCGTATGCATGATCGGCATTCGCGAGTCCATGGAGAGCGTAGAATTACAAATCGGAGAACCAGGTACGTAGGAAAGATTAAGAAAAACGATATGTCTGTTAGATATATACTTTCCTGCTCTTTGGATTTTCTATATTGCTCATCACTATCTTACATCTGGAATAAGTTATGTCCTCTTACAGAATATTTGGTGGACAGCACTAAATGTAAGATCCTCAACGTCGTGCCTTGGAATTCAGAGTTTGAGTTATTCTATCAGAAGAAGGAATATGTTAAGTGCACTGACAGAACTCTGTTAACGACAATAGAATACACAGAAAGTGGACCTCTTCTGGTAATAAATCAGCAAGCTGTTTCGCTATATAGCAGACATGGAGTCGCTTGTTGTTACCGAGAAATCCGAAGAGATGTTGGGGATGAAGCAGACACTAAAATAAGGTTGGTGTTCGACTGTACAGTTCAAAACCATTTGCAATTTCGTTCCTTTCAGGTACACATCCTGCCAAGGCGTAGGCCAAAGAACCAACTTACAGACCTCAGAATTAGTCGTAGAATGTAGAGATGTAAGAACAAACAGCACAGTATACAAAAACGCACATTCTATCGTATACAAAAACCCGACAATAAGAAAAAAGATGGCTGCCTATAGAAACAAGAAAAAACCGCCTAGTGTCCTTCTGATAGGTATCGATAGTATATCACGATTAAACTTCCACAGGTTGCTTCCCAAAACCAAACAGCAGTTGGAAACGGAAGGCTGGTTGGAATATTTGGGATACAACAAAATCGGAGACAATACTTTTCCTAACTTGATGGGTTTACTGACGGGGAAGAACGACACTCGTGCTTTCTCACTGTGCAATCCGAGAGAAAGGGGTGTATTGGATACGTGCAACTTCCTGTGGAAGAACTACTCGGATCATAATTACGTGACGAGCTACGTTGAGGAATGTCAAGATATAAGCACCTTTACGTACAACAAGAAAGGTTTCCTGAGGCCTCCTGTTGACCTATACTACAAACCCTACATGATGGCAGCTGAAGAAATTGGGATATATTGGGTTGATAACATGAGCTATTGCAGCGGCCCAGAGACATCTGCTGAACGAGTGTTAAGGGTAATTGAGGAGTTTGTGGTGCAAATCGGAGAATATCCAAAGTTTGGTTTATTCTGGATGAACAGTTTCAGCCATGACGACGTGAATTCCCCGGGTAGGATGGACCAAGTCATCGCGAATTTCTTCAAGAGGCTTCAACCACATTTGGATAATACTATCGTGATGTTTTTCAGCGACCACGGCATGCGTTTTGGGGATATTAGACTCACTAAGACCGGTTGGTACGAGGAGAGACTACCTTTTGTGTATTTCTGGATACCAAACGTGTTTCGTAAAGAATTTCCTCAGGAATACTCCAATCTTAAAGACAACAGCTTTAGACTAACAACGCCTTACGATATCTACATGACGTTTCAGGATTTGCTGGAGATCTACAATTTATCACAATCCCATTTACAGAGTGATGCCTGCATAAACTGCAAATCCCTCTTCCAAAACGTCGGTGATAGATCCTGCAAAGAAGTTAGCATAGCAGACCATTGGTGCACGTGTTTTGGATATCGACCATTAGATCGTAACTCTTTGCAAGTTTTTAACGCCGGCCAGTTTGCCGTCAGCGAATTGAACAGGATAACTAGAAAATACGCAACCACTGAGAGAAATTGTGCGAATTTCAAACTGGACCACGTGTTCCTCTCGCAGGTGTCAACCTCTGGGAATTCAACATTGATACTGTTTATGTTTAGAACTCTGCCTAAAGCGATATTCGAATGTACTGTGTCTGTACACGAGAAAGAAGGAAGAGAGACCTTCAAAATTGAAGGTGGTTTCAGTAGATTGGACAAATATGCTCCGGCTAGTCACTGTGTGGAAGACCAAAAAATGTACTGCTTCTGTCGTTGGAACCAAGAGATGGAGATGAAATACGTCAGTTTCTGGTTCGAAGTGTAACTGTGATAATAGTTTGTAATAGTAAGGTCATATGTTATGTATTTTTATATGTGTTCAAAGTGTACTTAATAAAATGATTTTCTATTATGCTATGTATTGTTTTATCACTGTTACACACCACCGACTTCTTATCTTAACATCCTTCACTACTATGCAACGTCATAGCTTCCGAACCGTTTGAGTTAGAGAAAATCCAATAACACCGTTGGAATCAGCGTGAAAAACTGCATTAATGACCAGAACCTTGCGTAATTGGATCAGAGATAGATGACTTTTCATCAAACCGCCAAAGTTTCATTTTTAAAACTACAAATATAAACTTATCTCAAAAATTAGGTGTCGTATCGGCAGTAAACCTTCACTATTTCACTAAAACGGCAACGCTGATTGTAAATTCTCATAGTACAAGTGTCTATCTCTAATAGTTTTCGAGCTATGTCAAAATTTCGTGTTCGTATTTTATTTATAAGCAAATTTAATTCATTGTGACGTTAATGGCACATCGCAGGGATATGGACGTTTGTATATTGATTTATTCGTCGATATATATCTTTTGGTGGCGAGTACATACCTCCATGTCTAACCAATTTAACATTATTGGATTTGCTATCTCTGCAAATATTTATTCCAATTAGTCGTTCCTGATGATTACCTACTACACACTTGTTTGGAAGATTACCATTGGAAATACCAATTTCGGTTGAATAGAGGACAACAATTGCTAAATTGCTAAATATTAGATATTGCATATTGGATATTAATTCATAAACAAATATTGGTTTTTGGTGTAAAGCAAATGCGCTCTTATTTTTATTATTCAAGGGCAATTACTAACAATACTGCTACTGACCAGTTCATTCAATCTGAATAGTTTACAAATTGCCCGCACGTGTTCCATTAATTGCTATAGATAACAAAATAATTTACGGCTTTTAATATGTGGTATCAGTCCTATTTAAAAAGAAAATCAATCGACCCAACATAATAGTCCAGACGTTGTTACGTTCCGATTAGTATCCTACTAGCTCTGTGTATAAGTCAAAATTTTCGATTTTAGTTATTGGGCATTCTAGAAATATGTGGTTAAGGCTTCCCACCTGTCCACATTCGCAATATGGACATTTTAGGATACATTTTAGGTTATCTGCTATCTGTTACTGTTGTTACGAATGTCCGGCAGGGGGTGTTTCGGGTTTGACGTTACTGTGGTAATAGCAGCAAAACACGGGTCGACAAAAATCGATTTTTTGGATCGAAAATTGTTTTTAAGGCCGTTTTTTTTGCTCAAAACTCTTTGCGAAGGGTATTTAGAGAGATCTTATCGTAAGACATGAGAGCGAGCGGCTTTTATAAGGTCGGCAGGAACGGATAAAAAATGTAAATTTTTGACGTTCATCGATCCGCTTGTCGGAATTTCTAGACGTCACGTGACATTTTCTCGAGGTTGGCCTTCACCCGAAGAGGTGCAAAAACGTGATTTTTTTTCAAAATTGACGCATTTAATTTACAATATATCGCGCAGTCCACGCGGAATTGTGTCCTTTTTTCAATTCGAGCGTCAAAAGTAATATCGAAAAGCCCAATTTTGCAGCTACTCAATCGCAAATGTCGGCGAAAATGGGCGATTCCGCTGAACGCGCCCTACACTTGAAAGTTCGTAATTAGTATAGGTAGAAAAAAAGGAAAGTATTGTAATCGACGGGAACAGAAATTTGGGATTTCGGTGGAAATACGCGTTTTGGGGTCCCCTGAATCGATTGCAATGATTTCTGGAAAATGTATGTATGTGTACGATCTATAAATTCGTACACATATTTAAAGTCACTGGATGATTGATGACCTGGTATCAGTTTGTCAAAATCGGATGAATCCCTCAGAAGACGCATGTAACATTTAGCACTTCCAGTTGTCAAATTGTGACCAAAAACAATCCAATGCGTCCTCTGGTAATTCTAAATAAGTCCTAAACATAACTGAAGAAATTCCAAACTTCCGATGGAGTTATAAAATATTTACAAACAGTAACCTGAATGTAGGGCACGCACGTAGTATCAATAGAATTTTAATAATACCAAACGATAGCATACGTACTCGTACTAGGTATGTATATTACTTATCTTTGGCGTATTATACCACACATACCACGAACATTTTAAAACTTATCGACCCATGAATAGGCAGCAGTTAACATAAATTCCCGAGTAAATTCATATCGAAGTTAATTGTGCAGAAGTGCATCGATCAACTTGCAGTTTCATCCATCGATTCACAACAAAGCATGGTTTAGTGCGGATACAAACACCAAATCGACGCGTCGGCAGTAGCGTGAACATTGACGAATAAAAACAACGGCCGCCAAATGAAAACGGGCAACGTAAGAGTTTAAATATAGCCATAAACATTTGACCATTCCAATTTTGTGTAACTGGTTTCGAACGTCACGACATAATCCTTACTTGAAGTGTTAATTTCTCCGATATTTCCCATGTGTAGATAACCACTTGGAATGATTGAACATGATTCATGAACATGATTCAAATCGAACTATCAGATACCGGTTGTGTTGTAGTCAGTTTGTTGGTCAGTGCATCATGTTTTGTCTGTGTTTAAGTTTTATGTGAACGTTATTCTATGTGTAGGTGGGGTGATATAGCGTACAAAACGGCCTAACATGACATGGGCCTTCAACGGTGTGTCAAAACGATGGTGGCTCCCATTTGTTATCGCACTGTCCATTATCGGTTTGTATTATTGGCAAAACACCGGAAACGAAGACGACGAACCATTCATACACCAAGGACCAGACGGACAAGGTTTGTTGTCTCTGCTTGACGTAGTTTTTTTGTACTTGTAGATTGTAGATAGCCAGAAAAGTTGTTTACTTACATAGTTTTCAACTTAGTGAATTGGTTTAAGCACTCAATGATACGTATCTATCAAATTGCTGTCTGAAATTGCGCAAAAATAGCACGGCTGTTGATATATGCAATCAAAAATGGCAGTGAACTACCTACATTAACTCATGGTTTAGCCTTGAACGCTAGAACCAATTGTTTAAAAGAATTAAAAATAATAAAAATACAATCATCGTTAACAACATGTGTAGTATGATTTTTTTATCAATAAATCGGCAAATGTCAACTAATATTAGTGCCAGTACTTATTACAAGATCACTTATGTCTTATTGTATTCTCTCAATACATAGATAAAATAATTATTTCTACAAGTGATGTCAACGAAGATACAGTGTTTTAACTGAAAACTTAACTTCTATCTTCTATATCCTTTGATCGATACTACGAGGTATAAGGATACTATATTGGATACTATATATATATATATATATATATAGCTTAACTTTCAATCGATATCATTTGTATTTTTTATTTACCAATCTTATTGACAGAAAGAGCCGATAGAGCTTATCGGTGTTACAGGTAACACCACTTGGTATTTGATATTATAGTTTTAATGCTTCTATAAATACATCAGGTTTGTCGTATTTGCTTTATATTTGTATGTACTTGAGCACTGGTGTGTAATCGTTTTCTGGGTTGTGACGTTGTCAAACAAGAAGTATTGCAAATAATATACAAGATGTTCGATTTGAATATTTTGTTGTTCTTTCTGATAATAATGTCGCCACACTGTGGATAAAGCCATCCGGACCCATTCGGTTACAAAATTATTAAATTGATAATTCATGTCCTGATAATAACTCCAGATGTCACATAAAAAGATTACAGAAAAATTTTACGTCGTAATCTAAGTGGATTTATTAACCAGTAACGGTGTCTCTCCAATAGGATAAGTAAATAATGATTTCGGTTTTCAATTGCTCTATAAATTGATTAGAAGATAACTTGTTCAAATATAATCTATGTTTGATAAGACGTCGTTGCATGAGAGATCAAATATTTATTGCCATCATTTGTTTTTTCTCCAGTTAGATATAAATGTAGGTACTTCCATTTCTGACATTGACGACTAACCCATAATTTATCGGGAAGTCACATATTGACTTGAATCACGAGTATAGTACTGATTGTATGACATTTTAAACCTTTGACTGTTTTATTGTAAGCCCCTTAAATTCCATAAGGATCTCCACACATTAGAGATCGAATGTTTACAACAAAACAAAAATGGAAATATCTGGTGTGGCCCCAACCCAACCCAACTTTCAGACTACATTAACACACTGTTAACACACTATAGAGGGCGAAACACCAAAAGCGAATGTCCGTTAAGATAATAATAATGCTATATCGGGATTATAACAATACGACTGACTGATCTCTCGATACAAATAATTCTAATATACTGTCACGTATCCGAGTTATCATACTAGGCTTATTTCTCTACTTTATTTATTCTTCAATCGCGGGCAGGCGATAATATTCAAACAATAACGTGTGAGCTAACTGATCCAAATCCCTATAGCACCTAAACCGCTGATCCCATTGATTTGTTAAACTAAATTATTTATTTTATTTGTTTAAGAAAAATTGCTTGTCAACAGCAGCTTGTGTCGAATACCAGACAGTGGACCGTGGAATCATGACGTTATGCCCCTGTATAAGAAAACACATTATATACCATGTGATATCTACGATCCGTTGACATACATAAAGAACAACGGCTCCAGCGCTGTCCTCCACATCAACAGAGATGTAGAAGAGAAATACTCGAGGCGCGGTGTAATTTGCTGCGTCAGTTACGTCCATAGAATTGACGATAAAAATATAAAGTATGTTTGCCAGTCACATCTCCAATAACTTTGTTGAAAATCTCGAAAAATTTGCTTTTAATTTGCCTAAAGAATCATAAAAATCCATTGGAGATTACAAAAGTTATTCGAGATTAAAATTTGTACTCTAAACTAAACTTTTTCTATTTTAGTTACACAAAGTGTGGAGATTTCTTTGAAGAATCGATCCTCCTGCGCGAGAATACGGTTCTAGTGAAATGTTACAACAAGAAGAATCTTCAAGAAGTGTACACGAACGCTCACTATGCAGCTGTGGTCAGCGGTGAACTCAGGACCAAAGCTGAAACTTTAAAACGAGAGTTAGACCCACCCAGCGTTTTGCTGGTGGGAATAGACAGCGTTTCGCGTCAAAATTTCCTAAGACTTATGCCGAAAACGGTCGAATACCTCGAGAAAAACGATTGGGTGTCATTGAAAGGCTACAACAAAATCGACGACAACACGTTTCCGAATTTAATGGCCATACTAACCGGCCTAGACTTTCCAACCATCGAGAAAAAGTGCAACCCTTACAAGCCAAACTCCCTACACAAATGCAACTATATCTGGAACGATTATAAATCTTTTGGATACGTGACGGCTTACGCCGAAGATGAAACGTGGTTGAATACTTTCAACTATCTAAAACCGGGTTTTACAAACCCTCCAACTGATCTGTATTTATATCCTTATATGTTAGCAGCTGAGGCTATCTCCACGACTCAACTGGACTCGATGTCTTATTGCTCAGGACCTGAAACCTCCTCAGGGAGAATCTACAACGCAGCTAAGGATTTCGCTGTTTCCCTGAAAGATCTCCCAAAAATCGGGTTATTCTGGACGAGTACCGGTAGCCACAACAAACTTAACGCGGCGGGAAGGTTAGATGTAACAACTTTGAAGCTCTTCGAGGACCTCCAGACGCAGGGCGTTCGCGAAAACACGATTATTGTCTTCTTCAGCGACCACGGTTTGCGTTTCGGGAATATCTTGCGCACGCGGACCGGATGGCTTGAGGAGAGACTACCTTTCATCTATTTCTCCATTCCCGAGAAGCTGCAGAAGAGATATCCGTACTTAATGCTGAATTTAAATGGGCATTCTAATAGGTTAACTTCGCCTTATGATTTCCACATGACCCTAAAGGATATTCTAGTGTTATCCGGCCTAAATTACAACGCTATGTCGAGCGTAAGCTGTCCTAAGTGTAAGTCTTTATTCAAGGAAGCGGAAAAGGAACGATCGTGCGCTGATGCGGGTATAGCTGTCCATTGGTGTACCTGCGCTGGTTACAGGGAAATCAGCAGGACTGATCCTCTGGTTGTGAAGAGTTCTGATTACATCGTTCAGCATCTAAATGAGAATTTAGCTTCTAGTCTGGTGGCAAAGTCTAAATGTTCTCCGATTACGAAAGACAAAATTTTATCGACTAGCATTTCGGAGAATGTCTTGAATAATAGTACTTATATCTTGGTGATGTTCACCACGATTCCTGAAATGATTTTACAGGCAACCACCAAGGTGGAGTACCAAAATGATGAAGTGAAGTTCGAGCTAGTGGGGAGTATAAGCAGGCTTGATCTTTATAAGCAAACCAGCGAGTGTATGAGCTTATGGAAGTGGAAGATGTACTGCCATTGCAGGTATAACGTCCTAGAGAACCTCAGATACTTCGGGTTTTGGTTTGAGGTTTAAAAGATCCTCAACCAGGCTGTTATTATTATTGTGATAAGACTGATAGTTTTAAGTGCCATTTTGTTTTTCGCAACTTATATTAAAGAAGAATCACCACACTTAATTAATTATTATGATTAAACTACAGCAGAAGTAACTAAATAAGAATCTATATTTGTAAATATAATAAATATATGTACAGTCATCTGATTTTTTTGTTATTCACTGAGTACTGATTAAAATATACAATAACAGAATTTCCGTATTGTTGGATTATTGCAACAATAACCTGTATCAGCATAGCTATCAATTCTATAAGGACCGCCAATAATCGTCTGGTTAATAATCTCATTTTCACTCAAAACAATGTCGACTAGAGCCTCGAGAGTTGTGTTAGGACTGGTCTCTAACATAACGAAGAACTGTTTCGACCCTTCTTCCATTCTTGCGTGTAACACCTGCGAGAGCTGTAACTTGTGGCATTTGTAAGCTTCTTGGCGATTACCATCGATAATGCTTTGCGCCGATTCTACAACGTACTGGGCTATCTTCTTTGATATAAAGCTGTGCTTGCTGACTTCAAACAATCTCGTACAAGCGCAAAACTGCTTGTCGATGCCAGCTTCTGCGCACGATCTGATTTCCGGTAATTCCTCGAATAGAGACAAGCAATTCGGACAGTGTTTTGCTGGTTTGGGGGTATAGTTAAGCTTTGATAATAACAGTATGTGTTGCAAGGTCATGTGAACATCAAAAGTTGAGGTTAGCTTCCGACTATTTCCTAATAAATTCTTGTGTTCATTCGGATGGATATCTTTAAACTGGTCAGGGACTCTTATGAACAGGAAGGGCATCATATCTTCATAAACCCCGGCAACCGTCCTTCTCATTTCACCAAATCGCATACCGTGGTCTGATAAGAATATTAGAACTGTGTTGTTGAACACGTCATGTTGCTGGAGGCCTTTGATAAAGTTGACTATGTGGCCATCCATTAATTGCGGCGTGTTTTGATCACCGTGGCTAAATGAATTCATCCAGAATAATCCAAAGTATGGTTTATCCTTGTAAGCGTTTGGAAGTTCGGCTGCAAGATTCAAAATTCGATCGCCAATAATTCTATCTCCAGCGCTAAAAATTGAACCACCTATTTCTTCCAAGAGGAGTTTCTCCATAGCCATGGAATAATGTCTAAAGTAGAAGTCTGTCGGGTCTGTTTTAAATCCGTTGTTCACGCTGTTGAATGTGCTGAAGGATTTGCAATCCTCTGCAAAAACAGTCGTATATCCAAGTCTATGAAATTCTTGCCAAATAAACCATTCCTTATCAAAAAATGAGTTGTGGTAATCGTTTTCGTACGTTTTCGGACTCACTATCTTCCCAGATAGCAACGCCATCAAATTTGGTAAGGTATTTTCGCCAACTTTATTATAAGCTACAAAATGCACCCACTCAGTCTTAAGCATTTGTTGGTAGGTCTTCTTTAAAACCCGCATAAAGTTGAATTTTGATACGCTGTCGATTCCAATGATAAGAACATTGTAATGTTTGGAATCTTTGGACATCTTTCGAAATTCTTTAGGGTTCCAAATGTAATTGGCAAAAACATCTTTGAAGATAGCATAATCACGATTCTCATCGCGAAAGCACTTGACATCAATGACCGACGATGGCATTTCAAGTTCTTCTGTGAATGTGGTGCAATTTATATACCTAAAACATTCAAATTTTAAATAATAGTTATAACGAAAGTTATGTAAGTACAACAGTATATTATTATCTGGTTGTGAAGAATTTGTATCTCGTATAACAGCACAGGCTATACAATCATGTACAGGTGTTGCTGATTTATTTACTACCAAGAACACTCTGCTTCCTTTACGTCTCATATCCACGGATGGTCTTCTATTGCTGACTTTAAAATGCAAATAGCGATAGGCGTTTTTCGCATCCTGATGCCAGGGATTAAAGTCAGGCATTTTGCACTTATTATTATTTATTATATAACGACGAATCCCTGGAATTGATATCTTTATCAGTCTGTTTTCTATAATTCCTCTGCTCACAGAAGCCATGAAAGTCTTGTTCTACCACTTCTTCCCATTCGTGTAGGAACAGTTCGCAGAAAATAAAAAATGTTAAGCATAATACACATATCTTCTTATAACTGTTCAAGAACCCAAATATTGACTTTATAATATCCATCATGACCGAAAAGCATTGTTCATAATCTCTTTCCGAGTGTCAATATGACATTGTACACCAATAACTTAAACTAACCAAACAATTTGACGTTTCTATATTATATTTTATGTATATATGGGTCATATATGGGCATTGTACATACATATATTACGCTACATGATCAATACAATAACAAAACTGCATCACTGTTAAATCTTTGCAACAATATCCGGTATAATCATATCTATCAATTCTATAAGGTCCACCAATAATCGTGTGGTTATTAACCTCGTTTTCACTCAAAACAACATCGACAACAGCCTCGAGAGTTGTGTTAGGACTGGTCTCTAACATTATGAAGAACTGTTGCGACCATTCTTCTATTCTTGCATGTAACACCTGCGAGAGTTGTAACTTGTGGCATTTGTAAGCTTCCTGACGATTAGCATCGATAATGCTTTGCGCCGATTCTACAACATAGTTGGCGATCTTCTTTGATATAGGGCTCTGCTTGCTGACTTGAAGCAGTCTCGTACAAGCGCAAAATTGCTTGTTGATGCCAGCTTTTGCGCACGATCTAATCTCTGGTAATTCCTTGAATAGAGACAAGCAATTTGGGCAGTGCTTTGCTGGTTTACGAGTATAGTTGAGCTTCGATGATAACAGTATGTGTTGCAAGGTCATGTGAATATCAAAAGTTGAGATTAGCTTCCGACTATTTCCTAACAAGTTCTTATATTCGTTCGGATGGATATCCTTAAACTGGTCAGGGACTCTTATGAAAAGGAAGGGCATCATATCTTCATAAACCCCGACAATCGTCCTTCTCATTGCACCAAATCGCATACCGTGGTCTGATAAAAATATCAAAACTGTGTCGTTGAACACATCGTGCTGCTGCAGACCTTTGATAAAGTTGACAATGTGTTCATCCATCAATTGAGGTGTGTTTTGGTCACTGTGGCTAAATGAATTCATCCAGAATAATCCAAAGTATGGTTTATCCTTGTAAGCGTTTGGAAGCTCTGCTGCAAGATCCAAAATTCGATCGCCTATAATTCTATCTCCTGCGCTAAAAATTGAACCACCTATTTCTTCCAAGAGGAGTTTCTCCATGGCTATGGAATAATGCCTAAAGTAGAAATCTGTTGGGGCCGTTTTAAATCCGTTGTTCACGCTGTTGAATGTGCTGAAGGATTTGCAGTCCTCTGCAAAAGCAGTCGTATATCCAAGTCTATGAAAATCTTGCCAAATAAACCATTCCTTATCAAAAAATGAGTTGTGGTAGTCATTTTTGTACGTTTTCTGGCTTACTATCTTCCCAGATAGTAACGCCATCAAATTTGGTAAAGTGTTCTCGCCAACTTTATTATAAGCTACAAAATTCACCCATTCAGTCTTAAGCATTAGTTCGTAGGTCTTCTTTAAAACCCGAATAAAGTTGAACTTTGATACGCTGTCGATTCCAATGATCAGAACATTGTACGGTTTGACATCATTAGATATGTTTTGATCAAGTTTATACTTCCAAATATAATTGGCGAACACATCTTTGAATATTATATCACTTCCTTCTTCGCCAAAACATTCAACATCTATTACCGATGATGTCATTTGAAGTTCTTTTGTAAAACTAGTGCAATTTATGTACCTAAAATGAAATATTAGTTGGGTAACGAGTAAAATTGAAACAGTATAACTGTATGTCATCATCTGGCCTGGCAGAATTAGAATCACGTGCGACAACACAAGCTACACATTCGTGGATTTGAATAAAGGTTAGATTTAGTACCAAGAATACTCCATTTTCTCTTCGTACCATGTTGACCACAGGTTCTCTATGATCAAGTATAGGCAGTAGGTATCTGTACGTCTTTTTGGCTTCATTATGCCATGGAGAAAAGTCAGGCATCATACATTTATTGTTGTGTATAATATATCCCTCAAATCCTATAAACAGATTTTATCATTCTATTGGTTGTTGATCCATAAAATATTCTTGTGGTTACCCAATTCATCAATATCAGTCAATTTTGTACCATGCCATTTGTGGACAAAAAAGACGAGAGATGCAATGGACAAAACTAGAAATGCAGAGGTAGCCAGCAATATCTTCTTAAATTCATTCATTGGCCTTCTGATAAACTTAATAATATCCATGATAATTCAGTTAGGCTAGGGCTAGGTAAATGTCAACCAATGTCAACTGATGTCAAGTTTAACATGGTAAAGCGTAGCTGTCAAAGCAAAAAATGTTTCGGAAATTTAAACCTTTGCTAGCCAATAAGTACAAGAATGGCAATATTCAAATTCTCACTTATGTTCGTGACGAAATATATTAAGTCATTGTTATTATTCATCACATTCGCCTCTGTCTGTGGATTGTTTATATACGAATGGACAAGAAGGTACATGGACTGTATCAACGTGGATTTTGACGACTTAGATTTGGGAAAATATCTCATACATAACGACAAATGCAAGATGCCGGACATAAGCCCATATCACAGGGACGCCATGCTAGCATTAGAAAACACTGATTATCTGAGGTACAAGCCTAATGGTTTGGTACACTTGGATAGAAGAGATGATAAAGTATTTCTGGTTCTCGGTAGAATTCCAGTGGAAATAAGCGGATGTATTGCGTGCGATGTTGTACGTGATACAAATTCTTCAGTACCCGATAACAACAATTTGTACTACATAGAATATAATATTTAACATGCTTTATTTTCATGTATCATTTTAGATACATAAACTGCCAGAAGTTTACTGATACAATTGAGATGCGTTCTTCAGTGACTGATGTTAAATGTTTCGAAAGTAAGAACCGCAGAAAACCAATTTATCAAGACGTTTTTGCTAATTATATATGGAAAAATGTACCACAGAAGGTTAGGCAGCGTAAGCTTAATGACCACAAGCCTTATAACGTGGTTATAATCGGAATTGATAGTGTTTCGAGGTTAAGTTTTATTAGATCTTTGAAGAAAACGTACAAATTCTTATTGGAAAATGATTGGGTGCACTTTATCGCGTACAATAAAGTCGGAGAAAACACAATACCGAATATGGTAGCTCTCTTGTGTGGAAAGACAGCGTCTTACGATAAATACAAAAAATCTAAATACAACTCCTTCTTCGATAAAGAGACGTTCATATGGAAGAATTATAGTAGATTGGGCTACAGAACTGTATTCGTTGAAGACCACAAGTCCTGGGGCACATTCAACAACGCCATGAATGGATTCAAAGTTGCACCAACAGACTTCTATTTCAGAAATTATATCGTCGCCATGGAAAACTTACAGAAACAAGTAACCGATAAACAATTTGGAGCGACGGTCTTCAGCATTGGTGGTAGAATAGTCGGAGATAGAATATTCAATTTGGTCACGGAGTTACCGAAAGCTTGCAAGGACGAACCTTACTTTGGGTTCTTCTGGATGAACACGTTTAGCCATGACGACATCAACACTCTGCATCTAATGGATAAGCATATCGTCAACCATATGGAAGATCTCCAACAAAACCATGCTTTCAATGATACGATATTCCTCTTTCTATCAGATCATGGTATGCGTATGGGAAATATCAGAAGAACCGTTGCAGGTTCCTATGAGGATAGGTTGCCGTTTCTCTTCGTTAGAGTACCAGACCATTTCAAAGACACCCATCCAGAGGAATACGAGAATTTGCTCGCAAATAGAAAGAAACTCACCTCGACATTCGATCTGCACATGACTCTACAGCACATATTGGCATTATCAAAATTAAATTATACTGTTAAACCTGCGGAACATTGCCCAAAGTGTTTGTCAATATTTGAGGAGTTGCCATCGATTAGGTCTTGTTCAGAAGCGGGAATTGCCAGTCAATATTGTGCATGTCTCAAATTGATTGATTGCATCGAGGAACCCTTCACCAAGGTGATCGCTCAGTATGTTGTAGAGACCATTGGAAATATCATTGCTTCACATCCTGACGAAGCGGAGAAATGTCGAAAATTGAAGTTTTCGCGTATCTTGCATGCTAGGATTGAAGAACAGCCTAAACACGCAGACAACGTGCTGTTTAGTATTGCTCTGGAAACAAGACCCAAAACAACTATTGAAGCCATTCTAGATGTGGTGTTGAGAAACAATGAAGTCGTTAGTCAAAGTGTTGTCGGAGGACCTTACAGAATCGACATGTACTATGATACTGGAAAATGCTGTTCAAATTTAGAATTAAAGAAGTTTTGTTATTGTCATAAAGGGAAGTGATAGAAATTACTGTATAATTTTATATTTTACAATAAAGTTTACTGTATTATGAAAGTTGACATACAAATTTAGTTGTCTGTTCAAAATTAATTGCATCTGTCAAACCGTCATGTCAATTTATGAGATCTTGAACTCCAATAATCTTTACAATGGAAAGTGTCACTGGGAAGTCATGTTTGAAATTTAACAAGAAGTATAATAAGGCTCTGTTATCTGGCTTCATCTTCGCATCTCTTTGTGGTCTAATGGTTTATCAATGGTCAACAAACGTGGATTGTGATAACTTGAATATAACTGCTTCATCGTTCACGCACAATAGTTCTAAGTTCGTAGAGTATCTCATATACAACGAAAAATGTAAGATTCCTAATATAAACCCATGGGATGAGAATGTCTTACCATTTTTACAAAATATATCTTATGCTCCATATGCTGTTGGACCACAGTTGGTAGATATGGAGAGAAGGGAAGATAGAGTACTTTTGGTTTTTAAAAGAACATCAGTTGAAATAAGCACATGTGTTGCTTGTGATGTTGAACGTTATGTCAATCATTCACGACCGGATCATAGAATTATGTACTTAACTGTGATATATACTTAACACCACTTTGATATTCTCATTCAAATTTGTAGATACACCAATTGCCAGAATTTCACCGGAGACATAGAAATGCAATCCCCAGTAATTGATGTTAAATGTTACAAAGTGAATGAAGATAGAATTCCATTTTACAAGGAAGTTTTTGCTAATTACGTTTGGAAGGATAAACCACACAAAGTTAGAACACGCAAGCCTTACAATGTTCTTATCATTGGAATCGATAGTGTTTCAAGATTAAATTTTATTAGGATGTTAAAGAAAACATACAAATTCTTGTTGGCTGATAATTGGGTTGAATATGTCGCTTACAATAAAGTAGGGGAGAACACATTACCGAATCTCATGGCTTTACTATGTGGAAAAGACTATTTAAACTACGACAAGAACACGTTCGCTGATCAAGAAATGTTTATATGGAAAGACTACAAAAGATTTGGCTATACGACTGTTTTTGCAGAGGATCATAAGACCTGGGGCACGTTTCAGTTTTACCTGAACGGATTTCAGGCTGACCCAACCGATTTCTATTTCAGACCTTACACCATCGCTATGGAATTAGGCTTGAGGAGAGAGAGACTTCCCGCACAAAATGTGAAAACAATTTTTAGCGCTGGTGGGCGAATTATCGGAGATAGAATATTCGAACTGGTCACTGAGTTACCAAAGGCTTGCAAAGACGAACCTTACTTTGGGTTCTTCTGGATGAACACGTTTAGCCATGATGACATCAACACCCCCCAGCTAATGGACGATCATATCGTTGACTACATGACTGACCTCCAACAGAATAATGTCTTTAACGATACGATATTACTCTTCCTATCAGATCATGGTATGCGCGAAGGAAATGTGAGACGAACCGTCGCAGGGTCTTATGAGGATAGGTTACCGTTCCTCTTCGTCAGAGCACCAGACCATTTCAAAGACACACATCCAGAAGCATACAAAAACTTGATCGAAAATCGAAAGAAACTAACTTCAACTTTCGATCTGCATATGACTCTACAACACATATTGACACTATCAAAGTTAAATCATACTGTTAAGGCTGCAATGAACTGTCCAAAGTGTTTGTCAATATTCGAGGAACTGCCCACGATCAGGTCTTGCGCAGAGGCTGGAATCGCCGACGGGTATTGCGCGTGCATCAAAATGGTGGAGGTCACCAATCAACGCATTGTTAACGAGATCGCAGAACATGTCGTCCGGGCGATTGAAAATATCATCGAGACGTACTCCAACGATACGAAGAGATGCCGAAAATTGGTATTATCGCATGTACTTCACGCGAGAATCGAAGAGAAACCGGAACGACAAAATAAAATACGTTTTAAGATCATGCTGGAGACAAAACCGAAAACAACGATCGAAGCGGTCTTACATGTCGCTTTAAGAAATGATCGTGTGGTCAGTCAAAGTATTATCGGAGGACCTTACAGAATCGATAGATATTCGCGTACTGGATATTGCTGTGATGATGTGAACGAGCATAATTTGCAGAAGTTTTGTTATTGTCATGAGATGTGAAAATAAAGTTTGTCGACTCACTAACTTCCTCTCTAGTTTTCAAATTGTGTTTTCTAAACGATACTGTATACATGACAGTATCAAAATCTATAATGTCACCAATTTTGAAAACTCCCGGAACCTCTTAGTTCAAGCAGTGAACCAACATATCAAACAATTATGTACTTGCTTTGTTGCCCTTATTTACGGAATTCTTTGTGGATATTCCACAACTTTGGACATTATCAACTTTTTTCCATCCATTCTTATTCCAATTTAAAATATTTTTGAGTACAGATTATATATCTGGCTTTTACTAAGTATGCTCGAAAACGTGTACTGCTTTCATACAATTTTTAAGACTATATGTGTTAAATAAGACAACAGTTCTCATCTAAGATATATCTAATAGTTACGTCTGGCAATAACAAAACATTTTCAACACATATTCCTCGACACATTTTCCAGTTTCCTTGTACGTATCAATTCTGCTCGCATTGCCAACCATTTCGAACATTGGATTATTGTCTTCAATAACCATTTCCAATGTTGCCTCGAGTACCGTCAAGGGATGTGTCTCGAAAACCACTGTTATGTACGTGTTGTTAGAGCCTGACAAGGCATATTGTGTTTCAGATATTCTAGCATGTTGAATTGTACCCAATGAAAGAGTGGCACATTGTTTATTTTCCGAAGGAAAGAACCCAATCACCTTTTTAGTGTGCTGTAAAGCAAATTCAGCTGCGGCTTTAGCTAAAAAACCTTCGTTGTGTAACATGCTGTAACCAATGCACGTACACCACTCAACTGCGATGCCCGCTTCTTCACAAGACCGAGATTCTGGCATTTTCTGGAAGAAGGATCGACAAGATGGACACTCAACAGTGGTCTTTGTGTAATAGGTTGAATTGATCATGTCCAATATGTTTTGGAACGTGAGGTATAGGTCATAAGCGGAAGTTAGCTTCTTGCTGTTAGCTAGGGCATTCTGGTATTCCTCTATATGGGCTTTCTTGAACTTCTCAGGAAGCCATAGAAAGAGGAAAGGTAATCTGTCTTCGTACCAGCCTGTTAAGGACTTCCTTATGTCATTGGTGCGTATTCCATGATCGGCTAGGAAGAATATAATGGTATCATCCATGACGTTTGTGTCTTCTAATTCTTTGAAGAACGCCAAGAATGTGTTGTCCATTCTACCAGGGCTGTTCAAGTCGTCATGGCTAAAGCTATTCATCCAAAACATACCAAAGTAGGGATGGTTAGGAAAAGTCGAAGTGTAATCGATAGCTAGCCTTAAAATTCTTTCTCCTATCGTCACAGATCCAGCGCAATATAACATGGTATCCACACGAGCAGTCTCCAGATGTTCATACGCTTGAACGTAAGGTCTAAAATAGTAATCGGTTGGAGCTTTCTGGAAGCCATTCTTGTTCAAATTAAACGTATTAATATGACTACTGTCCTCGGCAAACGCGGTAACATAACCAAGGTCAGCAAAATCTTTCCAGATAAAGTCCTCCTCATCCAAGTTGATACCTTTGTAGTCTTTTAATTTATCGACCGAAACCCCAGTGAGAAACGCCATCAGGTTCGGGAAAGTATTCAGACCAATTTTATTGTAAGCTTTAAACTCAAGCCAATTATTATAGCTAAGATATTTGTAGGTGTTTCTTAACAACCGAATGAAATTAAGCCTTGAAACACTGTCGATACCAACGATCAGGACGTTGTATGGTTTATTGACTGGATCAACGGCCATCAGTTTCGTCTTCACATCAGCAGCTCGAATAATCCCATACACATCTTTAAAAATCAACTGGGCTTCATCTGTTTCACAGTAAACGTGGAACATTGTCGCGTTTACTTCTACGAAATCAGTAAATTTCTTGCACTCGGATTCACTAAAATACAAAACAATGATCAGTTATTTATTACCACGTATCTATGATCACTTCTCCAAACAAGTTTAATTTTGAAATCGTTTTAAAACTATAGTGTACGCGTGGCAGTTGTTGCAAACTCTTCTTGGTGTTTTATATGACATAAGCAAAGTAAAACAAAGGTCAATGAACCGATGAACGTTCCTAACCTAACATTTCCCACATAACAATTTTTAGCACGCATAGTGCCCGCACTGTGTTTGCACGTCATGCCAGCACAGCGTGCAGACGCTCTGTCAGTACTCGGTCTGTTTGCGAGGTGAGCAATGTGCCCACCCACCGTGTTCGTCTGTTTACGTTTGTTTACGGACTTTACGCTCCTCACGCATGCAAGCACGCGTGAGAAGAACAACGTGCTGACATATTGCTCTCATATGAGGACTCACTGCGCCAACAAGGCGTTAATACGCGTGCACAATTTAGCACGACGTGTTGGCACTATGCTGGAAACGTGTCAGTAATTGTTATGTGGGAATATGTGTATCGTCTGTGTCTATACATATTAGTATAACACCTACTCGAAATCGGTTTCTGGTCTTCCGGATGGTATTCTAGTCACAATACAAACTGTACACGTATAGCTGCTGTATTTGTACTTCTTGGTTGGATCTACCTTTAAGTAAACTCTACCTTCACCTTCGTCCTTTTCAATTGTAATGAATACTTCTTGATCGCCGCAAGAGACATAACTTTTGTTGATGTATGTTGCAAGAGCTACCGCATTCCATGGATGGAGATCGGGAATTTTGCATTTTTTGTTGTAGACGATGTACTTTCTAGCTAAAATTTGTCAGTATAATTGTATAAGCATGTTTTTCAGGTCTTCCTGAACCACTCACGAGTTTCAAAGAAGTCTCCTTTGGATAACATTATTTCCAAAACGTTTCTGGTGTCGAGTATGTATAACATAATTATGTAGAGCAGTGAACAGCATATTAAGAGTAAAGACGTTTTGCTGATTGGTAAGTGCATTTCTATAGAACAGCGAACCATCATCGAACAATTTATGGTCATTGATGATTATTATGACTATTGACAAGCGTTGACAGCTGCCAAAAGATTGCATTGTGATTGCCTTCCAGAATAAAATTGGTCTTAAGTTAAAAAATCAAACGCTTGCATTAAAAAAATGATTTAATAGTAATAGTATATGTAGAAGTATTTTAACCATAGTATTAACTAAAATCACTGCGTACAGAATATTGTGTGATCAATGACGTATTTCTTTACAATAACAATACTTCTTCAGTTCATTATCATCCACACAATATCCCGTTTTATTATAAACATCAATTCTCTGCGGTTTTCCAATCACTCCGCAATTGACACCAATATCAGAAATGTTAACATTCATCTGGGCTTCAAGACTAGTGAAAGGTTTGGTCTTAAGAGCAACGATGACTTTAGTTATGTTATCATAGCCAGATTCACTTGAAATTCTTGCATGCAGCACCTTATACATCCTCAATTTCTGGCATTTATAAGCTTCTTCTCCAAACGAATCGATCAGGTTTTGAGTATAAACAACAACACATTCAGCGACAAGCTGAGCAAGTTTGCTATGAACATTAACAACATTCCATGTGATACATGAGCAGAAATCGTCAGGAATTCCAGCTTCTGCACAAGATCTTTCTTCAGGCGTTCTCCTGAAGATTGAGTTACATGTTGGACAAGCCTCAGACCCATTGAAAGTCATTTTAGAATTGAGATTTCGATTTGATATGAGGAGTACATCTTGTAAAGTTAGATATATGTCATAAGCTGATGTTAAACGTCTACTATTCAACAGGAAGTTTTCGTATTCATCCGGATGTTGTTTCTTGAAGTTCTCTGGTAAGTGTATGAAGAGAAATGGCAAGAGGTCCTCGTACCATCCTTGCACTGTGGTTCGAATCCCTCCCAGTCGAAAACCATGATCAGCCATGAAGATGATTACACTATTGTCAAAGTTTGTATCATTCTTCAGATCTTCGAAAAATGTCGTCAAATTACTATCTAATAATTGAAGCGCGTTATAATAAGTATGACTGAACGAATTCATCCAGAAAAAGCCAAAATACGGTTGTTTCTCGCAAGCAAACGGAAGTTCTCTGGCTAAATCTAAGATTCTATTGGCACTGATTTGACCACCGAATCTAAAATGGTCTAAATTTTTATCCTCAATAGATAAAGCGCTAAACGCCATGCTGTAAGGTCTAAAATAAAAGTCGGTGGGTTCTTTTTTGAAGCCATCACGCTGCCAGTTAAACGTATTTATCGATACGTAATCCTCGATGAAAGATGTCACGTAACCAGAATTTCTGTAATCGTCCCAGATGAAATGGTGTTTATCAAAGAATGTATTATTGCTGGGAAGTTCTCGCCCAGTTAAAAGTCCAAATAAAATCGGCAGAGTGTTCTGTCCAATTTTATTGAATGCTACAAACTCTGTCCAAGCATTTCCAACCAAATGTTCATAAGTTTTCGGCAATTGACGCTTAAAACTAAACTTTGAAACACTGTCTATACCAACTATTATTACACTATAAACTTTCGAATTCGGCATGGAACATTTTGGCTTATCTGGCCAAATATAATTAGCAAAAACTTGATGGTATAACAAGTTTGGATCATTTTTTCGATAGCATTTAACATCCACAGCGGGGCCTAGCATTTCTAATGTATCTTTAAAGTCTTTGCAGTCATGTAACCTGCAAAATAAATATTTTTTTTAATCGGATCAAAGCTCAAATCGAGCATTACCGAATCTTGTTGTCGGGTTTAATAAAGTTTGTATCGCGTCCAACTAGACAAGCAGTGCATTTCTCAATTATCCAATGAGTTGTACTTCTGTTCAAAAGGAGAAAGACTTTCTGCAAGTTTCGCTGCATATACACCAATGCAGGTATTTTACTTGGGTTTAATTCCAAATGTTTGCGGCGTTTTCTTGCCTCGTAATGCCAACTGTTAAAATCCGGAATCTTGCACTTATTATTGTAGATTATATATCTGGTAACTCCTACAAGCACAATATATTACATTGCATTCCTGAATAATTTCTTACATGGTTAGTAATATATCAACTTACGAAATTCATTAAAACCACCATTGTAGCTAACCCAATCCCAGCCAGTGAAGTAACTTGTAAATGCCCAAAAAGAAGCACATAATAAGAGGATTTTTTTCTGCCTGTTGGTGATTTTCAATAGAAAATTTACAATTGACATTTTATTGACTTATTTTAACCTACAGAATTTTATTTACTTGACGTATGACTTTTTGATTATCTCCTTGACACTTTAGTTTTGTTAGGGCAAGTTTTGTGTTTGTTGGGCATTTGTTCTTTGTTCGTTGGGTTTTTGGCAAGAGCTGTGTAACCAAAGCAAGTAAGCGAAAATTTGGAAATTATATACTATAAACACTAAATCACAGGTGTAGAAACATCAGTTGTTATAAGCTAGCACCAATCGATAATAATAGGATTTTCCACTTCTAAGGTATCCCCAATATATTTAAAATCGACGTCATTGCATATTTTCTTCATATTACGCGAAGACCCAGTCACAAAGCTTACAGAAATGTTTCCCAAATCGATTACTGTAGTGTTAATTTCATCATTCGTTATGCAGATTTATGGAAAATCTATACATCACGACGAAATATGTGGCGGGTTCGATGGTAGGAGATTGTATCTAGAATTGGGCGAACGTGGAACAGTTTTTGTCACAAATCAAACAATCAAACCATTTGAGAGCAACACGAACGAAACTCAGTGTACATTGGAAATTGTTACGTGTCCATCTTGCGTTATCTCCTTTCAGTTTAGGTAAGTCATAGGTAAAGTAGGTAGGTACAGAAGTTAGCTAAAGAATTTAGCTAAAGAAGTTAAAATGTACGTTGTTGTTTTTTGTGATTGTAGCTATTTGAATATATCCCATACTTGCGACGGAGACACTAAATCCAAAGACTGTTTATGCAGTTATGTTTCGATTTTTGAACCTCCGTATCGCGATGTGTCAGAGAGGAGTTATTGTGGTCGTTTTTTGGACAACTCCAACAATACTCTTGGATACAGGAGCATCACACGAATTGCCACAATAGTTTTTGTGTATAAAGCATCATTTGGACAAGCGTTTGTACTGAAATATTACTCTGAGAGTAAATAAAGAATGTTTAAGTAGTGTTCACAATGCAGTTTAGTTTTCGCAAAGCTGACGCTAACGTTAGGTAACTATTCGAAAACAAAACTTTATTATGAACGCTACCTTATAATTAGTAAGTAATAGCAATTCTAATAGTATGTTAATTTTCAAGGAAACCGTAATATTTATGATGGTTTTCCACGACTGGGGCAAGAATCGAATCGTTCTTATCACCAAGTGTCATCACCATTCTTCCCAAATTATTATCCAAGGGACCTAAGCGTCGAGTACATAATAAATTGTAAATCAATAGAAAGTTGCAAGATAAAGTTGGTTTTCACTGACTTCCAAATATCAAGACCGTCATTGATGGAGGTTTTACAAAACAAATCATTGGTTTTCTTGTGAACTAAACTAGATCAACTTTTAGTTCTTCGACTGGAATGGACAGAGGATATTTGTTACAACTGGTTCTCTCTTCAGGCCACCGATTTTGGTTAGCACTGGTCGATCGATAGTGATCAGATTTTACGCAAATGGAGGCACGAATATTGGTTATAAGTTTGGTTATTCTTTTATATTAAGTGGAGGGAACTTGACAAATGTCGCGAATACAAGTAGGAACGAGTTCTACTTGTTCAAAACGATATTTCTAGTTGGATTTTTTGTAGATTGTGGTGGACAAATAAATAATTTAGGTGGTGGCATCACGATGGTTCGTGTCGTTGAGAAGGGTGTGCAGCTGTTCGATTGTTTTTGGATAATAGGACCACCTCGTCTATACTTACACCAGAAAACCCATCTGTACATCAAAGTCACAGAGTTTGAAAACTTTGGAAATGGCACTGAGTTAATACTTAGGAAAGGATTAACATCCAGTGGAGATATTTTATATAAACTTACGCGTTTGATACAACCAGAAAATTTCGAGTATACAGTCCCCATAAACAGGGGTTTTTATGTCAGTCTTAGAGGCTATTTTAATGAAACTAGCAGATTGGAAATTGCGTATGCAGCTTTCAGTTTTAGAGGTAGGTTTGTAATGAAACCAGAAACCTTTTCTCTTCTGTTCTTTGTTTTTTAATGTGTTTGCTCTACATTTTGTGTTCACCTGCCTATAAGCTCCTGGTTGGCTATGTGTCAGAGTTCATTTTGTTACCTCATTTTTTGGCATTAGCACAGAAAGAATGTGTTAGTGTTAGTGGTAGTGGTAGTGTATAGAACAAAAAGAGGCAACTCACGAGATCTGTACACCATCATTTGTAGTCTATTACTTGAATGAGATGTAGAGTAGTTTCAAACTAAGAAGAGCACAGTTGTATATGCAACCAATCATACCCAGTGTATGGTTTATAAATTGCCTGTGTATATTTGGTTGCATATACAACTGTGCTCTTCTTAGTTTGAAACATCTATAATATAGCAACAAATGAGATGTAATATATCCCCAGATAACAATCGTGATATACAGCCGAAGGTCACGTTCGTGCTGTTACTAACGTTGAAGAGCATAAGCACAGCACATGTGATCAAACTCCCACCCTATGATCATAGCATGGTCACTACGACCGCACCATGCTCCGCGATAAAATCATTGTGATGCGGAGTGATCCTAACACTGACACTATATATATTATACATATTACTCATTTTGAAATTTTATATAAAGTTTGTCAGTTTCCTAGGAACTAAATATTTGGTACATAGATAAAGCCCAACCTGTAACATTGACCATTGCTCATGTGGATAAAACTCCCTACAACAAAAGTACTTTTAGAATGCACAGTTGGTCCAGATTTCCTCTGTCAAAACCAGCGCTGCATCCAAGCTGATCTTCAGTGCGATGGTTATGATCATTGCGGAGATGCATCTGACGAGCCTGAGATATGCATCGGAAAAACAAGAATCTACCCACACGCGCCCAATTTTTTCTTCCCGCACAGCAATAGGGAGTTTGACTTGAAATCAGCTACTATCGTCTTCATAGCAAGCAGCTTAGGTGAGTTCAGGACCAACAAATACTAGTTATTCTGTGAAGGAAATATTTCTTCCGCAATTTCTTCAGCTCTTATATCATTGGTGATATCCTTGATCGTCCTGATATTGCGTATCAACGTGAGGGCAAGCAATACAAGACATGTCAATCCAAATCTCCAACACCACAGCATCAGCGATATATTAGGTTTGTGAGAAATCTGAGTTGGTATTTGTTAAGTTTGTATTTGGTTAGTTGGTATATTTGGTAACATAGCTTGTTCTGTTTCAGAAGAAATAGGACGGGTTGAAGAGGAAGAGATAATAATTTCCGATGGTCCACCTGATTACGAAGCCCCTCCAGCTTATGCTGACGTAATGAAGGTTGCGACGAGAAACGAGAACAAAAGAATAAAGCTGTTGAAGGCTTCTAGGAGAAGACATACATCGAGGTTAGTTATTCATACAAAAAGGTTAGTTATTCCTGTTTATTACTTAACTTGCTTTATTTTGAAGGCATATCCATCGAGAAACAAATATTGAAAATGATACTTCGAGTTTATCAACAGTTGATAGTACATCTAATTTAATAACGCAACCAGCTGTTGTTTCTGAGGGTCAACATCACTCTGAGGTACATGAAGCACATGTTGATGGAAATCGCTCTCCAGAACTATACGAAGGTTGTAGTGTAACAGGTTTGTGAAGACATAACCGAGATGTGATGAACATGAGAAATGGGTAATCGTCATGTTGCAGGTGTGCAGCAAACTGATGATAACGGGATGAATAGATTATCGAACTGGATCAGGAAAACCAATTTTTTGATCAGCGAGGATTTTGAGCTGTTTTCTGGCAAACCTGTTAACAAAAGCCATTGTCTATCTGACAGCGATCTGTCCTCTGTTGCTAATTTTGCGCAGGAGAAACCAGGTCGTAAGAAAATAAGCAGAAGCTTGTCCAGTCAGAACTTCTTCAAATAAGAGATTTTCTTGTATGACTATTATTGTTTTACTTATATATATATATATATATATATATATATATATATATATATATATATATATATATATATATATATATATATATATATATATATATATATATATATATATATATATATATATATATAATAAAATAAATAGGGTATATATTGCAACTGGTTTATTCCAATACAATCAATAAAATACAATCTCAATAAAATAGAAAATATTCAAATATACAACACACGGTTCATTGCGTGGTTGCGTTTGGAAATTTCTCCTGAATAAAGTAGAGTGGATAAAGAATTGAAATTTTCAGGATTAATTATCCAATTTATTAGTAATCTAAGGATATATAATAATAATTTCTATCTCAAGCAATTTGCCAGTAATCACTTACTAAACAAAATCATACCATTTTACCACGCAAAATCAAAGTCAATCTTTGGAAATTTTTCCTGAATAAAGTAGAGAGGATAAAGAATTGAAATTTTCAGGATTAATTATCCAATTTATTAGTAATCTAAGGATATATAATAATAATTTCTATCTCAAGCAATTTGCCAGTAATCACTTACTAAACAAAATCATACCATTTTACCACGCAATATCAAAGTCAATCTTTGGAAATTTTTCCTGAATAAAGTAGAATGGATAAAGAATTGAAATTTTCAGGATTAATTATCCAATTTATTAGTAATCTAAGGATATATAATAATAATTTCTATCTCAAGCAATTTGCCAGTAATCACTTACTAAACAAAATCATACCATTTTACCACGCAAAATCAAAGTCAATCTTTGGAAATTTCTCCTGAATAAAGTAGAGTGGATAAAGATTTGAAATTTTCAGGATTAATTATCCAATTTATTAGTAATCTAAGGATATATAATAATAATTTCTATCTCAAGCAATTTGCCAGTAATCACTTACTAAACAAAATCATACCATTTTACCACGCAATATCAAAGTCAATCTTTGGAAATTTTTCCTGAATAAAGTAGAGTGGATAAAGAATTGAAATTTTCAGAATTAATTATCCAATTTATTAGTAATCTAAGGATATATAATAATAATTTCTATCTCAAGCAATTTGCCAGTAATCACTTACTAAACAAAATCATACCATTTTACCACGCAAAATCAAAGTCAATCTTTGGAAATTTCTCCTGAGTAAAGTAGAGTGGATAAAGAATTGAAATTTTCAGGATTAATTATCCAATTTATTAGTAATCTAAGGATATATAATAATAATTTCTATCTCAAGCAATTTGCCAGTAATCACTTACTAAACAAAATCATACCATTTTACCACGCAAAATCAAAGTCAATCTTTGGAAATTTCTCCTGAATAAAGTAGAGTGGATAAAGAATTGAAATTTTCAGGATTAATTATCCAATTTATTAGTAATCTAAGGATATATAATAATAATTTCTATCTCAAGCAATTTGCCAGTAATCACTTACTAAACAAAATCATACCATTTTACCACGCAATATCAAAGTCAATCTTTGGAAATTTTTCTTGAATAAAGTAGAGTGGATAAAGAATTGAAATTTTCAGGATTAATTATCCAATTTATTAGTAATCTAAGGATAATAATTTCTATCTCAAGCAATTTGCCAGTAATCACTTACTAAACAAAATCATACCATTTTACCACGCAAAATCAAAGTCAATCTTTGGAAATTTCTCCTGAATAAAGTAGAGTGGATAAAGAATTGAAATTTTCAGGATTAATTATCCAATTTATTAGTAATCTAAGGATATATAATAATAATTTCTATCTCAAGCAATTTGCCAGTAATCAAATACAAAAAACAAATAGGGTATATATTGCAACTGGTTTATTCCAATACAATCAATAAAATACAATCTCAATAAAATAGAAAATATTCAAATATACAACACACGGTTCATTCACTACCTTTCTTGTCTGTAGTTCATATAACGTATCATTCTCCGTCGGATATAAATAGCTCTATATAACAAATGTATAATACAACATACGAAATACAATATATAAACAGTAACAATTCATTAAATACACAATGTTAACTATACGTGTTCACTTTGGCCTTTACTTTTCAAGTAATTCTCCGAGAACGCCAACAACCTGTAGCGCTGACGAAGGTTCCTCGCCCTGACGTGAGGATTTGCGATTTCCTGCACGTAATTCGACGGGAACCATCCGCATTCGCCGTCGCGGATTTTCTCCCCGTGATACCAACCTGAAAAACAAAACACCCAATGTAAAAATCACACGAAAACTTGGTTCTTTAATCGAGTAACTTACCATCGGCCATTTTGCGATTTACATAGATAATATCACCCCTGTTTAAAGATACCTCATCAGGTTGATTAGGTAAATAATCATGTATGGCAGTGACTTGTGGGCAGTCCCAACGTTCATAAAGTGTTTCCTCTGAGTCTTGAGAAATTTTCGGAGATAAAGCGCTGATCCAACGCTCTTTATCGCTGTCGGTGTTACAAGAAAGTAACATCTCAACTAACTTCTCATCTTGGTTCTCCAAGATTGTAAGGAAAATCAGGTGTCTGCCTTGTGAGTCCTTGATTGAGATGCTGGGAGCAACGTCAACATTGACGTCAACAAAACTCCTCTGGCAGTGGTGGATGACTGTGTAAATGTCTTCGTTTGCGCGGTATTTCGTCACTAGGAATAGATCGTTGAAGAGGAATAGGAATAGAGGCAGTTTTGTGAACCGTTTTCCGAATGTTAATTTGGCGTCGTCGCCTCTGGTCACCATCTGCGTTACTGAGCCTGATTTCACGAGATATCTGTGGTCGGATAGGAGGTGGACTTGGTGTTTACCGAAGTCGATCCTACTGTTCAAGGCCAGCATTTCTGTCTGGCGTTCTTTTTGTCTTGCAGCTTCGTTACACTGCTTGACAATCTGCAATGATGAGTTCAGGCTTACAAAGTTAATTACTTAATTTATTAGTAATCAAAGGATGTATAACAATAATTTCTATCTCAAATAGCTAGCTGGTAATCATTCACGAAGTAACATCATAATATTTCATCACGCAAAATCATAGTCAATCTTTGGAAATTTCTCCTGAATAAAGTAGAGTGGATAAAGAATTGAAATTTTCAGGATTAATTATCCAATTTATTAGTAATCTAAGGATATATAATAATAATTTCTATCTCAAGCAATTTACCAGTAATCACTTACTAAACAAAATCATACCATTTTACCACGCAAAATCAGTCAATCTTTGGAAATTTCTCCTGAATAAAGTAGAGTGGATAAAGAATTAAAAATTTCACGATTAATTATCCAATTTATTAGTAATCTAAGGATATATAATAATAATTTCTATCTCAAGCAATTTGCCTGTAATCACTTACTAAACAAAATCATACCATTTTACCACGCAAAATCAAAATCAATCTTTGGAAATTTCTCCTGAATAAAGTAGAGTGGATAAAGAATTGAAATTTTCAGGATTAATTATCCAATTTATTAGTAATCTAAGGATATATAATAATAATTTCTATCTCAAGCAATTTGCCAGTAATCACTTACAAAGCAAAATCATACCATTTTACCACGCAAAATCAAAGTCAATCCTTGGAAATTTCTCCTGAATGAAGTAGATTGGATAAAGAATTGAAATTTTCAGGATTGATTATCCAATTTATTAGTAATCTAAGGATATATAATAATAATTTCTATCTCAAGCAATTTGCCAGTAATCACTTACAAAGCAAAATCATACCATTTTACCACGCAAAATCAAAGTCAATCTTTGGAAATTTCTCCTGAATGAAGTAGATTGGATAAAGAATTGAAATTTTCAGGATTGATTACCCAATTCATTAGTAATCTAAGGATATATAATAATAATTTCTATCTCAAGCAATTTGCCAGTAATCACTTACAAAGCAAAATCATACCATTTTACCACACAAAATCAAAGTCAATCTTTGGAAATTTCTCCTGACTAAAGTAGAGTGGATAAAGAATTGAAATTTTCAGGATTAATTATCCAATTTATTAGTAATCTAAGGATATATAATAATGATTTCTATCTCAAGCAATTTGCCAGTAATCACTTACAAAGCAAAATCATACCATTTTACCACGCAAAATCAAAGTCAATCTTTGGAAATTTCTCCTGAATGAAGTAGATTGGATAAAGAATTGAAATTTTCAGGATTGATTACCCAATTCATTAGTAATCTAAGGATATATAATAATAATTTCTATCTCAAGCAATTTGCCAGTAATCACTTACAAAGCAAAATCATACCATTTTACCACACAAAATCAAAGTCAATCTTTGGAAATTTCTCCTGACTAAAGTAGAGTGGATAAAGAATTGAAATTTTCAGGATTAATTATCCAATTTATTAGTAATCTAAGGATATATAATAATAATTTCTATCTCAAGCAATTTGCCAGTAATCACTTACAAAGCAAAATCATACCATTTTACCACACAAAATCAAAGTCAATCTTTGGAAATTTCTCCTGACTAAAGTAGAGTGGATAAAGAATTGAAATTTTCAGGATTAATTATCCAATTTATTAGTAATCTAAGGATATATAATAATAATTTCTATCTCAAGCAATTTGCCTGTAATCACTTACTAAACAAAATCATACCATTTTACCACGCAAAATCAAAATCAATCTTTGGAAATTTCTCCTGAATAAAGTAGAGTGGATAAAGAATTAAAATTTTCAGGATTAATTATCCAATTTATTAGTAATCTAAGGATATATAATAATAATTTCTATCTCAAGCAATTTGCCAGTAATCACTTACAAAGCAAAATCATACCATTTTACCACGCAAAATCAAAGTCAATCCTAGGAAATTTCTCCTGAATGAAGTAGATTGGATAAAGAATTGAAATTTTCAGGATTGATTACCCAATTCATTAGTAATCTAAGGATATATAATAATAATTTCTATCTCAAGCAATTTGCCAGTAATCACTTACAAAGCAAAATCATACCATTTTACCACACAAAATCAAAGTCAATCTTTGGAAATTTCTCTTGACTAAAGTAGAGTGGATAAAGAATTGAAATTTTCAGGATTAATTATCCAATTTATTAGTAATCTAAGGATATATAATAATAATTTCTATCTCAAGCAATTTGCCAGTAATCACTTACAAAGCAAAATCATACCATTTTACCACGCAAAATCAAAGTCAATCTTTGGTAATTTCTCCTGAATGAAGTAGATTGGATAAAGAATTGAAATTTTCAGGATTGATTACCCAATTCATTAGTAATCTAAGGATATATAATAATAATTTCTATCTCAAGCAATTTGCCAGTAATCACTTACAAAGCAAAATCATACCATTTTACCACACAAAATCAAAGTCAATCTTTGGAAATTTCTCCTGACTAAAGTAGAGTGGATAAAGAATTGAAATTTTCAGGATTAATTATCCAATTTATTAGTAATCTAAGGATATATAATAATAATTTCTATCTCAAGCAATTTGCCAGTAATCACTTACAAAGCAAAATCATACCATTTTACCACGCAAAATCAAAGTCAATCTTTGGAAATTTCTCCTGAATGAAGTAGATTGGATAAAGAATTGAAATTTTCAGGATTGATTACCCAATTCATTAGTAATCTAAGGATATATAATAATAATTTCTATCTCAAGCAATTTGCCAGTAATCACTTACAAAGCAAAATCATACCATTTTACCACACAAAATCAAAGTCAATCTTTGGAAATTTCTCCTGACTAAAGTAGAGTGGATAAAGAATTGAAATTTTCAGGATTAATTATCCAATTTATTAGTAATCTAAGGATATATAATAATGATTTCTATCTCAAGCAATTTGCCAGTAATCACTTACAAAGCAAAATCATACCATTTTACCACGCAAAATCAAAGTCAATCTTTGGAAATTTCTCCTGAATGAAGTAGATTGGATAAAGAATTGAAATTTTCAGGATTGATTACCCAATTCATTAGTAATCTAAGGATATATAATAATAATTTCTATCTCAAGCAATTTGCCAGTAATCACTTACAAAGCAAAATCATACCATTTTACCACGCAAAATCAAAGTCAATCTTTGGTAATTTCTCCTGAATGAAGTAGATTGGATAAAGAATTGAAATTTTCAGGATTGATTACCCAATTCATTAGTAATCTAAGGATATATAATAATAATTTCTATCTCAAGCAATTTGCCAGTAATCACTTACAAAGCAAAATCATACCATTTTACCACACAAAATCAAAGTCAATCTTTGGAAATTTCTCCTGACTAAAGTAGAGTGGATAAAGAATTGAAATTTTCAGGATTAATTATCCAATTTATTAGTAATCTAAGGATATATAATAATAATTTCTATCTCAAGCAATTTGCCAGTAATCACTTACAAAGCAAAATCATACCATTTTACCACGCAAAATCAAAGTCAATCTTTGGAAATTTCTCCTGAATGAAGTAGATTGGATAAAGAATTGAAATTTTCAGGATTGATTACCCAATTCATTAGTAATCTAAGGATATATAATAATAATTTCTATCTCAAGCAATTTGCCAGTAATCACTTACAAAGCAAAATCATACCATTTTACCACACAAAATCAAAGTCAATCTTTGGAAATTTCTCCTGACTAAAGTAGAGTGGATAAAGAATTGAAATTTTCAGGATTAATTATCCAATTTATTAGTAATCTAAGGATATATAATAATGATTTCTATCTCAAGCAATTTGCCAGTAATCACTTACAAAGCAAAATCATACCATTTTACCACGCAAAATCAAAGTCAATCTTTGGAAATTTCTCCTGAATGAAGTAGATTGGATAAAGAATTGAAATTTTCAGGATTGATTACCCAATTCATTAGTAATCTAAGGATATATAATAATAATTTCTATCTCAAGCAATTTGCCAGTAATCACTTACAAAGCAAAATCATACCATTTTACCACACAAAATCAAGTCAATCTTTGGAAATTTCTCCTGACTAAAGTAGAGTGGATAAAGAATTGAAATTTTCAGGATTAATTATCCAATTTATTAGTAATCTAAGGATATATAATAATAATTTCTATCTCAAGCAATTTGCCAGTAATCACTTACAAAGCAAAATCATACCATTTTACCACACAAAATCAAAGTCAATCTTTGGAAATTTCTCCTGACTAAAGTAGAGTGGATAAAGAATTGAAATTTTCAGGATTAATTATCCAATTTATTAGTAATCTAAGGATATATAATAATAATTTCTATCTCAAGCAATTTGCCTGTTATCACTTACTAAACAAAATCATACCATTTTACCACGCAAAATCAAAGTCAATCTTTGGAAATTTCTCCTGAATAAAGTAGAGTGGATAAAGAATTGAAATTTTCAGGATTAATTATCCAATTTATTAGTAATCTAAGGATATATAATAATAATTTCTATCTCAAGCAATTTGCCAGTAATCACTTACTAAACAAAATCATACCATTTTACCACGCAAAATCAAAGTCAATCTTTGGAAATTTCTCCTGAATAAAGTAGAGTGGATAAAGAATTGAAATTTTCAGGATTAATTATCCAATTTATTAGTAATCTAAGGATATATAATAATAATTTCTATCTCAAGCAATTTACCAGTAATCACTTACTAAACAAAATCATACCATTTTACCACGCAAAATCAAAGTCAATCTTTGGAAATTTCTCCTGAATAAAGTAGAGTGGATGAAGAATTGAAATTTTCAGGATTAATTATCCAATTTATTAGTAATCTAAGGATATATAATAATAATTTCTATCTCAAGCAATTTACCAGTAATCACTTACTAAACAAAATCATACCATTTTACCACGCAAAATCAAAGTCAATCTTTGGAAATTTCTCCTGAATAAAGTAGAGTGGATAAAGAATTGAAAATTTCAGGATTAATTATCCAATTTATTAGTAATCTAAGGATATATAATAATAATTTCTATCTCAAGCAATTTGCCTGTAATCACTTACTAAACAAAATCATACCATTTTACCACGCAAAATCAAAGTCAATCTTTGGAAATATCTCCTCAATAATGTAGCTTAGATAGAAAGTTGAAATTTTCAGGATTAATTAGCCAATTCATTAGTAATCTAAAGATATATAACAATAATTTCTACTTCAAATAGTTAGATGGTAATCATTCACGAAGTAACATCATAACATTTCATCAAGCAAAATCAAAGTCAATCTTTGGAAATATCTCCTGAATAAAGTAGCTTAGATAGAGAGTCGAAATTCACGCAAAATCGAGCACAAGAATAATAATAATAAAAAAACAAACCTTGTTTATGGTTGCTAGTGCCTGTTGGCAAGTGTCATATTCCCTATCGTCGACCGATAACCGTTTTAAAACAGCGTCCAGTAACAACGGCCATCGAGTGATCCTTTGCATTGGAAGCATCAAAAACGAGTACAAAGTCAACGCTTGACATGTCGTACTCGTTTCAAGCTGCAGTAACGATTCATTAAAGCTAGGCTTATCCCTAAAAATAACAACAACAAAAAACAACATCAAAATCAAACGAGTTATACAACAAAACTCAAACTTACTTCAACTTCTTCAGCGTGCTGTCGAGCAAAATCTGATTCTCGCAGTACTGCACGTAGACGTGGAAATTGTGCTCGGCGTGTGTCTGTATGACTTCGCAGATATTATGGAGCAGGATGTTGTCCTGCCAGCATTTCTCCATGTCCTGCAGAAGTTTCTCAGAGCAATTTTTCACCGAGGGAATTTGTCCAAAGAGAATTCTGTTCTCGTCTTCTGTTAAGTAGTCGTCCATTTTGAGGTTCTTTATGAAGTGAGAGGTCAGCACGTTGAGGGAATTTAAGTACGACGCTTCCGATGTCATCATCTCGAATTTCGCTTCTTGCAGTTTCTTTTGAGCTAAACTTAAAGTACCTGGAAGAAATTTGGAAATTGAAAGACAAAAATTAGAGAATGTTGAAAGAATTACTCACTAAGTACAGCAGAATGCTTAACTTCGGGAATTTCGCACCAGAGGGACCTAGTAATCGACACGCTATTACCATTCTTCAAAATCAGTTCCATGGCACTCGGTCGAACTCTTGAATCAGCAGTAACTTCATTGCTCACCTCTTCATAATCAAGATCTAACGTTTCTCCTTTGCAATATGACTAAAAAAAGCCAAAAAACAGATTATTAGCTTACAAAAATCACAGAAAACAAACCGGACGACACAGTGCAAGCAAAATGCAACATGTGTGTGCAGTGCGTACAATATGAGGGCAACGTGACGACAAATCGTGAAAAAATCACGGATATGCTGACAATTCTCGGTAAAAAGTTGCTGTAATAAAATACGTAACAAAAACTTACCTCTGACAAAGCCGCATCATACAATTGATACAGTGGTTCATCCTGTAAAAGCTGCTGCATCTCACCGGATATGTGGGCGTAATTCTTGTCAGGTTTCGATTCGTTACTGGTTATGCTGCATAGGCTATCGTTGTAGTAAGTATTATCGTTGCGGTAGTTGTAATATTCCTCAGAAGTGAGGATAAAGTCACTCTTGAAGTTGCTGCTGCTGGTTCCGCTGTTCTCTGCAGAACTGGTGCTCGGAGTGCTCAGAGGACCAGATTGGTAGAGGCCAACTTCAGCGTACCAACATGTGTTGGGTCGCCTCGGAAGATTCGGTGGTGGCATATCGTTTTTGAATAGGCCGCATTCAGCGTACCAGGAAGTTGTTCGTTTCGGGTCATTGTCGTTTGGAATCCGTAGTTCTAAATGGGGAAAGGTTTTTGCAACGTGACAACAGTCAAAATTGACGAGTTTGGACAATTTATTGAAGGATTTTAGACAATTTTAAATAATGGTATCAGTTTAACCAGCTTAACAAAGAAGAAGATGAAATAGCAAAGAAGAAATGCTCAATAAAACTTACCGATGTTGGAATGAGTCGTCGGCAAAGGTGGTGGTGGAACCTGAGGCCTCACCAACACCGGTTTCGCATACTTGATTTTGGCAGGTGTCGTAGAAACATTACTCTTCCTATTATCACAATTATTGACCTCCTGTTCGTCGATATCCACAGTCCCCGTCAGATAGAAGGTACTTTTTGGTTTATTGGTGAGTTCCTGCGTCAGTTCGTTGGCCGATTCGGCCGATAGCGACATGCTCCTGCGGAATTTCGTCAAGAAACCCTTCTTGTTCTTCTGCTTCTCGTAGATGGTCTCGTTAGTCGTGGTGTCAGTTGAGGACGTTGAGTTCCGACAGTACGGCACATTCTGATAACCAACTTCTTGAGTGTTATTTGAAATTGGACTCTCCGCGTCCAGTTTTATCGAACTACGAGATTTTGTTCGTTTGTCTAACGATGGCGACTTTTCTTCTTTGTTGTTGGACTTATCTGTATGATGGAAGAACATGTCTTAACAAGAAACTTTATTGTTGTAAACACAACATACCTAAATCATCTAAATCAGTACGAGATTTCCTCTTGGTCATTCGGCTTAGAGATTTTGTTATGTCGTTCTTGGTCAACAAACGCTTCATGCGTTTTCCGGCTGACGCCAGCCTGGTGAAGACATACGCCTGATTATTGTTTGGTGGCTCTGGTAACTGTGTATTACCCATGTCCACACCGCTATCGTGCTGCAAACATCAGCGAAATACAATAATCAATAATCGACGTAACTATTATTATCCTTTATACTGACATTCGTGAAAATGTAGAAGAAACAAGATCGATAGAACAGAAAAAAAAAACGTATGCACTTACCATGTTTGGTTTGTTGTCATAGTAATCGGAATCGCTGTCGAAAGAATCAGACTCGTAGTGAGATTCGTTGTGTGCATTTCGTACGCTTTCGTAGTGGTGGTATGATCCGTTGTCATCTGAAAATTAAAGAAAAAATGTTATGTTACCAAGTCAACTTCATATGATCTGAACTTCGAATTCCTCAAGGTCTTCGGTTCAAATCCAAGCCGTGGTTGCAATTTTTTTATTTGTTATCCATACATAACAAAACATACAAAAAAAAGTTTTGACCCATTCCACTTACATCTCATTAGTATCAATCCCATTCAAGAATTGTGTATGACAGCTTATGTATGCTATTAAGTTATGCTATTCCACGACATGACGTTATACGAATTTTAAGTATTATATAATCGGAGAAAGTTGTTATTGAGCGATTAAGGTAACAACCAATACAAGATCAATACAATATAATAAGCAACGTGTGATTTACCAGTAACCTACGCAAAAAAAAACTGTAAATTAGATCATGTGATATTGCTATATGCTCACTGCGTTCATTTCTCTTCTGGTAAGTAAAACGAGACATAATATGAGAAAGAAAAGATGAGTTGGTTAATGGTTAATGTTAATGTGAACTAGTAAACTTGCTTTTGTGTTTATGCTTATATTCTGTGCTTATATGCACCCGGAACATATGGGCACCTGATCAAGCATTCTGCAACTAGGTATGTTATTATTTAACTTTCTTTTTACCATAAGAACACAATTGTTGCTGTAGGCTTGCCGTATGTGGAAGCTTTGTGCGTGGACGTGCATATTTGTACTGATAATTAAGATAGAACAACAAAGATATCTTTTCAATGGATATGTGTATATGTATTGAGAAATATCAATGACATAAGAACAGCTTCAGACCAAAGATATTGGCGTTTTATTTCTTACAAGACTTAAGACTCTTTTTGCAAGACATTTTTAACACTCAAGGAACAACGAAACATACCATTTGCTTTGTAGCAATGGTAGCCCTTATTAGATCATAAAACTAGGTTTTAAAAACGTTGACAAGTTGCACAAAATCAAAACGAGATGATTTCTATCACATATTGCTACCTAGAAGGCGATATGGTTGGCATGTTGATAAGTAGGAAGAAAGTACATATAATCTACATATTATTCTTTCCTGGTAGATTTACAGTGCACTGATTTTTCTAACCATCTAAGCATACATACTTTCCTATTCATTAAATAACTTGAACGCATATTCCCCACCTGTAATATTGTTATATGGCCTAAAAAGTTAGCAACAAATGGTATAATTCTTACTTATTTACTTATTATTCATTCCTTTATTTCTTCTTTTTTACTTTCCGGCTAGTATCTTAGAAGGAAAGTATTGTAATCGGCGGAAAAAAGTGGGATTTCATAAAAAATATGCGTTTTGGGGATCCCCTGACACCATTGCAATCATTTTTTGAAAATTTACGTGGATATGTATGGGTGTGTAGTGTATGTATGCGTATAGATGTATGTGTGAATGTGTGTATGTATGTTTGTGAACACGATAGCACCCAAACGAAACAACGGATCAGGCTGAAATTTGTTACACGTACTTAGAATTTCCGGGAGACGAATTGCATTGTTAACCAAAAATATGCATTTATACGACATCTTTTATTTCTGACAGAGAAATTGCTAAGATATAAATTTATTTTATATTAAATTGGACTGCAAATTGCTCTGTCAGAAGTGAAAAGGACATATTTGGTTGCCCTACTCATGGCCAATTTAATAAACATGCATCGGCAAGACTGATCTCGAATTGGCAATTTTGAAAGTACTTTTACCTGTTCCTGACCCATGTGTTAGGTCATTAACCACTTTCATCTGAAGTATGTATTTATCTTATGTACAGTCGCCACATTTGCGGATTCCACAGCAATAATAGCATTGGAATCAACTGAATGACTCGAAAAGCGTTAACATTAAATTCACCAACAGACGCATAAAGGACATATTCGTATGCAAAATGAACAATGTCGTAGTGCCAGCACGCTAATACAGTATTTAGGAGTGACCCTAGATTCAAAGCTAACCTGGAAAGAGCACATCTAGAACAAAAAGAACTGAACTTGGCCTCAAATATAGAGCATTGTATTGGTTTTTGGAAAGAAACCTGCTGGGACCAAACACAAGGACAATTATGAGTTTATGAGACATGACTGGATAACATGACTGATAACCAAGAACTGGTATTAGGAAGGTACAACATACAGAATATCTGTAATTAGTTTAAAATGTCTAAGAAAGAGGCTAATTAAATACATTGTATAAGAAAACCATCCCGTATGAGTTTGCATAAATTAGAACGGATGACAAACTTGACTGCTCGAGCATTTCGATATATTGATTGCAATCTCTCAGCATATTTCGAAAAGTCTTATACTAGCCTCATTACCGCCAGAGGTCAACACCTGCAATTATTTTAGTGTGCGTTTATCTACCTATACTAATTATCTACCTATACTAATTACGAAGTTTCAAGTGTGGGGCGCGTTCAGCGTAATCGCCCATTTTCGCCGACATTTGCGATCGAGTAGCGGCAAAATTGTGCTTTTCGATACTACTTTTGACGCTCGAATTGAAAAAAGGACACAATTCCGCGTGGACTGCGCGATATATTGTAAATTAAATGCGTCAATTTTGAAAAAAAATCACGTTTTTGCACCTCTTCGGGTGAAGGCGAACCTCGAGAAAATGTCACGTGACGTCTAGAAATTCCGACAAGCGGATCGATGAACGTCAAAAATTTACATTTTTTATCCGTTCCTGCCGACCTTATAAAAGCCGCTCGCTCTCATGTCTTGCGATAAGATCCCTCTAAATACTCTTCGCAAAGAGTTTTGAGCAAAAAAAACGGCCTTAAAAACAATTTTCGATCCAAAAAATCGATTTTTGTCGACCCGTGTTTTACTGCTATTACCACAGTAACGTCAAACCCGAAACGCCCCCTGCCGGACATTCGTAACAACAGTAACAGATAGCAGATAACCTAAAATGTATCCTAAAATGTCCATATTGCGAATGTGGACAGGTGGGAAGCCTTAACCACATATTTCTAGAATGCCCAATAACTAAAATCGAAAATTTTGACTTATACACAGAGCTAGTGTAGATTCTAAGGTTATTTATTGGAAATTGCTTCATAGAATCTTTCATCTGAATATTGTTGGGTTAATTTACTCGAACGCAATTTGACACAATTGGATAAAGTGGTCTTTAGGTCTTTATGTGAATAAAATGGTCTTTGTGTAGGTAAAGAAGATATGAAAAATATTCTAAATAAATAATGTATGAAATGTAGATATTTCTCACTCAACATATTAAATACTAATTAAGGATATAGGTAAATTAAATTAATTCGCAAATATATGAAATTTTATGGGAAAATAACACTCCTGACTGCTTTCTAAGTTATGTTAAAAACCAATACAATTTAAATCACATAAATCGTAAGGATGCCAACGAATAGAGTAACTTTCTCTTAATTATGCCTAATTTAATGTATCGTGATTGACAACTTAATAAATAAATTTTAATAATAAACACCGAAGTGGATAAGAAAGATTTCTACCGTTTTTTTTTTAATTTTGCATACCACAGTAAGCGACATACAATACATAACATAACACACCCATGCTGGACTATTTTCCAGCATGGGTTAAATAGGTATGATATAGTACCCATAAATTCTTCTTCGTCAATACATTATATACAAAGCTATAAATATTACAAAGCGATAAATATACACCATTACTTATCTAGTTGTAACATTGTATTTCATTGATATTTATACGTAATTGTAAACATGTGAGAAGATATTTGTAATATAGTTATTACATAATATGATGCATATTATGACGAATACTATGAGGAATACGTTTCAAGAATATATAGCGCTTTGACATTTAACTAGATTAGAGTGTAGTCAGTGGAATATACATTAGTACAAATATTATTATGTAATGATTAAATATGCCAAAGGTCATAGTGATGTAATGGTACATAGATTCAATCAAAAAAGTACCTGAGAATTTTATGCAATTGTTGACTATAAGGAAAATAAAATGCATACAATATGTTATCCTTATATAAATATAGTGTTCACATATTTTACGTAAAATATAATGAACACTTTATATATAACAAAGAAAAAATGGAGTATTTACTAAAGTAATATAAACTAAACTAATTTCAGAATGGTGATTTATACAAATGAAAATCATTGGACGATATAAATAACGGTGACGTAAGAAACTATAGCTTGTATTGTCACCTCATGCATTGTTAAATGTTGTTTATTCCGGATTTGCTATTTACCTGGGGTCATTAAGTCACAATCGCCTAAGCGGAGTGGTATAATTACAAAATTGCGGAAATTAGTTGTTTTCTAAAATAATAGAATAGCAGAATTTCAATTGAACATGGTCTGACGTAAATACTGTTATTTAAATCGCATGTATTTGTGAATTAAGTTTCTTGTTTCTTAACTTTCTACAGTCAATCACTATTGGAAAAATTTTTGTAAGAAATAAAGAATACAGAAGGTGTAGTTTGCAATGTAGAGTTTAGAAGATTATCTTTCCGTAGGTTTTTTTTCTTTTAAAAGCTTGCAATTATTATTATCCTTATTGATAAGACCCGTCACACAAACTTTTTTGTATTAGTGCGCCTAATAATTTCGCCAGGGTCTGTATATTGAAACTATTTTTCTCTAAAATAAATGATTTTTACAAGTTCAGTGATTCAGGTATATCCAGTTTTGACAATAACAATAAACAACCTCAAAATTGTGCATCATTTACGACGTATACGTCGTTGAGTACATTTATAAAGCATTAACAGCTGGTTATGAGTAAGAAACTAAAACTGAGGCAAAAAGAAGATAGGTACGTGACAGTTTATGTAAATTGATTTTATTATAGACCACAAACGTGTCATGACAGAGTGGATAGTTTCTAAGAATAGATTATGATCAAAATTATATTTGACACTAATGCTAGCTAGATATACATGACTAGTTACTTTGTTACTTGGAAGGAAAAAATACTTTAAACTAAAGGAATAGTGAACTAGATTTTCTCTGTCTAAAAATATTTGCTTTTTGAGACATAAAGTATATGTCTTTATGCCTCAAGAAGCAAACATTGATGTCAATAACACAAGGGAACAAATTTCCAACTTTCTGATACAAGCAAAAAAAATTAATTGTTTCAGTTTATATTTGCCTTACATAACTAGAAACTGAAAGTGGAATTGTTGTAACAGGTCTAGATTTACAAATACAGTGATACTTTAAAAAAAAACTGAGAAAACTGCAACAAATTATATAAATTCTAAGAATATGCAAAAGTACTGCTTTCAAGCTGTATTTTGATGAATCGATAAAAAGCCACCATTCAGAAGGATCGTGGGGAATTTTAAACTCGTTCATAAGACCCTCAACATCGTGACATACACGTAAAGTCTATTTCATTTTAAAATATTCTTTAAAAGGCTCGTTACGCTTTGTAAAATGAAGACACTGTCACACAAACATTCCATTCCTGTAGCCTAGAACAAAATAACTCGGCTTCTTTAGTCTTTAACCAAATCATTCAGTTCGCACTGGTTTATAAGACAAGGAGTAGAAGAAATTCCATAAAAGTTTACCAACTTAATCATGGCATTTTACTTTGCTATTTTACTTCTGCTACAACAAAATGTCAAAGGCAACAAACACGTCATTTGTACAAAAGTGGTTATTTGTCAATTTGGATACTTTGGCGATATGGTCAAGTCACAAGCAAAATAAACTATTAATTTTGCCAACCATCCATACAAAAACTAATAAAATTAACACACAAAAAGAATCACATAACCTTTGCGAACGCTAAATATTCATTTCATGGCCACATTTCTAAACCAAAACTAGAATCTCGCACCAGTCCAATTACAATGCCCACCTCCGCCACACCAACAAAACCCAACATTTCATGACGGAAGTCCACCGATTTCGCATACCATTGTCAAATACATGCTTATTTATTGTTTCGTTAATCCAACGCACCACGAAGCACTGGTTACACCGTAACCATTACAGGATGCCCAACTTTCTAAGCTGACAATGCTTCTTCAACCGAAACAAAAAATTCCCCATGCCGTAAACAATCAATTCGAATTGCATCGATCAACCAAAAATAATTACCTATATGACAGCTGATTTCTTGCGTTTCCAACTGTCCCAAGATGAATTTCGTTTTAAACTTTGGCACCACACGATTAGTCTTCGAAACGGGGACGTTTTGGTACACGGTGGTATCACCATCAGATTTTAAAGTTTGTTCGCACAGTTTTGTTCCTTTGTTTGTATGGGCTGCGTTGTTTTCGTCGTTGTTATCATCGTTCTGGATGTAGACAACAGAGGTGCTTGTTATGAAGACTAGATCGCCGATGTTCCTTCTGGGTTTCCTGAATGTGTTTGGTAAGGATCTAGGTGGAGGATCTGGAGGCAAATCCCTTTTCTTCTTCGAGCTAACGCTGGACAGAGAACGCTTCCTTGAAAACATCCTCACAAAGAAACAATTTTTAACCACACTAACATCACTGCATTACGATAAAACACCAAGAAACACTTAAGACCCAACCGTTGGTTGCTATACGGTTCGCGAACAACTGCCAACTGAAAACTTTCACTTGTTTGCCTTGCTGCCGGTTGAACTGAGTAGAGTTGGTGAGGAAGGTCTCGCATTGGAGACAGAAAACAGATCGAGATTCCTATGAGACAACCTTGATTTCAATTAGTTCCTCAATTAATCGCTGTTTATGTGATGACTGATGACGGCTTCGTTTTGTTATTAGCGAGGATGGGAAGAAAACTAGTTCTGACTGTACGGACCATTGTGTAACAGTGTCGAAGTATGCGCGCATTTTGTGCTGGGCATTCTTGCATGACCTTCGATGGGTACAGTGTGGGCGATGGCTCATGCTGAATTAGTCGGCAACACGCAATGTATGTTGTACTAAGAACAGGTGCACAAATATTTTGAAGTTTCTACATATAGCTTCTGACTTTTTTCTTAATTTCCATATTCTTGTTGAAGATGTTGGATTGGTTTTCTTTTTTCGGTGCAATTTGACAACTAGGAGTTGCAACTAATTACTACCCTTCACGAAGTTATATAATAGCAGAAGGTTTAGAGGCTTGTTGGGTAGCGACCATCAATCATTCAAAAAGTTGCATCCGCAAAAACCTCGCTGCCAATTTTGAGATCGTGATAATTTTCTTAAAATTCAATTATACCATGTTAACACAGAGGTGAAAGTAATGGTTTTCCTTCCTTGTTACGACGTCAATCCTAATGACAACATCATACGTGAGGTGAATAAGTTGTCACATAGTATACAACTTTCAGTAATGTGTGTGTTATAATGCGTAACAAAGATTTGCAAAATTGATACAACTCTTTTTGCTTACCCAAAATGTTGCGTTATAGGTATTGAACATGTTTGATAAAATATTTAGACACCAAACAATAACAAGAAGTAATAAAGAAGTCAATTAGAAAATTAAAAAGTTCTTTTAAACATTAAAATAAACCGTACGACGCATACAAATCCTATTAGTTATTAATGGTTACTTTAACATTGGCCTAGAAATTGTTCCCGTTCCACTAAGAGCCCGGCCAGTTAATGACTCAAGGATATTTATGCGATTCATACTGTTCATATCTGTGCATTTATCAAAGTGCAATTAGTGGTGAAAACAATAAAGGCGATAGTGCATTGTTTCATGCACAAAGAAAACGATGTTGCGTCTAATATCCACCATTAGCTTTCTTCATTTATGGAATTTGATGAGGTATTCAGATAAAATGTGTATAAGAGGTATTTTGAAAGAAACGCAATTGATTTAATATGGTTTTTGAGGCAATGGTGGGCAGAATAAACCAATAACAAGTTTAATGACCTTTCTGGAAAGGTAACTGGTAAACAAGCACCCACTTTAAGGTGATGGACTGACTCAGAGTTTCAAAGAAGTTTTCTTTGAAAAGTACAATAAAAAGAATATATATCAGAACATTTATAAAGATACTGCTAATCAGGAGAAATATTTCAATTTATGACGTTTTAGGCTTGAATTATCGTGAGCCACGGTTTAAGAATTCTATAAAAAATAGATAACAGAGCCACCTGTCTGTATGGTGGCCCCAAAACGCGTATTTCCGCTAAAACCTCAAAGTTTTTTTTCGTCGATTACAATACTTCCCTTCTAGAGTACTAGACGTAAAGTAAAAACCAAATTATCAACAAAAATGACTTCTTTTGCCTTAACTTGTGGAGATTCTTATGGAATATAAGCATTCCATAAGAATCTCCATAAGAAAACAGTCCAAGCAAAATGTTTTAAATGAGCACTCTAGGTCCTGTCTGAAAATTAATTAAAAAGCAATATCCTGTACAATTTATATGATTGGGCAAACGTCATCCGTTTTCTAGCAATAACAAACATTAAAAGACAATTCCATAGTTCAGTACACTCGTTATTGCAGAACGTTGACTTCATAACATGAAAAAAGGAAACCTTAACCCACATAAATCATCTTGAAGCCTTGTATAGTTCAATCTAACTCATATTAAATGAACACACGCATATAGCAGACAAAACAATTACACTGGACGAGCAAATTGCTGCAAATAGTCATTGTCCACAATTCAATTGTGTTCTTTTTTCCTGTGGAAACCCTGGGAAGATCTTATTCTCTCTAAGGTCGAGAAATCTATGGCTTGGTATCAGGTGATGAATCCTTTTATTGATGTTAACGCTGTTTATGCACTTTTAAACTTTTAATTAAGCAAAAGCAGGGGAAAGTATTTCTCATATCGTGATGGTTGGACCCATTTTGACAATGAAACTATCTCTGAGATATTCCCATGAAGTAGAATTGCTTGACTTTGAAAAATAAAAGTTGTTTTGGGGATACCGAGCCCTGTTCGACAAATTTAGTAGCTAACTTCATAAAATCTAACGTTGATTTGAAACATATAAATTTTATAAAATGAAATATGTAGTAGTTTAGTTTCCTATTAGATAGAACCTGTTACACCTTGTATAAGCATAAAGCAAGCCAAAGTGTGATTAGAGACAATCAGCGCCATCTCCCCGCCAATAGACATACCGATAATTTTTAATGAAACCGCACGTTTTTATTCAAACACATAAAATTAGTTATGTTTCGCTTAAATAAATAACTTTCTTGTTCAAATAATTTCTAATACTTATTTTTTTTTTCATCAAGGCCGATCTTTATTTCCAATAAAACTTGATTTATTTCATTCAAAGATCTTCCTGCATTAATTAAACCAAACAATTTATATATGAAATTTTGCTCAAAACGTCACAAAATTCCTAGTATGTATTTTGTCCTTACCTATTTCTGAATTCGTTTTCGTCCACTGTTCTCGTAACTGTTGTGACCAACCTGATGTCTTCTTACTAATCTTCGGCTTTTCCCTAACTCTGAAATAGAAAAAAAATATTTAGAAAATTGGGAATAAATACATAAATACAAGATTAAAATATTACTAATTTGGTGCCATCTATCGACTGGGTCTAACTACAAGAACTGTTCAGTGAAGAAATGCAGCGGTAGGCAACATATCACACACGTGGTGTCTGCAACCCAACACACAACTCTTGGTTGCCTACTTGGTTGCCTACTGTAACTTGAGTAATTCAAGAATTCTTATGATCATCTGGGTCAATGCTTTTTTTCTGTGAAAGACGTCAGCGAACAGACAGAAATGGTTGGGTTGTTACCTTTCTCATATAAAGAAGGAAGGTAATATGTAAGAGCTTGTGTGTTCCTCTTTTCCATTTACGCCTCACACAACCTGAAGTGTTACAGAAGAGAAAGACCATGCAATTACATAGTTATGATATAATTCTTTCATTTAACGCTGGTTAATTTTTCTTTTCTCTATACATATATTATAGAATTTATATACCAGGAAATAAGCGGTATAATTGAGGCGAGATTGTTTCCAAAGATTATCGATATCAGCAGATATGAGAGAAAATGTAATTATTAATAATAATTGTTCTGCTTGATATCAGTAAAAAGAAATTTATGTCCTTATCGAAATTAATAATGACTAGCCGACTGGTGACAATGTTTGCTTTATAAGTTATCGACCTGAATAAAGACTAATAAACTTTCCTGGCACAACTTATAGATAAAAAAAAAGAAGTCAAAGTATTAAATATGGATAACATTCGCTGGTTTTTTTTTTTTTTTTTTCGAATAATCAATCAATTCTATGGGAAACTGTACATTCACATCATAAATATTAAAGAAAACATCATTTATTTGTAATAAGCAAGACCTGGTTTCGTTTTGATTCAATTAGATACACTAATCAGCAGAATAAACACATAAAGAGGTCATTATCATCACATATTTCTATTATTCCAGAAGTTCTAATTCTGTTTTTGCAATTGTTAGACCCTGTATGGAACTTGGTGGGAAAAGTAACATCAACTGTCTCTTTTGAAGTGTTAAAACAGCTTTAAGCATCTAAAAAAATAATAAGCGAGAACTATAGTCTATCCCTCACAAAGGGGTGCATTTTACCCCCTACTGAATGCTTGTCGAGAGGTACCTGTAGAATAATGGTAGTAGTATCCAGGCTACCTCGACTTCCTTGATAATGTTATCAGCTACAGGATCCGGAAGGGCAAAATGAATGATGGTACAAATAATCATTACGAGATAATTCCAAGGATGAGTTCCTTTTCCAGGGAACAGGAACTTAACTGTGTTATATATTATGTAGAATATAGGCAACTACATGACAGTTGTCACGTACCCAAAATTATATCCCATAACAACATAAATGAGAAAACGAATTATACAGAACATACAAATCTATCTACCTATACTAATTACGAACTTTCAAGTGTAGGGCGCGTTCAGCGGAATCGCCCATTTTCGCCGACATTTGCGATCGAGTAGCTGCAAAATTGGGCTTTTCGATATTACTTTTGACGCTCGAATTGAAAAAAGGACACAATTCCGCGTGGACTGCGCGATATTTTGTAAATTAAATGCGTCAATTTTGAAAAAAAAATCACGTTTTTGCACCTTTTCGGGTGAAGGCGAACCTCGAGAAAATGTCACGTGACGTCTAGAAATTCCGACAAGCGGATTGATGAACGTCAAAAATTTACATTTTTTATCCGTTCCTGCCGACCTTATAAAAGCCGCTCGCTCTCATGTCTTACGATAAGATCCCTCTAAATACCCTTCGCAAAGAGTTTTGAGCAAAAAAACGGCCTTAAAAACAATTTTCGATCCAAAAAAATCGATTTTTGTCGACCCGTGTTTTGCTGCTATTACCACAGTAACGTCAAACCCAAAACGCCCCCTGCGGGACATTCGTAACAACAGTAACAGATAGCAGATAACCTAAAATGTATCCTAAAATGTCCATATTGCGAATGTGGACAGGTGGGAAGCCTTAACCACATATTTCTAGAATGCCCAATAACTAAAATCGAAAATTTTGACTTATACACAGAGCTAGTTTGTTACTAAGCTTCTAATAATAACTATGTATATTAAGATGATAACGTGTTTTGAATTTGCTTTTAGTGACTAGCGTAACATAAACGAGGCAAGGTCAACTCTTTATTATTATGTTATATTAGTACTGCAACAAAGATTGAAGATGTATACGCAAATCAGTTCGGCTTTGAACGAATCACGCTGTTTGATTCAATTATCTGATAAGTAGAACACAAAGCAGTCGGATAAAGTTACAAAACAACGTCGTTGTCCTACATGAGTAAGGTTGATATTGCCAAATATAAATAATAATTATCGGGAGTAATCATCTCAGTAAATCAATTCAAGGAAGCGAAAATAATAGCAGCAATTAGTTGCAAAATTTAATATAAGATTGCTTGGAAAATGTCAAAATTACATTGTCTTTTATGTTATCTTGAATGAAAATTTAAGAAACATCCAACAAGATAATTATTTCATCTTTTAAATCTTATATGTATACCAAGAAATGTTGTTTCAAAAAAATACCTACTGGTCTTAAGCTCTATCAGCAATCATTGTTAATGCGTTACAAGAAGATTACTGTACCAAATTATGCATTCATTGCGAAGCAGAATGCAAACATTTACGGTAAGATAAAGATAGAAAAATCCTAGGTTACCCATACCCAACTTTCCGACTAATTCGTTGACATACCAAAGCGTCTAAACACTTTTTAATTATTCAATTTCATGAAGCCACAGCCACTCTGGACCCCAACCTAGCGTCAGTCATAGAATAATAATGTCATGTCATGTCAGTGGCCATTGACGTTTATCAAAATCTGACAATTCGCAAGCACGGCGACGAAGGATGTGGATTCTGTCAGACTGTTTTTATAAAACCTGATAGCGCCGTTCATCCCAGTGATCTGTAATTTGGTGTTTACATATTTTTAAAGTCACTGGAGGATGAGCAAATATCAATTTGGTCAAAATCGGATGAATCCTTAAGAAAACACATGTAACATTTGCCACTTCCGGTTGTCAGATTGTCACCAAAAACAGTCCAATTCGTCCCCTGGTAATTCCAAATACAAATATGTACCAAATTTCAGCCTAATCCGTCTGAAAATCCGTTTTTTTTTTCAGTCGATTACAATACTTTCCTTCTAGGATACTAGTCGGAAAGTAAAAAAACTTAAGTCTCTCAGTTGTTTTATGTCATCAAGTCAAAACGTTTAAACAAATGATGACAAAAAAAACTATCGTTTAATACCTGTAGGTCTTTTTCCTTGTGGTTCTGATGACAATTCGAATTTTCCATCGCCACAGGTGAAATAACATTGCTCAACAACTGTTTAACACATAAACAACAGCACAAGACTAATAATAAACTGGCACTAATTACTACAAGTTATTAATCGTTAACTTTGCGATTAGAATCCCTTCTTCCTGCACAGGAGGTGATTAATATTAAATCAAAATAAACGGTAAACGTTATTTGCAAGTAAGTTTGGTATTTTTGCGATAGCCACGTCGTCGTGTTTAATGTTTATTATAAACAGTTTATACGTTAATTTTCTCCGCCGTCCGTAATGATTTTATCAATTGAAATTGGATTAGTAGCTCTAATAATATTTCTTTACTTGGTACGTATGTGTGAATCATACCGGATTTCTTATCGAGGTGATTAACGGCATTGTATTACAACTCTGTTACGCAAATTGAGTCTTGGAAAAAATTGGGACCGTTTTAGAATTTCGAGATTAGGTAACCAAGTTAGTCAACATTTTACAACAATGCTGGAGCAAACACTACTTTATGACACAAAATCACATGAATGGAATTTATTATATTTGATTGTTGCAATTATGTAGATTTTTTGTTTTGTTTTAATCTTGTTAAGTGCCATGACAGCAAATTGTGTAATAATTTTGTATTCTCCTACAATTCCGGAGAATATAATCATCCTAATTGAATAACATATAACCTCGCGCGATATGAGAATTTTGTTATCGATTTTGTGATCTTGACCCACTTGTAATTCATTTCCTGCCCTTTTAAACCGAACAATAGAAAAAAAGGTTTCGAAATTCGATGACAAATAAACGTCTCGAAAAAAAAAAACAGCAAATTCAAGGAAACTGGTTAACTAATAAAACAAAATATAATATAGCATGATATATAATAAATATATCATAATATATCATCGTAAGACATTAGTTAACACCATCTCCAAAATAATGTCTTTCCCATTTAGCTACAAATACGCATTAATGTCATCTCCAAACTACTTGGATAAATTTAGCACCTACAAATGTCCAAACTCATCTACGTCATTAAAAATTTCCTCAAGAGGCTGAAGAAAGATTTTGGACAAACACCAATCAAACTTATCGGGCAAACTCAATCTTTTAAAGCAAATACAGCACCAAAGAATGTCCAAAGGGTTATACACCAGAAGAAATTTCCTCAAGAGGCTGAAGCAACCTTTTGGACAAACACCAATGAACTTCCTCGGCAAATTTAGCACCTTCGAGTGTCCAAACTCATCTAAGTCATTAAAAAAATCCTCAAGAGGCTGAAGGAAGCTTTTGGACAAACACCAATCAAACTTATCGGGCAAACTCATTTTTTTTTAAAGCAAATACAGCACCAATGAATGTCCAAAGGGTTATACACCGGAAGAAATTTCCTCAAGAGGCTGAAGCAACCTTTTGGACAAACACCAATCAACTTCCTCGGCAAATTTAGCACCTTCGAGTGTCCAAACTCATCTAAGTCATTAAAAAATTCCTCAAGAGGCTGAAGGAAGCTTTTGGACAAACACCAATCAAACTTATCGGGCAAACTCAATCTTTTAAAGCAAATACAGCACCAAAGAATGTCCAAAGGGTTATACACCAGAAGAAATTTCCTCAAGAGGCTGAAGCAACCTTTTGGACAAACACCAATGAACTTCCTCGGCAAATTTAGCACCTTCGAGTGTCCAAACTCATCTAAGTCATTAAAAAAATCCTCAAGAGGCTGAAGGAAGCTTTTGGACAAACACCAATCAAACTTATCGGGCAAACTCATTTTTTTTTAAAGCAAATACAGCACCAATGAATGTCCAAAGGGTTATACACCGGAAGAAATTTCCTCAAGAGGCTGAAGCAACCTTTTGGACAAACACCAATCAACTTCCTCGGCAAATTTAGCACCTTCGAGTGTCCAAACTCATCTAAGTCATTAAAAAATTCCTCAAGAGGCTGAAGGAAGCTTTTGGACAAACACCAATCAAACTTATCGGGCAAACTCAATTTTTTTAAAGCAAATACAGCACCAATGAATGTCCAAAGGGTTATACACCGGAAGAAATTTCCTCAAGAGGCTGAAGCAACCTTTTGGACAAACACCAATCAACTTCCTCGGCAAATTTAGCACCTTCGAGTGGCCAAACTCATCTAAGTCATTAAAAAATTCCTCAAGAGGCTGAAGGAAGCTTTTGGACAAACACCAATCAAACTTATCGGGTAAACTCAATTTTTTTAAAGCAAATACAGCACCAATGAATGTCCAAAGGGTTATACACCGGAAGAAATTTCCTCAAGAGGCTGAAGCAACCTTTTGGACAAACACCAATGAACTTCCTCGGCAAATTTAGCACCTTCGAGTGTCCAAACTCATCTAAGTCATTAAAAAATTCCTCAAGAGGCTGAAGGAAGCTTTTGGACAAACACCAATCAAACTTATCGGGCAAACTCAATTTTTTTTAAAGCAAATACAGCACCAATGAATGTCCAAAGGGTTATACACCGGAAGAAATTTCCTCAACAGGCTGAAGCAACCTTTTGGATAAACACCAATCAACTTTTTCGACAAATTTAACACCCACGAATGTCCAAATTTGTTTATATCATTAAATCAGCCTTTCTCAACGCTGACAATACAGATTATCAAGACATTAAACCGATCTTTAACAGATTTTATCAGAAGACAAAAACACACCACATCGAAATTATCAAAGAAACAACTTACATTATAAATCCCGGCTCGATCTTCTCATCTTCATCAGGAAGGTCCTCCCATTCATCACTTCTATCACTAGAACTGACACTGGTCGCCTTATAGTTCAACACGTCTTCAGTCCAACTAGGTATCGACCTTCCGTACAAACTGTTACTCTGCTGATCAGAAGACACCACGGAGTCCCTATTCGAACCAGAACCCCACTCAACATTCCCCAACATCTCATAATTGTCATCACAAGTCACCCGAAACCGAACACCACTACCGATAGATTCGTAACCATTAGAGATGACCTCTTGATTGGTAGAATACACAGAATTCTTCGATGGCAAAGCAGGTGGTGACAACTCCTCTTGCCTTCTGGGCAAAGGTGGAGGATCATCTTGTCTACAAGGCAGGACTTCGTATATATTCTCCTTCTTCTCGAGATCTCTTGGTGTGACAGCTTCGTATCCATCGTCCTCACGTTGCTCGATGTCTTCGTATTTCGGTGGTGGTTTGAAGTATTCGTAACTATGGATGGGTTCCTCTGGGTGTTCCTGGAGTTCTTCGTAATCAATCTCAGGCTCGGGTATCTTTGGTTTGAGCTTTTTAATCTCAAAGGGTCTTGGAGGTTGGATTGGTGGTCGTGGTGGTTCAATCATCTCCTTGGGTTCTTCGGGAGGTGGGTTGACCACGTCGTAGTCATCCTCCTCAAGAGTTGGGTGAAGTTGTGGTGAAGACGTTGGTGATTTATCATTTTTTCTCCAGAGGAATGAACTGTTAGGTTTGAAATCCGATAGATCCGATTCAGAATGCGAGGTTCTTAGTTCTACATCGTCAGGTTTAGTTTCGAAGATATCAATTGAGGACTTTGGTTTCGTGATTGGAATGTTAATGACAGGTACGTTTATCTCAGCCTTTCTCTCCGGTTTCTGCTCGATCTTCACCCTGAATTTTTTCGTGCAGTTTTTGTTGATTAAATTCATGGTTTCCGGTGTGAACTTCTTCTCTGGTACTTTTGGTTTCTCCTTGGGGATGTTTATTAATGTTTTCGGGACGTCGCTCTTGCACTTTTCGAACCTCTCTATGGTGGCTTTGACGTTAACAGACCTCTTGATAACATCAGGCTTGACTTTAGAATCGGTCTCATCTTCTAAATGAGTAATTTTGGCACGAACACAATTCTTGTCTATACTAGGAGTTTTCTTGACGCTGGCTTTCCGAACTATGGAAGGTTTCTTCGTGACAAACGAAGGTTTCTCATCAATTTTCATCTTAACGCTTGGTTTCTTTAATAGTTTTATCGAATCGCCCGGTTGGAGTTTCTGACTGTTAACCCTTCGTACCAACCTAGCGAATTTCGGATCTGACAAAATATTCTTCTTCTCCGCGATCATCATATCGAATTTTGAAGTTAACTCTGCGACGAGGCTGCCTTTTATAGGCGCTTTGGCCTTTTTATAAACTGACGACGAACGTTTTATCTTGTAACTTATACGCTTGCATGGGGGTCTTCTTGGTTTGTCTTCTTGTTCCGGTTCATCTTTGACTTCTTTGTGTTCACTGATTACAGCGCTGGTTGATGCTGGTTGTTGAGGTTCTGGTTCTTCGCCTTCAGCCAGAGAAAGGTTAAGGAAGGCTGTTCTAGATTCTTCGATACTTCTTCTTATGACGGTCGAATACAAGAAGGAATGGTTGGATTGAAGCCGCTCCTCGAAGGTGTAACGTGTGTCCTTTTTGTACTCTTCTAACCCCGTGTGGTCCAACGTCTTCGACCATACTAACGGGCTCATCGGAACAGCCATGCTATCTGCAAAATAAATATAATCTCTTTATCTTATCGTACTGGCTTACTGTCATATCGCACGATCAAAACAACAAACGACCATTTGTGTAGTTAAATATGTTTGTTAAACGGATGTTAGAGAAGAACACGGAAAACTGATGGTTTGTAGATTATGATAACATAATCTACCATAGGCTACGCAAAACAATGAATTGTTACAAGGAAGTTATTCTTGTGGTGCAAACAATGCTTCCTAATAATAATAATTACTCTTTATTCCGTTTTGAAATATCAACAATGCTAATACAATGGTGGGTAAGCTTGAGCATTATTACAAAGACTGTAATGAAAAGTGAACGTTATTGGGTCTTGTATTTCCGACCGATAATATATTACCTACTGATGAGTGGAGTTTACGATAGAAGTATCATCTATCAGTGGAAACACTACATCGCCATCGCTATTATACGTTTTTGATTCACCATGAAGTAGTCCTTCAGTACAGCGGTTGAAACGGTTGTCAGGAAAAGATTCCTGTGACAATTTTTTACCCGGCACCGTTCGAGTCATCCATATGGAGCGATTAGCAAGTCGTGATTTTACTTTCTTTTTTGCTGGAAGGCCCATAGTTTACACGATAAGGAAGTTTAACGTAATTGGTGTTGACACTGAACGATATGCCCTCCATCTAGGAAAGTGATGTGTTATACCGACTACATTCTATTCGGCGAAAGGTCTTTCGTTTTTTCTTAATTGTACACGAACAAGTCTAGATTAGGATACAACCTAATAAATTTCGCAACATGAAGAACTGTATTGTGCTAATTATTATCGTTATCAAGTTAACGTTAATAATAAGTTAACGTTATCTGCCATCAAATTCCTAACAGCAATCTTTGCACAATCAACAAATTGATTAACAATTACTAGACAGTACCGGAAGTAGCGGGATTCTAACAATTGTATGGCCGGTGCTAGTTTTCAGTGTCCAGAGGACCGTTTTAACAGCACGCGATTGTAGCCAACGCGGATGCAATTCTGAAAGACGTAACGTGTCTTTTAACTGTCTAGTTGTTGTTACCGACGAGGAAAATCTAAATTCGCAACTACTTATTTGGCTGTTAAAGTGGAAATAGACTTGTTCACGACTGTTTACGTAAGTTGCCTGGTTTGTTTTGTCTTGTGGGTTTGTTGAGGAATGTGAAAACGCGAACGATAGAGAAGAAATGGGAAAGTAATTTCCTATTGACCAAAAATTTAGGAAAATCCCAAAGAATTGCCTTTTGGTACTTGGTAGAAACAAATCTATATTTATATGATGATGGACTATGCGTGCTTGAAAATAATAGCTTTGTTTACTTATTTATCATGTAGTTCAGAAATACTAAACTAGCTGTGAAATTACAGTTTGAGTGTAATTTTGTATGTGTAATGTAATGTGTAACTTATTTCACCCTTAAAATTTAGACAACTAGCTAAGTGGATGCAATAAATACCTTAATCTTAAGACAAATAACTATATACGGCTGGTTGTGTTGTAAACACCATCAAGTATTGTAAACACCATCAATTGTTGTAAACACCACTGCAATTTTATTACTGTATACTGAGTTTAATTGTTTTCTAATACTTAAACATTCCACACCCAAAAGATACACCATATCTCATATTTCAGTGCCATATTTTACATTTTTATTGTTACACAAGGGAACACATTTCCAACTTTTTGATACAACAAAATATTATTTGTTCCAGATTATATTTGCCTTACATAACTAGAAAATAAAATTGGATTTATTGTAACAGGTCTAGATTTACATATCCAGCGATACTTAAAAAAACTGAGAAAACTGCAACAAAATCAGTTGACAAATTATATAAACTCAAAGAATATGCAGAAGTACTGCTTTCAAGCTGTATTTTGATGAATCGATAAGAAGCCACCATTCAGAAGGATCGTGGGGAATACCAAACTCAACTCGTTCATGAGACCCTCAACATCGTGACATAACGTAAAGATCCTTCCATTATAAAATACGTTTTAAAAGGCTCGTTACGCTTTGTAATGAAGACACTGGCACATCTCGTGCGAAAAAAATCTATTCCTGTAGCCTAGAACCCAATAACTCTGCTTTTTCTATTGATAAACCTAAGTCTTTAACCAAATCATTCAGTTCGAACTGGTTTATAAGGTGAGGTGTTCCTAAAACTTCAAATGGTGAATCTTCACGACTTGCCTGATTTGACCGAGTGATTTCAGACACTCTGACAAATCAGGCAAGTTTCTTCAAACAGGCGAAATTTCTCTGTGTCAAAAAAAAGATGATGAAGAGGATGGTGCACTTGGGAGAAGATGGTTCTCTCCATGAGGGATAGGTCGCGATGCTGATGGCAAATTTGGATATTTTATTTTATGCTTATCCTTCTTTCAATATCAGGAGACGCGTATCGTGCAAAAATAGGCTCTGTAGGACCCTTGTGTTATTGTTAGACGTCCTTTTACAATATTAATAAGTATTGCTAAGTGTTATCACTATTTGGAATATAAGTTTCTAATATGTAACCATAAATCTCATTCTTGACATTAAGATATGTGCAAAAATTAACAATGTAGGACATAATTAACAATTTTATTACCGAGTAAAGTTCAGTAAACTATTACGGAATTATTAGTGCCAAGTTTTGAGTTATACAACCCCTTAAAATTTATTTTATGCCAATTTACAACAAGTTTACTACACAATTAATTTAATACATTGGTATATTTAATACAAAGTATTCGCAGAAGCCTTTCTAACATTATTCGTCCAGTTCAAACGAAAGCATTTATCTTCGATGACCAAGTCACGGACTATTTGTTACAGAAATCGAATTACATAGATGACCTGTGTTAAATTGAGTCCTTTCATTTCGTTCTTTCTCTCGCCCTGGAATATTATCTCTGGTAGTTTTGCCACTTAGCGGTATTCTTTCAGATTCGGAATAAATTGCTGTTATTATCGCAAATTATCATTACCGACGCTTCTTGTACCATCAATTTAACCGGTGCAATCGATTGAGTCCCAAACATTGACCTAGATATTAAATTCAAACAGTATAATTGTTGTGTTAGTTGTTATATAGAGTTTTCGATTATTATCATCTTTATAATGTCCATCTCGGCAAGAATGAAAGAAATACTGAGAACACTATGTAATACTGAGAATTAGGATTGCACATTGTTAGATTGTTTACCACATGTCTTGCCACCTGTGTTTGTACTTACAACTATGATGTCTATAATATATTATATCTTTTCCAACGTCTTTTCTGATAACGAAGTTCCTATGCTTATAATTTTTTGCTATTGTTCTTAATACATAACTGAAATATCGAAGTTCATAGTTAAGGTCAATATTGTTTGAGAAGGGGGAAAACCATGTTGGCCAAATAACGCTGTAGCATCTTGATGAAATAATGTTAACTTATCACGATTTGCAGAAACTTTTGTTAAAGCAAACCAGAAACAGTGAGGATCGTTAGGAAACGGGATATCTAATTATCATACATCAAATAATGTTCGAAAAAGTATGAAATCTTATTTCCATTTCCATGAAAAAATTATTGATGCTTGCACTATGTCAATGTTTACTGTCTCGACAAATATATGCAGCTGTGTTGTCTAGCACGTACATACGTATTGTGTGTGTTGTGTTTTGAAGTTAAATGTCGCTTGCTGAGAATAATAGTGGCTAAGTGCAAATTCACGCACTACGTATGTAGTTTTGCTACTATGATTCTCATCAATAGAAGAGTTGGAAATCAAAAGTGTCTAAGTACCAAATATTTAGTTTCTAAGAAACTGGCAAACTTTATATAAAATTTCAAAATGAGTACTTCCCTTTTTTCCCGTGTTTAGTGTCTAAACACTTTTCTAAACTTTAAAGACTTGTGTCAATAATTTAGTTTGACAGTTGGGTGGGAGCCACCCCGGATTTTATAATCTTGGGAAAAACTCATCAACAGGAAATTGATTGACATCTCAAATCTGCATAATCTCACGAAATCGTTCGCATTTTCCTGACTTTCCATCACTTCCATGCTGCGTGGCGATCTCACAAATAGTTTAAGGTACAAGACCGGTCACGTAAACCATTTTCACGTTTTCAGACAGGAAGGAATTTTTTAGTCTTACACGCGCATGTTACAATTTCCATATGGGTAATTATCTAAGCACGCGTTAGACCTGTTAATTAACAATTTATATACAAACATAGATACGTGCACCAGTGTCACTTTCTCGCGTTTTCTCTGAGCAATTGTCCTTTGAAGGCAGAACACGCGGCGGGAATACCATATTCCAGTCATACTATTTCTCATCATAAGCATATCCTATTATCCTCCTCAACACCGGATGTGCACATTGCAAAATAACCACTGGTTTCATGTCTAGAAGTTGGCAATTGGCATACCAATTGACAGTGTCTATTGATGGTCTTATAGTTCCAGTCAACTATTCACATTCGATAGTTGAATTTCTTTAAAAGGGGATTGTTACCAATAACCATTGTAAGTTATTGATTCGAATGTTGTTTATTGTGGAGACAGTCACGTTTTAAGACTAAGATTGCCTTCTGATATTGGAAGAAAGCAGGAGAAATGCTCTGAAAGGTAGTAGTACCGATCTTTCTGGTACCACACCTACATAAGGCACAGGTGGTCTTACAACTTTTCGATCAGGTTAATAAGATACAGTTTTCCCTTTTCAACTTTAATGAACAATAATTAACTCACGCTTGCTTCATATCATAAACCATCTACAATATTTCAATATCGTACACAGAGAGAACTCTATTCTTGGATATCAAGAAAAATTATTCTTCCGTAGGACGAAGAGGATTTTTTTCTATACAAATAATATTTTATTCTAATAAGAATTTCAATATAGTTGTTTCAACGGTTAGGTATTCTTACGATTTAAGAATTTAGTATGTTTAAGTATATTTTTCTCTGACGAAGAAAGAGTTATTCTTCAATAAAAAAGTAGACGTTGGTCTTACAACAACAAAAATATGTCGATGGACGAAAAATATATGCTTCAACGAAAAAAACAGTTTCTTGATCCAAGATTCTTACTCTGAGAGATACATAGAAAGTTGTGCAATTACTTTACAGATGGCGCTAGCAGTTTCTCGCGTCTTTTGCCACATATTACCGTTATATAAATTCGACGATATTGAGTGTTCGTATATTGTTTGTTTACATCTATGCATAAGAGTTTTATTTCATGAATGACTTACAACGATTATGAAGAAAACCAGGATTGTAGTGGAATAGCCTACACAGAGAGAACTCTAATTCTTGGATATCAAGAAAACATGTTCTTGCGTATATAGTGTAGCATGAAGAGGATATTTTTGCCATCCAAATTATATTTTATTCTTTAGGTTTAAGAGTTTAGTATGTTTATGTTGAGTATATTTGCTCTGATGAAGAAAATGTTATTCTTCTATATATAAAAAAGTAAGACGTTCGTTTTACATTAACAACAATATTTTGTACCGTTTGGGCGCAGATATTTTCAAGAAATCATTGCAACAGATTCAAAACGCGTATTTCCGCTGAAATCCCAATTTTTCACCGATTACAATACTTTCCTTCTAGGGGACGCATAAACAAATAACGGATAAGGAGTACAATTTCCTTCTTAAGCGCTCTTATCTGTCATCGTAATGCCGCCATTGTCGCATTATGTTTATTAATATTCAATCCTTGTTCTCTTTGTCTATTGTCTGGTTTTATTGTATGTGGTTTACTGTATCGGTTATGGAAGTGGTACTTTATTTTATTTATTTTATATCTCCCGTCGATGATCACCAGTGGACTCTCCAAATGGTCACTCAAGGTTGTGGTGTCAACGAATGATATTTTATTCAATTTTGCTTGAGTATTCGTGGTAAGAAAACGCCATTTCCGGATGGAATCATATTTACTAACCCCTACTTTTTCTTGGGAAGTCTTCATTGATTCGATTTCTACCTATAGAAATGATTGTAATGAGCATTGTTACAAACAAGGAAGAACAATGAAAAGAATTGTAAAAGTTGATGTATAATAAGTCTATATTTTTATGTTATAAGTCTGAATCTTTAGTTCGATAAACTATTGATCTGTCTGCATATAAATCATAATTATCATTTAATTAAAACTCTACGAAAAAAACTAAGCAATTATCTTTATTTATGGTGATTTGTTGTGATTATGTGACAGTAACACAGTGCAGCTTTATAATATTTCCGAGCGAGTGCAAGCAATCGTTTTCCTTTTGAACACACTTGGTCATTAGGGCGTGTTATCGTTTATTGAAAATAGAGATTATAATTTCCATTATTTTGTTATTGATTTAAATTGATTGTTTTGAGAAGAAAAGCAGTCAATCTACTTTTAATCCGTCAAATAAACCCATAAGGTCCATCTTAATCTAATTTTAAACCTTGATAAAAATAACGTCGTCGCCACAATACAATAGCTCTACATATAAACGTAATTTATTACTTAAATTATGTATTTGGAATCATGGATATAGTAAACTGTAAGACACAAGTAGGTATGTAATAAACAAAACGGTATTTCCCATAGACAGGATAGCAGCTATTAGCTGGCATGTTGAAATAAGGAAACCGTACAATTTCCTTTGGAGGCCTTATCCTGTGGGTCAAAACGATCGACAGGAACTGTAAATTATAATCGAATTTATGCCTACAGGTAAACACACTTTTGAAATATACCAAGAAATTATTTCCGAGAATAATATTTGCATAAAACCCAGGTGTGTTTACAATCTTAAATTTCGTTATCTCCCATGTTTATATGGATATGGTATTGATCGGTTTATTGGTTATATATTTCGTAATTTTGATTACTTATAAATAGTTGATGTATTCATCAGCATGAAAATGTTGTTGAGAAAGAAAGTGAATGAAGCATTTGGTATTTAAATTAATTTTCTTGCTGTTCCTTGTCATTTTTAACACCTTTCCCCAAGAGAGACACTTTTTGTATGTAGAGAGTGTGTTCTATTTATAGCACAACTAAAGATATTGTGGTTTAAAAATCTGCAAAAATCTGGGTTACTGTATCAGAACTCGGGACCAATAAAAAATCCAATCAATAAACTGATAAAAATCATTAAACAAATCGATTTTAATTCATGTGACGTTGATTATACCAACCCAACTCCTCAAGATCCATCTCTCAAGTGACTGGACATAATTTGCAAGGCGCAGCAATTCAGCGTAAACATAAGGGACACGTCTCCTTAAAAAAATCCTCAGACATCTCCCTACCTCAAACGGGTTCTTTCTGTGTTTTCCAGAGGCCATACACATGATGAGTAACCCTGGTATTTGGTGCAGTGCTTAAGAAATCGAAGAGAGCATGCGTGACTCACTCCGGATGAGGGACCAACACCAATCTTACGTTCCAAGAAGAGCCAACGGGTTGGAGGATGCTGAGAAAAAAGTCTCTGTGGCGTTGAGAAGAAAAATAATATGCAGAAGAAGATGGATGGCATGCTTTTTCGTTGGCATTTGTCCATAACAGTTATTTATGTACCAAGGTCGTAAAGTAGATGTTTATGCTCATGAATGCGACATGTTTAGTTGCCCGAAAGGATTAAACTCGATTAGGCACGCGGTACATACAAAATTTTATATCTTACCCGTGATTTCTTCCTCAAAAATCATAATTTGAAACTGACATTAGACATTTGACGTAACATGACATTTATGCGTCGTGCAGTGGCAGTTTTGCATGTTGATTACCTTAGCAACCTTTAATGCCCTCTAGGGCCCTAAGTGGTACTTTATGCCTGCGTATCTTCAGCAATTTCACCATCTTTGACATATTAGATCATATCCAAAAATCGCCAACCAATCCATCAACAAACAAATACGACTCAGCATCTCAAACAAAGCGAAATTACCATATTTCGATTGGCAACTGTTCACCTTGACTCTTGGTACAGAAGAGATGGGTTTTAATTAAAACCAGTTGAGGTTAGGCTCATATAACATCCAATGGTTGGGAATCAATTTCGTAAATTATATGATAGCGGCACGCGTGTTTAATCAACTGGCTTTCGGAATGTCATTGTACTGTATTTTTTCGCAATGATACTCGCTGTCGCCCGTTGTTTGTTGGATTTGTAAACCAGAGGCAAGCAGAGGTTGTTTGTCATTGGGAACAAGTAGCTAGCGTTTTATATGCTGGACATTGTGGATGGCAAACCACACCTTTTTAGCGTTATTTCGTAATGTGAAAAGAAGCACTGAGAAGTCGAATTTAAGTAGTTCAAGTTTAAACAAACAAAGTAGTTTGGAGCTATTGAAATTAAAGCCTAAACTATTTTATATTTTTCTATTTCCTAATGAAAATGAGAGTTTATAGGATTGTATATTTCTATGGTTCGTAATTAACCTTTCTTTTGTAAATTCCAATAAAATATTGTTTGGTTATACAAGGGAACAAAGGTCCTTCAACCAGAACAGAGATGACATAGTTTTGTTGACCTAACATCATTTTTCATAGATCAAGTCATCAAAGTGTTGTGACAGAGAGAACCATCCTCTCCCAAGTGCGCCATCCACTTCATCATTTTCAATTTTTGACACAGAAGAGATTTTGCCTGTTTGAAAAAACTTGCCTGATTTGACAGAGTGTCTGAAATCACTCTGTCAAATCAGGCAAGTCGTGAAGATTCTCCATTTGAAGTTTTAGGAACATCTCTATAAACCAGTGCGAACTAAATGATTTGGTTAAAGGCTTGTTTATCAAAACAAAACAAAAAGAGTTATTGGGTTCTAAGTTACAGGAATGGAATCTTTTCGCTTGAGGTGTGACAGTGTCTTCATTAACAAAGGGTAACGAGCCTATTAAAGCATATTTTAAAATGGAAGGATCTTTACGTGTACGTCACGATGTTGAGGGTCTTATGAACGAGTTTGATATTCCCCACGATCCTTCTAAATGGTGGCTTTTTATCGATTCATCAAAATACAGCTTCAAAGGAGTACCTTTGCATATTCTTTGAATTTACATAATTTAACTGATATTCTGGACCTGTTACAATAAATCCACTTTCAGCTTCTAGTTATGTAAGGCAAACATAATCTGGAACAATTTTTTTTTTGTTTTTTCAGAAAGTTAGAATTTTTTTCCCTTGTGTTATATAGCAAATTGCCTGGCTAAATATCACCATTGTATGAATGAGTAGATTATTATACAGTGAGAAGAAAACTCACTGCGTTGTTCTGTAATTTGCAGTCATTTAGACTTTTCAAGAAACGATCAATAAAGTTACACAGATAACGTTCGTTGGTTAAGCAAAAGGTTAAGCTACTGTTTGATTCAAATTAATCAATCATTCATTACAAATCACAGAACAGCGTGGTACCATTTTCTTCGGTAAGCAGCATGCGCAATCACAATAAAAGCAGCAAATGTACTAATCACCAAGACTTGCAAAACTATGCAAGAACGCAGCTATATCGCAATCAATTCCGATCTCATGGAGCCATGATGCAAGCATAATATTACATTTCTAGGTAACTGATTTTTTTCCATCGCTCAGACCTTTATAACTTCTAGCATTTCGAGCATTTATATAACATTCGCAACACTTCTTGCGGTGCTTTTTGTGGTTATTCAACTGGTTTGCCCAATGTAGACTTCTACTGTGCTATAATTAAGTCAGATTTGCAGCACTTGTATCGTCTACACACCCATCTGCATATAAATACTATTAATAGATACTATAATATCATGTTTTGTTGGTACATAGTAGAATATACATTAACCTCCAGGTGTTGGATATGCGATCTGTATAATATGCGACGTTCTTGTTGTCTTGTTATTGTAGTAGTAGTAGTACGTTGTGTGTTCATTACGGTAATTCTAAATGGCATGCATGTTAAATAGCACCCAGTTTCAAGTTCAGGTTTTTTTTAAGTATCAAGTATAATACCCTGCAGTCAGTACTGAATCATATGTGAAAGTTGTTGAAACACTATCCGCATAATATAGATATTTACGTCATAGATTGTATCAAAAATTATTACTAATCTTAAGTAGGTATAATATATCTACCTATACTAATTACGAACTTTCAAGTGTAGGGCGCGTTCAGCGGAATCGCCCATTTTCGGCGACATTTGCGATCGAGTAGCTGCAAAATTGGGCTTTTCGATATTACTTTTGACGCTCGAATTGAAAAAAGGACACAATTCCGCGTGGACTGCGCGATATTTTGTAAATTAAATGCGTCAATTTTGAAAAAAATCACGTTTTTGCACCTCTTCGGGTGAAGGCGAACCTCGAGAAAATGTCACGTGACGTCTAGAAATTCCGACAAGCGGATTGATGAACGTCAAAAATTTACATTTTTTATCCGTTCCTGCCGACCTTATAAAAGCCGCTCGCGCTCATGTCTTACGATAAGATCCCTCTAAATACCCTTCGCAAAGAGTTTTGAGCAAAAAAACGGCCTTAAAAACAATTTTCGATCCAAAAAATCGATTTTTGTCGACCCGTGTTTTGCTGCTATTACCACAGTAACGTCAAACCCGAAACGCCCCCTGCCGGACATCATAACAACAGTAACAGATAGCAGATAACCTAAAATGTATCCTAAAATGTCCATATTGCGAATGTGGACAGGTGGGAAGCCTTAACCACATATTTCTAGAATGCCCAATAACCAAAGTCGAAAATTTTGACATATACACAGAGCTAGTAACCACTAATAGTCAAAAATAAAAAAAAACAATGATTCTTGGGTTGTAGCAAATTTCCCTGATCCTAATCATCATTAATAAATTACTATTAATCAAATTTATTAATAACTATTAGAAAATTAGTTCAACCGTTTCAAATAGATAAAAATTGTTGATAAACCCACTCGCTAGCAACATCCTGTCGCTTAATTTAGATTTAAACGGCGCACATTGCCACTGTATGTACCATTAGTACGACCGGAAATGCATTTTCTCATTTTCATCAAGAACATATAGTTAGTCTAGGCGAAAACTACAAGCCAACTAGACTGTCTTGGCGTCAACAAAATACAAATATCCTTGTAAATCTACTGAAAAAAAAAAAAACAATAACTCGTAGAATTACGCAATAAGCAATAAAGAAGAGGAGGTTTCCTTTCAAGTTTTCAATGAACGAAAGCCGTATTGTAAGCATGGGAATTTCTTGCGTTTTACTCGCACAAGGTAGTGATTTGCTTGTTTGGTAATTTTTGTTATGTCGGTATTTACAAAATGACAAAATTACAATTGCAAAATGGCGTGGAAGTTGTAGCATCAAGTGATTGTGGTGTTGTGACATCAATTATGTCGTTATAAACAGAAACCATGTGAAATTATAATAAAAATATTGGTGTAATTATTTTTATGGCTTACTTATTTCTATGACAAGTTTAATTACTGCGTAAAGTATGTCCTAATAGGGCATGATTTTTGACGAATAAACACACGGGTAAGACATAAAATGTTGTGTATATCTCGGGCATAAAGCGATGTTTCCACTCTCAAACACTACTTTATGGTCATGGAAGGAGGATGGTACAAAAATGGCAAAATAAAGTAAAGAAAATTTTAAATTACTCTACCATAAGAGCTTCTTTCACTGTGTGTGTGTGTGTGTGTGTGTATGCTCGGCGCTTGAAAAAAGAAGAATCTAAAATAGGTTGTTGACACCGCTTATTAAGTACAACAGCGCCACTGCGTCGCTGTAACGATCCATTTACTGCGCCCTGAAACTATATTTCAGCAACTGCCTGCATGTCTGCATCAAAAACACTCTGGTCTGGTTTCTTTGGTAATTAAAATAATCATTGTCCGCCTTCAATTATGGGATTATTAATTCAAATAAACATAATTTTTCTACAGAACAATATTTAATACAAAATTAAAATATACATTATTATGCATAAACAGTTTTCTGATAAAAACTACAACATTAGTAAGTGAATGTTAGGCTTATTCTTTTCAAAACAGTTTCTCAATCGATTATTATTAAAAGATATAATGTTTATGGATATACAGAAAAAAATAAACGTTGAAAACTCATTTGTTTTGTAACTTCTCCGATGTTAATGGCCAGCAATAAAAGATCTTAATTGCATGTAGCCTTTTAAATTAGCTTATCTCTCGTCTGTTTCTTGAACCAGGACCGACATAATTATTGTGTTCATGAAGATATAACCACCATAAGGTTGTTACAAATGCAATAAGCTTAGATGCACTCTTTCGTTGGTGTCAATAATAAATTTTTGCCACCAACTACATCAAAAATATACCGACAAACATAATAAATAATGTCAGAGTGTAGGATATAAATACACCACAGTATTTGGAGATGATCCTAGATGCAAAGTCACTTGTCCTTAAAGACAGAGGAGTATTGGTTCTTTGGGAAGAAATAGAAAATAAGATTAAAGTTACAAGTCTTAAAAGAAAAGAAGCTATTCATGGTAATGATTAGTTTATTAATGAATCTAAACATCCCCTTGCATCTACCAATCTATCCTCAAGCCATATGGGATACGGCGCAATTGCAGCAATCACCATCGAAGAAAAGACAAGCAAAACACAAGAACGCGTGTGGTGCGTGTTTCTCCGCACCAGTTGCTAATCATATCTTCGGTTTTATGCGTTGCAGCGTTCCAGTGTTGTTGCTGCTGATATTGCAGGCGATTCGACATGCCATGATTGCGTACTGTTATAATAATTAGAGAGGATACTGCATTTCCTAGTAGCCTTGACGAGGAAGAAGTCGCAAAAAATGCGCATTCTTGCCCGTCCGGCCTTCGCTGGTGTTGGCTACGCAACGGAGTCTTTTTGTGTGTCCGATAGCAGCCCAATGGAGAAAAAAAGGTGTGGCTAATGTATCAATAACCTACTTATTAGGCAGTATGGAGACACGGTTGATTTTGTAATCGGTTCTGTGTGTGTTTTTTAAACAAGTGAGTTTGATTATATATATTTTCTGCAGCATTTTTTTTTCTGTTTAGAAAAATCTTCACATTTGGCAACATCACTGGTCTCTCTAACGATCTATCAGTGGAAATACCACATCACTATTACGCGTTGTCGATTCATCATGAACCACAGCTCTTTCAACACTGCGGTTCAACCGTATCTTGTGTAAATACAATTTTGACCGCTGAAAAAACTGTACGAATCTTTCTGGACAAACCAATCTGCACTGAATGAAAGAGCCCAATATCATATCGATTTACTAAATTATGATATGCTGATAAAAGTATGTTGTTTTGCAACATATTTTTAGCCACACAAGCACGTGAGTAGGACCATTCTAAAAGGTGCCGATTTTGATCGAATGTGGATTAAATTGACTTCATACACAAAACATCCAACTTGTTTTAAACAAAGTCAAAAAACAACTGCGTCTTCCTTAACGACAATTCGCATCAAATTAACCAGACTAATTACCGCTCTCCTAACAAATCACTTTATAATTATTCCACCTGAATTGCCTATTGTATAACACCAAGAAAACAAGTAAAATGCTAAATACCTTCCACCTACTTTAAGACGAGCACGACGCAACGAATCAACAGCATCCATTTAAGTAACAAATGCAAAAACGAGGTCTTTGCGTGCAAATATTTCGTCGAATATTGGCGAAAGTACATTTCACTTGCTCTGTCTAGAATATTTAGGTCATGCTCGTATTTGGCCGTTTTGAAGAATTCGTAAAATGCCCCACAATCTCATTTTTCTTTTTATATGTGTAACGGTTCGTTTATGTCTACAAATGGTCGGCAGGAGTGCGCCTGGAGCCATTCTAACGATCTCTATGCCTTTGTGTTAATTGAAGAGAAAATGTAACGGGCCTAAGAGGTTAAGTCAACAATGCTGATATGATAACGAAGCGTGGTCAGAAGTGTGGTAAGATGGTTTCCTTACGAGTACAGGTTATGATTGTTTTGACACGTGTGTGTATAGATTTGTATGCATGTGTTGTGCTATTGTACTACTTAGAATACCAGAAGAAATAAATGACATTTCCGCTGAATCTGACATTTTATTTTGTCGATAACAATACTTTCCTACTAGGGTACTAGTCGGTAAGTAAAAAGTATCGCTTAATATGAATTTTGTTAAATTAAAAATCTGAGGTGGTAACTACAAAACTAGTTTTGTTGATAATGTTCGAATGACGTTCGTTTTTACTAGATAGCCACTTAAAAAGTAAATGCCTACAGACATTTATCATATTAATTGAAAAAAAAAAAATCTGATGTGGCCAGGCACATGACTTTATCATACGATACAGTCATGTTCAGGGGGGCAATTTGGAAGTTCAAGGGGCATCCGCTTACTATGATTTAATTTTTTTCTCCAAAAAATGGAATGGACATAAATTATACAAAATTTTCTCTACTATAGTTTATTATTTAACTATTTTGACGAAATTACAGAAATGGCGGCTAATTTGCAAAATCGTTGAAAAATGATAAGAGTAAACCTCGAGTTCCTTTGGGCCCTTTTGGACAAAACTTCTTTCAGCTCTAAGATTAGTCACGAAACTTCTAAATATGAAGTTTCGTCTCGATACCTTCAGTAGTTTCTCCGGAATCGTCGCCACAAAAAACGGGTACACACACACAGACATTTTTTTGTTCCTTGGTCAAAAATGTTCAGGGGGTCCAAAACGACCTATTTCCGCTAAAATCTCAATTTTTTTTTCGACACGATTACAATACTTTGTCATACTACGTATGATAAAGTAAAAATGATGACAATAAATAATTGTTGCTTCTATATAGAGCAGGCATTAAAACAACTATCGCCATGTACAAGTGTTGCATTTGCATTGCTATACACTATACTACATGATAAGGGTTATGATAATGATGTGGAACATGCAGATATATTATTTTTGCATACATTTAGTCAACATCGGTTTATTTATTGATTGAGTCAGCAAAATTGCGTCAGTAACAACCAATACGAGACAGCCAAATAACGGGTCTGATGTAACAAAAATACAAAGCACAGCGAAAACTCATTTGTAGTTTGCATTGTAAATAAATTCAGGTCATATAATTGCAGTTCATATTGCATCAGTTAAACCACAAAGTATGAAACTCAATCTATTAAAAAATATATTATAAAGAAAAACAACAAGGAATGAAACTAAACAATATTAAATTGCTTTGTTTACGTTTCTACACTATTGTTATCCCTGTCCTGATATAAATATGTTGACTACTTCTTGCTATAAAACTTTTATAAAGCTATAAAGCTTTTATAATATATCTACGTTAACTAAGTATATGCAACAAACACCTCTAATAACCTATTCAAAACACAATAGCCAATTTTCCGACCATTTCTATACCTGGGCAACCCTGTCATCCACCAAAAGAAGTCATGTTAATGCCTATTGTACACCATTTTAGTTCTATATAGACTGTATAGGATGGAGCTTTATAGGATGTATATGACATTAGAACGACGACTTAGTATTAATATCTCAATTTGAAATAAGCAGCATACCAACACAGCAACAATACACCATAGCAAAAGAACACGTTTACCTTGAACGGTTGACATACAATCCAGCTATTTCCCATCATAACATAACCACGGTAACGTACATCATATTATACCTATCACGTAATCACGCCGTTTAAAATCATTATCTAATACCTTACCGGTGGTATATGAATTTAATTTTCTATAGGATTAGCGATTTTTACATAATTATGCATGTATTGTCATCAAGAATACACAGTTTACGAAAGAGACAATTGATATTATGTTGGGTGTTTTCCCAATGTTCATGGTTTTCCCAAAAACACGAAAAAACATAGTTGTTACATACCTGTTTTTTTATGACTGAAAACACAACACGTTGTAATCCTGTGGTTGACCAACTAGAACCAGTCACAGAATTAATACACTATACGCTCACTCACATATTTCCGTTGTCAGCATCGTCAAAATCTGCAAGAGTAGCAAATATGTACCGAAATTCACTTATTTATCGAACCAAATGACAGCGAGAACTCACACCGCGCTGCGTAAGCATAACCAGACACCGTGTTCGAAAGCGCACTGAAGAAAAGGTCTGCTCGCCTCAAACTCTACGTCCAGCAGTCTGAGATCCTGGTGCTTGACATAGGTGACTCGTTTCTCTTCGGTTCTGCACGAACTCAGCCTCGTACTAGACGCTCGACTACAGAAATTCCTCAAATTCCAATCCTCGATCCTTGGGTTTGCTGATAAGTAGGAATCAGCACGACGTCTTGTTCTTGTTATCGTTATCTCACCACATCTCGCAATCATAGCTCGTAGTTTACTATTGGTTTTACTATTGTCTCATGAATGAACCAGAGCTATAGTAAGGTGTGATATGCGTTGCTGTGGAGTTATGTAGAAACTATAATGGTTACATTGCGCTGGTGTTGCGTTATTGGTTGTAATTGTGATAATTTGAGTAGAGCGAATGGAAAGTATGATGGATTTGCTGGTATTATGTAAGCCAGTGTACCCGCATCATATTTAGAATGGATGTTGATCAATAATGCTATGGTTGTTTTACTAGCGTGCTATTTGCTACTGGCTGCTAACAGCATAGTGTGACCACTCAGCAGCCGCTATTTTTGCATGCCGGCGAATGGTTCTGGCTGTTGCTTGTAAAGTTGAACATGTTGACCTTTCATTCGCCGCTATTTAGAGCTTGCGCTGCTGGCTTAGGCCAAATGTGGGACAAATGTACAGACAGTTCTTTCAAAATTTATGTAGTCCGGCTCAAGGCAGGTAGTCAATAAAACCCCACAAATTGATATCAAATATGAAATATTTTATAGTTGACTTGTATGTACCTACCTTGCGACATATACAATGCACCATAAATAGTTGACTTGTAGTTTGAACTGAGGTTTGCTGGTAGTAGCCACCAGCGGCAGCAGTACTTTTGTTGGTAAACAGCGTAATGTGACCACAAAATAGCCGCTGGCTGCTGTTGCTGCTAGCCTCACTAGCAACTAGTCACTAATAAAACAGCCTACACAGCCTAATTTCAGGCAATAAAAATCTGTCGACAAATCTAAGCCGAAAAAAGCCTAAGTGTGACACTTGCAGGTTTATCACCACACGTGAAGAAATAAACAGCAATTAGGGGAACTGACGAGACATTGAAACCGTGAAAAATGTGTTTGTCAGCTTGGCCACGATTTTGTGTTTATGTCCAACGTTCGTTCGGTAGGTGTGTTGTTGGTACGATGGTTGGTACTTTCTCCATTGGTTCCGTGGTGAGCAGATTTGCGACTTAAAGATAAAAAGTACCACTGACCTCTAAATGCTTATAAGGTTTAGGATTATACGACCCAAAGAAATCGGTTTATGTGATTTATTTAATCCTATTGTCGCGGCTACACTATTTTATGATGATATGGTAATTGTGTGTTACAGAAGACTTAACACAGCTGTGTACTGTACTATGTAGTATACATTTATTTCTTAAGGTTTCGTCTTATAAACAACACATTTTCTGCGCATATAAAATCCAGCAAAACACAACAACAAGTTGGAAACCAACAAAGACAATTAGCAAGTACGCGTTATACAAGTTGTCGGTAGGATTGCTCTCTGAATTAGCATTTACAGTTATACATTTTCATGATGTTATTGTCCGATGAAAAGAGGCACCGATTGGGATCATCCAGTGTCCACACCTTTCAAAGTTCAAGACACTCGCAAACATTCAAAATGCGCGGTCCATCGCATATAAAATTGCACAATTCTGCTGCGAATGGAAGAAAATAAAAATTAGGCATTCGTCGTGTCTGCTGACCTTGCTTTATAGTCGCTTAACCTGAAACGGTTCGGTGTTATTAACTTTTCTTCCAGATACTGGTACGCACAGGTACCAAATAAACCGATAAAATCATGTAACGGATTATTGTTATTATTACTATACCTACATATACTGGTTTAACAACAGAATTCATGATCGTGTCTCTCATGTGATCAATCCAGGCAATGTGGAATAGGACTTTCAGTATAATTTCGCCGGTATGTATTTAAATCTGAAAGATGAAAAACGACAAAAAAGAAGCAGCAGAAGTAAGACCTATTGTTGCGTTCCACAATACAATTCATATCACAGCGAGGACTTACTATTTCACATGAATCCTAAAGGGAAAAGGTTACACAGTGAGTGGCGATGTGTAACTAAAAATTGGCAAAAATGTTTAAAGACATGCTGTAGTTGTTTTGGGTGCGGTTTATTCCGCTGCACCTAGGCCAATTCTTGTCCCTTTGTGCTTACCGCCCATTTTTACATACTGTTTGATAACGACAACCAGAGGTGTTCAACTGGTTGCCGGCACCCACGGTTTTACGCCTCTTGCGAAAGGCGGTGGTGTAATGGGTCGGAAACCCATTATTTATTTGTTAGGATGTGATCAAATTGACCGCGATGTAGACGGGGTAGAATCTTCGAGAATATCGAAGATTTTGGTGTTGAGTTGAACATCTGGTTTAGGATTTGACCGCGTGTTTATAAGTTTAAATTTGAAGTGTTGCCATTGGCTAAGAAGAAATGCTTCCGGCTTCCTTTGGGGCCAAGGGATGCAAACGAACAGATCTTTGTCTCTTCTCATTTCAACCACCGTCATGTAAAGTACACGTTTTTGTGGAGCGTTCTTAGGCGCTTAAGTTTATCCCTGGTAAGTCTTTTCAACTCGTCTCGCATTTCATTGTAAATTAAATTATTCATATTTCTGCTAAAAGTGTGTCTGTCTAAATCAACTCCTAGGTTTAATTTAAACGTCAATATGCTCAAAGCTTCATTCATTTTTCTATGTAACCTATCAAACGGGATTGTTGATTATTATTGTTAATAGATGTTATTGTTTTGATAAGTGTTTCGTTTCATTTGAGTAGTCTTGCTTTATCAGCCCTTATTAAATGTTAAATACTTAAACGCGTCAGTTAGTAGTCAGAAAATGTGTTCACAAGGTTCAAGAAAAAGAACCCAGTTAGTTTTGCCTTCGAATAAATTGGAAGAGATTTGATGAATTAGAATTTTGACCAGTAATTAAAGCCCTTAAACCGCGCTTGGCCAAAATGCTACCATGTTAGGGAGTCGCGGCTGTTCCCGCCATTTTGACTTCCTACAGTGGGACGAGGATCTTCAGCTGATGCCTGAATTTGAACCCAAGACTTCCTAGCAGGAGAGCAGCACTCTACCGCTAGAGCCACTCGCCCCACTGTTTAAAGACATATGTATACATATTTTTTTCAATAAGGCTTCCGAAAATACTTGTAAATGTTCGTCAGAGTAATTAAAGTCATATAGCTACCCATAATTAATTTAAATTTGACCCCTACTCCTGCGGCGATGTTACCGCCCTCTACATTCGCCCGTTCAGGCGAATTGGTGAACGGGTAGACGTATTGACGCAATTATTTCAAACTGCAACCACCCGTGCAAGTAGTAATTATAGATGTTTCAAACTAAGAAGAGCACAGTTGTATATGCAACCAAATATACACAGGCAATTTATAAACCATACACCGGGTATGATTGGTTGCATATACAACTGTGCTCTTCTTAGTTTGAAACTACTCTAACACGTTATTAAACTGATACGAACTCAATTATTTTAAGTATCAATTGAATTTCAATACTTTATACTTCACAGACCCTGCGTCAATGATATGGTTGCCATAGCAATCACGATGTCTCAACAATACAAACAAACATCGGTTACCCGTAATTGAATGGTGCTATGGTTAAATAACCTTCAAAGAACGATCACAATGAGCAAGAGGTAACAAATAAAGAAAGAATTATTCTACATTAGCAATGAAATCTTGGCACTTGTCACGACAAACAATATTTGCCATGCAAGGCACGCATGAGATATGAGTTTGTTCGGTTCTTCCATGCACAAAATTGCACGGGTGCGGTGGAATGTAACTTTTTCGCCAAATTAAGCTGGAAAATGCACGATGTATAGCTAAACCAGTGTAAAGGAGACCTACTCGCACGTGTAAATAACTGGTTTTCTTATGGGAAAATTGGTCGTCTTTAAAATGCCCGTATCACATAATTGTGTATGCTTACTGAGGTTAGACAACCAACATTGCATGTACTACAGCACAAGTAATTTTTGCTTTGATAATTTCCAGCAATACATTTACATTCCAGCAATGGAGTTATAGATTAATGTTATTTTCGGTTCTTGAATCCGAAAACAAATAAACAATTAAAAAATTGAGTCTTTGCGTAAAAAAAAAACGTTAAAAACGAGATGAAACATATTGAATTCGAAATTTTCATTTCAGTGAGTTGTGCATATCGCGGTGGTTGGAAGCCCATGTGGATAGAAGTGCTGGCTTGACCACATTCCCAAGAAGCTTAGTTCTAGCAGACGTCACAGGCGATGGAGATCACAAATTAGTTCTTACTGACATCAAATTTGGAGCCAATGAAAGGTCGCGTCTTAAAGTCTACAAAGGAACTCTTCTGACATCAGATCAGACGTTACCAGATGTCCCATCATCGGTCATCAGCTTCTATACGAACGCATACGATTCAAAAATACCAGGTAAAGATCACAAGGAATACAGGGGAGGTGTCTGACAAGATATTTTATAGCTATTGGGGTTGCTTGCGGTTCAGAATTGTTGATATACAAGAACAGCAAGCCATATTTTAAATTTACCACATTGCCATTGCCGATAACGGCTTTGGAGCAAACCATCTGGAAGAAGCTGTCAGAAGAACCAAATGTTGATCAAAAATCAGCTCTGGATGACTTAAGGAATGCTCCGTTTCATTCTTTATCTCCAAGGTAATTCCAAAAGCAGTCATGAATTGCTGTTATGAGATAGTTGCTTGGATATGCCAAACAAAATTAACAAAATTAAAACAAAATTTTAGGACGCAGAAATTGCTTTCTTTGGATCCGTCTGAAGTTGCTGACTACGTAAGTAAGTTTGGAACTTCGCAACCGAAGAAAATCTCTCCAATAACATGCATGACCACTCTGAATAAGAGTACACAAGATGCCTTCTCGCCATCATGCCCTGTTCTAGCGACAGAAGCAGGCCAAGTCTTCATTTTGGATCCACAAACCTTTGCTCCTTTACATCAAGTAAAAATTCCAATTGCAAAATTGTGTGTTTTGTACTTTTCACCACTTTTTATAGGCAGTTGCTTCAGCTAATAAAGTAACACCATACATCTTACAATCTTCAGGGACATACGATGTCGAATTTAGAATCTTAATAGCAACCAGAGAAGGATATATCACGCTGTTAAGACGCGGCTGGTTGGAAGGGAAACCACTTTTGCAGACGAGCACAAGCATAGTGGATATGGTTGTCGTACCAGGAGATTTTTTTATAATGGTGGCAACGATGGACAACATGCTACAGTGCTACACCAAAAGAGTATGTCTAAAAAATAATTAACCTCATTTCTTTTTACGAGTTGTTTTCCAGGGAAATAAAGTCTGGAACCAGAAAACTAAAAACCCAATAACCTGCCTTGGAGTTCTCGCTGTTCAACATCTCGGCATCCACATTCTTGCTGTTGGTTTAAGAGGTGGTGTCATCCATTTATACCACGGAAGGCACCTGGTTGATGTTGTCACATGTCCTGATACGGCATCAGCCATCATCTTTGGACAGTTGGGACAAGAGGAACACGTGATGGTCATTGTAACTTTGAGTAATTTGGTGCTAGAAATATTATAGACTGCTTGCAACTGGTAGGCTACGTTTTTTTAGGTGGTGCCTTGAATTTTAAAATACTGAAACGAACCGCTGATTTTAACTTGAATAAAAGCGACACTGCGTCTGTGCCTATCCAGCAGGCGAAACCATTGCCTCTTCCGAAGAGAAGCAAGTTATTCTTGGAGCAAAGTATAAGGGAACGACAACATCCAATTGGTAATTAGTTAATTTACTCTTATATGCATAAAGAATAAATAGAACTGGTGATTGGTGAATATTTGATTGATTGGGCAAGCAAATGTTGACAATATTATGAAAGTGGCTAGCTTATAGACCATATTTACTGGCAATTTAATTTTTTTTAAGATTGGTAATGTTATTTCGGTTGCCTACATTCAGCCCAAGTATCATTCAGTCCAAGTATTTGTACCTCTCTGCAATGAGTTGTCAGTGGCCACTGACCTTTATCAGAAAGCTTATTGCTCCCAAACCGATCATCCCATTGATCTATAAATTGGTATAGATATGTAAAGTCACTGGATTATGAGCTGGTATCAATTTGGTCAAGATCGGTTAAATCCATAAGAAAATGCATGTAACATTTCTTTTTACTTAAATAAATGATTTCTTCAGAAATGCATCAGAATTTCCAGAAGGACCTAATCCGTCTGAGATTACTGGTTTCAAGGGCAATAGTTCAGAACCAGGCGAACCAAACCGGCATCGGGAACGAAAGAGAATTACTAAAGTTATCCGCTCAAGTATGCCATAAATTACCCAAATTATAACTCGTAATCTCATCGAGATTTTCAGGTGTTAGGACTTGGGCCGAAATTCACGCTAATTCTAACATTGGAAAACATAAATACCAAGGAGGCTCTTGCTGGATTATCAATTGTTTTCCATTGCAAACCCACCGCTTACAAACTGTCCAGCTATCTTATCAAGGTGAGTAAAGCAAACATATTGCGTACTTGTAATTTCTTCGAGTAGTTTATTTATTGTTCTGATCTTAAAGTGGTTACCAACTGTTCACTTTATATCTGGTTATTGCTATTTTTAACTTTTTGATTGTCGATGTTGTAGTGATTAAAATGTTGAAATTTTATGTGATGATTTATAGAGTTTGCAATTATTTATATATGTTATTAGGTAATGGTTTTTGTAGGTTCCTTTGATACCGCCGAGTCTGTCTTATAAAATAGAGGTGAAGGTTGAAGAATGCACTAATGAGAAGGAAAATGAAGAACAAGCGGTTGAGGACGAAAGTGGAAAGTTGATAAGAGTATTTGTTGTCAGAAAGAATGAAACTCAACCTGTATTGGCTGCTACAATTAATATGCCACCTAGTGAAATATCTACTTTGTTATAAAAAATCTGTAGAATAAATACTTGTGTTACTACAAATTTACAACTCAAACAAATGTTGGCCTATCTATCTACCTATACTAATTACGAACTTTCAAGTGTAGGGCGCGTTCAGCGGAATCGCCCATTTTCGCCGACATTTGCGATCGAGTAGCTGCAAAATTGGGTTTTTCGATATTACTTTTGACGCTCGAATTGAAAAAAAGACAGAATTCCGCGTGGACTGCGCGATATTTTGTAAATTAAATGCGTCAATTTTGAAAAAAAATCACGTTTTTGCACCTCTTCGGGTGAAGGCGAACCTCGAGAAAATGTCACGTGACGTCTAGAAATTCCGACAAGCGGATCGATGAACGTCAAAAATTTACATTTTTTATCCGTTCCTGCCGACCTTATAAAAGCCGCTCGCTCTCATGTTTTACGATAAGATCCCTCTAAATACCCTTCGCAAAGAGTTTTGAGCAAAAAAACGGCATTAAAAACAATTTTCGATCCAAAAAATCGATTTTTGTCGACCCGTGTTTTGCTGCTATTACCACAGTAACGTCAAACCCGAAACGCCCCCTGCCGGACATTCGTAACAACAGTAACAGATAGCAGATAACCTAAAATGTATCCTAAAATGTCCATATTGCGAATGTGGACAGGTGGGAAGCCTTAACCACATATTTCTAGAATGCCCAATAACTAAAATCGAAAATTTTGACTTATACACAGAGCTAGTGTCACTACTAATTGTACTATTACTCATCCCTGGCATTATTAAACAAAAATAATAAACTGTGAAACTAATTTATTTGAGAAAGTATATCCACTGAGAATTTAGTAAGCGAGTAATAAAAGGATTATATGATTTTGATATTATCTTATCATAAGAAAAAGACTCGTGCATTTGCACATGCACACAATATCATCATTATATGATTTATGATATATTACTTAATATACTTAATTATGTTATTTAATCCTATAAAAAATATAATTTCTATCGTGCCAACTTTTATTTCAAACAATGTGCCAGTTAACAAATAAACGAGACAATAACACATAATAGAAAAGAAACGTAAATATAAAAATTAAACTATTGTTGTTTGTTATACCGCGTGATCTTATTTCACATGCTGTTATTCTTTATTGGTATTTCGGAGCCAGTTTGTTCGCCAACTCAACATACTTTTCTTTCGCTAATAACTGTACAGTGCCCTTTTTGCCGTTCCATGCTTCCCATTTAGCCTTTCCCTTTGGATCCGATGGTTTTGCTAAAATGTTGCCTCTTTAAAGAACTAATAACACTTAACAATTAAATCGCCGATTGGTGATTAGATTAAATTAATAATAAAATTAAATTACTTCGTTCAGTTCTTACATTTAACGCACACAAGTTGTCGACATACAATTTTCTAAACATTTTTCCCAAACGACTGCTCAACAGGAAAAGTTATGAGCAAAAATCCATTGCAATGGTTTTTGGAAAATGTATGTCTATGTATTTAAAAATGCCTTGGGACGAATTGGATTGTTATTGATGACAATTCTACAACCAAAAGTGTAAATATTACGTGTATTTCTTATGGGTTCAACAGACTTTGGTCATGCCAGCTCATTGTTTGGTGACGTTAATTGTGTACACATATACCAATTTACAGATCTATCGGATGAACGGTTTAGGCGCTGTAAGCGTCCATGTAAGCAGTCTGACAGGTTTTGTTTCGAAAAATTGAAGAATTGAGTGACAACGTCGAAGATTCATGTTCAGTAATCAATATCAAATATTAATTTCAATTTTTCATCAAACATGATATCTGATTTATTGTTTTATCAGATTTGCTTCTACATTTTTTTACTTGCCATTTAAGTCCTAATCTAATAATTTATAAGTATGGAATATTTTATTGTTGACTTTTCTCTTTAGTTTTTATTATGATTTTGTATGTATTAAACAATTGAACTTAATTAATTGTTGGAGTTACACTAAACATGGTTCTGGTTTATAACCAAATAAATAAATATCTGGTGTGGCCCCCACCCAACTTTCAAACTACATTAACACACTGTTTACACATTTATAAACTCTCTAAACGTATAGACTCTATAGGGTGAAACACCAAACACGAATGCCCGTAAGTTAATAACAATACTATATGGGGATTATAACAATACATACAATGCACCTCTCGATACAAATAACTATAATATACTGTCACGTATCCGAATGTTTTCCTACGAGTTTTATTTCTCTACTTCTTGTTTATTTATCCTTTAATCGCTGGCCGGGCGATAATATTCAAACAATAGCACATTTTCCAGAAATCATTGCAATGGATTCAGGGGATTTCGAAACGTGTATTTTCGCTTTTTCCGTCGATTTCAATAACTTTCCTTCTAGGGTACTAGTTGGAATGTAATAATGAGTTGGTATTTTTTTACTGTTTGAACCAAGCGTTAGTTTGCGTCTACTTACATATATTAATATCTCCAACAGTTGCCTGTTTATAATACGAGTACAGTTCTAACAATTCGGCATCTGGTGGTCTCTTCGACCACTTCTTCACAGCTTCGCAAGACACTTTGAATTTCTTAAACAGAGAAAGAAACCCCTTATCAAAACCAAGCATATTTACTTCAACAAATTCGTTCCTTACATTCTCCATGTCGTCTGCCATGTGCAACAGAGAAAATTATATGCTCTTTTATAAAAAATACTTACTTATAAATGACTAATAACCTTGTAATTAATTTAATAACCTAGTCGCTAAGTCGACAGGTATGATCGACAGGTAATGTGACATTTTTGACATTTTAGTAATTTGGTATTGTGTTGTATGAAAGTTTATTGTTAACCAACTTTTGTCTGAACAAGTAAAGTTAATTAATCATTAATGTATGACCTGTAGTGTATTATGTAATCTGATATTTAATAGATAACATTGTGCTTAAATGCATAGTGCATTACGTGGTACCAAAGGGAGGGTATAGTGCAAAGTATACTCGCAGATGATAATCCTTATCTGCGGTTCAAGTATTACGGGTGTATATTATTTGTAATTATCTGTATGGATTACGTATTAGTTGTATTTTTACTGGAATCATAAAGATGCCCAATAAAGGAGATTATGTATATGTTTTCCAGGTCCGTATTAAAACCTATATCTACAGACATTGTATTATTCCAACAATAATTAAAAAACAAGACATCAAAAAGACATCAAAAAATGATGTCACAATTTCTTTTAAAGAATTACACTTTTGGTACATAATGGTTTCTGCTATTGTTAATCTTGTTGGTCATCAATGATGGATCAATGACCGTTCATCTCACTGATCTGTAAATTGCTACATACATATTTAAAGTCACTGGAGGATGAGCTGGTATCAGTTTGGTCAAAATCGGATGAATCCTTAAGAAAACTCATTTAACATTTGCCTCTTCCGGTTGTGAGATTGTCACTAAAGACATTGCAGTTCATCCCCTAGTAATTCTAAATACGTATATACCAAATTTCAGCCCGATCCGTTGTACCGACACACAAACAGTAAGTAATGTATGTATGATAATTCTTTACATACATACATATATTGGTCAGCTTATATTAATATTTTATTTTATTAATATATAAAGTAACTTTCAAAAGTAAACATACAAATATTGATGTAATACTAGGCATATCACCAAAAATTCCGTAAAATTATTTAAAGTTTGTGTCATTTCATGAACGATTTCTTTATCTACGGAACAAATACGGTCCTGATAACCGTAATTTAAGGTACATCTTTAATTATCATGCTTATCTGGTACCGTGGCTAACTAATACATAGATTGTATGTGTCTGTCTATATAAGGATCGATCCAATCGATAAAACGGTGCAGTTCATTTTGTGTCCATTTTGAAACCACACGCATCCAAAACGTAAGTGTTTTATAACTAATTTTTGTGTTTTTATGTGATGATTCACTATACATATTGGTGTTTGGTATAAAGTAGTTTAACTATTTGTATATTAATTTTATTTTGGCTGGACTAAAACTTATCGTGTTTTTTTGTTATTTTACAGAAAAGCAAACATGTCCCTCCAAGACGTAAGTAACAGAGTGCTTAATTTTTTATTTCTTTATTCGGTTTTTATTCTTTATTAAATAAACTATCCCAGTATGACGTAAAAATTAGTCGTAAGAGGAGATTGTTATAAAAACAACAACAAATAGAACTATTTATTGAGTTTTTTGGCAAGGGTTTTGAAGATAATGGTCCAAGTTTTGCATCCATACTGAGTTCACTTAGCCTCTCTGTTATTTCTATTGATATTTTCTATAAATTCGCACCCAAAACTAGTAAAATGTGTAATAATTACATTGTTTTTTCTTGCAAGTCAGTTGTTTGTTTCTTTGGAAATGTTGATCAGCAAATATGCGAAAAATCATAGCTAGTGTTCTTCTACAACAAATAGAAACAATACAGCATCAACTCAATAATTTTCTTCGAATGGTAATGTCTATAGAACGATTCCGAGTGCCATGTAAAACCAACAGGTCTTGGGTCACCGCTAGTATCACAGCTTTGATCGACGCTTGACTATATTGCATCCAATTCGGTTTTTACAGCGCCGCTAGTGTCAAAGCTAGTATCGACGCTCAAAGCTTCACTATAACCTCATCCTAAGAAACGGAGAGATGTATTATAAAGAATACATCAGTTAAAATAGCACACACTTCAATTTAAGCATATCTAATACCTACTCTCTAGCATTTCAAAATTTGATAATTTAAAATTTACAGCTTTGTGACAAAGCCAGTAAATTAATCTAACCATATCAACGATTTTTATGACCGTATTATCCGTTATGTTATCTTTATGGAGTTTCAATCACTCTATATGTTTACGTATCGTCAACAAACACAGGTAGCTTTATTCCCAAACCAAAGTTCACATAATATGGAACCCCAGCACGCTCTGTTCGAGTAGCTGTCAAAAACCAGTTCGCAATTAGTTTTTTAGAGGATACAAGCTATATTTATTATGCTATTTATAATGCAGTTGCCATTGAAACTTATCTGGCTTATCCTGTCAAATTATTTTCAAACTAGTTTCCTCACTGCTCGAGCAAACCTTCAATTCAACAACATATTGATGAATTGATATATAAAACTTCTAAAACTTGGATATTTCAAAGTAGCCAACCTACAATATTTTCCATGGTACACTAGACCATTTTTTTATTGAACATACCATATTATTAATAAACATTTTTTAAATAAATCTTTCTTTTATAGAGATTCAATGCTACCGCCGAAAAGGTAAAGACCATGAGCCCACCAAACCAAGAAAACATGTTGGAGCTCTACAGTCTCTACAAGCAAGCCACCGCTGGTGACTGCAACATTGGTAAGTGTATTGACAGCACTTCTTGTGGCCGGCAATTCACTTTCTGTGCGAGGATTATCTTTATTCTTCACGCTTTAACGTAGTAGAGTTGCATTGTTAACGTCAATCGTCTCATCTTCAAGTCAATATTAAATGAAATTTCTATTTGAATGTTTTAGCTGCCCCAGGTGCCATGGATGTTAAGGCCAAGGCCAAGTGGAACGCATGGAACTCCAAGAAGGGCATGACCCAAGACGCCGCCAAAGAGGCTTACATCGCTAAAGCAACCGCCTTGGGAGTTTAAGTTATTGTGTTCTACTCATGTTCTGTTTACTTTCGTATAATTAAATACTTTTTGTTACCACACAATCTTGTGTAAGCTTCGTTTTCCTCATTTTCCGTAGTACCTATTAGGTCCATCAAGTGTTCACCAGGATACACTTTAAAAACAAAACAAAAACAGAAATAATTTACTTTGGTCGTTTTCAATACTAAACAGTGACACTAAAGGCCTGTTACTAGCATACATGATAAAGCCAGTAGGTGGAAAAGAAGGCAATGTAAAAATTTTGTATTCTGTAAATATCTGGTTTGGGTAGGGGCTAACCCAACTTTCCGATAACCTCGTTGGCCAAGAAGCATCCAAACCATCTACAATATTTTACGTTTATCAAAATTTGGCAATTCGTAACCATAGCGACTAAGACTTTGGAATATGTCAGACAGCCTCTATACATTTATAACGCCCAAATAGTTCATCGTATTGTGCTGAAAATTGACAAACTTCCGGTTGTCAGATTGTCACAAAAAACAATCCAGTTCGTCCCCTGGTAATTCTAACTAGGTATACCAAATTTCAGCCCGATCCGTTGCACCGTTTGGACATTATCTTGTTCACAGTCATACATAGACATTTTCCTGAAATCTTTATAGTAGATTTAGGCACTTCAAACCGCGTATTTCCCCTAAAATCCCATTTTTTCATCGATTACAATGCCTCTTGAGAATTTATAGCGCCTAAACCGTTCATCCCATTGCATTAATCCGAAAAGTGATCGGAAGATGGGCTGGTATCAGTTTGGTCAACATCTATTCAACCCATAAGAGAATGCCCGTAAAATTTGGCACTTCCGGTTGTCAGATTGTCACAAAAAACAATCCAGTTCGTCCCCTGGTAATTCTAACTAGGTATACCAAATTTCAGCCCGATCCGTTGCACCGTTTGGACATTATCTTGTTCATAGTCATACATAGACATTTTCCTGAAATCTTTATAATAGATTTAGGCACTTCAAACCGCGTATTTCCCCTAAAATCCCAATTTTTCATCGATTACAATGCCTCTTGAGAATGTATAGCGCCTAAACCGTTCATCCCATTGTATTAATCCGAAAAGTGATCGGAAGATGGGCTGGTATCAGTTTGGTCAACATCTATTCAACCCATAAGAGAATGCCCGTAAAATTTGGCACTTCCGGTTTTCAGATTGTCACAAAAAACAATCCAGTTCGTCCCCTGGTAATTCTAACTACGTATACCAAATTTCAGCCCGATCCATTGCACCGTTTGGAGATTATCTTGTTCACAGTCATACATAGACATTTTCCTGAAATCTTTATAGTAGATTTAGGCACTTCAAACCGCGTATTTCCCCTAAAATCCCAATTTTTCATCGATTACAATGCCTCTTGAGAATTTATAGCGCCTAAACCGTTCATCCCATTGCATTAATCCGAAAAGTGATCGGAAGATGGGCTGGTATCAGTTTGGTCAACATCTATTCAACCCATAAGAGAATGCCCGTAAAATTTGGCACTTCCGGTTGTCAGATTGTCACAAAAAACAATCCAGTTCGTCCCGTGGTAATTCTAACTAGGTACACCAAATTTCAGCCCGATCCGTTGCACCGTTTGGACATTATCTTGTTCACAGTCATACATAGACATTTGCCTGAAATCTTTATAATAGATTTAGGCACTTCAAACCGCGTATTTCCCCTAAAATCCCAATTTTTCATCGATTACAATGCCTCTTGAGAATTTATAGCGCCTAAACCGTTCATCCCATTGTATTAATCCGAAAAATGATCGGAAGATGGGCTGGTATCAGTTTGGTCAACATCTATTCAACCCATAAGAGAATGCCCGTAAAATTTGGCACTTTCGGTTGTCAGATTGTCACAAAAAACAATCCAGTTCGTCCCCTGGCAATTCTAACTAGGTATACCAAATTTCAGCCCGATCCGTTGCACCGTTTGGACATTATCTTGTTCACAGTCATACATAGACATTTTCCTGAAATCTTTATAGTAGATTTAGGCACTTCAAACCGCGTATTTCCCCTAAAATCCCAATTTTTCATCGATTACAATGCCTCTTGAGAATTTATAGCGCCTAAACCGTTCATCCCATTGCATTAATCCGAAAAGTGATCGGAAGATGGGCTGGTATCAGTTTGGTCAACATCTATTCAACCCATAAGAGAATGCCCGTAAAATTTGGCACTTCCGGTTGTCAGATTGTCACAAAAAACAATCCAGTTCGTCCCGTGGTAATTCTAACTAGGTATACCAAATTTCAGCCCGATCCGTTGCACCGTTTGGACATTATCTTGTTCACAGTCATACATAGACATTTGCCTGAAATCTTTATAATAGATTTAGGCACTTCAAACCGCGTATTTCCCCTAAAATCCCAATTTTTCATCGATTACAATGCCTCTTGAGAATTTATAGCGCCTAAACCGTTCATCCCATTGTATTAATCCGAAAAATGATCGGAAGATGGGCTGGTATCAGTTTGGTCAACATCTATTCAACCCATAAGAGAATGCCCGTAAAATTTGGCACTTTCGGTTGTCAGATTGTCACAAAAAACAATCCAGTTCGTCCCCTGGCAATTCTAACTAGGTATACCAAATTTCAGCCCGATCCGTTGCACCGTTTGGACATTATCTTGTTCACAGTCATACATAGACATTTTCCTGAAATCTTTATAGTAGATTTAGGCACTTCAAACCGCGTATTTCCCCTAAAATCCCAATTTTTCATCGATTACAATGCCTCTTGAGAATTTATAGCGCCTAAACCGTTCATCCCATTGCATTAATCCGAAAAGTGATCGGAAGATGGGCTGGTATCAGTTTGGTCAACATCTATTCAACCCATAAGAGAATGCCCGTAAAATTTGGCACTTCCGGTTGTCAGATTGTCACAAAAAACAATCCAGTTCGTCCCGTGGTAATTCTAACTAGGTATACCAAATTTCAGCCCGATCCGTTGCACCGTTTGGACATTATCTTGTTCACAGTCATACATAGACATTTGCCTGAAATCTTTATAATAGATTTAGGCACTTCAAACCGCGTATTTCCCCTAAAATCCCAATTTTTCATCGATTACAATGCCTCTTGAGAATTTATAGCGCCTAAACCGTTTATCCCATTGTATTAATCCGAAAAATGATCGGAAGATGGGCTGGTATCAGTTTGGTCAACATCTATTCAACCCATAAGAGAATGCCCGTAAAATTTGGCACTTTCGGTTGTCAGATTGTCACAAAAAACAATCCAGTTCGTCCCCTGGCAATTCTAACTAGGTATACCAAATTTCAGCCCGATCCGTTGCACCGTTTGGACATTATCTTGTTCACAGTCATACATAGACATTTTCCTGAAATCTTTATAGTAGATTTAGGCACTTCAAACCGCGTATTTCCCCTAAAATCCCAATTTTTCATCGATTACAATGCCTCTTGAGAATTTATAGCGCCTAAACCGTTCATCCCATTGCATTAATCCGAAAAGTGATCGGAAGATGGGCTGGTATGAGTTTGGTCAACATCTATTCAACCTATAAGAGAATGCCCGTAAAATTTGGCGCTTCCGGTTTTCAGATTGTCACAAAAAACAATCCAGTTCGTCCCCTGGTAATTCTAACTAGGTATACCAAATTTCAGCCCGATCCGTTGCACCGTTTGGACATTATCTTGTTCACAGTCATACATAGACATTTTCCTGAAATCTTTATAATAGATTTAGGCACTTCAAACCGCGTATTTCCCCTAAAATCCCAATTTTTCATCGATTACAATGCCTCTTGAGAATTTATAGCGCCTAAACCGTTCATCCCATTGCATTAATCCGAAAAGTGATCGGAAGATGGGCTGGTATCAGTTTGGTCAAAATCTATAAACGAACCTATAAATTATTGTATTGTCGGAGACAACTGGGCAACTAGTTGGATGTACACGCAACCAAATAAGCAAGCATGTTGTCAATAAACTTGTCACCATTGGTTGACACCTAACGTTATACAACACAATATACGCAGGTGTATTTTTGATGCGACATCTGGTTTCGCTTAAGTAAGGTTTGAGTCATCCATATAGCAGGATAGTCGTAATCCTGCAGGCACCGTTTTCATTGGAAATGGAAAATATAGCAAAATTGGTACAATTTTTAACGATTTGGGATATCGGTACATCCGAACCGTTGTAGACAGAGAAAGAACTTTTTCTACTTTGCATTCACAATGCACACATTGTAACACTGTTTTCGGTGTTACAATTAGCAAATTGTAACACCGTTTTTAGTAACTTTTTTCTAAGATTGGTGACATTGATATCAAATGCATGTCAAACGAAAATACACATAACCACAAAAGTAAGCCCAAACTGATTTTTTAGAATCGCACAAACTGCGAAGTATGTATATTTTTATACATATTTAAACATGCGTGTTGCATCCTAGGTTTCGTACTACTAGTATATGATGGTAGATAATAATTATCAATAATTACTTTTTCACAGATATTTGAATTTAAGTGACAGATGACAGTGTTACCAACGGTTGCACCCATAAATACTCTAGATTGGAATTTTACCTAATATACTTCTAAATTTTTATAAAATTAATGACGCAAAGTAGAAAAAATAGTATATTACACTCGTTTTATAAGACATATTGGCGCATTCCTTCATTTGGGGCACTCGTCGCTGGCGCTCCTCGTGCCCCAAACAACTCATGCGCCAATTTGACGTCTTATAAAACGTGTATAATAATATACTATTGTAATCAGCCTCAACAACTGCATAATATGCCCTATTTGTTGGTTTTCCAGTACTATTATTTAAAATTAAATTAAATAAAAACCCTTCTTATTTATTTATTTTTTTTTTCATTGTAATATAATATAAGTGTGTCATTAGTGAATAATCTTATTGAGTTAGATCAAAATCATAAATTTACTTTCTAAAAACATATCACCAAATACAATATCTTGCATCCCTTGTGCATTAAAGGTCAACAATTGTTCATCTCTCATTGCTAGAAGTTATCAATCAGTAGGTAAGTGCTTTAGGACAGGGCTACGTGCCAGTCATTATAGAGGTCCATCATAGATAATAAATATCATTTGATGCAATCAGTAACTCTTCAAGCGAGTCATAACGATTACATCAAAATTAAGTAATATTTTCTTATAAAAAATAGATTAGGTTTTATAACAATGTCAAAATTTATAACTTTTACAATGTTATGGAACACTGCAAGTATACAACAACATAACAACAAACTACTAAGAATTATTTAAAGTATGGCAACTATGAAGTTTGTTGCGTGACGGTTCTAATTTTTATCATAAAGTAGTACAGGTACAAATTTTTTATTAAATTATGCGCAAACATCAGTAATTTATTGCTTTCCGACTAGTTCCCCAAAAGAAAAGTATCGTAATCGACGGAAAGAAAAAGTTTTGACTTCCTCTGAATCCATTGCAACAATTATACACATTTAGAATTACCAGGGGACGAACTGGATTGGCTTTAAATATGGAACTGGGTTTAAATATGTATACCAAATCACCAATCAACGGGATAAACGGTTTAGGTGCCATAAGCATGCCTAAAAGCAGTCTGATAGTAGCTAAATAAATAAACATCAAGGCAACAGATATTAGGTTGGGCTCCAGTGTAGCTGTTCTAATTTTTATCATAAAGTAGTACAGGTACAAATTTTTTATTAAATTATGCGCAAACATAAGTAATTTATTACTTTCCGACTAGTTCCCCAAAAGAAATGTATCGTAATCGACGGAAAGAAAAAGTTTTGACTTCCTCTGAACCCATTGCAACAATTATACACATTTAGAATTACCAGGGGACGAACTGGATTGGCTTTAAATATGGAACTGGCTTTAAATATGTATACCAAATCATCAATCAACGGGATAAATGGTTTAGGTGCCATAAGCATGCCTAAAAGCAGTCTGATAGTAGCTAAATAAATAAACATCAAGGCAACAGATATTAGGTTGGGCTCCAGTGTAGCTGTTCTAATTTTTATCATAAAGTAGTACAGGTACAAATTTTTTATTAAATTATGCGCAAACATAAGTAATTTATTACTTCCCGACTAGTTCCCCAAAAGAAAAGTATCGTAATCGACGGAAAGAAAAAGTTTTGACTTCCTCTGAATCCATTGCAACAATTATACACATTTAGAATTACCAGGGGACGAACTGGATTGGCTTTAAATATAGAACTGGCTTTAAATATGTATACCAAATCATCAATCAACGGGATAAACGGTTTAGGTGCCATAAGCATGCCTAAAAGCAGTCTGATAGTAGCTAAACAAATAAACATCAAGGCAACAGATATTAGGTTGGGCAACAGATATTAGGTTCCAGTGTAGCTGTTGGTACGTGAAGTTTAGCTAAAAGTAAACTAAAGCTGAGCTAAAAGTGCAAAATCACAGAAAATTACATAAATCATAAGGACTTTGTACAGCAAACAAGTACTTTGTAGTATTATTGATAACGCCCACGTAATTTCAGATAACAAGTATTAAAAATTACTTACAGGTGAGATGATATTTTTACTGTTGGGCAATGCATCAGACACACTTCAGAAATGATAACATAGATCAGTAATCATTTATCAGTCATCGGTAATTGATAAATTTTTGGTTAAGTAATGCTAAAATACCAGCAAAGAAATAGTTAAACAATGCTTTTATTGTTAATTTACCAAATACCAGTCGGTGTGGTATGGGCTGTAAAATTCTTGTATTTTGATGAAATTTTGTATACTTGTTGATTTTTGTATATTTGTTCACCCATTTCAAGAACACCTAATACCAAGTTTGAGTCCGAATAATGCCCTGGCCACACTAGGCTGTTTTACTAGCGTGCTATTTGCTACTGACTACTAACAGCATAATGTGACCAGTCAGCAGAGTTGGCGAGTTTAGCAGCAGCCAGCCCACCAGCGCTTGTTTAACTTTTACAGCAACCAGCATGAATGTTAACTCAGGAAATTATGTGTTTTTGAAATGTCTTTTATAAATATTATGCGAGGTAATATTATCCCAATATATAAAGAGGGCTTTAAGCGATACAGGTGTTAAAATACTGATCGCATACATAATGAATAGTCGCTGGCAGAAAAGTTATGCTGCAACGTTGATTGAAATGCAAAACATGGGGTGGTCACACTACGCTGTTTAAGTATTTGCTGCTTGCTGTAGATTATTAGCCGCTGTTAATAGTGTGACCACTCAGTAGCCGCTATTTTTGCATGCTGGCGAATGGCTTTGACTGTTACTTGTATTGCTGCTAGCAGCACCAGCAACTAGCGGCTAATAACATTTTGTAATTTTGCGTTAATTTTTCCGTAATTAATTAAACTAATAATGGGTATGATTAAAATATATCAATGAGTTTGCGGTCTGAGTGATCAATGTAGGCAACCTAAATAGCAGTGCACGACAGTATGAGGAGCACTCGCGTCTCTTCTGTGCTTGAATCACGCTCAAAGTTCAATTCGCTATCTTCAACCTTGAAGTCTCAAGGATTATTAAAGCGTGACCCGCAGGAATCCACGCTCAGTCTGAATCTGTGATTTGGTGTGTACAGTACGAACCGAAAACAAAAACGGTAAGTCTGCCTTTTGCATTGATTATCCCAGTAGGAAAATGATCAATACCTATAGTACACGACTCCACGTGTTGTTTCCCATTCATGATTCATGTATTAACGTAATATTCACTATATTTTTCCTTCTCTTTTTCAGAAATCAAAATGTCTGAAGCCGTAAGTATTTTTTTTGTATCTACATAATATCATCATGTTTTTTTTTTTTTGTTAGAAATGATATGTTTTAAAATCTCTATTTATAGACTTCTGGTAATATTTGAATTGTGCAAGTTGCGTGTTGATTTTTCAGGAATTCAATGATGCCGCCGTTAAAGTCAAGCAATTGAAGTCTCTCCCTGGCAATGATGATTTGCTTGAATTGTACGCTCTCTTCAAGCAAGCCACCGTTGGAGACAACGGCACAGGTAAGTCAATAAAATAAAATAGGTAATCAATTTAATTACCAACGAGTCCATTTTTATTATTAATTGTTTCCAATTTGCAAATGTGTGCGTCAAGCAATACAGCGACAGCAATTTTGAATGATTTATTCACATTGCATGTTCACACAGAAGTGAAATTTAATGTGTTCAAATAATATGAAATTTCTCTCTAATTCAGTACAATTTCTCTTTGTAAGTGTACCATAGCGTGTTAGTATAAACACACGCCAAATATAAAAAATATATAGGTACCTAAGCTGAATTTATAATAAAAATTTTAACTATTTTCTTTTTTATTATGTTTTTTTTTTATAACAAAAATTGTTACGTAAGAAAATTGACAGGGAATTATTGGCCATTGATTGAACAAGATTGATTTCAGTTCTTGTTATCAGTACTTGAAATTTCAAGTACTAATGCGTGTGAAATCTCAATTGCTTTATTAAACAAAAAATTTGATAAAATTTTTACTCCACTCTTATACATTTTTTTAAGATTTAATTTATAATTTATCTCATTTCTAAATTCTATAGACACCACAACAAAATAGGTTCATAATAAGTACTTTAAATCTTACAAATATCCCGAGTAAATTTGACAAAATTTGATCATAAATAACTTTTGTAATCATTGCTGGACAAATTTGTTCAAATTTTATCTCGCTTTTGTCATAATTCTATCTGTTGTATTTGTATATTTCTAAAATTCATTTTATGTGTGTGATATTGATCCTTTCATGGTGTAAGTTTGAAATATCCTGTGAAATTTTACAGGACCTTGATCCAGTTCTAGCCAACTCATGCTTAAAGACAAATTGATTAGTAATCTATTGTCATTTGAAGCTTGAATCTTTAATAGCTCGTATATTTTTTATCGATTTTGTATATAGAGTAAACAATTCTGACCTTGTAGGTGTTTTACTCAAATCATTACAATTGTTTTTCTTATTAATTAAATCTTTTTTTAAGCAGTATCCTTTATACCATTTGAATACATGACTTCCTGGTATTCTTCCACAAACTTTGCTTAATTAACTATTGTACACATTCATAATTTTTGTACGGTCTACTTATGGTCAAGGTTTTTGAAAGCATTCAAGTAAATAATAGGTTTGTTTGAGAATTGAACAAAAAACTAGTTTAAAATTAATTTGACAGGATGTGCCACATATGTTTAAATGGCAGCGCCATCTAATAGTATATTATTATACAAGTTTTATAAGACGTCAAATTGGCGCATGAGTTGCTCGTCGCTGACGCTCCTCGTGCCCCAAATGAACGAATGCGCCAATATGTCTTATAAAACGAGTGTAATATACTATTTTTTCTACTTTGTGTCATTAATTTTATAAAAATTTAGAAGTATATTAAGTAAAATTCCAATCTAGAGTATTTATGGGTGCAACCGTTGGTAATACTGTCATCTGTCACTTAAATTCAAATATCTGTGAAAAAGTAATTATTGATAATTATTATATACCATCATATACTAGTAGTACGAAACCTAGGATGCAACACGCATGTTTAAATATGTATAAAAATATACATACTTCGCAGTTTGTGCGATTCTAAAAAATCAGTTTGTGCTTACTTTTGTGGTTATGTGTATTTTCGATTGACATGCAGTTGATATCAATGTCACCAATCTTAGAAAAAAGTTACTAAAAACGGTGTTACAATTTGCTAATTGTAACACCGAAAACAGTGTTACAATGTGTGCATTGTGAATGCAAAGTAGAAAAATAACTAATTTCGAACTAGTTCTTGACAGCTGCTCGCAAAACAATGCTTTCTCCTTAATTTGATTATCTTTTCTTTATACATCACTGTTATTTAAGAACAAAATTTATATATTGAAATACATAGGTCGAAAAACTAGTTATTGTCTCGTTCTAATCAGATGCATAACAAGGACATACTATCGAATAATTTATCAACAAATACTTATTTTATATCTGGTGTACATACTTGGTATAGACTGCTAGAGTCTAGAATCTAGACTGAATCTATATTTAATTTAATTAAAATAACAATGCCGTTACCATGTAAATTGGTGAAAACATATATTTTCAACAATCGAATTTTCAAGGTTCAAGCTTTCACATCATACCATCAGCACTTGTTCCATAAAAACATGCGTAAGTCATTAATAAAAACATACCTTTCCCGTACAAAAACGTTTTCCATGTCAAAAACAGCGGCCACCACATTATCAAAGAGTCCCCACTTATCCACAATTTCACGTAAACACATTTCCGCAATTTTTGATTAATTTTGATCGAGAAACTGGCTAAAAGAGGTTAACCGCTGCGTCGCGTATGACAAGACTGGAGTTGCAAGAATCGAGAACCAGCGACCATTGCGTTGCAGCGGCGCGAAATTTGAAATTGTGTTCAGCAATTTTCTAGTGCTCTTCTAATGTAAAACATCTTTTTGCAGCTCGCCCAGGTATGCTCGATGTAAAGGGTAAGGCCAAATGGGACGCTTGGACCGCCAAGAAGGGATTGTCCCAAGCTGATGCCAGGACACAATACATCGCCAAGGTTAACTCCCTTATTGCATCCATCGGCTTGCAATAAATTCCACCACTCCAGTGTCTTAATTTATAAAATTAAGTCAAACTCACCTTTTGTACTGAAATTACCCGATCACGAGTAAAACGTTATTGTTAACTATTTATACATGGTTGTAAAATAAATCTTTCGACTTAATGAGCGTAATTTTATTTATTATCGACTGCAGTGTACAAAAATTATTATGAAAGGCGGCAAGTATTGTAGATTCAAGGTTTATTATAATGTGATTATTTATGTAACTAAAGCAAAAACAGATGAGGTGTTCTATAAAACTATCAATTTTATTTGCAACGCGTCATTAGATGTATAATGTACTAATGTTATCCACGTTAGTATATTTATGCCATTTACTGTTATAAAATTCCTTTTGACAGATTGTTTGTGTCATAAACTAATTTCGATCTAGTTTTTGACAGCTAAATTGCAAAACAATACCAATTTCTTCATATGTAATTCCCATTTCAATAACTGGCAACATTACAGAGATAACAATGCCATTGAATTGGTCATATATTACAAAATGCATACATTTCTTTGAACGCATAGTGCGATAACCTTTGTTTTAATGCCATGACTCAGTTCACCCATCAAACAGTGGTAACTATAATAATCCACATTAATTAGAACAATTACAAGCACTGTTTCTTTGAGTAGAAAAATATCGTTTTACATCTCCACTGTTTGAAATTGTATGACGTCGGCTATCTACATTTCCGTTCGTCGACAATCGATGTGGGTTGGCACACCCGTAAATGCTGACAGTAGTGACGGTAGAGTGACACTAGTGACACCTGCAAACAATAGTGCACCTCAACTTCTGTTTATTGTCCATTGAACGATGATGAGAATTTTAATTGAAATGTATTGACGCATTACTGAATGAAATTCACTGACGCTTACTCAATGTAAACGGGCGTATTCCAAAAATATCGCATACCGACACATAAAATAGCGTTCAGCATTTTAAACTGGGGAAAACAACGGCGAGTTTTAGTTTTGAAAAGCGATACTTGATGAAATTCTTCATGGATTTTATAATTCCACCGTTCAAAGGGATCACCAGCAAGTGTACCGTGGACATGACAACCACGGCTAGGAACAACAACTTTTTCATGGCTTTAAACGAAGAGGAACCCACCAACAGAACCTGCTGTGATTACCCCCTTAAAGTTCTCGATAATTTAAATGCCCTCCGACAGAATTCTAGGTTTTGCGACGTAGATATAATAGCCGGAGATAAAATAATTAAGGTTAGTAATTCAAATGTTAGATAAATTTGTGTTATTTTTAATTATTTTAGGCTCATAAAGCAGTACTTGCTGCAAGCAGTAATTATTTCCAAGCGATGTTCACTGGTGGTCTTTGTGAAAAAGACCAGAACGCTGTTGAACTTCATGCTATATCGCCGACAGTTTTGGAAATGTTAATAGACTTTATTTATTCGGGGAAAGTGAGCATTAGTCAGAATAATGTCCAGGAACTAATGGTTGCAGCAGATATGTTGGAAATGCATGAAATTGTTTTATGCTGTTCCAACTTCCTAATTAAAGAGTTACATCCAATTAATGCCATTGGAATTTATAGGTATGTTTTTTTTTTCACTACACACTTTTTTTTGTAGTTAATTTTACTTTGCCCAACACTAATATCGGGTAAATACAGGTTTGCAGAAGGACATAACTGGACCACTTTGGTGACAGAAGCCAGGAACTTCATCGAGAATCGATTCCCCGAGATCTGCCAAGAGGAAGAAATCTACGATCTACCAAAAGAAGAATTCATCAAATTCCTTTCGTCCGAAAGATTGCGCGTCGACTCAGAATTCCAAGTGTTCCAAGCGGCCATAAGATGGGTGATGCATAGCATTGTTGACAGAAGGCAGTTTGTCTTTGAAATTCTGAAATTCGTTCGACTACCACTTTTCTCCATAAGTAATAATAATAATAATAATAATAATAATAATAATAATAATAATAATGATAATAATATGCCTTTTTTTTCTATTTCTGTCATTATTTCTTTGTTTGTCATAATAATATTGTTTTTAATCGTAGATTTGCTGGAAAGATCTGTGAATGAATGTACGGATATGAGTTTGAAAGTTGCTCTGAAGTCGGTACATAACGATCTGTTGAATCGAAAAGGATGTTTGGTTGCGTTGAGCGTTTCGCCTAGACATAAGGCCAAGAAGGATATTTACGTGATTGGTGGAAACAAAAGGGAGTTGGCATGGCACAAAGGATCCGAAAGTAATTATGTATCCGTCGTGAAATTTAATACATTTATCAAGTGAGTTTAACTACTTTTTTTAGTTTGTTAAAAAGCACCAAGAAAAAAAATTAAGACACATTTTGATGTCCTACTTTTTTAATCTTTGATCCATTTTGATGAATCTTTCAGCAAATTATAGACATATTCTTCAAAGTTCTTCCTATTTAAGACAATTATTAAAATAATTATTTCTCCAACTCATTTGACCTAAATTTGATAATTAGAAACTGTAAAACTTTAGCTACATAACATCATGTTGGTTAAACATATCAAATGACGTGTAGAAATAATTATTTAAAAAATTGTTTTAGTTAAGAAGAATGATCAAGCATTAGTCTGTAATTTCCTGAAAGAATCATCAAAATCCATCAAAAATTACAAAAGTTATTGAAGATCAAAATTTGTTAAATTTTTAGGTAGGTTTTTTGCGTACGTCTAATTTTGCTTTTATGTAACTACAAGTCATCTACACTGATACATGCATTACAAATTTTTAATATCTATGAATACCTTACACCGTGTTCCCATAATAATGTCCAATTCTATAAATTGCATTCCCTGATTCATACCTAATTGAATTTTTATGACTAATTGTAATGACTGATAAAAGAACGCTTACTAAATGCATGTTGCCTCAATTATTCGGGGAAATACTATTAGTATTATCACAATATACAGTATAACTTCGCTAATCCGGACATATATCGTTCCTGACCATGTCCGGACTATTGAGGTATCCGGATCACTGGAGGTTTTTTCTTTTGTTGGAAAGGGTCATTTTTTATGATGAAGATGAAAACAACTGGGAATATTTGAATATATGTGAGCCCGGACGCAAAAAGGGACCTGTCGTAACGTTATCTTGCACAATATTTTCGCACGTAAGGTCTCTTCCGATATGTACCGTTATGCTGCACGTTATTTTCGCACGATAGGTCCCTTTTCGCATCCGAGGTCACATATAACCAAAACATAAAATTAAAAACTAAATTCTGAACATAAATGGATAAAATAAGCAAAAGATTTAAGTTATTTTTTAAAAATATATCAATCTTTGTTTATATTCTTTTGGATACAGCTACATTAGTAAATTTTTCTCTGGGCCTTTTGAGAAGCAGGATTTCCATGGGAAAATTGTTTTCTGCAGACCACCTGATGCCCAAAGAAAACGCGTTGGCAGCATCGACATTAGAGCTTTTTGGGGCCTGTTAACCCCTGTTAAAAATGTCTTAACCTCAGGCTTAAAATATTTTTCGAAACATTCAGTAAGCAATGTTCTACTCATCCGTCCTTTATCAGACGCCCTGTACACAACTGGTATTGAGCTCATTCTGCATTTAAAAGCATCTAGATTTGCCGCTATTGCTAATATTAAGTGGCAATTTATGTGATCCGGTTGCTTCACAGTAAGACATTAATGTTAAACAATACTTTGGTATTTTCTACCTGGTTTTAACTGCAAATTATATTTTGTGTCCGAACTAGGGAGGTAAAATTTCTAAAATCTAAAATCTATCGACGTTGTACTGTATATCTAAAATTCAATCTAATAATTCAATTTTTTTTTATTATTATTAAAAAGGGAATGGCAAAGCGCTCCAGACCTTCTTATAAACCGTATTGTGCCTGGAGTGGCAAGCCTGAACGGGAAAATTTACGTAGTCGGCGGTGAGCAAGAATCGAACAGCCTCAGCAGTTGTGAGTGCTATGAGCCGGGCGACAGCCATTGGAAGACAGTCGCAAGCATGATCGTGCCAAGATGCGAATTTGGACTGTGCGCGCTCAATGGATACTTATATGCGTTAGGCGGCTGGATAGGAGACGACATTGGGGGCTGCATTGAACGATACGATTCTAAGATTGACGAGTGGAGGCACGTTGGCATGATGCCTGAACCAAGGTTCAGTATGGGAGTTGTTGCTTACGGAGGTAATGTGTAAAAGATGTGGAATCCATAAAAATATATATATATATATATATATATATATATATATATATATATATATATTTAAAAATTTGAAATTTTTAATTTATCATACGTAGTATGACAAAGTATTGTAATCGTGTCGAAAAAAAAAATTGAGATTTTAGCGGAAATAGGTCTTTTTGGGCCCCCTGAACATTTTTGACCAAGGTACAAAAAAAATGTCTGTGTGTGTACCCGTTTTTTGTGGCGACGATTCTGGAAAAACTACTGAAGGTATCGAGACGAAACTTCATATTTAGAAGTTTCGTGACTAAACTTAGAGCTGAAAGAAGTTTTGTCCAAAAGGGCCCAAAGGAACTCGAGGTTTACTCTTATCATTTTTCAACGATTTTGCAAATTAGCCGCCATTTCTGTAATTTCGTCAAAATAGTTAAATAATTAACTATAGTAGAGAAAATTTTGTATAATTTATGTCCATTCCATTTTTTGAAAAAAAAAATTAAATCATAGTAAGCGGATGCCCCTTGAACTTCCAAATTGCCCCCCTGAACACGGCTGTATCGTATGATAAAGTCATGTGCCTGGCCACATCAGATTTTTTATATTTGTCATTGATGTCTTTGTTGTTTTTCATCAGAATGTTTTTTTGTAGTGTAGTAATTTTGTTCATAGATGGTTATAAAATAAAATAAATAAATAAAAAAAGAAATGATAAATAATAAAGAAAGATAACCGTTTTCAGAACTTATTTATATGGTTGGTGGTTGCACAAAGAACCAGAGATATTTATCGGACCTCCTGAGTTTCAATCCATTAACGGGGGATTGGAAAATGTTACCACCCATGACTGTAGCCCGGTCTCAGATGGGTGTTGCTGTCATCGAGAACCACTTGTACGTGATAGGAGGCGATAACAAGAATAATATTTTGGATTGCGTGGAGAAATATTCATTTAAAAAGGTATGCTATATTGACCTGTTATTATTTATATTTTTGAAAAGTAACATCTATATAACATGTTTACAGTTCATATTTTTGTCATTTCACAGTTTGACAGTTCGTATTTTTTTATGATTATTACTTCTATTATCAGAATAAATGGTGTAAAGTGCCTCCGATGTTGGTGGCGAGAAGTAGACCGGCCGTGGTCGCTGTGGATAGTATGGTGTATGTCATAGGGGGTTCCCAGACGAACGAGGCGTTCTACAGGGCACAGTTTACCCTAGATTCTGTGGAATGTTACGATACCGTTTCGAACCGTTGGACGATCTGCCCGACACTGCCCGAGAGTAGAGCGGAATCCGGCGCCGTGGTGATTTGAAAGGCGTGTCGATTCTTAAAATCTGTATGTTGAGCTTCCACGTGTGTAGAGGGCGATTTTTAGTTGATTCCGCTTATGCCGAAAACGGATTGGATTAAAATTAAATAAAACGAATCAAAACGATTTGATCTCAAAACAAGAAACGGTGTTTTAGCTTTCGTTGTATATAAATATTCTAATCCTTAAGATGTTTTATCGCACTTCTTATTTCTAATCTCTTTGCCGAATTAAGTGATAAGTTTTATATTGAATTGTCTTCTCCAAATGTATTTAGCTGTTACTTTCTGTGATTAGTTTTTTTTTTTCTTAAGGTGATTTTAGTAGTATGTGACAACCACTTGAATGTTGACCATAATATTGACTGTTGTGCCATAATATAGATAGGTTGCTGAGAAATCTGCACTTTTTATATGGATGTGAGTCTCCTTGAGCGTTACGATATTTTCTAATTTTATTTCTAATTTGCGTGTCCAGCTATTTATGATCTGTATACACATTGACCAAAGAATGAACTATTCAAAAAAAAGTCTCATACATTTTTTTATATCCCTTCTTTTACCTAGGTAAATTTTTAATAGAGAAAATTGCGCTGTTGCAAATTGCTTGAAGGTTATAACCTAATATATAGATAATGCCACGCCAGATGTCGCTAGTAGTCAGATGGGCGGCGACGTTGGTATTGTAATATAACCTCACTGTTTTTAACGTGGTGTTATTGTCAACTTGACAAACGAATACTAATACCACTTTGCCCTCTGGCGACCAAATTTGCGTGTATACATAATTCAGAGCAGTGCTACAATTAGTTTTGGAGTAACGATAAAAGAATTTAAATAAAATCAGTATATTATATGAAATAAATAAACAATAGATTCTGTAACTCTATCACACATCACGAGTCACCACATAAATAGGTAACAAAAAAGTAGATATCTTACGTAAAGATATTATCCACGGAGTAAAAACTGGCAAAAGTCGAGTGCTTCACCCACATTGAGTTTTCCAGCATTCTATACAGGGACAACGCGAACGCCGGGAACGACGACAGGATATAACTGGACAAGTTCAGATCGGTGTGGAAACACAACGGGTCCTTGCTCTCCATACAGTTCCTGATAAACTTCAGCAAACCAGTTGGCGTATCGTCATTCGACGAGAAAGAAATCTTCGGGAACTGTTTCTTCACAACCTGCACCCATTTTCCCTTTATGTTATCTTTGGAAGCGGTCTTATCCAAACATCCATGCAGATCCTCCAGTTTGAAAGCGGGAGGTCCCGATCTACTTCCCAATCCCGCACACGTCAGTATAAATCGCCACTTTCGTTCAGGCGACCAGAAGTAGACATGCCTGTAAGGAGACAACAGAATTAGGTTTTGTGTTGATGAAAATGCATGGGAACTGACGTCACTACTTGTTGGATGGTGGGTCTCTCCACCGGTTCGAAAAGCAGCATCCACGTGATCAAATCTTGCAGTTCAAGGTCGTTTGCTGATAGTTGAGGGACGGCTTTGTCCAGGTTTTTCAGGATTATGCGCATGTCGTCGCCGTAGGGGTGCTTACCAGCCGTCATCAGGAAGTGCACGAGCATTCCTGTGCAGACGAAAGAGTGGTTTAAAACTTAGTTGAATGAGTGCAGCTTATTCTGTTCAGCTGCGCTATAGACCAGGTTTTCATTCGGTGGTGTGATTGTTGAGCGGATTTGAACGCATTGTGTCTTGAACTAGAAATTAAATAACGCAGAATTCTACGTCCATAATGCTAAGGAAGAAGTTTGCAAAGAAAGAAGTCTCTGATCTGATGCTAGTAAATAATATTAAATGAATGAAATCTCGAACGTATCCCAGCATGTGCGGGGTTGTATTTACGTTGTTTACTTTTTGTGCCAGCTGTTATTCTATAAACAGCATCCAAAATAGGTGTTATAAAGTTGTAATAGGTCTATAACAGGTCTGCAAAGTTATAAAAACAGCCATGAAGAGGATAACGCATTTCATACTGATAACATTATGAAAACTTGCGTTATCTAATACCAACACAGATCCCGGAGGAAAATTGAAATTGGTTGTTGTTGCTTGTATAGTTTGTTCTTCAGAAATGTTAATGGAGAAATTCTGACCGCAAATTTACACCTGACATATGAGGCGTTCCATAACACCTATGGAACGCCTTATATGGAACTATTCAAGGTCATATTTTTTGATACTATTCAATTTTCAATTTTTTGGAACTATTCAAGTTTACTTTTGGATATGGGCATATGTGAGGAAAAGAACTTAGTATTTACCTGCAACTTGTATATCAGACGCAACTGAGCATTCCATAATCGATAGCTGCTTGAAAGTCCGGTAAGTCTCAGTGGCAAACCAGATGATAGAAGAATTTGGGGCTTCCTTGAATTTGAACAAGGCCTAGAACACAGCAATAAGTATTTTTTTGATCATGCATAACCCAGCTTACGCTATGAATACAAAAATACTGTCCTATGTTCAATAGGAAAACATGTCTAGTCTGTATACCAAGGAAAATTGTAGGTTTTTATGTCATTATCCAAATTTTAGAGGTTAGAGTTAACTACAACAGTTGTAGTTGCATGTGTGTCCAGGTCCATAGCACTTCATACAAAACAAACATGCAACCAAACTGTTGCGTAACTGAACATTGCAAGTGTGCTCCTAGCTTTAGGCAACATCTAGTATTCTAGCTATAAATACCCATGTTTACCAAACAAAATTCGGAAATAAGTCGTATGTTTACGCTAAATAACTTGACCGTTGGAATTGCAACTATTTTTCATTCAGCGTTTGTTTATCATCACTTACTCAGTGACGTCAGCAACGCACACTTACTCTATGAATACCGAACTCCGCTATCTTTACAACACCGTTCATATCAACGAAGATATTCGACGGTTTCAAGTTCCCATGGACGATCGGGTTTACCCTGTCGTGGAGAAACAGCAACCCGGTGAGAAATTGTTTGACGACCTCCAAAGCGGTCAAATTGGTCTGATTCTGCTTCATCAGCATCAGATATTGGCCGACGTTGTACTCGCACAGCGGCGTAGCAATTATCAACTCATTAGTGTCGTAATCGCAAGCGAAATAATGCAAGAGATTCTTGTGTCGTAAATCCAATAGATCGGTCAGCATTGATCTTATCATTTCGCAGACGCAACTTCCTTTTGGTATCCTCTTGACGGCCAGAGGTCTGTCGCAAGCGTCCAAGCCTAACTCGACCGGTGTGAAGTTACCTCCGGTTGAGATAACGTGGGATTGACGTTTTTCCTTACAGCTGATCCTGACTCGTCCTTCCAGGAACTCCTGACAGTCCTCCATCATCTCCAGACTCCTGACCAACGTGCACCATCTGCTCGTCTCGCCTTCGTTCTCTGGTTTTCTCAGAGGATCCACGAACGTTTCGCTGAAGACTAAATCTGGACGAGATGGGAACGAGTTCTTGTTAAAAAACATCATAGTCTTCGAGATCTTATCATAACCAAAATCATTCTCTTTCGCCCTGTTTAATTCTTCATCGCAATCGTCCAAGATGCTTAAGATCGACGTTTGCATGTGATAGGCGTTCTTTAACGTTTTCTTTTGGGCTTCCAACGCCGCTTTTGGATTGGTCGGTTTGGTTTTTGACACGGCACCCATCTCCTTCAGGTAAAGCATATCATCAGATAGGTAATTCTTCGTGCTGAACTTCAATTGAGGTTCTGTGATCGTTATATGAATCTTATCGATCAGATCCTTGCGGTCGTTCAACACGTCTTCCATGTATTTCGTAAGGGCGTTATCTCCTGAATCGGGGTTTGGAATCTCGACGTCATCACTTAAGATGACATCGAGGAAGACAGTTTCCATTGGACAAACTTCAGCTATTATGGTCGAGCCGCGTATCTCATGGTTCAACAAGACGTATTCGATGTTCTTTATCATAGTTTTGCATTGTTGAATGTCCTTGGCTGCCAGTTGTCTCACATACATCATAAGGCTGTCGAATTCCTTCTTCAGCATGTCAATCTTTTCTTTTTCCAACTTCTGGAGGATTGACGTCTGCTCCAGACAGTCATCTGGCTTCAACATCCCTTCTGAAATATAGAAATACAACTATGAGGTCAACAGATCGCATAATAACTAGAAGTTCGTTGGATTAGGTTTGTCTATTTTATCATTCTTGGTCCAAATTATGTGAGTTGCTACAGCAGCATTAAAAAAAAGTCTTGTATTCAACTGCGTAGTATAAAATTTGTACATTAGACTGATTGGTTGGGTTTTTTTGTTTAAGAACAATTGGATGCATATGAAAGTAATGTTGTGTTATGTCATTTTGGATGCTTTTTGAACAATTTAGCACAATTTTGACAACATTTCGATAATTTTGAACAAACCTGGACAATGTTTTCAGATTTTGGACATTTATGAACAATGCTAGAGCATCTTAGACAATGTTAGATTGTACATAATATAATTTTATGTCGAAACGCGTGAAGACATTCTTGGTAAATATACATTATACATTCAACAGTAAGATGAAATTATAAATTGTTTGTCCTTACCTCGTTTACAACTGCTTTTCTCCGCTTCCTTCTCGAGTTGGTTGTCGATTAGCCAATGCCTCTTGTATCTGTCAACGATCATCATAAGTAGCATCTTTAAATACTTTATGGTTGGGTATAAGGCAGCGTTAAGGTGTTCACCGATCCAAGTACCAGTTTCGCATAGGAAGACGGTTAAGTCATCAGGCTTGAGGTAGAAGCTATCCTTGTAAGGATGCACCAGGTTAATCGCAAAATGCGGATACGTAGCAAACGGTAAACTGAGAATCCTATTCTTCCAGTCGTCTTTCTGGAAGAGAATTTGCTCCCTGGCTCTTTCGCACAGTTCTTCGGAATCAGATTCCAAACCGATCAGCAAATTTCTCTTCAGCGATGAAACGATATCGCAATCATCCGGGGTACCCGTTGCTGATTCCGGATCGTCTATCAGGAAGTCAACGGTGTAGAAATCAGCGAAGGTCCTATCGTCTTCATAGGGTAGTGGAGGTTCCTGAAAAAGATTGAATAAAGCAGATATCTCTTTTTGGAGAGTAGAAGTAGTTTTTTACTTTAGCAATTTTCGATTTCGTAGCTTTCGCTCGTCTTTTACTCTTCTTTAGGAACACCTTCGAGTCTTCGGTTTCAGGCTTGTCAACATCACTAGGGGCAGTTCTGCTTCCATAAATAATCTTCTTGCATATCATCTCACCACTTATCAATAGATTCATCAAGACTTCAAACTTCTTCATCTTTGTGTAAGTCTGAAAAGATATCGTGCAAGATTGGTTTTAAGCTAACGTATTTTGGTTACAATTTCATCTGATGTTTTATTCTGAATGGCAACGATTCTCATTTGCTCATAGAACGGTTGCAAGTCCTCGTAATTATTCTGCAGCCACTCTTGTCCTCTTCCTTTGACAAGGCACGCTTGAACAATGGAACGAAAACACAAGGGAATAATCCAAGGACAAGTTTTGTCGTTTTCATATCTGAAATACACTTGATTAGTTCTTTTGAAATTGCTGCTGCAGAACCGACTTCTTTAGGATTTCCAAGCAGACATCAGCACAACCACTACGTTCAAACATGTCGGACAAACTTCTTTCATCTATTATTGGATTAGGAGAACATTCCCCATGAGCCAGAAGTTCCAAAAGTATGGACAGTACGACTTTTAAGCAGTCCAATGAGTCAGTGTTCTTTTGTGTTGCCTGCAATATTATGCATAAATAAGAAGTGAAGTCACATTAGATAAGAAAGCATGCTTTACAAACCATTTTGATCTTCTGGAACACATCTAAACTCATTAATATCCTCATACCTTCTGTGGAAAACCTGATGACGTAAGTGAGGATATGCAACAGAATGCCAGAAACTGATTGCCCATTATTTTGACCTGTGATCGTTGGATTTACAACCATGGTCAAGCGCCTCTGGAAGGTCATACATTGATTAACAATTTGTCAACAGAACTCCCAAAAAGGTTCTAGATTTCCGGGAGAAAACCGCGTCAACGACGATAAAGTAGACAACGTTTCGCACTGTGTTGCAAGAGGCATTTTCAGGACGTAACAGTAAGACAGCTACGAAGAGAATGACGTGTGTGTGCAAGGGGTAAGGATTTTTATACCTAAACAACTATTGGTTGGGATGGGGATATGGGGCAGCTGTGATTGGCAGAGTGCGAAACGTATACTACTTTATCGTCATTGACGTGGTTTTCTCCCTGAAATCTAGAACTTAGTGATTTGGACCGCGCAAGTCTTCAATCTAAATAGAACTCCCAAATATTTACTATTAGGTAGTCTTCTAGAGAAAAAGAGGTCTTGTACAACTCCCTAAGTAACCTCTCAACTATTAAATTAGGCGGCTGAAGTTGTTTGGTGATGGCTGATGACAAAGCGTAGCATAACGCAATAAAACCATTATTGTCTTCCTTGGTGACATCAGCGCCTGATGATAACAGCTTCTCAATGATCTCGGTGTTGTTCCTGAAGCTACCAAGCATGAGTGGTGTGACCCCTGTAGCATTGGTAATGTCAACCAATGTCTGAAATCAGAACAATTTCAAACGAATCTTAAACCAACCATGAATGTTATAAGCTGTGATAAACATTGGAAAAACTAACCCCGCGCGAAATCAGTATGTTTATGAACAATATCCATTCACGCCTGACTGCCATATGGAGCATGCTGTTGCCATTCCTGTTCGCCATGTTGCAGTCAACGATTGTGGTGTTGTTGATGTTGTTCCAAAGGAATATATAAGATTGCTCGTCCCAGTTTTTGTTGTCCAACGCCACGAATAAGATGTGGTCACCATTTAAGGCCCGTATTGTCGGGTCTGCCCCATGTACTAACAATGCCTCTATGCACTCCAAATGTTTGCATTTTATAGCCCATATCAAAGGTGTAATTTTGTTCTATTGGGAGGTATTGATTAGAATATGAACGAATTTATTCAGGCCCTAGATATTTATTACCTGGTCTGTACAATTTATCTTATGTCCATTGCTTAATATATTTCCTACGGCGTCTACCTTATTTAATACTGCTGCACCAATCATCAGAGGCGTACCTGACTGAGTGCGAATTATTGGAAGAAAGTTAAATAATGGAAGAAAGTACCTACCATATCTTTGACTTTAATGGTATTCTTTATAGCTAGTATCTCGTCGTCTGTGAAATACTTGCTGAATTTGCTTTTGGCGCATTCGGCGGCGCTCGTGCCTTTCTTGTCGCTTCTCTCCCCCTGGTGATGGTCATTCTTATGCTTCTTCTTCTTGGAAGGCATAAAACGCTGCAAAACAAAAACGAGCCAACTAGTCAGCACGGGCGGTCTTTCAAAAAAGTGGGTGAAAGAGGACCCGGACTACGTCAGTAGTGACATTGTCCTTGACGTTGACATTACGGCACTAGGGCCACTACACCAAAGCAATTATTATACACATAACATGTAGAAGTTACGTAAATAAATAAAGAAAATACTTCTAGATCTAGATAATCTACATAATTCTTGCTTGTTGGGTAATGCTTGAACTTGTTATAAAGGAAAATAGTACTTGAGTGTTCGTCTTGTTTGTCAATGTAAGAACTGAGTAAGATTAACAAGTCTCAGAACTAATTTTTGTTATCAAGATTGAGGAAATAATATGTATTACGTTGTCTTAGGTCAGCAATGTTTTCCTAAAACCAAATGAAGTAAAACTGTAGGTAGTCTCAATTATAAATAAACTTATCTTAGTCAAGAATGTTGTATTTTATCACTAGAAAGAATTTAATTCCCAAAAGCCACATGCAATAAAACAACAGGTCCCTATAATAAATAAAATTATCTTAGATCAGGAGTGTTGTATTTTATGACTAGAAATAATTTAATTCTCTAAGACCAGTGTTTGCGAACAAAGAATAATTAAATATAATACCTACCTACCTACTAAATCCGGAAGAACAGGATAATATAGACCTAGAACCCAACAGTAACAAATTCCTCAGAAAATCACAACACACATTCATAATTATTATAAAAACGTTTTATTATTATTATATAAAACAAATATATACATTTGCATTACACATGTTGCAGAATCCTTAAAAACTAGCGCGTATTAAATATCAGTCGAGTTTTACTTAATATCACAATGGCATGGTTAGAGTAATATGCACTAAACTTATGAGAACACTCTATATAACAGAGCTCATAGTCCTCGAATCACAAATATCCCAAAATCACGCGTCCTCAGCCCGGTGGCCATCAGTCTCATCAGCTGAATTCTGCGTGTCCACTAAATTGGTACTTATTGGTTCGCTTGCGTCAACCGCATTTGTACTGTCAGGTGCTTCGTTCACCTCTTGATCATTTTGCACCACGTTAGTGGATTGTGGTGGGTCTTCAAATTTTCCATTTGGAAACAGCGTGTTGTAGGATGGTGGATCTAAATCGTCATACCTCGGCGGACTGGCTTCATCTTGACTGTTTATAATTAATACTGTTGTTGGGGCATTTTGGATGCTTTCCGGTTGCGACTTTGGTTTCTTAAGACATTCCACCACCCCAAGGAACATCAACACACCGCCGCATATCAACATCCCTAATAATATGTACCCCCATGGTCCATAATGCGAAAGAGTTATCGATAGAGATTCTAAAGCTGATGGTGGCTTATCTTCCTCAACTTTCTGCGTCGTCGATGGCGTTAAATTCTCATCTATAACGAAGATAATACAGTATTATGGACACAAACATATAAATCGGTCAAACTTACCTAATTTAGTTGCAATCGCCAAGATTTCATTCAAAGAAGTGTGACCCGGTTTGGAAGTTTTCGTCCTCAAAGTGTTAAGAATGGTATCCGGACGTAATCCATCTTTGAACATGTTGTTGATATGATTGCTATGTTTGGAATGATTGCAGAGAACCGCGTCTTCGTCACTTTTGGTCGCACCTTTCGGGCAGTTGTTGAACCCATCACAGATCAAATCTTCAGATATGCAGAAGAGTGGTTGATGTCCAATGCTCATGCACGTGTGTTGGTCATTCCTTCTACAAATGTTACCTGTCGAATGGAGGTGCCAATGATTATTGATAAACTCTTTATGATGATTTTTTTTTTCAAGTAGTTTGTTAGAGTTGATTGACTTACCTCGTCCAACTGAGGTAAACAGGAGTTTCCTTTTGAACGTGTTTGCGAGGAGTTGTGGTGGATTGAATACTAAAGTCAGTTCTGGATTTAGTAAGTCCACTTCTTTTAGGGTGTCTGGGTCGCATAGATCATCCTGCCAGACGTGTGATCCTGTCGAATCTGTCTGAAACTAAAAACAAGAAAGAACTGTAATAAACACAGCAATAATAACCCCGTTTTATGATATATGGAATGCCAAACATGTTTAGAATGTCATCATGTTATGCTAACGTAAATATGGAAGTATGTAACATTAGACCAAATGAAAACAAATAACACTGCAATGAAAATAACTACAAATTATATATTTCGTTAAATTGGTCACTCGAATCACGTGTAAGCGTTTTTTTTTTCTTTTGGAACAAATTATGTAAACACAGTAAACAAATTATCCTAACCAGACCGTAAAAATAGTTTGTATGATGGTGTGTGGCTGGAATCAGGTTGTCTGCAAGTCCAAAAATAGATTTAAAACGCTCTTGGTTACGCTTGGTTTAACACAATGATCAAGTTTCACGATCCTCTTCTTATTGTTTACACTCTAGCTTTACACATAAACTTACATGAGCTGGGTCATATTTAATTACATACTACATATAATGTAACGGTGAAGTTTTACCTGCAAAAACTACCGTATTCTGTGATTCTCTGATAATTATTTTGTCTGTGATATATCTTAGTCTTATGGTTTACTGAAAATGTCCAATGAATAGCATATGTCTACTGAAATACTATGATTTTGGTAAGCTTGGATATTTTGTAGAATTTATTTGTCTATAGAATTTTGCTAGCATTTGTATCAGTTAATGTGATTTTATTATTACGACTGTAATAAAGTAGTGGTTGAAACCACCATAAATGTCAGTCAAAACAATATAAACTCAAGGGGGCAATTTATGCAGGCAAATACATTGATAAGCATTTTCAAAAGTTTCTAACTTCAAAAATAATTAAACAATCTTAATGAAACTAACCAGCATTATTATCAAGATTGTAATAAACAATATAAAGTCAAGAATAGTGGTTGAAACTAACATAAATGTCAAGCAAAACATTATAAAGTCAAGGGAGCAATTTATGGTGACTAAAATATTGATAAAAATTTTCAAAAGTTTCTAACTTAAAAAATAATTATGCAATCTTAATGGAACTAACCAGAATTATTACCAATGGTCTAGTGAACAATATGAAGTCAAGAGTAGAGTTTGAAGCCGCGATAAATATCGGGAAAAACACTATTGAGTCAAGGGAGCAATATATGAGGACAAATATATTAATAAACATTTTCAAAAGTTTCTAATTTAAAAAATAATTATCCAAGCCTTATGAAACTAATAATAATCATTGCCAAAGGTCTCATAAATCATTCGATTATGGACATTGCTCGAATACTAATATGTAAGTCTATTCTTCAGATTATTTTACCCAACACTGTATAAGACAGAATTACGCAGAGCTCAAGAAATACCACAAGAGCAGCAACATTATCACATGGTTAGAGTTACTATTACCACTAATTTCCAATTATAGTCCTAAATAAAACCAGCCAATTATCCTACTCTTTATAAGAGAAACATGAATCATACATACACGAAGACGCAATGTTGCCATATTAACAATGCAGCTCGCATCTCGCACCAAGGTTACCAAAGAACAACATCCCGAAGAAGTTTGTGACTCGATTCTGCAAAGACCTACTTGAGTTTTATTGATACCATAATGATTATGAAGGCATATGATTATGGCATAATCAAATTTTGTCTTGTCTGGGTATCTGAAGTCAATGGTCTACCAAAACCAGAAGAAATCTGGTTAATTGGTCACAAGTGCGCTATTACCCTATTAGCAGATTAATGCCTGTTTTCAGGATTACTCATGGCCGTTGGTGTTTTGTGTGAGTGCTTGATGGCAATCTTATCGTAGTTCTTTTTATAAACCTGTTATTGCTCTGTTTACTACTTGAAGTTTTATAGAGGTTTTGATCAGTCTTCAAAGTCTCTTTGTTGGGTCTACCAATACATTTCTTGCTTACAAATTAATTAAACACCAATTCTCATGCTAATTAACAACATTTTTCTAGGATTTTTGTTTAAGTCATATTAAAACTTACCACTGTTAGGTTGCAGGATTCATCCTTGTAATATCTCTTCCTGAAATGGAGGTAAATGGGAGATGGTACCTCAACAACGGTCATCGACACTATATGAGTGTCTGGAGCCTTAATTTTCAGTATGCAGTGTTCTTCGCCACTCGATGTTAAAGATACCAATACTGCCGACTTTGCTCCTTTTCCCAATGTAATTTCTGTGTCTTCACATAATCTTTTCGTATCGATCACTGGAACAAATACATGAGAAACAAATTATTACCATATTTGCAGTAAATATTGAAATTGTAACACAATTTCAGAAGGGTCAGATTCTTAAACCCTTCCACATAATTTCTTCAACAGATTCGTGAGTTAAAACTTTGAATTTCTTGATTTTGTTGAAATACATAAAGCACGTTTTGCACTAAAATACTTCCTGATTAATACATGTTAGTTTTTTTTTAATCGATAACTTGAGAGTAAACAACAAACATATTTGTAAATTCGAACACGTCCAGATAAAAATAATATCACAAATTATGTCATGTACGTGTAAAAACTGTTCTATAAATATAATGGTCTGTCGCAATTAACACGTGATGACCTCTCAATTATATTATACCTAAGTTCATTTGTGTGGGTTGCAAATTTGCGCCTATATATGCCAATTGACTTTACAACTGACGGAGATCGTACTTTCAAGGCTAGTTTACACACCCTTATAAACTGTTTTACTTTCCAACTAGTACCCTAGAAGGAAAGTATCGTAATCTATGGAAAAAATCGAGATTACAGTGTAAATACGCGTTTTGGGGTCCCCTGAATCGTTTGCAATGATTTCTGGAAACTGGATGTGGGTGTGCAACGGATCGGGCTGAAATTTGGTATTTGCATTGCCAGGGGACGAACTGGATTGTTTTTGGCCACAATCTGACAACCTTAAGGGGCAAATGTTACAGACATTTTCTTAGGAATTTGTCCGATTTTGAACTAACTGATTTCAGTTTATCCTCCAGTGGCTTTAAATATATGGACCAAATTACAGACCAGTGGGATGGACGGTTTAGGTGCTATAAGAGTTTATAGAAGCAGTTTGACAGAATCCACAGCCTTCGTCGCTGTGTTGCGAATTGTCAGATTTTGACAAACGTCAGTGACACTGACATGACATGACAATTGTGTTATTCTATGACTGACGGGACTGACGTTAGGTTGGAGTTCAATGTGGATGTGGCTTTAGATACTTGTGTCAACAATTTAGGGCTAGTTTTTCAATACTAGTTTAAACCACGAGTGAGGTTCAGCACTGCTGATAATGACGTTTTGATGACCAGTATCCAATCAGCTTTGGCGAATCTGACAGAAATCAAGAATAGAACGAAGTTCAGTAGAACTTAGAAATAAACCAGTATTGAAAAACTAAAACTAGTCGAAATTACGTACGTAAAATTGAAAAAGTAACACTGATAATATTATGTATATTGCTTGTGTAACAAAATTGATTTTAGTTTTGTTTTATTTATAAACTATAATAATCCCGATAACGTTTCCTTTTAAGCAATTTTGTCCAAACATTTTGTAACTAACTGACCTCTTTCATATCATTTCCGATATCAATCTTCAATAAAAAAAAACAAGTTGGTCTCTGGCACAGTACAATAGTTCCAATATTCGATCATATAATAACACAATTAACTGCATCGTTGCCAATTTACGAATTGCCACCAGTTCAAGGTCTATTCACCTTCTAGAGAAGGCATTTAACGGTACATACAGACATCGTAACTTAGGCTGAGGTTATAATGACACTAGCCGTAACCCAAGACCTGTTGAATTGAAATAGCACTTGGAAATCTTCGATAGACATTAACGTTCGAAGAAAGTTAGTGAGTGGATGCTGTATTGTTTTATATTTGTTGTAGCAAAACAATAGCCTTTGATTTGTCGCATATATTCTGATCAATATTTTTTTTCCAATGTAAAGATTACACATTTTACTAGTTTTGGGTGCGATTTTATACAAAATATCAGTAGAAATAACATAGTGGCTGAGGGTACTCAGTGTGGATGCAAAACTTGGACCATTACCTCCAAAATCTTTGCCAATACAACCCTGTCTTTCGGCGTACTTGGAGAATCAAAGAAAAAACAACCAAAAAAACTCAATAAATAGGTCTTGAGGATGTACTGTCCATCTCCTCTTACGACTAATTTTTACGTCATACTGGGATAGCTTATATAATTTTAATGTGGTGGATTCTAGAAGCACACATAGCTTCTGATCAACAACTTCACTCCTCATGTAACAAGCTGTGACAAACAGTGTGTAATTTTATTATGAGATAATACATGTGCTGGTAACCCAATGGAACCGTTGGACATGCAATGTGAATTACCTACATGGTCATAGAATTAGACAGACGGAAATGTTATTTTTAGCGTAGCGGAAAAATTTTGGAAGATACCACAGTATGATTAAAGTCGCCCATAAACTGACTAACAAACCTGAAACTTTGAGCGGAATAACATCAATTTTTTTGTTACTACTATCGATAATATGTTAATGATCTTGCATTTATAACTAGTTTCGTTATGTATTAGTATATTATTATACAAGTTTTATAAGACGTCAAATTGGCGCATGAGTTGTTTGTGATGAATGCGCCAATATGTCTTATAAAACAAGTGTAATATACTATTTTTTCTACTTTGCGTCATTAATTTTATAAAAATTTAGAAGTATATTAGGTAAAATTCCAATTTAGAGTATTTATGGGTGCAACCGTTGGCAACTCTGTCATCTGTCACTTAAATTCAAATATCTGTGAAAAAGTAATTATTGATAATTATTATATACCATCATATACTAGTAGTACGAAACCTAGGATGCGACACGCATGTTTAAATACGTATAAAAATATACATACTTCGCAGTTTGTGCGATTCTAAAAAATCAGTTTGTGCTTACTTTTGTGGTTATGTGTATTTTCGTTTGACATGCATTTGATATCAATGTCACCAATCTTAGAAAAAAGTTACTAAAAACGGTGATACAATTTGTTAATTGTAACACGGAAAACAGTGTTACAATGTGTGCATTGTGAATGCAAAGTAAAAAAATAGTATATTATTATACAAGTTTTATAAGACGTCAAATTGGCGCATGAGTTGTTTGGGGCACGAGGAGCGCCAGCGACGAGTACCCCAAATGAACGAATGCGCCAATATGTCTTATAAAACGAGTGTAATATACTATTTTTTCTACTTTGCGTCATTAATTTTATAAAAATTTAGAAGTATATTAGGTAAAATTCCAATGTAGAGTATTTATGGGTGCAACCGTTGGTAACACTGTCATCTGTCACTTAAATTCAAATATCTGTGAAAAAGTAATTATTGATAATTATTATATACCATCATATACTAGTAGTACGAAACCTAGGATGCAACACGCATGTTTAAATATGTATAAAAAATACATACTTCGCAGTTTGTGCGATTCTAAAAAATCAGTTTGTGCTTACATTTGTGGTTATGTGTATTTTCGTTTGACATGCATTTGATATCAGTGTCACCAATCTTAGAAAAAAGTTACTAAAAACGGTGTTACAATTTGCTAATTGTAACACCGAAGCATTGCCAAACATCATAAACATTACATAAGCATTACCAAAAATCATTGCAATGGATTCAGGGGACTTTAAAACGCGTATATCCACTGAAATTTAGGTTTTGTCTATGACTTAAAACATCAAAATATACTAAAATGTGTTGCTTTTGTACTGTATCGTTTACAAATCACTTTTACAGTGAAAAATATAATTGATTCTCTGGATTATCCACATCAATGGAAACTGCATCTTTCTCATTGTTGTCAGCTAATGAGCCAACGTATATACCTACATACACAGTTGACGTCATTCGGTATTGAATCTGGACCTCACTAGTTTACTACGTTTTGTTCTGGGCACGATTTATTATTTTTTTATGAATGAATTAACATAGTGTGGAAATACGGTGACCACACTCATGTTTCTAGATTTACGCAGATCGGTACCACAGTGAAACTGGTTATGCTCATTAGATGTTTGCGCTTTGAACTTTTACTCATACGTATTATTATCACACATTATACTCGGGAATTTTCGTGAAAAACGTATGTACCTCTATGTCGCAATTTATACCGAGAAAAGTTTCATGCCCCAGGGCATTCTGATCAGGGGCGGATTAACCACAGGGCGGAGATGGGCGATCGCCAGGGGCGAAAAGTTAAAGGGGGCGAATATACTGTTGTTTTTTCAACTATCTTCATTTAAACAAAAAATTAAGGGGTAGTCAGAAGACCCGGCAGGGGCGAAAGGGTTTTGATCGCCCAGGGGCGAAAAAAGTCTTAATCCGCCCCTGATTCTGATTCACGCACGCAATTGATTAATAAAATAGTGGTTATTGATAGGAATTATTGAAACCTAATAATTTTCTTAATACGTTAGCGTTTACTTTTTTTTTTTAATAGTTAAACAGGTAGAACAAATATGTTTTTGGGGTGACGTAATATGACGCAATCCACGTTGAATAATTTAATATAAACGAAAACATGTTTTGTTAACTGCAGATTCGATGTTACTTATCCTTTTTCACTTGTATACATACATATTTTAGACGTTATACATAAATTTTAGAAGATATTTTAGACGTTATACATAAATTTTAGAAGTTAGAAGGTAATAAACTCTGTTACCCTTAGAATTAACTACGCCACTGGCGGTTACCAAGTGCCGCTCGGTGCTGCCATGTTGATTTTTAGCGACGAGCAAATGTTTTTTGTGCCATATCGGTCAAAATTACGTGCGCGTAGAACATGTACGTTCCTCCACAATTTGTGTCCGATTTTCACGCGAAAACGATGTTATTATCTTGTGAAATGTTTGTAAAGGTTAAGAGAAATGTTTGTAAAAGTGCAACAAGTGATCAGTGACATGTGCGGCGTTTTTAACGTGTTCGTACCGAATGGCGAATGTACCGGTTTGTGTATAATAAACATTGCATGTGTAGTGTAATGGCAAATTTCAACTCTAGATGAAGGCATTGAAGGCAAAATAGGTCCCATACATGGCATCCCTCGATGGATACAAAGAAAACACTGCAAGAGGTAGGTTTTAGGCTATTTTGTGACCCCGTACATTTTGTTTTGAACACGGTTTGAAAACTAAAAACAAAACGCTCTTGTCGACGCTGTTAAACCTGTTTTGAAATGTCACAACGCTATTTTCTGTGATCATTGCGAGTTTCAACGACATCAGCCTTTCGGAACGGTTTGCATTTGCAAACATACGCGCGAGAAAATTCAAATTGTGTCGCATAACCTCACTTTGGTGTTTCACATAACCACACTTTGTTGTATACTTGTCATACTTGATTTAGGTACTCCTGTTGTTGTGTGTGGTTGTACGTTTGCATGCAAAAAATATCCAGAAATATATGGAAAGATGAAGAGGTTCGTTGACCTTTGTTTATGTCAGGTGCAGCGCCAGGTTGGAAAATTGCTAATTAGGAAGATACCAATTCCCATTTCTAATACATTTGTGCTCATTGCTGTTTCTTGACCACTTTCAGCCAAAAATTAGTTCTATAAGAAGCATTCCAAAAAAGTCTGTTAACCCTTTTAGTTTAAAGGTATGTTTTGATATTTATTACACCTTTTGAAGTCTTCATTCTTTAATTCTAATCACATTAAACAATATTTTTTCGGTTCAACAAAATTACTCTAATTGCTGTAATAAAAGAAAACTTTATTGGCCATACATTGTGATCGCCCCATTAATATGCACGAACATTAAAAATTCATTAATAAAATTCTGGGTGACTCATATTTATTACACAATTAACTTCATTAAATACATAATGGCATATTAAAACGACATTCAAGATTTCACTCATTGTTTTTTTCATTGTGTATAAATACAAAAACTTAAAAAGAAATGTATTGTGAGTCATACACAAACAGTAGATAATATGATCATTATTAATAATGTTTTATAATTTTAAAGCATCTTGATAGTTCTTTTAAAAAATTCTATAAACAAACTCTAACGTCCAGGATATGATCAATTAAACGACAAAAATAAGTTAATTTGTTTAGTATTGTTTCAATCATTCTAAAGCCTATTGACGATGATTTTTAGCAATCAATTTGTAAAGATATTACCGGAATTTTACCCATGGCGCTAAAGAGAAGGTCGTGTTATTTAATAACAAGAAATTTCCTATTTTTGTTATCGAATAGATTACGATTTTGTTTAACCAAAGTGTTACTATTTTTGAAGCGACTAAATCAATTTCTTTGGCTAGTTGAACCCGAAATGACGCACTAACCAAAGTTTATCAGTTATCACTTATCATTTAAGACTGAAACGGATATTTTAATCTTGAATATTGAAATATTTAACAGTGGAATGATTCAACGACTAATTTTTACATAAGTTGTTCTATGGGTCAATCTAAAGACATTATTGTCCAGGACAGAAAAATGGTCACTAGTGTACTCTTATGAACGAAGAAACACATAAAAGTGTTTTTCTACTTTGCATTCACAATGCACACATTGTAACACTGTTTTCGGTGTTACAATTAGCAAATTGTAACACCGTTTTTAGTAACTTTTTTCTAAGATTGGTGACATTGATATCAAATGCATGTCAAACGAAAATACACATAACCACAAAAGTAAGCACAAACTGATTTTTTAGAATCGCACAAACTGCGAAGTATGTATATTTTTATACATATTTAAACATGCGTGTTGCATCCTAGGTTTCGTACTACTAGTATATGATGGTATATAATAATTATCAATAATTACTTTTTCACAGATATTTGAATTTAAGTGACAGATGACAGTGTTACCAACGGATGCACCCATAAATACTCTAGATTGGAATTTTACCTAATATACTTCTAAATTTTTATAAAATTAATGACGCAAAGTAGAAAAAATAGTATATTACACTCGTTTTATAAGACATATTGGCGCATTCGTTCATTTGGGGCACTCGTCGCTGACGCTCCTCGTGCCCCAAACAACTCATGCGCCAATTTGACGTCTTATAAAACTTGTGTAATAATATACTATTTTTCTACGTTGCATTCACAATGCACACATTGTAACACTGTTTTCGGTGTTACAATTAGCAAATTGTAACACCGTTTTTAGTAACTTTTTTTCTAAGATTGGTGACATTGATATCAAATGCATGTCAAACGAAAATACACATAACCACAAAAGTAAGCACAAAGTGATTTTTTAGAATCGCACAAACTGCGAAGTATGTATATTTTTATAGATATTTAAACATGCGTGTTGCATCCTAGGTTTCGTACTACTAGTATATGATGGTATATAATAATTATCAATAATTACTTTTTCACAGATATTTGAATTTAAGTGACAGATGACAGTGTTACCAACGGTTGCACCCATAAATACTCTAGATTGGAATTTTACCTAATATACTTCTACATTTTTGTAAAATTAATGACGCAAAGTAGAAAAAATAGTATATTACACTCGTTTTATAAGACATATTGGCGCATTCGTTCATTTGGGACAACTCATGCGCCAATTTGACGTCTTCTAAAACTTGTATAATAATATACTATTATATAGGTACTAACTCATCAAATATCTACAATAGGATTAGTTGTAATTGGGTTATAAAAATGCGTGGAACATCGCAGACACTACTGAAAAAAACATGGGGTATCTATAAATAGAATGCCATAGTAATAATAGAAGCGTTATCTCGCCAAAACAATGCGATCTGTCGTAGATAAACTATTATTTCAATAGGATCTTCGTGACAGATAATAACGATTAATAACATTCAATTAGAGGTATGTATGTAGCTAATTGGTTATTAAATGTTTTTGGAATTGCGCATTTGCTTGCAAGAGTTCGCAACAAGTACAAAATAAACGTATAAACACAGGAAACGTGACTGGTGTCATCGGTGTTATCAAAATTGTTTGATTTTTCAGAAATCTGGAAACAAACAACTAAATAACAGGCTCGTCTTATCTCAGTTGGTTGGTTATTTATAATTACAAGAGAAGTCTTTAAATATATATTTAGACTGAGAGCGTAGTTTGTAATTAGGTAAATTATCTTCTGGTCCAAGACAATTATTGTACTTTTTAAAACTTAATGTTCGGTATTTCATAAAGTATTACTAGAATATTTTGGTCAAAACATATAACATGTATTTTTCTGTTTATACGACTGTTCAGAAATTTGTTTCCCAATTCCCAGTGAAGCATTGAGGTCAAGATTGCGAAAAGAAATTTTGTTTGGCTCAACAAGTTTCAATGTATGCTAACCAGTAACAAGAACACACAACCTTTATATAGGCTAAGTGTTTTTTATGCATTTTTCTTACAACTGGTATAAGGCTACGAATTTCTAATTTTTGTAATTTTTTTTGTATTTTTGTGTAATAGTAAGAGAAATATGTATTATAAAAAGCGTATTATAGAGAAAGATGTGTTCTACGTGCCAATTGTCTGGAAAAATGGATATGATTCATTTATTACGAAAACATTGGTAGACATGTACTGATTAGACATGTACTATTATTATATATTATATATTATTATATATACTTATGTAGAATTATCAGGGAATGGACTGGATTGTTTTTGGCCATAATCTGACAACCGGATTTTGGTCAAACTGATACCAGCTCATCCTCTAGTGACTTTAAATATGTATACCAAATTACAAATCAGTGGAATGAACGGTTTAGGCACTATAAGAGTTCATAAAAGCAATCTGGCAAAATCCACAGCCTTCGTTCGTCGTTGTGGTTGCAAATTGGCAGATTTTGATAAACGTCACTGTCCACAGACATTGAGTCAATCCATGACTGATGTTAGGTTGGGGTTCAGAGTGGCTGTGGCTTCACGAAATTGAATAATTGTAAAAGTGTTTAGACAGTTCAATGTGTCAACGATTTAGTCGGAATGCTGGGTGGGGGCCACCCGGATTTTTTGTTTAGGGTAGTGAAAAGAGAACTTTATAATAGCTATTGACAATTTTAATAATATTGTGTCATAACAATAGCAATTTAATGTTTGATTAGTATTTTAAAAAGCAAAATATTAGTTGTATATTGTTTAAATGTCCCAAAACTTGACAAAAATTGATAGTATGTAGATATACTACATTATTATACATACATATAACAACTTTTCAAATTTTATCTCATAGTTGCTGTTATACTTTTTGGCCCATCTGTACTACAGTGAAAATAGGCAGTTCGAGCTATACAATTTCTTTATAACTAATAGAAATAACATTTTGTGAGTTCTCAGTGGTTTTCAATGGACAACAGGTAGACCTAGTCACCCCCCAACATCCCTAATCTGATCATAATAATAGGGCTACAAGAAAAAATCTTTTCAATTTAAGCATAACTTTCATTTTACCACCAATTCAAAGAAATCGAATACCTGCAAGCAATAGGGTCATCCAGGTATAAGATACTTGCCCTAATGAAACCAAAGTGGGCCAAAAAGTCCACCGAGCAAATAATACGGATGTAATTTCTTTATAGATTGTAAAGCACTCAACCTAGATTACACCTCTCTCAAAGAACTAGATTATTCTCTCATTGAATCATCAAATGAAGAAACTGTTTTTGGGCTTATATGGATGGTATTGTAATATATTGTATTGACCAATAGAAGAACATTTACAATGCTAGTCAGTAGTAAATACTCTTGTTATCACCATTCTGCTTTATCATAAGAATATTCCGGGGCCAATCTATATGTGGGGTTATAGGTCTTCCTGAGATAACAATACAACTTGTGCTAAGAAACATGATAAATTTCTTCTTCAAATGTAAAGAATTTAATAATAAAACTTACTCGCAAGGGTTGATGACACTCTCCATAAAACCGCAACTGTTGTCAACACCAAAACAAATAATTTACCCATTCTAGTAGTATGTACGAATTTAAATGTCTGTTTAGAAAATTCGATTCTCCAGGAGATATAAAACTGGCAATTCAGTCACTGTCAGTTATCCTTGTTTAACTGAATCCCGATCTAACTAACTGTCACATTGGAAAGAACACGCGAACTTTGAGTTCATAAATTGGTTACTAGCTCCATCAACCACAACATACAGCAAACTGAGCAAACTGAGCGCTCCAGAGTTCGCTCAGTTCTTAAATTCAAACCACGCACGTGGAGGGGATATTGGAGAACTCAAGCATTTAAGATCAACTCGCATCATTGCATATAGAAAGGAAAATGATTGAACATTTTCTCTTTTTAATCTGTCTGTTTCAGAGAATTTGCATTATATATCTTGTGATAAGATATATGTATGCAATTCCATGAATGGATTGGATGAGGTTTGTTTTGATTCTGTTTTTTTTTTCGTTCTAATTGATGATTCAGGTGTTGCGTGTATGTATATTGTTTATTTGATATGTGCAACGGATGTAGATTGTATGCACTACGTGATTAGATATATCAAGAAGATTTGTTTAAATGGTGCCATACAAAATAAATTAATACTGGTTGGTAACACGTGCTTGTTAAAGATGCATAGAGATCATATAATCACTATACCTACACCATTTGAATTCAAACTGAGGACATTAGATTATATTATTAAGATGTGTTCATTATATTTTGTTTATTACATTTAAAAAATAATGTTACAGGACATTTTATTAAAGTATTATTAGTATACCCTGTCACAGAATGATCTAAAGCTTAAAATGTATTACTTCTTAATTCATGAACTGAGGTCAGTTACACCCTGTTTACAGTAGAAATTTGTTTACAACAATTTTCAGTAGCAAACATTACCAAAATTTAAGTTGGCAAAATTAATTTTGGCCTTCAGGAAAAATACCTATGGTATATTCCGTATGAAAGACACAGCGATTACGTATTTTTGGACGTCAGTATAGAATGTATAGACAGACAGGTCCTGGATCCAGTCATATAACGTAAACAGTATTTTATTTGTATTTTTTCGCATGAATCTATTAAATTGATCGGTAGCCAAAATAGAAGTACATACTTGCAGTAGAATATGTGATCATTTCCTAAAATACTGTTCTTTAAATGGCACTAGAATGGCAACTTTAAAATATGTCCCTAATTTTCTGTACACAATCATTTTTACTTTTCGACTAGTACCCTTCTATGGTACGAAAATGTATGTATGTGTGTATGTCCGTGAACACGATAGCGCCCAAACGGTACAACGTATCGGGCTGAAATTTGGTATAATTATTTAGAATTACCGGAGGACGAACTGGATTGTTTTTGGTGATAATCTGACAACCGGAAGTGGCAAATGGTACGTTTTCTTAGAGATTTATCCGATTTTGACCAAACTGATACCAGCTCATCCTCCAGTGACTTCAAATATATGTACCAAATTACAGATCAGTGGAATGAACGGTTTAGACCAGTGTTTCCCAACGTGGGGCGTACGCCCCACTGGGGGGCAATATGATTGTTGAGGGGGGCAATTGGAATATAGAAAAATTTTGAAAAAAAAACCTACCTTAAAATAAAAATAAAATAAAATAAATTTATTCGTGTCAATAACTGCAGAGTTTTACACACGTCATTTTGCATAGAGAGTACATAAAAATATAAAAAAAAACACAATATAAAAAGAGAAACAAAAAAAGTCTCTTTGTACCGTTCATACTGCAACCGTTAATCATATCCTTGAGGCTAATTATTAAATATCCCTACACATTTCTAAATCTGAAAAAAAAAAACACACAATAGGGAAAAATTTAATTAAGCCATCAATATTTGTAAAAACGTTTTTAGAAAAATATGTCAAGGATGTGATAGCTATGCCACTTAAGATACATTGTTGAGGAACATTTTGTTAAAGGTATGTTATTCTGTAAATTAGAAAGCATCACAACCTCCGGAGATATTCTTCATAAGCAAAAAAATTACTTCAATGTCTTTAATATTCCAATACAGAACATAACATCCTGTACTGCAGACTGTGCTCCTAACATGATGTACAAGAAAAGCGGCTGTTTAAAGATAAGAATCCAGAAATGCTTCTTGTGCATTGTCTAATATAGCTCCATAGGGAAAACTTGGTAACCAAAAATGTTTGTCCAGTTCTCAATGAAGATTAAATTCGGTTATAAAATATGTCAATTGTATCAAAGCTAATGCCGAATGTGACATTTCGAGTTAATTTGTGAAGTACAAAATAATTCATACTTTTTATAACTAAATTTAATACTTCATTGAACAAATATTTTTGGCTACCAAGTTTTCCCTGTGGATTACACAATGCACAAGAAGCATTTCTGGATTTTCATCTTTAAACAGCCACTTTTCTTGCCCATCATGTTAGGAGCACGATTGGCAGCACAAGATGTTATGTTCTGTATTGGAATATTATCGACATAATTAATAACATAGTTTTTTTAGCTTAGAAAAAATATCTCTGGAGGTCGTGGTGCTTTCTTATGATTTGCAGAATAACATTTCCTCAAAAAATGTTCCTTATTAATGTACCTTACATAAGTTATCAACAAGGCCTCAATGCCTCTCACTCTTGCTCATTTTAACCATTCTTTTTCTGACACTGTTGTTACTAAGGGGCACAGCTATCACATCTTTGTCTTCTTTTTCTAAAACCGTTTTTACAAATGTTGATATTGACAGTTTAATTAAATGTTCCCCTATTTTGTGCTTTTCCAGATTTAGCAGTGAGCACGAATATTTCATAACTAGATTCAAGGGTACGATTATCACTTGCAGTGACAATTTCAGTTTTAGAGTAAATGTTTAACTTTGTGTTGTTATGATAAAATATGGCAGATTTGTGTTGTATTAGTTTTTAAGTGAATGTTTATTTCTATTTTGTTATAATAGAATATGTAGCAAATTTTGTTTCTGCTAAAATGCTTAGTATTTATTTCAATAATCAAATAAATTATTGTTTTATGTTATTATTTTTATGCCCCCAATGGCGCAAGTTTTTCATTACGTCACAGAGAGGAAATTAGTCAAAGTTTGTTGGGCAGAATGTGTACCAATGACGAAATGAGAAACGTACACCGTTCCGAGTAAGGTTCATTTCCAACTCTGTTATAGGTATAAAAAAAGACAATATGAAGTGGGGCATGAGATTTTTAGACCAGCTTCGGTGGGGCATAGCTCAAAAAAGGTTGGGAAACACTGGTTTAGACGCTATAAGAGTTTATAGAAGTAGTTTGACAGAATTCCATATACATACAATAATACACAAGACTATGAAAACAAATCGAGGTGATGACTGAAATAGCACAGGTTTATGATCTGATATTAAATCTGTTTCACAGATAGCGACAGCACAAAATATTTACTTCCACATTTGAAATTCCAGCAGTTGGAATCGACATTTTTGCTGGACAAGAATCTATATTTAGGTACTTACTCACTCAATCACCAAATAAATCACTGAACGTGATAGATGATAACATGATCATAATGCACTGCGTTATATAAGGCTGCAATAAATCTTACGCTTGGTATTTGCTCTGTCTTAACTCTGTTAGAATTCCAAAGAGTTCAAGAGCAAGTTTTGATAAACGTTTTTGCGCCATTGAAGAAGCGGTTAGACAGCTTTTTCCCAAAAGTTTACAATCTTAAAAGTTTCCTTTTTTCTAGGATGTCTTGTTAGACATCAGTGTTCTCTAAACTCGTCTGGCGACACCCCATGTTAATATTGTACTATTCAGTACATGAGTACAGTCACGTGATGGTGTTTACGAATAGGTTCCTTTCATAAGGTCATAAATTCACATTTGACGGTACTTAACTTGATGAAGTGTTAACATTGTGGCATCAATTACGCAATGGATCGAAAACAATATCAAATCGACGGTTAAATGAGTCTGAGCGACAGACAATAAAGGAAGATTACGATTAGTGACCCTGGCGACTCAAAAATTTTCCAAAGTGCCCCAGCACAAGCATATATCTATCATCTAATTATCTGATATGTAAATGGCGCTGAATCGATGTAAGAAAAATAACGTTTGCGTGCCAATAATTCCAGGATTGGGCTTATTATTTATGCTGACAAACGTAACCTGACAAATTGTGACAGGATAATAACACCAAATCGGTTTTTGTTTTGACCTACTCAACTAATTAAGTGTTGTGTTGATCAGCATGACTTTGCGTCACATTTAGGAAGTTGCAGACAACAACAATTGCTTGTTGTTTTCATGCCTGAAAAGGCTTTTAGTTAGACATGATTTCAGCAAAATTCCATTCTAAAATTCACTTCAACTACAATTCTCTTGTTAGTTAAAACATTAGTACTTGAAATTTAACACATTCCAATAGTTTAAGCTTTCAAATATATAATGTAAACGACATTTTTGTTGTTTATTTCCGTTTTACATCCCCTTTGGAACGATACATACGATGCAAGAAGAGATATAAAATGTATAAACAGTTGGCATAAGAGTTGGCATAACACACTTTATATAAATCTTCGATAATAACAACTTTAAAAAATCTATTACCATATAAAAATTAATGTTAGTTAAATTGGTCACCGTTATTATTGATTTATGAGTCTTAAACATATACTAAAACATATTTTTCTGTTATGCAACTATTAGTAATTACAGTAATTAAGAAATGATTTAATTGCATGTAACAATTTTATTAATCCGTTAAGCCCAATAACGATTATTTGAAGTTACTAAACTAAAACATGAATAACAAATGATCAATCACTGTCACACTGAACGATATGCCTTTGAACATTTGCAATTAAAATTGCACCGTATAAGGATTTGTTTAAATGTCATATTAGAAGTTATAATTAGTGATCACCGCATTTATTTAACTTTATTATCTATTTTACTGACCGCTAATGACAGCATGAGGAATGACTAGAAATGAAAATGTCGTTAAAGATTTTAAAGTAGGCAATTTCCATATAGAAATACTACTTGATAGAATTTTTAGTAAACGAAAGAAAAACTCCTTAACTATTCAGCACTTATTTTGCCATATTTGTAATAATTAACGTTGTCAATCAAACGCATTTTTGTTTGACCTCTGCCATATTTGAACAGCTGCTCAAAACTTAACCTAAGCTATAAGATTCCTTCTTAAGATTTCACTCATTAGGATCCGCTTAGCAATAACTAATAACCAATGAGTAATTATATTTTTCTTCAATTTAACTTTTGAATTGTTAGGGGACGAACTGGATTGTTTTTGGCGACAATCTTCTTAGGGATTTATTCGATTTTGACCAAATTGATACCGGCTCATACTCAAGTGACTTTAAATATGTATACTAATTTGCAGATCAATGGGATGAGCGGTTTAGGCGCTATAAACGGTTATAGAAGCACTTTGACAGAAACCACAGCCTTCGTCACTCTGATCGCGAATTGGTAGATTTTGTCAGTGGCTAGTGACGTGACATGACAACTATGTTATTCTATAACTGACGTTAGCTTGAATAATAGCATGAGATGGAAGAACAACAAGTGTCTAACTTGTTAGAAAGTTGGGAGTCTGGATATTTAAATTTAAACTTTCCTTTTGAAATATTTTGCAGTTATAACTCAAGGAAAAGAAATGTATTTCATTGATTATAGCACATATATTATCTATATTCGGGGTTTAGTTATCAGTACGCGACAATTATCGTATATCTGTCATACATTATCGGGATTGGTTAATGATTCACTATTTCCAAGTCATTGAAGTAAGTCTTTGTAATAATAACTTTACTGTATAAATACCTCGTCGTCGTCATATGATCAAGAAATCCAATAAATCGCAAATTCCAATTGAGAATTGTATCACCGTGTCGCATACATAGGTGTATTTTAAGTCTGACATATCTTTCTTCTCTTTTATTTTAAAGAAATGGCGAACACGACGATTTTTTTTAGAAAGTTGTTTTATAAGTGCAAAACATCAGCTGAAGTTGTTTGAAAGATTTGATGAAATAGATTTGATTAAATTAATTGAATGAGTCTCTTAAAAATCCAGGGAAGTCTGCACCATACGAAAAAACTATATTATCCATTTATCAGAAAATTTTGTTCTTTATAAACGTTGGCGGAAAGACTTTTATCAAGAATGCCATCACTACACAATGTTGAACTCTAAATTTTTTGTTGTAGTAAGACGAACGTCTACTTTTTTTATTGAAGAATAACTTTTTCTTCGTCAGAGAAAAATATACTCAACATAAACATTCTAAAGAACCCGAGATACTATTAACGCCATCTGTAAAGTAAAGCACAACTTTCTATGTATCTCTCAAAGTAAGAATCTTGGGTCAAGAAACTGTTTTTTCGTTGAAGCATATATATTTTTCATCCAAGAAAATTTTTTGTTGTAGTAAGACGAACGTCTACTTTTTTTATTGAAGAATAACTTTTTCTTCGTCAGAGAAAAATATACTCAACATAAACATTCTAAAGAACCCGAGATACTATTAACGCCATCTGTAAAGTAAAGCACAACTTTCTATGTATCTCTCAAAGTAAGAATCTTGGGTCAAGAAACTGTTTTTTCGTTGAAGCATATATATTTTTCATCCAAGAAAATTTTTTGTTGTAGTAAGACGAACGTCTACTTTTTTTATTGAAGAATAACTTTTTCTTCGTCAGAGAAAAATATACTCAACATAAACATTCTAAAGAACCCGAGATACTATTAACGCCATCTGTAAAGTAAAGCACAACTTTCTATGTATCTCTCAAAGTAAGAATCTTGGGTCAAGAAACTGTTTTTTCGTTGAAGCATATATATTTTTCATCCAAGAAAATTTTTTGTTGTAGTAAGACGAACGTCTACTTTTTTTATTGAAGAATAACTTTTTCTTCGTCAGAGAAAAATATACTCAACATAAACATTCTAAAGAACCCGAGACACTATTAACGCCATCTGTAAAGTAAAGCACAACTTTCTATGTATCTCTCAAAGTAAGAATCTTGGGTCAAGAAACTATTTTTTTGTTGAAGCATATATATTTTTCGTCCAACGAAAATTTTTTGTTGTAGTAAGACGAACGTCTACTTTTTTTATTGAAGAATAACTTTTTCTTCGTCAGAGAAAAATATACTCAACATAAACATTCTAAAGAACCCGAGACACTATTAACGCCATCTGTAAAGTAAAGCACAACTTTCTATGTATCTCTCAAAGTAAGAATCTTGGGTCAAGAAACTGTCTTCGTCAGAGAAAAATATACATAAACATACTAAATTCTAATAACTAACCGATGAAACAACTATATTGAAATTTTTATTAGAATAAAATATTATTTGTATAGAAAACAAATCCTCTTCATCCTACACTATATACGCCAAAAAAAAAAACTTTCTTGATATCCAAGAATAGAGTTCTCTCTGTGTAGCATAGCGAATAACCGAAATTTTCGGTCTTATGCTATTCGTTATGCTACAGAAAACGTCCATCTCTCCTTATCACTCGACAAAAAATTGCACTGGTGTGAACAGAGCGCCTGATGCCGTTAGTTCGGCCAGTATTAGGCGCTGATATCACTAGATAAGGTCAGAAAGAAAACTTGGATTTTTTTTTCAAGCATCTACTTACGCTAGATGGCGCCACCAAAGATTTTACAGATTTTACAACCATTTGTTGCCTCTAGTTTACTTATTGCGACAAAATAACGACCATAATATTGTTATCCTGAGTTACGAATTAATATTTAACGCATTGAAGGACAAAATAATGAATCATTTTCGGGCTAAAAATCATTTTTGTCCTCTCACCCCGATGTCAGACAAAAATATAGATTGGATTAGATTGTTAGATATTATTATTATTATATTAGATATTTGATGATTTTTTATAATTATTATAATTTTATTGCTGCTGCCCGAACAAAGCTATTAAAATTCCCGTATGTTTTATTTATATGACATGAACCTTAACACACAGACATCGACAGATAATAAACACTTTTCAAAATATTGTATCTATTATTAGTGACATACTAATATAATTTTATTACTAATTGTATGAAAAGATCAGCTTTAAGTAGGTACACTTAAGTAATAACAAATTTAGACATGATATTTTTGGACGTTATATTTCTATTTTTGTTAGGTGATTGTAAGTTTTATTACAAAGACTTTGTAGTTTATTATTATTGCCTGTTTGATAACTTACAATGTCACCTACAATGCCCCAATTATTAATATATAAAAAGGTAATCATTATATGGTACAATTCGACATAAATTGTCCAAAAAAAAAAATCTTTATTAGTAATCTACTTTAAATTTAATTAACACCATTCGATCACTTCCATCTTTATAAGAGCAATGTTCAAGTATGTCACAAAAGCATAAACACTTAAGAATTATAAATAACTAATATATGTATAAATAAAGTTTGGTTACAATTTGAGCATTGTGTCTAGTCATCATGTTATATTTATAAAAGTATTTTTTATATGTCTTAAGCTATTTTTAACCTAAGTGTTTGTGTCTATATCTTGATTTGATATAATAATATCAAATTTAATATAATAATAAATCCTAAAACTGTTAGCAACTCGCCTAAATCTTATATGAACCTGAGAAGTCATTTTCTGACAATTAAAATAATAATAATAATGAATCTGGTAAAATAATAATAATAAAGCTGGTAACTAAAGAAAACATCGTAGAAAACAATATAAACAGAACAATTATTTAAACATTTATTGTAGATTTGGTTGCCTATACCTATCGCCAAATATTATCCACTAAACCACAATCAATCAATTATCTTATAAATTTAATTCGTGCCTTTGGGTCTGAACCGTTTTTAGATATGACGTCGTGGAAAAGTCAAAATCCCAGATATTTGGTATTATAATGTGACTCAATAATACAATTATTGTTATTGAGGAAAATGCATTGTTCGCCGTTATCTTGGATCTATTTTTGCGATCGACGTTTTTGATACTGAAATCTATCAGATCATTAAATCAAATTAATTGCCGATAGCGTCTTAAGTGCTTGTTGTTAGAAAATTCGAGATATTTTTAGATTTTTATTTGTTCGTTAGTACTGATGTAATCTGTCTAAAATATAATTTTACCCACTATTTAATCGTAAACGTTTCGTATAATATAATAAGAATAATAAATAAAAGTGATATTTGTTATATATTTTTATCGGTCATATGGAGGCAATTTCAACATTTTGCTCTTGGTGTTTATATATTAGACTTTCTAGGAAATTGTTAAGATAAGTGGAAATATTGTGTGTACAAAACAATTATTATATTGCTGATGATTGCTACTTCCACATTAAGTACTTAAAAAGAAATAAATTAATGGTTTTGATCATATTCTATGTGTATATCACACTGTATATCAATAAAACAAAAAATAAAACAACATACATGTAATATATAAATAAATCGCTTTTATTACAAAATAAATAACAAAATCGGTTTTACATTGCACAGGTACATAATATATACAATACACCGTACGTAAGTACCTGCCCTAATAATACTTAAGATGGTTCCAGTAATAAATCAAACGACTTAACAACTATTTATCACAATATCTGCAATGAATTGGTCCGAAATCCTTCATTCATACGTACGTCAGAAAATGTTTAACCTGCGTTATTTTCCCCGTCCTTTCAACAATGCTAGGTTACATTGTTCAACAAATTTTCGTCACCGTCATTTACACGATGCTATCGTAAAGCGATAAAAATTCAGTTCATTGTTTTCACATTTACGAGGTAAGCTAACTAAAAATAAATTTGCTGAACAACCTCAAACCAGTTCTAACCAAAAAATTTCAATGTTGAGTTGAAATAATTAAATACTAGAATAACCTTTCAGTATTATCCTTTGGTGGATTAAGCGGATCAGTTATAATGCAGGATGTATTTATTTTGAAAATAGATAAAACACGTGACGAGTTCGAAACAACACGAGATGAGTTTCTCGGCTTATAGGATTTTATGAAGGATGTGCACGATATTTTTAATTATTTATCTAGATGCTCGAAAGTTCGATTGTCTAGATTTGATTAGAACTGTAGTGCTCTTCAGTTTTTAAAGATACAATCTTCGAAATAAAAAAAATTATCTTATAAGAAGGTATAGTGGTTTTCTGACTTTAAAGGAAGTTCTTGAAATAATAAAAACGTACAAGTGTATTTAGTAATTACTGCATTAGGCTGCGTATATAGTGGAGAGCAATACACGTAATATTGTATTACAGCGTCTAGGTAAATATTACAGTAATTAATAATACCACTGTACGGGCTACAATTAATAACACTGTCTGACGCTATCTAGACCAATATTTCATATTTTAATAAATATTCCTATAATGGCCTTAACGCCACAGTGAATACATACTGAACCTGATTAGATAACAATATTTCAGGCTACTCAAATTAACACCTAACTGGAATTATACCTTTAAACCAAACTGCCAAGAAATAATATTATCGTTTACAATTTAGATTGGAGACTTTCGCGGTCCGAATCACTAAGTTTCCGGGAGAAAACCGTGTTTGCATCATAGCTGGAAAGCACTTTTACGACCACCACAGCCAATCACAGCTACCCCAAATCGCCCTCCCAACCAATAGTTGTTTGACTACCTGCGCATGTACTTGGATATCCTTACGATTTCAAAACCAATTCAAAGCATTTCTCCTTATTTCTAATCATTCATTCGGTAACTACACACAATCATCCAGTTCTTTTTATCACTGTAAAATCAGACATACCCTCTAATCACACATTCTGGAATGTTTGTTTGAAAAGGAACGCTATGGCACTAAATACCAACCCAAAAATTGGGTTGTACAGTCTTATACGTCGAGATCTCAGGTACCACATGTAAATCCTCGGCTTAGACAGGTGCCACGTGGCGATTTCCATGGCTTACTGAGTTATAACTCGGTGGATCTTCTTCTGCTTGATTTGTCTCCACTAAACTGCTAACTGCGTGCACTGGCACCACGTAAATGTCATATTCACTCTTCTCCAGAGCTCCGTTACCACTATAGTTCAAGCTTTCGTATGAAGGTGGTGCAAATAGGTCATATGCTGGTGGTGGAGTCTCTACTGATGGGGCTGGAGATGGCGCTGTTGTCTGTGTTCTTCTAGCTTGTTGTTCCCTAATGCGTTTCCTACAACACCATTCTGAGCAGGATACTATCAGGAAGAAAGCAATGAGTCCTCCGAAGGATGCGATGTACCACACTATAGACCACGAGTCAAAACTGTCGTCTGAAATAAGAAGAATACCACACTTAATATGTTTTAATGTGACGAAATTGTGACGTGATTGCAATTAAACGATATAATTGATTCTTTTATGTTTAAATTGATTGAAAATATGTTCCGTAGATAACAATTTACAGTGACGTAGGTCGCATACATTAATTCAAAACTTCAACAACAGTTTCAATGTATTCCGGAAAACAGGTATAGTACGATGGTTGTGAAATGTCACGGCGTATTGCACGTTGATTATTTAACGATGTTTTCGAATTTTACTGGTTTAAAATAATGCATGATGCCGTTATTAAACGTTATCAGTGTGTCGGTATATGATTTGGATAATAAAACGCAGATAAGTGCGCTTATATCAAGAAAAATTATTCTTGCGTATATAGTCTAGCATGAAGATAAAAATATTTCGTGGACGTACAATATATATGCTTCAACGAAAAAAAAAAAAAAAAAAAAAAAAACAGTTTCTTGGCCCAAGATTCTTTCTTTGAGGGATACATAGAAAGTTGTGCTATTACTTTACAGATGGCGCAAACAGTTTCTCGTGTCTTTTGCCATATATTTCCGCTATATAAGTTTGACGATGTTGAGTGTTTGTTTCTTTACATTTATGCATAATTTTATTTCGTGGGTGACGATTATAAGGAAAACCAGGATTGTAATGGAATAGCCTACACAGAGAGAACTCTATTCTTGGATATCGAGAAAAATTGTTCTTGCGTATATAGTGTAGCATGAAGAGGATATTTTTACTGTCCAAATAATATTTTATTGTAATAGGAATTTCAGGATATGTTAAAGTTATTTCAATGGCTAGTTATTCTTCCGGTTTAAGAATTTAGTATGTTTATGTTGAGTATATTTTGCTCTGACGAAGAAAATGTTATTCTTCTACATATAAAAAAGAGTAAGACGTTCGTTTTGCAACAACAACAATATTTTGTTGGGTGAAAAATATACATTCTTCAACAAACAAACAGTTTCTTGGCCCAAAAGTATACGTACGTATTGCTTAAAACACACGTAATTCCTTTCAAGCAGTTCCTTCATACTTAAAAGAAGAAGACGTAATACTTAGAACATCAAGAAAATCATATTCTTACTCTGACAATTTTGTATTTTACTTGAACCAATCAAATGATCTTTCTGCGATATAGAAACAAGTGATATTTTTCACTCAATGATATTCGTGTTGTATCGAATAATTTTGTCCCTCTGTGTACATAATATGTACATATGTAGGATATGCAGTAGTCTATATCGTTGATCAAATTTTGAAAATATTATTAGCCTAATCGATTTGATCTTAGATAACAGCTCATGTGTAAAGGATTAAACATCGATTAAGTAAATTTACTTTGTATATATCGGTTTTGACACTTTATATCACAGATCACACTTTATGAGGTTTACCATTGTCAAATACTTTTGATTAATTACATACGTTACGTTAAGCATTAAGTACTTTGACCCAGTGACTGCATCATCAAACTTGTTACCGTTTTTTAAGGTGTATTAGATAATGAATAAATTAAAAATTAAATTAATTAAAAACACAAACCACGCAAATGGCTTAAAATAAATCATGACCTAATAAACTAATGGTGCAAACAGTCGGTAATATAATGAACTAATCTTTTGCCCTTTAATATGACAACATAGGCGTTTGTTTGATGGTCCTTGAAGTTTCAGCCTAGGTGACATTTTAACTGCAGTATTCCGCTAACGCACGATGTCGTGATACTTTCAATTAAATCGAATCAATACCTCCTGATGCATACCTACCAGGCAACAATAATTAATTTCAAGAAAAAATACGACGTTTTCAATTTGTTTTCATGGGGATTCCTCTTGTACGTTATTTCTTGAAATCTTAACACTTATTTGTTAGCTAGTTGGATAGCGTTTTTAATAGGAAATGATATTCAATGAAAAAAAAAAGTACATACCTGTAATATCTGGAAATTCTTCTGATGAGTTGTCTTCATGTGGGTGCAGTTTAACTTCTACTTGGAGATGCTCAAAGAGGTCCTTTTCTATGAAATCAGATTCGAGATCGTCTATTGTTCGTACAACAGGTCCTGAAAATGACGAAAAAACCGTAAAACAAACAATGAATCATCTAATAGTAGTCATTCTGAGTAAGTTTCAAAAAAGTAAGAAAAAAATCTGCTCTTTCCAGTGAGTTTACTCTCATGTCTCTACGATGATTAGAAAAGATGCCAAGCATAACTTGTTTCTGGTCGTCACATATAAATATTTATAATAATATCTATTATTAACACGAAATAAACCGAAAACCCGTCTGATGTACTTCCCCAGAAATTATGACTATTGTCTGTGCATTGCCTTGTTTTTATCATTTGGTTTAAGAAAAAACATGCTACCATTATTAAAAAGAGCAACTATCACACATTTTCAACTAAACAAAATTGTGCTAATGTTGTATTTTGTAACTGGAGAGAATTTAACTCCCTAAAACTAGTTCCAATAAAACAGTAGCGAGTCTCAATAATAAATAAACTTGTCTTAGATTAGGAATGTTGTATTTTGTGACGAGAAAGGATTTAATTTGCAAAAACCAGATGTAATAAAACAACAGGTAGTCTTAATAATCACTAAACTTGTCTTAGGTTAGGAATGTTGTATTTTATAACTAGAATGAATATAATTCGCAAAACCCAGATGTAATAAAAGAACGGACAGTCCTAATAATAAGTAAACTTGTCTTAGGTCAGGAATGTTGTATTTTATGACTAGAAAGAATTTAATTCGCAAAAACCAGATGCAATAAAACAGCAGGTAGTCCCAATAATAAGTAAACGTCTTAAGTTGCACACATTGTAAACGTAACAATGCACACATTGTAACACTGTGTTCGGTGTTACAATTAGCAAATTGTAACACCGTTTTTAGTAACTTTTTTCTAAGATTGGTGACATTGATATCAAATGCATGTCAAACGAAAATACACATAACCACAAAAGTAAGCACAAACTGATTTTTTAGAATCGCACAAACTGCGAAGTATGTATATTTTTATACATATTTAAACATGCGTGTTGCATCCTAGGTTTCGTACTACTAGTATATGATGGTATATAATAATTATCAATAATTACTTTTTCACAGATATTTGAATTTAAGTGACAGATGACAGTGTTACCAACGGTTGCACCCATAAATACTCTAGATTGGAATTTTACCTAATATACTTCTAAATTTTTATAAAATTAATGAAGCAAAGTAGAAAAAATAGTATATTACACTCGTTTTATAAGTCATATTGGCGCATTCGTTCATTTGGGGCACTCGTTGCTGGCGCTCCTCGTCCCCAAACAACTCATGCGCCAATTTGACGTCTTATAAAACTTGTATAATAATATACTATTGAAATGTTATATTTTAAAATTTTTATTCATTCAAACATACGCAGACGCTACACGGATCTTGTAGCGTAATAAAACAATCACAGAAAATTTATTTTTTACTGAACAAGACCGTTTTCTATTTTCGTTTCCAAAGGTGCATTTTTTCCCTGTGTCAAACATTGTTTATTTTTTTCTGTAGTACTACGCTTAATTTATTGCACTTTGTGATGTCACTGTCAAATATCCGCAAGATATGAAGGATTGTTAGCCATCGTGGCCGAATTTTTATCCTTATCATAGTGGTATAATAAATAATCAGTTAATATTATTTATTAAGAATATAATTGTGAAAACAGGAATTAATTAATATAATAATATAAAATGTAGTAAGTAAATATGTAATATAAAAACAAAAAATATAAAATAAAAAATTGGAGATGCCGGGGATCGAACCCGGGGCCTTTCACATGCAAAGCGAACGCTCTACCACTGAGCTACATCCCCGATAAGAAAGCATTTTCTCAAATCAACTATAAATAATAAAAATGCTAAATATGTGTTATATTCAATATGTATTATAACTAAAGTGTAAATTAATTTTTATCATCTTAATTGTAGGTATAACATAAACGTGTAAATGTTAATTACAACATTTACGTAAATGCTTAATTATGATCACATAAAATAATTTATGAAGTGAACACACGTGCTTATGACCCTGCTTTGTCACGTTCTTTTTATCATTTGCTAATTTATTTAATATCTAACGGAGAAACGACAAATCAATAATAAACTCATTACGTAGTACCACTAGGGTCCACTAGAGGTGTTCCAAATTATTTCGATTAGTTTTCTTATCAATGTTCTCAAGAAATCTCATTACTTCCACTCACAAGTTAAGGAGTATCATAAATAGAATCGATAAATTAGCGAACACGATCATGAATTGATGTTATATTAATAAATAATGAACGTCGGAATGTCTCCGAGTATAAAATAATATAAAGCACAAATAAACGACCGACGCGGCGACAGGAAAATACGTTATTTTCCATCCATTATTGTTAAGTTTTTTAAATATAGACGACTATCGCGTGAATAAAATACATATTGACCTGGGCATGCTATTTTTAACGGAGAAAGTAATATGTTTGCACACTTAATTCACAAGTTCATTCATCAGGATCAAGTCTATAGTATGAAATATTGCGAAATATCAACGTATAGATGTACATAACCTTTCTCACATTTACGCAATTTGGGATAAGCTATTAAAATTGCTTGACTATTAAATGGTATACAATAGAGCTGGTTTCACGCGTCAATCATTTTATGGCTACAGTAACAACCAAATTTGATCGATTAGTCACCATAATAAAATGTTTTTTTTTTTTTTTTTGATAAACTAACAGGTTTTGGTGATGAAAAACTCGTGCAAAGATCGACTAAGTCAAGGTCATGCTTATTAATTTTTAATACCGATAAAAACAATTATCGTTTTGGTATTACTTTTGTTTGATATTAATTTTGGTTACAATAGGTACGTTACACTTAAATATTAGTTATTAATTGATTTGGAATGGTAAGTCACAACTAGGAAGTGAAAACGATATTCAAAACCTAATATATTTTTAAATTGTGATGACGTCAGAGATAGATATGCTAAATCCAAACACGGAACACAGCTCTGAACGATCTATGTCCCATTTTGAGGTAAACAAGAACGTGTTTTCACTTATGTCTCCTAGCAACATCAAATTGAATTTGGAGAAAAATATTTTTTCTACTTTGCATTCACAATGCACACATTGTAACACTGTTTTCGGTGTTACAATTAGCAAATTGTAACACCGTTTTTAGTAACTTTTTTCTAAGATTGGTGACATTCATATCAAATGCATGTCAAACGAAAATACACATAACCACAAAAGTAAGCAGAAACTGATTTTTTAGAATCGCACAAACTGCGAATTATGTATATTTTTATACATATTTAAACATGCGTGTTGCATCCTAGGTTTCGTACTACTAGTATATGATGGTATATAATAATTATCAATAATTACTTTTTCACAGATATTTGAATTTAAGTGACAGATGACAGTGTTACCAACGGTTGCACCCATAAATACTCTAGATTGGAATTTTACCTAATATACTTCTAAATTTTTATAAAATTAATGAAGCAAAGTAGAAAAAATAGTATATTACACTCGTTTTATAAGACATATTGGCGCATTCGTTCATTTGGGGACAACTCATGCGCCAATTTGACGTCTTATAAAACTTGTATAATAATATACTATTAGAGAACAACAGCGCCTAAACTGTTCATCTCTTTGGTCTCAAAATTGGTACACATATTGAAAGTGTCACTGGAGGATGAGCTGGTATAATACATATTTGCCACTTCCGTTTGTCAGATTGCCACCAAAAATAATCCAGTTCGTCCCCCCTGGCAATTCTAAATATGAATGCGAAATTTTAGCCTGATCGAGTTTCAGGAATTTCAGGATTACATTACTTTCCCTCTAGAGTCTAGTTCTAAAAGTAAAAACATAAAAGTTTCATTTTGTATGTTGTTTATTTGGTGCATTGTTTGTGATAATTAAAATTTTATTTGGTACATTTTTGTGTCGACTTTATTGTACATTTATAGAAACTTGTGTATCATTAACTGCTTGTCTATCTATCTACCTATACTAATTACGAACTTTCAAGTGTGGGGCGCGTTCAGCGGAATCGCCCATTTTCGCCGACATTTGCGATCGAGTAGCTGCAAAATTGGGCTTTTCGATATTACTTTTGACGCTCGAATTGAAAAAAGGACACAATTCCGCGTGGAGTGCGCGATATTTTGTAAATTAAATGCGTTAGTTTTGAAAAAAATCACGTTTTTGCATCTCTTCGGGTGAAGGCGAACCTCGAGAAAATGTCACGTGACGTCTAGAAATTCCGACAAGCGGATCGATGAACGTTAAAAATTTACATTTTTTATCCGTTCCTGCCGACCTTATAAAAGCCGCTCGCTCTCATGTCTTACGATACGATCCCTCTAAATACCCTTCGCAAAGAGTTTTGAGCAAAAAAACGGCCTTAAAAACAATTTTCGATCCAAAAAATCGATTTTTGTCGACCCGTGTTTTGCTGCTATTACCACAGTAACGTCAAACCCGAAACGCCCCCTGCCGGACATTCGTAACAACAGTAACAGATAGCAGATAACCTAAAATGTATCCTAAAATGTCCATATTGCGAATGTGGACAGGTGGGAAGCCTTAACCACATATTTCTAGAATGCCCAATAACTAAAATCGAAAATTTTGACTTATACACAGAGCTAGTGTAATACTAATACTTGTCACGGAAAATTATATCGAAAGAATTTAATGAGGTGGAATTATACAGAACTGCAGTAAGAATTTTGGTTTTGAGGTAAACAAATAATGATCAATAGGGTTTTTACTAATTTTTAGGTTCGAACTTCGAACAAAAACAATCTGCCATCTAAATCTGAAACGATAATCCTTATTTACAATTAAATCGTAATCATTTCATTGTCAAATATATCAAGATCAAGGATACAAAAACGTCTGCTTATATAAAATATTATATTCATAAATTGTGCCTGATATAAATCTCAAAATTTACTAGCTATGACAATTTATCGACAAACAAACCGAAATCTTGTGTGTACATATCTCAGGTTTAACATTAAAAAATATCCTGGGTGGTCCTCACCTAACTTTCTGGGGGCCTCAAAATTATTTAGTCTCTGGCAGATATGTAGCATTGAAAATTTGAAAGAGATTTTATTATATTATATTTAATATTTGATATATTGTTCGATATATAGCCATAATGCGTAGAGATCATAAGAAAGGATAAATAAACATAAATGTTTTGGGTAGACTCAACAAAGTCAACATATTTGTGGATGTACATATATCTTAAGATCTCCCAAAAACATCAAAATACCTCGAAAATTCTACTGTTACTTTTCCGTCCATTTATCCTTGATATACAAAAACAAACATCCAATTTTAAATCTCACCACCGATCGTGTTTACAACGTTAACGCGAAAAACAGCAGCCATACAGGATCGCGTAATTTCTCGAAAACAATTCTTATTGTACCGAATTACAATGCTCCAATAACTCACCGTCGATTTTAATATTCAAGCCTGTCGTTTCAATGGCCAAAACGCAGATAAGGCACAGTGGAAACTTCAACATTTTCAACATAATCGTGTCGAACGACGAGGAAAGTCAAAACAAGAAAACACAATAAGCGCGAGACCGGAGACACTTTTGTTTAGGCCGGGATCGACGTTCTCGCGTACTAAACTGTTTGCACGTTTACACCGTAAACTTTACAGCTAAACACGACTTGCTTGACGCACTCGCGATTTCTAATTGAATGCTCTCAAACGAGCGCCGGTTATTTATACGGAAGATAAGCGGCCAACCAGTATTGTTGGTCTCATATAATGTTACTATAACAGCTCGACCAGGTGAGTTACTGCCGACTTCTGAATTGCGATAAAATTAGTAGGAACTAAGAATTAAAAGGACCGTAGTCACACTAGTCACTGCTTTGACATTGAAAGTTGCCAATAATTCGGTTGCTAAATTTGGAACAGTAAATTTTCTTTTGTCGGAGGAGAGAGGGATTGGGTTCAATGCAGCTTGTGTTGCCGAGAAATCCCCAAATGAACATAATATGTTTAAATTACTATAGCCTAAAGCAAAACAAAACAGATTATTTCGTCAAATTTAATTATTTTCTTGTCCATTTGTTGATAATATACAAACAACAACAACATATAGCAGTAAATGACTAGAATATCAAGAAATTAGAAGCACAACATTATGCATCACCAGGTTGTAACGTTAAAGACTGACGCAGCTGTGTTTTTGTGTCATCTAATTCGTAATATTGTTTTTTTTTTATAAGCTATGCGAATCAAATTATCAAGCTTTGTATAAATATGTTGTTGCTGGTTTAAAAAAATTAGTCAGTTATAAGATTCATCAAATAAATGCAAAACATAAAAGTAATAAAGCAGAGCATTGAAGTTGACAACTATTTGGCTAAGTACCATCTCTATTCCTAATTTTATTTCATTCTAGTGAGGATGTAGGAGAACCGTATTCTTGCGACTTTATGACAACAACCCATTCAATAAAAGTGTTTCTTTTGTAGTCCAGATATGGGTCATAATTGTTTGTAGAATTTCAGTTCCTCATACAATACGTGATAGCAATCTTGTTATGGTCTATATTTAACATTTTCGTACTTAGGATATAATATATTAAAACAGAGATAAGAATGTCATGCATTTCGGTTGTCCTTCTGTAGATTTATAACATGAGTTAGAAGCACGCAAAATGTAAACAGCGTATTTAATTCACAAAATGCGACATGCGGAGAAATTTATTTATTACTGCAGAATGTGACCTACAAAATTAGTGACATAATTAGAAAACGTTGTACCGCAAATCGCACTTCTCTTCTTATCAGTCAATTAGGCAGTAAAACACGTAAACGATCACGGAAATATTACGGCAGAACGGATGGCTGTTCTTAGTTTTATAATTAATTATTTAACAATATTTGCAAAGTTATTTGCAAATTTTTCCGTTGACAGTTAAATATATTTAGGAATGATCCATATATAGCGATTATATAGCACACATATAGCTTTTAAAGAAGAAAATATACTAAAATAGGTATTTTTTCTACTTTGCATTCACAATGCACACATTGTAACACTGTTTTCGGTGTTACAATTAGCAAATTGTAACACCGTTTTTAGTAACTTTTTTCTAAGATTGGTGACATTGATATCAAATGCATGTCAAACGAAAATACACATAACCACAAAAGTAAGCACAAACTGATTTTTTAGAATCGCACAAACTGCGAAGTATGTATATTTTTATACATATTTAAACATGCGAGTTGCATCCTAGGTTTCGTACTACTAGTATATGATGGTATATAATAATTATCAATAATTACTTTTTCACAGATATTTGAATTTAAGTGACAGATGACAGTGTTACCAACGGTTGCACCCATAAATACTCTAGATTGGAATTTTACCTAATATACTTCTAAATTTTTATAAAATTTATGACGCAAAGTAGAAAAAATAGTATATTACACTCGTATTATAAGACATATTGGCGCATTCGTTCATTTGCCAATTTGATGTCTTATAAAACTTGTATAATAATATACTATTATACAATACTTTAGATATAAAGTGTTCTAATGATGTCATGCCTATTTATTGGACTGTGCTCACACTAGCTGTTTTACTAGCCGCTAGGTGCTGGTGCTGCTAGCAGCAATAGCAGCCAGCGGTTATTTTGTAGTCACATTACGCTGTTTACCGCAAAAATACTGCTGCCGCTGGTGGTTACTACCAACAAACCTCAGTTCAAACTACAAGGTCAACTATTTCTGGTGCATTTTATATGTCACTGGGTAGGTACATACAACAGTGAGACAATGTATTGTCTTTTGTCAGGTGAAGGCGTCGCAACCATAAAATATTTCATCTACCTATACTAATTACGAACTTTCAAGTGTAGGGCGCGTTCAGCGGAATCGCCCATTTTCGCCGACATTTGCGATCGAGTAGCTGCAAAATTGGGCTTTTCGATATTACTTTTGACGCTCGAATTGAAAAAAGGACACAATTCCGCGTAGACTGCGCGATATATTGTAAATTAAATGCGTCAATTTTGAAAAAATATCACGTTTTTGCACCTCTTCGGGTGAAGGCGAACCTCGAGAAAATGTCACGTGACGTCTAGAAATTCCGACAAGCGGATCGATGAACGTCAAAAATTTACATTTTTTATCCGTTCCTGCCGACCTTATAAAAGCCGCTCGCTCTCATGTCTTACGATAAGATCCCTCTAAATACCCTTCGCAAAGAGTTTTGAGCAAAAAACGGCCTTAAAAACAATTTTCGATCCAAAAAATCGATTTTTTTTTAACCCGTGTTTTGCTGCTATTACCACAGTAACGTCAAACCCGAAACGCCCCCTGCCGGACATTCGTAACAACAGTAACAGATAGCAGATAACCTAAAATGTATCCTAAAATGTCCATATTGCGAATGTGGACAGGTGGAAAGCCTTAACCACATACTTCTAGAATGCCCAATAACTAAAATCGAAAATTTTGACTTATACACAGAGCTAGTATTTGATACTAATTTGCAGGGTTTTATTGATTACCTGCCCTGAACCTGACTACATACATAAATTTTGAAAGAGTGTAAATAACACAGTCAAGCCCAATGAAATTGGACAATAAAATTAGAAATTCTATATTTTAGAAGTATTTTTTTTGGTTGGAAAGTCTCAATGGCTCTACCTACATTCAGTTATTTACAAAATTATTTTAATTATTAAATTTGTTTAATCACTTAAACAAAATTCAAGTGATTTTGACCTAGCCTATTACCCCGTGTGTATAAAAATCATGTTCCGTACTCATTTCAGCGCCATTAATCAAATTTTGTTGAGTAATAACTGGTACTGGTAGTGTTTGAATCATAATAAACATTGTGGATGAATATTTCGTTATATTTGGTTATATTATTGTTGCAGATGGACAACGACGGTGATGTAGTGAAGTGTTGGATATTTAGTTGTGCGCGTTTTTAAATCTTGCGTGTGTAGTGTTGAATAGCAGCGGTAGATGCCCAAGGGAGAAGAAGGACTGACTTGGAGGAGGATTTTACCGGAGTGGCAGCTTCCAAGGACGAAGACATCTAAAGGTAGGTTCAAGGAGATGTCATCCTTCGTTGGAGGGGAAGAAGACGCAATAAGGTAGGATTTTTGTACTTCTCTAGGTTCGCGGCGCGTTATCGGTCGTTTTGACTCTCTACGGAGTTCTGTAGAGTCGTCAAAAGCAGTGGTAGTGCTAATCATCTGACCTTGATTGGTGGTATTATTGAATAATTCCGGTAAGTGGGTATTTCTTTGTAATTCTTGCGATACCTGGTAGAAACGAGCGAGAGGGAAGAAGATGTCGCTGCAGGTTAGCGGGGTGGTGGTTTGGGATCTTTCCCATTGCTTGTTTCTGCTTCAAACAAGTTAAAATATGTGTGTTTTTTTTTTTGTTTCAGATGGACGAGTAGAATTAATTTTTTTTAGTTTTAAGAGCATGTTGGAAGTGATTTAAGACGCCTACTCCCCATTGTTTATACTCTTTATCCATGGATTAACTGCAATGATCAGGGTTATGGTTTTTTTAAATAAGTAACTTTGTAGATAAATGAAGTAGTTATTAATTTAACAACATTGAGTTTATACGTTTCTTATTGCAGATTAGGAAGGAAGAATCTAACCGATCTAGATAAGATCTAGGAGTCACAAAACTGACGTTTTCCATTGCCAGCCATACAGGTAATAGATGCCTTTTATAATACCTTATTTGTATGATAAATTTGTATACAAATCTTATGATGTTTGATTACAATAATGGCAGTGGTTAAGCAATGAGGTTTTCAAAAATAGATTCCTGGAATAATTTCCCATCCAGTACCGTTGTAATCATTTATATTGTGCCATTAGTTTGCACACAGTTTGCTTTGAAAGTGGGTAATGACAAAGTAGCAAAGTTCAAGTTCATAAAAATCTTTATTATTGGGATGTCATAGTACAAAAAATTTGTATAATTTGGCTAATAAATATAAATAAATTTTATATACATAGATTTACATATTTAGAAAATAAAATTAAATTTTTAATAGCCGACTAGTACAAATACCACATTATTACCTAATACAAAATTAATGCTTAAAAAGTAGAGGTACTTTCAGGTACATTGATTTCTTCAACACTCATATGGACAATTTCCTCATTCGTCCCGTAATAAAAATGTGCTTGTAATGGTTTATTCATTAAAACCAGGGGTAACCAATATTCTGAATCGGGCCACATCTCTCCGTATGGAATATCATCAAATTTAAACCACCTGGGCATCATTTCTTCACTTTCCCTGCAATCATCCTCGAAATGCACTGCAGAAAATATGTAGACAATTCGTCTTGCTTCTCCTTGCTTGTAGGTTACGTAACCTAAATATATCAGATCATTCCTTCTAACCATCAAGTTGCACTCTTCCTTCAGTTCCCTAACTGCTGCATCCACAATCGTTTCATTCTCTTCTACCTTTCCACCAAATCCATTCCACTTTCCAACTCCAAAACCTCGTAACTTCAATCCAAGAAGTACTGCATCACTTTTCTGCACAAAAACCAAGGTATATTTTTGTAATGTTTCATTTTGGGCGTCCATTTGGGAACTTAAAGTATTAAATAAGTGTATTGAATAGAATATTTGTGTTGATTTGGTTAATTACATACCTTTAAATTATTGTTTACATATGGAAAGCATGTGGGACACAAGAGATTTAACCAAGTGTGTGGCACAGATCGATAGTTTTGATAACAAGGTGTTGTGTTTAGTATACACTGCGTGGCCATGAGGATTTTTATTACTATTACACTTTCCCATTATAAATGCACATTTAAGTCGTTTAATTTTGCTCCATATGTTCGATGCACTTGCTTGCAGGTTATGCAATCTTGTAATGTTGGGTTGGTTGCATATAGAATGATCTTAAAACAACTAGTGATGGGATGGGCTCATTCGAACGAAATTCCAAGCAATTTCCAGCATCAATTTTACTTAAACCCATGGTATAATGATATTTTTCTACTTTGCATTCACAATGCACACATGTAACACCGTTTTCGGTGTTACAACACCGTTTTTAGTAACTTTTTTCTAAGATTGGTGACATTGATATCAAATGCATGTCAAACGAAAATACACATAACCTCAAAAGTAAGCATAAACTGATTTTTTAGAATCGCACAAACTGCGAAGTATGTATATTTTTATACATATTTAAACATGCGTGTTGCATCCTAGGTTTCGTACTACTAGTATATGATGGTATATAATAATTAGCAATAATTACTTTTTCACAGATATTTGAATTTAAGTGACAGATGACAGTGTTACCAACGGTTGCACCCATAAATACTCTAGATTGGAATTTTACCTAATATACTTCTAAAGTTTTATAAAATTAATGACGCAAAGCAGAAAATATAGTATATTACACTCGTTTTATAAGACATATTGGCGCATTCGTTCATTTGGGGCACTCGTCGCTGGCGCTCCTCGTGCCCCAAACAACTCATGCGCCAATTTGACGTCTTATAAAACTTGTATAATAATATACTATTAGAAGATATGATATAATCCAGTTTTATTTGCTTTCGATTCTGCGCATGTGACATCATGGGGTAAGTCACTGTCAAAATTATTGTGCATATCTAAGCAACTGTGTTAAAACATGGTGACAATACATGTCAAAATGTCAATTATTACTTCATGCTTGTGTCATAAGCTGACGTTCATTTACTTACACGTCTATTCATATATGATGACATTTACGTGACAATCGCTTACCACATGACGTAAGCAATATGGCGCCGGATGTGCCCATCCCTAAATAGACTAGACCGTGGTTTTAAAGAGCATTATTTAAAATTTCGTTCTTGTTATTTCCTATTTTAAGGTGGTTTGAAAATTTTTGCCAATATGTTGGAAGATAAGCTTTAATTCTGTTGTAATTTGTAGATATCCAAAGTTTGTATAAATAAAAGACAAGAGATAAAATTCTTGGCACAATATATTTACAAAAATAAAATTATACAAATATACAATTTCATACAAAAATATTCGACGTTTTATATAAGTCGCAGCGGCACGTGCATAATTTTGGAGCACACCTTTCGAGATAGAGAACTCTCCTAATACTGTTTTAAATTTGACATTAGCTAATACACAATAATAATAATGTTATCCTATTATTATTATTATTACAATATACCTATAGAATAAAATAGATTTTTGGTTGATTGCAGAAAAACAGCAGTTAAAGTTAACGGGCCTTCCCACAACCAACCATTTATATATTATATAAAAAATTGGACATTTTTTTTTTACCGAGATATGGCTAATAATATACTGTTATCACATCAAATGTAACTTAAACGAGATAATTAAAAAATCAATTATTTCTACTTGTACAAGAAGCAGTGTATCTTACATATTTATATACTGTAGACAAAATAATCTGGTTAGAAAATCTATCTATTTGGGAATAAACTGTCATAGGATGGCGGCAGATCTTTGTCTTCAGTCCTTACGCGAGGTCTTGGAGAACCGGAAGCCTGCGCAGGCTGTTCATTCATTTCAATAACTCTAGGCTGAAAAAATGATAGACAATTTAAAATTGGCAATTCTTTTGTTAGAATGTATGAACAATTAAACGTCAAATGTCAAAAGTTTTAGCCAACCATACTATACGTACTGTTTGAGATTCTTCAGTTGACCGACTTGAGGCAAAATGTTCAGAAAAGCACAGCTTTTTGTATTTCCGGCATAGGTAAATGCAAATGATAAAAACGATGAACGAAATCAGCAATGAGGATACAGAACTTATTAGTACTTTACTTCCTAACGATAACTTCTCTGTTACACTCTGAAATAATAAATTATATATTATTTAGAGTAGTTTTAAACTGAGTAGAGCACAGTGTCATACGCAACCAATTATACCCAGTGTATGGTTTACAATTCACCCGCGTATATTTGGTTGCATACACAACTGTGCTCTCCTTGGTCTGAAACATCTATACCTCTAATCGACACCCTCCTTCATCAACACAATCAAGATATGGACAATTAATGACTTTGTCATTGAAGTACAATTCATTAATACAAATATTTCCCGACTCCAAACAAGATTTGAAGTTTCTTGGAGCTAGTCTGCATGCTACAATGATAAAAAGTTGCATATTCTTAAGAAATTCTACAAATTCAATCAAAACTTACGTGTAAAAAGTGTAAAAACGATATCTATAGTAGTCGGTGGTTCATCCATATACAGACTCTTTGGTGCTATATAAACATTAACCTCAATACTATTACCAGGTGGATTAACAAGAGTGTTTTCTTCAACTGTATCAACAATATTTGATGGAGCGAATAATGGATCCATTTTTAGTTCGGCGTTGAATGTCCCACAATATTTTCTACTTTGCCTACCTTCGTCTGATTTAAATTGTATGTAGTCAATACATTCTCCTGTTTGTGTGTTCTTACGGAGGGATAATTCTTGGATAACGACGATAACACCGTCCGATTTATTCGAGGTCTTCACTTTAAAGCTGCATATAAAGTCGTTCTGATTACGTCTGTTTGAGACCTTAGCTGCCTGATACTTGTTACGGTCCAATTTGATTTTGCCTGTCTTCAGCGCGGCTTGCGAACAGAGATCGGGGTCTTCCAAAAAGACTACAAAGAAAATACTGGAGTTTTAGGTTAACGATGAAACAATTGAAGAGCTTACAAGGTTTGTAGTCAAATGCGTTGCCAAGGGAAACAGTACACAATAACAGGACGTACAATTTCCATGATAACACGTCTATTATTTGTTTCATGATTTTATCCAATTGCGTCCACGGTTGACATTTCTTGTCACTAGTTAGCGTATTTGTGTTCGTGCGTTTGTCATCATGTAAATTCCCCTTTATTGCTTAGGGAATTTCTCTCTACGGTGCGGTCGATATCGGACCACTCTTTTGAAAGACCGAATATAGATGGCGCTTTGGACAAAATCTCAGGATTTGAAATCACAGTACATTAGGTTTGTTCGAACAGCAGTAAGTTATTAATAACGAACTAACTGCAAATTCTTCAAGGCGCATGCGCAACTAAGTACTAATTCGAAACTTGTCCGGTATTTGCGCCTAACCTAAAAACTAAGCAGTCTAAAGACTGCTCGAACAGCCGACTGACTGTACAATCCGTAACTTATTTTTGCTCGAACGCCAGTTTTATACTGCGCATGCGCAGTAGACTACATTACTTTTTTGACTGCTGCTCGAACAAAGCTATTATGTGAAAAAAAGTCAACAATTTAGTCAGAAAGTTGGGTGGCGGCCACACCGGATGTCTTTTGAAATGTTGTAGCAGGGTTTGTGTTATAAACAAAGGCAGTTTTTATTTTTCAAATGTATACATATTTATTGTTAGTGTTCATATTACAAACAAATTCTATGGAAAAGAACATTAAAAGAAATATGCACCTAATATGGTGTGTCCAGACTAGGTCAAACGTTCGTGCAAGACTTACGAAAAAACTGAAACCATTAAAAGTTTAATTTAAACGACTGAATTCAAATTTCCCCTAGTCATCTAATTCCAATGTCACATCAGGTTTCTCTTCACTATTCAAATCCAAAGCCCCACCACCATGTTTTCTTCTCATATGCTCCGTAAGAGTACGACTAAACAGACAACAATAGTCACATATCTTGCATTTGTATTTCTCTTCTGGATGCTTAGCTCTGACGTGACTTCTAAGATTACCACCAAACCTAAATGCATAACCACATTTGCCACATTTAAATGGCCTTTCACCTGTATGTGTCCTGAAATGAATTTTTAGAGCAGATCGCCCTGCACAAGCATAATCACATATCTTGCACATAAACGGCCTTTCGCCTGTATGTTTTCTAATATGAATTTTTAGAGCAGATCGCCCTGCACAAGCATAATCACATATCTTGCACTTAAACGGCCTTTCGCCTGTATGTTTTCTAATATGAATTTTAAGGGAGTTTTTTTGTGCACAAGTAAAGTCACACATATTACATTTATATGACCGGTCCCCCGTATGTGTTCTTGTATGAATTTTAAGGGAACTTTTAAATGTACAAGCATAATCACACTGGCAGCATTTAAATAATTTTTCCCCTGAATGATTTGCTATGTGTTCCTTGATATATACGGAAGAAACAGTGGCATAATTACAAATAGTGCACTTGAATGGTCTTTCTCCTGTATGTTTAGCCCTCAGATGCAGCATAAGATTTCCGCGTTGCGTACTAGCATAGTCACACTCTGTGCATTGAAATGGCTTTTCTGCGGTATGTGTTCTCATGTGGCTTTGAAGAACGGAATTTTGCAAGCAGGAGAACTTACAAATGGTGCATTTGTATGGTTTGTCATCGGAGTGCATTCTTCTGATATGGAGTGTAAGTAGGTTATCTTGTGTACTAGCATAGTTACACTTGCGACATTTAAATTTTTTCTTCAGTTTAGTGTGACGTCTCATGTGGATTTTAAGGTTACCGCGTTGTGTAAAACCACGGTTACAAACGATGCATTTATGAGCTTTTTCTAGTGTATGCTTTGATGCTATGTGCTGTTTCAAGCTTTTAGTTAAACAGCCACATATGTGGCATAGAGAGTATAGACGTTTCTCTTTTGGATGTCTTGTTTTCTGGTGCTGTGCAAAATCGTTATGCTTTCCACAAGTATACGTGCATTGGGAGCATTCGAACATATTCTCTGCTGAATGCATGTAACTTGTATGGTGTGGAAGAGAATTGAAGCTTTTACACGAGAAATTGCATCTCAAGCATTTAAATAAAGTTATATATGATCCTTTTTCAGTTCGAATAGCAATTTCTCTAAACTGTATGCCATTCCTAAAAATCAAAAAGATGTATAAGTAAAATTACCATCGTTTTAGCGTTTATTTTTAAGATGATATAAGTTGTAAATATGGAAAGTTGTGTTTTATGACTAGATGGAATTTAATTTGCAAAAAAACAGATACAATAAAACAGTAGGTAGTCTTAATAATAAATAAACTTGTCTTAGGTGCAATTCCCAGAAATACAATTGCAATAAAATAGCAGGCACTCTTAATTGCAAGAAAATTAGTCTTTGGTCTATGATTTTTTAAGATATTAACCTATTCAGTGATTACAAATCTCCCGACTCTCAATCAAATTCTTGTCTCCTTATAGATGTTTCAAACCAAGGAGAGCACAGTTGTGTATGCAACCGAATATACGCTGTCAATTTATAAACCATAAACTGGGTATAACTAGTTGCATATGTCACGGTGCTCTCTTTAGTTCAAAACTACTCTAACTTACTACTATTATAGTTTTATATTCAGTTTAAATTTATGGTCATATATTCAGTTGTGTAAATGTTAGAATGTTTGCAAGTTGTGGACCTTTTTATAGATATAGTTACCTTGTTTCTATAGAGGAATCGTCAAATGGTTCACTTTTAGGACTTTGAAGAATGTCTAAATCAGAAAAGAAAAATTAAAATTAATGTTAAAATTCAAGACACTATAATGAAATGCTTACTTATACCTGCACCCAACCTATCTCTTGTATCGGGAATGTCTTTGCAAAGCTCATAATGGTTTGCTAGAAATTTCTCTTTAGTAAACTTGAATCCGCATAAACAGCAGGCAAATTTCTTGTGCGCAGACTGCTCTCCAATTTGGTCTGTTCCTTCGTGCTTCACAAACTTAGTACTGCCGTCCACTGCATTATTCCTCATCTTATTCCTGTCTCCTTTTTTAGGTCGGTTCCATCCATGCCCCCGTTTTCTCCCCTTGGTCATGACGTTGAATACTTTAAAGAGAAATATCTACCAACTTATTTAATGGGAAATAATAACGGACAGATATTTGTCGAATATCGCGCGCTATTGACAAAATTTCTAGGTTATATTCCGTTAATATCAATACTTATACAATCTCGTACTAGATGTCGCTACTATGGCGGGAGCTGTTGTGTAGAGGGCGCTAACGTCGGCGAACTTGAGAAGGAGAAAAGTCATTTGCAGCAGGAAAATGTGACTGTATGTGGGCTTGCATAAAAAATGTGTCATTTTGAGGTCTGATGGCACACCCTCGCTGTGATATGAATTGCATTGTGGAACGCAACAATAGGTCTTACTTCTGCTGCTTCTTTTTTGACGTTTTTTCATCTTTTAGATATAAATATCGACGAAACTATACTCAAAGTCTTATCCGCCTGAACAAGCGAATGTAGATGGCGCTGTTTACCCCAAATTGTTTAATTCAAATTTCTACCACCAGAGTGGGTCTCTTTCGCTCGGTGAGGCGAATAGCCAATGAAATGCGCCATTTGCCTGAACAAGCAAATGTAGATGGCGCTATTTAACCCGAATTATTTAATTCAAATTTCTACCACCAGAGCGAATACCACACCGTCCACACCATATAAATTATGCATATTATACCGAAGATTCTAGTTAATACTTTCACCACCAGAGGGGCAACTCTGAGGCAAATGATTGTGAATAACTTCGGGATTAATTAGTAAAAAGTAGATGCAATAAAATTGCAGTTGGTCTGTATAATGAACTTGTCATAGGCCAGGAATGTTGTATTTTATAACAATAAAACAAATTACTTCGCAAAAAGCAGGGTGGAAATAACTTTATTTAACTTAACAAACTTTATAATTAATTTAATCACATGTTGTTCACTTATCCCGTGACTGTTTTGCATGTATACGCATGTGCACTTTAAGATTAGAACGTTTCGTAGAAGCGTAGTCACATATCGTGCACTTGAACGGTTTCTGTCCCGTGTGAACGCTCATATGCAGTTTGAGACCAGAATTCAGTGTAGCAGCATAGCCACAAATCGTGCACTTGTACGGCCTTTCCCCTGTATGAATGCGCAGATGCATTTTTAAACCGGGACCGTGCGCAGTAGCATAGCCACAAATCGTACATTTGTACGGCATATCTCCCGTGTGAATGCTCATATGCAGTTTTAGAGCAGAACTTTGTATAGAAGCATAGTCACATATTTTGCACTTATACGGTCTTTCTCCCGTGTGGATTTTCTCGTGCTTCTTAAGGTTTGTTTTATCCCTCGTCACATAATCACATATGGCACACTTGAACGGTTTCAGCCCTGTGTGCCTTCTCATGTGTAGGGCAAGGTTACCCTTTTGTGCACAAGCATAGTCACACTGCGAGCACTTATATGGTTTCTCTTTTGTGTGCGTTCTCATATGTATTTTAAGGTGACGGCCGGCATAACTGCACAGAGAACATTGAAACATATGTGTCTTACTGTGAGTTTGATATTCTTTATGACTCGTAGTTGAGTAGTCACAACGTTTGCATTTAAAAGTGTGCACTCTAACTGTGTCATAGTCGTGATCGTGAAGTATTACCTCCTTTGAGTGGCTTAGCAAATGGGCGTCAAGACTGCTACGAAATCGAAAAGTATTGTGACATATCAAACATTTAAAAGACTCCTCGTTGGAATGAGTTTTTACATGGGCAACTAGACTGTATCGATTTGGATAGGGCTTATTACATATCAAGCATTTTAATTGGTTTTCTGTGTGGTAACATTTAATATGATTTTCTAGCTTTTGTTTTGTACTAAAATAATTACACTGGGAGCATTTAATTTTTTCCAATGGTGGATGTGTTGTAATATGTGTTATAAATTCTTTGGAAGTTCTAGTTGAGAAATCACAATGTTTGCATGTATACAAGGGTTGTTGACATTGGTTGTTGACATAAGTTGTGAGACATAAGTTGTGAGATAATATTCTCACAGCATGTTTTGTTCGTTTATGTGAGTTTAAGTACTGTGATTGTGTTGTAGCAAAAGCACAAATATTACACTTGAAAAGCATTTTGTTCTCGGAATTTGTGTCACCTCTAAAAACAAAAAACTATTTCAGAAATTCTGTACTAATATTATAAACTACTTACATTGGTTTGACTGCTAGGTTCTCTTCAAGTAATCCGTTGTTTTCGACCTCTTTTTTAACATCTTTATTTTGACTAGCTGAACAAAAAAGCATAATTACGAAATAAGAAAAAAACCAACAAAAAAAAACAAACTTACTTCCATTTTGTATTAAGCAGTCACCGGAATGTTCTATGTTCTGGCAAAACTTATAATGGTTGGTTAAAAACTTCTCCTTGCTAAAGTTTTTAATAAGGTGTGTATTGTTATACTGCACAGCAGTATTTTCATCGAATTTTCTTACAACCTGGACTGGACCAATCGATATCAATTCTTCGGATTTTATGTCACCTCTAAAAATGGAATACCATTTCAGAAATTCTGTACCAATATTATAATATACTTACATTGGTTTGACTGATAGGTTCTCATCAAGTAATCCATTGTTTTCGACCTCCTTTTTAACATCTTTGTTTTGACAAGCTAAACAAAGAAAGCATAATTACAAACTAAGAAAAAACTAACAATAAAAAAACTTACTTCTATCATTAGTATTTTCATCGAGTTTTTCTTCAACCTGGACTCCATCAATCGATATGAATTCTTCGGATTTTATGTCACCTCTAAGAAAAGAAATCTAGTTCAGAAATGCTGGTGTAATTTGGCTGGACACATTACTAACAAATTACTGTACACACACGACAGTGTGTCGCATTTCCGAAAGAAAAAAAGTTACTTTAAGGTATGAATGGAAGTCTATACCCCCTGATATAAGGCCCAAAAACATGGCACTTTATTATTTCAATAGCATTAAAAATTATTAAATAAAAATAATTAAAAAATGATTGACAATAAAACTAACAAATATGTACATTCTGACAATATCTTTGATAACTCATATTTTTACTACCAGGGCACTACTCTATTTCTAATTGTTGAGGCAAATAATATAACATACTTAAGAAATGATATTTCGTAACTTTATAATGATACTTACATTGATATCATTGCCAAGTTGTTATCAAGTACATCACTGCTTTGTACCTCTTTTTTAACATCTTCATTTTGACAAGCTACGCAAAAATGCACATGTACAATTTAAGAAAAAAAGACATCAAAGCAAAGTACTTACTTGTATTTTCTTGTAACCGATCCCCAGCAAGTTCATAGTTCTGGCATAACTTAACATGATTATCTAAAAACTTCTCTTCGCTAAATTTGAATCCACACAAACTACAAATCAATTTCTTTGTTATAGGTAATTGTAACCCATCACCCGGAAGTTCCCGGTTCTGGCATAACTCAACATGGTTAGCAAAAAACTTCTCTTTGCTAAACTTGAACCCACACAAACAACAAATCAATTTATTTGTCATAGGTAAGCTTTCAGTTAGGTGTGTATTTCTATGCTGCACAATCATATCAGCATCCAAATTTTCTTCAACCTAAAATGAAATTGATGTTTTCAAACAGTATTAACGAAATGAAGGAAGCGTACACATATTTTCATGATAGATTTCCTCAAACATGTACGGAAAGCTGCAATATTTGAGGTTAATTGAGAATTCGATGTTACGTTTTCTGTCTACTCCAAAAGATGTCGCTCATGTGCGCTTATATCCATATATCCGCCTGAACAAGCGATTGTAGATGGCGCTATTGAAAAAATGTCTCACTTTCACACATTTTTTACTAGATAAAATTGTACTACGTTCCGAATGTTGAATTTTACAACTAGTAATAATCATCAAACCAGTTGCGGTAAAACGGCAGATAGTCTCAATAATAAACTTATTCTTGTCAGGAATGTTGCAGCTTATTACTTACTGGAAATAATTTAATTGCTTAAAAGCAGTAATAGCAATAAAACAGCAGGTAGTCTCAATAATAAACTTGTCTTAGGTCAGGAATGTTGTATTTTATAGCTATAAAACAAATTAATTCGCAAAAAGCAGATGCAATAATAATAATAATTATTATTATTATAAATTTAGTCACATGTTGTTCACTTATTGTGTCACTCTTTTGCATGAATGCAACGCATATGCGCTTTAAGATTAGAACGTGTCGTAGAAGCATAGTCACATAACATGCACTTAAACGGTCTCTGTCCCGTATGAATGTTCATATGCTGTTTCAGAAAAGACCGTTGTGCAGAAGCATAGTCACATATCGTGCACTTGTACGGCCTTTCTCCTGTGTGAGTGCTCATATGCTGTTTTAGACTAGCACTTTGAATAGTAGCATAGTCACATATTTTACACTTATACGGTTTTTCTCCCGTGTGGATTCTCACGTGCTTCTTAAGGTTCGTTTTATCCCCCGTCGCATAATTGCATATGGCACACTTGAACGGTTTCAGGCCCGTATGCTTTCTCATGTGCAGTGTAAGATTACCCTTTTGTGCACAAGCATAGTCACACTGCGAGCACTTGTGCGGTTTCTCTTTTGTGTGCGTCCTCATATGTTGTTTAAGTTCACGACCGGCATAACTGCACAGAGTACACTGAAACTTATGTGTCTTACTGTGAGTTTGATATTCTTGATAGCTCGTAGTTGAGTAGTCACAACGTTGGCATTTAAAAGTGTGCACCCTAACAATAAGGTAGTCGTGATCGTGAAGTACTGTCTCCCTTGAGTGCATTAACAAATGGGCGTCAAGACTTTTACGAATTCGAAAAGCACTCCCGCATATCGAGCATTCAAAAGGTGCCTCACCCGTATGGGTTCTTATATGGGTAACTAGACGGTATCGATTTCGATGGGGTTTGTTACATATCATGCATTTGAACTGGTTTTCTGTGTGGTAACATTTAATATGAATTTTTAGGTTTCGTTCTGTACCAGAATAATTACAGTGGGGGCATTTAATTTTTTCTTTTGGTGGATGTGTTGCTCTATGTGTTTTAATTTCTTCGAAATTTCGAGTTGAGAAGTTACAATGTTTGCATTTATACAAGGATTTTTTAGGTTTTTTCGTTTGTTCGTGGTGTGTTGACATATGATACATAAGTGAGCTATGGTTTTTATAAAGATTTCCACATATGGCGCATAGAAATAAATTTTCGCTTGTGTGATTTGATCTCATATGAACCCCAAGTATTTTACGTTTATTACTAGAAAAATCACACAGGTTGCATTTAAACAAGTTTTCTTGATGTCTCCTTGTCATGTGCATCGACAATCGTTTTTCTGATTTGCAAGAATAATTACACATTGAGCAGTTAAATGGCTTAAAAGACTTCTTACAATTCGGAAGTTTCTTTACCACCTTTTTCTCTAACTTTTCTTTAACACGTTTTCTCAAGTGCTCCGGTAGTTTTCTCAATTCATGTCTTTGTTTGTGTGCTTTCAAGTATGTCGGTAATGTTGTAGCAAAGTCACAAATATCACATTTGTAAGGCCTTTCAACTTTCGTGTGCTCTTCAGATAATTTTCTCAGTGCATGTCTTTTTTTATGTACCTTCAAGTATCTCGGAAATGTTGTGGCAAAGTCACAAATATTGCACTTGTATGGCATTTCAGCGTAAGGTATTTTCTTGCGCTCTTGAGATAATTTCCTCAAAACGTGTCTTTGTTTATGCCTTTGCAAGTATATCGGCCTTGTTGTGGCAAACTCACAAATATCACATTTGTAACGCCTTTCACGAGGTAGTTTTTTCACGCGATCTTGAGATAATATTGTCACGTCATGTTTCATTCGTTTATGTGAGTCTAAGTATCGTGATTGTTTTGTAGCAAAACCACAAATATTACACTCAAAGGATTTTTTCCTCTTGCAGTTTGTGTCACCACTAAAAACGAAAATCTATTTCAGATATTTTGCACTAATAATATAACATACTTACGTTTTTTCAATCTCCTTTTTAACATCTTTATTTTGACAAGCTAAACAAAAAAGTACAATTACAAACTAAGAACAAAACTAACAAAAAGAGAACAAGCTTACTTCCATCCTTTATTATCGAATCACTGGAATTTTCTGTGTTCTGGCAAATCTTAAAATGGTTGGTTAAAAACTTCTCCTTGCTAAATTTGAACCCACACAAAGTACAAACAAAACTCTTTACCACAGGTGAGCTTTCAATTAGATGTGTACTGTTATGCTGCACAGCAGTATTTTCATCAAGTTTTTGTTCAACCTGGACTGGATCAATCGATTTCAATTTGTCAGACTTTGTGTCACCTCTAAGGAAAGAAAACTAGTTCAGAAATTCTGATGTAATTTGTCAGAACATATCACTAATAAATTACTGTATGTATACATAATGTGTACCGCATTTGCAAAAAAAAACCGTAGCATTTAAGGTCACAAAGGTACAATATTATTTTCATTTATGAGAAAAGTAGGGCATGTTTTTGCATGGTATTTTTGCTAATACATTTCAGAGATGTGTGGAAAAGGTGGAAAGTTATTTTCATGTAACAAATTTGGGGTTTTTGCTATAAATAAATACATAAAACATAGGCAACATTTCCGACTTTTTGCACATCTATATTTTTGTCTGACATTGGGGTGAGAGGGCAATGTACAATCGCGTGGTACTCAACATTTGAGCGACAATACTAAACAACAATACTAACCTTCAAAGTCAATTCAGTTAATCAATCTCAAAATTGCACAGTCAAAAAAACTATGTGACATATTGTTTTGAGAAATCAAAGGATATGCAAATGTGCTTTTTGAGCAAAGTTGCATATTGAGTTTCCAATGTTGACGCAAATAATATACTTAAGAAATGAAATTTTGTAACTTTATAACAATACTTACATCGATATGGTTTCCAAGTTATTATCAAGTACATCACTGCTTTGTACGTCCTTTTTAATATCTTCATTTTGACAAGCTAAACAAAAATGCACATGTACAATTTAAGAAAAAAAGACAGCAAAGCAAAGTACTTACTTGTATTTTCTTGTAATTCATCACCAGGATGTTCATAGTTCTGGCAAAACTTAAAATGGTTAGCTAAAAAGTTCTCTTTGCTAAACTTGAACCCACACAAACTACAAATCAATTTCTTTGTGATAGGCAAATTTTCAGTTGGGTTAGTGTTTATATGCTGCATATTAGCTTCCATTTTTTCTTCAACCTAAAACGGAATTGATGTTTTAAACAGTATTAACAAAATTAACAGTACGCGTACATGTATTTTCGTGATAGATTTTTGCAAACATACATCGGATGCACGCAAAGCTGCAATATTTGAGGTTATGTTTAATTGCGAATTCGAGTTTACGTTTCCTGTCTACTTCAAACTCCAACAGATGTCGCTCGGGAATAATATTTTAATGATTTTGTCGGTAGGTGTCGCTTGATGCAGTCACATATGACATATCTCTTGATGATATATGTCCGCTTTATTTTATGGTTATACAATAATTGTTTAATCATTTCAATCTTGTGATCCTTTAATAACACTAACTATTTTATGCTCAGTCTTATTCAAATAAAACCCACCACATCCACATAGGGAATTATATTTTTGTGTCTTGTATATTGGCAACGTCACATGACAGATGCTGTTTGAATATTTGATTCGAACGTTTGACAGTTGGGCAGCCAAACTTTTTCTTATATCGAATTGTGTAAACAATGAACGAAAACGCACATGTAGGAAGCTCTGGCCTACCAATTCGAACAGATACGTGAGTATTTTATTAGGTTATTGTTGTTTAAGAACTTATTATGTATATTTCAGGGGGCAAAAATGCATAGCTTTGGTCCCGGTTCGTCTCAGTGCGTTCCAGAAGGAACTTGAGGAAGCTGCTAACGAGCCAATATTCATAGAGAACGTCAGGAATCTCGACGAATCTGAATCGGACACGGAAGACAGTGAAGACGATGTGTCAAAACCTAAAAGTGAAATAACAGATACAAGCTATACTGCTCCCAAATCTACGTTTACATTTCCAACCCCAAATTCTAAGCAGGTAACTCCTTATAAACCAAAATTTACCCATTTCTTGACACAAATTAACGAATCAAGTGCAACAACAACCACTACAAGTACTTTCCAAACGCCGATCAATAAATTATTTAGAACGCCCGGCTTTACACAGGAGAAATTGGGAAGAAACACTTTACATGTTGCTGTCAATGGAATTAAATCTCTATCGACGCAAGATAGCATCCCAGCCATTAAAAAATCCCTGAATTTTAACTCATTTGTTACTCCGACAGTGAACCGTTTGCAGAGTTTTAACACACCAGCGACGGCTCACCGTCCTAACCTAGAAAGACCGAAGAAAACACCGATAAGTCGAATTGCTTTCCCGAAAAGTACGGTGCTAACAGCTGAGAAGAAGTTTCTAGAATTGGAACACGAGAAGGAGAAAGTTGAGAATAAAGAGAATGTTTGCAATAATAAAATTCAATGGTCGGGGCAGGTTATGGCCCCCTTAGAACCGTTTGAGACATTGACTGTTGGAAAGGTGAAATATATGGTTTTAAATGAATTGGGTAAGGGTGGGTCGTCCGTGGTTTATAATTGTTACGATCCTGTTGAGAAAGTGGCGAGGGCTGTGAAGAAGGTCAGGTTGACAGGGGACAAGTTGTGCATCGAGGGGTACATCAACGAGGTCAAGATGTTGCACAAACTGCAACACTGCGATCGGATCATCAAAATGTATGCCTAGTAAGTTTCGGAGTTTTAAGGCTTTTTTTTTTTTAATAGACACTATGAGAAGCATAAGAGAGAGGATTATAAGATTTGATTTGAGAATTAATTAAAAAAATTGATGATACAAAATTATACTTACAATTTACAATTAGATGTTGCTCTAAATTGTCTAGATTGTTATTGGATATAGGATTTGACTCTAGGCGACATGTCTATCAATATCTTTGCCTTCGTAGTATTTTGTTTGACATTTATGGTGGTTTGAACCAATACTCTTGACATCATATTGTTCATTAGACTCTTGGAAATAATTCTTCTTAGTTTCATTAAGATTGTTTAATTATTATTGAAGTTAGAAACTTTTGAAAAATGATTGTCACTTTGTCTTCATAAATTGTTTCCTTCACTTTGTATTGTTTTGCCTGCAATTTTTGGTGGTTTCAACCACTACTCTTCATTTTATATTGTCCATTAGACTCTTGGCAATAATATTTGTTAATTACATTAAGACTACGTACTTATTTTGAAAGATATAATAAACTTTTGAAAAATGTTTACAATATCTTTGCCTTCCTCAATTGCCCCCCTATTGTTTTGTCTGACATTTATGGTGGTCTTAGCTTTGTATTGTTAATTTCTTGCCAATAATTGTTCTTAGTTTTATTAAGATTACTTAATTATTTTAAAAGTTATACACTTTTGATAAATGTTTGCCAATATCATTATCTTCATAAATTGTTTCCTTGACTTTATATTGTTTTCCAGGCATTGAGGGTGGTTTCAACCACTACTTTTGACTCTGTATTGATTATTAGACTCTTGGCAATAACTATTGTTAATCTCATTAAGATTGTTTAATTATTTTGAAAGTTAAAACCTTTTGAAAATGTTTTTCAATATCTCTGCCTTCATAAATTGTCTTCTTGACTTTATATTGTTTTGTCTGACATTTATGGTGGTTTCAACCATTACTCTTGATTTTATATTGCTCATTAGACACTTGGCAATAATTATTGCTAGTTTCATCTGGATTGGATTATTAATTTGAAAATTGTAATAGATTTTCAATTTTTTAACAATTGTAATAGATTTTTTATACAACTAATTCGACAAGTTTCAAATCATTAACACCCATAGTCAAATTTTGCATAACAGAGTGTTGCCAAAGTTCTTTGATAGAATTGTTTCCATTTTTCTTTTGAATAATTGGCCAGCAGTCCGAGCTGCACAACTTGTTTTTATACACACTCGACCAAACAATAAACGTCAGCCAAAAACTACCTACCCCCAGACACATTAAAAAAGCATTAAAAACGAAAAAATGCATGAAGTAACTTACATCTTCTCAAAAAATGGATAAAATTGCAAAAACCAAAACAAAAATGGCTCCAAATAACTTATATTGCTCTAATTTGTGGAGATCCTTATGAAATTTAAGCTCCAAGATGGTCAGAATCTGTACTCTGGTAACAAGTTTTTTTTTGTTGTTGTTGTTGCAGTGAAATTATTAAAGAGGAGAAAGTTTTGTATGTGGTGCTGGAAAAAGGCGAATGGGATTTATCTAAGATATTGAGAGACCTAGCTAGTAATTCGAAACATTTACCCATTCACATGCTAATGTATTACTGGATGGAGATGCTGTACGCTGTGAAGCAAATACACGAAAATGGTAAGAATGCTTTAGCAATATTTTAACAAACCGTAACAGTTTGAGGTTTTTGAAATACATTTTATGCGATTTCAATTTGATTGAATGACTTTCAAGAAATTTTATTTTCATGCATAAAAATGCTCATCTAAAAATTTTACAAATTTTGATCACCAACAACTTTTGTAATCTCTGGTGGATTTTGATCATTCTATAACCAAATTGTAGACAAATTCTTCGAAATTCTTCCTATTTAATGATATATTTGTCTCATTATTATTATTATTATTATTATTATTATTATTATTATTATCAAAGTTTTAAGTCACTGTCATTTGTATTCTTATCTGTTACAATTCCTTTTAGGTATTATTCATTCTGATTTGAAACCGGCAAACTTCTTAATCGCACCAAGTGGATTAAAACTAATCGACTTTGGTATAGCATCCAGCATGCAAGCCGATGTCACCCACATAGTAAAAAATGTACAAATCGGTACCTTTAACTACATCAGTCCGGAGGCATTAAGCAACAATAGCAATGAAGCGGGAACTGCTGAGTTTCAGGTAACAGATAAAATAAATAAATAAAATTCCTATAAAAAATAGTTAATATTTTCAGATTAGTTTTAAGTCTGACGTATGGTCGTTAGGCTGTATTCTGTATCAATTAGTGTACAGAAAGACTCCATTTCAACACATTAAACACACCTTTGCTAAACTGTGTGCAATACAGGACCCCGAGCAGAAAATTAGCTATCCGGAGGCGGATTGGGTGCCCCCTAACATTATTGCAACAACTAAGGCCTGTTTACAGTACAATATGCGGTCGAGACCGTCCATTGAAGACTTAATTAAACAGTACGAAAATATTTAATACTAGAGAGAGAGCATTTATTATTTAATTGTTTTATTTTGTCAGTCGTATGTACATAACTTTTTGTAGTTTTATATTTCTTAGTTTTAAGTCATTAGTGGTAACGAGAGAATAGTTTTTGGTATTGTATTATATGATATTTATGTTAAAAAGTAAAGATTAGTGTATGGAGCCTCGATGGAGAGCCTTTGTAAGAAGTTTTTGTACAAATTAAACCAAGTCGGAAATATCCTAAAAAGTATTTTGCTTCCACTTACAGTATAACTTCGCTAATCTGGACATATATCGTTCCTGACCATGTCCGGACTATTGAGGTATCCGAATCACTGGAGGTTTTTTTCTTTTGTTGGGAAGGGTCATTTTTTATGATGAAGATGAAAACAACTGGGAATATTTGAATATATGTGAGCCCGGACGCAAAAAGGGACCTGTCGTTACGTTATCTTGCACAATATTTTCGCACGTAAGGTCTCTTCCGATATGTACCGTTATGTTGCACGTTATTTTCGCACGATAGGTCCCTTTTCGCATCCGAGGTCACATATAACCAAAACATAAAATTAAAAACTAAATTCTGAACATAAATGGATAAAATAAGCAAAAGATTTCAGTTATTTTTTAAAAATGTGTCAATCTTTGTTTATATTCTTTTGGATACAGCTACATTAGTAAATTTTTCTCTGGGCCTTTTGAGAAGCAGGATTTCCATGGGAAAATTGTTTTCTGCAGACCACCTGATGCCCAAAGAAAACACGTTGGCAGCATCGACATTAGAGCTTTTTGGGGCCTGTTAACCCCTGTTAAAAATGTCTTAACCTCAGGCTTAAAATATTTTTCGAAACATTCAGTAAGCAATGTTCTACTCATCCGTCCTTTATCAGACGCCTTGTACACAACTGGTATTGAGCTCATTCTGCATTTAAAAGCTTCTAGATTTGCCGCTATTGCTAATATTAAGTGGCAATTTATGTGATCCGGTTGCTTTACAGTAAGACATTAATGTTAAACAATACTTTGGTATTTTCTACCTAGTTTTAACTGCAAATTATATTTTGTGTCCGAACTAGGGAGGTAAAATTTCTAAAATGTCCGGTTGACAAGAGCGTTCGGATTACTGGAGTGTCCGTACTAGAGAGTGTCCGATCTATCGAAGTTGTACTGTACTTGCTTTGAAATTTTCCAGAGTGGCTTGTAATGAAGGTAACATCTTATGGAACCTAGTATAGATGTTTTAAACCAAGGAGAGCACAGTTGTGTATGCAACCGAATATACGCGGGTCAATTATAAACCATACACTGGGTATAACTGGTTGCATATGTCACTGTGCTCTACTTAGTTTAAAACTACTCCTATGAAGCCTAGTAACATCTTATGAAACCTAGTGGCTTTGAAATTTTGCAAATCAAGATAAAACAGAAGACAACAACAAATAAAACACGTTTATTTTAAATTATTTTTATTCATAATAACAACACATGTAGTTTAACATATATATTTGGTGTGAACAAATAATACTTTCATAATATTGAGAATTCGAGTTTTCTAATTCATAATATGTACACGTTACACAACAGTACGCGATCCCGGACATAGGGGGCGCCACAGGAAAGAACGGAGACGAAACGGAACGTCGCGATGTGGGGGCGCCGCACATGAATAATGAAAACGACAATATAATAATAATAATAATAATATAGTGCATCACAATAAATAATTTTCAAAGAAGAAAAATGGTCGAACACCATCCGAGCGTGTTCCCCATTCCTTTTATACATTGCACAGAGTTTTTACGAATAACGCTAGTTCGGTAACATTATACCATTATATAAACATTAAGTATACATAATCACAGATTATCTAGAAATAAATAATAAATATCATTAATAAAACAAACGGGAAATAACCGAGTCGAACGCGATGGGTCTCCAAGCGAGTTATTAAAATATATTACAACCTCAACTTATTCTTACGAGGGGCGCATATTTGCATAATCAGGGGCCAAAACTGGGACTACACGTTTATACAGATAACATTAATAATGAGGACTGTATGTACAATATACATTGTTTCCTACGACCTACGGTCTCTTTTAACACCTCTTCAATAAGTAAAGATCACAATTTAAATTTACGTACAGGTTTTCTCGGACATTATCCCAAATAAGACAAAAAAAAAACGCGATTAGATCGGTGTCGGAAGGACAGTAAAATCCTGAAGGGCACACTTAACAGTCTCATACAAGGGTCTATTCTCCTCATTACCGTAACCCTCCGACGTGCAAAGCGTCTGCAACTTCGTCAGGTACGAATCGAAATTCTCCTGACCGATCTTCTCCTGGGAAGCCCCGCCGGGCAGACGAACGTGCTCCAGCAGAGTGATGACGTTGTTCCTGAGGCTCTCGTAGTACTCGTTCAGGTTGGTATTCCTGCTGGCGATCGTTTGGTTTTCCTGCTGGGCAAAAGATTAATGTAGTTTTCTGCAAAGCACCGGAAAATTTTCAAACTATAGGTATATAATTCTACTACTGACACACAGATGGCGCTCAGATTGTCAAAACCTCCTAATCCTAACCAAACTTTCAATAATACGGTACAGGAAAAGATTTAGCTATTCGTTAACAGATGGCGTTTGCAACAACACCAAGAAATCAATACTACTCGTAGTTTGAAAGTTTGAATCATCTCGTTTCGTTCGTGTCCGTTACCTTTTCTCCCTGACTGAGATGGCTCTCCATCGCGTTTATATCAGACTTAAGCTTGAGCATTTGGGACTCCACTCGAGCGTTCTCTCGCTGTAGCTCGGTGATTTCAGCCTCCAGGGTCATGAGATCCTCTCCGGATCCGTTGTTCTCCATTCCTGGAAGAGATGACCAGAGAAACTGTCAGCACAATGTGTCGCGCCGAGCTCATCATATGGAAAAATTCCAAAACAAAACAACACTCACTGACAATATCATTAATAACTTTTTTGATTGATTACTGGGGTAATATCGTGTGTCTGTTATATGCGCGGCCGGCTGAACAATCCTTCAGCTCTGGGCGAATTCTGACACCCCAAACCAAAATGACGACGTCCGCATCTGTCATCTCAGAGACTCATTGCCTAGATATGGGTGTTGTTTATTATCTTTTGACGAGATTTGTATACTAGTATAAAATATTTCAGCGATAAGGAGAATGACTCATCGATTTCTGCACTACTAGGTACTGCACCTAACATGTGCTGCACCCATGCTAACATATGACTTCCACATCAGGACTCACTGCGCCAGCAAGGCGTAAACACACGAGTCAAAATTTAGCACGACGTGTTGACACCATGCGCGAAACGTGTCTCTTGTTATGTGGGTATGAGTCATACCCGTTACTGCTGAAACGCCCTATAAACAACTCGGGAACTGTTCAGATATTCAGTGCCGGCCGCGGTTTATTTTTAAGAACTCGTGAAGTAAGATGAAGTAATATTATTAAAAAGTTGATAGTTACCTCGAAAAAATCGTTATAAACGATTTTGTCAATTTTTGTGATATCTGTTAAATAAACAAAATATAAGATATCTGTATTTTTTCAGCTACATATTTTCTTGGTAACAAAAGGAACCTTCTGTTTTTTTGTTTGTCACGGTATAAAGCTTGACTCTCACATAATTTTTTTCTATTAATACTATTAGTTTCTTCTTGTTATTATTTTTTTACTATTCTAAAGAAAATCTGTCAAATAAATTTAAATGTAAAGGTTTGAAGGAGTTGAAAAAGAACTTGAAAAACGTTTATAACGTTCCATCGGTAAAACAGAAAGTTCTTTTTGTCCCATAGCAAGAGAAGTACTTACCGGTATATCCCTTGGAGTAGAATGGCATCTCGTCCGAATATTTCGTCTTTTTGACAGTTTGACCAGCAACGGGGCATCCGCTCAACGACCGATGGGTTAGAAAGGACCCGTTTATGTGACCCGTTCCGTCGCATCCAGGCGTCGGACAGTTCACCCCCTCGAATTTCATGGCGGTCGCTGCAGCAACTGCGGCCTTGTGCTGTTCAACGGTACCACCGCTTTCCAAGACCCTCATCTTGTTACGATTTGCAATGGGACAACCCGACGCGCTGCAATAATCCACCCAGTTAGGCATTATAATCCAATTTTGCAAATAAGAATGAAAAAATCCTTGGTTTGATTTTGTTTATGATGAATTCAAGGACGTTAAATTGCATGCTGTGATCCAAATGGGACTTGACGCTAATGTAGACACGATTGCGATGAGAGATGACAACAGGACAGTGTGATAAATTACGTTATGCGATATATAGGAAATGCAGAACGTGTTTTTCGAGAAAACTAACGTGAAATCATGTGACTGCCACTGCAACGCGCATGTGGGTCTCACAGTGAACTCACGGCATGATGTTACATCACGAGGGCATCATATCTCGCGCACAAATGATTTTATGAACAACTCGGTGTGCTGGATGACACCAAGAAGTTCAGTCTTTCCAGATAACTAACGTGAAATCATGTGTCTGTCATATTGGACGCAGCACTGCAAGACGCATGTGGGTCTCACCGTGAACTCACGGCATGATGTTCCATCATAATGCCGTCATATCTAGCGCACAACTGATTTTACGAATGACCCGGTGTGCTTGATGACACCAAGATGCATTTTCTATATCACATAATTAATAATATACAAATTATGATACCTACAAATAAACTTGGTTGTCAAAAATTTTCTTGAAATGTTTGTGAAAGTCATTCAGCACTTTGTGAATATTTGTTTGTTTTATACAAGAAACTTTTGGACCAAACCGTGTTTTACGCAAAGAAAATAATCTGTAAAAAATATGAGAGAAAGAACAACATCAATAAGAATACAATGCGTTGGCATCCGTTACCTTCTGTGCGACAGGAATTTGCCTGTCGCATGTCCAGATCCATCGCAACCCGGTATTGGGCATCTGTTAGCGTGCAAATGACAAAATATTCGATCAATCATCAATTTATACGTGTTCGACCAACACCACGTCATCATCCGAAAAACGATCTTATGATTTCATGAATTCGAACAAATTTTCACCTCCAATAACATGGATTTTGTCGGTTCTTTTAGCAAATTATAGGGAAATCATTCCAGATTATACTCTTAGTCGTCCTGTAGCTCATCTCCTGTCTTCTGCAGCTGAGTTACTGACGCGCACCCTGGCATATCACAGTGCATTTCAGGAAATTATTTTTGATCACACAGTCCCAAAAACGTGCAACGCATTTGCATCACTGGATTAAAACATTAATGAAAATCATAAATAGCGTCTCGTTAATAAAATTTTATGACTTGCTCATTGAGTAAACTATACAGAGTGATCAATATCTAGTGTCGAAGTTGTCAAACTTCAAAGCCAGTTATTTTGCTTATTTTAAATTGGAACCTTTACATTTTTTGTGTTAATCGATGCAAAATTAAAAAATAAACAAACTCTTTCCTAATTCTTAACATTAAAAAAGTTATGCGCCAAAAAGTCATATTGTCAAGTACCTATTCCCACATCAATTTTGGTACAATACATCATGCTGATTACACAGATAAACTGAGTAGGAGAAATAATTATTTTCAAAATTACAAAACCGAGGTAAAATCTCGAAATAATTGTCTATAATTTGCAGAAAGAATCATCAAAATCCGTCAAGGTTTAAAGAAGTTGGAGATTTTTAACGTTCTAAATGAGGTGTTTTGTTTTTGGCGCGGAGTATACAATAAATGAATATAGGTAGGTACCTTAAGGGTTCCGAATCTTGTCCATCTCTTGGTTTGCTCTTTGGCTTGTTCGCCCTGGGACATCCCGAGAGGCTCCTGTGGGAGGAATAGTTTCCTGTCACGTGACCCGATCCGTCGCAGCCCGGCGTCGGACACTTCAGTTCCTGCGAGTGAGCTTGAATTTGCGAACGATCAGCTCGCGGACAACCAGACAGGCTGCAAAAAGGGAGAAGGCAACACTATAGAATCCCTTTACAAACAATTTCACCACAGAAACGCAAAAAGCGGGTAAACAAAATAAAAACAAATTAGCGAAAAACAAAAATACGTGTTAAGGATCTGACTCAGTTGGTCCATAATAAAATTTGGTTCAGACATCGGTCTGGTCTTCAGGCACTATTCATGTTCGCGAGCAATTAGTATTTTGTCCAAAAGGGTTGATGCGTAAGAAGAGTGGAGTGTTATAATCGTTGCGTAGGATCTGTGTGTTGATTTCTGTGACATTTTGACAGAGCCTGCGCAACTCGGTAGATTAAAATGGTCGGATTATGCTTGCCTTCTATGAGTGGCGTAGTTGCCAGAGACATGACCCATGCCGTCACAGCTTATCGTTGGGCACTGAATCAACTCCTTACCGTCCCTGCCCTTTGCGCATGGACGCACTCCGACGACGCTACCCTGTCGCGAACTAAGACCAAAAACCGACAGTCAGTAACGAAGTATACTAACAGAAATAAAGAAAAGGTAAAATAAAAATTACAAAACAAATAAAAGGGAGGAAACAATTTGCATAGATGCTTTAGATTTATACCAGATTATTTTTAAATTAAAATTAGACAACACAAACACAACCAAACCATAACTTTCAGTTAAATTAAAAGCATCTATTCGTCCGAAATACTGCCAATGTTTAACGTATTTATTCAGAGCGAAACCCCCAAATCAGGTACATACTTGAAAATAAATTTCCGCCCTTCCCACACATCTTTGAAATGCGGTAGCAAAAACACTGTGGTAAAATATAAACAACATTTCTCATGAATGAAATATCGAATGTCAAAGTTAAGAACCCATGCGATAGACAGTAGTACAAAAACACCGCTTGGAATGTGGCAGATCCCTTTTTGACAAAAAAAAACTACCTACCAAAATTTCAAAAAATTTCAAGTCATTTATCAATGTTGTGCACTCAAACTTGTTACACCCTGTATATTATATAAAAATGGCCAGATAAAGCAAAATGTGACTCTGTATTACCGACCGGTTTGACGTTTATCATTTGATTTGTCAGACTGACGTTCTTTAACGAATTTAAGCCATTATTTGAGTCTGTATTGAAATTTTCGATCCTAACATAATTAATTGTCTGGAATTTAGGACATCAATGGCTCAATATCGTTTGGCAAGGATATTAAGCGCAATTAATTGAAAATATGTGTAACCTAGTAGCGATGTCAAAGGTTTCTAAGGCAACCTACATTACACACATACAAAAATCGTGCAAACACAAACTTTTGTTGACAGATTTCGAAAATGAACGTTCCGCGAATATCTCATACACGACTAGGAAGAATTATTAGCTAATATGGAATAATTTCTTTATAAGAGCACGCGCGAGCAAGAATAATTTGTCAAGCCGGAAGTGTAAGTATGTAATTAACTGTATTAACTTTCCTACGCAACTTTAGAACTATAGAAACTAAATTATAGTTTAACTCACTCCGGAGTTTCCAGGTTTTTAACAACAATATTGACCGTTATTGTCGGATTTTCACCGTTGGCGGACATCACTGCACCGAACAAAACTTGACGACTATAATAAAAACAAAGTACTGGCGTACTATAGTTTAGATGTTGTCAACACGTCAACAGACTACTGCGTTAAATTCGGCTCAATTTTGGTGTAAATGACATTGTGATTTATTTGAAGTTTTCATATGTGGAATGCAAGTTGGTAATTTCATTTTACTTTTTGGTTTAGATCGGTGTGTCCAAAGCAAGAGCGTACTAAAAATAGCCAAATAGTGGCGGCTAAACTTTGAGTATATTTCCGTTTGTACGGTATAAACATAACCTAGTCAGCTAGTTTACGGAATTTATTTTTAGTACGGCGCGCGTGTGTTCGTTTTAAGTATAGCATGTAGATAATTAAAACACGAGTAATACCAATTATATTTTCAAGGAAATATTCATACATAAACATAGTTGTAAATAGGAGTTGATTTTATTTCAATTCATTGTTTTCTTTGATAATAGAAATAGCAAATGTTTGTTTGAATCAACTTTAACTACATAAAACATAATAATCAATCAAAATTTTCCTTTTTCCTACCTACCTAAGTCAAGGTACTTATTTATAGATCACATAGAAAATGTTAGTTTATCATACCTATCGTCACTTTCATCTGAATCCATGATATACGGGAATCACGGAGAATGTTCAAGTCACAACAACAGAGCACTGACTACTGAGTTGTTGCACTCAAGGTTGCTATAAACCTAGTGGTATAGCAGTCAGGACTGATTAATTTTAATCTTATCTCGGTAATGTGAGCGTAAATATTGGAGTAGCCTGTTTGTTGGTTCGATAATTTATTGTATGCCTTGTTTACGGTGCAAATGTTCATATATAATAGTAGTAACATTTATATTGAATCACAGCAAACAGGTTGCAAATTTTGAATTAGAATAGATATCCTATACACATTACAGCATATAAAAAATGCATGAATAGTTCAAATAGAATTTTGAAACAATTGTTGCACAGATATTTTACCAATGCGGATTTTGCTAGCCAGGGTTTATCTGATACGATAGATAAGGCGTGTGGAGGGTTAATGTAAACACTAGGGAAAGTAACCTAGAGGCTCGAGAAAAAGAGGCCAGGGAGTACCATAGACTGGCTCTAGGGGTCTAGTTGTGTGAAATGTGTTGTTGCTGCAGTATTGTAAAGTGGCTCTAGGGGTATAGTTGTGTGGAAAGTATTGTTGTTCTTCTAGAATAATATAGACATGGAGTCATATAACTTGGGCTTGTCGTGGAGACATGGAGTTATATGGCTTGGGCTTGTCGAGGATAGTATAGACATGGAGTCATATAACTTGGGCTTGTCGTGGAGACATGGAGTTATATGACTTGGGCTTGTCGAGAATAGTATGACATGGAGTCATATGACTTGGGCTTGTCGTGGAGACATGGAGTTATATGACTTGGGCTTGTCGATGATAGTGTAGACATGGAGTCACATAACTTGGGCTTGTCGTGGAGACATGGAGTTATATGACTTGGGCTTGTCGAGAATAGTATGACATGGAGTCATATGACTTGGGCTTGTCGTGGAGACATGGAGTCATATGACTTGGGCTTGTCGAGGAGAACATAGACATGGAGTCAGACGTATATGACTTGGGCTTGTCTATCTTCCTGGGTGCCATAATAGGATATTATGCGGGTTCCCCCATGACTTGCACCGGTATATGGTAGCAATGGCACTGGCTAGTGCATTCCGCTCTGCTTCACTGCGTGTGTAAAGTTCCATCCAGGTTGTGGTTGATTTGGAGTATTTTAGGTGTGATAAGATAAAGTGTGCAGATGACCAAGCTAGCCTATGAGTCCAAGGAAATAGACGACATGGACTAGGACTGAAGTCTGGGGACAGGAGTCCCCGGGTAAGTTAACCTTACACTGTATCTTTATCGCTGTTTAAAGAGGGTATTTCTATCTTGTTATATGATACGCGAGGGATGTGTAACCGTTCGGTGACGATTGGAACAGCCGCGGATTCTTTCCAATAGTATTTACCAATGACGTGTCATATCGGTGAGTTATTATCAATCTATTAAGCATGTTGCAGTTTGGTATCAGATGAACCAGTTTTAGTAATTATGAAAAAATGTAGTGCGGCAAAAATCCTTAGCCAACACAATTTATTAAAAAACTTACAAAATAAACCTATTAAAGAAGATATTTGCATATTTAACCCTTCTGTTTTACTTCTTTGATCTCACCTATTTTAATCTTTGATGAATGTTGACGGTTCTTTCAGCAAACTATAGACAAATTCTTAATTCGTAATTTTGAAAATAATTATTACTACAACTCATTTTATTTGTATAACCGACATGATGTTTTGGTTGCTGTAAGTTTGTAGCACATTCAGGGACAACCAAGGACCTCCAATAAGTTCTGGAGCATTTAGTTGTGAAGCCAAATTAATTAGCAATGTATTGTCCTTTAATTAATAATAATTATTTATTCATGACTATATTAACAATACATGTATAACTAATACAGTAGTAAATGGTCTATTTCTTTGTCACCCCTCTGTCTTCTTTAATTTCAATATGTAAATTTACTACAACGTTAAAATGTTACTTTGCTAACTGCTGTAAACTACTAAGGGTTTGGTATGCATAGCTACTTTTTTAGTGACCACTAGTAATAGACCGGAAAGTATGGGCAATTTCAACATTATTTGGAGTAATTGTTTGAATAACTTTCTAGTAAAATCTTTTCCTGCACGAATATTTATCACTTAGAATGAGTTATTATAAAAGTTCTATATACCAATCAATATACAAAATATGTTCGTTCTTTCTTATTTGAAAATTTATTTAATATAGTGCTTTTGATAATTGCCCAGTGTATTATGTTAGACTCAAAAGAGAAATTTGTTAAAAACCGTTATTGAAACCAATGCAGTACATTAAAAATACATAGTAAAAAGGATTTTTTCGGACATAACCGCTATCTTAACTGCAACCGAAGACACGTGTTTCGGACTTATTAGTCCTCGTCAGTACGGTTGCTTCTTGACCTCAAATTCGATGCTGTCGTGACTGAAGCTCCAATTGGCGACGTTGGTCTCCCTGATTAAGGTCCCTTCTGTTGAGGTCTCCATTGAGTTTCCATCCTTTCTCTTTGGCTATACCGTACTGACAAGGACTAATAAGTCCGAAAGACGTGTCTACGGTAATATTTAATTTTGAAATTGCCTTTCTAAATACAAGTTGCGAGAATTTTGCAATTCCTATCAGCCCACCACCAATAAACGCATCTTCGAAGACATGAAAAAGATCTTTCACCCGCGCGCCCCGGTGTTAATAACTTGTGTTAATATTACTGACCTGCCGTCCTTGTTGGGTTGCTTGTCGTGCTGTGACATGGCGTGTTGCGGTGGCGGCATCGAGTAGCAAGGGCTGGGGGAGTAGGCACCAGGGGGTGCCGGGTACGCCGTAGTCACGGAACCGGGATATCCCCCGGCGCAGGAGTAGCCGCCCGTGGTGTACGGGGTGTACGGGTTCGTCGGGTAGTCGGCGGCCACCGTTGTCATGCCGTACCCAGGATGGGGACTCATCGGCCCGTATCCTGTCGGGCGGAACAGTGGAGGCATTAATGAGTCGGCCAGCCGACGCGACTGTTATAAATCGCGCAACTCGCAGATGAAATATTTGCGAGCATTGTAAGGGTGTAAGGGTGGTGGAAGGGATCTGTGGTGTATGAGTTCTTCGGGGGGTGGGAGGTTGTTTCAAAGGAGGTTTTCTGTTAGGAAAGGAGGGTTAATGAGTTTGGTCTTGGTTTAAGGAGATTCTGAAGAAAATTTGAATTTTTGCTTACATCTGCTAACTTGTTGCAGCAGTACGAAGCTTAAGCTTTAGTTTGAGGCAATTTTGAAAATTTTATGGTATTGGGTTCTTTTCTTTTCAATGATAAATTGCAAAAACCACGTTTTTTTTACATTTTAACCAAGAGCTTTTTTTACTTGTTGTTGAGTTGGGTCTTATTTTTACAAAAATGTCAAAATTAGACCCAACTTTTGTAATCCTGTGATCTAAATCGTCGAAAAACATAAATATTCTTTATAATTTCGATTATAAACTAGTATAAACCAGCGTCGACGATCGTTAACTTCGACAAGCTAAATAATAATTCTCGAGCTTCTCGTTGGCCCGGTTGTAAACGGGTTGTAGTCAGAAGCAGTTAACAGATTTGGCGGAGGCGCCGGGACGGAAGGGTCAGCTTGGAATTGATTCTTTTTTTTTTCAATGATAAATTGCAAAAACCACGTTTTTTTTTACATTTTAACCAAGAGCTTTTTTTACTTGTTGTTGAGTTGGGTCTTATTTTTACAAAAATGTCAAAATTAGACCCAACTTTTGTAATCCTGTGATCTAAATCGTCGAAAAACATAAATATTCTTTATAATTTCGATTATAAACTAGTATAAACCAGCGTCGACGATCGTTAACTTCGACAAGCTAAATAATAATTCTCGAGCTTCTCGTTGGCCGGGTTGTAAACGAGTTGTAGTCAGAAGCAGTTAACAGATTTGGCGGAGGCGCCGGGACGGAAGGGTCAGCTTGGAATTGATTCTTTTTTTTTTCAATGATAAATTGCAAAAACCACGTTTTTTTTACATTTTAACCAAGAGCTTTTTTTACTTGTTGTTGAGTTGGGTCTTATTTTTACAAAAATGTCAAAATTAGACCCAACTTTTGTAATCCTGTGATCTAAATCGTCGAAAAACATAAATATTCTCTATAATTTCGATTATAAACTAGTATAAACCAGCGTCGACGATCGTTAACTTCGACAAGCTAATTAATAATTCTCGAGCTTCTCGTTGGCCGGGTTGTAAACGGGTTGTAGTCAGAAGCAGTTAACAGATTTGGCGGAGGCGCCGGGACGGAAGGGTCAGCTTGGAATTGATTCTTTTTTTTTTTCAATGATAAATTGCAAAAACCACGTTTTTTTTTACATTTTAACCAAGCGCTTTTTTTACTTGTTGTTGAGTTGGGTCTTATTTTTACAAAAATGTCAAAATTAGACCCAACTTTTGTAATCCTGTGATCTAAATCGTCGAAAAACATAAATATTCTTTATAATTTCGATTATAAACTAGTATAAACCAGCGTCGACGATCGTTAACTTCGACAAGCTAATTAATAATTCTCGAGCTTCTCGTTGGCCGGGTTGTAAACGGGTTATAGTCAGAAGCAGTTAACAGATTTGGCGGAGGCGCCGGGACGGAAGGGTCAGCTTGGAATTGATTCTTTTTTTTTCAATGATAAATTTGAAAAAACCACCTTTTTTACATTTTAACCAAGCGCTTTTTTTACTTGTTGTTGAGTTGGGTCTTATTTTTACAAAAATGTCAAAATTAGACCCAACTTTTGTAATCCTGTGATTTAAATCGTCGAAAAACATAAATATTCTTTATAATTTCGATTATAAACTAGTATAAACCAGCGTCGACGATCGTTAACTTCGACAAGCTAATTAATAATTTTCGAGCTTCTCGTTGGCCGGGTTGTAAACGGGTTGTAGTCAGAAGCAGTTAACAGATTTGGCGGAGGCGCCGGGACGGAAGGGTCAGCTTGGAATTGATTCTTTTTTTTTTCAATGATAAATTGCAAAAACCACCTTTTTTACATTTTAACCAAGCGCTTTTTTTACTTGTTGTTGAGTTGGGTCTTATTTTTACAAAAATGTCAAAATTAGACCCAACTTTTGTAATCCTGTGATCTAAATCGTCGAAAATCATAAATATTCTTTATAATTTCGATTATAAACTAGTATAAACCAGCGTCGACGATCGTTAACTTCGACAAGCTAATTAATAATTTTCGAGCTTCTCGTTGGCCGGGTTGTAAACGGGTTGTAGTCAGAAGCAGTTAACAGATTTGGCGGAGGCGCCGGGACGGAAGGGTCAACTTGGAATTGATTCTTTTTTTTTCAATGATAAATTGCAAAAACCACCTTTTTTACATTTTAACCAAGCGCTTTTTTTACTTGTTGTTGAGTTGGGTCTTATTTTTACAAAAATGTCAAAATTAGACCCAACTTTTGTAATCCTGTGATCTAAATCGTCGAAAAACATAAATATTCTTTATAATTTCGATTATAAACTAGTATAAACCAGCGTCGACGATCGTTAACTTCGACAAGCTAATTAATAATTCTCGAGCTTCTCGTCGGCCGGGTTGTAAACGGGTTGTAGTCAGAAGCAGTTAACAGATTTGGCGGAGGCGCCGGGACGGAAGGGTCAGCTTGGAATTGATTCTTTTTTTTTTCAATGATAAATTGCAAAAACCACCTTTTTTACATTTTAACCAAGCGCTTTTTTTACTTGTTGTTGAGTTGGGTCTTATTTTTACAAAAATGTCAAAATTAGACCCAACTTTTGTAATCCTGTGATCTAAATCGTCGAAAATCATAAATATTCTTTATAATTTCGATTATAAACTAGTATAAACCAGCGTCGACGATCGTTAACTTCGACAAGCTAATTAATAATTCTCGAGCTTCTCGTCGGCCGGGTTGTAAACGGGTTGTAGTCAGAAGCAGTTAACAGATTTGGCGGAGGTGCCGGGACGGAAGGGTCAGCTTGGAATTGAACGTAATCGCCGTCCAATTAGGTCAACGGTTAGGCGGTGAGATTAATAGCCAATGGTTGGGCGGGGTGGTGTACGGAGGCTTACCTGAGGGGTCGCGATAGGCGTCCATATAGTGTGAGCCGCCGCTGTCCGGCGTCGATTCCCTGCTGTAACCAGATCCGGGCGCGAGCACTGGTCCGGCGAAGGTAGCCGCCACCGGCCGGACGCCACTGAAATTGACCGGCTCGTTAGCGGTAGAAAAATCAACCGGTTCGGTTTGCTCGTCGTGCCGTCGTTGGGCCGCAAATCCGGGCGGCACCACGCCTGCAGGCACTGACGTCTCTCCGTGGCCATTTTGGTATTGGGCACCACCCGTGTCACTGCTACCGGCGCCGCGCGGATTGGAAGCAAACATTTCACATGTACTTGACACGCTCGTCCTCAACTCGCATCAACATTATCATTACTAAGTACATAGCAATTCACAGCAACTCTCTAGCAAACCAAACATGGTCCCAACTAACCATTCTCGACTACCACCTTTTTAATTTGTCTCTATAGTCCTCCAAGTTACGTTTGAAAGTGAATCGCATTCACAAAATCTGTCTTGAGATAGAAATTGAATACCACAATACATACATCTATAGTAATTAATAGTTCAAAAGAATATTATTGAACATTTGTACTCCAGCGTGTGTGAGGTTGTATTTACGTTGTTTACTTTTTGTGCCAGCTGTTATGACAGCTTGCTTTACAAAGTTTTGTAAAAATCTATAATTTAGTGCCCCCTTAATTATTGGACACTTTCAAGCGTAGCAACCTTCAACAATATCCCAAGGGAGATAGTTGATCGTATGAGAGACAAAACCGACATATTAAAAAGGTAGAATTCGAAAACAAAACCTAAATTCTTCTCTCTAAAACTAAACAAACCAAGAATCTGGAAGGAGGTATCAACGAATTGCACTAAAATCAGTATATTCAGCATAAAATCGGTAAATAATAACCGGTACGCGTAATATTTAATGCGAGAGGTCCGCCCCCGGGGACGGCCGGCCTCCACCGCCGCCACCTGCATTAGGTATAAGCGTGCAATGATCTCTCACACTGCCCCCCTCCTTCTCCCTCTCTCACTCTCCTCCTACCAGACTCCTGAATAATGCAACCGGACCAACCTGTGGGATAAACGACTAACGCTGAGGTCCAGGGTCTGCCCCTGCGGACTCGGGACCTGGGGACTGGCGGACAGGTGGGGACTCGCCGCCGCCTGCGGACTACCGCCCACCCTCTGGCCCCCGTAATGGGGCGAACCGTACGCCACCTGAAATATAATAACCGCGTTATACTGTTCATTATACACCTGTTAATTATTTAATGTTGTTTGGCTGACCTACCAAAACTGAAGCCGACTTTATAACATATTTTCTCTATGAAAAATAGATTTAAAAGAAATCTTGGTACCTGGGGACTTGTCGTGGTAACACTGGACGTCGAGAGGTCAATGACACTACCACCAGGAGATGTCTGAGGTCCAACCCCCTTCATGTGTGGCTGGGCCGTTGTGACGCACTTCACCGAGAGATTGATTGCTGAAAACCCCACCGGAAGTGACCCACCAGGTGCTTCATATTGATACATTGGCCTGAAAACCATAAAAACAGTCAAAACACCAGCTATCATCAACAAACACTGAACAAACCTTGGGTACAGAGGTTGTGTAGACTCCTGATCAGGTTCTGTCTTCATCATTCCAACAGCATTCGCCACTGCCAACTGATGTTGCTGCACTGCTTCTTGTTGGTACCTCTGCTGCTCCTGTTCCTCTAAACTATACCCATACATCCCTTGGGGAGGTACCCTTGGAGGCATAAGACCCTGTTGTAAAGAACCACATTGGGAAGAAGACTCGTATCGTTCAAAAGCAGTGCCTGGGTCGTAGGGTCTGTGGCTAGCTGAATTTGCTTCGTAGTTCCTGTTAAGCTCATTGGAGTACGTGACGACGGGTCGGGCTATTCCACTATTCATAGGGTCTGCCATGTCAGCGTACGACCTAATATCAGATCTTTGGTACATCTCTTCCGATATTGGAGATTGGTGGTATGGAGATCTATGGGCTAGTTGAGCTTGACGGTCATCCATGCCATAGCCTTGCTGGCTATGCTGGGAGAGATGGTGCATCTGATTCTGCGGCACTCTAGTGCTGATGTTCTCAGCGCTGGACATCGACGAAGAGTTTGAGTCTTGGTTCAGGTAGGAGTCGTAGGTGGATCTCATATTGGCTGGTGATCGACAAGGGTTCCCTTCAGACTTTGGCACTAGGAGGTCAGAACGGCTCGAGACGTTACAGCAACTACTGGTTGATATCTCCGTCTTTGGTACTTTCATAGGTTCTTTCATATGCTTGTAATAAGCGTCGTAATCTGACTTCGAATCGCTTTCAGAAGAGTGATAACCAACCAAATAACTTGGTTTTACGTCTTCTTGTGCTGGCTTGCTACCATCATAGCTTGAGGTGTACTCGCTTTGGCATGATGTTACTATATATATATAAGGAAATGAATATTAGAGCTTCAATTAGAGCTTTAGAAGTTTTGTGATGAAGTGTTCTTGATATTTTGCTTAACTATGGGCAAGAGGAGACATGGTGGAAGAAGCGTTACTTACCAAAAGCGTGGGGTGATTGGATTCTTTGTTGGTGGCTGATGTGATATTTTTGTTCGCGAGCCGCCTGCTTATTGGCGGCCGCTACAGGACAACCGGATAGACTCCGATGGGAATTTCTATTGGAGCTCACGTGACCTCTACCGTTGCATCCTGGTGTCGGGCATTTCAGGATCGTCTCATGCATAGCCAGGACTGCGCGAGAATCATACCGGTCATTGAGTATAATAAACAAGATAGACAGAAGACGAGCTAGGGTAGAGAGTTTTTCTTTCTTTGGACCACACAACACAAGTACAACATACTCAATAATCTTATTATACTCAATAATGCGTCATGATTCTGTTAGTCTGGATTTAGGGAAACGCAAAGGAGGAGGAACTACTAAAGCAAAACAACAAAACAAAAAATAAAGGCTCTCTACCCCGCAAAACAAGCGAAAAGGTGTAAAAAATGGGGGGGGGATTGAAAAGCTCCAAAATCGGGTTTTCTAGTGTTTTGTTTCACTTACTTTCAGGAGTTACTTTGTCTTTTCGCGGACATCCGGAAATACTAAATATAAAGGAGTCATGTTATAAGCTAGGCCTTACTAGTGATTAGTTTATTTCTATAATTATTTCTATAACCATGGCTCATTCTAAGGGTATGCTTACCTCCTATGGTGGGAGTAGAGACCGGTGACGTGTCCTTGACCGGTGCACCCAGGCGTAGGACATTTGCTACCATCTGGAAAGACGAAGCCCCTATGTTAATATACTAGGGGATGAACGGGTTGGTTATTTTTAAGTTTGAAGGGATTTGCTCGAATTAATTAGCTACATAGCGGAATACGAATTTAATTTTGTTTTCATATATAAACCCTTACATTTTTTCTCTAGTCTTTAGCCGCAAACTTTCGACGTTTGCGCAGTAAGCGGGCACTGCCCATCGCGTATTTTTTTGCGCCGAAACCCGAGAGGAGAATTTAATGCGTAAATTAGCCCTCGAAAAGTGTGCAGAGTGTGTGAGTGTGTGTGGGGGTGTGTGGGTGTGTGGTGGTGGGAGCTGTTATTTGTGTACGTGTTCGAGCCTGGGAAAAAGTGACGGACGATGCTCTGCGCCGTGGACGAATAGTGGTAGACTCCACCCCTTGTGCTGGTCGATCAGCCTATCGGACTCTGCGGGTGGAGACTCCTCGGAAAAATCTCCCGGAAAAAAGAAAACTCGCTCTGAATGGAGCGCTGCGCGCATCAGGTCACCGCACCTGCGGGGTAGCGATTCTCAACGACGCCCGGCACCCACCCAATCCGACTTTTTCTCACGGACACGACGAACCATCACCAACACCCACCCCCACTCCGAAAACCACCTACACCAACCGATCGTTACGTATTTACGCTCCTTCTTTTCACGTCCTTCCACCCAAAAGGTTTTCCCACACAGATCACGTCCTACACAAGTTCTCCTAAACGATTTTTCCCAAAAATTTCCACCACCAATGAGATTTTTCCGTTTGAACATAATTTTTTCCTTATACGGAGTAAAACGTAATATTCTTCTATCCAATGATATGCAAGCTTAGTAAACAAATCTACAAAACCAAAGAAAAAAGATACATTTGATGTTACTATCTTTCTGACCCAATGACAAGATTCACCATCAAACATAGTTACATCGAATGTATCAAGACTACAACTCGATTATACCCAGTTCTAAACCCTAAAATCCACCTACCTCGACTCAAACTAGACGGCGACATGGACATAGCTGGCGTGGTGACCTTGGATTCGTTCGAAGCAGCGCTGGAGACCGCAGAAACCGTCGGAATTCCTTCCCTGGCAGCTTCTTGGAGCACACTGGCAGCTCTAGATCCCACACTAGCTGGTTGTAAGATCGTATACTGCTTATTGACAGCTTCCGGTGAAGCTACAGAAGCCTTAACAGCGGTAACACTCAACGGTTCAGCCTCCGGCGTCTTAAGATGCATCAAACCACCGGAGGATTTCTTCTCTTCTTGGTTTGGCAACGTTGGCGGATACCCAACGAACGTTGCTTCAGCTGGATACGGACCAAGAGGAGTCAGGGTTTTGGCAGTTGTGGTTTGTGGTGGTCTGAATGCTGATGTTGTCGAGAAAGGAGATACAGTGGTGGTGGCTGGTCTTGGGAAGGGATGGTATAAGGGTTGTTGTTGGTCTTCGTACCGTTTAATTTCTTCTTTCTTGTGGTCTTTATCGTCTCCGCTGTCTGCTTTATCCGAGGTGGCTTCTGACATGTCGATTTCTAGTTCGTTTGAGGAATCATCGACCAGTTCGTTGAAATCCGGTGGGTCGTATTGCGATTGCTCGGTTTTAATGTTAACTTTGGACTTCTTGTATTGGCATTCTTCGGGTTTATTCTCGGAGCATTCCTGCTTGATCTTAACTTGTTTCTCTGCTTCCTCGTGTTGGTCTCGTAGGGTTATGACGTCCTTCAAAGAACAACTGTTATCGTTGCTATTGGAAGACGCTGATGGCGGAGATAATTTAGTATTTGGTTTGAATAAGTTCTCGAAAGCTGGCGATTCTTCTTTGTAAGAAGGCCCTCTGTGGCCAACCCAGCTTCCCGAGAGGCTTTTCAGAGCAGCTTCTGTTTCGCGAATCAAATTCTCGTCAGCGCCCGATTCGTCTTGCGTTGACGTGCTGGTGAGCTTTTGAGTTTTCCGCGGTGGACTACCCGTAGAAGGTGGTACGACTCTTTTCTTCTGCGGTAGAATGAGTAATTTTTGGGACTCTTGTTCTACTTTCGGTTCGTCTTTTCTGCGCCGTTTCTCGTCGCACATATCTTGGAGTTTAACGGTGTTTTTCATCGGTATCTGATCCGTTTCTTCGAGCTTTCGCTTCTTTAACTGCGGAAAACATAAAGCCCTGCTGGATCTGAAAAGAAATTAACAACGGTACTAAAGGGTCAACACATTTTACTTCGTTTTGGGATAGATTTGCGTTGACTTACGTAAGAATTTATAACTTTTTGACAAGATTTTATTGATTGTAAGTGTTTTCGTGAATAATGAATTGTCCGATTCTGAATTTAGCCTTCGGGTTGGATATTATAAGCTCAGTCAGCTAAATTATTAGTCTATTGTCGTTGTAATAACATGCTTCACCCTATGAAAGATCGACATTTTATTCAGACTACAAAAACTGGTCGAGCTTTCTAACAAACTATATAATAAATCAGGAAAAAAATAAAGCTTTAATTTTGAGTATCCTAAAAACTGTTTTTCTACCATTTTAAAATTAAATCGAAAGAACATTGTCAGCATAGGCTGACGATTCCAAAGTAATGGATTTTACGATAAGACAGAATATCATGCAACTCCATGCAGCAGTAAAAGTAAAGCTGTGCATCAAACAGATTTTTTTTTACTCTCCGACAAGTACCCTAGAAGGAAAATCGATGGTAAAAAAATTAAATTTTAATGAAAATACGTGTTTTGGGATTCCCTGAATCGATTGCACTGATTTTTGGTAAATGTACGTGTGTATGTTTGTACATAATGTATGTATGTATGTATATCTATGAACACGATAGCGGCCAAACGGTACAACGGATTGGGCTGAAATTTGACATACTTATTTAGAATTACCAGGGGACGAACTGAAATGTTTTTTGCCACAATCTGACAACTGGAAATTGCAAATGTTGAATGCGTTTTCTTAGGAATTCATTCGATTTTGACCAAACTGCGACCTGCTCATCCTCCAGTGACTTTTAATATGTATACTAACTTACAGATCATGGAACTGAGCAGTTTAGGTTCTATAAGAGTTTATAGAAGCAGTTTTACAGAATCCACAGCCTTCGTTGCTGTGCTGCGAATTGTCAGATTTTGACAAACGTTAGTGCCACTGACTTTGGCTTTACGAAATTGAATAATAGTAAACTGTTTAGCTACTTGTGTCAACAATTTAGTCGCTAAGCTATAAGCTTTAGGATTTGACATATAAAACAGACAGAAACGTTAGAAAATTTAACTAACAAAAACAATAACAAAACTGGTCAATTCTAAGCTCTAAAACTTAGATAGTGACGTAAAGCTTAAAGTTTAACTGTCAAATTTACAAATTTCATGCCATACTAGACCTTATGACATACGATATTTAGCTTAAAATAAAGAATTTACAACACTACGTACCATAGCACGAGCAGATATCACATAAAGTATCAGTTATTAAAGAAATAATAAACATAACCTCTACATTTTTTTCAAATAGTCTAAAATTATACTACAATTAAGCCAATAATAACATTTCTCATGCTTAGATAGCTTGTGCACAGTGTAACTAGAAGGTCAAGCTTACCAACACGAAAGAAACAAAGACGCAGAGATGCCGTAGAGATATGGAAAAGTCCCGCAAACCTTCGCGAAAGCACGACTTTGAAATTATAAATTCGAACTAATTGCGCGAGATGTTATCAGCGGCGAACGCAAGAGGTCAATTTCTGTCCGTCATCGCGATAAGGGCCAAGGGTTCACTCTAACCGGAAAACGACAACGAGAATGACTGAAATAAAGAGTAAAGCGCCACTTAGGCGTGATCGCGCACCACGCTCATTAGCCTAAAGTAGTCGCTTAATGTATTTTTAAGTAAACAATTACAATATCTAGATGCCATTAGTCGCCGACCGAATTATGTATACGTGTGTGCAGAGAAGCGCCCTCTATCGGTTAAATTATGACCGATTCTTGTGCGAGAATCCTTAATGGACACTGGTTGATAAATTGCCGGTGTTTCGATTGTTTCTAAATCGTTGTTTTCCGTCGCGAAGAATGTACTGTATGCGCCTCCGCCTTTTATTTGAATAATTTAAATTTTGATGGATTTCTGTATGTAAATGCCGTGCGGAGTGTATATAGTTAATTATGTATGGAATTGTGCATGATTTATGTGTAAAAGGAAGGATTTACAACCGAAAATGTACAATTTTTACGCTTGGAAACGTGAGAAATATTTAATAATCGATTGGTAATTTATTATTTAGCGAGATATGAAATTAAATTTTCATTATTGTACTTCTGTTTTGGTTGAAAATCAAGAAGAGAAATATATATAATATACTACGATGAAAGAAGTCCAATATCGTGTCATTATTAATTAAGTTTCTAATAATATAGAATGAAAATAGTGTTAAGAATATAGGATAATGAAAATGTACAGAATAAATGATAGTATTTTAGTTATTGATACCGTCAAATATGGTAAATATCTTCCTCATAACTGTGTTGGTTGTAGTTTTTTTTATAGAAAGGAAAATATATAACAATACTTTTCTGAATAATATTTATAACGTTGGCTAATAGCTAAGCTGGTCATTTCTAACTTAAAATATTGACAATATTTTAGCAGTTGATATCCACAAACATTATAAATATCTTCCTCATAACGGTGTTGGTAATAGTTTTCCATAAAATTGAAAATATAACAATATTTTTGTAAATAATGTTAATAAATATCATCCTGATAGTTGTGTTGGTAGTTGTTTTTTCACAAGAAGAGAAATATAACAATACTTTTATGAATAATATGTATACTGGACGAGACATTTAAGGGAAGACGATCTAATTTAAAAAAAGCACAAATTTTATAGAAAAACATTGAAAACATTGAAATTTTAGATAAAACTATCATCACATGAAGGGAGAAGGTATTCTCTATGGTCTTCTTTGCAATTGAAAAGCGCCATCAATGTCTTTCAATATTGTTAAGTAAGTTTTTTCAAATGAATACATATATTTTTTAATTAGTATGCTATTTACCATGACAATAAATAACGTTTATTTGAAATACTTTTTTATTTAATGAATATTTACTTAAAATAAAAATTCAAAGTGTAACCAGAGAACACCACAGTTAACAGTTACCACCAAGAAGAGTGGAAAATATTAAGGCTAAAAAATATTAAAAATATTAATATTAATATTGACAATATTTTAGCTATTGATCTCCTCAAAGAAGATAAATATCTCCCTCATAATTGTGTTGGTAGTAGGTTTTTATAAAAAGGGAAATATAACAATTCTTTTGTGAATAATATTTATAACGTTGGCTAATAAAAGAGCTGCTTCTGTCTAGCTCAACATATTGGCATTATTTTAGCTATTGATACCTCCGATTATGATAAATTATCTTCCTCATAATGTTGGTTAGTAAGTAGTTTTTATAAAATGGGAGTATAAGTTATGGCGATATAGGTACAACATTCGCCAGTAACAAAGTTGATTTTTTCGGACTCAAAGTATGGACAATATTTTAGCTATTGGCACCCTCAACCAAAATAAATGTCGCCCTCATAACTGTGTTGGTATTAACTGTTCATAAAGCCGGGAATATAACAACACAACTCTCAAATTTTTGGCTAGTAACAAAATTCGTCTTTTCTAACTCAAATAATTTAACAGATTTTTATCAACTTCTTGTGACATAAAACGCATTTTTTTAGTCTGATCAAACATCTCGTACAACTTAACGAATCAACATCTATCAAGAGGTTACATCAGTAACATTCAACCACAACCCTTCACCCTTCCTCACTCGTACCTTCCCGAATTAGTGATTATTACCCTGGCCGCAAACTATCCAACCGGTCTCAGGCCATTACAGTCCTACTTTGAGCCTAGAGATCCTGCCGGAATCCTTCGTCCACCCTGCAAGATACAGATAGCTAAAATAGTAGCTATCCGAAGGATCACCGAGCCTAATCCAAGGAATCGGGAATCCTTCGAGCTCACCCCCATCAGGATTAATTCATTTAACTTCGGGGAAGAGTTTTTCCCTCGCGCAGAAGGGGAGCGGGCACCCTCCGGAAAAGAAGGGGGTTCGAAAAATTAAGATTTCATCGGAAGGTATACGTGGAAGGGTGTCTTCCATCCCCGGCGACGTCGTCGTAATCGATATATCGTTTGTTTGGGGTTGGATTTCTTTTCTCGAGGGGTGGATTTGCACAGGTACATTTGATTGACGTAACCGTGGTTGTAATTGTTAAATTTTTGTTTGTTTGAAGAGTTTTTGTTGGAAATGACTTGGCAAAAACTAATATTTAATATGTATAAAGAAACAAATATTTCCTACATATGTACATTCCAGATTTTATGACTTTCTATGTTTACAACACAATATTTTAAAAGTTCGATTTTATAAATCAAAATTTAACAGAAACGTTGTTAAATTACAATACACCTATCATATAATATGTATCATATATTATTATATTCTTGTATACATACAATTAATTGCCGAATTTCGAGAATTTCCTTGTTTTATTGTAACATAAGGGATGAGTGAATTACGGGCCTTATTCTATGGAAGAATGCCTCGGAATAGATAGATAGTCGAGTCAATTCATGCATGTAAATGCTCTGAATTGGTTGCTATCATCATTATTATAGCGGTGATATAATGAAGCCATCAATTTATATTTCCCCATTTTCAGTCGACAAATTAAGAGCGAGTTGTATAATTTGAGAAAAACGGTGAACCCAATAAAAGCGCAATGCATTTTTGGTGATTATTTTGTATTAAAAGCATAAAAGTTCTTTACTATTTGGAAAAATATTTATAGGTACCAAAAGTATTATTTCTGTTGTTCTATGAAAAACAACTAACAACACAGTTATCTATATCAAATTAAATTAAAACTTTAAGTAGATATCTAATATGTTTTCGAGTGTTAATTGTGTTAAGAATGTTGAGAAATAACAGAACATAATGTCAGAACTAAGTTATTATTATATTACATTTTATAGTACCTATACATTATATACATTATATAGTTTTATGTCTGTGTTGGTTTATACTTTATATTATTTGATCATAAGTAGTTTAGATTTTAGATACAAAAATCCAAAATTATTGGTACAAAATAAAATATATTAGTATAAAATAAACGTACAAAGTATAAAATCCTAAAAATTACTAATTTGAACTAAGTGTTCATTAATAACGTAGAACAAGTTCAAGTTCTTGAATCTCTAAGTTCAATATTACGCTGCGAAATCTCAAGATACTTTCAGAAAATTTTCATCAGCCAAATAAAAATTTTGTAATAAAATCAGAAAAACAAACTTCTGGTGAATCAAGGAAAGTCCGCTTATTTGTCGCGAAGTTCGCGACCTAAGTTGATAATTATGGCCGGTAAAAATTCCCCGCGAAGTTCGCGAAACTCCAAAGTCCGTCGACTCGATCAAACTTTCGAAAAGAAAATTTTTAACTGTAGTTTGGAAACTTTTTGTTGTCTCAACTTTCCCTGCAACGACGACGACGCGCGTAATTTGCCCAAAACTTTCCCCGACGCCGTTGGAACAACAGAAACAATCCCCCACCTACCATACAAAAAAAAGAAACTACACTTTAACAACAAAATTTACCTGTTTTGGTTGATTGCTTCTATCATTTTCGGTACGTAACAGTCTCTAGAACGGAACGACACAGAACGCACATCGCAGTTCGGGTTCAACTCACAACTGACGCGCAACTGACGAAGAAGACTAACTCGAGCCGAGCGAGCTTTGAGTCAGCGCACAAACTGATACTCACACGCGTTTGGAGAGTTGAGCGGTAGGCCGTAACTCGGGCGGAGGTGCCGGTACTGTACGGTAAGCCCGCTGTATTGCAACTGCAGCGGCCGAAGCAGGAACGACCGAACGCTCACGACTCGTGGGGGCAGATGCAGGCTTGCGCACTATCAGAAATTGCAGCTAGGCCACCCCTCGAGCTTTAGGGACCCGTTTTCCGAACGAGGAAAACATGCGAGCCACTGTACGACAGTAGGTAACGTACTACCACCCCTAGGCTCTATCCCTACGACAAAATTAGGGTAAAACTCCAAGTTAGACCGGAGGAATCGGGCATTATCGGCGATAAGGGTGCGCTGCACTTGCTTGGGGATGTTTTGTTTGTAGTTTTAAAGGCTTAAAACTGAATGCGGGGATGGATTGTGGAAAATTAAAAGCTTCTGTACATCGTACGGGGGAAGGTATTTTTTAATGAATCTAGAGGAATTCTCTATCTTGTAGGGGGTAGTTGACGTAGAGGGTACTGAAAAGTACAGCGGGGTTTTCATGTGAAGTGTATTTGTGCCGTTTAGGTATTATACAAATATCTGGTGTGGCCCCCTACATTAGGATTATAACAAAATAAGACACCTCTCGATAGAAATAACTATTGTCACGTATACGTGTGTTTTCCTGCGAGGTTGTTTATTATTCTACGTTGTTTATTTATTCTTCAATCGCGAGCCGACGATACTGAGCTGAAGCGTATAAACCGTTCATCTCATTGATCTGTAAATTTTTATACATATTTAAAATGACTGCAGGATGAGATGGTGTCAGTTTGGTCAAAATCGGATTAATCCCTAAGAAAACGCATGTAACATTTGCCACTTCCGGTTATCAGATTGTCACCAAAAATAATCCACTTCGTCCCTCGGTAATTCTAAATATGTATTCCAAATTTCAGCCCGATCTGTTGTTCCGTTTGGATGCTACCATGTTCACAGACATACACACATATGTACATACATTTTTGTACAAATTTTTGTTGTGGAATTTGTTTTCCGTCGACTACAATACTTTTCTTCTAGGGATTAGTCGGAAAGTAAAAATACATCAAATTAAGAGACAGAATCAAGGACAATAAATTAAAGATTGACTATATTTAGTGGCATAAATGAATTGTCGGTATATTTTTACATGCAAAATAGATTATGTCAGTGAAATGATACTAAAAATCAAGGCGTAATATAAGCAATGTTTATTATTTATTATTTAAGCCAACATTATTCTAAGAATTGATTATTAAAGTATGTCAAACTATAGTTGGAATATATTCTGGGTTCAGGAACCTGAAAAGCAGTACTAGGCCAACTTCAAGTACTAGGTCATATTGATCTGGACAAACTTCAGACTGGGTATGAATTTGAGCAAGAAACTTTGGTAGTTTATATGTTGGCGCGCCGCATACACACCAACAAGTGATTCCAAATGAAAATCCACGGTAACAATTGCTGGAGCTGTCCCGAAACGCACCGCGTCCAAAAAATTAATAGCGAAAGTTGCGTCCAGCGGTACCCAAACTTTGCGACCCCGCACGAACGTAAACATTATCGATTTCGCGAAATTCATGCGGCCCCATGAAAAGTTTAATTTCGAGCTACTACTAAGTTCGGGGCCCCAGAAACTTCCCAGACACAAATTACACTTACGTTCTTTGTTACTTTCTCTTTCTGACTTGTGTGAACTAGTTAGGGAACTTGATGGGGTAGGTCGATTTTTATGCCCTGCCCCACCCTGCACTTTCGAATTAGCGCAAACTTTTTCAAAAGTTCAGAGGACTTCAACCGCCCCCCCCCACTCCACGTCACCTCGCAACCCCCTCCGACGCCCCAAGGACTTTCGAGACTCCCGGCGACATTTTTACCGCACCCTCCTTATTAAAATCTTGATTTACAAGCCACCGAGTGAAATAAAAATTCAAATTTTATTTCGCCTTTCATAATCAAAGTGTCGTTTGGACGCTTTCCAAAATCACATCAAAATATCATGCAGAAAACATTCTGGGTTCCAAGTCCAACAGGTCCAAAGTCCATCAGTTCTATTTTTGACACTTCCAAATCTAAATTAATGAATAAGGTCTCAATAATCGTCAAATCAAAAAATGGTACTAAACTGGCACTAAAAAAAAAAAAAAACTCCGCGAACCGTTGCGCAGTCGACGGGTCTGTGAGGTGGTGCGCTCTAGCGGCAGTCTCGTGAAACTCGTTCAGGAAGCGACGGTCGACGCCACGACGCTGTCCGACGGACCTCGAATTTATTCGTCGGCCGTTAATTACTTAAATGAAAAACACACTGCGATAATATTTTCGGACGCGTTCGGAGCCGGTCCATCCCCAATCCTGATACCCCCTACCCCGGCAGGCCCCTTAACGCCGTAATTGGAATTAAAAAGCATCCCTTGCTCGTCCCATCCGCAACCCTTATAGCGACCATGTCAGACACAGAGCGGGATTAAAATTTAAGCTGCCCACGCGAAAAGATGACACGTTTCGTAAACGTGCGATCGAGGTTGATGTGTAGATATTTAGTCGTTTTTTTTTTTTTTTAATTTGGTAAGGGCATAAATTATTCCATACACAAATATTGAGTTTTTACTTGAAGAAGAAACGCTTTTTTCTTACCAATTTGCTGAGATGCAATAGAAATATAAACTAACATTACACCTTTGGAAATCCCTTTATTCAAGGTCATATTTTGTGTTCTGCTCGCACAATTTAGTGGTATGAGAGGTGGTACTCAACTAACAAAAAAAAAAAAAACGAAATTCAAACAAAACAATTTTTGCATTTCCACGGAGGGAACAATCCGACCGAATTATAAATTAAAGGCCACGCAAATAAAAAGAGGTAACAACGCGAATAAAACGAATACGGGGGGTGGGGCGACGCGTTAAAAAATTAAAACGACAAAAGGGAATTTAAACGCGCATAACAAAAGCGACCGGAATGTTAACGGATCGAGAGAGATAGAAAAAAAAGGGGGAAACCCAACAAATAAATATCAATAACATTATGTGGGTTTAGAGGCACCGCAATTGAGACATCCGAAAAACTCCGCCGGTCTAAATAAATGATGACCGCATTCAATATTAAAACGCCGATAGAATTTAACCGAATTTTTCGTATTGCGGCGTTCCCCTAGGCCGCACGAGAGCTCTGAGCTGGGGGGTGGCACGTCACTCAGACGGCATTACACCGCTTCACAAACACACGGTTAATCTTTTTTAAAGAGGGTAGGGTTTAGTTTACTAATTAAGAACCATTTAAAACGTCATTTTTCTGTTTGGCTTTTCCGGGGCAGTAATTGTATTTAATTTTTCCGAGGGTTTTTCGCCCTCTCCCCGTTCGCTACCACTGCTGCTCTCTTTCCGCCTTTTATTTTATATCGTTTTTACTTTTTTCTGCCGACCGCAACTTGGGAATTAACTACCGCTAACTGACTTTACGTTTCACTATATTATTAAACAGTTATAATGAATTTTTTATATATACACAGCTAACAAATACGATTTTGATGATTCTGTCGGAAAATTATTTCGGAAAACGAGAATTGATTAGATTTGTGATGTGATATTTACATAGTTACTGTTTTTATGTCAAATATCAATTTAAAACCTATGTAATTAAAATTATTTTGACAAAAAAAATAGTCAGAACTGTACCAACAAAAACTTAACAGTGTTCTACCCTTCATACGTTATGCTAAATGGTAACTTTAGCACTTGATTAAAAGGCGACACTGACAGAGAAGGGGCGTCCAAGCGAGAAAACCTTCAGGGCCTGAAAGGGGTGGCCCGACCGTCCAGTGGAAACCTGTACCGTGTGAGGGCGCTCCTGACGTTTTTCCGCGGTCCATATTTTTAATGAAAATTTAATCGGGGACCCCCGAAGTGGCTGTCAGTGCGTGAAACGCGCTCACGTTTCGCAAGTCCATTTCCTGGAGGGTGTCCCTCAAGGCTCGACCGCCGGACCACCTCAAAATTTCAACTTGACACCAGCGCACACACACACAAACGCATACGTCACACATTAGCACCGCACGTTTGCTTGTCTTTCCACCCAACCGGCTTTAATTTTAATCTCACAATGCGTCTGACGTTGCAGATATAAGGGGAAATAAACGAGAATTGTAACGTTTTTAATGTAACGTTGGGTAAACAGAGTGCGCCACAAATCATGAGGCGATTTTTTGAATGACACCTCGGTAATTAGAAAAGTCCCGGTCGCTTCGAGATTCGATCTGGAGGCGCGAGGGGTCGAGAAAAACGCCAAGGTGAGCTCGCATAAATCTGGCTATATTTACGGGCCCCCGACTACATCCAGTAGATCGGTCCGAGATATGCTTCCAGATCCCTGCTTACCAGTGGATTCTCGGCCAATTCGGAGTCAATATATCAAGGTCTATATCACGAAGGGAACGGTAAATCAACCGGCAATCCAGGTCGCACCTTGCATTGACGTTTCATACAAGAACAAGATAGATAACTGATACCGCTACGCTTACTTTGAAAAAAAAAAAAAAACGGTTTTACTAAATGTGTTTAGTTTTGTACACTAGAGACAAGAAGCGCTATTTTACTAGCGTGCTATTTGCTACTGTCTGCTAGCAGCACAGTGTCGCCACTCAGCAGCGCTGTTTTACCAGTTGGCGAGTGAGTTTAGCAACCAGCATCCATGTTAACTCAGGAAATTATGTATTTAATAATATTATCCCAATATATAAAGAGGGCTTTAAGCGATATAGTTGTTAAAATACTGATCACATAATGAATAGTCGATATGTATACGAGATAATGAAAAATGTTTGTTCTTGTAAAACATCAAAGTCAAAAGATCTCACAATTTATCAATACAAGTTTTAGAAACAATGTCAATGGAGTTTAACAACTTTAGGCAAAAACAAACTTTCAATCAATTCAATTCTGCCAATTTGACGTCTCATTATTTCGTTGTGGGTGCATCAAAACGTCCATAGGGCAGTGACGGTTCCATGATTAGATGCGATCGACATTCAGACGCGTCGGTTTTAATAGAGAGGAAGAGCGATTGACAGAATCGAAGTTTATTTGCCCATCTGTCTCGGGCTCGCTGCATTCATCATATTCTGCGATGGGGGTTTATTGATGGAGGATCAATCACCGGCTTGTCCTGCGGGATCAAGATCCCGATACGGAGTCCTCGCTTTTAATTGTCATCCGATCTAGATTTGCAATCAGGGCGCGAGTGGAAAAAGCTTTCAGATAGTTCGACGGATCCCCAATAATTCCCGAGTTTTAATTTGTATAGCAGACTTTTTGCATGGCTAATAATAAGCGGTTCGAGAGATCGTTATAATTATCAGTAACCAATAATGAGTAACGCTGCTATGCCTTAATATATTTCTAGCTAAGAATTTCCGTAATGCCTACTTACACTACGTAGTATTTTCCGTAGATTCCAATCTCGCTAAAAGCGCAGAGTCGAACAAAACACGGCGTCTTTCTTCATTAATTTATCGGTTACTTTAGTTTGGCTTTCTTTTCCCCAGTTAGTTAATCCTCCGCGTCTAATCCACTGTGCGTGTTCACTGAGAACCATGTCCAATTCGAAAGCGTGAAGTCTATAGACAAAGTCATGGAAGAAGTAAGGGAGGTTTGCTCGTAAGCAACTGGAGTGGGGATGAGCTCACTCCGCGTACGTCTCGCCTGATATGTAGGCTACTTAACATGCATATCTGTTTATCCAATAGAGGCATAACGAATCGACGGCACAAATTTAGAGGCTTACTAGCCCAGTCAAAATATGACGCAAACCTTTATAAAAAATTTTCTGGACACTTTTGTTTTCAAGATACAGGTCGTATAGCATTTGCAATATCAGTTTAATCCGATTTTAATGGGAAAATGTACCACTAGCGCTATGTCCGTTGTCTTCCAGGACATACATACCTATTCAAAATACATAAGACAATCCCAGAAATTATCACTCATCTCCCCTGGGATTAAAACAGTGTCTACACTTATCGACTGGAATATCTTATGACCCACGAGTGCTTCCGGCGCGGCATGCACATATAGATATATACATACATACATACACTTACGTGCGTCCCTATGCATTGCGGGTTAGATTATGCGACCCCAGTTCGGACTGGCGATATGGGGCAATAAAACTTTTGTTGTCAGGTCGTACAGGGAGCGTAGAGATCGATCCGTATCTCGGGGCCCGCCGTGCATGATTTAGTGGTGGCGGCGAACCGTTGGGGGCGGCGGCTCGGGGGCGGGGGCTTCATACAGGGAGATATGCGATGTTTTCGGAAAAGTTTCGGCAGGAGCATGATCTATGCCGGTACCGCGAGACCAACCCCCAAGGAAAATAGATTTAAATCAGAGAGATTTGATTTGCAGAAATCAAAATTTTGTCTTGAATATTGGTAAGATTAATAAAAAATTATCAGTTCAATTAATTCTGATAATACAACAATTCAGTCCCTATGTCGTTGGAATGCATAGCAGATTGTTTCCCCACAAAAAAATCAAACACTAAAAATACGCTCAGAGAGAAATGTTTGGCGGCATACTCACTTGCTGTTGGTCTGATGGTCGTTGGTGGCGGTGGTTGCTTTCCTGAATCCGGTGGCGGTCCTACGGTCGTCCACCTGGAATCAAAGGGAACCACATCAAGGCCTATCTGTACTCGGACGCCTGCATCGTTCGGATGTCTCCCGTTAGAGGGCGACGCTTTCGCAATCACTTGCTAAACCCACCCCTTTTCATACAGCACCGGTGATATAACCGCAAGGTACTGTGATCCCCGCCGTTCGCGATCAAACGACCAAATAATCCCATCAGAAATACTGACACAAGCAATATTACGTATAGTACTCTACAATATATAGTTTGAGAAAACTGTTTTGGAAAATGTTTATACAGAAAATGATTAGACAGAAATGATTAGTCGCCTCATGATTTCCTTCTCAAAGATCATAAAATGTCATTCACTGACATTATTTGACGTGGTAATTTGTGTGGCATCTGGTGGATGGACATGTGCGTTGGCAGTTTTGATGTTTTCCAGTGTCAAAAATGTCTTATAAGCGAGACACCCTGTTTTCCAGTGAAAATCACCATATCATCCACACCCCCAATAACTTCAAAATCACCGTAAGCTACCACAAACCCTAAAACCATAAAAACAGTAATAATCGCGCGGGTAATTCCGGCGTATCGTTCAAATGGTTCGACCTGAGCGTACGCCACTGCTGGCCGTTATGATTATTTTACGGCTAGCCCCGTAATCTAACGTCGGTCGGGCGGCTAGGGGTGGAAAAAAGGCTTCCCCCTGGTCCCGGATTCGAATCCGGGAGTAATCAGAAAAACATTTGTCGCCGGCGCATAAAGACACTTTACTGCCGTAATTCTGGATGATTTACCGCGGTGTCGGTGGCGGCGGCGTTGCTGTTTCGTCCCGCTCGGCCCCGTTAACGGCAGCGAACTTAGTAAATTGGCCGCCGTCGCGCTGCCTGCGACAAACACGGACGCGACCGACCGAACGCGTTTAGGGTGCGTTAACGCGATTCTTTCATCGCACCCCTTGTGGATGTTATTTATTACTGGACCGTAGGTATAGATTTGTTCGTTACAACGTTGTCCTTCGTCCTCTTTCTTTGAAGCAGACACGCCAAACAACTAACAACAATATTATTATGAAGTCCATACCACAGCAAAAAGTTCCTCATCAACAAAAATATTTCACGATTTTTTTTCAATATTAAACACTTTACTTTCGGTTAAGTAACACAGGTTCAACTGAACATTCGAACATACAAGTAGTAACTCTATTTGACCGTAGGGCATCGTATCGCATGACACATCGGATCACTTAATCCGAACATACGATCCGTAGGGGTGAAGCGCATTGATCGGGAGGGGATGTGGAAAACGAGGGTCATTCATCACGCGCCAAATGGAACGTACAGGTGCGCCACCTATTCGACAAATTTTACTACACCGGGACGAATGTCGGAACGGAAAGAACACACCATTCGAATCTTGGGGGGTGCTGTAGACCCGAGGGGGTACGAGAAAGCCTTGTATCTGCATGTAAGGTCGTGGAGAATCAGTTGTCGGGGTAGTGATGCAGAGAAATTGCTATATTGTGCGGACGAATAACCAGTCAAGTGAATATAGATAATCTAAAAAAGAAATCAAAATGTGTGTTGTTTTGGCACTATAGGATAACAATAAGAAATAAAAATAAATTTTAAATAAAATCACGCCTAAATAAATAATAGCGGCATTAATTTTCCGGCGAATGGACGGCATAAAAGTAACGAGATTTTTCTGGTTTTCGGGGTTGGCTCACGACTCGGTCGGTCAGGGAAAAGGGAATCCGTGCGGAATTAGCGTGGTCCGTACTTCGGGACGTCGGGTCGTTAATTCAATTTTAAACATCCCTCTTCATAAAATATTCCGAATGATTTGAAATAATCAGGGCGAACCGCCGTCGACCAGTAAAAAGAACACCTATAAAATCATCTGAATTATTTTCCGGCGGCAGTTAAATATTGAGCAGGCCGCAGGCAGCGACCCCTGGGGGATCGCTCAGGAATCACTCACTCCATCAATATTACAATGCTCACCAGGATCCGGGGTAGAGTTTTTTTTCGAGTCGGAAGCCAGACTCGGTGATACGGAGATCTGGGCGAATGGGTAATAAAATTTATATGGGCTGTAAAGTCACCGTGTATGAGTTTATTGATAGGCCGTCGTGTCTGACAGTTATTGCTTGTTGTGCTTACAGATAGGGTCTATTCTAATTCGCTTTATTGATGTGATAATGACACTGTGGACTCGGGCAATGCATTATCCATATATATCATATATGCATTATCCAGGTATGTGTGTATGTCTATGAACACGATTGCGCCCAACGGAACAACGGATCGGGCTGAAATTTGGTATACTTATTTAGAACTGGATTGTTTTTGGTGACAATCTGACAACCGGAAGTGGCTTACATCCGTCTTCTAAGGGCTAATTTTTCAATACTAGTTTAAACCACGAGTGAGGTTCAGCACTGCTGATAATGACGTTTTGATGACCAGTATCCAATCAGCTTTGGCGAATCTGACAGAAATCAAGAATAGAACGGAGTTCAGTAGAACTTAGAAATAAACCAGTATTGAAAAACTAGCCTTTAGGGATTCAAGTGTTGATAGAAGCAGTTTGACAGAATTCACAGCCTTCGTCGTTGTGTTGCAAATTGTCAGATTTTGACAAACGTCAGTGCCACTGACATGACATTACATTAAATGTCAGTAAGACAAAGGTCATTATGTCATAGAAAATGATGTTACGTAGGGTCCAAAGTATCTCTGACATGTCTCTGACTTCATAAAATTGAATAATTTCAAGTGTTCAGCCACTTCATTCTGCCAATTATGTAGTCGGAAAGTTGGGTGATGGCCATCCCAGATATTTTGAAAAATTATTTACTTGTATGTAAGAATGTTAGATTTGCATCTGATAGGAACAAGAAAATAACTTGTTTGTAACTTAACAAGCACCGATGTTAATAGTAAGTTTACCTGATTAGAAAATTTTCATTTAGAATTCTCAAATAGCAGTGAATGCATAAAATTAAAAAAAAAACCATTGTTTTGTTATTTCTTTACAAAAACGTTTATTTTGTAAAAATTAAAAAAAAAAAACCTGGTCAAAACCATATATTATGTTTTTTGTCATCTGTTTAGTCAATGCTGTAATACACAAACATTTATCTAGCCCAGATATTTGTTTACATTTTGAAATGCTCAAAATAACAACGGTAAGCTAAAAAAGAACTTTTTTGGTTATAAAAGAAGGTTACAAAAAAGGTTAATTTCGCAGATCTGAGAAAATTCCATTTTATAAAAAGTCAATGTATCTTTGCTGTAATATATTAATCCCATAATTAAAAAAATAGTTTAAAATTGTTATAAAACCTATACTACTTATTTGTTATCGACAATTCAATAATCATGACACAATCCTTGATTTTCTATAAATATTCTAAAACTGAATTCTAATGATACATTGTAATAATTGGGGATTTCAGCTGCATCCATATTTTGTTCATTGTAATTTGAGATAAATTGTATGTGATGCCGGATATGTGTATGGTGATACTGTCTGACCTTTTCACACGCATGGGTGTGATTTGTTATATTTTCAACTTAGAAGACTCGTAAATCTTTCTTTTTTATGGCCCAAATCAGTAGGGCCCTTTCGTTAAGTGCTTTGTGTCTTGATATTTTGTGTGTGTGTTATTTGCTTAATTATAAATTATGGTATCGTGGACCGAGATAGTTTATACATGAGAGGTATAAGTTCAAGACACAAAGATGAAGAGAAAAACATTCTGTAGAGAACAGTCGAGATTAACAGCCCACATTCGGCATTCTACTTAAGATGTAGTCTATTTTCATGTATTTTCATAATGTAACTTAGTGTAGTGTTTTGTAAATGGTAAGCTGATTATTATTTCCTCCTTTGTGTTTTCACTTCTTTGTATTTTTACGAGAATCTAACAGCTCCTTTAGATAGTAATTTTAAGGATGAATTAAGTGTCTCTTTTATATTTTTTATTCATTCATTTTTATGTTTTTTTAATTTAATAAATTTGTTATTTTGTTGAGAAGTGTTTTCCTTTGAGTTAAATATCAATATGAGTAGTTTAATTAGATTTGCCTGCTAAAATGCTGCACTGGTCCCATTGCAAGAACTCACGTGCAGAGCGAGTGTAAGAGCAATAATAGTGGTGGCTTGTGTTTGGGGGGTCGTGGTGTTAGACTTTAAATGTTTTAGAAAATTTTTTTGTCATGCACTAATCACATTCCAAGAACCCACCATCCTACAATTACAACATTAGCTAATAAAATTTATGTATCTGATGCACAGATTCAGGATCTATTTCAGTATTCAATTTCCGAGAATATTTCCAATAATTATTCCGCAGTAATCAAAATATAAAATACTCATATACATAATGTTCGTGTACATGGTCTTTTAAGATACCTACTTCAACCTGAAAGATCTTTTGTATACATCCTTTATACATTATAGTCCATCGATGTCAGCCTTTTCACGAAGTCAGTTATTGTTTGAGGAATTTGTTGAGCCAATCTTTCTGGCGTAATCGTATATAGCAGCTCCAAGATGGCAACACCTAGCACAAACGATTGTAATTTTACGAGATTATTACTGTATGTGGGGATATAGCTCAGTGGTAGAGCGTTCGCTTTGCATGTGAAAGGCCCCGGGTTCGATCCCCGGTATCTCCAAATTAATATTTTACAAAATTACCTTTTTTTAATTTATGTTTATGTTACCTTTATTGTCACAACTCCAATTAGTTTATTAAAAAGAGACATCTTTTTGTGCCTGGAAATTGACCTAGTTCTAAAATATTTCTTAATTTAATTTGGGTAAAAAGTGACTACCCAGAAAATAGACGTAAGAGAAAATTTCGGTCGTATATCAAAATATCGTCGCTCCATTTTTTTCCCACCCCGGTCAAATAATAATAAATCATTCTCCACTGTTTCCCGGGGTGTATTAATTGGTTCCATCCCCGGCGTTTGAGCATCGAAACGTCGAAGCGTCCCCTTGCGCGACTCGCCTTTTTTTCACCCTCCGCGTTCCACCCCTCCCCCTTATATTTGTATACATTAGATGGTGATTCGAAACCTCAGAAGACCGTGGAATGCTAATCACTCTCTCGACGAGCCAACGTCTCGGAATAATTAATTACCATTCTTTCTTATATTCTACGTGCTTCTCTTTTTTTCTGCTGCCAAGTCCCGTTCCCGCGACAACCCTCAGTAGCCGCGCTCATTACATCAAAATTAGATTTAAAAATGTGGAAATTGTATCGCTGATTGCAATTCTGCGGGCGCCTCTTCACCAAGTGCCTTCTTGAGGAGAGGGATTGCTCGGATAACAAAGTGGATTTTCAATTAACCATCCAGTGTAATGCATTTAAAGAACGAAGCCGTGCTGCTTGTCGAACGGATTTTTGCGAAAACTTTTCTCCAGACGGTTCAAGTCTTCTTTCCTTACTTAGTTGGTATGGACAAGCGGAAGTTACGATGTAAAGGGGTTGATGAAATTACGTGCTGATTTTTTGAGTTATTCCAGATTTCTCACGTAATTAAATGATTTTGATATTTGTTGTTTTCTACACAAGCCAGATAGTCACCATTTAGTCGATAATGTAATCTCAAGCGCCCAGATTTAATATACACTATAATATCTTAGCCCGGGTTTTAGTGTTGACACTATTTCTTGATCTACGTCCACGTTGAGTGACAGTATTATTGACTTCTTGTCCTCGGGTAGGTACTGAACCGGTGCAGACGTGCCGGCGTTCCAGCACGGGTCATTATGGGGTTCATAATGGGGACACGGGACCCGACATCAAATCTGCTTTAGCTGCTTTAAATATCATAAAGGCTGGCGGTGACGGCGCCCGCCAAAGAAGCGGGTCTCCACTGCACAGAACAATGGAACCGTTAATTAAGATTTCTTTCGCTTGGGCAAGGCAAAACGACCGCCAGAAGGAAGGGGGAACGCAAAACCAAGAAGAATCAGATCTAGGAGATTTGTTAATTTAGAGTTGAATGCCTACGTCACGTTAGTTCTTTCCGAACATGGACGAGGAATACACGAACAGCACTTTTAGTAGTCAAGAAATAAATAATACACTGTTACACTTATTGTAGCCCCAGGTCTAGATTTACAGATACAGCGATACTTAAAAAACTGAGAAAACTGCAATAAAACACACATGACCTGATCTATGAAAAATTATGTTAGGTCAACAAAAATATGTTGACCTAACATGATTCTGGTTGTAAGACTCTTGTTCCTTTGTGTTACTTTTTGTCCAGAATCAAGCTTTCTTTTAAAATATGTAAACATAAATTGTGTTGTACTCTAAAAAATCTTTTTCTTTGTGAATATTTCCGAATCCTGATTTATGTGTGCTTTAGTAATACCTTGTATATACTGCCTACCTTGATGGAGGCAGTTAAATGTCAAAATTCGTAATCACATTAACTGAAGCTTTTGTGCCGAGAAAAATTCGCTTGTTAAAATTATTTAATACGACGAGAGGACGCGTGACGACTTCAACTTCGACTTTCAGACGTCGTCGCTGCGAAAAGGACGATTGTTGGTAGTACTGAGTAGAAGAAACTTTTAATGGCCCTCACGAGAGTACCGTTTATGGCGTTATTAACGAACAGCAGCGATAAATACGAATCTCAGTTTGTTTATTTTCGGCTGTTGTTGGCGTCACTCACATTTAACGTGTCCCTTGTTAAACATAACGAGGTTGAATATACTTATTTTTCTCCATGGAAGATTATAATGCATAGAAATAAGTACTTAAAATAAACAAATTAATATTTAACTGCTTAATAATATTTAAAATCAGGTTTAAAATTTGTTCAATTTGTTCAAACTATTTTAGTCTCAAAACAGTGTTGAATAGAATTGAAACCTGTTAAAAAATTACACACAAGAGTGCGTATTATCCTTTCTGTGAAGGATAGGGGGTGCGTAATCCGGACCGAGAGAGGGGTGGGTCCTCTATGGCGCAAAGTGGCGGTTGTCTGGTGACTAGTCGCGGCTGATCAGAAGAAGAAGAATCCGCATACCGGTAATGCGTTGCGAGCAAAGACAGATGAGCGAAGGATGTCACGGTCGGATCCTGTCGGATTACAGACGACGATCGGAGGGGATGAAAGGCGGATGTGGTGTGACGATGAGAAATCGCCAACGGTATGTCTGTTGAACGCGTGCATTTTTTATTTTGCCAGGACAGGAGCTCTACAAGCACATCGATGGTAGAAAATAGTACTTATGCCCAGGCCACACTAGGCTGTTTTACTAGCGTGCCATTTGCTACAGTGTGACTGACAGTATAACGTAATTAATAATTAAAATAGTTTTGTAACTAATTGCAGTCGAGCCATTAACTTTTCAACTAAATACTTCTAAAATACAGAATTTCTAATTTTCTTGTCATCATGACCTTTTCAAAATTTATGTAGTCAGGTTCAAGGCAGTCAATAAAGCCCCACAAATTGGTGTCAAATATGAAATATTTTATGGTTGCGACGCCTTCAGCTGACAAAAGACAATGCATTGTCCCACTGTAGTATGTACCTACCTGGTGACATATAAAATGCACCAGAAATAGTTGACCTTGTAGTTTGAACTGAGGATTGCTGGTAGAAGCCAACAGGGGCAGCAGTACTTTTGCTGGAAAACAGCGTAATGTGACCACAAAATAGCCGCTACTTGCTGGTGCTGCTAGCAGCTTAGTGTGACCGTGGCATTAGATAAAATAGTAGTGAGATATTGTAAGATATGCACCATTTTTACAAATGCATATGATTGTTAAGATACATATGATTGTGAAGATTTCACAAGAAAAACTTTAACAGGTGTGACTACAACATACTCAAAGATAATCTGGACTTCTGAACTCGTACTGCACCAAAAAATATATCAAAGAAAAAAATCTAAATATGTTTGGTAATGTGTATGATTTGGTTACAGCGATATAAGTGATGAAGTGATATTGGATGTTTTCCACGCGGGACGTGGGGGTAAGGTCGATAATAACATAATATCGTGGACAGCGGCTTCTGACGGATTGCCAACCCATCCGGTCGTTGATGGATGGCGTTAGGATACCGGATGACCACCTGTTGGTTGCCACATTCATACATCACGCATCCGATGCCGCGGTGGGCTGATATGTTCATAGGTAACCGGAGGGGTTGTCAACATTCTGACCCCATTCATCTTTCAACACTGCTCAGCAATAGTAATAACAGTATTCAGGCAAAAGTAGGTACTAGTCGCTGACACTCCAAAAGCTAAGGTAATAATTTAATGTATTCTATGACTTACATTAGTTTGGGATCCAGAGTGGCTGTGGCTTCACAAAATGAAAGAATAACAGAAGGTTTTGGCGCTTCAGCCCAGATATTCAGCGTATACTACATTTAAATGTATCCTGGAATCCAATATTTCCCGGAAAATTAATACTTTTTAATGGTGATTTTATGTAGTCCGTTTAGGCCCAGGCGTTTCGTTCGAAATTTGCAGGATAAGGCCTCGCGGTGAGTGAGGCGTCGGCGTCGTTGTGCGACGGTAAGCCGACGTCTCCTCAGCCTCATCTACATATGTTCTCGTCAGCTGTGCTTTGTTTCTGAAAAGGGCTTATTACGGATGCAAAATTTCCCATTCATATTCAAAATTTTATATCCCAGTTTTACCACTAATTTATTCAGCTCCGCAGGCCCTGCATTCTTTCCCTCCCTAACGTCGTCGTCGTCGTCGTCGTCGAGAGCGGTGACTTCAACCACCTCCCTCTCTACCCTCTTTCCTCCCCAACGTGAAACGGGACTACCGCTAATTCTGCATCCAGAGAGATTTTAATAACTCGATCCGCTGTGCGGGCAAATCAGATGATCCCAATATCCGCGACGGTAAGAAAATTCGCTTTCTTAAGATCCGCAAATATAGAATCGCTTAAATAACCGGATTTAACTTTCGAGTGTAATTTATTTTTGATGCGGTGATCTTGAGAACTAATTGGGAAAATGGTATCATGCTTTAAGAGCTACTAGAAGGTTTATACAAAACATTTTCTTGTACATTTCCGTTTATTTCTATCATCTTTCGAAACAGATTAGTCATAGCTACAAATCGCAAATCTTCCTAAAGACAGAGTACACTCCAGGGTGTACTTGGTCATTCATTCGGGAGATTTTCGATTCTAGCGAACTCCCTTGAGATACATCTCTGACTATTCTTGCAGATACAAGACCGTGAAAGCATTTTTGTGTTTGGTGCTCGCAAAATACCGGTTGTGTAGTGTAGTTACGTTCGTAGGGGGCGTTTGTGTAGCTGGGTCATTAGAACGCGTCGCCTAAACGTTTCACTACATCTCGATGATGACAGACTATGCATATATATAGGTATGTATATATAGGTAGATAGATAGAGTGGGTCGTGTTCGTGCGTTGCTACAACCCTAATCGACGACGGGCATGAATAATTCCGAGCTCTCGCTATGATTGATAATCAATATAAATGACATATTAATACGCGTTTTCCGCACCTCGGATTTACGGTACAAATTATGCGGTTACGGCATTTATACGCTTGGGACCGAATCGTGACATATGTAGGAGATGAGCTGTTGAAATTATTGGAAAATTACTCGACTTAAAAATTGTAAAAATATATTATAACTTTTGCAATGTTTGATGAGTTTTGATCGTTCTCTTCGTAAATTATAGATCAATTATTACACAAGGGAACAACGGTCCTACAACCAAAACAGTGATCACATATTTTTGTTGATCTAACATCACTTTTCAAAGATCATGCCATCAAAGTGTCGTGACAGGTCTAAGATCCATTTTATTTAAAGTCACATGTTTTGCGAATCGACAAGTTTTTTGTGTGTTATTGTACCAAGTTAAGTTATACAGAGATTCTGTGCATTAAAATATGGGAAGTGATCAAAGAAGATTGAACAGTGACAGTGGCTTCATTTACAAAGTGTAACGAGCCTTTTAAAGCATATTTTAAAATGAGTATTTTTTTGTATCAGAAAGTTGGAAATTTGTTCGCTTGTGTTATTATTAGAGTAGTACCCTAGAAGTAAAGTATTGTAATCAGTCATAGTCGATGATCAGAAAGACGTTAAAATAAACCCACGTCTGACAGAAAAGCAAATTCAGCAGTAATCTGAAGCATTGTCGACTGAAGTCCAATCGAACGCCATAATCAACACTCAATGCAAAGAGGAAACGTGTCCATTCCATCAATTTAACAAGAAAAAGAGTCCTCGAGCATTACAGAACAATAAAAATCCAGTCTCGAAAAAATTGACTAAATTTGGGGAAATTTCAATCGCTCCAGTAATGAAATAATCCCAGAGTGCAGCAGAACCACGGATTGAACGAATGGTGGAAATCCCTTATAGGGGGGGAGGACACCATTTGTACAAATTTTAATGATTCCAAGAGGCAACAGCTTCCTGCCGATTCAATTTCTCCCCGTGATCTTCGAGATGACGGACGGTGGTGCATTTAAATAGGTTTTAAAATCGCGCTGGGGTCCGTCGTTCGTCTCTCTCTAACGCTAAGTCGACGTTGGCCTGTTGTCTTCTCTGTCGTTTTTCGGTTGTGGTTTCGTCCGTGGACGGATTGATTTGTTGCGCCCGCAAATATTGAAATATGCACCCTCTTGTTTATAATTTTGATTGACATGTCTGGCGGTTCGGTTCCTTTTTTGTTGGCGGTCGCCCCTCTCGCCCTCCACGCAAACGCACCGCGTCAAATTTCGCCTCTCCAACAATATTTTCCTAAGTTGATTTGGCCAATTTGTGATTTTATATTTGGAGTGGATTCTTGATCTTTCTGGTAATTTCAAGATCAAGCCTTACGTAGCTAATACGTAATATCAGTAATATATATGTATCACATACATCAGTATAGTTTCCACTGTACTTTTTGTTCGTTTTTTTTAACCGCAACATCTAGCTGAATAAACACAGTCAACCAACGTCAAAACACAGTATATTCGCCAAAACAATCGTGATGAATAGACAACACCGCTCTCAAAACTAGATCGAAAAACTTCCCTTTTGCCTCATATATTCACCACATCACGCCGCTTTGTGCGTATTTTTGAAATAAACGTCCCACTGACGCAGTTGTCTGGCATGGAAGTCCGTCCCTGTACGAATGAATATTATCTTTTGAATATTATCTTGTCCCAGTGCGTATTGTCGACCAGCAAAAGAGGATTATGACGCGGCCCCGTTGTTCAAACGTAACGTAAACGATAACGGCCCGCTTTATTTATTCGAGTTACAGTGGCGCCCCTATTGTGTTTAGTGTCAGGTGTGTGAATTTTTAGTTACGGTGAGACCATTCATCTTTACCGCCGGCAGCAAGGCGTGATTGATGCTTTTTGAATCACTTTAAACATCCAAGTTTTTCGATAATTTTGTGGTGCGTTTGCAACAAGCGCCAAAACAGTTTTTTTTACGTTCAGGTTGGAATGAATGCTTACAATGGAGAAAGACTTATCGTTGTCGGAATTGCGAAGTGTAAAAATGAATGTAGTAACATTATTATCAATATATCTATCAAATTATCATCAACCAGTTTTTATTAAAATGACATCGTGCTACCGGCACCTCCGCCATTTGTGTTCGACCGCCGCGTATGCATTACAACGCCATCTGGTGTGTTTGTTCAGTGACGCTAATACGCCGACAACAATTTGCTACGTATAAAATATTAACCGGTGACAGTGGAAAGCATTAAAAGGGTTTCACAGGTATATCTATGTACGGGTCGTGGAGCGTCGACGACGAAAATAATCGAACGCTATTAATTCACCGACGGTAGGGGGCGCTCTGTTCAATAGCTATCACGGTATGGCGCGGCGTCGAATAATGAGGGACTCGCGTGCCACAGGTGTCGGCCCTAATGACGCCGTCAACGACGCTTTTTATTGTTTTATCACTTGTAATCGATATCGAATAACGTATCCTTTTTTTTGGATTTTTATTATGCAAGAATTGTTTTGTTGTCCATAGATGAAAGATTTGTATTATCCATAGATTCCTACACAGAATATCACTTGTTTCTATATCCGCAGAAAGATCATTTGGTTGGTTCAAGTGAAATACAAACTTCTCAGAGTAAGAATATGATTTTCTTGATGTTCCAAGTATGACGTGTTCTTGTTTTAAGCATGAAGGAACTGCTTGAAAGGAATTACGTCTGTTTTAAGCGATACGTACGTATACTTTTGGGTCAAGAAACTGTTTGTTCGTTGAAGCATGTATATTTTTCACCCAATTGATGTAAAACGAACGCCTTACTCTTTTTATATGTAGAAGAATAACATTTTCGTCATCAGAGCAAAATATACTCAACATAAACATACTAAACTCTTAAACCGGAAGAATAACTAGCCGTTGAAATAACTACATATATTGAAATTCTTATTACAATAAAATATTATTTGGATAGCAAAAATATCCTGTTTATGCTACACTATATAAGCAAGAACAATTTTTCTTGATATCCAAGAACAGAGTTCTCTCTGTGTATTAGAATTTATGATGCATCAAAAACGATACATCCTTTCAAGTGATAAGTTTTGTACACAATAATTAGTAATCTATTACTTGAATGAGTTGTAACATAGCAACAAAACCAACTTAAATGTGCAATGTAATAAGAACGTCCTTGTATTCTGCAATCCAGGTTTTAGAATCTACGATAAAGCGATTACTGTACGGTTCTGCTTATACCGACAAAAAAAACGGTAAAATCTCATCCTTAATGGTAACTAACGACCCGGTGTATACCAATTTCCCGGTTATTTATCGTTGGAAATTGGAAAAACAGAACGGAGAACCAGGGGAGTAAGGCACCTCCGCACTCAAACCGCGCAGCCCCAGCCCAGGACGTTTGTAATTGAAGAACGAGACGCTAAAGGCGGAAGCGTCGGATGAAATTACGGCATAGCGCATATATCATGTTTATGCGGCGGGGTCTGCCCCGTGTATCGGTTAAACCACCCCATACAGCAACATAGAACGGAACCAAGCGGCTACCGAGGAGGTCAGAGTATCTCCCAGCACTGGAGGTCCCTTGCGGGCGAGTTGTCTTCATCAGGTTGTCTGGTACATTAGCGAGGATTCCCGAGGTTCGAAACCCTGTTGGAATAAGAGAATCGAGAGAGCCTCGTCTCTCCCTCCCACTCCATCACAATTTGCCTGAGACGTTCGCGCGCTGGGACAAATCGAACATTACGGCCGCATTACTGATGGTGTACGTGGAGAACTATAGGCCGGAGACACGCGAGTAAACTACTGCAGCCCGTAGGGGGTCGCTACTGTCGCGTCTAATACTTGCTGCTGATGGTAGTGGTGCCACTGTTACGGCACGTAGGTGACACAACGGGTGCTGTCCGCGGTAATGTTCACACTGACACTGATACAGGTACGTACATCCCGATGTGGGAACCCCCTCTGTTAACCAGACGTGTGCCTGGATAACTGATGAAGCTCTGTTACAATACAACAATTCGAATGTATTATTAATACGTTGGGATTGAGATGATTTCATACACGTGCACATTAAAGACATTTCTATATTATTGAGGTCTTTTTTCTACCCAATTCAATAACAAAGTTATGAAGTTAACACCGCAACAGCAATTGAAAATGATGGACGTGTATGTCCACACAAGATAAATCGCTGCAATGAATTCAGGGGACACCAAAAGGCGTATTTTCGCTAAAATTTCGATTTTTTTTCTGCCGATTATAATAGGTACTTTCCTTCTAAACAAACCCAGAACAGATAACATACACGAATTGTATTAGAGCATTGCTTATCTTGGTCGTTAGGATGTTTCCTAAGGGCGATTTTATGGACAAGGTTAGCACCCTATCAAGTGTAAACCGACCCGACTTTTATGTACGCGGTCCCGACTTCTTTTCCCTCGACCGGAAGTGCCTCGTGCCAGTCAAGTACCGTTCATATTTATATGCGAATGGTCGAGCGCGCAAGCAATCTTTGCGAATTGGACCGAAAACCCTAAGGTGGCGTTTAAGCTGCCACTTCACTCCTGTAAACCACTTGTTGGGGATTTTTACAGCCACCCGTCAACGGAAATACGCTCTTTATTGAAGTGATCTTACCTTGCTCATCGCCCTCGCGGCCGAGGGACGCCCTATCGCTGTCAAATCTGAAAAGAAGAAGATCATACGTTAAATGCATGAATTGAAATTTGAAATATGGTTGTGTAACTTATATGTCAGTAAGTACATACATATAGATGAAGGAAAAATGAACCGGGGAAACCCGACACGTCAAACTTTGCGTCTCGCACGTTCATTATCTTGATGAACAAGTCCTGGTAATGATGAAACAAGTGCACCGCCGGAGCTGCATTGATCTATGGATGTTAATATTAACAGAGCAAACTTGCAACGCCCGCAAAAGTTTCGAACGTGCGCCGTTGTGGCGTTGATGGTTTATTTTCCGAAATATGCCACGCTGAAGAACGTCTTCTCATCTTCCCTACGGCACGTACACTAGCAAATATCTGGGCCAACTTTTCCACCATTTCGTTGACATATACAAGCGCCTAAATCTTCTGCTCATACTAAATTCATCAATTGGACCAGTTGTCCTATTTTCACTAAAATAATCCATTTTATCCCGTGCCAATTCTAAACATGAATACCAAATTTCAGTCCAATTCTTTATGTAGTTTGGGATAACTATATTCTAGACTCTAGAGGACCTAGTCGGAAAGTAATAAAATGTACGAAATAAGTTCAGTTACTGTTGGGAGTAAAAAAAGGCATCCATTACTGAACCCTTTCTCATCTCGTAATATCGTAATCATTTTTGCGCGCGGAGCGGTCCCGAAATTAATACGGTTTGCGTAAAGGATTAACGCGACCGAGGGGTGGTAGTCAGGGGATGGTATCGTACTTTCCTAATAAATTAGGAATGGCTGGCATACGCAGCCATGCGTCCGCGTAGCCCTAATGTGTTTTTAATCAAATCTCTCATTATGGGCGTATCTTAATTTTTAATGAAGGGTCCGTCCGCCGGTCTACGTCGACCATAGAAGAGAGTGACCTTCCTCGACCGTTCTTCCACTAATTTCCACCGCCACCACCGTGGTGGCTAGGAAAGACTCCTAGCGCGCGCATGCAAAGCGAGAGAGGGTAGCCGGTCGTTCTCCGCCGCCGAAATAATAACTCGCTCGGTGGCGGTCTCTGTCTGACTTGATCAATATACATCCCTCCTTGGACCCCGAGAACCAACCCCCCTTCTCACACCCCCGTTCTTAATTAGGAGTCGGAATCTGTGGCGGACACACATAAGGGACGCTAGACCAATATGCGCCACCCCACACTCACCCACCCACCCCCGTCCCTCTTTCTGCCCCACGGTTACCTCGGCTTTGCTCATTTGTGTACGATTCGTTCTGATTTCGACCACCCCACGGGAACGGCTCCAGGAACCTCCCGGCAACCTCCTCTCTCTCCTACAGGGAATATGCAAACTGCGGAAGCATGTTGTGCGACGTATGCCGCCACCACCACCACCACTGTCAATTAAAAACCTCATTTCCTGCTTTGCCTCTGATATCCAACGATAGATCTAACAGATCTACAGATGATGTGATATAAACACATCTGTCCATTACTCATTTAGGTACTAGGGAGGGCAACCAAAAATATCCTCTAAAAAAAACTCTTTTAAACGCTTATAGTATGCCCTATAAATGAGAAAATATGCCCTAAAAACTGAAAAAGATGCTCTAAAACTGAAAATATGGTCTAAAACTGAAAATATGGTCTAAAACTGAAAATATGGTCTAACTGGGCAGCTCATAATACAGTAAGAGAGAGGTACTAAAATCGTATTTACTACCTTGATGGTGCATTAATATTATAAATCAACTCCGCCCTCATCCAACGTTGGTACAATGAAATGTCTAAACACTTCAAGCCACAATGACTCTGGACCCTACCTAACGTCAGTTTCTATGACATAATGACAACGAAATCTGACACTGTTTGCTGTGGTTTCTATCAAACTGCTTCTATAAAAACTATAACACATAAACCGCTCATCCTATTGATCTGGAAATTAATATATATATTTAAAGGCACTGGAGGATGAGCAGGTATCAGTGGTCAAAATCGGATGATTCCCTCAGAAGAGTATGTAACATTTGCCACTTACTGTTGTCAGATTGTCACCAAAAACAATCCAGTTCGTCCCCTGGTAATTCTAAATATGTATACCAATTATCAGCCCGATCCGGTGTTCCGTTTGGGCGAAATTGTGTACATACATACACATACATACATTTTCCAGAAATTGACATATTTATATCGAAAAATGTAATATATAACTGACCTACTCGGTTTTTCTCTAACAATAATGTTATTTCAGAACATACAAATATATTATCATGCATTAATTGTAGGAAAAAATTTTACGAAAGGTAATGAATATTGTATTACGCGAAATGTGTTTACAAAAATGTACCTACGCAGGCATAGCCACATCTGGCATGGTCGAGGTCGAACCAGCGAACAAAAAATTGTTTTCGTGCTACGTACTATAGGCCGAGTGCAGAGTATTTCACCGAAAAAAAGCACTTACCCACTACGACTAGAACATGTTTTTATCTCTCAAGCCAGCGAACGATGGAAAATAAGTTATTTTCTAGGTATTTTTCTGATTGGTCGGTTATTTCAAATAACCGACCAATCTTTGCTCTAGTATACATTTGTAAAGATTGTTATGTTTTCAAAGAACAATGATGGCTTCAGAAATTCATTTCTGAAGAACTTTCTGAAGAAATTTCCGAAGACGAATACGATTGTCGGGTTTATGGGACCAAAGTACCAATATGGACTGTTTTGGACTACAATTAAACATTGGCAAATGTATAATTTTTCACTTTTTTTGTAGGGTAGTGTAAAAACATTAAAAATCTGGCTCGAGCCTAACCTGATTCCGAATTTCTCGACCCGAGACGCAAATTAAAGCCGTCAATATCGTCGGTCGTAAGGGCGGTGATCCTAAATTAAGAAATTTCGCGTAGCCCTGCGACACAGAGAGGTGCGTCACGTACCTCTGCTGTGCAAATCGCAAATCGTCGTGCGATCGTTAGACATGCACGAGTGGCGGCGTAGGCGGCAATCTGGGGGTGGCAGCGAACGGTGCGTTTTATTGCCCCCTTCTTACCCTATACTCGATCAGAATTAAGTAAAAGAAAGCAGACGGTACTCGATGCCGCCAAGAAAAAAATAATTAATTACCCTGGCGATCGCTCTCTCGATTTTTTCGGGGGTGTTTCTTAGGGTACGTCAAGACGCCGGGAAGACTAATAGAGGGTTGCTTCCCCCTTGCAGAATATTTCACACACTGCACGGCTGATAAAGTACCGAAGAGCTGCGATTTATAAAATTTAATTTTGAGGCTATCGGTGTTATTTATTCAATATTTAATTTACTGTTTCACACTGCAATAACTCAAGAATAAACGACCACATTTGATCCATTGTGTACTGCATCACTAGTCCGAAAATCAAAGCCGCATTTCCCGTGAATTCTCGCTTACCTTGTTGTTATTAAGACAGAGTGGGCAGAGTGGCTGTGCTCAATTAAGATTAGTCAGCGATATAGGAAGGTATCCATCAATTCCAAAATTATTGTGCAGCATACACTTGTAAAGTTTGCAGTCCGGAACAGTTGTTGGAGAGAACTACACTAATTAGTGCTGTGTAGTAGCACGGTCCAAGAGTAGGGGGCTCCAGGATCTATACATCCCTGCTAAATCCCCTTCAAGCCCCGCAAACCCTTACAGAAGGTTCCACACTGTATAAATATAGTTTCGGTCCGGTCTGCAGTCCGTTTGTACAGCGCTTTATTAATTCGAAACTCTGATTTAATTGTTTGACTTTTAATTGTAATTCGCACCTTTATCGCGGGCTAATTATCCGCTTATCTTGGTGTTTGCCGCCGCCCTCTGTCTCTATACAGCAGTTGCCGGTACGGGGAAAAGAGTAGAGAAAATTGAGGTTTGCTTCCGGCGATTTATGCAAACTGGGGCGGTTTCTGTTTGAGGGCCGGTAGGAAAGAGAGCTGAACTTTTCTTCAATCGGCGGCGGGAAGTTTAATTACTTACTTGCTTTGCACTGGGGGTAAAGTTAGAAACGCGACGGCACTTGAGGTACTGACGAAAGACATACAGTTTTTAGGAAACGTTGACTTGTGTTTACTCAGAACGGTCCTGACGTGTCATTCTTCGAAAATGTAGTGCCTACCAGTACATCCCTAACAAACCAGATTAATTTTTTACTATGTTGTAAAGCTAACGATTGACAGGTGTCTGTTTCATTTCCTTATGTTAACTTTCAAGGAAGATGTATACAGTGTTTTTAGTGAAACCTTGTAAAAAAACCAATTATTCTCAAAAGCACCCGTTAAGCCTCTCGTCAAATTAGTAAATTATGTATCATCTTCTCCAGCCATGAAATATTTCAATCGCCACTTAAGTTTCGTCTTGAACGGTGCATCAGCATTTGAATGAGGTACATCAGCATAACGGGGTGGCGGCAATCACTATTATAATCTCCGTTTAGACTCCCAAAAATTGGCACTTCCTCGCTCGGCGTTCACGTCTCCTTCAATCGGAATGGGTACTAATTCCAGTCGAATTCCCCCTGCGCCTCCCCAATATTGCCATTCAGACCAAAACGTGTCTCGAATTTAGGTTTCCCGCAACCAGAACTAAATAAACCTGGGTACCTGTTGTCGTCTTCTCGCCGTTTTAACGTAATTTGACTTATATTTGGGACGTTTCGCTTTGCAGCCGCTAGATGTCGCGACGTCACTCCGGTGGAGGTCGCTCTTTTTACGGTCGGCCTTAATTAAATCCCCTCTTGACATCCAGCGAGCTGTTGTCACCGCCGCTGAAACGGCGAGATTTCTACGTGATGCGGTTTCCGAAGTGCAAATTGGCCGCCCCCCAAGACACCGCCACCGTCGGATCTCGCAACCGGAATTATTTATTTCGTTTTAACCCGCTTGTCGACGGTAACCGACTTGTCGTCTTCGGTCTTTCCGGTTTCTTGGGGTAAATCCAGTAAGACGTTAAAGATACGGGTTAAAATTCAAAAATATACTCAGTGCAAAAATAATCTTATCTCTAATTAGACAAGTTTTTTAAAATTATCCCTAGCCTATACAATTTTTATCAGTCAATTAATATATTTTGATTAAATTATTTCTACAAACAATTTTTTGGTGGTCAAACTTTGGAACATTCTGTTCCACAGGGACGTTAAGCCATGTTGACCAAGTTTTTGTGCATTACAATATTATTATAATTTGAAACCAATCATATAATAGACCTAATTACACCATGTGGAATAGTGTTTCAAAATTATATAGCAGAACTTTTAGGAAGTTCAGGAACATGAAAGTTTAATAGACAAGTACCAGTTAAATACACTGTATCTTACTTGTAAGTCAACATATCAAAATTAAACAAGTTCCAATACATTGTTAATTAATGTGGCTTTAAAACGGAGTTAATGAAGGTCCCTAATTGTTCTACAGGGTATTCTAAAGAACAAATAATTTTAGACCTTAGAAACTTATATATGTTTAAAACGTCAGACAGAAATGTCAAAATAATTAAGTGACAAAAGCAATAACTAAACCTTGAATGATAGTTGCTTAACTAAGCCGAAACTAGTACTAAGAAATTAAAACAGTACCAAAAGAAAAGAGGTATCATTATTTAATCAACTTAACAGCAAAACCGGTCAACTGTAACCTCTTATGCTTGCAGAATGACATAAAGCTAAAAGGGGTTTAAAGTCTAATTGCCAAGTTGCCAACCTACAATACTTTCCATGGTACACTAGAGGTTTTCCTTGTGGAAGATATGGTATATACGCTACTCTTTCACGCCACTTTATTTCCCGTATATAAAACAACACTTCTCGAGCAATTATATGCATTATGTCATTCTAGTGCGATAACTACCAATAATAAACATGTGATAAGCCGTTCGGTCAACTATTATTCGCCCGTTAGTTATGTTATGTGCAAAAACCCTCCCATAAAGTGATTTAACACAGTCGTACGCTGTTATACATGCAAAATAAACTACCCGGAGCCCATCTTGAGGGCTCGAATAGTTGTACCGCGGGTAATTACAACGACGAGATCACGCATATTAAGATGACTCAATGGCTTCGGCGGTTGATTGAACGTCGCCGTCTGCAAGCTCCCGGGTCCTATGCACGAACCGCCGTCGCATCATTCGCATACGGAACCCAGTTATAGATATAGCTTTTTCGTATACGAAGGACGCGCGGTTGGTTCGAGCATCAGAGTATCGTCAGGCTGCTGGCAATCTGTAGTAACTGCCCCTCATTGGAATGTTGTACGGGGCGTACAATGGGACGTTAAAATCTTGAATTATCATCCGGCGCAACCCTTTTACGATCTATCGGGGGGCAATAAAGGCGACCATAAGCACCCTCGATAAGCGCGCGGCACCACGACGAAGTCTTCTTAAAAATTCAACTAACGTCGCGCGGCATGAAAAAAAGAACGAGTTCGCGGGATCAAGTGCCCGCCCTGGGGAAATCTCGCAGCCTATTACGTGGACGCATTTTATACAGCGTCGTGATTTATCGCGATTGTTTTTTGATGTTTAATCTACATTAAATGGTAGATTTTGGCGTTTATTACTTAATTGAGGATTGACTGTTGAAAGAGGCATCTTCAGGACGTAAGAGAGTGCAAAACGGTTTTCTCCTAAAAACCTAGCACTTCGTGATTCGGACTGCGGAAGTTTCCAATCTAATCTAAATATACTAATCTCTACGGAGAGGGTCAAGTTTTTTGTCTCTCCGATATTTTACAATTATCAGCAATTATCTGGATGTTTTCCTAGTAAAAATCAAGAAGCCTAATCGGTTTGTATAATTATCTATAGACGTGGATTGATTCTGCAGACGTTCTTGGTGGACAATGGAAAATCTCAATCATCAGGGTTGACGCAACAATCCGGTAAATTCGCATTCAAGAAGTGCAGACGGCATAGAAACGAGCCGGCAACATCGAGAATTGCGTCGGTGGCGGTCTGGGACCGACGTACCCTCAATTGAGCAACACCTGCCTCAAAGTTTGACCGTCTATGAATGCCGTTGCCACTGCAGCCGTCGCCTTCCTACAATAGCGTCCTTCGGTGGCTTGCTGGACGCCCTCAATAACCGCGATTTCAATACACAGTGACGCCTAGCAAATAAGATATTGCACAGACGTCAAGCGGTTTGATTGGAAATAACTTTGTGTACGGGGGTGGCGGTGGCGGCGGTGGTGGTGTTTGGGGACTACAAACGAAGTTACCGACCGAGACTCGGACCCCGTCATGGCTGCATACAAACGCACATGAATTGAATGCGCTACATTCGATATATATTTAGTGCACAAATTCCAATTTGCCGCGTGGTCCGATGTGTACCTGAATGCGGCCTGTCTGTCGAAACTTTCGGGTGAAAGATCCGGCCACCGACGCCAGACAACGGACACCAATCTACTAAACGTCACCGTTCACACAATTCACCGCCACGAACTATTCATAGCAGCTTCACGTGTTAATAATATCTTTCGTAAGATTGTATGAACATGACTACCTAGTTCAAAAGGAAAGTTAATTGGACGATAGTGTTTAGTTGCTAAGACACACACAAAGTTTTAGTTGCTGCAAAGAAATTATTTCTTTGGTAAAATTTATTAAAAATATGAAAGTTTCTTAAACATTTGTAGAGAATTAAATTCACTGTAGGATAAGCTAATCATATATGCTCTCACTCTTTATGATTCTATATTAAAGCAATGCTCCTTTCAGGTTTAACTTTACAGATTCAGCAGCAAAAAATCGACAAAATTCCCAACGTAATCTGAAAAACGACTCCCTAAGATCGAAGACAAAACACCTCTCCGGCCAAACCTTTGATTTTTTCAGTAAGAAAACCTTGCTTTGAGTTTTTCTCCTGGTCGTCAAGCGATACCTGTTGATTAACGACGAAATCGGAGAGAGAATTGGCACGGGGGTGGCGGCGTTACAATGAACGGAGGGTGTAAAAAACCGGTCCCATCTCCTTTGGCGATGCATTACCGACGCCCGGCGTCGGTCGGCTTTTCCAACGGCGGCGACCCCTGCTGAAAAAGAGCGAGACAGACACCGGGCGGGAAAATCTGATTCCGAAAAGGGTGTCAACTACACAAACACTTGATTCACTCGCTCGACGTCACTTTGCCAGCTCATCACTTAAGTGAGCTCGACACCGGCGTGGTCGCGCCCCACGCTGGGGTCCGACGACCTGGATTATTTTTTTAATTAAACCTGCGCTCGAACGCTCCCGAGTCTACACTCTTTTGTTCTTTAGGTGTTTTTTGCCTTCTTTGTAGAGAAAAGGTGGATCTTTATTATTAGTTTTGTTAGCTTTCTATTGAACGGTAAAACTTTGAAACATGTTAAATGATAGCAATGTTTGTTGATGGGTTGAAAAATTAGAATTGAAAAATTATATCTGTGGACGAGAAGACTTTGATGGGAAATCTGGGGAATGCAGTTTAATGTCCGCCGTTTCCCGGCTAACCAGTGGAAAGTAAGTCAAAGTAACTTTCGAAAAGTTATCGCGACCGGAGCAACTTTTTCAAGGGCTTATCTACTCACTTCGCTTTTCTGAAAATACGGTCGAAGTTTGTGGACAAACTTTCAAAGTTATGACCAAAACAGTTTTTTTTAGTCCTGAATCGATTTTGCTGTTTGAAAATACCAGACCTACACCATCTGTGGACTTATATCCGCACTGAGAGAAAAGAAATATAAAATAAAATAAATGAATTTCTTTGAACATAATTCTTTCAAAGAAAGAATATATGTTTGAAACAAATAAGTATTTTTAATTAATTAATTTAAAATAAATTTAAAAAGGTGTGCTTATTTGAAAATAAAGAAATAGTCAGTACTTCGATACGAGAAAACGTCCACAACGAAATAACCTGGAGGTACTGCGACGATTCTGTTGAGATTGGATTTTAATTTCGCGTAGAAAGGGTACCGTAATATTGTCAAGGAACGGCATGTTCCATCCCGTTCTATCCCATATCCAACGTTCACCACTTACTGCACACGTACATATATATGCTATCCGGCTTTCTACTATGTATTTGCGTCTGTGTCTGCGGGTGCAAGTTCATCGGCGTTTGGGGGTGCCGGTATTAGACCGAGCCGAAGGAGTAATGGACCCCTCCTGCGAATCAATTCACTGTCTGATTGTTTCCAGACGAAGCCGGCTTAATGGAATATTGTGGAATCCGCGACCCGGCCTGCACCAGACACACCGCAGTAATAGTAAATAACGAGTTAATTGAATATTTCATAAATATAATTAGTGGCGGGGAGCTGCTGCTGCGTGCAGCTCGACATCCATTCCTGCAGCCGCGCCGGTATACATTCCTGCTCTGGTTGTTAGTCTAGGTCGGGGTTATGCTAACTGACAAATCGATGCTTAGCTAAGGTTACGAGCGTCTCCTTGGCTACATTTTATCCTACTTTGTTTGGCGAATGAGCTTGGTATAATTAGAGTCCAAAAATGAAACTGAAAGATGATTTTCTCGCAACATATAACGAAAAACAAAATATTGCATGGTACTATTTTACACCATCAATAATAAAAAAAGTCATTCACGTCATTCCCAAATAAATCAGCTGTTTTTCTGTAATACATACTCATATTTATACTAAATAACTTTACTAGCCACGAATTATATCCACTATTTGTCGACTTTAAACATACGAAAAACAACTGCCTGAAATAACGATAAGCGGGGTGGCCGAATAAACAGCGTCGCGGTCTGTGGTTTTCGTTGTTTCGCGGGGCGAAATGAAATGCAAACAGGGTTGGCGGTACGTCGGTGTACAGTAGAAGGAAGCAGGGAATCGCCTGACGTGGCCGCGGGTCTCGTATCTCGTCTCCCCGTTTATATTTCGTATTTATTTAATAGTTTGTGTTTTCATTAGCCCTCTGTTGCCTATGTCTCAATTACGGCCGTATTAAGGCCACTGTTTCGTGTCGATTGTCCGCGCTCATCCGGCAATATACCCTCTGGCCTTTCCGTTTACTTTACATACTGATGTAAATAAACAAATTCTACCCAATAACGGAGCGTGAGGATAATTTCTAGTTCAATTATAAATTGTGAACACCAGGGATTATCAGGGAACACAGATTAACAATGAAGAATTATGTGTTTAGGGTCTTGAGTCAAAAAGTGCTCCAACTATTCGAAATTCCTAGGGCAAGACCCTTACTTATATTATAAACTGAGGCAAAGACATAAAATTATTAAAACGTAAGTTTCTCTTTGTTCCCTTATTTCCTATAGCCCCAATTTATGCTTACACCCCTCATCCTTATGCTTTATTAAAACATCCCCGTAAGAAAAGTAATTAATAAAAAAACTTCATAAAAAGGAATCAGGTCGGGACGGTCGGTGCTTTGAACCCTTCCTCCCAGCTGAAGCAATAATTCATCCCGTTACTTCAAATTTCCATCTATTGACTATCAATTAGAGCCTTTGTTACAGCCCAGCCATGAATTATTACCCGAGTTTGAGGGAAGTTTCAGCTACGACGTCCAGCAGCGCGCTGACTCGCGTTTTCCTTACTATGTCACGAAGAAAAACTTTTATATTTGGCGCCTTCCTCCCCTATTGGGAGATTGAAGCGCACCCTCTCTGGCGGAAACTGGGTGAAAGAACGGTTCGAAATTTAATTTTTGGTAATTAAATCGGAGGCCGTCTAAGACGCTATTAGGGACGAACGGTAAGCGAACTGCTGCTGATCGCGGGAGATTAGAAATTCATTTGAATACTTCCTGCCTTGTGGGGGGTGTGCTTGGTGGCCCCCCATTCCCCAATTGAACGTTGGAGACAAGTCGTAGGAATTGCCGCGCAGGGAATGTAAATATCCGAAGGATGGCGATACCGCCCCCTGGCAGGAAATTGAAGGAAATGCAGATGCGGATAACTGATGGTAAAATGATTATCGGGACCGACTGGAGAAACGGAGAATTCTACTTCCTACTCTTCACAAGATATGTTAACTGATGATATGTTAACCGCCGTCGTTATATTTTAATAGCTACTTTGGATGCTAGTGTAAGAAAAGTCTCTGTTTATTTTGTGAGAAGACAGAGCAAAGAAAATCCCTCGAATATTCTTTCTACGTTCTAGATTTCCGGGAGAAAACCGCGCCAACGACGATAAAGTAGTGAAATTTCATTCGTGTTTCAGTTGCATCACACTGTACAATTCAGTATTAAAAAAGACAGGTTTTATTCTGCCAGGTTTGATACCCGTCGACAGTTTACCACTCTCGCCTTAAATTTTCTCCTTTTGAGAACGAGAGAGAGCTCAGTCCTGAATAAGCAATCATCCTCATGCAACATTAATGCAATTACGCCTCGTCGGGAAGACCGACAGTGCGAGCGAAAGAGTTGGAGGTCTCTCTCGCTCGTCGGTGCATGTTCTTGAGACGGAATAAGTCACCCCTAGGCGACATTGATAATTAACCCTTTCGAGTGGGAGATCGCGGACTGGTGCTGCCTTGGGGCCCAAGCGGAAGGGCCGTCGACGAGGCCCGATGGGTTTGACGATCGATGGGCCCTCTATGTGTGAGAGTGTAGTTTTTGAGGGATGACGCTTTTCGCCCTAATTTCTGGGGGTGAGAGGGCTGTGAAGAGGGGATCGTTGGCCAAGAGAGCGCGCTCGCTTGATGAACTAAAACCATCGATCATCCAATTAGCTCACCGATCAATCATCTGGCTGCCATTTACCGCCTGCTACGCTGCCCGACTACACGCTCATCGGTTCATCTGCATACCGCACGCCTCACAATGTCATTCTTTAACTGCCTCCTCGTTTCATGCCCCTCTTCGCTTCGTTCTATCCAGCCGGAGAGCGCTAAGCGAAAGCTTTATTGCTTTATCCGAAGATTTCATAATATTCGATGATTTTGCGAAATTTTGACCCCACTTGGAAAGGGTTAAGATGGGGACGTGGAGCTATTATACTGTCAAATAAGCTACTATCGTTTAAACGTTTTAGGTACAGCTTCTTTGCTAATTATGCACATCTATATTATATATCGAAAATGCATGAGTTTTGAACACTTTCCTTTACTAGTAAGATCAAAATCCAAGTTAAAATATTTATCATCCTAGTGAATCTAGAATCCGATTAGTGTCACGTGTTAAAAGTCCAATGTGTCCCACAAAAACGTTATAATGGGACGTGGCAAAAACAAGGGACAAGTCGTTTGCCCGTTAAACCAAACATCATTCTCCACTTACACGCGAAACACATCCGCCCGCTTTATAATCTGTCCGCGACTCCATTAAAGAGGGGATGTGCTCCTACAAAGGGATGATGCAATCACAAGGTCTACAACGCTGTATTTTCCAAAATAACACAAGGGAACAAGAGTCCTACAGCCAAAACAGGGATCACATACTTTTGTTGACCTAACATCACGTTTCATAGATCAAGTTATCAAAGTGTTGTGACAGGTCTAAGATCCAGTTTATTTGAAGTCATTTCGCTTTGGTAAGCCTTCAGTGCATACCTTCTCATAACAGATCCACTATTTGAAGTTTTAGGAACACCTCACCTTATAAACCAGTGCGAACTGAATGATTTGGTTAAAGACTTAGTTTTATCAAAAGAAAAGTCGAGTTATTGGGTTCTAGGCTACAGGAATGGAGTCTTTTTGCACGAGGTACGACGGTGTCTTCATTTACAAAGAGCGACGAGCCTTTTAAAGCATATTTTAAAATGGAAGGATCTTTACGTGTATGTCACGATGTTCAGGTCCTACGAACGACTTTGATTCCCCACGATCCTTCCCCACGATCCTTGATCACAATTTTTTAAAGTATCGCTGTATCTGTAAATTTAGACCTGTTACAATAAATCCATTTTCAGTTTATAGTTATGTAAGGCAAATATAATCTGGAGCAAATACATTTTTTAAAATCTTCTAGTTTTTTGCCATTGTGATTTAACCATAGAAGAAATTGATACATTAAAAAACTTGTTAATAAAATTGTGTCAATAAAAATGTTCTCTATCGTTGATGTTTTCGAGAATCCCAGTTCATGTATGGCAAATAGAGTAGTCTGGGGTTGATATATTGACATTGGACCGCAGAGATCGGTTCAAATGGAGGGGTTGGTACCGGACAAAGGGCAAATAAACTGACCGGAAGCTAACTGAACCCGTTCGACCCGCAAATAAGATGTTCTGCTGTTATACTCTCTACAGTGTTATCTTCACACCGATACAATATTTGCTGTCACTGATATCGTTTGCTATCCCTACCCCTTATTTGATTACACTTTATTGGGTAGTTAAACTTAATAAGGAATATATTTTTTCCTAATTTAACAAGCACACAGCGAGAAATATTCAAAAGTTGGTTAGAGATTGGGGTTGTTAAGTTGCACACTCCATAAAAAGCAGTATACATTTTTACATTTTATGACTGCATTATCCCGGAGAATGGGGAAAAAGGGGCGAAATTTATTTTAGTGGTGTTTACGGCATTTAACTTGCAAATGTTACTGCTTTTATTCAGTGTGTGACTAAAGTGGGAGTCATCACCTTTTGAATATTTTTACTGCCGGGGCGCGCGCTACGCTTACAGTCTGGGGAGCGAGTCGGTGAGGGATTTTTCCTTGTTTTTATATATGGCAACGGTTCGGGGCAGCAGAAATCCCACCAAATCCTGCAGCCAGCGCCACGGGACCGACTGCCGCCGGTTTTGCTCTCGTTTTTCTACCGACTTCCGCTTTACTCTCTTATGGCGTGTAAATCGCCCGGATTTTTTGCTTCCAATACACTGCAGGGCATTACGAATGACTCTCAGGGAAACAATAAACTCACATTTTCGATAATACACAAGAAAATTGCATGGGCACAAAATAGTAGTAATTTTTTTCTTTCAACGTGTTAATTATGTTCTGAGTGTGGGCCAAAAATGTTTCTAATTTTTTTTCCCAACCATATTTTGATAATAAATGATACATTCATATAAACAGCTTGAAACTAAATATGTTTTTGGTTTATTTTGAGGATTACATACTGAAGAATCTATACTACATCTTGCTGCTTGCTTCTCTGCTCTCAGCTATAGTAGAGAAAAATCATTATCAATTAATATATGATCACATAAACATTATTATAAAACAATATCTAGTTAATCGATAACACAAAGGAACAAATTTTCAACTTTCTGATACAACAAAAAAAAATTACTTGTTCCAGATTATATTTGCCTTAAATAACTAAATCCTGAAAGTGGATTTATTGTAACAGGTCTAGATTTACAGATGCTGCGATACTTAAATAACTTGAGAAAACTGCAACAAAATCAGTTAAAAAAATTATATAAATTCAACAAATATGCAAAAGTACTGCTTTCAAGCTGGATTTTGATGAATCAACAAAAAGCCACCATTCAGAAGGATCGTGGGGATTATCAAACTCATTCATAACACCTTCAACATCGTAACATACAAGTAAAGATCCTTCCATTTTAAAATATGCCTAAAAGGCTAGTTACGCTTTGTAAATGAAGTCGCTGTCACATCTCGTGCGAAAAGGTTACATTCCTGTAATCTAGAACCTAATAACTTGGCTTTTTCTTTTGATAAAACTAAGTCTTTAACCAATTCATTCAGTTCGCACTGGTTTATAACGTGAGGTGTTCCTAAAACTTCAAACAGTGGATCTTCACGACTTGCCTGATTTGACAGAGTGATTTCAGACACTCTGTCCAGCCAGGCAAGGTTCTTCAAACAGGCGAAATTTCTTCTGTGTTAAAAATCGAAGATAATGAAGTGGATGGCGCACTTGGGAGAGGATGGTTCTCTCCATGGGGGATAGGTCGCGATGTTGATGGCAAATTTTGATATTTTATTTTATGCTTATCTTTGTTCGAATATCTGGAGGCACTTATCGTGCAAAAATAGCAATCATTTCCATGATTGGAAGGCTCTCGCTACAACATGGGAACTGCAAACGGCATTTTCTTCCCTTTAATCCACTTTGAAAGTCCGATCTAATAGGAAATACATATTAGCTGCCCATGGGTTTTCCAGAACTCCAATTCTAAATCTAATAGCAGCAGTAAGCTGCTTTTACCTCTTTATTGTATTTCTTTTCAGGTGTGTCACTATATAACAACCGCACATGTAACAAACATTATTTGGTGAATTGTTGTCAATTTTAAATTACTTATACATCTCCCAAGTTCAACGTATGGTTGTATAATATAAAATAACACACAGACAACAGTAATTTCCTAGGGGTATCCAGCGATAATGCGGTAATAATTCAGGTCTCGGTGTGTAGCATCAGTACCTAGTAGAGTGGGAGTTAGGTAGCCCAAGTTGTAGGTAGGGTATAACGGACATTAAAAACTTTCCGAATTTATTTTAGGTGGGTAAAACGGGCTGCGGGATAGTTCAGACACTTTAGCACTCCGCGCCAGCTTATAAAAAGGAATTAGCAGACTCCAAACTGTAATCCCCTGATATAGATTTGCCACTAATGCAGCTTAAATAAGTCTGACGTCGCGCCGCGCTCCGCCCGCTCGCAAGCCCCAAGCACCACTATAACTATGTATATATGCCGAGGCGAAGTACCGGCCGTCCGCAGATACAGACATAATTAATTTCGGCGCTGCGTCAATTTATAACCATCTAGGTCTCGTTTCGCCGGATCCAGTCAGCGGCGGCAGTGGCGGGCGGTTGCAGCGCGATTTCCAACCCGAATTGGTTTCCTCGGGCGCGTTATAGCTCGGGGACGTCCCGGACCAGTTAGTCGGGACCCCGACTCTAGGGAAACTGTCGAACCGATGACAATCGTCTATTTTTCGATAACCCAAGGCGAATTCCTCGAAACCTTTTCTCTTTTTCTTGTGGAGGGGCTTTGCAGTCGATGGAAAGGATGACATTTTGTTAGACCATCGCATCGGACAAATAATAACGCTAAATCTCGATGAGTAAATATGAAAATGGATGAGAATTATCAGAACGTTGTCACTACACAACAGAATGTAAAACGACTATGTAATAGATATATGGAAAAATGTTTTTCGGTACAATAAAAGGACTTATCGGACTATACAAACTCCATTAGAAAGGCTGAGATTAAACGAGATCACGCGATAAATTTATTTTTTTTCTCGGATTATAAGATTAAATTTTAATTGTTGATATAAAAAAAGCTGAAAGCACAACCCTTTCCGCTGGCAGCACCCAGCCGAGAAAAGAAAAATGAACAGCCCTTACCCGCGCTAATCCAACGCATTAAATAGAACATCCCCCATTAAATTAAACCCCCGAAAGAGAAAGGTTAAAACTAACCTTATTTTTCAACACCATCCCCGCCGAGCTGGTAAAAAAAATCGAGCAAGAATAGCCGTTCACTGCGGCACTTCGGCGTCTTCAAATTACTGTAAATTATGAAGTAAGCTAGAGCGGGTACGCTTTTAGCGTTTACGACGCTTGCAGTACGCAGTAGTGCGGTGGGGAAGGGGGTGCGGGAAAAGCCAAAATTCTCGTTAATGCTCTTACGGGGTCGAATGGAGGAGAGGACCGACTGAAAACGTTAATGAAGTCCCGATACGCCACAGCGGAGTCAACGGCGGCGGTTCGTTTTTAGGGGCTGCCAAACATCGGCGGTGGGTGGTCACCCCTTCCTATTCCCAGCCAGAAAGGAAGGAAGAACAGTTAGGCATACCGGATGCTACGCTTTCTCACCTCGTCCGCTCACCTTGCTTTTACACCTCCGAAATGTAATAAAACAACGCTTTTGTTGTATGAGAGTTTATGGTGAGGGTTCATATAAAGCTGTGGTTTTCTTTATTATACATTTTTTTCTGGATTTTAAACGAATTCCGTTCACGAACTTTCGTATATAGATTGTTCCAAGAATCAACGTCATCGGCAGGCCAGAGATTATTATTATCGCCCGCGCCTGAGGAACGTCTTATGATGTTTAGCTCCCAGCTCCCATTTTTATGTTTTTTGAGGTTTTTTATCTGATTTATGATTTCTAAAATTTCGTGAGGAAATCGCGTCAATGACGATAAAGTTGTCAACATTTCGCACTGCGTTGCAAGAGGCATCTTCAGGACATAACAGTAAAAGAGCTACGAGAAGAAGAGAAGAGATTTTCTTCGTAGGTTTCATACTGCTACGTCCTGAAGATGCCTATTGCAACATGTGCGCGAAACTTTGACTACTTTATCGTCATTGACGCGGTTTCCTGCCGGAAATCTAGAACTTAGTGATTCGGACCGCGGAAGTCTCCAATCGAAATATACCTGATTTATGTTTGAAATAAGACGATGTGGCACATAGCCCATGGGTAGGTTCTGATATCAGTTGGACCGTTTTGATTATTTCGGCTGATGGTACTTAGACCCTTCTGCAAGTCTCCAAGCTCACAACGACACAATTAATTAAATAAATTAAAAACATGAATTATGCATAAAAATAATTAAGGGCAGTACTCATTTTGAAATTTTATATAAAGTTTGTCAGTTTCCTAGGAACTAAATACTTGGGATTTGATTTACAACTCTTCAATTATTGTACTTAAATTGTGACCACAGTATTTTCTTATTCTTACCTGCACTAGAAGTATAATGAAGTAGCAATTTGTCACTCACCTGAAACAAATATATATTTAAATTAGACAGGCTGTATGGTAATTCAGCAAAGGTTTGCGTATTTTCTCTATTAATTAGTCAAAAAATATCTTATATCTATCATAGATTGGAAAAACATGGCTCATATATGGCTAGACATATAAATTAACTAACTTATGGCAATACTTTACGTTGATTCGTGTTTAAAAATTCAATTTGGAACAGAACAGCTTTATTTTCAGTACGCATTTTCAGACTAAAGTTAATTTTAAATTTACAGTTGAATCTGTTATTATTAAACACCTTGTCGATATTTCACTGTCATTGTTAGTTAATATTTGACCAAATCAAACCAAGAACAAAATAATATATCTTATTCGACTTGCAGTCTGTCATTAATTCCAGTAGAATCACAACGACCCAATAAAAACTCGCAAATTTTGCGGTTAGTGGCCTGTTAATTTGTTGTTTCTCTTTTAAAATAACTTGTCAACCCATGCGGAAACCAGACGGTGGTTCTTCCGCACGTCCACGCGCCTGATTCAATTTGATTTAATTAAGAAAACTCTCTCTGTCCTGCCAGGACGATCCCTTTGTGGTAGTTCCTACGCCCGAAGAATTTCCTTTGGGGTTCCTGTTCCCGGAACGTAGTGCCGTCGTTTTTGCCGCTTTTTCATTATGCACAGAGGCTTTGGCACGCCGCGGACAACGCTTTGGCTTCGTCGGTGGAACGCGCGAGAACAAAAACGACCGCAGCGCACCCTAGCTTCTCGCAGGTGTACTTCACGCTCGATTTACTTATTGGAGATCCGCTTACCTTCGCCGTTGTTTTATTATTAATTTTAAAATGCCGCCACGGCGGTTCTCTTGTCTTGCGGCCCCGACAGGGGGGTGGTTTCATCCCTCGCGGAACGACTAAAGCTATAATGTTGGGCGGCTGTCTCGCCTTTTTGAAAGATTGCGAAAATATTGCGCGCGCCCTAAGTTTATGGCATGAATTCTTTCTTTATGATGAGAATTGTTTGTGGGTGTAACGCAATTTCGTGGATGAGGAAGAAAATTCTGCTTCTTTATACTCTTAATCTAGGTATATATTTTTTCTATCATAAACAGAGGGAAAAATTTATCAACACGAATATCTTTGAGTGAAGAATATCACTTGTTTCTATAACTACAGAAAGATTATTTGGTTGGTTCAAGTAAGATATAAAATTCTCAGAGTAAGAATATAATTTTCTTGATGTTCCAAGTATTACGTTTTCTTGTTTTAAATAGGAAGGAACTGCTTGAAAAGATTTACGTCTGTTTTAAGCGATACGTACGTATACTTTTGGGTCAAGAAACTGTTTGTTGGTTGAAGCATGTATATTTCTCACGCAACAAAATATTGTTGTTGATGTAAAACGACCGTCTTACTCTTTTTATATGTAGAAGAGTAACATTTTCTTTGTCAGAGCAAAATATACTCAACATAAACATACTAAACTCTTAAACCAGACGAATTCAAGAATACAGTTCTTCCTGTGTAGGCTATTCCACTACAACCCTGGTTTTCCCCATAATCCTTGTAAGTCACCCACGAAATAAAACACTTATGCATAGATGTAAACAAACAATATACGAACACTCAATATCGTCGAACTTATATAGCGGTAATATGTGGTGAAAGACGCGAGAAACTGTTAGCGCCATCTGTAAAGTAATTGCACAACTTTCTATGTATCTCTCAGAGTAAGAATCTTGGTTGGGTCAAGAAACTGCTTTTTCGTTGAAGCATATATATTTTTCGTCCAACGAAACATTTTTGTTGGAAGACGAACGTATACTTTTTTATTGAAGAATAAACATACTAAATTCTTAAATCGTAAGAATAACTAACCGCTGAAACAACCATATGGAAATTCTTATTAAAATAAAATATTATTTGGCGAGAAAAAAATCCTCTTCTGCTACACTATATACGCTAGAATAATTTTTCTTGATATCCAAGAATTCTAATGGAAAAAATTTAATATTTAATGGAGACATCACAGATTAAGGACGACATCGAGGTGTCTCTAGTGACATAAGCCTTCCTCAACCAAACGCCAAGAATTTCCCTAAACAAAACAACCACGGAGAAAAAATATCCTTGCGCTTTGAGACCGCCAGCTCCTCTGAAGACGTTAAGTCGCCGTGATCCGTCGTCTAAGAGGGATGAACATGATCCCATTATACCCCTTAAGAAAGTTGATCCCTTGTGAAGTCGACACCCCGACGTAACGACTTTCCCTGTACACGGATATTAAGATCCACCTCGATCGACGGCGGCACTGTCAAAGGCTCGATCGGCACAACCACTTGACATGTGTAAACGGGGGGTGGCATAAACAGGGGGTGGCAAAACGGGGGGTGGTAAAATCGGGGGTGGGAAAACGGGGGCGGTTTTGGTGCCTCCGTATCCAGATAAAACGGTGATCGTATGTGTGTGTGGTTGGCACACCACAGCGATTTCAATATCCATTCATCCATCATACGTCAGGCGGTTAGACAGGTAGAAATAAGCAATACCCAGCCACAAATCTTCCGTATCTGATCGCTGCTTCTACTCGCGGGAAGCCCGCTTTGATATATCCGGAGTTCTCGTGAACTCCGCCAAGGCAAAGTTCGTATCGCTCGCCGGGAGTTGGTCGCTTTGCTTCGATATAGGTAGAGGTGGATGTTGGTAAGATTGCAAGAGATTTATGGAAGGTATATAAAAGACGGGAGAGGAGAGAAAGAACGAATGTATATCAACATACCTATATAGGTGACATTTTGAGTAGTCAAAATCAAAGAAAGTCAGCTGATATTATTTTAAATATCGGGGTGGTTTGTGGTGCGTCCCATTGCAATAAATCATAAAATGACCTTAACGATAATAACTTCAATTCTTAAAAAAAAACAGCTAAATAACTAACCAAACATCTTGAATTATTTCGTTTGGATCGGCTCGACATTAACGATTGACAAGGCCTAAATTTATTCTTTCCTGATTATCGTAATAACGAAAAGTAGTCCGTCACTGGTTTAAAATTTAAGAGGGAAAAGGGTCTAGGATACCAAAAAAAGGATATTTTTGTGATTTTTTTTTCAGAGTACCTTATTAAAAAAATATAGAAAATTTAACCAGTGGTAGTGGTGAGTACCAAAAAATCCAATAGTACCATTAGAATCAGTGAAAAACTGCATCAATAACATGAATTTGTATAATTTGTGTAAAGAATCATCAAAATGCGCCAAAGATTACAAAGGTAAGTTCAGTTTCTTCCATTGTAAGTCATGATGTAAATGAGTCATGATTTACGTCGTTGAGGGGTACCCGAATTGAAAAATCTGCCCAAGAATCCAATTTGTCGCGAATCAACGCGACAAATTGTCTACGGCGCGGGCGTCTCAAAGATCTCCGAAACGAACCAGCTTCTACGATAACACAAGTCACCCTCGTCGTACTTTTCGTCGTTCTGAAAAATGCCCCCTAATTAGTCTCAAGGGCCATAAGGAACCTACGGGGTGGTTCTCCCCTTCCCCACCTACGGCCTGCTGGGAAATGCGAAGGAAACGTCGGGAAAACGACAGGGAGAGAAAGGTGCGGTATGAAAAAGGAGATCGAAGTTTTTCTTCAAGCCGCCAAGAGGTGACAAATATGGAATTTGCATTTAAATAGGTTATTTCCATCTGTGATACGAGCACTCGGAGGAGAGCAGCGCCCGACGCCTCTCACGCCCCCTGTCGGCAAACACTTGACGCTGTTTACTGAATTAAGGACACAGGATTAGGACCGCAGGGTGTGACGACAAAAAATCGCGCACTATAGGAAAGTACGCCTTATTTTCGTCTGTAATTGTGTTAATTTTATGAATAAAAGATTGTTTTTTTTAGAATATTCGGTCGGCGAAAGATGACGGTGGTTGTAAAGAACAAGGGAGTAGGTGTATGTTAAATATGTTTTATCCGTTACTGACTTTCAATCCTGGTTTCTAAGAAATAAAAGTGGGCGCATAACTACTACTATTAAAGTTAAATAAGCTTTGTTGCAATATGTAACAATATACTTAGAGGATATTCCATTAAAAATAAAAAAGTTACCGGTGTACCTAACAAAAGTAAATATTCCTCACTCGTTTTTTTATAAGAAATTCTTTAATGGTTCTCGTTCCTAAGGGCGCAATGGCAGGCGTTAATGAAGACACTCACTGGCGTCCCTCAATAACAACATCTCACCTGGAATGAGCACACTGGGAAGGTTCTTAATCCCCTCCCCGAATGAAAACGTAACATCCTGCAGACTACCGAGGCCCTCCTTATTATTGCAAGCAATCCCATTGTGTTGTAAATAGATCTTAAGGAGGGAATAAGTAAATTAGAGGATGCGATAACAATCTCCCCTTCCTGGAGGCAAGAAAAAGCCCTATTTTTATTTTCCTTCCTGCGTTGCTCAAGGTGCAGGGGGTTAGAAAAGAATCGCTGATCCTCTTAAGGAGATCAGAGGTCTTCTCATTTTTCCTCCCCCTTGTCGCGCTCGTTTCGTCCTCGGTGGCCTCCGGATATGATCCTTCGGGAAGTGAACAGCAAGTGTTTGGTCGCCTGATTGCTGTTTAATCAGCATGTCTTGCGGAGTAATTTTTATCCTTATGAAAGGCGGCGGGTCCTGATTTTATAAAAGGGCTCCGGCCAGATTACGTTTTGCGTGCGCTGCATAGTCCTTCCAGGCTCGATATCCATTATGATTCCCCCAGGATCATCGAAGACCTCCTTTCAGGCCTTTCGGTGTCAATTTTAAATAATTGGATGAATTTTTAATCCTGGCAGCTTATATACTTCATATCCTTGGAATCCTGGAGTCTTTTTTCTTACCAACTGCTAAGCAAGGTCAACTATTCAGCCCTACATCGTATCCGAACTGTTTAGGATGCGAGACATATGCCACGGTCACACTAGGCGGTTTTATTAGCCGCTGGTTGCTGGTGCTGCTGCTAAACTCACTCGCCAACTGGAAAAACAGCACGGCTGAGTGGTCACACTATGCTGTTAGCAGCCAGTAGCAAATAGCACGCTAGTAAAACGCCTAGTGTGACCATAGCAATAGTGAGATCATGTTTGCGGCAAAATCTTAATATCTAAAGAACTTCTAAAACACCCCTATTTCAACCACTGTCTCCATTCCTCCATCTCAATTTAATCTTCCACCACCAACCCTAGCAATATAAATCTTAGATTCTTATATGAGCCGTTAATGTGCTCACCGTAATGTTCATAAATCAGGAATCATTTGAGTCTTAATATCCCCGAGACAGTGGCGGCGACGGTGGTGGCGGTAGAGTCGGTGGCGGTCGTTGCGGAAGAAATCGAGGGGTGCGACGAGGTCCCACGTTAAGAAACTCATATTGGCCACTCGGGCTTCCTCCCCCGGCACAGATTAAGACAGCTTCCCTGTTAAATATTCATGCGCGCCGAGCTGAAGAGAGGATAAAAATGAAAACACGCTCGGTGGGACGGCAAAACCGCCGCCCCCAGATACCGCCACCGATGGGGTGGCAGTTCTAGATGAGCTAGGACCGTACAGGGACCCGGAGATGACGGTCCACGTGCCGTACTTTACGGTCTTGAACATTTGTTGTCGACATCAGCACACATAAACATATGTTTCAACTCCGGCTGATATCGCTGCTATGAATAATAGATTGTAGGGATGTGCGGATGGCGCTGTTTCTCTTTTCAATGATCTTCATGAATTTCGGACGAGGTGAAAGTTAAGAAATGTCATCCCGGTCCAAGATATTACCCCAAAATTCAGTAAATTTAAAGCATGAAAAATATGCCACAAGTGAACGGTGCAAAATTTCGTAAAAGGTTTACGAAAATGTTAGCGAGAAGGAAATTTAACACGCCTCGTTTCGCGATTACAAAATGCAATCGTTATGGCGACAATGTGCAAAGAGCCGAGTTTTAGACGGCGAAAAATGTGCTTTGCTGAAGCTTTGTCCCGACAATCACGCCAAAGCTCGGCATTAATCACGAAAGCTCAACGTGCGTCGTTCACGGCGCTTTCGTTCTATGTCTGCTTGGGTGGGAATACCGTACAATTTCAGTGAGTATTTTCGAGTATCGTGGTATTGTTGGTGTTGTTAAGACCTCATAATTAGGTCTGTTATTTAAAAGTTAAAGATATTAATTATGTTATAGGCATGATAAGGGTATATTATTGATAAGTGTTATTTAGTTTATCTAAACAGTTTTTTTTTGTAGCAACAAATAATAAAGATTAATTATACTATTCTAGTGAATTTAACAAACAATTTAACAAATATTTTATTATTTTCATACTTAGTAGACAAGAATTACATAAGATTGTTTAGTCGTTTCTTGTAAGTAAATATAAGAGATATGTTTTGCTGTATGTTTACTCTCGCAAGAGAGTTGGCAGACCATAAAATAAATTTATATCTCTGAATTAAAAAAAAAAAAAAATAATATAATAAATATGTATATTGTAGAACGCGCCCATGTTGGCAAAGTTTCCCCAAACGAGAAATATAAACATAATCCGGCATTACCCGGTTTATAATGTATAAATTTCCGTATAAATTCCACTCGGTAATTTTATATTATCAAAACTTTTCGCGAGTACACGACATACGAGTTCGAATATACATAACCCCCTTCAACACTCCGATATGGTAAAAGGTTAAATATATTCATTCCGCGGGCTTAGACGGAACGGTACGAAAAAGTGCGAAGGTGAATCTCTCTACGTAGGCCATGTTGAGTGGATCCTGAATGCGGTGGCGGGTGGGAGGGGTTGGTTTGAGAGGACCCAGCTGGGTTCGGGCCAGAGCCAATTTATGCATCTATTCCATATTTCTCAAGTCATTTTCATAATTCCACGCATCAGGACGGGAGACAAGCACGTTGCCGCTCATCGTATTTCCATTTCGACGCCGTATTACCTCTCCTCCCTTCACCGTTGGGGGTATAAGAGAGCACCACCTCTCTCTCTCACAGCCATTTGCATACTCGTCAGCTGCGTCACCTACCAACTTTTCCGCGGATAAAGTTCCAGCTAAAAAGGTACTCAGGAGGAGACAAACTATCGGGCCAAATGTGATGCATCCCAAATGCCTCTTACATATTCCCGACGTCCTTATGGAGACGGCTGGGTGCCGTTCACGCGTTCTAAAGACACCCCTGGTGCGCGACGTGTGTGAGTGTGCCTACGTATGGAGATATATACGTACATATTCCAATGAATATATAGGCGGGAATGGATTTCAGAAGTCAAATGGGGCGGAATATTGACTGCCTACAAATTCAGACCGCGGGGGGAGCGTGGTTTATCCTTTGGAATTGATTTGGGTGTAGAGAGTCACTTTTCTCACATGCTACGTTTTTATTTTTTAATTTCTAATTTTATGTTTCAGTATTAGTTTTTCAGCCACCAAACAGCTAATTACGAAATTTTCCATCCACAGTTGCAGCCCAACCGAGTCCCAGTACGTCCTCCTCTATATTACCACGAATCCGTTCTTCGCCCCAGAGGGCCGGCTGGATGAAAAATTTAAATTGCGTTAGAGAGAGCATTCCAAGCCCCTTGAGCTACTACAAATCAACTAATTAGACTTCGCCGGCTACAGACCGACTGGTTTTTACCCTCCCCTATTTCTCTACGCGGTGCTGATCACTCCTGGGCCCTTATCGAGATAGATAACCGAATGAAACCTATATCGGGTGGTGCGGACTTAACCCTTACCAGGGGGGTTACGCCTAGACCTGAGAGGTCCTCACCTCGCCACATTTCTCATTAGGTAATTAAGTTAACGGAAGAGAATGTATCGTTTGTGAGCGTTATCTAATTTTGCACGCTGACTGAATTTCTTGGCTGCATGATGAATTATTCTAGAGGTCTTAATATGATATGGTCTAAATGCAATTAGAGTTTTGAAATCGTTCTAAAAACAACTTGAGTTTCAAATTGTTCTAAAAACAATTTGAGTTATTATGAAATTAAAGTCAAAATAATTTGTGTTTTAAAACCGCGCCAAAGAAAATTTGGGTTTTGAACTGTTCTTATTAGAACTGTTGAGTTTTGAAATAATTATATGTTTGCATTCTGAGCCAACACATTTGATTCCAAAAAGAAAACTGCTTATTAGCAATTCAAATAGGCTAAAGAATGTTAGAACCACAATGATTTAGTAACGGCATCTGTTTTAAAGTATATATCTTCGTTGAAAAGGGGTTGCGGTATCAGCTTGAAGTTGGGCATCAATCCGTTTTTCGCTGTAGTGTTTCGGGCTCGTAAAGGGCGATGAAAAATTGAAAGGCGAGCATCGTAGGTCGTATAATTAGCATAATGGGCGGTAATTAAAACACCGATGAGGCGGCATCTTAGGTGCAGGACCCGTCACCGGCAGGTGGCCCCGCCATCGGCCCCTAATTACTTCGCCTCGAAGCGCTTTCGCTTTTTACGACTTGAGCAGGAAGGAGTAGTTCTTCTGCGCGTGGCCAACCCCTTGCCGTGGGGACGCCACTGCCTCCGACATCTCTAACGACTTTTATTTGGCAACCGCACAATGGGTAACAGTAATTAACGGTGAATTAAAATCCGAACACGTAATTCCGTTTCAATTCGACTCGAGTCGCGGCGAACGAGACTCGGTGTTTGCAGAAGGAGAGGAGATTTTAATTCGGGCTCGGATATTGCGCGATTGTTCTTCGCCGGAAGTGATTACCGTCAAGCAGCAGCAGCGGCGACGCTTAATTGCCATGCGAAATTAATATCGGAACGGATACGAACCATGTACGAACCGGAATTACCGAGGAGTTCTTTGTTTTCTTGTTGATTCTTTTGGATAAGTTGGCGAAGAAATGATGGATACTATTACTTTGGAACGTCATAACAACAGTACCAGATAAAGAAAATCCAATAGCACCGTTATAATTAACCGTATGAAGGTTATGGTTAACCGGCATAACCATAACCTAAATCTCCGTTGTAAGTTAATAAAGAGACCAACAAATTCCTAATAAATCTGACGTTTTGTGCCCACCTGTTCAATAAATAAGACGTGAGTTATTCGTCCGAGCATAAATCTGGTTTTAGGCGGGCGACCACGTGTTCCTTAGGGTAATTTGTGGGGTCCAATAATTCAAAAAAAGATCCCTTAGCATCGTAGGAACGAGCCAGTCGCTTGAATTACGCGGTAACTTTATATTTACGATATTAATTTCCGCATTTCCCGGCTTCTCGCTCGTATAAGGGGTGGGAATCGTCATCGCGGGGGACACGTCTTCTACCACGTGCGTGACGGGGTTGGACCGAGCCTTTAGCCTTTAGCAGCGGTCCTCGATATGGCGATACGATTGTCTCCGGGAGTGAGGTTGGTACTACCTGGGCCACTTCCGGTACAGGGGGATACTACTTTCCGCCATTATCTTTCCAGTCCCCGCCACTTCTGCGGCCGGGAAATGCACGGAAACGCGTTATCTCGCAACCACTGAGCCCAGAACTGTCCTCGCTCTGACGCCTCCAACTTTTAACGCCCACAAATTATCATCCGAATGTGCAAATTCTGACGCTAGCTGCATAAAAATTATCGTCATTCTATGGAGGAATTTCCACAAAATTTCGAGCGCGTTTGTAATTTAGTTTTGAAACTTTTGCACCTTCTTGTCAATGGCCTATCGTTTGTTATGGTAATGCGGAAATCGTAATGTAGAAAAGATTGCTTTACACGTTGCTTCGATGGTGTATACCCGTAACGTTTTCCCGACCGAAGTTTAAGCAAGCACATGGTTGCGATTACGGTTAAGTATTACGATCACTGCACAATAAATCGGCTGTTAATCTTCGGTAAACTCAGTTTTACAGGTTTATAGTTAAGCTGCAAGTCATCTATTTGTTGTGATCCCATGCTTGACAAACCTAACCCACAGTATAAAACGCATTTATCATCGAAATCAGTTCAAGCAACAATTTAGACGAAGTAAATCGAGCAAACCCTTTCTCAAGATCGTCACGTTGGCACCAAACCTCGAATTGAAATTATTCATCACATCGGAAAATTAACTTTTCTCGTCGGTGCTCACCCTCCAAGCGGGTTTCCACGGCAACCGTTTCCTAACAGACGCGAGGTCGCGGTCAAAAATTAACGTTTAAAGACGGCAGCGAAAAAGCAACGCTGCTCTGCGACAGCCAGAGTCTACTTAATTAGGAAACGTTTCCAGTGCCCGACTCTGATCACGAATCATGGTCGCCAGCCACCCCCGAATTAGCAGGCTGTGGACGACGAAGTTTCAAAGGGACGACCGGAAGCAACGGCTGCAAGGGAGATAGAGGGAAACGGAGCCAGAGCAGGCTCACGACCGGTCATCGTCTTCACCATGGGCGAAGACCCGCTAATTCATTTATTCGTTTGCCTTGAGGGTGGATGGGAATCCTGTATCAAACTTTGCAGACTGCACATGCCTTTTTATTGTCACCAAGTTTAATATATGATATTTTTATTCCATCAGTTTCGCAAATTACATTAAAAATTAAACTGCGAGATGTTGCCTGGAAACAATGCGGCTCGTCCTTTTAATAAAAGCTCGGGTAAAACCGCCCCCGTAGCGGCCCGCCCCCACCGTGGGCGATGTCACGAGATGAAGTTTTAATCTGTGTGCCGGTGACGGACGAGGAGTGGCGTGGGGTGGCTTTACCTGCCTCTTAAATTAAACAACAACGCAAAATATTGCGCGCAGCCCCGTTTACTCATCCGCATGCACGACCACGGCTTGCCCGTGAGCTGCGAAACTTTCGGGACACGTACTACACGAGGGCAACGAGAACTCCTGATGACTAGAGAGAGTCCTTAAGACCCGCAAGGATATCGGAACGGAGATCGCGTGTTTCAGAGACCGCTGATGAATTTATAAAATGTATATAATCCGAAAAAAATAAGACTTTAAGATTAGACGCGGCGTAAGATACTTACTGCCTTAGCTGTTTGTATGTGATTTTTCCGCTGGTTTCGATGCGACGGTTAGTGAATGGTGAAGGGAATGTTTATATTAGGATTATTAGAGAAGTGAGCAGAAGAAACTAGTTTGACAGAATAAGTAATACGTAATGTTAGAATAAGTAATATGTTTCATCTAAAAGACTAATTTTGAACTAGTTCTTGGCAGCTGCTCGAACAAAGCTACAATGACACAAATAAAGACCCTCTTTTATTGATTGAATGGATATTTAAGTAAAGTTTCTCTCTGTGTGAGGAAAAAAAAAACGAAAGAACTTCGTGCCAGGTGTTATGTTGTACATTGTGTTGAAAGTTCCCCTACTCCAGAATCACCGTTCTATCGAAGATGTCTCAAAAGTAGCGATTACTTTATGTCATACCTTTGTCATACCATACAATATCTAATATGATTTTAAGCGTTGAAGTAAGACGTTCGTAATTTCCGTCACACGTTTTCTGGTCTTCACGCCTTGCCGGTTGCCTAGACGCACGATAGACCGAGAAAACTGAAGCTGGGAGCTCGACTAGAGTCGCAGATGAGCGCTCGGAGGCGGCGCGCATAGAGATTACACGTGAATTATGGCACAAAGATATCTAATTGTGGCCCGGAGGCGTAGAGGGGGCCCGACTTGACCTCCGTTTTCTTCCTTCCTGGGAACCGAGGCTCACAGGCCATTTACCGACTCAGTACATTTAGCACTGAGGCCGCCACGAACCGCCACCGGTGGCGGCGGCGGTTCTAGCCAGCGCCGCCGCCAGCGTGACTCATTATTAACGCCCGGGCTAAGTCGACGTGCAAGAGGTGTACGCGCTTACTAATTTCAATAGATTAACCGGGCGCATTTAACCCATTCGCCCAAATCGAGTTATTTGTAATTAACCGAGGGTTTCGGAGGGGGGGTGGTTGATGTTTGAGCGCCACCGCATACTAGTGCTTGTAGTATACTACCCCCCTCTCCATTCCCGTCCTCTTATCTTGTTCCTGCGTGTACGTAGAAACGTTGCTTGCTCGGCGGTGGAGCCTCAGCTAGTATATGCACGTTGTTGGCCACTGTCAGAGATAAATGGACGAAACGCTTTGATGACGCTAATTTATATCTAATGGTGCCCGTTTCGTTGCGCTCGCAATCTGCACGCCCTAACGCCGTCCGGAATTATTCCAAATTAAGCGCGACCGAATTTGGGGGTTAATGATTTGCGAGGATCCGTTGATTAATGAAAGAAAAATGCTGAAGATCCGGCGCACTATGAGAAATATTGCCGATCTAGGCGATCGTATTTTACAACTTCAACAATATTCTACTCTTGAATTGAACGTTTGTTAATATGTGATTACACAAAGGAACAAGGGTCTTACAACCAGAACGGGGATCACATACCTATGTTTGTTGACCTAACATAAAATTTCGCCTGTTTGAAGAAACTTGCCTGATTTCACAGTGTCTGAAATCACTCTGTTAAGTCAGGCAGGTCGTGAAGATTCGCCATTTGAAGTTTTAGGAACACCTCACCTTATAAACCAGTGCGAACTGAATGAATTGGTTAAAGACTTAGTTTTATCAAAAGAAAAAGCCAAGTTATTAGGTTCTAGATTACAGGAATGTAACCTTTTCGCACGAGATGTGACAGCGACTTCATTTACAAAGCGTAACTAGCCTTTTACGATGTTGAGGGTCTTATGAATGAGTTTGATAATCCCCACGATCCTTCTGAATGGTGGCTTTTTGTTGATTCATCAAAATCCAGCTTGAAAGCAGTACTTTTGCATATTTGTTGAATTTATATAATTTTTTTAACTGATTTTGTTGCAGTTTTCTCAAGTTTTTTAAGTATCGCAGCATCTGTAAATCTAGACCTGTTACAATAAATCCACTTTCAGGATTTAGTTATTTAAGGCAAATATAATCTGGAACAAGTATTTTTTTTTTGTTGTATCAGAAAGTTGAAAATTTGTTCCTTTGTGTTATCGATTAACTAGATATTGTTTTATAATAATGTTTATGTGATCATATATTAATTGATAATGATTTTTCTCTACTATAGCTGAGAGCAGAGAAGCAAGCAGCAAGATGTAGTATAGATTCTTCAGTATGTAATCCTCAAAATGAACCAAAAACATATTTAGTTTCAAGCTGTTTATATGAATGTATCATTTATTATCAAAATATGGTTGGGAAAAAAAATTAGAAACATTTTTGGCCCACACTCAGAACATAATTAACACGTTGAAAGAAAAAAATTACTACTATTTTGTGCCCATGCAATTTTCTTGTGTATTATCGAAAATGTGAGTTTATTGTTTCCCTGAGAGTCATTCGTAATGCCCTGCAATGTATTGGAAGCAAAAAATCCGGGCGATTTACACGCCATAAGAGAGTAAAGCGGAAGTCGGTAGAAAAACGAGAGCAAAACCGGCGGCAGTCGGTCCCGTGGCGCTGGCTGCGAACTGAATGAATTGGTTAAAGAGTTAGGTTTATCAAGAGAAAAAGCCGAGTTATTGGGTTCTAGGCTATAGGAATGGAATATTTTCGCACGAGGTGTGAGGTGTCTTCTTTTACAAAGCGTAACGAGCATTTTAAAGTATATTTTAAAATTGAAGGATCTTTACGCGTATGTCACTATGTTGAGGGTTTATGAACGAGTTTGATATTCCTCACGCTCCTTCTGAATGGTGACTTTTTATCGATTCATCAAAATACACAGCTTGAAAGCAGTACTTTTGCATATTCTTTTAATTTATATAATTTGTTAACTGATAAATCTAGATTTGTTACAATAAATCCTCTTTCAGTTTCTAGTTAAGTAAAGTTATGTAAAATTGGACATTTGTTCCCTTGTGTAATCAACACAGCATATAAAAAACAAAATTGCACACGACACGTCTTGAAAGTATGTCAACCTATCTTTTACTAATAAATAAAAACATAAACATAATACAAAGTACAAAATAAAACATTGCTTGAACTAAACTGGTTTACAACCAACAAAATTCGTCACATAGCATCTCTCAGAATTCACGAAACGATTGAATATTTCCAACGATAAATTTTCCCGACGGTTCCCTCGTCTGCGGGTAACTTAGTGAGACAAAAGGGTCCCCGACACCTGGCGTTTTCTGGGCAATTTGACGTAACGCGCGGTTCCTTTGACATCCTCGTGCGGTGATGTGCCACCGCCACCGCTCCCACCCCATCTCTCAAGCTGCTCTCAATCAGAACACTTCCCGGTTTACCGAATGCCAAACCGCGTTACACCGTTTTGCCTACCTCTACCGTTAAAGTTCCTCATCTCACCTTGTCAACATTTAAACTACTGATATTGTCAAATGTATTATTATCTTTATTGATTTATTGACATATTGATTGTGTGATCATTTTATGTATATTAAATGTTTATTTTGTGTAGAAAAGGGCTATAATGGTTTAAAGAATCACTAAAATGTACCAAAGATCATAAAATTGATCGGAGATAAAAGAATTGTCAAGTTCACACACAGCACAATATTCAATGAAGCAATTTGTCCTATAAAATTCCTTAGCACGCTATAAGTCGACACGTATATATAAAGTAGACGACAAAGGGCCTTTGTGAGGGTTCTTCGGCATTCTTATAGACCCGCAGGATGTGTGTTGGGGTCTTTTATCGCCCCGTAAGCTTGTAATGCGCCATATCACGGGTCAGTTCCGAGATCCGCCGGAAGCCAGACGTGATTTCCCCAATTTTTTTAACGCTTTTCCTCTTTTCTACCCTCACAACACCTACAATAACGCTTCACACCCTTAAAACACATCTTTATTGTAAACCATCAAACATTTTTGTTTATGTTTGATACTGATTATAGGATTTTATTAATCGTTTTAGTAAAATAGGCATATATTTCGTTTTTTAACAAGAAATATGTAACTAACGTTATTGCAATCGATGCCTTCAGTAAGAAAACGTAGGTCAACTGTAGCAAGCTCCCTCTAGCGGCCCCGGGCCGCAATTAGATATCTTTGTGCCATAATTCACGCGTAATCTCCTGGAGGCCTCAGAGCGCTCATCTGCAAGTCGAGTCTGTGCAAGTTCCTCGTTCAGGTTTCACGGGTTCTCTCTAGTAGGGTTCATCTAGGGGCGAGAACGGTTTAGGGGCAACGGGGGACCCGAACTTTTTGGAAACACCGTCTGACGAAGTCGTAGGACCCCATCCGCAAAGTGAGGGAGATAACCCCGTTCCGATTTACGACGAACTGGCAACAGGGAAAAGAAAACAAGAAAGAAATCGTAAACTGCCTTTTTTTTAGCTGGCGCGACGTTCTGGAAAGATGGGGGTTAATTTAAATTTTTAGGGGTGATAAAGGTGATAAGGCTTTTAATTTAAAGGTGGTGGGTTTAATTTAAAAAAGTAAACGTAGGATTTTGTGTGTGTGGATAAAGAATGCAATACCAATTCTAAGGTTGTTGCAGCAAATTTGGTTCACTTGAAAAATGTCTCAAACACGTGAGTACTTGGAGACAAAAGAACTCAACAAAAGAACTATGTAATGAAAGGAAACCACTAGTTTGCAAGGAGAATTAAAATAAAGAAACGTGTTAAACAAATATGGACAAATTATTCTTTTTAATTTAAAGTGTACCTTCCAATTAAAGAATTCCTGAAATATCTCAGACGTTTGTCTTAGGTATACATGAAATTCAAATTGGCGTCCAATGACACCGTAGAACTGTTGAGCAAGCAAAAGTTTTACTCCGAAGTATAGGAGCACAGTTGTGCCGAAGTTGGCGGAAAGTTGGGGAGTTGTTGTACTTCGGACAGTCTTGTAATTAACAGCTGCATGGCTGGAAGCGTGTTCGCGTAAGAAACCCACTGCTAAGAATGCATGTACCCTGACAGTTGCAATTATGGGCTAGAAACGTGAAATTGGCAAAAATTATACACGTGCTAGTTACTTCACTCACTGTCTCTTCAGTTAGTTTCGCGGTAATTAATGTAAGGAATTATTTACTATTCTGGAAACTGAGAAAATTATTTACTGAGAAAAGCAAGATTGTAGAGGCAAAGTTTGATGTATGAAAAGTCAAAGTCATGTACTGAAAAATTAATTGGTTTTGTTTTCTTTAGTGATTCTTATGCTTGGATTATTATTAGTAATTTCGGTTGGCGTGGATGATGAATTGCCTAAAATGACGGTACATATGGACGCGGGGGAGTCATCCAGAAGACGGTCAACGACAATGACCACCTAGGGGCTGGCCTCGTTAATTCTTCGCGCGTACGCCAGAGGCCGCTGTCAACAATCAGCGAACCTTCATCAAGGCGACCGGGAGGTCTGCAGAATCCCGATAAAGGACTAATTCCCGCAATCAAATATTGATTCAAAAGTCACCAGCGTCCCCGCCTTACCTACAATCCACCCCCAACCCCCCAGACACCCCTAACTCGGATCTCGCCAGCTTTACATACAGCGCCTTTATTAGCACCGGCCCGATGATTTACAGTAATTACTTTTTACGGTGAAGACGGCGACAGGAAGGAATCCATTGAAGGGCAGGGCAGGCAGCGCCACCCGTGCTAATAACGTTAATTAATATTCGCGATCGGAAACGGGAAAGTTTTTTCTCAGATTTAGAACGTTGGAAATTAAAAAAAAGGCGATCAGTACAGCCAGGTAATGATTTTTATTCAATTATATGGGCTATATGATAACTAAGAACAAAAAATAATAATAACACTGGGGAACATTGATTTTGTGGCATGAGATTTATTAGTCAAACAAAGTATTTGTTAAATTGACTCCACCAAGTCCATACTCAACATAATTTAATTTTTTTTTACCATTCGAAAGCATGAGGCGTATTACACAATTTTGAAATTGACAATAAAAGAATTAAAAAAAACCAGAAATGTAAGTTAATCAAACGTTTTGTGTGTGGTTTTCTATTGTATTTTTGTTCAGGACAGTTCCTTTCTAAGGTCCAGCCATTATGCCATATACCATCGGCATTCATATCGTTCCTCCATTATTTTGATATACTGCTGAAACCGTTACTCTTGTTCTTCATTGCAATCACTCAGATTGTCAGGAAATTTATCTAAATGACTATGAAAATAATGTAACTTTGTACTCATATTAGTTTTTCAAAAGTTCCCAAAAAAAAAATCGGTAACTGATACAAAGCTTCTCAATGCTTTCAGTTCAACATAAGTCATGCGATTTGTAGTCCATCAAAGATATCGGCTTCTAATTTTCCTGTATTGAGGCCAGGATATGATATATTTGGATAGGTACTCCAAAATGCAATAATTCTTAACCAGAATTAAAAAAAATGTTTTCCTCGTTGGTATTGGCGTAAGCGTCAGACGTGTCGTTATTTACAGTTGGGAATGGGAAGGAAATTAAGTGTCAACGCGACTTGAAGCGACTCTGCTCTGGGAGCGTTTAGTGCACAGTCATCGAACGGCAGTTATTTCGCGGCCGTAAATGAGCCGAACACGCCACCAGGCACCAATGCGGCACAATGAACCGGGACGCGGATGCGGGACGCATCTGCTCGATCATCTATTCGCAAAAGTGTCGCCCGCTCTGAAAGCTCGCGGAATGTCAAGCGGTAAAATGTTAACGCAAACAGGCGAAACCGCGACGAAAACAAATCGAAAGACTGCTGGTGTCATCAATAACATGGCGTCATCAAAGACATGCGAATTTAGACTATTTTACTTTGAATTTTTATTGCGGATGATTCATCCGCAGTAGAAGGTAAATATTGTTGTCATCCGCAACTTATTTAAACTACCTAAAATTATGGAGGAGTAAGCGTGTTAGTGTCTATCAAACTGCAAATAATTCGTGACTCTGTGCCGCTTATGCATCATATAGATTGCACCAATCAACTTGCATATTTATTATAGGCAAACATCTCAGACCAAAGCTCGGTAAATTCATTTCTAATAAACGCAATCACGTTTCCAAAGTGTGTTTCCGCTCAGGCAGGTGCTGTCTGCTAGAATTCCCCGCGCTGTTAGTGAGTACCTACTACCCCCTTCCATACGTGAATCGCTCGATTAAATTTAATTAGAATTATTATATTTTGGAAGGGATGCGAGAGGTACGGAAATGGGGAGAGGAAAAGCTGTCAGAAGTTACCGGGAGTAGACGCACTCACGAAAGAACCGCGACTAACCGCGGAAACTTGAGTTACCTTGAGCACCAACCGCCTGGCTTCGAGATTAATTCACATTAACTCGCTGTTACACGAAGACGACACATACCCACTAGTATCAATCATTTATATCTTAGGCATGGCATATTCAGAAGGGGTGGGGCAGTTTTATAGGAAAGGATGTTTGATAAGAGCAATGCTACAATGGAACTTAAATCTTTAGGAAAATCAGCAGTTAACGACCACAAAGATAGCACTTTGTATTAACCAGGTATCGTTTTCAATTCGTACGGTCTTGTTTTACCCGCAGGTCCATGTGACATGCGTCGGGCGACAGTTAGATACCGCGATAAAAACAATAAAAGGCGAGGGAACAATACGCCTGGTTTTAACCAGGGTGATGTATGAATCCCAGGGCTGACGGTGTGTACATTCTGAACACGGAACCACAGGAAAAGAGAACCCTGCAATGGAATCATTTCAGCTGAACAGTGCTCTGCGGGAAGCGTGATGCTGCGGGGAGGGTGTGAGGCTACGAGGCAATAACGCAAGGCGCGAGGGAAAATCTTATGTACAAATGCCGCTAATCAAGACACATGATTATGGCTTTATGGCAGCGGAGGCCATGCAGCGACTGGCTTATCCCAGAACGGCACTTCACTGCTGCTATGCCCGCAATTTATTGAGTATAAATATGCAAGGAGATAAGAAAAGCGCCGGGTGGTATTTTAAGGGTGTGTGTATGTGTGTGGGTGTGTTTGGAGAACTCTGAGTGCTTTTAACATACCTTAGCATAATATACCTAGAGTTTTTTAACAAAAAAAAATCATTTTCCACTTTTTTACTGATTCGGATAGAGTTTGAGACGCTCTTTCACAAGGTAAAAACCAGAAAGTCATAATTTGTTTAAAAATTTACGATGAGTGAAGAAAAAGAAGAACACAAATACCAAAAAAGCTGTTGTGTAACAACGTAATTGATTTTATTAATCAACAAAAATAAAGTACATATATGATCGAAAAAAATCATATTGTATTTCATTTATCATGTAAATTGTAAAAACAGTTATTAGTTAGCACCAAATATTATTCAAGGTTTTCAAATTTTGTCTTTTGTCAGTAAACATGTTTTTATAAATCGAGAATCTTCGCTCAACATCTACTGATGTAATATTATTTAATATTAATATTGAGTAAACCTTGAAAAATGCATTAAGGAAGGCGTGGCCTATTCCTACAAATTGAGTGAGACACGTTGAGATACTACAAGATACTTTATTATAACATTCACAATGGGCCACCTGTACAATCGGTCGTCAAAGATAGGATAATATAAAAGTGGTACTTTATGAAGAGGTACTTTTGAACACACTGCACAAAACAAATTATCTACTTTAGCAAAGCTCTTCTGTTCTATTACGAACAAATTCTTGAATAAGGTAAGTTTGGGTATTCCTACACCTTTTGTTTAAAGGAACAAAAGGTTCTTTTTATTAAAAAACAAGGAAAAACTTTAATTGCCATGAAATTTAATTGCCATAATTCAATTTTTACTAATAGAACTACACTCACAAACCATTTTTTACTGTGATCAACACACACCCATACAACTCTATAAAAACGCATACAAACGTACGGACGATCCACAGGTGGTGGAGGCGTAGATAACATTTTTCAGGCGTCGGCGGCGTCTTTGTCGGGACGCCCTTTGGGTGTTAGGGGCCCGACGCTCACTTCGCATTCAGGAAGGGGTGCAGACGATCTCCGGCTGCTTTCTTTTCATTATTTTACGCGCAGAATGCCCGCAAACTGTTACCTGTTCGCCCCCACAGCGGCGGCGTCCGCTTCCGCATTTGCGGTTCAGCGCACGTCGCCGACATATGAAAATCTCATACGCGGTGAAAGAGCGCGTCCTGAAATTTTAAGCCCGTTTTATAGGCCCCACAATGGGGAGACCGCGTTTAACCGCAAACGGAAGCTTTATTCCCCGTAGTACACTCTTTCAGTGTTTTAACACCCTGTTAAGTGATTTTGAGTGTTGAGTGAAAACCAAATAAAAATTTTGATGTACCTAGTGCATATGAAACCTTAATATTTAGTAAAAATAGTATGTAAACAAAGTTATGGAAGCCATTTTGTGGAGGAAAGGTGTCAAATTTTCATTTTCAGGCAATTTACCAATGTTGTTCGTAATTTTGTCCTTTTATATCTCAGGTATTGTGAAGAACAGAATCCTGTATAAGTCATATCAAGCATCAACAAACATTTAACATACGTTTACCCGCATCATCGTCCACATTCAAATAAACATTTATATGGGGTGGTTCATGCGGTTCCAGAGTCACCCCGAGGGCCTCTTCATTTAAATTTTCAATGGATGCGTGCCGCCGCGCAGACAAAAAAAGACGACGGACGACGCGGCATGAATTTTTAAATCCGGCCGAAGCATCCGGCACCTGAAAAATTGCCGGGAATTAGAGGGTTAAACCGCTTGGCGGGACCCCGTCGACGAAACGGGTGGGTCGACCGCGCTGACAAGCATTTTTACAAATGATTCCATCGCCGCCCCACCAAACGACGACGCACTGAATTTTCTATTACCGCCCCCCACGCACACACACGCCGGCGGAAGCACGCACCGGATCCACAGGTGGCCGTGCGGATGGAATATTCTTCTTTCTAGAGGTTTTGATGTTTTTTTTTAAAGCTGAATGCTATCTCGTCAATTTAGGTTGCTTATCTTACTAGTTTTGTTAGGTAAGAATTATTATTCCTGGTGGTTGCCCTAACATCAAATTAGGAAATCAGCGTACGCGGTAAGGAACACATAGGTGGCGCTGTAGGTAGTGCTGGTCCGCCAGTAGCCTCGAGCGTGGCCTACGCATAAATTAGTGGAGAAGTTTCTGCAAGAAATTGCGCCCGGCCCGCGGGCATTAATACAGTCATTACGTCGGGGGGCCGGTAATGCGGGAACGGTTATTGCCGGCGGTCTCACCCACCACCACCGCTTACCGCCATTCAGCCTCCAAAATTGACGTATACGCACCTGATTACCAAAACCAACCGCAACCAACTATGATTGATTGTACCCGTAAGCGAATTAGTCCAATTTAAAGGTAAGTGCGCCATCTAGTCGTGATCGACACGTACTATTTGTACGTGTATTGTACCTATAGATCTAGTATTACATAAAAATGTCTGTCAGAGACTGGATAAGACATACAATTTTGTAATTCGATGTTTATCGTTCTTGTGCAACCAAAAATTGTGAGGATACAAAAACTTGTATAATTGTTATTCCAGATAAATAATTTAATCGCTGTAGTAAAATTGTACAGAAGAAATAAGGGTAGTCGATTTTACAACTTAACTTTAGTAATGAATATAATCAGTACTATCGTATCTAATTGACGTAGTAGCCATTCTGCGAAGAGATGATGTCAGACAAATTCTTCAGTAAAGCGGGTTCTCCTCAAGAGCGATAAAGCCAAAACACCAATTCGACGCGTAATTATCGCCTTTTACTACCCCCAGGATCGCCATTCTCTTCCGGCGATACTGTTTTATAACGTGCCCATTCGATTTTTCCGGGTAATTATTTAGTCCTTATAGAATAGAGCCCGAAACCGTCTCCCCACCCGACTGACAATAAAAATTAATAGCAGAGAAAACGAGTGAATTAGATAGATGACGATTCGGCTTAGAACCGGAACGGAAAAAGAGAAATATAAATCCGACAGTCATAACTATAAAACGTAATAAAACCGAAATCGGAGTGAGCTGGCGGACCGAGTTTTCGGTAGAATTTGGCTGAACCCAATTAATCAATAAAACAGTAAAACGCTCCCCCGTTGCCGTTAAGAGTGTGCTGGAGGGAAGGGTGGCGGCGAGGCGGGAGTGCGGCGGACGTCGGACCGTAGGATGGGGTTGAAGGGGTCCTCCCTGAAATGTGCGGTTTCGAGACGCTAGCCTAGGACGAGAGAGGCGCTGCGGTCGCCGAGGAATCTCCCAGCTATTATATTGAACACTGGCTTATGCCGCTACTGCTCGCTGCCGCCACCGCCCGCCCGCCGCCGCCGCTACCGTTTGCCGCCCCACGTTAATTCTTCCCTCGGAGACACACGTACACCTTATCTCTCCCAGGGATGGTACGCCGCGACAAATACGCTCGGGGTCGCCACCACAACATGCTTGCACGCTTTCACAAGAAAGGATTGTAAATTTTACGAGTTGCTGGTTTTACTGGACAATATACCCCATATTTTAATTTTAATTTTAAATAAACACGCACAATTTATACAACTTTACGACAATTACTGGCAATTTTGTGTAATATTAGTATAATACTGCTGATATTGTTATGAAGCGATGAAGAGACATCGACCCAGAACGAGATTTAGAGGGCGGCAGACTGTAGTTTTAATAAAATGCGCTTAAAGACCTTAGAGTCATAAATGAAAGAGGAAAAAACAAACTATTTGGCTGATGAAATCTCAATGATTAATAATTAAATTTTAATTTAATGTAAGAGATGTTACTTGTACATTCTAAAAGGTAAATTGTGCCTTAGTAATAACATATTTTATTTGAAATTAACACATGAAATATGTTCAAAAGACCTTTTATGTCAAAACCCCTTGAAGGAGTCAAACAGTATTATACATTTGCTATTTTTCATTGGCCTAAACTTTTTCCTATTCTTTATTCGATAATATGGAAGAACACATTCTGGAGTATTTTACAAACAAATTTTGTATAAGATTCTATAAGAAAAGTGTTGTAAAAACGACAATTATGTATCGATAAATATTAGACTGGTAAACATTACTGAAACAAATTATTTATCTGTATGTATTTGACGTTAGTTAAAATAAATTTACTTTCTAAATGTAAAAAAAAATCCTCAAAGTGTCAAAGTTTATGTAAAATCAATGGAAACAATATTTCTTGTTCCATTCTGAGCAATTTATGTTAGACTAATCTCGTAATTTATAATATCAAGAAGAGATTTTAATTTTCAACGCGGGGAAATATACGCAAATTACCATACAAGATGGATAGAAGCCTCTGTAAGAAAGACGTGGTACGCAGGATATGGGGTTCGAGACAGCAATAACATAGAAATTCCTTGCACGCTTCGGCTGCACTAATCAAATACTTATTATATCGTCTGCGTGCTGTTGCCTGCTGCCTGAGGAGGACTTAGGACCTTCTCCTACCCCCACTGCCGCTACGCTATACATATACAGTCGCAGTTAAATTATATGAAGTAATTCCGGTTTAATTTATGGGTGTTGCAGGGCAGGAACCCCGAACGCTGAGCAGCACGTCGCAATATGCTGGCGTGATTTAGATAGAAAACGCGACTTTGGCCCCTCAATTTATATGCCATCAACGGCGAATGTGGACGAATTATATCCACAACAGAAACGACCTTTCGTCTACCATATCTCATCAATCTACACAAACCTAACGACAATATAAGTAATAGCACATAACCAGATTACCTTGGTTATCAAATTTATATATTATGATAAATAATATAGTACTTGTAGTATTCTGCAACTTGTAGAATGCTGTAACTTGTAGTAGGTATTCAACAACTACAAGATTCTGCAACTTGTTTTCATCTAAGACCTCCACTCTCGTTATACTTATACCAACTAATGAAAATATTACGTTACTTCTGATGATCTCATCGCACCGATAATATTGTTCTAGTGGTCGAGTATTAAACATAGCGTTTATATCAAATTAATTCACCCCTTGGGGTGGCACGGAATCGGTCCTTCTCAGATCGACTCCACTCGGAATATTCGAGTAATCATTAAGGACGACTCGAGAGTCCTTTATCAACGTAAGGATACCTCACCGTGACGTTTGTTGTAGTACACTTCGTACCCAAGTATCGATTATATCATAATTCCGACATGAAGGTAATAATATTAAGACTTTATATTAGAATCAGTTGTATACACGTAGATTAAAAGTACGTCATATGGCTATGACATCACGTCAGCTTTTAATATATATTATTGATGTTTGTTAATAGAGTTATTCTTTGCGTGACCAGAAACTATTGTTTGAATGTTGATTAAAGGCATATTACACCATATTTTATGTTATTCTTATTCAAATTCCTGTTACTTCTCAAATTTCTTACAAAACTTTGCAACGAAAGAATCTCTTTTCTCTCGTTTTGCACTTATTTCCGGTACAAAGAAGTTGTTTGAGTAGCCTCAGCGTGGAGCAAGAAATGAATAAGCGGAATTCCTTGTATTTTTAAATTGTTTCTTGAGTTTTTTATAAGAGGCGAGAGAGGGCGCAGGTATGCAGCCCTTTCTACAGACGCGCCAATTCCCACCAAAGCAATGGGGTGAAACGAAAAGAAACTTGAATAATGGACAGGATCTGATTTCCACCGCTGTAGTTCTTATATTTAAAACGATAACTTACCCTCTATTCTAGTTGTGGATGGAGCTTCCAATCTTGTGTCTTCATCCAATATTTGTACTTTGGAAATTCCCTGAAAATAAAGAAGAGGATTAAGGATATTACTAATAGACCAATAGACGCTACTATTTGGTTTCAAATGAGTGAACAATATATACACAATGGACTTCCTGTTGAAATTTTGTAGCTTGTGACATAATACAACTTGTAGAATCCTGCAACTTGTAGAATTCTGCAACTTGTAGAATTCTGCAACTTGTAGTATTCTACAACTTGTAAAATTCTGCAACTTGTAGTATTCTGCAACTTGTACAGATCTATAACTTGTACAGATCTTATTTGCATTACTGGTTTGGAATATTTATGTACTACAAAAACATGTAGAGGAATCAATTCTTGCTGTTTTGCGGTCTCGCATCTCCGGGCAATACCGACAAATAAAGGTTTCGGTCCCTAATAAATAGATAGGGACGTGCTGTCTAACTTTTCCTTTGAGCTCTACACACCCCATCTCGAATAGAACGTGTGCGTAAGAGAAAAGGAGATGGAGAGATGCGTGAGAGATATATTTTCGGGAAATTGAAAGTGAACGAAAAGACCAAAAGGTAACTCTTATTGTCCTTATTGAGTCCGCGCGCGTGATCCGCACCCCAGATAGAGTTGTCTTGTCCTCCCTGTCGTTCTTTCCACGAGACACGCACACTGTGTCCCTATCTATATGTGTCGCCGGGATGATAGGAGCAAACAGGGACGTCCCAATGGGGTATTTAAATAGAAGAAGAACGCTTTTGCGCCGCGTGTCTGATAATAAACGAGATAGATAAAATTTTGCCGGGGTAGGTTTTGATATACGCGCCGGAGACGCTTTGTTTGCGTTTGTACGTGATTATGCTTTACATTATAATACTTTTGGTGACAGTAAGTTAAGGGAAATAAGTTTAAAGAAATGTAAGTAATACAATTGTGGATACAGATGCATAGTTAGATATCAGACGGGAAGAAGATACCAGCTGTATTATTATTAATACACAAAGGAATTTATAACAACTTTCTTTATTCCTTATTTTATAACAACATACTTTCCTTCTAGGGTACTAGTCGGACAGTAAAAATTCACAATTCTATCCCCCTATCCCAAATAGGTAAGATCATTTCTTGGTCTGACCAGAAACGAAATTAATAATTCATCTCACTCGATTATAGCAGTCCCTGATTTTAGAAATGGAGGGTACACTTTTAAAGAAACACCGTCAAAAAGGGGAGAGACGCGACAGTTGGCGTTTTCCCAGCAAAGACAGCTGCTCCGCCTCGATTCCTACAGGACCACCCAAGACCACCCAGGACCACCGAGGACCACCCTTTCCAAGAGCGCCCGAACATTTGATAATTGATATTTTGTCCCGTTAATTTCCACCAGCAGCTGTCTCGCCCTCATTTCTATTAAACAGTCTTCGAACGCGAGAGAAATGAATTTTTCTGAATGGCAAAACAAACATTTGAATGTACGAAATGAGAAAGGGTGGACGGGATAAGGGTTGGTGGACTGGACAGCGGTCTTATTTGTCAGAAAACTTTTGGCAGCTTGACGTGTGGCGATTCTGTCCGGTTTTTACATTCGGACGCGCAACCCCCCCTGGGGGAACGAGAAAGACGGGCGGAACGCTCGCCCTTGTTTACGGATGTGTTTGGAGATTGCGAAAATTGAAAAATGTATTACTGTTCTCCGGAGTGGTCGACGCTGCCTGAATTTTAATTTTCGTGTTCTCTTACGGCCGCCGCAGTCGTGACATTTTATTTAACCCGCCAGATGGACGATGCCGCCGCCCCATTGTATTTACTTGGCAGATGAGAGATATTGCCTTTTCATTTTAGAATGTAACGAATTTCGGTGCCACATTAATTTTATACATGCTTTTGGGGATTTTAAATTAAAAATAGAGATAGCGTACAAAATGGTTATTATTATAATCGATCTCAATGAATTCCTAGTAGGTTTTTGCGATGGGTCGACAGGAATTGGAGCGCTCGCTAATTTGTCTTGTTCTCGGAGGTAGTAATACATCGCAAGGAACACGCTAGAGCCGTTGTACTACTGGAGAGGGGTAGGTTGGAGGTTATTCTCGTTCTCTAGTAGTGTATGTCTCCATTCTCACGCGCGCTGGCGGAACCCTCGAGCTCGGGGGCAGATTTATGGCATTGTAATGGGGCCAAGTGCTTCACAAGTCGCCGGCCCATCACCATTTTGTCGCCCGGGAAGGACTTCTTGTTGCCGCATCAAATAAATTGGGTTTAGTCCCGGCGCCTCAACCCGCATAGCGGAAGAGCGGTTGAATCCTGTTCCGTAGCATAAAAGGATGGACGCGTGTGTATGTGTGTGTGTGTCTGTAAGGTTCCCCGAACTGTTTTACTCTGTTTTACTGTGTTATTACCTGCGATTGTTATGTTTTAAGAGATTTATATGAGACGGGGGTAGTTTTACGGAGCCATTTCACGGTCGGTAGACGTTACGGCTCGCCTGTATCGGGATATATGATCTCGTTGACGAATAAATACTGCGCTGAGACTTTCCCAGTGGAATTGAATTCGCGTGATAGCGCCGGGCGATAAAGGAAATTGAACTGTCTAATTTAAAGATGGCTTACTTTAGGAAAGAAAAAGAGTCAGTAGAAAAGGTAGAAATATTAAAATATCTATCGTTCTTTGGAGAATCTTACATTTATTAATCTCATATCTTTTCGAGAAACCATTGGACTCTTTTCGAGCTTTGTACTACTTGTAGCTTGTGTACAGTTATGGACACCGATACAATACGTTCCTTCTAGGAGTAGGAAAGTAAAAAAGAAAACGGAAGAAGGCTCAAACCCTCCCCATGGTAATTTTCTTGTTTTATTGTCAGTTTTTAACGAAGCAAACATTTTTATCGGTTAGTTTTCTATTATCTGTCAAAATGGTCGCATAGGAAAAACTTATACTTGTACGTTTAGTTTCAAAGTATAGAAGAAAATATCACAGAATTACTTTTAAACAACATGTAGAGTTTATATTCGTATTTAGTAGCAAAAAAAGTCAAAATTCGAAGATTTGCAATAATTGTACAATTTATTTTGAATAGAAAAAGAACACACATAATGTTGTGTCACCAAAAAACTTTTTACCGGTATTCACCTATGTGTTTTTCTGGTATTGTGTGCCGGTGTGTTGGCGTGTACGCGCGCCTGGGATATCTATAATCGATAGGAAGCAGGGAGAGCGAGAAGGAGGCGGCGAAACGGCGGCGGCTGTGGAGGCGGCGAGGGGTCTGGCGGCCCGAAACTTTGGGGAAACTTTCTTTTCAGAGGTTCCTCCGGCTCCGCTGGGAGAGAGCTGCCCCAACTCACACCACCGACGACGTCCGCCATTCCACCGCGCAGCCAGAAATACCTCCACCTCACGGATATTTTTCTATCGGCTCTGTGATTTGCCCAATTTCTCCACCTCATTTCGTGTATCTTCAGTTTTCGATCTGATTACTCGTCCCATTTCCCACCGATCGCACAAAATCGCGCCCACGAAGCATTCGCATCTCCAACTTGCCACCCAGATTCCGGTTCAAATTGATTATTTCTTAGCCAATTTTCAACGAAAATATCACGGTAAAATTTAGTATTACATTTTACTCCAAAAGAAGAAACAAACAACAAGGACACCTTGTGTATTCCTTGCTTGCAATACACTGTTTTATTGTTCTACTGTTTTACCTACCTACGTAGATAACATCAGTAAAACTTTCTTCGTGGTACGAAACAGAGGAAACATTAAATAAATCCGAACCAATTGAAAAGCTGGTTCGTGATAGGTAGCGTCAAGCTTGTAGAACGTACAGGTTCGACATCAACGTTTATTTCGTCCTCTTTTTATTTCACCTTCAAACAATCCGAAGTTAAATAGGTGTAAAATTCGGTAGGTAACGGGCAACAAATTCGTTTAGCGTTACTCTGCAGATGGATATCTATCTGTGAGCCCTCTACGTATTTACACAACCCCCGGTTAAAGAGTCGATTTAGTTTTATGCGAGGCAGTTTTTAAAGTTTTGTTCCGGCTGCAATCAAATTAACGCAAGCGGGGGGAGAGTAGAAAGGAAAAAATAAGATAAAAAGAGGCAACAAAACAAGCGGGATTGGGGGTGGCACAACGCTTAATGCCCGGCGTACACAGTCGCGGAAATCGTTATCGAACGTCTGGGACGCGTTTTAATTAACTGACGAGGCAGTAAAAACAATTTTGGCCCATCCGGAAAAATTAACGCTTACCATAGGCGCGGGAGACCTGCAATTGTCGAAGCGCCCCCCTTCATTGTTGCGAGTGTCGGCAATTCTACTGTACACTTTCCATTGGGAGTGCGGTATAAATAAAATATAGCTCTTTTTACACGTTTTGACAAATGTATGAATTATGCTTCACATACTAATCAAAAAAATATGTTATTAGAATCATCATAGTTTACAAGATATTAAAATAAAATATCTGGGGTGGTCAGTACCTAACGTCAGTGTCTGTGACATAATAACATTTGTCACACTAACATTTAATGTGGTGTCATGTCATTGGCTCTGACGTTTGTCAAAACCTGACAATTTGCAACACATTTCATTTGCGATGAAGGCTGTGGATTCTGTCAAGCCGCTTCTATAAAAGTTAATAGCGCCTAAACCGTTCATCTCATTGATCTGTAAATTAGAATACTTATTTAAAATCACTGGAGGATGGGCTGATATTAGGTTGGCCAACATCGGACAAATACCGAAGAAGACGTATGTAACATTTGCCACTTCAGGTTGTCATATTGTGGCCAAAAAAACAATCCAGTTCGTCCCCCGACAATTCTAAATAAGTATGCAAAATTTCAGCCCGATCCCTTGCACCTCTTGGACGCTATCATGTTCACAGACATACATACACACATCCACACATACACACACACATACATACATACATACATACATACATAGATACATATATTTTACAGAAGCCATTGCAATGGATTCAGGGGACCCCAAAACGCGCATTTTCACTGAAATCCCGAATTTTTTTCCCGTCGATTACAATACTCTTCTTCTACTGAACCAGAAGATAAAATAACATTCGATTACACAGATCAAAAGGAAGCATTTTGACAAAATTGTTTATAATTTGCTGAAATAATCATAAAAATTCACGAAAGATTACCAATTTATTGAAAATTTGTTTACAACACACAATGTAGGGATCAGCTTTCGACTGATGACTCATCGTGTGACCCTAAACCGTCCTAAATGTCACAGATGAGGGGTTTTACGAACCAAGTTTTCCGCTAAACGCGCCGACGGGTATTCCTTAAATTTTACTGCGATGGCCGGACACCAATTTTCAATCGCTTCCCGACAGATAAAAACCCGATCCGGCAACATTTGCATCGGAATATCCACGCTGCCCCCGTTGTAAATAATTCAGAATCCTTTGGGGTCAACTAGAAGGGGGTGTACTTATTGCCGGTCCGGCTAAATTTACATAAAATGGACGGAAGGAGTTTGCATATGTATGGACGAAGAAAAAGATGCCGCCCGGTGACAGTTGTTGTTGCACAGTCGCTTGGATAAGTTATAAAAAGAGCCAGCCGATCTGTCGCCAGTTTGGTCCTTGCATGCAAATCGCCTCCGTTGGTTTCTAAAGGTCCCTCAGACCCAAACCTCCTGAAATCCGATATGTAAACGTATGCAGATCGGCCAATGGTCCTCTCCCCACAGGATGAGGCTTTTCTGTGGGTTCTCAAATCGCCATTAGGCCCCCAGTGGCACAAAGGCGCCTCGTTAGTGTAGTAACAGACGTGCAGGTCACTCCTGGGACCTCCTGAACCTCAGGTACGCCACACATTCCACTACGCCAAACGAAATACTAATAATGAGCGCTTTATTCGGGACCACTCCTTCAGGATTCAGCCAAATTAACGAGTCACCTGAATACTGAAACCTTACCGAATTTAATATTTGTCGAGGAGGAAATTCCCAAACTATAAATTGATTGTTGGTTGTTTAGGGAACCACGTACCAGTCAGAATAGTTATATACACAGATATTATGTGCATCAAAATATTGGAAGTGATCAAAGAAGATGTTGTAAAAATTCATCAAATGTGCGGTTGTTATGTAGTGACACATCTGAAAAAACAATACAGAACAGGTAAAAGCAGCTTACTACTGCTATTTTGGATTTAGAATTGGAGATCTGGAAAAGCACTTAATATATGCTGTATTTCCTGTCAGATCGGACTTTTAAAGTGGATGAAAGGGAAGCAAAAGAAAATGCCATTTGCAGTTCCCATGTTGTGGCGAGAGACTTTCAATTATGTAGATGATTGCTATTTTTGTACGATAAGCGTCTCCGGATATTCGAAGCAGGATAAACATAAAATAAACTATCCAAATATGCCATCAGCATCGCAACCTATCCCCCATGGAGAGAACCATCCTCACCCAAGTGCGCCATCCACTTCACCATCTTCGATTTTCGACACAGAACAAATTTTGCCTGTTTGAAGAAACTTACCTGATTTGACAGGTCTGAAATCACTCTGTCAAATCAGGTCAGTCGTGAAGATTCGCCATTTGAAATTTTAGGAACACCTCACCTTATAAACCAGTGCGAACTGAATGATTTGGTTAAAGACTTAAGGTTTATCCAAAGAAAAAGCCGAGTTATTGAGTTCTAGGCTACACAAATGGAATCTTTCCTGGTGTAACAGTATCTTCACTTACAAAGCGTAACGAGCCTTTTAAAGCATATTTAAAAATGGAAGGATCTTTACGTGTATGTCACGATGTTGAGGGTCTTTTGAACGAGTTTGATATTCTCCACGATCCTTCTGAATGGTGACTTTTTATCGATTGATTATAATACAGCCTAAAAACAGTAGGTACTATTGCATATTCTTTGAATTTGTATAATTTGTTAACTAATTTTGTTGCAGTTTTTTAAAGAATCTCTTTATCTGTAAATCTAGACCTGTTACAATAAATCCACTTTCAGTTTCTAGTTATGTAAGACAAATATAATCTGGAACAAATATTTTTTTGTTGTATCAGAATGTTTTTGTTTTGTTCCACTTTTTTTACAATGTTTATGGATATTTTGATCATTTTTAAATATTTGATTCATAATATTAATAGAACACGAAGATAGTTAAATACATTGTGTAGCTTAATTTCTACAGTAAAATAAACATTCATAAATAACTGAGAAGAATCGTTTATTTTTCAATTTTGGTGACAGGCAATCATCCATAATTTTCCACAGAATCCCCGAGCACATTACGTCTACGTAAATATATATCACCGTTTTATTCAGTTATAATGGTCCCATCCTCATACATATGTTAACTGTAAACGAATAAATAACGTTTTAATGGCAGCCAGCTTATTCCTCCCCTTTATAGAAAAATTATACGGAGGCTGTACCGCTGTCGCAAACTCCGCATTACCTAAAGCGTAAAATAATAAAGATACGGCGCGCGCGGCTCGCTAGTGTCAATATCGCGCTCGCTGCGTACCTTTTAGCGCAAAAAAGCGTACGCCTTGAGCGCAAGAGAGCGAAAGCGCCCCCCTGGTGTCGCTAATAATGTGTAATATATGTAGCGAAAGTCAATCCGCCAAGGGCTCAGGTTTTTACTGCTAAGGCTTCTCACGTAAGCTACCGGTAGAGCCGTTTTATCGGTTGTTTAGAGTGGCGTTACATTAGCACCCCGACGCCAGGCGTCTACCTAATTTTAATACACGAGGACGTCGCTGTTCGCGAGTACTTTACTTCGTACCTTCTTTAAGGGGCCCTCTCACTGCTGATGTCTGTCTTCTTGCAGGCGATACCTTATTACCCCCTTTGTATTAAGCTAGAGCCGAAACGCTTGTTTCCTAATTTGCTGTTGGAGGTTAGAATTAAGCAAGAAGTTTATTGAATAAAACACCTTTCTTGTATTTAAAGACGGCAATCATCCATCCTATTTTTGACAAAATAGGAGTGATTGGGGAACCCACAGTTAGGGCTCACAGCAAGAATTTTAATCAGCAATTCCAGAAACAAGAAAAAATTCCAAACATTTCTCGTGCCCACCTCTATACACGCAGTAGCCCTTAGCATAACATTAACATCCTGAGATAAACACACGGTTGTAGGGTATATCGGTCGAAGCAGGCTTAGCAGGAAGCCAACGGAATGTTCGTTTCTCGGAGGCGGGCATGAGGTATCGCAAAACACAAATAACCGCAGGCCGGGTCCGGGCTCCGTTCACTCAATAACACGTTATCACGTGCGTTCAACCTGAAGTAATACACTTGTGCGAGGTTCTCCGCTACTGCCTCTACTTGCGAGGCTGGCCAATAACGCCCAAACAGCACAAAAGCTGCTAGCATATGATGGCGAAAGCTGGTGTGGCTTGGGCGGCAAGCATGCAGAGACCGCGAACGACTCAACGTTGTTCACCGCTGATACTTTGATGTGTTTATCGTGGGTTGTAGAAAGATATCGGCTGGGATTTATGTGTGGAAGCGTGTATTCTGTACTAGGGTGGGGGGAAACCGCCACTCCATGGTATTTAAACGAAAACCGTCCCCTAAACTTCAGTCAAAGGATGCTCATATAGCCCTTTGTGGATATTATAAGAAAATTTTAGGGATGTATTGTGTGCTTTTGGGGTGTTATTTGCGAAAATGAACAATCACAAAACAGCTATTTTCTCTTTTCGGGTCTGTTTCCTGAATTTCTAGGAAATTATTCCAAGAATCAGTTTTTGAAGACCTCGTTTAGGTGAGATGTAACTGGTGTGAAGTTATGGGAATTTTTTAAACACTGGTTGAACCAGTAATCTCAAACTTAATGGGTCCGATTCGAAATATAATGTTGGCCACATTTAGTTATAAGGAAAAACAAAACAATTTGAAATCCCTTCGGGCAAAAATTAATTAATGCAAACCATTGATTAAAATGGTGCCATTAACTCAGTTCCTGTGGAGCTATATCACAGAAATCTGGTCTTTAGTACGTCGTAATCGCACTTGTTTTCCCGCACGGCAATAAGTCGGCTGTAGTGCCCCGGCATGGAGACCCTTAGGACCTTATTCGTTTTTGTACATCTGTTAAATTTACGGCGATCGGTTAGCGGGGTCGCACGGTACGCGGCAATAACCGACCACACAAATCATGCGGGCCCCGGTGAGGCCGACAAGCCGGCCGTACCGGTTTCGACAAGGTTTTAGCAACGTCGGCCTCCCGATAATTAATTCGTTTTTGATGGAGCTCCTTTCCGATCTGACAATCCCCCCAACCTTCCCCGCACACACCACCCCTTTCCGGATAAATGGTCGAACCGTTGTTCTTGGGCCGAAGGCTCCAGGGACCGGCCCGAAGCGCCACAACATGCAGGATCAACCCCGGGATCTACTTGTATTTATCTTGTCATATAACTAAATTAGTTCATTAATATGTGCGCCCGGTTTTGAGCGGAGAGAGAGAGAGGAATTCTTGCGCTCACCTGAAGTTATTTACGGCCGAAGGAGGGCAATTCGTCATCTGCGCTTAGACCGGACGGAAATTTATGGTTTTCTAATATAGGGGTCGCTCGGGGTGCGTCTCCCGTGGCCTGCCCGCGCCATCTGAGTTTCCCTATGGAGTCCTAGTTTCAATAAGGCGCAATTGTGATTTATATTTCGCGTTCAGTCAGATTATGAACGGGTTCCACACTTGGCAGCAGGTAATCGATTACTTGCATGTAATAAGAAATTTACATATTGCATAATTTGCAGAAATGCTTCAATATAATGCAAAAAATGACACACTATTGTCAACATACATACAAAACAAAATGACAAACAATAATAACTTCAATTCTTAAAAAACAACTCAATAACTAACCAAACATCTTAATTGTTGGCTTATTTCGTTTGGATCGGCTCGAAATTAACGATCGGCAAGGCCTAAATTTATTCATTCCCGATTATCGCAATAACGCACAGCTTTGTGTTTGCCTTTTGATTTTTATTTAATCTATATTAAATCGAATCTAGATGGTATGCTATACTTAACTAACGCGTATTTTTAGAAAGATTCTATAAGATTTTGAAATAATTATCCATGAAGTGCAGTACATAAATTTAAATTATGTAACTTTATGAAAGCTTTTGTCAAATAGCCCAAAAAGCCCCTCTGCGCGTTTTACGCCATATTAGCTCCAGTATTTTACTACTTGGCACATAAATAATGTTTGCAGAAACATGCAGATAGTAATAAAATCATTATTTTTAGAGCCACGTGCCAAAATCACTCATGGTGATTTATTCGATACTTGGGGTTTCTTCTTATACGTAGAATTTTATCTGCAGAGGCTTTAGAAGCTGCCCACAAAGAAATTCGAACGCATCGTTCAAGTCATACAAGAAAGACATCAAGAAAACATTGTCTTAGAAAAACTACTTCTCATGTAAAAGATATAGACGATGATATGTTCCACATACTGCGGCATGTGGAAAGCCAGATATTTTGGAAAGCGATATTCAGTTTACTTTTCCCGATCAGTTCGATTTACTTAGTGACGAAGATTTATCATCTGAAGATGAGGATTAAAAATATTTGTTTTGAAATGTGTTTTATAGTATTCTACAACATTTTTATCTACTCAACGAAACACAATAAAATAAAATTTTCATCAAATTCTATCAACTCTTTCTATTTTTGTGTTGGGTCGATGCACAGTGCGACGAAGGAAACAAAAAATTATGAAAGTCCCATGTCAACAAGCTACTATATAAAGAGAGCCATTCATGCTGGCGCGTACCCTGTGGCGTCGAAAAAAATTACACCGTTCGACCCCAAAAATAAAAATTAACAGCACGCCGAATTGTGAGAGCCACCCCGAACAGCCGAGAGAGGAAAATACATTAAAACATCCCCATTTTTATAAATCTATAGTGAGCGGTAGCGGCTTACCCCAGCGTGCGTGTATTGTTGTGTCCAGGCCGGTTCGGAATATATAGCCTGGGGACATCGGCCGTATTCTCCGAATAAATCGTACAAATAACCGTCCGGCTCCGCCACCAGAATCGATATACTCGCTCACCACCGCAGACCATTATTAAAAATAGCATCGGAATGCGGAGACAATACTGACCACCCGCTTGTACTGCCATTTTTTTCTGGACACTGTTATTCATTTTTTGTGCCCCGCGCGAAAAAAAAGAGAACCATGCTAACCACAATGGGTGCCTAGCATCCAGTGCAGAATTGAAAAATAGAATTGCAGATATCTTTTGTACATGTTTCAATAGGAACTATGGATGGATGCAGGTTTTTGTATTTCTTGAATCGGTATTTTTACGAATTTTTATACACAGTATGTGCATTTTGTGCTGATTTTTACTCTATATCGTCTCAACAAGCTTAGGCCATAAAGTTGATCGTTAAAAATTCCCAACGCACGTCCCCTACACAGAAGGAAGCTGCGTCACCTTCAATAATTAACGAAGCGCGCAGCTGAAAACTTTGTCGTCGTCCTCTCTAAATTTTATGAAGCGGCCACCACAGCGGTCTTTCCACTTCCTCCACTTTCCAGTCTCATCCACGATGACATGGTTAATTGAGTTGCTCAGCGCAAATATTGGATAGCATTGTCAGTGTGTGTGCGCGCGGGGGTAGGGAGAGAATTGGGGGGAACGTGGAGTATTGTGGGTGAGATGTCGTCCAGGGAAAGAGTCGGTGTCGTGCCCGTATGTTCCCGCGGGACTCCCTGTCCGCCACGGTGACGTGGGCCCCAAACTGCTGACCTCTGTTGACCGCCTTCACAACACTACGTCCACTACTACCCTCCAGTAGAAACAACGGGCACAGGGCCCTCTCTCGTGCTCCCTAGGCTTCCATTCACCTCGGTATGCATGTAAACTCAATTCGGACAGAATGCCGGGGTTGGCCGCGTGATAAATATTTATAAATAATTACCGAGCGGCAGATTCGGTATCCTGGTTTGTGCAAATAGAGACATGACTTCTCATGTTGATGGTTAGATGGCACAAGATGCCATACATATTGAAACAAATCTAGCAGATTGACCATCAACAATCTTAGTCTGATTTCTTAAAACTGGATATTTGGCTGTCATAATTAACCCACTGGTATCCTATAATTGGACGCCGCACGTTCAGTGAAATCAATAGTTATCAATAGTTGAGAAGCGTTTGCAATGACTACGTGTATTTATTGACATCGTCCACAAGTCTACTCATCAATATCCCTAGCATTCAAGAAAACAATGTTGACAGGAAGTCAGAAATATAATCTGTGCCCAAAAAGGTTTTAAATTGGAATAAGAATGGGTGAAAAGGAGTTTATACTGTCCAAAGTTGTGGATGATCAACAAACAGTTGTACAAATAATGCCAACAAAAACAAGTAGTTTTTTGCTGTTGCTCCTCGCAGCTACGCTTTGTATACGCTTATACTTGACCCAAGTCTGTGATTTAGACCTTTGGCTTTGTCAATGGTTGATTTCGCAGCCAATATTGGTGTGTTATTCACAAAAATAGCAACTGTCACCTTCTCTAGCTACGATAAGTAGTCACATGCATATAGCAAATAAAAAATTGGTCCCAAGACGCTGCCCTGTGGCACCCCCGCTTTTACTTCTTTTAGAGCCATGAATTCACCCATCTACATAGGAGACCACGGTCCGAATCAATTAATAGCATCAATCGAATCAATTAATTCGTTTCATTTTCGTGAGAAATAACGAAAACATCGATTATCCAAATATTCTGTATTAATGTACCAAACATATCATCAGTCAAAAGGAGGCAGAAATGATATCCTTCTTAATTAAAGTCACCATGTTTTATCCAAACCATTACCGCGTTGTGTCCATTCCCGAATGAATAATTCTCGAAAACAGCATTTAGCAAAATGAGAGAGACCGCCTGCCATAATGGTCCCTTGATAACGCGATGTGACACATGGCCGATACGTCTCCGCGACGTTATACATCGCTAGTGGGGACACCTAGCGGTCCCTGCGGCCATCCATTCCCTTCAATAAATGCAAATTGAGATATGGGACTTTGGAGGCACTCTCCTCGAGCACACCGAAGACGAACTGCGATGTCAGGACCTCAGCGTTTCCATCACGCTGAAGGAACGACGCTGGCCTTCGGACGAATAATGGACGCGTCCGCGCACGCCTAATTAGCGGTGTCGCCACCAGATGGTGCACTATATAAGTGAGGGTATAGGTGAGCTATATAAGTGAGCTATACAGTGTCGGCCAGTTTCAGACGCCGTATAGCCCATAAGAGAGAGCAAGAGACCAATATAAAGGCGGTCACTGCATGCCCCCACCAAGCGACATGAACCAACCACGAGGCCGTGCTAGCGCGGTGCCTGCATTGGTGGGGATGTGTTTCAAACGTTCTCTCTCGCACTCGCACAAAACTAATGCGGCGGCTGGAATTGACCCGAGCTGTATACGTGTGCTATATAGGTGTGTTATGTAGGTGTGTTATATATGGGTGTTATATAGTTAAGCTATATAGGTGGTGGACATATGGCTCTGTGTAGGAGAGAGTTTAGATCTCTAGTCTAGGTGTCAAGTTGAGTTAGTATCGGCATATCTCGACGGAACAGGCCGAGGCATTATTTCGCGTCGGGACGTCGCGGAAGCTCTTTAATCTTGGGCGGGCTTAAGTGGCTCGGGATTACCTCATCAAAGTTATGACTGGATCTCGGGCACCGTCGACTAATGCCTATCGGTTCTCGTTATCGTCCCCTGTTGGATTTTCATTAATTTCCGGTACATGAACGGACACCGGTCGAGGACCTGGATCGGTATCCTTCCTTCGGACATTCGCTTAACAACCCTTAACGTCTATTGGGTAGGGGTACATCGATAACATCCTTGATTTAAATATAAAAATTTAGAAAACAAACTCTGTATTACAATTTCGTCAAAAGCTCGAGGAAATTGACAAAAAGAAGCAAACTATGTCAACAAAATAATCATGTCTTGATGACTATTGCAATGATTATTTTTATCGTGAACAGGAAATGATAAAAGGGTCGAAACGATTTTCTCCCGGTTACTGTATTATCGTGCTTGGGCGATACGCACATTCCGTTTTGTTTTCGCCCCCGAAATGAGATTATGACGTTAGACGTTATTACCCCTTCTATGGCGCACCCCCGCCTTTGACGTAAACTACCGGCGTTTCGGCGATACTTTATCGTGCATATAAACATAAAGATTTATCTGTCATTTTTCGTGAATTATTGCCCCTGGCAACTAATATAACTTTCGTCGGGTAAACAAAAATATCGTCGTCGAAGAGTATTAAAAAAGTTTGCTTTACCCCGTTTACGCGTGCCGTAGGTTTATGTGGAGGTGCCTTTCGGCGAATCGATTTGTTCGATTCGTATTCGAGATACGCTATCAATCATAATATAGTGACAAGTTAATTATTAGATGTTTGTCAGGCGTTGAACTATAGGTGTGTAACTTTAAGAACATAAACGGATTGAGTGGTGCAGTGAATAGCGCAACGGTATTATAGCTTTGGATGTCAAGAATGGTATTAATAATCTGACAAATATTCCGTCAGAAATTATTTTATGTTATAGAGATTATTTATATTTATAGAGGTAAAAATTAAATTAAATGTTTACTTTATATTGCGCCCAAATTACACAACGCTATGAACCTAATTAGTTTATGGTCGACAACTATTAGAAAGAATTACACACAAACAATACTTCAGATTTGTATTACACATATTACATATAATATTAATACATACATATTTAACTTGAAAGAAATCGAATGACAAATCGACAAAATTTTCTTAGGTTAGTGTATTTCTATTACCCTTTATAATATCAAAGGTGGATTATTTGTATCACTGTAGAAAATATCGATTTTATTTAGTATTTTCTGGACGTTATTTCCTGCTCGTGGGTTATTTCTTTGAATTATTTTCAGGCTCAAAGCGCGAAAACAATTTTTTGCTAGCCGTTCGAGTTTGCCAGATGGTCAGTGTTGTACACATTTCTGAATAGTACGTCTATAAAAATTAAACTCGTTTCGTGAAATGGTGCTACGTTATATTTTTATGTTCTTACTTTCGATACCACACAACACATCCAAAACAATTTTTTGTTAACAGTGACCGACTTCGAGCAAGCCAGATGGTGAATGTGATGTGTATTTGTTGTTTACACATTTCGCATAAAAATATTTCCTAAACTGATGTTTCGTACTAATATTTAATTGATATACTGTATATTCTGAGATAATGCTGTTGTTAGAGAAGACCTTGTGGGTCAGTTATTTCCATTTCGATTATTGTTAAATTGTCATAGTAGATATAATAAGTATAAATTACTAGAAACCTATAATATTAATAACTATAATAATAATAACTATGATAACTATATATCTATAATTGTATATACCTATATACATACCCATATTGTACAATATGCGGCATTAACTGTCAGTGTTGCTGTTACATGTCTTTCTACGTCGTCAAATGTTTGAATTACTTGCATGTTAATATGCATTATGCTAATAACATAATGTTGTTGATTGAATTTGATATAATATATGTATCATTTCTCACACTTGGAGTACTTTTGAGATACTATCAATCAGAAATGTTTTTGTACTTTGCAGATCAATGATGATATGTACAGAATGATGTTTTGTACTGACATTTCTTGATTGCAACTACATATACTTTGATTTACTAATAAATCCGGTAAAGCTCCCACAAAACTAAATATTAGATGATTCGTAAGAATTTTAAAGTCCGGACGGGGAATCGAATTTGCGAGGGGGGCGGTCGATTGATCATCCCGCCGGGAGGCGGTAGGCAGGGGGTGGTTTGCAAAGATTGACAAGCCGGTCTACACGTCTCATTAATAATATCGACGGTCGCAGCTGCGGCGGCGACGGCGGCGGCGGGCACTCATCTCCTCCACTACCGCCCCACGAGGGGCGGGTTTCGCTTAGGGGATCCGTTGTCTATAAATTGCTATGCGGCGGCTCTCCTCTCTCTTTTCGACTTTGAATTGTAATTAACATTTGGTTCTCCCATTAGTGTAATTAAAGTGCCATTCCATAACCTAGCGGTGGCGGCACCTTATCTTATCGAGGCTCGTCCTGAACGCCGCGGGCCGTCACAACTTCCCCGACGACGATCCTTGGTTTTGTACCACCAAAACATATTTTATCCTCGCGTATGATTTTACATCCACAAAAAAAATACATATCTTTTATCTTACCTCGACAAATTCCAACAATTTTTCTTTAATCCTTTGAAATAATTCGTCCATTGTTCGAGAATCCACGTCTTCTAGCACATAACCCCACTTCTGACATAAGAAAACCATCACCGGGGCGGAACGGACCGCGGAGAGAGAACAGGGGGTAGTTCGTCGTTCTAGAGGAGGCCGGAGTCAGCGGCGTGTGACGTCACGACACCGGGGGCCGCCCGAGACCCGGGGGTCTCCGTTTCCGCGAAGACTTCAACAATGGCTGCTACGAACAAAGGTCTTCGGCTGAGCCCGACTAATGGGATTAACAATGCTGCGGGCCAGGATGTGTGATAGACAAGCCGGGACGACGAGGACAACGGGAGGAAGAAGGGGCGGCAGCGGTCCTAGAGGGTGGCAGAGCCCAAAACTTTTCAAGAACAAAAGTGAAGGCAAGCGTCCGAACACCGCAGAATAGGAATGCGCTAAAAGCAACGGACGTTGTGATAAAAACTGTCCACAGATGATATTCTCATGATTGGTCATCCGCGGATGTAGGCAATCGATTTCTTTCTGCCTTAGGTCGATAGACAAAGAGAGATAAGGACTCAATAGGATGAGGACAACTTAACCATAAAAAAACAAGAATAACCCTCCTCTTTTTAAATTTCCGTTTGTCCATCACAGTTCTCCGCCTCAAAAGTATATTTTGGGCTGGTACACATTGCTGGAGGGAGGCATTACAGTACGATTAAGTATGTTCTTTTGTTTGGACCATAATCTGAACTGGGCGGCTGAACCCGTCCTGAACCGTCAGCTGTGTCTGCGTTTAATACACGTAAAATTAAAATTAGGGGTTGATTTGCATTGGCCGTCCGAACTCGGATGGAGGAAAAAGCGCGAACTTTAAGACCGGATAAACTGATTTCGGCCGAGGGCGAAAAACCGCCTCCTGTTACACACGTACGACGCTGCCGCCACCGTCCAAAATATGTTTTTGCGTCCCCGTCCGCAATTAATTAAGGCATTCCGCTGTTTTTCGGGGCGAAACGCGCGAGCCTGTCCCGCAGTCTAATCCGCCGGAATGATTATCCGGCTTCTGTGGGTACATTACTGCGAATGAAATGGAAATTGCTAAAGTTGTTGCCTTCGGTTTGATCTAGACGTGGGTGTTGCGTGTCGGAGATTTATTTATTTTGCGGAAATATAATAATAATAATCTTAATTTATATTAGTAATGTTAGTAAGGGTAAAGAAATTAGGTTTTCAAACAAAACTGTTTTTCAAATTCTTTACCACTATTTTATTACTTTTTTTCGATAACAAATATGTAGGAAATAACCAAGACAAGGGACTCGATTTACCGAGAATTTTTGCCTCTAGCGTGTGTGTTGTATACGTAAGAGGCCGGAACGTTTGGTAATATAATCAGATCTGATGAGGGCTATTCAGGAGGAAGGAAAGGGTCCACTGGGGACCAAATCGGGTACTGCACAGGAGCAGTGGTTTTCCTCCTACCCTTATGTACGTATATACAGAAGAGGCGGTGGGAGGTGGAAGGCCAAAAGGTGGAACTGGTAAATGAGCGAGTGGCGAGGTTGCAGCCGCTCAGCCACTGCTAATAGCCAATTCAGGACCTTCGATGCCTCGACATGTACACATAAACACCACCAATTAACCGCCGTCTTATTTGGTTCATTCCACACAACCCCACACCGCCAGAGAATGGCATCTAGTTTAATGGTCGACTGGTAGAAAATTGTGAATTAAAGTATGGTGGACTTTGATGATTATTTTTTATTCCACAGGGTGTTAACTCTTCGATTACAAAGATAAAATGTGTTGCAGAAGTAATTATTTTAAAAATTGTATTAATTAGGAAGAATATCGAAGAATTTGTATATAATTTCCTGAAAGAATCATCAAAATCCAGCAGAGATAACAAAAGTTATTAGAGATCAAAGTTTTGTTTAATTTTTAGTTGGCAACAGAAATAGAGAAATCTGACCCGTCTTAAATTTTACGTCACTTCCGGGTAACGTGTATCCATTTGGTCAGACTCCCCATGAGACATTAAATATTTGATGGCGAGTTAGCGTCCCTTCAACGGGCACCCCACTTGCCCACCCCCAGAAACCCTCTTAGACAGGACGATCGCCCTCCTCTATAGACCGAGAGAGTAAACACGACGTGCCCCGATTTCGACGACTGATTTTTAAAATTCCCGACGACGCGTCCCGTGTAAAATCATCTCCGGTTCCCCCCGTAGAAGACAATTCATCTGTGTTTAATCAATGAGAGCGTTCGTATGGCGGCTTTAGAATGGGGGCGGATTGATCCCATAAAAAGATAAAAAGAGACCCACAGCTTGCGAACTACGACTCCAAATAATGTTATTACGATTGTGGGGTATTTGTCGTTCCGAGGTGTAATTCCACTCTGTTGCGCGCAACGCTCTCTAGCGGCTGTTGCCGGCATTTAAAAAGGATCATTGTGTGTACAGGAGGGCGGCTTGCTATTGTCTTTAATGTCACTACGATGCGAGGCTTACACTATAACATCTGTGTTTGATTACTTTTGCTTCTACTGGTTTTAATTTTTAATGTGACGTGGTTTATTTACCTACTACAGCATTGTTTTTAACATAATAATACTACCCAAATTCTGTCTTCAAAACAGTATTCTTTTAAAACAATGGTCTGCATCATTTATAACTCTATTTTGAACCATGAGTATGGAAATCCATCTCATCTCTTCAAATAGAGACAAACACAGAGACGTAGTGCAGACAGACATACGTATAATCCGTGAGTGCGCGTCGAGGTGACGACGGTCCTGGGGCAGAATCGGGAGCCCCTCTCGTAAACGCTATCGGTCCCATGGCAGTCGTACCCTAATGTCATCATCAAGTATATTGCGTTCGTGGCAAACAAACCGCGAACCTCCGGCGAACTGCGGCGCCCCCGCGTCTGCCCCAAACGACATGTGTGGAACCTGTAAACTTAATTAAAGCCAGCCGATGAGTAGGGGCGCTCGCGGCGCCAGGAGAGAGCTGCGCTCGTTCGCGCGACACACATTCCCCAAGGTCGACGCATTTTTTCCGCTATTTCTATATGTACGTCAATATAAAAAAAAACACCCAAAAATATGGATTTTATGGACGGTTTTCTATCCGGAACGGTTGGAATTATGATTGTCGAGGGATTATATCGGACACAGTGTGCACACACACACGTTTAAAACACGTTCTAAACACTGTTTTTATGTTGTGCTGAATAAAGAGGGTGTAAATTCACATAGAACAAATGTCTATTTCTAATAGTTTCTGATTAATGGCACCGTTGTAATCAGCGTGGAAAACTGCATCAGAAACCAATCTTAATTGGATCGGTAGTAGTAATTTTTCAATCATTATCATTTTTCAGCCAAAATTTTCTAAAAACGCGATTTTTTCTAGGTCACGAAATTCGTCAGTCTATGGAGAACAATCCCGTTCGAGGGACGGGTGAGAATGAAAAGGGGGGCGGGGGTTGTCGCACGGTGTGGTGGATTCCCATTTATTTTGCCCCGCGTAAAACCAAAGCCGGAGCCACTTAGGGCTTTCCTACTCAATTCACCTCGCTGATCAGCGCGCCCAGAAATTTCCAGAGAAAGAGCCGCTCCGGCAGTGTTATTATTGACTGTAACGAAGGCAAGGGGCGGTAAGTCACGCGGTAAGTGACACTACCACTGGATGAGATTTATACACAAATCACATGATCGCAATGGTAAATTTTTTTACTTTATCATACGTAGTATGACAAAGTATTGTAATCGTGTCGAAAAAAAAAATTGAGATTTTAGCGGAAATATGTCGTTTTGGGTCACCTGAACATGTTTCACCAAGGTACAAAAAAATGTCTGTGTGTGTGTACCCGTTTTTTGTGGCGACGATTCCGGAGAAACTACTGAAGGTATCGAGACGAAACTTCACATTTAGAAGTTTCGTGACTAAACTTAGAGCTGAAAGAAGTTTTGTCCAAAAGGGCCCAAAGGAACTCGAGGTTTACTCTTATCATTTTTCAACGATTTTGCAAATTAGTCGCTATTTCTGTAATTTCGTCAAAATAGTTAAATAATAAACTATAGTAGAGAAAATTTTGTACAATTTATGTCCATTCCATCTTTTGGAAAAAAAATTAAATCATGGTAAGCGGATGCCCCTTGAACTTCCAAATTGCCCCCCTGAACACGGCTGTATCGTATGATAAAGTCATGTTCCTGGCCACATCAGATTTTTTATTAGATTTTATAAGTCATGATTGAAATAGTGTTTACTTAAATCTCGAAGGTAATCTCGAAGAATTTGGCTGTAATTTACTGAAAGAACCATCAAAATTCGTCAAAGATTACATAACTTTTTAGAGAGCTAAACAATTAACACTTCCGTTCTTATTTTAGTGCATATTTAAGATCGTATACACTGCCATTCACCGGTATTAATAGCATAATCATCACAAATCATTAACATTTGATCATCAGAGCGGTGCAATATAATATTATATAATCTTCTAATCCATAGGTTGTTATTCTAGTGAAGACGTCGAACGTATGTCATTAGATCGGATCTAGACAGTTAGCGCGGATGATACTTATCCGTAGAACGGATGATTACCGATCCGTCGTAAGGACAAGTAGCGACGCAGGTTGTTATTTAAGTACATTACCGGTGATCGTTCGCAATAACCCGGCTATTAAAGAACGGGGGGCGGTTGGGTTATTACCGGGGACAAGGGAAATTATGACATGAGGGGGCGGGACGACAGCCTCATCCCTCCATTATGGGATATTGCTTTCCGAGAAAATCAATTTTTGACCGCATGAAGAAGTTGTAGAAGAATAACATAAGAAATTGTGGAATAATTCCTTTATTGTCTTTTTTTAACCTGTATAACCGAGATGGTGTTCTTGTGGTCAAAGTTTGGAGTACCTTGTGAAAGAGACCAAGGAACTCGGTCTAGTTTTTGCCCACACAGATTCAAATTGACATTGATGCTGTAAAAACATTAATGAACTTTAAAAATATTTCAGATCTGCAAGAACATTGTATTGTAATCTAATAAATATTTTCTTCAGGACTGTTTCAGTAGAACAATTTTACCGATTGAAATTAAGTAATGCATAAATAGAAATAATTACACAGAGAGAATTCTATTCTTGGATATCAAGAAAAATTATTCTTGCCTATATAGTGTAGCCTAAAGAGGATTTTTTTCTATACAAATAATATTTTATTCTAATAAGAATTTCAATATTGTTGTTTCAACGGTTAGTTATTCTTACTATTTAAGACTAAAATTTAGTATGCTTATGTCAAGTATATTTTTCTCTGACGAAAAAAAGTTATACATACTTCAATAAAAACAGTATGGTGAAAAATATACATGCTTCAATGAAAAAAACAGTTTCTTGGCCCAAATGATCTTTCTGCGGATATAGAAACAAGTGATATTCTTCACTCAAAGATATTCGTGTTGTATCGAATAAATGTTTCCCTCTGTCTAGATATAAAATTCACCAGTGTATATTGTCTGAAAGCCGTAGATAAAATTTATTATCTAGTTGCAAACTTTCGTCCGATCATTATAGTATTTTGCCTTCCGTGGAAATCAATTTCAAAGATCTAAGGCAGAAAAAGGCAGCATAAGAACCCCGTCGGAAATTATTACATAATTCACCGACTTCCGGTTAGGCTGGGGAATCAATAGAGTGGGCCCTTTCTTGATCTGCCTAAGCCGGACCCGGTGTAATGGCTTACTTTAACTGTTCATCGGAATCCTTCGGAACTTAATGGACCCAAAATCAATTTAACCCGAAAATATTGCACTTTCGCCCCCGAAACCGGGCCTGCGGCCCATTAGCGTCCCAACAGGGGCTCGCTACGGGATTCTTAGGCACGCATTTTGCCCTACTATACCTCTAGCAACCTCGCCCGCGCTCTGTAAACGTGTAACGCCATTAATCACTGAGCAAATTGCTCTGTTTATAAAGTGCCGACCCGTTCGGATCAACGGCTTTCGACGAAAATGTATGGTTAATGTACTGTGCGTAATTTTTCGTAATTATTGTCAAGTGGAATCTGATTTTAGCCTTAGATTAACAGAAAATTTTAACACAGCTACTGGAAGGACTTCTTTGTTGTTTATACTGGAGGTACTGAATGGACGTTCAATCTGTATATTTATCGGCAAAAAAACTATTCACTGGAATAGTTGTAGTAATAGTGACAACACCTCACTGTACCAGCAGTGAGGTGAGTACTTCTTGAAAAAAATATCAATAATCATTGAAAAAATAAGTGCATACACAAGCAAAACATTTCAATGACACCAACATTAAGAATACAACGTTTTCTGCACCGAAAATATCCACAACATAGGATTATCCTGAAATTACCAACTGAAAAATGCACCACGCTAGAATATATATAAAACCTGGTCGTATAGATCGTGAATATCGTGATATTCCCGGTGTTTTATGAAGCATACGGTCGGTCGTATCTTATTGCCGATTCACAAATTGGCAGTAAGCGGCGACGTGCTGAATATTTCATCGCGTTCGTGTTCTCAGAATGCGGCCAGAGAGCAGTTAAAAGTTATCAAAACGAAAACGGGGAGCCCTCATTGTTAAGTTTGCCGGCATACATGGATGCGACGATTTCGACAAAATGGCTCAATTATCGGTAACTACGGGCGGACCGATTATATTACCGGCCGAGTCGGAAAAAAACGTCAAAATATGTCAAGTGGTCCCGCAATCGAAAACATCGGATAGGAATAAACGACTGGTGATATAAACGATCGTTGATGACAGTTGTTTGGAAGTTGTCAGGTTAATTATTAAGATGTTGTAATTTAGAAATTGGGGTATTTAGTGATTGTGCGTATTAAGAAAGCCCACGTTTACGGAACAAGTTAAAAGGTTCTTTTTTATATCTACTGTAGTTGTCGGTATATAAAAGTTTGGTATGTTTTAATTAACAATAAAGGTACTAGGTTACGTGGATAACGGTGCATTATTAACTGTGTCTTTGAGTTATGTAAGTTCTAAGATATTATAAGATGCAGTGTTTGTTACTATGTAATAATTGGGGATTTCAGCTGCATCCATATTTTGTTCATTGTAATTTGAGATAAATTATATGTGATGCCGGATATGTGAATGGTGATACTGTCTGACCTTTTCACACGCATGGGTATGATTTGTTATATTTTCAACTTAGAAGACTCGTAAATCTTTCTTTTTTATGGCCCAAATCAGTAGGGCCCTTTCGTTAAGTGCTTTGTGTCTTGATATTTTGTGTGTGTGTTATTTGCTTAATTTATAAATTATGGTATCGTGGACCGAGATAGTTTATACATGAGAGGTATAAGTTCAAGACACAAAGATGAAGAGAAAATATTCTGTAGAGAACAGTCGAGATTAACAGCCGACATTCGGCATTCTACTTAAGATGTAGTCTTTTTTCATTTATTTTTATAATGTAACTTAGTGTAGTGTTTTGTGTTTTGTAAATGGTAAGCTGATTATTATTTCCTCCTTTGTGTTTTCACTTCTTTGTATTTTTACGAGAATCTAACAGCTCCTCTAGATGGTAATTTTAAGGATGAATTAAGTGTCTCTTTTATATTTTTTAATCATTCATTTTTATGTTTTTTAATTTAATAAATTTGTTATTTTGTTGAGAAGTGTTTTCCTTTGAATTAAATATCAATATGAGTAGTTTAATTAGTTTTGCCTGCTAAAATGCTGCACTGGTCCCATTGCAAGAACTCACGTGCAGAGCGAGTGTAAGAGCAATAATAGTGGTGGCTTGTGTTTGGGGGGTCGTGGTGTTTGACTTTAAATGTTTTAGAACATTTTTTTGTCATGCACTAATCACATTACAAGAACCCTTCATCCTACTATTACAACTAGAAAGATTACTCCTTTTGGATCATCCAATGTAATCAGATCTAATGTTCAACATCCATATTCATATTTCCAACATCATCTAACCTCACCAGAGGTTGTATCGTTACATCCGATACGTCTGCTAATGGAGGAAAAACGGTTCTATAGGTCCGGACCCGGTTTTCACCAACAATAACATTAGTCAATTTTAGATTGGAAAACTATTAACCAACAGAGTCCATTATACAAGGAAGCCAGGGTGTATTATTAAGCAAATAACGTGTGAGCGCGGAAGGGGGTGAATATGGGGTGGGATGTAAGTCCGGGGCGGCCAGGGACAGGTAGGCAACACTAACACACATACACGTCACCCTCGCACACACACACACACACATATAGAGAGGCGCACGTACGAAGGTCCGCCTGAAACCGAATACAAGCTCCTAGATTTCCGACCTGTGTTTTGGTTTTCGTCCAATTAAAGGCAAACATAAGACAAGTCTGCTTGAATTAACGTGAAACGTTGCTAATTCTCCCTCAAATTATCATCTTCTACGGCTGCCTTGCCAAGTCGAGCGTTCGCCGTTCGGCCTGCAGGTCGCTAGTTGACGGCGGCGAACGCCAGAGGGCGGTACACCACCCCAATACGCACGTACGACGTGCACACAAACACCGATAATTGGAATGGCTTATTTAATTTCTGCTGTCGGTTGGGTGATTCATTAGTTTTTGCATCGGTTGCGTGAGGTTCGTTACGACTTCTTCCTGCGTCGAAGGTCTATTTTTCAGCATCAATAAAGATTTATTATGTTGTGTGTGAGTGTGCTTTTTTTTTTCACGCCATTGCTTCCATGTTGATTCTTTCGTATGAGTTTAGTTTGCAAAAATAGATACAGATATACAGTTATTGCTGGACTATAATCAAATTCGAATTAATAAATCAAATAAAAATTGTAAGTGAACAAAAGTGTGATATAAACACATTTTTTCGCATTTTGATATTACTTGTAACTGGTGTTTCTTTTGGATGGATTTGGAAATAGATGTGCTTCATCTTCATCAGGTCTTTCTTGTTGGTTAATTTGATAGACCAGAATTAAACTCATTTGGTTAGCTTTTATGATATGATCTAAGACATGTTTGATGTCCCCAGAATCCATTGCAATAATTTTGAAAAAATCTGCGTACACAGAGAGAAAAAAAATGTACAATCAAATAAATGTATTTCTTTGCAGATATTTCGTTCAAGGAAAGAATATATATTTGAAACAAATAAGTATTTTTAAATTTAAAAAGAATGATCTGCAAAAATTTTATTTGAAATATTTAAATAAAAAGAAATAGCTTTCACTCAACAAAAAAAAAAACGATTCTTCTACACCAAATGGTTTTCCATGATTTTTTAAATTTAAACGTTTCAATATGTCGACGAGATAATTGAAAAGTTATCAATAAAATAACACATTTTATGGTTCTTCCTAAAACACGAATTAATAACAACCATGTAAAATATTTAAACAAAATACTCGAGGGTATTATTCTCGCTTGGCATTTTTCCATTTTATCAAAAGTTATTTTTCATTTTGCGGAAAAAATAAGCCGCTTTACGCCCGGGGGAACAAAGGCGTATTTTTCGTAAAATATTTAACTGCATTAAGAGGAGTATTTCATCTGGGCTACCCAGTTTCCACCCGTCTCTAACTTTGTTAGAAAACTTTTTCGCGATCAATAAGCTGCGAGGTCCAAATGTTATACAGGCTGTTTATTTATTCACTCTCCGCTTGGGCGTGCTCGTCGCGGATACGACACCGGATAAAATAGTAAACGGAAAACGGCGACAGTTCACAAACTATTCGCATGCACACACAGGACCGTAACCACGCACGATGTATGTACACGATGTTCAAGCGTATCGTATAATAGGTAGGACCGGACCGGGAGAGTTTTATCTATGCGCCTTTGCTAATGCAATTATCTTTGTCCGTGGATAGATTAAAGTTAGGAGAACCCGCGTTTGAATAAATTATTTCTATGTGGCTCTTGCAGAGAATTACACTTGAAACAGACGGCACTAGTTCGGCTAGAACTTTAATTTAATTTATTTATCATAGTTCGTTTTGTGTGTAATTTGAATGTAGAGAGTTTGCATGACGCTAACTTTTCGTTTAGCGATAAAAACCGCATCACATTTTGCCGCCATGATTTAATTATTTAGATCGCTCTTCACGCAGTGAATCAGCATACCGATTTTATTCACATGAAGTGTTCCATTCGCTCGGGCAAACGAGGGAGTCTGTTTTATTAAATTTATATTTAAATGCTGAAAGACTTGCTAATCTTCTTGCTAACCAGAATCACCCACATCGCGCATTCACAAAGATTGCTATGAATGTGCAAGACGCCACAACCTCCATTATTTTCTATGTGTTTGAACAGACTTAATGTAGGCTCAGAGAAATAGGCCAGTATTAACAGTTTTCTTGCAAATTACATTTACCTTCCCATATTCTATACAGAAGTCCACCTAAACCCTATATTAACACAAGCAAATCTCCAATCCCGTGATAAACTCTCCCAGATTTAGAGGTCTCTTTAGGAAACTTGGAATGCCCACTCGAGCTGCATAAAAATTCTCCGGATCACGGGTTCGAAAAGGTCCCAGTCCCTGGTCCTATCCCCGAAACTTCCTCAAACTCACCCTGCAAACTCCCATATTTATGCGTATTCATAATAGCCTCCGGCATCCTATCACCCTATAGGGGATGAATAGAGCTACCCATATGCTTGCCCATACGAGTATAAATGTACTACTGATGTCGCATATATACTAGATATCAAAGAGATGTCCAAAGACGTCTGCGGTCTTCTAATCAGAGTACAAGACGAATTACGCTAATGCACTAGTCGGTAAGGGCGAGCGCTACACGGTTAAGATGTGTCTTGCGGACCTTTGTATACGCCCGGACTGCCAAGATCTATACGCCAGTTGAGAACTGGTCATCAAATTAATGCAAATTGAGAAGTTCCTGATGCCACTCCGCAGGCGGCATTCTTGGAAGAGTACGATATATGCAGAACGCGGATAGTGTATTGAAATTGTATTAGACGGTTTTGTGCATAAGTTATATAACCAAGAATATTGTTCTGAAGTCACAATATCGCAGAAGTAAATAATATATCTTCTGTTCATATCTCGAAAATTAAAACTATGATTTTGATTCTGTTCCCACTCTTATTTTCAAACGCATGTGGGGAAAATACATGATTGTTGACACTGTCGTCCTGGAAATGTGTATTTTATAACAGAAAAGTTGCAGATACAGTTTTGATAACTTTGTTGAAATGCACGCTAATATATATATATATATATATATGTACATATAATGCGAGATATGAAACTTAATCCATACTTAAAGGTCAAACTAAAACTTTTAATTGAGGAAACGTAGTTAACATTTCCAGGAAATTACCATTAACTCTCAGGTTTGTTTTTAATGAAAGGAGAATAAGTGCGTTGCAATTTCTCGTAAACGTTGCAAACATCAATCTGTCCTACAGAATTTATTAATTTTTTTTGTGAAATTTATTGAGATTGTGACGTTAAAAGTTATTTTTTCTTAACTACAACTCAAAAAAATAATTTCAATAAAACAATATGTGACCTCGGATGTGAAAAGGGACCTATCGTGACGCTATCTTCCACGCTATTTTCGCACTTAAGGTCGCTTCCGTTATGACGCACGGTATTTTCGCACGAGAGGTCCCTTTTCGCATCCGCGGTTACATATAATTATTTAGACTGGAGACTTCCGCGGTCCGAATCACTTAGTTCTAGATTTCGCACTCTGTTGCACATGTATATAAACAACTATTGATGTACAACTTCCAGAAGGAATACAGTCAATTATAAACAAACCTGTTATTGCGAAAGTTTTTTCATGATTCACAAGCAGGACATCAATCGATTTTACAGTTCTACAACCTCTGATTACTTAACACTCTCAGCATACAACAAACCCTCGTCGATTTTCGATTTTAGACAGATAAGCCGGCCAAAGTGTATTGTGTCTTAACGCAAGACGCGGGGGGGTTTAAAATCAAAGGATTTCGTGCTAGGTAAGACAGTTTCCCCCTTTCTCTGGTGGTGCGTCTCGAATCCATTTCTGGGGCGACGGGACGTGCGTCTAATCCGTCCGAAAAACGCATTCAGTCAATTTTCGTCAGCAAATATTGGCGCTAATCCGAGCTCTCTCAGCACCAACGCGCGAAGAAACCCGCTTCTTCAGCTCGGCTAAGGGTAGCTACTTCCGACGCTACCCCTAGCGTCGCTTTTCGCATACCTACCCCCGTCACTTATTAAAATAAACCTGACGCCCGCCACCTCATTCTACACTACCCGCATACGCCCGCTAATTAAGAACATCTTCTCTTTGCTTATTTCAATACCGAGTTGGCTTGGATGTATAGCGGACTGGAGGAAAGTTGACACATGCTAGGGTGCAGTCTTAAACGTGTAATTTGGGAAAGTTTAAAACAGGAGGATGGAGTTTCTCTTCATATTATACATCATAATACAGACCAAGAACACCCTTTTCAACAATCTAGACGATTTTTTTTTTCACACGGCAAAGAAATTTGGCAGGATTAACATTTTCACATTTTCACACAATATTCGCAGGTACATCAATTAAATTATCATTGGAGACTTGAAGGCATCTGGTAAAAAACGTCTCGTACTGGCACGCATTGGACTTCGTATAATCGTATATCTGATAATACAAAAGTAGTGTGATAGTATTTACAGTCTAACAATAGGTACGGATGAAAATATTGATAGAGCACAACTACCACAGTATAAATCCTAAGCACGCCATCCCCAATACCACCTAAGGGTGTATATAATCCCCTTGTACACGCCTTACATGCTCTCACACACGTTACAAGCTTAAACATGTTCGACATGGATCATTAGAGAACAGATCGTAGGTCGGTCGGGCATACGAATTCCATTATCTAGTTATTTATAACCACAGGTTGGGATGGCGGCGATAGGAACGATCGTAACAGGAAACCCACCCCCTGTGCTAGATATATATATATGAGCGACCGCATCCCCAATTACCAAGGATTCATTAGCGGAAATCAAGAATCTTCTTTCACTGCCGCCACCATCATCAACATCTCGTCGGTAATGAATATGTAATCCGGTAGCAGACTAAGCAGAATCCTGTTTAGAAGAAGGGAAAACGCGGAAACGTATCCGGAGCGACCGTGGAGGGGATGGTGGCGGTGGAAAAGTTCGTAATTATGAAGGACAGGTTCCTTTATTCGGGCCGCACTGGAAGGTCTGGAAGTTCTACGCTAGACGGTTAGTTTTAAGACTTGAAGGCTTGTGCCGCTGGCTGCTGCTGATGTTGTTGCAGTCTAGAAAGTTTTAAATGTATTATATTTAATTTTGACGGAGCGCGAGCTACTATCAACCAACGTAATGAATTTCCCTATACGACTCACAGGGAACACTGCTGTGGGGAATTATTTTCCAAGCGAAACTAGGAAATGATACACTATTAGCTTTCATTTCGTTCTTGCTTCGCTTATTTAGAATGAAAGATAGCGTAAATAGTAACAACACGTCTGGAAGAAATGCATACGATAGTTTGTCGTCTGATTGCGCATAATGTGCAACATTTGCGGGTTAATTAGAAGACGGGGGGTGGTGTCCACCCCCCGTCTCTCCACGAAAGGGTTGAAGGGGACTACTGCCCCTGGTACGGCGTACCACGGGGTTATTGGTGCTATGCAGCTCCCTCACGTGTCCCATACTGGGCCGCCAAAACATTAAACCAGACCGGTGGCGGTAGCGTTTTATAGGAAGGAAGAGAGGAGAGAAAGAGAGACGGTATCTGGAGGAGATAGAGACGGGAAGAGTCAACCACCGAGATCAATTAACAGCAACCCCATCGCGTTCGGCTTCTTACCCCCGCGATATTAGGATTAAGGGGAGAGACGCAAAGAGAGGACAGAGAGGGTAGAGAGAATACGACCGAAATGAGAAATCCATATGGAGATTGTGAAAGACAAACCCGTGAAAGGCCTTTTGCTTCTTGCTTATTTAAAATGATAAAAAACTTGGTATAGTGTGCCATAATTAAAGATGGTAGAATGACATGGTAGAATCATTCAGAAGCAAGGGCCAAGTTACGCAATAGTTGGAGAAAATCCACAAAACCCAGTGACACCTAAAACAATAAAATTAACCCAAAACCGTCCGCGGGAATCCAATAAAAATCCCTCAAATTGAAATCAGTGGAGGGGGTGAGTGCGCCCCAACGAGTTTAATCGCGTCATAATAGCCACTTACGCGATTTCCACATAATGCGTGAAGGGTCGCCTCTCTCGTGTTGTTTTTCCGCTACTTTCACGCCTCTGTCCGGAGGATGTTAATTTGCAATGTTAAAATATCTCTCTCTCTTGTCCAGGGACGATATTTCCAAACCGGTGACGGGAGAACCGTTGACGGAATCTAGCAGAATATCTCTGCCTGTCTTAGGGCGATAGACGAAGAGAGATAGATTGTTCCGTACGCGGATTAATCCGCGAGGGTTTGGGAATACGAACTGCGCTTTCGTGTTGCCACGGACTTCTGTACGTGCCGGACGACCCCTTTTGCACATTAGATTGTTATTTTAAGCAGTCGGACCGTTGCAAAGACTGTTATTTTAATGATTGGATGCACCAGTGCGGTGTTATTTCAACTCGGTCGTCCGGCACGGATTTTAAGAGGTATGCATACCAAATTGCCATGAAAACTCGTACTGTTAGGTTGTACAATAATAATAATACGAACATACATTCCTATAGACCAACTACTGTATATGCAGTATATGAAGAGGAACCACATGCTAAAAACTGGTGCAAAATTAGTTTTTAGATGGATGACGTTTTACATCTATAGTATAAGGAAAATTTGTGTATATGTACTGTTCGGTGAATATTTGTATTGATCGAAAACTGTTCAAAGTTTGTGCTTCCTTGTTCGGAGTGTGTCTAGGGGTCATTTGGGGACAGAGACAGAGGAAGAAGACGTGCCATGCAAACTTGTGCATGTAGTAATTGGGTCAAAGTTGAAAGAACTGCGCGACATAAAAAAAAACTTTCCGAAAAGTTAATCTCGGTGCTCGTGGACAAAGTTTCTCCAATCGATACTAAGTTCTACCAAGGTTCCATGGCTTCTAGAAAATTTGAAAGATATAACATCTTAGTTTGAACAGATTTTAGTATTGATTGTTACTTCTGTCCTACACATCAATAAAATTTGTATTTTAATGCCAAAATATCCAGAAAACTTTACCTAAATACTATACTGGGAAAGTACTATTCTTATAAATTGTTATGAACGTAAAGTTCGCCCAAGGTCAGGCGATTTGCTGGGATGCGTCACCGAATATCGGGAACTCTCCCGTAATGTTCATTGTTAGGTGGTAATTAATTACTTATAAGCAAATCTCATAAAACCACAAATCAGACCACATTTTGATGTTGTCTGTTCTCAGCGCATAAATCAAATACCTTCTTTTCGTGTAAGAAAACGTAATATTCAAACTTTGCTCGTAACCTTCAATAACAGCAAATGGTGTCGTTCTCGAATAGGGTTTGAAGTAAGGTAGAGTGTGATTTCTGCTCCTCTAAAAACAGATGAAATACGAGTCTTTTTGCTTTCGCCGTCCCTTGCCCGCGCGGGATAAAATATGGATCACCTTACTTTCGTAATTATAAGAAGCCATTCGGGGGTTGCTCACACTACTCTACCGCCGCCGTCGCCGCCACGAGCAGCCGCCACCGCGGCAACCACCCCCGGGGGCCTGAACCGTCCGTCCGCGCGGTGACGGCCCGTAAATTAGCTCCACGGCTGCAATAAACATTCCTCGCATAAATTACCTGCATTTTCGGATTAATTACACACTTCACTAGCGACTCGTGTTCTTACACAACATCTGCCGTCGTATCCCGGGAAATTACGACGCCTCAGCGCCGAGCAAGGAAAAATCACAACCCCTCCTCTAACCTCCCCTATTCATTGTGCTCCATGTTTCCACCACCGCACGCTACTTTGCTACCTTTCCACACCGGAGCAGTGTTGTCAGATTTTTTCAAAAAATAATCTGTAGGCCTCACAGTAGTATAAGAAAAAACGCATCCGTCAAACACAATTCATTTAAAATTTAAACCGTACAGTTGTAAAGCACACCGCGTGTTTATAGATTCAAACAGTACCATTAAAAAAAAGGTCACAAATGCAGCTAAATAATTCAAGCGCGTTTTCCCTATAAAACCATCGACACTTTTAAAGCTCACCGAGTCTCCGCGACCGATTATTCATTGAACCCCAATACACCCCTAAGGGGGTTGGTGGCGGTGGCGAGACGCCAGCGTTACAAAACCAACGTCCTAACCAATGAATTATAAATCGGTAAGTGTATTTGATCAGTCGATCCCGATAACCGCTCATTAAGAGGCATAAAGACCGCACGGTATCGCGGCGGCACGCGAAGAAGAAGAACGGCCCCAAAATTACCCACCACTCGAAAATTAATTACTGAATATTAATAGGGGAAAATGACTGGTTTCGGGACCCCGTGGGGTCAGATGCTCGAACAATCGGAACGGCCTTCGTATACGAAACGCGTTATCTAACCGGTTTGTTTCGTATACGAAGGGCGAGCAACTTTTCGAGCATCTGAGAGCGAAGACTGGCCGTCCTCCTCTCAGAAACTGGAAGGAGGTATGAGCAAGTGAACTAAAACCGGTTGGATGAAAGTATCGATTTGTAATTAGGGATTCGGCCAGAACAGGGAGAGCCTGTGTCCTGAGGACTCTTCGGTATTCGCAGACCGTCCCTTGGCTTTCTAGAAGCTGGCCGAATTGTGTGTGTTTTGTAATTATCGCATGGAAAATTCATGCCGCTCAAGGTTTCGACGAAAAAGCAGCCGACAGTTGCGATTCTGCTTCGGGAAAGGGGATTGGCACGACACACAGTGCATCGACCCAATACAAATGTTGGACAAAAATAGAAAGAGTTGGTAGAATTTTATTTCTAAGGGTGTAATGAAAAGCTGACTTCAAAAATGAATATGGTTTTTGAATACCAGTTATGGGCAACACTGTGCGATAGTCGGCGTCTTCATGAGTGTATATTGCGGCAAGTTGTCAATCCAAATAAACACTATGTAAAGTTTCAATTGAAAGTATCAAACTACATTTAACAAACTACATAATAAATTTAAAAAGGCACTTTAAAACCGTATTGCAGCAGAAGAAGGATTGCGCGGTAAAATAATTTTTAAGTACGGGTCGTATAGCGCCAGCGTGGCTTGGAAAAATGATCGGAGATCGAAGCGACATCTTGCGGTAGTAAACGTTTTACGTCGCAGTGGAACTCTTCCACGGCTTTCATAAAATAATAAAGCTTACTACATCTGTCGCGAATATTGCTCCTATAAAATTGCGCGCAGTTTCGCCCTTATTACGCTACCCCCGAGTAAGAAATTCTCCTTCGATATTGAATCAAAGTTAGTTTCAATTTTTACGATCTTAACTGAATATTTTTCTACTAGATTTCACGTTCAAGTCACAAAATGAATCAATCTCGACTTTATGAATTGCACTGAATATTCTTATAATCTCTAGAAGCTTAATACTGCCTGGGTTTTATTAATTAAGCCGTTGGCCGTCGCCCACCCTTTCTTAAACCAACCCCCCAATCTACGGCCGGGTACAAGAAATATATGTTTACAGTTATGATTTAATGGCAGCATAATCGGCTTCCCTGAGCTCCGCTGTATTACTACCTCCATAGCCACAGCCTAGAGTTGAGAAAACCGCCCCCTACCTTGCAACATAAAAACGACAACGCAATTAATTCACTCCTAACGTGATACTTAATTGCTATTATGAATTCCGATTTTAATTATTCGAAACGATAAATCAAACCAACCAAATTAGGTTGAAAAATAAATAGCTTTTTATGTGTATCATCAAGTAAAATAACTATATCTCGACTAGAATTTATGTTGAGTATCTGGAACGTGTGCAGTTGGAGGTCTAAATAATGTAGGCGTGCAAAACCAAGTTATGATAATATGTCAATACGAGTGTCTGCGGATGCATGATTTATGAGTTATTAAACGGTGATTATGCCAAATTAGTGGGAGGGTTGGGTAATAGATTGTAATTTAGACGGAGAGAGCGTCGAGCGTGCAAGAGGAACCCAGCCGCTCCCAGTCTCTACACCCGTTCACGTACGCTCCGGTATGTTATGTGTATGATGGAATTAGAATCTGGGGTGGATTCGCGCTTAGCAATTTTCCACGAAAATTTAGCGTATCCGTCACTCGCGAGTGAATTATTCCTAATGAGAATTGATTATTTTTAAAGTGATTTGGGGTAATAGGGATATCAGTGTCATCAGTAAGCAATAGGGATTACATCTAGGTTATGCTGTATGAAATAATTTTGAATCAACTAATTTTATAAGAAATTAACTCAGAAATACCAATGATTACTTACTTCTTGTAGATAAGAAAGGTCACTCACCTGAAACAATAAAACAAAATAAAAACTTTCATAGGAACTCACATAATCATGGCGAATTTTTTTATAACAAAAAATCGCTTGTCTTTTAAACGGTTAAAAATGTAACAATCTTATGCTCTGTTGAACGTGCATTTAACAGTTAGATGATTAACTCATATGCTTCGCGTATGGTTAACGCTTTCCGGGTAGAGGGTGCCAAAAAAAAAGCGGACAGCGCGACACTAGGGGGCGTTCGCGAGCAACAGCTGAAAGAATCGGGCGTAAACGAGTCACGATAAATCTTGGCGTGCCCGGTCTGGTTTGCCCTTCTCAGTCATGCCGAATCTGCAACGCAAATCAGCCCATTAAAGTGTTTACCCGCACATATATGCGCCGGAATCAACAAATTATGAATTTTAAATTCGCCATTACGTCTTTTAAATTTCATTATGTGCATTAATATTTATGCGGCGCTTTGTTAATACGGCACTCGAAACGTATATATTAATTTTGAATGAATTAAGGGGGCCGGGCAGGCGAAATTCCCGAAAATATACAGCTTAGTTTTTCAACACCTCGCTGAGAAGGGCTGTAAAAAAAACATTCTATTCTGTTCCTTTTTTTGTTGAATAAGCATGACGTGGACTATTTAATTATTATCTATATTATTAATAGTAATTCGTAATATTTTGATTGCGTGAATGTTTAGAGTTTTGCCTAACTTAAACGATGCTATTGTAACCCATGCATTATTTAAACCGGTAATTTCTTTTGTTGTGTGTAACTTCCTAAGCGAAATTTTGATTAGTAAATTGCTAGGGTTGCTTTAATATTTTATGCGACAAATTACCATTATTTTCAGTCGATAATAGTGGTCCTTATTTTATGTAGAAACTTGGAGAAGTTGTCGAAACTTTATGGATTATGCAGGCCATTGTTTGTAGTCTATTCACCTTTATGATGGTCATATCATACATTTGGTAAATAAACTTATTGTTATAAAGAAAGAAGCACCTCCTCTATACCTACACAGAGGGAAAATTTTCGATACAACACGAATATCTTTGAGTGAAGAATATTACTTGTTTCTATAGCCGCAGAAAGATCATTTGGTTGGTACAAGTAAAATACAAAAGTCTCAGAGTAAGAATATGATTTTCTTGATGTTCCAAGTGTTACGTTTTCTTGTTGAAAGTATGAAGGAACTGCTTGAAAGAAATTACGTCTGTTTTAAGCGATACGTACGTATACTTTTGGGTCAAAAAACTGTTTGTTAGTTGAAGAATGTATATTTTTCACCCAATAAAATATTGTTGTTGTTGTAAACGAACGTCTTACCCTTTTTTGTATGTAGAAGAATAACACTTTCTTCGTCAGAGTAAAATATACTCAACACGAACATACTAAACTCCTAAACCGGAAGAATAACTAGCCGTTGAAATAACTACATATATTGAAATACTTATGACAATAAAATATTATTTAGATAGCAAAAATATCCTCTTCATGCTACACTATATGCGCAAGAATAATTTTTCTTGATATCCAAGAATAGAGTTCTCTCTGTGTATGATCACTTATATCTTGTCGTATGAAACATGGTTCTTTATGTTCAACAATATTTACGACTACCCCCCCCCCCCCAAAAAAAAAAAAACGCACCAAACAACAACCAACGGAAATATCCCTAATAAAGAATATCCCGTCCATTTCACTCGTTAGCGAAATTAGCGGACGTATTTATTGCATTAAGGACAACGCAGGAAGCGAAGAAAACAAGAGAGAATCTAATCAAGGGCTGAACGTCGACTATGAACAATCGCATGTCATATTAACGGCGACTAGATCTGGCATATGGTGCGTGTATCCCGTCGTTCCGAATTCGGCGGCGTCTAGGCGCTCACTGACGCACGATTTATTCTGTTCTGCGATGCCTTACGGCCTCACGCACCGCTGCAGTCCGCCGGAACACGCACACGCCACACTCGATTGCGTCCCAATATACCAGCACATGTACGACGTCGTCGCAACCCTGTAATATATATTACGTATTGGTAGGAATGGGCCCCCGTTCCCTATATGCTAGTTTCGGGGAAATTTTAGGGGAACCTGTTCAACGGAACGATTGTGATATTTATCGTGGGGAAGAAGAGTTATAAAGGGGATGGGGGCGGGAAAAAGGGGTTAGGTGGGGTAAAATTGGCGATGTTGGATCAAATATAGGCGAGTATTGTTGAAATCGACGTATTTCTTGTTGGCATTAGGTAACAAGTGATGGCACAATAACATGCTGAATGCAGATATAACAAAAACTTTCCGTTAAATGTATAGCTTAGCTAAAATGTCTTTTTTTATGCAGTTTAGATGATCAAGCTTTGTATAATCACGTGCGGTACTTATTTAATCCACTCTTATTATCATAAGAATTTCAGTTATTCCAGTTTAAGAGTTTAGTATGTTTATGTTGAGTATATTTTGCTCTGACGAAGAAAATGTTATACTTCTACATATAAAAGGAGTAAGACGTTAGCTTTACAACAACAACATGTTGTTAGGTGAAAAATATACATTCTTTAGCGAACAAACAATTTCTTGACCCAAAAGTATACGTACGTATCGCTTAAAACAGACTTAATTCCTTTCAAGCAGTTCCTTCATACTTAAAACAAGAAAACGTAATACTTGGAACATAAAGAAAATCATATTCTTTTGTATTTTACTTGAACCAACCAAATGATCTTTCTGCGGATATAGAAACAAGTGATAAGGAAAACTGGTGCAATCGGGCTTTAGTCACACAAAAAGCTTCAACCGCCATTATGCAAAAAGCTCATCTAGACGACTGCTACCATTACAGCAACATTTTCCGAAAAGAAATTAGTAATTAAACCATAGCTAACTACCGGTCACCCGCCTTTTCGTTATTCATGAACATCCTAAATAATGCACGCTGCGGATATGAAAGTTCTAGCGCATTGTCCGTCCAACTTATTCCTTCGGGTGTGTCTGCATAATTCAACCCGGTACGCATGGCATATGTCCGACTCACTACTGGAGTGAGGACTCCACTTCGCGAGTAGGAGGAGTCGAGAAAAACTCAACTTTTCTAGCACGTCTACCACACAGTGGGTATGTTTCATACGTCAGTGCTTAACCATGCTGAACATGACCTCGGACTGATAGATGTTAATTAAAAAAGTCACCTGTTACAGGGTTATATTTATATTTTATCGGGATTTTCCTTTCCAATGGAATGGAGACACGCACTTCTTATTTTGTCGGTGTGTGTGTGTGTGTGTACGTCACAGCTGCCTTTCGTGTGATGTATGCTTCCGTAATAATAGTAATACTTGATGGTACACCAGGATAAAAATGACGTGAGGGCATTTTTCTGTTTGAAAATTACACAAGTACACTTTCCTTTCGCTTATTCGAGCCGATATGGATGGCACGCACAACGGTTAGAGCGCAATTCTTATTGTAATTAGTGGTATTTGTTATAATTTTCTCCTTTTGAAATGTGCACTTGTAAATTTAATACTTTCACATTATAAATAGAACATTTCTGTGAATATGTCCACAAAATATTCCAGCTATACGAATGTTGTCGTATAGTACCAGGGCAAATCAATACAGTGCTCAACTTTCGGGAAAGTTGCCTACTATTTCCAATAGTCGCGGATTGGTATATTGTGGGGAAATTGAAGGTTCTTGCGGATCGGGCTTTATTGCCTCTTATACGTAATGGACGTGAGAAGAATTTGATTGAGAATTGGCATCGGACCAAGTCACGCCATCCACGATTATTGTAGCACCACCCGAAACCTATAAAGCGGGCCGTTCCATTGATTTAAATTGGCGAGGATAACCATTCTCGAGTCGCGGTATAAACGAGATAATTGGAGAAAATTTTCGGCTATCAGAATGTTCTCTTCTGATGTAATAGCTCTCTAGAAGAGTTATATTGATGAAATTATCGTTATTAGAATAAACATTGCTTATTAAATTTATAAAACTAAATTCGCACTATTACAGGAAAAAAACTCTCTCTAACGAGAAGGTGGCATTCATAGATAATCAATCAGAACCCAACTAGCAAAAGCGCAAAATGCATTAAGGAATTAATTGCCATTTTGGGTGCTATTTATCACCCTGTAATTCGGTGTTTACGTCGTTCTCCGAGGCGAAAACAAACTACGCTATCCGGTAAAAACGGACGAATAAAAATAGCCCTGCGCTCAGTTCCTGTCTCTAATAGTAGCACCAGACGACTAATTGATACGAATTAACCTCTGCGGGTGTCGTGTCTGCCCGTCGGATAATGCAACTAACAGGATCACGCTCCGGAGTCACTATTTTACGCGACGTCCTGCTCCTAGTAGTCGACGGCGGCGCGGCGTCTACACGCTAATCCAATAACCGGGCGAGGACAATTAAATGCACTTCTGGGCGAACGGGTTGCCCGTAAAAACGTCCCTAATCGAATCTAGACCGTAGTCCCGTATGTCCTACAGGAACACTGGCTCGACTTCGGGGACCACCAGACGTGGAACACGGTATAGACCGCATCGTGTGCGGTCGTTTCGGGTTGAGAATCGCACCGACGGAAATCCTATTTAGAAAATCACGATTGTTACTTTAAAGCACGATGGAAAGGCAGCTCGATTCGGGGCTGTTGTTGCTGCGTGTAACTGGGATTTTCATATGTGCATTATTGGCGGAGGAGCCGGAACGTACGAAATGCATAGGAAAATCAATATCGTTTCAGTTAATGCCGTATCTCAGCGGTAAAATTTTGAGTTGATTCTTTTAAAAATGAAAGATAAGACAATTTATTTATTATTGGGACTACCTGCTGTCTTATTGCATCTTGTTTTTGCGAATTAAATCCTTTCTAGTCATAAAATACAACATCCCTGACCTAAGGCTAAGGATTCTAGGCAATTAAATTATTATCTGTAATAAATTACAATATTCCTGGTCAAAAATATGTTTATACATATATTATATAGGGTGTTCAGAAATTGGCGGAAAAGCTACACGTAGCGATATTCTTCGTTTGGTTCTACAGAGAAAATCTAAATCTTCAAATGTTGTAGGATGCTTCATACGTCTTCAAGAGGTTCTCAAAGTTCGCCTAATTTGTCCATAAATAAACACTAATATTCAATATCTGTTGTAAAAATAGCTATAATTTATAATAAAAAGAATTTTTGAAACTAGCTTGTTTGTTTTCTTTTTGTTTTTCTTTAGCTTTAAAGTTCGTTGTTTTCATTATCATACCTTCACAAAAAAAAAACACATTTGGCAACGTAGTGCAACAGGTTTGTAATTTTGACATTTTAATGTCATTCAGAAATATTATGGTACCTACTATACAGTAGTATACAAATACCATGTTCCCACATACTTACGTTTCTTTTAAGTGTTTCCTAAAACCATACGAAGCGTGATACAACATTTCAACATTAAGATTTTCGCATTAGAATCGAAGAATAGAAACGAAGAATATCGCTACGTGTATCCACATACTGTGGTATGTGGAAAGACAGATATTTTGGTAAGCAATAGTCCTTTTACTTTACCCGATCAGTTTGATTTACTGACAAAGATTTATAATCCGATCATAAGGATAAAAAATATTTGTTTTTGAATGTGTTTTATAGTACCTACTATTATTTAAAATTAACTATGAAATGCGTGTAGTAGAAAGAGTTTTTCTTGCTAGTCTGTACAAACAAGGGGCAAGTATTTGATTTAACTATCATTAACATTTAGATTTAGATATTTTTATAACCCTTTTAGACATTTTTATAAGTCGAATTAATTTGTAATTGTCTACAATATTTATTTTTATCTACTCAACGAAACACGATAAAATAAAAAAGATTTCTCTTTTTTTTTCACGGTAACTGGTACTCAAAAACCATATTCATTTTTGAAGTCAGCTTGTCCTTACACCCTTAGAAATAAACAGGGTGTTTTAAGCTTGAACTATTGAGGCGTTTTTTCTTCTTGTGGTACAAGAAGTTGTCCGAGATACTTTTTCCTTATTTCAATTTCAAAACATCCAGGGAGTTATAGAAATAATTATTGTAAATCTTGTACTATGTAGCAAGAATTTCAAAGAATTTGTCTATTATTTGCTGAAAGATTCAAGAAGATCCACCAAAAATTGCACAAGTTGTTGGAGATCTAAATTTGATAAATTTTTAGTTGGGGGATTTTGTGCGTTCTTAGGAGTGGTTGGCTGGTAACACTGATCTACTTGCATGTGTGGTTGCATATATGACAGTTACAGCGCATGCGCGTTTACACACATCACGTAGGTCCATTCACATTGCATATTAGAATTTATAGCGTCGAAACCAACTTCTGATCAACGTAGACAAAATTAAGGTTTTTAAAAATAAGTCAGAAATCTAGATAACTTTGATGATCCATTTTGTATGATCACTTACGTGGTTGAGTAGCGAGTCAAGTAAAAACAACAAGAAGACACCACAACGACGTCCAATCAGGTGTCACAGAATTCTAACCTCAATTTAAACAGTTTATAGTATCATAAAAACCCGACGGACGGATAGTCTTTGGTGCGAAAGTCTTTGATTTGAGGAACCAGCGAGCACTACAAGGAACGATATTTAAGTAATTATTGGGGACAGACAGACAGTAGGCCCAAAGAATTGTCACTGATTGCGGGGGCAACCATGGAACCGGACCTCGCGGTCGCGAGACGGTCACCACTCCTGGTGCGCGCAGATGAAGTGGGAGACGGCGGCGGCGACGGCGGCGGCACCTCCCTCCCAAGAAAAAGAAACGAGAAACTTTCGCCCCAAGCAAAGTCGTAAACTCCGGAGGACCCACGCTATCGATCCACAAAACTTAAATACTTAAAACTTCGGCCCCAGAAAGTTTAAAAAGGAGGAGAAGTTGACTTCAACCTACCTGGTAATTCCCACTCAAGATGTGCGGAAGAATTTTCTATCAACGTCTTCTTCTAAGAACGCCTACTTCTATGGACGTCGTCTTCAGAGGGTGTACGAGGACTCAACATGCACCGGGTCTTCGTAGGGGACGAGGAGACGGGCCGATGGAACACGAGCGGTACCGAGGGCGTGGTGGACTTACGTATACTCATAGAGGAGCACTCATACAGTCTCTCTCGGAGGCAGACGCGGGATGGACGTTGGGTTGGCACGCCCGCTGCGAGCGACAAGGACCACAAGCAGCAGCGTCCAGGATCCAATCGATGCCTCCTGTCTAGCTGAGAGCGAGAGAAGAAGACGACGGTAACGGCGGCGACGGCGGAGTGCAGGCCACTTGCACCGCCACCAGACGAATTGCCGGCCGCGCCGCCTGTTACCTACAAGAGGATAGGGGTAGGTGAGTGGGTGGGCAACAACCCCCCTCGTGCGAACTTCGCTACAGTTGCTACAACGTTCGGCCATTTGTACCAGGAGAACCCGAGATCTCAAATTGCTAAATATGCTTGCTGCTCCTGATACTGTGTGTAGCTAATGACCGATATAACGAAAAAATGGATTTAAAATTTTAGATCTTGGATCTAAGATAACTGTTTTACAACCAAATTACTTCTATGTGAATATTTCCGTTTTTGACTTCTAGAAGCGGTTCTAGAAGTATTGCGCAGGCGTACTGAGCATATTGGTTTCATTACAACTGGTTCTGACCTTTGTACTTTTGCTAGAAGGTTATAAGATCTAAACTCTGTCTACGACAAAATGTCAAACCTACTGACAATTTGTTGCTCTGCCACCAAAGTACAAAATATTAAAAAACATACAGCGATACCATCAAAACCCCGCAAAAAAGACCACGAAAAAACGCCTGCAAAGGACTCTCTGTTCCGCGAAGCGTTAAAAACTCCTCTAAAAAGTTAATTAGGTTGTCGCAGACCCCAATCCTCGCGTCCGCATCGTCGGCGTTTTAATTTCTGGCCGTCCGTCCGTCGCACTTTTGCAGACGTCCGTCGCGACAGCGACGCATGTACGGGACGGATGAAAGGGCGCCTGAAATCCACTCATGAGATGGATAATGAAGAAGAAGCCTTGACTCTTCGACTGCCGTAACGGCGGCCATAGACGCCGGACGGCTTCATCGGCCAGATTCTGCTAATCCTCTTAATAGATTCTGTTGAAGGCGCGCGTATGACGTTGGTGCGCTGAACCCTTTCGGCTTAGCTTTGTTAACACAAGATCGTATAAGTCAGTGGAGAGAACGGGGGCGAGTGAGTGGATGGCATCAGGCAGTGGCGTACGACCCCCCAGAGAGAGACCTTCACCTTACGTTATGTTTGAATTCATAAGGGCAATTTTTGCATAATGATAATATAATATAATAATCATTTGTATTGTCCAGCTGGGTACCATAAAAAGATAATTAATAGAATTATATTGATTATGGTTTGCTGTGAAATGGGAAGAAATGGGAGAAAAGTTAGTGTGGGTACCAAGCTTATTCTTTGAATTTTGCTATAACATCACGTACGCCACTGGTTCGAGAGCTTTGGAGGAGGGTTGATGGTTGGGCCGGTTTTGCCGACCGAAGCGAGGGGTCGCCTCTTAATTGATAAATAGCCTAGTAGACATTCAATTATAAAACGGGCTGAAATTTTGACAAAACGCCCGCCGAGCCGAACTGAACCGGGCCCGGCTACCGGGCCGTCCGCGCGCTCGCCTGCCGATTGCTGCGACTGCTGCGGGAAATAATGCCCCGAAAATGAATAGCGTTTTAATCAAGGGCGGCCGGGGTAATGAAGACGACGCTTTTGCCTCCGCGACGTTTGTATGGATGGGCGGCGTACCGAATAATTAATATTTCTGGAATTCCAATTATATAAATATAATCTTTGCTGTGCATAATTTTCGGTATTAGTTTCGAATTATTTTTTTTTCTTATAATCATTATAATTCATTCATAATCGTTGAGGGAATGTTGGTGATTCTTTCAGAATGTTATAAACAGATTAATTTTCCAATACAATGCCGCTAATTAATTAATATGCTAATTTTCGAAAAAGACACAAGTGTTTTTAAATCTTGCACTTTTAACTATGAAAACTTGTACTTTTTTATAAATTTGGCATACGTATTTAGATTGACAACCGAAACTGGCAAATGTTACATGCATTTTCTCAATGATTCACCCTATTGAGAAAATTAAAGGCATAGACAACAAAAACATCATGTTATATACACTAAATGAGTTATAAAAGTTATTCTTTTAAAAACTATTTTAGTAAGGAAGAGCGTGTCTATAGTTTGCTAAAAAAATCATCAAAATTCTCCAAAAACTGCAAGATTGTTACTGGAAATAAAAACGTAAGGTAAATTTAACCAGACAAATTTAAGAATAGAAAAATTTAACCAAACAATTTCAAGAATAGGAAAAAACAGATAAACTGAAAGCAGCAACATGGCAATGATAAGACTAAACTCAATAATATAGGAACTAAACAAAAATTAGTGTCTATATATGATGATCTGATCCTAAGATAGAACCGAAGCTAGAAGATAGACCGAAGCTGGCATGCTTACAATTTTATCATGTAAGCAAAAGATGGGAACCTCAAAGTAAAATAGAAATACTAGAGACTTTTTTTAACTTTAACTAAACAGTTTAACACGCTTCTAATATAAAATTGACCACGATATTTATAAAAATCAGGAAATTAATAAGGAATTTATTACAGTCCCCTACTCGTACACAGCCAAATATCTTGGCATGCGGCTGGACGCCAAGCTTCACTGGAAAGCACAAGTGCAAAAGAAACGCAAAGAATTGGACATTAAATATATAAAACCACGTACAGGCTTAGAGAAAGTTAGAGCTTTGTCAATAGATAATAAGTTTCTTATAATATAAGACTTATATACAATCAAATGGACACAAATGCAAGACTCTTCCACAGAAACTTGTTTGGACCTATGGTATTCAATTGTGGGGCTGTACTAGACCAATTAACGTATATGTGACTAGAGCAGAGCAAAGCATCAACATCAAGACAAGTAAAATCAATAAAAATGTGTTGCGTTATTAGTAATGTACATATACCAAATTTAAAAAAAAGTTAAAATAAAAAAAATGATGTAGAATATAAAATTTAGCGATGTATTTTAGGACCTTTCGACATAGAACCTTCCAGGACAATAACTGACTCACGAAGTGAACGCTGCGAAGGACCTGGAGAAGTGTCGTCCGGAAGGGAGTCAGTCCATGGCGCAATCGCCAACCCTTCCCGCACTTCTCTGGACGCTTCGTCCCATATTCCACGCCTCCATCGCGAGGCTTAAAAACTTTTTTCGATCCTTTTTCCGACGGAGAGAGCGAACGAGCGCCAGTCAAGGCGAAACTTTTTCGCTCCCGCTTCTCCGAGGCCCGGGCTTTTCTTCGTCCTCTTCGTCGTTTTTCCAGGATCAACCCCCGCCCTGCGACGCCCACGTTTCGTCTCTCCGTTCACGTCGCAACACGTACAAAGGACGCAGCTAGTTGAACGCGAACGTGTGTATGACCGAGCATAAATATCGAACGGCTAATTTGGGCAAATATTTACAAGGGGGTCGCGAGATACGGTGCGGTTACGGGTTTTGTTCCTTGCGAAGGTATACTGGAAAATCGCGAGGATATTTATGGATAGATAAGCGGGTTTGTTAGATTATGTGGGTTGCTTTATAAAATGTAAACACGTTTTTAACGTGGGCTGGTTGTAAGTTTTTAATTGTTTGGTAATTTTGTAAATATGTGTATTTTAGATAAATACAGCTTTTCAGGAAAAAAACTGACCTATTCGAACGAGAGAACTGAAAGCAGTACCACTTTTTATAGGCTTTATGACAATATACTATATGATAAGATTTTCAGAAAATATATATTATACTACTGGTTAATTAATGTTCTAACGGTACGTATAGTAGAAAATGCTCTAACAAATAAAACTTAACTTTAGCAAATTATTGTTCTATATATTCCTACAAATAATTTAAAACTTAAAAACTAGTTCTAAAATGTATCAGAATGTATAGCAATTTATATTTAGCTTTGATTATATTCAGCAAATTTCCTAATTTAATTATAGAATAACATCATTTGGTAATACATATTCAAAGCTATAGTTTTAATTTTGAATTTCTTCCGTCATTACTTTTAGCGTCTTTGCGAGAACGCCTGTAGAAATCTGAGAATCTCACTTTGGAATTCTCGGCATTTATCAACGACAATCTCATGATTTGAAAATTCTATGTATTGATCTTTAGACTGTAGATTGTAGATAATCTGTGTCCAAAACTGTGTCGATTTGTCATTGAATTGCCCAGTTTGGTAGATTTGCTAATGGTCTGCTAAAACGATTACTAAAATTTGTATTACTTTTATTACGAATCCACAACCTTTGTAGCTGTGATTGGTAACTGACAGATTTTGATAAACGTCAGTGGCCACTGAGATGACATGACATTGTATTATTCTATGACTGACGTTAGGTTCAGAAAAGATACCATTTCCAGAAAATAAAATTTGTTTGAGTTTTTGAGGGATAATTATAACTTTCTTACCATTCTTTAGAGCCTAGATCACCAAAATTATATGTGGAGTACTCACCTAGAAAAGAAGAAAATACAATTAGAATGTGAATGCATCGCTTAGGCAATTTGAATACAAATAAAATGCTAATAAAGCACAAAAATCTCCCATTTTCAACAATTTAACAATTTTATCGTAGCAATAGTTCCCCATTATGTATGGTGTAACAGGTTTGAGTACACCAGTTTTGAGGGATAGTAGATGTTGAAGCAAGGATTAATCAATCCTGTAGATTCTCCATAATAGCTGAGGTATCAAACAACAAGCAGTTTCGTTAATCATTAAATAGCAAGAAAATACACAAATAACAATAAAGTAATAAATAACAAAATATCCACAACTTTGATCTTCGATATTTGACACAAGAAGTTGAGTTGAGCAAAACCTATAATCCTTCAAAATTTGTGTATCTATTATACACATTAAAAAACATTTTCCACAAAAAAAAACTATACGTCAACGTCAACTAGAAATACATACAAAAACAATTAACCACACACAACCCTTAAAACGCTCTAATTCACCCTCCCACAAAGAAGTCCACAACTTATTTTTCTCCGCGACATCTTTAATTCAGTGGCATCCCAACCGCCAGCCTCTTAATCCCAGGGTATTTGAGCAGTGTCTCGAGGTGTTTAAGTTTTCGTTTGATCCGGGTCTCTCCGCTCGCAAACCAAGGTAAATCCTTGCTTAGCCTTGAGAGAGAGCAGACCCTCCGGTTTTTTTTTTTCGCTCAGATTTATGTACGCAATCGGACAGAGTAACAAGTCCGCCCTGGTCTGGGGACCATAACTCAACGTCAGTCGCCGCGATATGTATCAAAAAAAGACGGAAACTGCGGGGGCGAGTTCAAATAAAGATCCGGGGACTTATTTTTCCCGTGATCGGCGCCGTGATTTAGGAGACAGCCCGCGCCGAGGTGCGACCGTGTTTGGCCCGCGCGGGAATGCCAAATAAATCGACGCCGGCGACCCCACTGCATGTCGACGGTGCAAGGGTGAGACCTTAATGTAATTGAAGTCGCAGATAGGTGACACACTTTCAAACGATTATCAAGCATTGGGCGGGGATAAAGATTCATGGTGTTATGTCCTGAAACGATTAATTTGTTTTGTGTCGTCTGGAATCGATAAATCAGATATATTGGAGTGGCACCCAACGAAATTTCCGACGTATTTTATAAAATAGATAAATTAATAATACTTTAGGGCTTCATATAACATCAATAGAGATACATAACTTTGAAAATTTTAAATCTGTTATCCATAATTCTCATTCTGCCTGATTTCCGACCTCCCAGGCTCACACACGAACTTCTCGGCGTTACACGTGAGAAGGGTTGTCCCGCGGCCATGGTAACAGATACGCAACAACTCGTCAAGTGTTAAGACGGCCTTAATGAAGCCCTAGCTTTAATATACTCGCTATTATCTCCAGATAAAAGTGTATATCTGGCGCGCGTGTGGCGGCTGGAGAGGCAGTATCGCAAATACCGCCCACGAAACGCGGCCGCCCCCCGCCGACAAAGGATTTAAGCCGCCCCTCGCAACCCCGAGGGCCTACTCTGTTAAACGCCCGATAAAACACATTTGAACGCAAAAATATACACGCTTATCTTCAACGGGATTTATTACACTTTGCGACGAGTTATATTTTGAGTTTTGCGACGGCTTTTGCTGCCAGGAACTGAGTGGGTAATTGATTTGAGTGCTAGGGGTTGCTAATAATCATTATTATGAATCGGGAAATAAATGAAGATGTATTATGTAGTATGTATGTGTGTATGTCTGTGAATGTGAGACCGCCCAAACGGTACACCGGATTGGGCTGAAATGTAGTATACATTTGTAGAATTACCAAGGGATGAACTGTCTTCGTTTTGGTGATAATGGGACATCCGGAACTTGTACTTATTTCTCTACTATCAGCCTTGTATATAAACAGCAAAATTGTGAAACACTTACCAAGGAAATATTTACCCAAAGAAAACTAAACATCGTAGTCCATATTTCACCATCACGCATCACTGAAGCACTAAACATTGTCATTAACCACTTATTTTAATTCAGTAATAGGAACTTTATGAACATTTAAACGAAAACCACAAATTACGCGACGAATTACCCGGTCAAAAATTCAAACTGCAGGTCAGTATTTTCACGACACACACACACACAAAGAGACACACACACAGCACGCGCGCGAACATCTGGTTTAGGAATGCGTTTCTTCTAGAGTGGGGGGTTATTGTTGCTGCGGTGAGAGCATAGCTGTGCTGCTTTCGACTGATAAGTTTTCCTTGCCGTAATGGGTAATACAAAATTGCAATTCATTTCGTCGAACTTTGAAAAATTATGATGAGAGAACCACAATAGACTGAAGGCTGTAATTTTCAGAATTAATTAACGAATCTATCTTTCAATCAAAGCTATACCTAAATAATGTTTATTTCATCAACTCTGTTTGTGGTGTTGCATAATATGAAATCAAAACATATGAAATGTGCTCATTGATTATTTCTCTAAAATGCAAAAAATTGTCGGAACTGAACCAAAGTTCAGATTTTCACCAAAAACAATATAGTTCGTCCTCTGCTGTTCGTAGACATACGTACGGACATTTTCCAAATAAATTATTGCAAATGGATTCATGGGAATTCAAAACGCGTTAAAACAGAGAACTAGGAAAACCCAGCTTCCTAAAGGGTTGCAAATAGTGACCGATTCGTGTCATATTCTTACAAAACCCGTACATCCTTGAAAAGGATGTACATCCTTGAAAAGGATATGTATCGAACTAATCGGAAATTCCAATAAATCTTATACCTTCTTTCGCATAGCCTTTGTCCCGTTTTGTCTTTTATCGTAGTCTCGATTCTGGATTGAGGCGGTCCAACTCGATCCCCCGTATAATTAAAACCGGTTCTGATCTTCTTCCCCTTGAGAGGGCGCTGCTCGCGTTCGATTCCGTAGAAACGTCACCGCGTGCGTTTCATCCGTTTCGTCTTTCCCGTCTCTACTCCGCCGTCTCAAACAGAAAACTATTAGACGACGACGGATCTTTGTATCCTCGCGGAATGACTAGAATTCCATTTTAGATTAAATTATAGCGATCTTTGATCGCTTCTCTCCGTGCCAACCGACGGGACCTTCTAGATTCCTTTCTCGGTACGTCGTCGTCGTCGTCGTGGTGGCGGATTTCAATTTTAATGTCAACTCCTTTTACATCAAACATGACAAACTTCGAGCCAGCTTTCGAAGTTTATAAGTTGGGCATATAGAATTTCGCAGTGAATTATTATTATCGGTGAGCAGGATGCCATCTAGCGGGTATATGGGGTAGCGAGGTACGTTTTGGCACGTTTTGGATCTAATGGGATACAAGTTGTGAATTATTGTATCGTACGCTATTAAATAAATATAATAATAATGTGAATTTTGAAAAAATAAGTGTACTCAGATGTGCAGGAAACTTGTATAACATGGTTACGAAACACACTTTACGAAACCGCTAGAAAAACAACAACAACCCGAACTAATCACCGGTAATACAAGCACGTTAACGTAACAGGTTTCGTGCGGACCACGCCATAGACCACGGGAACAAAGGGCACGAAGTCCCTTACATCATCAAGCAATCTGATTTTGATCCGGTACGGTCGTCGGACCTTCCAATTACGAAATCAGCGGTGCACTATCGCGACGGATAATCGGGTCCGTTCATGTCGTCATGCGTCTGCGAAACACGTCCCCATTCGTCCGTATCTGGACACCGCATCTACACGACAATTCTGGGAAAAGGAGCATGCCATTCGGGTATTGCACGTGACTGAACGATATACTAAAGTTAAGAACAGAGGTTATGATGGAATGGGAATTGAAGCCACGTGCTGATATTTGAGCGAATACTCATCAGTTGTTAATAAGAATGATGATTTGTACGTTTATTTCTAAAACACCATAATCACTTCACCTCAAAAGAATGTCTTGCATGACTTCAGAGAAATCTCGAGAATCGACTAATATTCCTACTAATATTGAGTTTTAAACAGACATATACAAAAGCCTGTACTGCTAGATTGTCAATTTCCACCTCTATGTGTTGGTGTCAAGCCTTGAGTAAATCCCGCTCGTGTATGGACGCCTTTACTCCACTATAGTTGCCTGTACCTTTTTTACCCAAGTTTCTTCATTACTTTGATTCCTTTTAGCACAACTTACGCAAACTCGAATAGTAGTACATCCTCGCCCATACGAACAGCAAGGGAAAAAAGCTAAAAACTCCTAGTAAAAACAATCTCAGGTTGGTCCATGACCCAGACGCGATCGGATACCATTCCTCCTCCTCCAGGGGCAATAAAATCGCGCCCGGTCTATTAGGAAAGTTCCGAAAAAGAAGGAAAAAAGGGTCGTCGCGTGGCTCAGAAGGCAGATGCGATAGTAAAACGCTGTTAGCGTGCCATCAATCGCGAACGATTCTCCGCCGATAAATAAGAAGGAGAAAGAGGCGAGGCGCGCCGGAGTCTGGAGAGAAATAAAGAGGAATTGGAGCCGTAAATCAGGGCCCCCGGTGGCCCGACGCCCGCCGCCGCGATTGTTCGTCCCCAAAAGACGATGTTATTGTTGTTTGTGCGTGTCCTGCTTCGCAGATAGTACCAATGGAGACATCTATATGAGTTTGCCGATCATGCGGTTTCGGATTATCTCGATGGACATGATCGGGTAGCAGGGGACGAGACTGATAAGGACCGTTGGGTTAATTATATATGATCCTGGATGAGGATATCGATGTTGATACGAGAGTGCTTTGAGAAGAATGGAGGGTATCTCTAAATGATCTTAATGCCAGCTTGTTTTAATTATCTCTTCGGACGTTGATTATTTTTATTGCGGGCAATGTTTCTTCTAAATCTTTACGTGATTTGATTAATGGACGCAACTACCCCACCGTTTTAAGCGGTGAAAACGATTATGGTGGTCTATTTTTTGGGACCTCGGAAACCGTAGAGTAGAAATGGACAAGAACGGAAATAACCCACACATCTTATACATTTGGGCTTCCGTTCATGGAAAACCGTTGCGCCTCGCCGTCGGCGGTACATCTCCCTCTCGGAGGCGGCGTGGATGCGGGCCGGGCCCGGTTATCATCCGGCACCCGCCCCGGAGGCTAATGTGGTATCATAGGCCGTAATTAGCCGACTGAGACTACAAGATAATGTACTTTGGCAGCGTAAATCTTTCCGTTGGCGGCGGTGGTGCGCTCTCTTTTGGATGTCGCCTCTGGTGGATCAACGAGAGGATAACCGCCACCGCTACGTGGAACAGAGAGGCGGCTAACGGAGGGTCCCCGAACGCCGCAGAACCGCCGCCGACCGGCCTTAGGCGATATTACTAAATTATATTATATATTAGGGTGAAAAAAGGGAATGAGGGTGTCTCTGTCTAAGGATACTAACTGATGCAGTAAGATCTGCATCATTTTCAAAATTTCTTTAAGTATTTTTACTTTCCGACTAGTACCCTAGAAGGAATTGCAATGATTTCTGGAAAATGAATGTGTGTATGTATGTATGTCTGTGAACACGATGGCGTCCAAACGGAACAACGCTCAAATTTGATATACATATTTAGAATTACCGGGGGGCGAACTGGATTGCTTTTGGTGACAATCTGGCCACTGACATTATATGACATTAAACGTTAGGTAGCGTCCAGAGATGGCTCTGGCTTCACTAAATTTAATAATTGCAAAAGTGTTTAGGCACTTCATTGTGCCAACGATTTAGTCGGAAAGTAGGGTGAGGGCCACCCCAGATATTTATATTTTGACGGTGAATAGAATGTTGGAACTATTTTTTGAAATATGAAAGCGTTTAATACGATGTGTAGTGCCTAAACTTTGAAAAATAAAAAGCGAACTACTATGACATCTCGTTGCTGAGGTAATCAAAGACATTCTGTGTCATTTCAGGGGCTCAGGTCATTAGAAAAAGTCGACGAAAAGGGCGACGTCCCGAAGTCCGCTAATTGGGAAAATCTCTTTTCATTTTTAAATCGCCTTTGCTCAGACTGGTATTTACACGTCGTCAACTACAGCCAGAGTTCCAATTTACCGTCTGCTGCGAGCGAAGTAACGGCTCTTTGAACGGCGGCAGCGGCCATATTTAATTATGGAGTACGTGTGCTGTTTTAATCATTATAAGTAGATCTACCTAGTTGGAAACTCGACTTTATTTGTTTTCTTGCAAGGAGACGACGCCGGCGACGTTCTGTTGCGTTGCCTGCAACGGGAAAACGAGTTTTCCTCGCTCAAGAGTGGGGAAGCAAACGGCTGCGAGATTATCTTGATTAATGGCAAATATTTTGACAAATATTGCGCGGGAATTAAGAAGTTGAAGACCGACGTCGACGCGACACGTTGTTGATCTCTCATGCCTTGTGCGGATCACTCAACCCTTTTACCGCCCCTACGAAGGTTATTGTTTACCATTGGAATTGAACGAAAATATGAGGGCGCGAAAAATTAATACAATGTCTCGATATCGTAACCTTGTTTGCCGAAGTTTGTTTGTCAACAAAGCAATGAAAAACTCACACCCAATCCGTCACCTCCGCCAAAATTGTTAAAACCCGTACTTCGTAACCTCTCTTAAAGACCAATTTAGCGACCGATGCATTGCAAGGTAAACAGAGCAGTGAGAAATTCACACCCCGACGTCCAGGGCGGAATTGTTTACATAGAACCGGGGATCTGGTCGGGAGCGCGATGACAAATTGCGAGTCAAGGTGCCGGCCCGTGATAAACGGTCGCCGGCGGGACTCAGCCGGCCAGCGGGCAGCTAATGATACCCCTTGTCCGCCCTTTAATTCCCTTATTGCGCCTTTGATCTAGTGCCGACACCTCGAAGGCCGCACACTTGACACCGGGCAGATTGTCGGCCAGGAACAACGGGACCGACCGACGTAGACGCCTTAGATTACACCGGCGACGTCCAAACGACGATTAGACACTACGAATTTCCCGTCTCGGACCGTATTTATGACCTTACGGCTACTCGCCGACTACTCTCCAAATCAATTTCGAATGGTGTGAGATGTTTGCCTAGGCAACTAGACAGATTGAGTTTCCCCTACCCTTGAATGATATCTGATTGTCACTAGTGACCAGATCACGTTTATATATATTTTGTTTACTATACTATACCAATTTTGAAAACCTTCTAGAGAGGATGAAATGTATAATAAGCAAAAAAAAAACTTTCCAAAACCAAGTGCTAAGAAACATAGTAGGAATCGTACGTCCTAATAATAAAAAAAAAATACCTAAACCATTGATATTTGGGTCAATAAGGGCCCAATTCAAATCACAGCGGGTACTGTAACGGCTCTCAGTGCGGTCAACGAGGAATTTTCATTGTACTCGTAGTGGGAATTGTTCTATGTTCGCAAGGACCTAAGACTTCGGCCGAGCCGCCCAAGGAATGTCCTGCATTTCGCACTGTTATGTCGCCGTTAAAATTCTTAAAGTGAATAGTTCTCGCTCGTCAGATTGCTGTTGCGGTTGCTGCCTCGGAACGTCCATGCGTCAAATAATTCTCCATTTCCTCGTATCGCAATGGGAACCACATTGCTCGGTCAAGGGAATATTTTAATCATTATAAATCGTGGATTTAATTATTTGTAGGGTCAAAACTTCCTAACACATAATAGTTACTACTGTATTCAGAATAGAATTTTTAGGTGAACTTAAATGTGAACTAGCTAATCTTAATCATTATTGGATTCAGACAAATCTTCAAATCAGCAAAACAAAAGTCAGCAATAGCAAATCAAGCGAGAGCAACATAACTTACAATCGAGAACACATCTAATAAAACATCTCCGGCAGAGAGAAATGACGAACGACTAGACTAATGGGGTACTATTAGGCGGTGCGCCCAATATCTCCGATATTACGTCGAAGGCTCTCGACAAAAGGGGCGCATCGGAACGACCCATTTGGCCGGAGAATGGCGAGGACCGCGTGCTCACATATGAGCACGCGTGGCCGCCGAAAGTTTACCAAGAACAATTTTGAAGCATCTCCGCGATGCTGTCGGCCGTACTATTTAATAAACGACCTGGAAGTACAACAACGGCCACTACAACAACTTCTGGCCAAGTAATCAGGGGGGTGGGTTGGAGTGGGGGGCGGTTGTTGTAGGACGGCTCCACTTACGTCCGCTTCCTGTTTTCTTTTATTGTGTTTGCGGGCCGCGTGCAAAGTGGAAGCGGTGTATCATAAGCGACTGGAGCGCCATCTTGCGCCCAGCGCTCATTTATCTGGCGGCGGCTAATGAAATTACAAGGGCTGCCCTGCATTGCCAGCGAGCGCAATCTAGAGATCGTTGCTAATACCGGCCAGGATAATGCACTCGTACGCTTATTGCCGCTCATTTCGGAGTAACAGATTTTTCTGTCTCGAGAGCTTCTGACCAACGCCCACAACCTGTTCATAATTTGATGGACCATATTTTTCTCTCAGTACTTTTTTAAATTGTAGATTATTAAGATTTGTCATTCTGAGGTAATAGATTAGGTACACAGGTATTTTTTATAAGACATTTTGATTTATAACCACTTTGAAATAAATTTACAATTCTAAAGTGCAGACAAATTCTAACAGATTATTAAAATTGTACGCTTTTATGTTCAAAAGTTCGCTTTCGCATTACATTGATCGTAATTTGTTATACACTGCTAAGTTGCTGTTCACTGGTAATAGTCAAATTTTAACATTGCCGAGTGTATCATGGAAGCCTACCATGTTGTTGTTGTAGTTGTTTTGGGTGCGGTTTATTCCGCTGCACCTAGGCCAATTCTTGGCCCTTTGTGCTTACCCATTTTTACATACTGTTTGATAACGACAACCAGAGGTGTTCAACTGGTTGCCGGCACCCACGGTTTTACGCCTCTTGCGAAAGTCGGTGGGACGAGGATCTTCAGCTGATGCCTGAATTTGAACCCAAGCCTTCCCAGCAGGAGAGCAGCACTCTACCGCTAGAGCCACTCGCCCCACTAAAAAGGAAGCCTACCATACACTTGGAGATATCACGTTGATGTGTACCGTTTGGGTAGACAGTAAACGTTTACAGCATCCGGGTCAAGGTAATACCGTTCTCTGCACGTCGTCGCTTTTCATATCATTTTAGACCGAAATCGCGATAACGCTTATTAACGTAGACAGATGTAGCCGGATTAGACGTCACCCAGATCCATCCACAGACGCGCTGATTAACATGGGCAAATATCGTCCCGTCTTCCTCCAGGTTATAGACACTCACGTGTATACGTGTGTGCACACGGTTTGGCCCTGCCACCCCACGCCAATATCACGACGAACCCTCGCAAAGTAATTAAGTTATGTGCTCTAACACGTAAAACGTTCGGATTTAATGCAATTTTTGGTTGGGAATGTGGAATAGGTAACTTTTCTTTGGCTGCAGTGAATTGCTGTTAACTGTTAACTGTTAATTGCTGTTAGCTATTCCTAACTTAACCCAATTATTAAAAAACCAAACCAAATATAAAATTTACTTCACTTATCCTTCATGTTCCAAAATAAATACGAAATTCTAAAAGATCCATTAACAATTGAGCTATTCCTAACTTAACCTAATCATTAAAAAAATCAAACCAAATATAAAATTTACTTCACTTATCCTTCATGTTCCAAAATAAATACAAAATCCTAAAAGATCCATTAACATTCAGTACATGAGTTTTTTTTGTAAGAATATAAAAGTGCAAAGTTATGTTATTTATTACATACACTGATAATTCATTTGGATTTAAAACTCATTAGGTAAACAGGTACTGCAAAAATATCATGTCGGTTGTACAGATCAAATGAGCTGTAGACATAATAATTTTAAAAATTGTATTACCCATAGGAAGAACTTTCAAGAATTTGCTTATAATCTGCTAAAAAATTCAATCAATCCACCAAGATTACAAAATTTATTAAAGGTCAAATTCGTCTGAACGGGCGAATGTTGAGGGCTCTAACATCATAACTATGGTCAGCTATATGACTTTAATTATTCTGACGAGTATTTACAATTATTTTCGGAACCCTTATTGAGAAAATGTGTATACATATTATCAGGGACAACCCCTTGAAGAATGAGAAAATGAGCATTATAAAACGCATCTATCTGAAGATATAACCAGGTGGTGTGGGGGTGGGAAGGTAGGGTTGAATGGTGGGGTTGAACAGGGGTAATTTCCGTGGATCCGCACCCAAAACGGGCGTAATTTAATAAAATAAATTATAATTGCTTCATTTGCATCGGCGCGTCGTCGGTCGTAGAGGTAAACGCGGCGGCGCCGCCACCACCAGCGCCGCTACCGTCACCGTAATAGTTCGACGAAACGTAAGTAAACAGACGAGTCGGAACACGCACAGCAGAGTCATATGTAACCGGTTCAATAGTCATTAACCGCACCGCGCAGGGATCCAAGATATGAAGGAGCAAAATCACCGCAGCATGTCAAACAGTAGATACGATACGCGCGACCCGCTGCAACACAACGACGACTCCTTTCCACACATAAGCGTTTATCCTTTGTCTACCCCGTGATATAAGGCACAAAAACATGGCACTTTATTACTTCAATTCATGAGAAAATTTGGTCTTGTTTTAGTTTTTGCTATAAATAAATACGTTAAACATTGGCAATATTTTTGACTCCTTAATATTTTACAAATCAATAACCGAGAATAAGAAAAATAACAACGCGTCACATATCCAACCATAAGCAATTTAAAATATTACAACACCAATGCGATTTCCCGCATTTCAATATTAAATTTTCCAATTTTCCCTTGCGGAAGGCGAGCGCGCACCCTTGCCCAAGAACTTTCCCCGATACTTTCCAAATACAAATATGAAAACCGGGGTGGACCGCACGTCCGTCCTACGGGGCATTTCAATAAACCATCCCCGCATAAGTCAGCCCCATTCATCACCGAAGCCATCCATCCGGCCCGCCCGGCCACCCCGAAATGCGAGAATCAAAACAAATATGCGGACACTTCTCCGCATTCTTTCGTATCGGAGGGACTCGAAGAAGGAAGACAGGAAGACGGAAACGTGACTGGAGTCTCCTCGGTGATCCTTCTGGACGAGAGGGGTCCCAGAAATGACCGATGGTGTCGCCCTTTGCGTTTCCGCCGCGACACGTCTCAACCCCTAGTACAAATGCGCATCTTTCAAATCGATACGTATCGGTAGAAGTGTCCATTCGGCTTAAATTGTACGGAAAATATCGGTTTCGGGTGGCGAGGGTGTCCAGTTCGTTTTTTTTTCTTTAAGATTTGTTTTATAAGGGGAGAGTTTGTTTTCTTGAATCATGTAGAATTGTTGTTGCCGTTTTAAAAACGTCAAAAAACGTTTTCAAAACGGTTTACGTATTTATGCGATTAAAATCGTTTTGGGAACGATTTAAAAACTCAATTCGTTTCGTGAGCGATATGTGTATCACAAATCATTGTGAGACGGTTTGAAAACCAAAAAAGTGTTAAAAACGTCATGTAAACGTTTTCAAAACGGTTTACGTATTTATGCGACTAAAATCGTTTTGGGAACGATTTAAAAACTCAAGTCGTTTCGTGAGCGATATGTGTTTCACAAATCATTGTGAGACGGTTTGAAAACCAAAAAAGTTTTAAAAACGTCATGTAAACGTTTTCAAAACGGTTTACGTTTTTATGCGACTAAAATCGTTTTGGCAATGATTTAAAGACTCAATTCGTTTCATGAGCGATATGTGTATCACAAATCATTGTGAGACGGTTTGAAAACCAAAAACGTTTTAAAAACGTCATGTAAACGTTTTCAAAACGGTTTACGTATTTATGCGACTAAAATCGTTTTGGCAATGATTTAAAAACTCAATTCGTTTCGTGAGCGATATGTGTTTCACAAGTCATTGTGAGATGGTTTGAAAACCAAAAACGTTTTCAAAACGCGCATGTTAAATCGATAATTTTGAAAACGATATTTATTCAGATTAAGTGTAATCTTTGACAGATTGTTTAATATCGATGTTGAAATTTTCCTATTCCGAAACAACTAATTTACTTTATAAAAATACCCCCGAAATAATTGACTTGATCCCGACGACCAACGCTGATCGCGAACAGTAATTATAAAATTAATAAATTACAAATCAGCGCATTAAAAATAATCTTCCGTGTACGTCCGTTACGTTTGGAAGTCACGCACTTGTGCATTCATTTCCAGGGTTAATTATAGCTTACCGCGGTCGTGGAAATCATCGCCGCCCCTTCTACGGGCGGCGGCGGAGACGTCGACCCACCAAGGTTTCGTGACTCGTGATCGCTTTTGTACTGTGACGATTTTTTGCTGCGTCGCTCGGCGGTAAATCGTTTAATAAAAGACGCCAAAGGCGCATCCGAAATGCGGGAATGATTGATAGTGGATATCCTTCCCGTATTACGGAGTCGGCTGTGCCTGATATAAATGTGGAGTACGTTGCAGTTTTCATGAATAATGTAGGGTCGGATAGGCGACAGACTGCTACTTCCCTGCGGGGTGTCCAGGCGTCAACCAAACTCCGAGAGAAGAATGAAATTGAAAATTAGTTACCACCTTTCCTCTGGTGGAAACCCTCTGTGCTGCAACGATATATCCAGAATGCCAGATTAGGGTAGTGTAAGGAAGTTGGCGTTAATGAATAGAGAGAATGCAACAATACGTGAATTTTCGAAGAAGTCATCCGGATGATTCCAATAAAATCCATCAATGATTAGAAGAGTTATTGAAGACCAAAATCTTTTATGGTGGGTCGAAGCAAACCACCACCCTCTATTCCCCGATTCACCAAGACAAGAAAAGCCGCGATCCTTTGGCCCGACAAACCGTAGTAAATTAGAGTTTACACATGGATCCCGAAGCGAAGAATTAACACCGCTCGCTCCATCTCCCGGCTAATTCCGGCGCCTTCGTGGGGATGTATAATTTCCTTCGCGGCCGCACATCCACCCCCAACACCCTAAAGCCACCCCGCGGGTCGGCGATAAATACCCGTAGAGGGCCACACGCACTAAGACGTCCTTCCTTGGTCTCCTAGAGATGCTCGAGCGAGAACATCGTCCTTCGTATACGTACCAAGACATCCTTCAGTGCGAAATAGACTCCGTATACGAAGTTCTATCCATCGATTCGAGCATCGCCCGCCAGAGTAATTGCGTTCTGCATTAGTATGTAATGGAGTAACGTCTAAGGATCAGCGGCGAGTTGATCCTTAGACCTAAGCTCCTACGCACGCCTTAGCTTAATGCCTTCCCGTTGCACCCCTTAATGACTGGGGATGGACGCGCTTTTGCTTAGGCCTCCTGAGATTTTCGGAGTGGTAGGCAACCCGCCACACTACATCGGGCAATTATCGCACGGGGTTATTGTTGTTGGAACGGTTTAGCCTAGGGCCAGAATATTTAGGCGTCTTTAGCGAAGGGGCGGTCGCCCGTCCCCCGATTTGACTTTGAAATTGGCTTAGTTCCTGTTTATGCACCGCAGAGGATAACGGACAGGACCTAGCCCGTCGGCCATCATGACTATGACGACTACTCCAACGTGGATTAGAGCAGATACAGCAATTTGTGGAACGTTTCTATCATTATGTCTTGCGAAGTAATCTTTTTAACAAAGCATTTGATAATAAACTAGTAAAATAAACTACTATTTTGTTGCCTGATGACAAACAATAAATTAGTCTGACACTATTAACAACATTTTAATTGACAATTCACCGTCAATGAATAGCCCTAAATTTTAGTTCCACAATTAGTTACCTGCACCCCGCTTGTTATTCGCGAGTACAATTAATACTCCAACATTAACAATTTCAAATTAATCTCGTTTCTACCCCTATTGGCGTATTGTCGTGGCAAATAAAGCCAAATCCGCTAGTGACATTTAACAGTTCGTTATTGAAAACGGTGAAGCAGACACACAGCGCGTGCTATGGGAAATAGTCTCTTTACCGGCCTACGGGTTATTATTACCATTATTATTATTGTATCCGCTTGCCGTTATACACCCTACACAATAAAACAATTGCGCACACAGACACCTACAAACAGGGAGGTTCGTTAGTGCGACAGACAAAACGTACAGGTATTTCTATGGTGTGGCGTCGTCCCATTGTCTGATTGGGTGTGATTAGCGCCTATATCAATCGCGACAATTGTTGTCCTGCGTTAGCGCGCGAGAATTTCACGCTCTCGATGCGCGATCCCCGAATTCACGAGCTCAACAATGCTCGAATTCTCGAGAAGTTTTAACTAAAAAGGTAAGTAGATACGGTATGGGGTGTATCGTAATAACGTACTTGATGGAAGTCGTTGCTTGCGAGGTCGTTGTTATGTGAGCTGTTATTAAAGAAGTTTCAATTGGGTGATGAAAATGGTAAGAATACAAGACAAATAAATCCCTGTCAAAGATATATTGAAACTAATAACATTTGAAAACTTATTTTTTTACTGTTTTGACTTCTTGTGGCGCCATCTAGAGCGTTTCCATTCACCATCGTCATCAATTATCATTATCCAGCGCCGTGTTCTTGTCAAATTTTCATAATTAGGTTCGTGCCGGGGCGGTGAAGTGGTTCCATTGTGGCTTAACGAACACCGCCAGCCGGTTGTTAAAATATTTGTTTTCAATGCGAGCCGGAGGCGTCGGGGGGTGGCGGCATTGGGGGGAGCGGGCGGTAGGCATCCCGTCGACGCTAATTATTTCGCACCTCTCTCTGTGCGCAACTTTAGACAATTTACGCGGAGGTACAATACGCATTACTGGTTCCCGTCGACACATTATGTGCGGCGGTGGTGGCGGAGTTCGCGCCCCGCCACACCAGAAAAGGACGAAGCCGCTGAATGGGTTCCCCGTTCGGAAAATTAACAATTTCCCCGCAGATGCGCCCCGCGAACATGTTTTGTCCTGTTCTTGGGGATATCTTACCGCAGAAATAGACAGAAATTCGTAATGCAAGTGAGGTTTTGTTTGAACTTGATATTAGAATATTTTAATAATGTATTACCATTTAATTTTCAGGATACAAAGTACAAAAAGTACAAAAAAGTACAAAAACTCTTCTTTGTTGAATTATAATTGTAAAAGTGACCAAACTTTAGTTACATTTAAAATGTTTAAAAAGTTTAAATAATACTATAAAACACATTCAAAAACAAATATTTTTAATCCTCATCATCGGATTATAAATCTAAACTAAGTAAATCAAACTAATCGAGTGAAGTAAAAGGAATATCGCTTTCCAAAATATCTGGCTTTCCACATACCACAGTATGTGGAACATATCATTGTCCATATCTTTTACGTGAGAAGTAGTTCTCCTAAGACTGTACTCTAGAGTCTACTGTACGTTATAGTTATCGTACTGATGGCAAGGTTATGTTATATTTTGCCGTCTCACAGTCCAGAGACACTGCTCTTCTTAATAAACCCCCTTAAATCTTCCTGAAAGGGGGTGCAAACCTCCCGCACTAACTACCATCGTTCAGCAATTGAGTAGCACTGGGTCTAGGACGTGACGTGTCCTTTTCATTGCCGAAAGAGACAATAATTCCGCGTGTAGTCTATATAATAGGATCTGGATGCCGGATGGCACGCACTGAACACCCACATCTGGGAGGGTTAGAGCCACCCCACAATCCGACCTCTCCACCGACTTTCCTGCTCTTCTTCCATTGTCTACTGCGGTAATTAGTAAGTCAGCACCGATTAACCGCGACGGACTCATTCGTCTAATGCCATTATGATTATCCTTGACAGGACTAGAGAGAACACAACCTGAGAGAGAGAAAGCGCGAGAGAAAGAGTAAGTAGGAGAGAGCGAACGAGCTTTGGAGTTAGATGAATGCTTTTATTGGGCTTAAGGCCGACTGGGAGATACGGCGACCATCATTAGTACCGGAGGACGACGTGAACAGTCGCACCGGGAACTTATGGTACTAGTGCAGCGAACTTGTCTTTCTGCGGATGAATTGATCCGATTCCTACTCTGTATTAACTGCCCGTTATTTCGACAGGATTGACGTGATATTTTGTAACCCTCTGAACAGGAGCAGTCTATCACAACTCAAGCCTGACGCTAACTAGCGATTAATGGTTACGATTTGTTGGAGATTGTGAATGATGACAACGATTTGTTGGATCGATGATTTGATAATAAAGAAAATAATAATTTCTATTACCATTTTACAAGCATTTAAGCAATATTAAACACCGAAAAATTTTGTTTATCACCAACAAATTGTTCTAAAAAATAGTTATTTTCTTGTACATACCTGTTCCAGAATAACAATTATGTAGAAATTTGTCACTGACCTGAAACAAAATATATAATCAAATTATATAATAACTAATTGATGCAATAGTAAAAATATCTGGCGTGGCTCCTACGGTGTTGCTAGCAGCAACAGCAACTAGCGGCTATTTGTGGTCACATTACGCTGTTTACCAGCAAAAGTACTGCTGCCACTGGTGGCTACTACCAGCAAGCCTCAGTTCAAACTACAAGGTCAACTGTTTCTGGCGCATTTTATTTGTCACCAGGTAGGTACATACAACAGTGAGGCAATGTATTGTCTCGGCGTCGCAACCATAAAATATTTCATATTTGATATCAATTTGAACCTACATAAATTATGAAAGCACTACACGAGTGTAAAAAACACAAGCAAGGCCACGATAACAATAGAATTAGAAATTCTATATTTTAGAAGTATTTAGTTGAATTTAATTAATTATTAATTGAACAACTACTACAATTAGTAATTATGTCTTAATCTTTTATAATTTCGAAATCTGTTATGAAGGGAATAAAAAAGTAACCCTTCTGTCCTGTAGAATAAAAAGGGACAAAGTAGAGGACATTTCTAATTAAAACGCGAGATATTTAATACAAATCCTACAAAAGGAAGAGCGAATTAGGCATCCGAAAGGGGTCAAATGAAGTCTCCCCTGGACGCTTAAGCGGAATGTCCTCATTTTTTCCTACCAGAGTGACGAAGGGTCGGCGGAGAGTGCACTTGTGGAGGACGCCCTCAAACGGTCTCTATAAAATTCCCCGACGTGAAGAAGGTTATTACGGGATTTAATGTTTGTCGGAGCGGAGCAGAAAAAATGCTGGAGGTCGCTGTCATTAAATGAGTCTCAACCGGGCCTAAATCCGTTTTCCGCCAGTTCATAAGAGGCCCAGAAAATCTCGTTAGAAAAAAATACAAACACCCTCTTAACTGGTATTCCTTTCTCTCTTTCCATCCTCCTCCCTCTTCTCACCTCTTCCTTCCCCTCACCGCTTCCTCCCACTTATTTTTATTTTTTCCAGTCGCGAAGTCAAAACATCCCCTCTCGGTTAGGTGTCGGAGGTCTCAACCCTCACCTGACGGCAATCAACGCTCTCCTACCGGATGCCTTTATCTGCTTTTGTTTTACACCCCAATCTGTTCGTTTATTTTTTGTTTTGCTTCTCTTCTTTTGCCCCTCACTTTCTCGAATAATAAAAATTGCGCCGCTTTACCGGCTTCAGGGGCCGAAGCGGATTTTTAAGGGCGGTTGTCGCTTCCACCTACCCCCAGGCAGGTATAAGAAGCATAAATTAAATGAGGGTGGATGTCTTAATCTCCCTGTCTCGGAAGCGGAATAAAAATAAGGCGATGTGGAAGCGCACTTATTATTTTTATTGTTAAGGGTGCGGCAACTGCTAGAATTTGCTCAAAAATTATTGCTCTAATATATTTCTTTTACATTTTACAGTACGATTTCATACTTTTGAAATATGATTTTACATATAGAAAAACTGGTTTCTCACTAATAAAAACGGAACAAATCCTATAATTTTATAACATAAAAAAAGCTTTTAACGACGATTTTCGATCACCTTAAGCAAACTTACTTAGTAATTCGTCTAAACCCCATAAGCTCTCAGTGAAAGATATGAACCGAAGGTGTTTACTCGCATGGATTTCGTTAACGTCGCTATCAAACTTTGCAATACTTCAGTTCAGCTCAAACTCATCAAACCTCCGTGTTGCTAACTCCTTCTTCGGGATGCTATCTATCCCGGTTGAGGGCGATATCGCGTATTCGACGTCGCTTGTTTGCTAGAGGATTCTAGTTCGCGAGAGTGGATAGGACGCGCTAATTGTGTTTTAATTGTATTTATATCTGTCTACAACCAGATGGCATTGTGTAATTATTTTGTGCGAGGACGTTTCAAAGGATTCTACGTGATCCTTTCCAATCTAACCGGATTGTGGAGAATGTTACGAGAAGTAGCAAAATTTGTGTAATTGTGTACAATATTATTAAAAGTTAACTCTAAAAATGGGGCAACAAAATCAGCTTATCTATAACTATACAGGACTTTACGTGTAGGTGAATAAACCAGCACTTAGTAACCTTAATCTCTTTTATGTATGCTTCGACACTTTCATTTAATTTGAATCTCGTCGTCGTTAACGTAGTGCTTCTTTTGTCTATATTGGCAACATTAAAGGCAATTTTCTCGGCTTTTCGCGGCTCACGCTCGACCGTCCGGAAAGGAGAGACGCGTCTGAGGCGCAACCCCTGCCGAAGACAAAGAACTGCCAACCAGTTCTGGACACAATGCAGGCTCTGGGGCTTCCTAGGCATTGTAGGGGGCGCTGCGTTAAAGGGTGGATAATGCCCCAGTCGAAAACGCCGTCCAGGACGTCCTCTTTCTCTTACCTCTCCAGTACAGCGCTCCGCAAGAAATTAACGACACGGCATGGTGGCGAAGGACAAAGGACCTAACTCTCTCGCTCTCTCTCCGCGCCTGTTCAGCAATGTCCGGAGCGAAAAATTTGTTAACGCTTAAGTGAAATATTGGCGTCGTCCGGTGGTGAACGGGTTGAAAGTTTTATGAAAGACTTAGGTTATTATTTTTGGTTGAGAATAAGCAGTGCTTAGGTATTGATGTAATATATTTTCTCCAATATTAACGTCTGTTTTCACCATACTTGAATGTTACTAATAAAGTGCAAAATGTTACACAGAGGGAAACATTTAGTCGATACAACATGAATATCTTAGCAGAAAGATCCACGTTTCAAAACAAACCATGTTTAATAAAGTAGTGTAACCCTCAGAAGTTTAATAAAAGCAACGCGAACTTTATAAGTCTTGGGTTCTCTGACAACACCAATCACCTTGTAAACAACTTCATTACAAGGCCGAAAAGCAGGTTAATTGGTCCAAACTCCTAAACATATTTGCCATAATGAGAATCGAACACTGAGGAACTGAACTCGACTGGACAACGGTCAGCCATAGCATGTCCGTAAGGGCAATTGAATTAGGCCGACCCACACTCAGGGTTCCTTAAATGTTTGTCACCGGATGCCGCGCACTCCGTTAATCAGATTTAGGCCGCCATCTCCGCCTCTAAGTTGTTTGGCCCCCGGTACCGTGTATGTGTTGGACCCACTTCAATAACAGGTCATTACGGTGTGTGTCCCCGAAAACTCTTTGTCGCAAACTTGGGCCGTTGGTCACTGCTAGCCTAACAGAGACGACGCACACTGCCAGGACGCTAATGGGACCCAGGTTACCGCAGGATACTTCCAACAGGACCTTCCCACCTAGGCTCGCCAAAGTTCCGCGTGCCTCTTAAGATAATGGCCACATTACGAGGAGCGCGGGCCTGTTGCGGCCGCCAGGTGGCACCTGTGTCGTCTGGTCCTGTCCTAATCGTGATTTAATTGTTTATTATTTTGCTGGTGGCCCTGCGCAGGGTACAGTCTGCACCCTCCCAAGGGTGATGTTTAATTAATAATTAGGGCTGGCCGATCGACGACGGGATTTACTCGAGTTATGGGAGTTTAAGGGAATTATTTTGAAGAATTTGAATCGATGAAGGGCTTTTCATCTTTAATTAATGCAGTTTATTTAGTTACCTACTATTTTGATTTATTATATTCTTACTGCAAAAAAAACTTATCTTGATTAGATTACTTTTTCACTAAGTTGTAGACAAATTCCTCAAAATTCTACGTACAATACGTCTAAGTACAATTTTTAAAACGATTTGATTGTTCATGTTCAAAGAAAATACAGTGCTTTAACTGAAACTGGAAGTACGTGAATTCGAGAAAAGTTAAATTTCAAACATGCACTTTGTCAACATTTCACCAATACTTTACGTCGACAAATCCAAAAATGTTAGATATTTCTCATATGGAATGCGACCAGTCAGGTCGGCTGGTGAATGCCATAACTTTATAAAAGCGACCACCGACCGCCCGTCTCTCCCCCACACCGTCGAAATGTATGTAGATTCGGTTGTGCGAAGGCGGCCCAGGAATTGTGAATAACAGAAATTCGATTTCGAGAGTTCTTCATTCCGGACCAGCCGGTTCGCCTTGTTATCCCCTCACAAAGGATAGTTCTCGGACTGTGGCGGCAGCGGCGGCGGTGCCAAAGAAGGACTTTTGCATGTAGAGCTAATATTCGCCGGCATCCAGAATTACCTAACAGGGCACGTAGTAGGGCCTTCCCCGGAAAAATAAAGTTCCACTTCATTGCCGAAGGGCAGCAAAGGACCCTTCTAAAGGTGCGCTTCCGTGAAAATGTAATTCTTCCCGTACCCACAGACATTCCCACTCACAAGAGCACGTAAGGATACCAATTCTGACCCCTGAATAACTTAGATAAATTTAGGGGACTCAAGAGCTACGCAAAACTCAACCAAAATAAATATTTCCTTTTGAGAAATTTGTACTACAAAAAAAGAGCATCAGTGTGAAAAACTACACACCCTCGTAATTGATAAGATAAGTAGTTTACGTATGCACAGGAAGCTTCAACGATTTACTGAATTATCTGGAAGTTTGACGACAGCAAAGTTAAGGAAATCCATGCGAGTAAACACCTTCGGTTCATATCTTTCACGCAGCGTTTGCCAGCGTTAGTTTGAATTAAACGAAGCGAAGACTCATTCGATTATAGAAATGGTTTGCTTAAAATCCGGCCGCGCGCCACTTAAGAGCGACGGATCTGAGGGCCTGATTTCGGCTAGGAAAGTTTTCGCTAATGGTAATGGAAAGCCAAGCGGGATCGTATAATTCGACGAGACCGGAAGTACGTGTCAAGTCGCGTATGTGGGAAGCGACGTCGCATCAAAGATGATGTCTTAACCACCGCCGCGGTAGTTTTCGATTTTGCACCAACGTTAGGGGCAAATTCCCCACTAAATATTTACTAGTCGTGATGCCAGAAATTATATGAGAGTAAGTTGTGGATGAAGTACCTACCTACCTAAAGTTGCGGCTGAAATCTAATTGTAAGAGTTTGATAGATCTGGTGATGACAAATTGGAGAGAGTTCTAGTTAAAATAGTAATTCATCACACAACTACCGCTTTGGTTATTGCAGTTTTAAATAACCAATCATTGATCTATAAAACTCAAACAAACTACCTTATTTTTATCAATGTCTCAATTTCTTTTTGATCGATTTGCAACTGCGATTAACGGTACGGTTATTTAAGATCATATTAGCAAAAAACCGCAAGAGAATTAGGAATTTTGTTGCCACAGTAGGCAGAGATTTTTTTCTCTCCTGGTGCCCACTTGACGTTGAACTTCGGGTCAACCTAAAACTACCATTAACAGAAAAAACCTGTCAAAACGCCAATCTTGTCAAGTTACGGCTTGAATTTCAATATGAAATTTTCTCCGATATATCAGTTAGACACATGATACAGTTTCTAAATTCTCCGAAATTCTCCATAAGTGTCTAGTCGGTTAGAACCAGCAAGTTCTTATACCTCTCCAAAGAGACGGACAGACTTCGGTCACCAAAGAAGTAATTTACTTTGCCTCCTCCAAAACGTGGCCTTCTTCGGGTGGCGCAAAGGTCCCTCTACAATCTGCTTACCTTCAACGAACTTCAAGTTGCCGTTGCCTAATTACTAAATCAGCATCGGCGAAGTTTGCCCGTGTGCGGTCACTCATTAAACTCACAAAACTTGGCGGTGGGCGTCGATTCGCTTCGTACGCGGTTTCTGCAGCACCCGAGAACACTTGAGAAGCAGAGTTGTAGGCCTGGGCCGGCCGGGGGCATTTTTGCGAACGCTCCGCCAAATACGTATAATTATCGAGGCTAATTAATTAAAAGTTTAACAATGCCGGCCGTGCCGTCGTTACGCGGCGTAAGAACAATCGGCCCTAACAACAATATGTACTCTGATTTATGTCGAGGAGTTCCCAACGACCGCTGGCTGGGCTCGACTCGTTGTTGTTTTCGTAATTTTCGGTTTGTTTGGGTTTTTGTTGTTGTCGGTTCAGGTAGTTCCATATCAGTGTAGAAAATTTTCCTTTGGATGGATGCTAATGATGCAGAGTTTGTTAACTATAGCGAACATCAAACATGAAACCTCTCGAGTACAAAAGACTTGCTAAAACTAGTTTGATTTGACACTGAATTGCACAACTATCCAAGTCTTCTAGCACACGAAAACCATTCCACTTATACGGATTAAAAGTGTTAAAAGAAAAGGGAAAGAGAAAGCCGACTTAGCACCCTTTTCCTGCAGTTCTCTCCGCTATATTCTCGGTTCGTATTCAGCGTCGGTGTTACTTTAGACAGCCATAACGGTTTCTGGTCACGATCCGAGCTGTCGTCACAGATTACACGAGCAAGACGTGTTAACGCGCCATATCTGTTTCCCCTCAGTCTCCATAAAATGACGTTAGGTAATCTGTTTTATATTACGCGACCCCAGAACCGAATTGACGGGCCGCATTTATTGACGTGTTCCATTCCCCAGTTAAGGCAATACAAACTGACGCGCCGCATATTAGACATTATAAGCAATCACCTACGTTATGATAGATGATAAACGCAACTATAATACTGAAAAGCCTTCTCAGGAATATAGATTTCATGATTTGTAACTCTTCAGTTCGTCGTCGAGAATCTATCTAAGTTGTGATGACGATCGTCGCCTTAAAAATTGATGCTCTCATTTCGGTTTTAGTTTGGGGATGAAAAGGGAAGTAGTGAAAGACACGGGCCTAACATTGTTAGCCGCTTAGGAGGAAACTAAAGTAAGGGAAGTAAAGTGCGTGGTGCAGACCGTGGACAAGACATTAGCGTCCACTAATTACTTCAAGGGGTGGCAGATTCAACCCCGTTGTCGACCCTAGCTTGACATAGGTCCCCATACAGCGACCCAGCATTGTCACCCTGTCTACAAGAATGTTCCTCTAAGAATACAATCACCACGTGTATATATCGTCGTGAAAACGGTTTTAAAACGAAAAATGTTTTGAAAACGTTTTGAAAAGCGAAAGCGTTTGAAAAACGTTTTCAAAACCTTTTTCGTTTTAAAACCGTTTTCAGGACGATTTGGGAAGAACTGACCGTGTACATTTGCGTTTATCGTTTGCCCTTCGAGAATATAACAAGAGTATAACGGACGCGTCGAGTGAAGTAATGGTGTAAAGCTTGTAGGATGGCGTAGCTCTAGGTGACCCGTTTCGGTGGCGTGTTTTTGAAGCGGGAGAGGTAAGGGTCTCGCCCGCTGTGCTAAGGCCGGGTCCGTTGGGTCGCCCTGGCCACAGTTTAACAGTTCCACGGGTGCGGGAACAGCTGGAACGGACAGATTCATTTCGGACTGCGCCATTTCCATTCCTTGCGCCCTGACCGCGACGACAAAACTTTACAGGTGGAGGCCATGTCTAGACTAATCGCCGCGACGTTACCACGACACCGACGCCGTCGCCGTCGTCCAGAAAAAAGCGTATTTAACACAGTGACATCAAGGTAATGTCCGGATTAAAAAATCGGAAGAATAATTAAATATTACGTAATCAATGCGTTGAATTGTTCAATAAACAAACTTTCTATGTGCGTAACCAGTAATCGTATAAGATTATAGGAATGTTATACGCTTCTAATCGTCGATTAGGAAGTTCTGCCAGCCTTCGTTGGAGGCTTCGCTGGTACGCTTAGGGTCAAGTAATCCGGGTCCCATGAAGTGCTTTCGGCCTTTCTCAGGATAAACCGGTCTTCTCCTCCGAGGAGCTTTAAATCTGGAGTACTGCTACCCCATGAACTCTCTATACACTCTAGTAGAGCATCTACTGGCTCACAAATGCCTACAGAGGGCCGATCCAGCCCTTTCCACGCCGGTACTGGGCACCGTCAAGCATCCTCTAAGTTTAGAATATTCCTGTATGCTCATTAAATATAACTGTGGAGTCCACACTGTGGATAATACTTTTTTATCATCAATACTTCAGTAATTTAGAAATGCAATGGTATTTCCTGCTAAGAACAATGTGCAGGGTTTCAATTGGACAGTAACAAAAGTCGAATTGGATCCAATCACTCTGTGTTAGCTGGGGGGTGGGATGATCCCTTTGTTTTGTGCGCGGGTGGGTTGAGTCGCCGTAAAATCAATTATTTAACTTTCGAACTGATATTAAAATGAGTCCCGGGGACGACAAGCTCGCGCGGAGAAAGACTGGCGAAAGAAGAAAAGTTTGTTCCTCAGGTCTCGAACAAGTTTAATATAGAACACTCCTGGAAAGGTGGGTGCACGAGGCACACATCCAGGTCGATTATGAGGGAGGATGAACTGGGAAAATTAAGTTAGTGTTATTTCAGCTAAATATCCGGGTGTTAGTGCCACATTTTTTATACCCATCCTGATTTGCAAGTAAGAAAAAAGCAAAAATGACCAGGTTTAGTACATTTGCACCAAATGAGTTGCACAAGTAATTATTATTACCAAATATTCAGCGTGTGCTAAAGTGTGACCAAAGTACAGTTGGACCACCATAGAGCAAAGATGATTATGCTTCAAGCACTATAAAAATTCATCTAAAACAAATCGATTTTGTATTCTGTTCCACGGGAAAAGAGGTTTTCCCACTTTGACGACTTCGGCCAGTAGTAGCAGTAGTCGGTGGTGCGGTCTGGTGGCGCCCTCTGTAATGTCTCTCGCATGTACGAGATTAAAGACACGTTATTTAGCCTTTAGACGAAAGCTCTGCACGGACCGACTAATTAGATCAAGTGGAGCTAGCGAGTTGTTCGGAGGACTAATTCACATACGATGGACCTGCAAAGAGCAAAGTTGAGGAGTGCGAGCGAGGGCGGGCTAATTATGTAAAAGAAAAGAACGATTTAATTTGCAACTGCCGCAGATAGAGAGTAGGGAGGGAGCCGGTTGGCTGGACCAAAGTCACGGGTCGTTCACGGGTCACTCACGGGTCACTCACGGGTCACTCTCTAGTCCATTGCTAATGCGATTAAGGCTATTCGCTTCACACGAATCCGGAAGGGCCAGCCTGCTGAGGTTTCAGCGGCCATCTGTGATTCGTAAAGATATAGGATGAGTTATTAGTTTAATTCAGCAGAGTACTGCCAAATTGCCTTTGGTAAATAATTCAACAGCATATTAGGATATCGTAGATAGTTTAAGTAGCTCTTAATTATTAATTTTGGATGATTTTATTTTCAGTTCAAAATTCCTTATACCAACAGTCGTAGATAATGTAACAATCTGCAATATGCCATAAAAAATAATCGTGTAATATTAGAGCGATATTACCTGTCAATATGGGCGATTAATAGGAGGACATTGTTTCGAACGAAATGGGGTGCTTAAGTACCTTTTGGCCCATTGTTCGACATCTTCGGAACGCCCGGTACGTCCCTGATATCCGGTCATTATTAACGTATAACGCAGATCCTAAATGAATTACACGGAAGCACGTCTATTAGTCCGACAATAGCCTCTGCAAGAATGATCGAGTCGTTAAGCATTTATTGGTACGATCAGGCTTTATTCTATGCCGTAGATTAGATGCTGTTTAAAGTTACGATGCTTAAGATATTATGGGATAAAATCACGATCACGATACTTGACAACTACACACTTAAATATAATATAACACATATTCTTTAAAAATTATTGTTATGATTGAAAGACACCTGTATATTAATGATCAATAAGTAATCATAGCAACATAATATATATTACATGTCAACTACATGTCGTAAAGGGTATGACCCAAAACATCCACCTTCCAACGTTTCTACAACAAACTAGTCTTCAATGATATCAATTAATAACGAACTTAACAAAACTACAATGAAAATCACCAAGAAAGTATTTAAAATATCGGTGGGGCCATGCTACTGTCTCTACTGGCTCTGGAAACTGATCGCCTGTAAGTACCATTTGACGTTTCCGTATACCATCGACCCATCATCACCAATTGCGTACGCCCTTATGTGTGCTGGATGTGCTTTTCTTGTGTACGTATTTCTGGAACTCAGCGAAATATGCGCTGTTATGGATGAAGCTGAAAAACTGCACAAACAACGTAGTGTTGCAACCAGACAGGTTGACGTTCAACGGCCGAATTTGATCCCTAAACCTAGAGGTCCATACAGTGAATGTAATAAATACCCTATATGTATGAGTTGAGTTCCCAATAGGATGTATCTGTGTTGAATCATGAATTATATATTACAATATAAGCACCACCCTTTTTATTATGGCAATTTGATCCACATATCCACATGTTAGAGAGAACTCTATCTCTGTGTAGGCTATTCCACTACAATCATGGTCTTCCTCATAATCCTTGTAAGTCACCCATGAAATAAAACACTTATGCATAGATGTAAGCAAACAATATACGAACACTCAATATCGTCAAACTTATATAGCGGTAATTAAAAATCTCGCCTGAGTGTGGCCTAGCGGTAAGACATTGGCGTTGCACTCAGGGGGTCTCCGGTTCGAGCCCGGGGACCTGCTTCCAGGGTGAGGTTTTCTGTGGTTTTCCTCACTCCTTGGCGAATGCTGGGAGCCAAACATCTTAAGACGTTCCACTGGCGCGGGCGATAATAATAATACTCTGGCCTGCCGATGCCCCCTGTAATTGGCGAAAGCTATTGGGGGATGTTAAGGCTTGGATTATTATTATTATATGTGGCAAAAGACGCGAGAAACTGTTAGCGCCATCTGTAAAGTAATTGCACAACTTTCTATGTATCTCTCAGAGTAAGAATCTTGGCTCAAGAAACTGTTTTTTTTTTTGTTGAAGCATATATATTTTTCGACCGACGAAATATTTTTGATGTTGTAAAACGAACGTCTATTTTTTTATTGAAGAATAACTTTTTCTTCATCAAAGAAAAATATACTTGACATAAACATACTAAATTCTTAAATCGCAAGAATAACTAACCATTGAAACAACTATATTGAAATTCTTATTAGAATAAAATATTATTTGTATAGAAAAAAAATTATCTTCATGCTACATTATATACGGAAAAATAATTTTTCTTGACATACCAGAATAGAGTTGTCTCTGTGCACGAACATCTTTTCATCAATTCTTATTGCAATATCTCCTGAACACAGATTATTTTTCTGACTGAAAATATGGCTCGAGTACTGATCTCCGAAAAGAATATTTACACTTCTAACAGAATCACGTAGCAAACACTGCACTTCAACATCTGGTTATTACCGTAAAACTAGTTATGGCACGTAGTAGTTATGCATTACATGACCCTTTCGACTCCCTATAGATGTAAGTACAACATATACGCGTGCACAGGCTGAATATGCCCTATATAACAACCGTGCGGTTAGACTGAAACCCCATTGTCATTAAGTCCTACTTCTATTAAAATGAAAGCGTCGTCTCGAGACGTCAAAGTGAAGGACGTAGATGTCGTTGGCGTCGTTCTCAAATGAACAGCCGCCGGGCACGACAAGTATGCGTTATAACGGACGCCATGAAAGTTGTACAAACACGTGACTGTAGAGCTGAATCTTGGACAGAACAAGGAGAAACAACAACAACTAGTACTAGTCGAACAACACGTAGAACACGTGAACTAACTTTTGTTTGTAAAACTTTAAATCATACGATTCTGTAATTCTTATCAACTTATTGCATAAAATCGAATAATGACAAACATAGCAAATAACATGTTGCTCAAGGTTCCATACAATTTTTCGCTCAAGAAAACACATTAAAAACAGCCCAACAAAGACAATAACATCAAAACAGCCCCAATTACCAAACCAGCACCGACAGGCTCAATCAACCATTAAACAAATTCGCGGTCCAACGGAAACCGAACGAGCCGAGTAATAAATTTTCTGTGGCGAATGAACACGTTTTTCCAGATTGGTCGAAGTCGCCGCCGCCGGTGGGGTAGTAATTTTTCCACCGCAAATTATATCAATCCGAGCGTAGCATCATTTGTTTCGCGTTTTCGCGTTTGTTCTTTACTCACGGCTCATTTGACGTACGGTAATTATTCTTCGCGAAAACTTTGTTAGACTTTCTTTCCGTCCGCCATCAGTCCACGCGCATTCCATTTTTTTGAGACGGTGGCGCCACCAACGACGGGAGTCTTAATTGTACACCATGTCCTCGTAATTTGTCATTTATGCTTGAAGCATGGTTAATTGGTTACTTTTTGAGTGAAAGGTAATAATTACACAAGGATCCTACAGCCAGGACAGGGATCACATATTTTACAGCTTAAAAGTAGTACTTTTCTAGATAAATCATCCGCAATGAACATCGAAATGAGATCGATCGAAACTGACAATCTTTTTAAAGTGATTTTAATTGTGTGGAAATTTCGTTGTGAGACAGTTGACGATGGGCATTGGTCGATGTCTGCTCTGACTGTCTTAGAGTATAATGGATCTGTCTGCGAAACAGGAATTGTACTTATCGATGGGGAAACTTGCAGATTGACGAACGTTGTTCGCGTTTGTCAACGTTCTGTATTGTCCGAATGGACCCTTGTCCTGAATGCATCTTGTATCCGGTGGCGGTTGTCCGCTCTTTTCGCCAACTCTGTTCGACACTAAAAGCAAATTAAGGGTTGGGTCAAACGGATGTCAGTAAAGCTCTAAATATAGTTCTATTATATATATTATATACTATATTTCCCGTAAAAACTTCTTCGAAATTAAGCAAGTTTCTATTAAAATCCGTCCGAAAAATATTCATCTAAGAATCACGTTCGAAACCCCGAAGTGCAAATATATAATTAATAGCAGTTCACCGTTTCGCAAAGCTTGAATAATTGTTAACCTCTAGACCTGTCACGTCCGAACTAGCGACCGGTCAGAGGCGTCGACGTTGGCAGGCGATACAAGGGCGTCCAAGCGTTGCCCATTCAAAACATCTGTTGATAACAAGTTTTGCGTCCCGAACGGGCGTCGAACGCATTCCGGTCATTTGTTAATTACGCCGGAAAATTTGCAACACAATCTGCCAACAGAACACCAACAACAAGTAGTCAGCCGATAAAGGTTTGTCAAATACGTGACTGAATTACCACGTATACATTTCATTTTGAAAACGGTCTGAAAACTCAAAAAAAAAGTTTTTAAAACGGTTTTAAAACTAAAAACGTTTAAAAAACGGTTTTAAAACTAAAAACGTTTAAAAAACGGTTTTAAAACTAAAAACGTTTAAAAAACGGTTTGTAAACGATTTTAAAACCAAACACGTTTACAAAAGGATTTTAAAACTAAAAACGTTTTATAAACGGTTTTAGAGCCAAAAATGTTTACAAAACGGATTTAAAACTAAAAATGGTTTGTAAATGATTTTAAAACGAAACACGTTTACAAAACGGTTTTAAAACTAAGAACGTTTAAAAAACGGTCTTAAAACTAAAAACGTTTAAAAAACGGTTTTAAAACTAAAAACGTTTAAAAAACGGTTTGTAAACGATTTTAAAACCAAACACGTTTACAAAAGGATTTTAAAACTAAAAACGTTTTATAAACGGTTTTAGAGCCAAAAATGTTTACAAAACGGATTTAAAACTAAAAATGGTTTGTAAATGATTTTAAAACGAAACACGTTTACAAAACGGTTTTAAAACTAAGAACGTTTTATAAACGGTTTTAAAACTAAAAACGTTTAAAAAACGGTTTTAAAACTAAAAACGTTTAAAAAACGGTTTGTAAACGATTTTAAAACCAAACACGTTTACAAAAGGATTTTAAAACTAAAAACGTTTTATAAACGGTTTTAGAGCCAAAAATATTGACAAAACGGATTTAAAACTAAAAATGGTTTGTAAATGATTTTAAAACGAAACACGTTTACAAAACGGTTTTAAAACTAAGAACGTTTTATAAACGGTTTTAAAACTAAAAACGTTTAAAAAACGGTTTTAAAATTAAAAACGTTTAAAAAACGGTTTGTAAACGATTTTAAAACCAAACACGTTTACAAAAGGATTTTAAAACTAAAAACGTTTTATAAACGGTTTTAGAGCCAAAAATGTTTACAAAACGGATTTAAAACTAAAAATGGTTTGTAAATGATTTTAAAACGAAACACGTTTACAAAACGGTTTTAAAACTAAGAACGTTTTATAAACGGCTTTAAAGCCAAAAACGTTTAGAACACGGTTTTAAAACTAAAAACGTTTTGTGAACAAAAAAACCTGCGTTAAAAATTCCTATGTCAGAAATAAGAAAATAAAATTTACACTATCGTGCAGCAGTTCTTATCAGTAAAGTTCTATCTCCCGCGGCAATTCTTAATAAGTCGAAATCGGGGTGAGGATAATAATTGTTGTTTGGTGCTAGTCACCGCAGCAAACGGAAAATCGTTTCGTTTGCCGTATATCTTCCGGAATGGCCGTTTAATACACCATCAGACAATTAGGAACCGCCGCTTATAAAATGAGAATTGGCGTTTCTTCGCGCTCGCCTTATCTCCACAAAGCTACCCCGCTTCGACCGCGGTGGGAAGGGGTTGCTTGCGCCTTGACGGATAAGACACGAATGCCTATTTCCAAACACCATTTATTTACCTCCGCCTAGTCGAAATACCTCGCCGTTATCAGCAAATTACATCTACAACCCCTTTCCTAAATGTCTAAGAATACGGATCAGGAAAAAGTTCTTTAAATAGTTTCGTTACTTGCGTCGACTTTGATCAGACCTTAGGGTGATTCATGATTAATGCTTTTAATTACCGCTGTATGAATTTAACGTATGTTTAAGCATGGAAGCAAGAATACTGAGGGTAACAACATACAAACCCCTTTCTCCCATAGTTTATATCAAGAATAATAAAGTTACCAACGTAATACTCTTTGTACGACTTAAATCTGTGATCGTCTTTACGACACGATAAATTTAACCGATCTGTAACTTTACAGAGTAACTGTAAATAATTGTCCAACTTCCGAATAAAATTACAAGGGGGAGGCTTAATCGTTGTCATTCATGAAATTCGAAGTAATTAAGCCAGAAGAACGTTGAAAAATCCAATATTGACCGGACAATGAAACGCCAAACGGGCAGAGAGCAAATAATAAAAGCCACTGAATCAATCGCAGTTTGTGGACAGAACAAACAGATATTAATATTTAAAGAGGGGTCCGGGGACCAGGCCGGCCAATATCCCGTCCCTCACCGTGTTCGGCAAACACTTTACATATTGCATAAATGCCCCTGGTTACAATGCTTCCAGCATTTCCGACGAAATTTAGGCATTGTATTCCCATTTATTATTTTGCTAATATGGATTCTACAATTTTAAGTTTTACTTTATTTTTACTTAAACAAAATCTTTGCATTGCATTGCAATACACAAATTTCCTTCCCGAACTTTAAATAAATATTTTTCATTTCCTATTACCAAAATTTCAAATGCCCATTCTTGAGTTCCAACAAATATCTTTTCTTTTAACTGGAATATGATATTGTTGATAGAGGATCTTAAAATAAAATTTTATAGTCAAATGTATATTAAAACTGCCAGGACACTCAGACATACCACAGTAAAAAAGTAACCCAAAAAAAGCGTATATCCGGTAATAAGTTACAGAAATAAGAGCACCTCGACTATATGCATTAGGCAAATGGTACAGTGCAGGCAACTGAAACCAACGACTGGTGTGTAAGGAGTTGCGAACTACCATCCCAGGGGGTGGCTCCAGGGGACTGCCGCCGCCGCGCCGTTGCCGCCGTCGGAAAAGCGCATCATCAGTGCCAGTTATTTACGGTAGTCTGTTTTTGAAATGCGAGAGCGGAAGGTGAGACGGTTATTAATGAATGGCAAAGAGCGACCGAACTTCTCCGAGTTCTCAAATTAATAAACGGCACCATATTAGCTGTTATGAGCAACAGACATAGTCGATTCGTCATTATTTTCCACTACATTAGGCGCATACTTCGTCCTGTTCGCGCTGGGCTTGCCAACCAACGCTTCCAATCGAAACTTTCTCACAGGATATCGATCACACGTCCAGGATAATGCCGTGATGTGACATCCCGAATGTATCGCATACGTCGCGAGGACGGCTTGTTGCTCATCCTGACTTCTCTAATACGCGAAATTCGGAACGCCTTTGAGTCCTTCCGATCCTGGGGATTGGTTTGACGTCAATCGATCTGTCATCGCCTTTTCCTCGCCATTACCGATGGAGAATAAAAGCCACCAGGACATCCCTTTTCAGAACTACGGTCTATGATCTATATAGTTAAATACTTAATCATTTCCATCCGCTGGGTTTTTTGTTCTTTTTTTTCTTTCTTTCCGGATAATAAATGTAGGCTTACATCATGTAACTCTAAAGTAAACTGATCAGAAAAAATACAATATTCAACTATGTGTGTGAATATCGTAGTATTATTTAGTCTGTAGAACTGCAACAAAGTAGCAGTATAGCGAAGGAGGTTAGAACTTGTTTACGACAAGTTTACCTCGGTATGCACAAGGTTAGTTGAACATGTTGTAAACTTTGCCGGACATTATTTATGCATTTCAGTTTCAAGTTGTTCGCCGGATACCGACCGCAAAGGTCCTTGAACGTTACTTGTAAAGGCGGCCTCAAATTGCCATTACTCGCTGAAAAATTTATTCTATACTGCCAATGTAAATATACCTTCCCATAGAAATTAAATTTGTCATCGGTAATTGGATGGTTAGTATTTTTTGTTATTGCATTATCTTTTTTTCTGACAAGCACTAAGACAAGATTATTTATTATTGGCACTTCTTTCTAGCCATAAAGTACAATTACTCTGAGTTTATTTATTGCTGGGGCTCCCTGATGTTTTATTGCATCTGGTTTTTGCTAATTAAATTCTTTGTAGTCATAATATACAACAATCTTGACCTAAGATAAGTTTATTTATTATTGGAACTACCTGCTGTTTTATTGCATCTAGTTTTTGCGAATTAAATTCTTTCTAGTCATAAAATACAACAATCTTGATCTAAGACAAGTTTATTTGTTATTGGGACTACCTGTTATTTTATTGCATCGGGTTTTTGCGAATAAATAATTTTCTAATCATAAAATACAACATTCCTGACCTAAGGGAAGTTTATGTATTATTGGGACCACCTGCTGTTTTATTGCATCTAGTTTTTGCGAATTAAATTCTTTCTAGTCATAAAATACAACAATCTTGATCTAAGACAAGTTTATTTGTTATTGGGACTACCTGTTATTTTATTGCATCGGGTTTTTGCGAATAAATAATTTTCTAATCATAAAATACAACATTCCTGACCTAAGGGAAGTTTATGTATTATTGGGACCACCTGCTGTTTTATTGCATCTAGTTTTTGCGAATTAAATTCTTTCTAGTCATAAAATACAACAATCTTGATCTAAGACAAGTTTATTTGTTATTGGGACTACCTGTTATTTTATTGCATCGGGTTTTTGCGAATAAATAATTTTCTAATCATAAAATACAACATTCCTGACCTAAGGGAAGTTTATGTATTATTGGGACCACCTGCTGTTTTATTGCATCTAGTTTTTGCGAATTAAATTCTTTCTAGTCATAAAATACAACAATCTTGATCTAAGACAAGTTTATTTGTTATTGGGACTACCTGTTATTTTATTGCATCGGGTTTTTGCGAATAAATAATTTTCTAATCATAAAATACAACATTCCTGACCTAAGGGAAGTTTATGTATTATTGGGACCACCTGCTGTTTTATTGCATCTAGTTTTTGCGAATTAAATTCTTTCTAGTCATAAAATACAACATTCCTGACCTAAGACAAATTTATTGTTATTGGGACTACCTGCTGTTTTATTGCATCTGGTTCTTGCTAACTCAATTCTTTCTAGTCATAAAATACAACATTCCTGACCTAAGACAAGTTTATTGTTATTGTTATTATACCTGCTGTTTTATTGCATCTGGTTCTTGCTAACTCAATTCTTTTTTTTTTTTTTTCTTGAAGTTGTCCATGTTAATACAAAGGTGAAATTGGGGTAGTATATAAAAAATATATTGGGGTAGTATATAAAAATCCTCTTTTCCTTTGTTGAAAAATATTTTAATGGGAACTAGTTTCGTCGATTGAGATCATCAGCCCAAATGGTCAGGGCATAAAAATCACTAGTAAAAAGAACTTGCACCCAATACAAAAGTCAGTGACTTTTTTATGAGGTTTTTTATATACTACCCCAATATATCAATTCTTTTTAGTCATAAAATACTACATTCCTGACCTGAGACAAGTTTATTGTTATTGGGACTATTTGTTTTTTACTTTCCTACTAGTACCCCAGGAAGCAGATTAATGTGCTCGACGAAAAAAATGGATATTAGCAAAAATACGCATTTTGGGGCTTATTTCTGGAAATGGTTTCAAATTGGCAAATGTCTATAAAGGGAAGTGGTCACTGATAAGATATGACTTTTTAATGACTGACTTAGCTTGACATATAGAAGGGTTGCCGTTGTGGCAAAATTGATGCGCAATCGAGGAAGTCAGAAAGTTGAGAAAGGGTGGTGACCACTCAGATATTGTCTTCAATATACTGTAAGTGCTAATAAAACATAATAGAAAAAAAAATAGATATAATGTATAATAAAATAGATACATGTATTAAAAAATAAAGAAATTTGTTAAAAAATTAACCAGAAAAAAAAACTCTGTTGACCGAGTTTTACTTGATATATTTACCCTTTACCGGTAAAGGGAAACAAACACCGAAAATTTTACAGTTTCCAACCGGACCGGACAAAATTCCGGTCATTTTTCGATATATTTGCTCACGCTCTAACTAATACGATAATAAGCGGCTGATGCCTCTCGCCAAGAGTTCGAACTTTTCTGGTAAACAACTCGCGCTAGGCCGCTCTGTCAGACCTAAAATTTCCAGCCGCCCTCGTTTCCAATTATGATTTCTTTTCCCATATCGCCCGCCAGCCGCCTACTTTCCGTTCCGTATGCATAGAAATCGCGAAACGTCCACCAGTCGAGTCGAAACGGCGTTAATAACGGGTCTCCGCCGCCACCGTCGCCCGACGGTTTTTAATCAGTTCCCGGCCGCTCCCGAAACTTTCCCCACAAATTTCAATGTTGGAAAAAGTTTCACGAAACTTTTCCGAGGGGTCGATTAACTGCGTCGAAACCGAAAGGGGAGCTTTTGGAGACCGATTTCGACGGCTTTTACCCTAGACGATGCACTAGGTGGTCCACCAGGTGGATAGAAAACGTTGGAAAACGCGTGGACGCGCGTGACGTTCACCGTTAGATCGAGAGGCGTTGACCGGGGTTGTTTCCACCCCTACGTGAAACACTCGCTGGTCGGGAAAACTGGAGGCGGCGCCGACGACGCCAATGGCATGAAGGACGCTTACGAACCTGGGCGGTATCACGTCGACGCATCTGCTCGACAGAGGCTGGGAAAAAAAGCAAGAAACTCCCGTTTCGCGAATTGCAATAGGCCAGATGATGATGTCCAGGTGAAAATCCTTTCTTATAGGGAAGGGATTTACACAGTTTTTGCAGAAATTGCAACAGAAATATCTCAAAATTAAGAAAAATTATCTTGATTCATTGAAGACATTGAATTCAATGTCATGTCTAAAATGTAGTGATACTCAAGGCTAAGTTATTAAAATTCTGTGTTTTAAAAATCCAGGTTAACTCCTCAAGCTCACCTTTAACGAAACATGGGCGAGACAAAATTAAACAGTGCTTAAGCGGTCTGAAAAGTTGGCTTTCCAAATCGGCCGTTATTAGTCGCGACCGACGCGACGCGCGGCAAAGTTTTAAGTGAGTAGGTAATTTGGGGAAGTTTCAGTTTTGCATTGGGTCGCCGACGGAAGTCGGTGACTTCATTGTTTACGCAATTTTATGCAGGGAGAGAACTCCTCGCCGCACCCTGAAAAACTTTTCGGCGTTATGACCGAGGTCAACGTGGAAAGTAAAGCGTTATTTTTAGATTTACGCCGACCCCGCATAGTTGCCCTTAGTCGACAACTTGCTCTTTTACTTGTTGTAATACTTTCCGGTGCGAGTTTTCAACTTCACTTGCTCAAGCAGTTCTGTATACTTCAGGAACTGGAAGAAGCTTTGTCTGTGTCATAATTTTCTAGGTGTTGAGAATGTTATTACTTACACAAATGAAGTAAACAAATTCTTATAATACTACTAGAAATATTATTAACTGCAAACCTTGTAAATAATAAAAGAGTTTTGTCCTGACTGATGGGGATTTGTCCTTAATGTGATGGCTTTATTTCTTTCTTTTAAGGACTGAATTAAATTAGATTTAATTTTTGTTGCTCGAGTTTTTTTTCTATAACATGATATAGGGCAGTCAGGTAAGATATTGTATGGCATATTATTATAACTATTACAGTATTGAGCAGAATACTAAAAGATTTCATTACTATAGGTAAATTATGTCTACCTACATGACTAGAAAAAGTCCGATATGGCTACATTTTTCAGAAGTGAAGCACAATACAGGTTTCATAGTCTTTCCATGTGATTCATTTCTTTTATTTAAATCAATTATAGTAGTAGCACCCTTTAGTGATATAGTGTGTCCAGGAAAGTCTTTTATTATCCATTTGTCAGAAAATTTTATTCAAATACTTACAATACTACTAGAAATATTATTAACTGCAAACCTTGTAAATAATAAAATTATTAATAAAATATAAATGTGCATCTATTGCACGAAAAACTGAACAACTGTATAAAAGTTTCGATCGCAAATCAATATAAGAAATGACTAGTCATCAATCTGTTATCAGAAGCAGTAATTGGGGAGATTGGACATCCTAATTGATGTATGCTTCGAGCTGACCGGTCATATTTATTACTTATATCTTTGATCGGACGATGTCCGCAATGGCTTGTAGTAAAAGTAACCCATAATCTTAACTGTTATCGGGAAAAAGTAAAGATAACGTAATAGAATTCTCTCCGCTATACGAATTTATGATATGAGGAGGATATGTTTGAAGATATTGCCTCGTTATATACTTTGCTCGACGACTGCGAGATATTTTGCTCTCAGTACAGTCATTTTTAAATGATGGAATGTCACGTGGCTACCGATGTAGGTAACCAAATGTACACATGTTGGCTTCAATAAATTTTATTCCGTAAATTTCGGAAACACTGAAAACGATAATAACTTTAATTCTTAAAAAAACAGCTAAATAACCAACAAAAAAAAAACGTTTGCTTGGTGTGTAAGAATTAATTAATTAATTTGATTTATTATTATTAATAGTATTATTATTAATTATTTCATTTATTATGCCTACAATACAAACTGCCTACACACAACACCAAACAAAAAAACAATCACCAAACCAAAAAATCTGATGTGGCCAGGCACATGACTTTATCATACGATACAGCCGTGTTCAGGGGGGCAATTTGGAAGTTCAAGGGGCATCTGCTTACTATGATTTAATTTTTTTTCCAAAAAATGGAATGGACATAAATTATACAAAATTTTCTCTACTATAGTTTATTATTTAACTATTTTGACGAAATTACAGAAATGGCGGCTAATTTGCAAAATCGTTGATAAATGATAAGAGTAAACCTCGAGTTCCTTTGGGCCCTTTTGGACATAACTTCTTTCAGCTCTAAGTTTAGTCACGAAACTTCTAAATATGAAGTTTCGTCTCGATACCTTCAGTAGTTTCTCCGGAATCGTCGCCACAAAAAACGGGTACACACACACACAGACATTTTTTTGTCCCTTGGTCAAAAATGTTCAGGGGGCCCAAAAAGACCTATTTCCGCTAAAATCTCAATTTTTTTTTTCGACACGATTACAATACTTTGTCATACTACATATGATAAAGTAAAAAAAAGTTTACAATGTATAACAACACATCCTACTTCGTCACAAAATCCACCCTACAAGAGAGGACCAATAAAACAATCGAGTTGACAGCGATTATCGTCAGATAAAAGAATCCGGCCAGCACTCCAGCGATATGCGATTTCATCCCCTTCAAGTCAAAAGGCGGTCGAGCAATTCCCGACGTTTTTATGCCGTTCCGAATTATGTTTTGATACGAGATTTTTATCCCGACCGAAATAAAACGATGAAAGAGAATAGAGATGTAGGGGGAGGGGGTGTGTAACTGCCCCCCGTCGTTCTTTTGTTTACGTAATCACGGGGCGTGTTCACCACGCGAACGAAGAAATTGGCCGTGTAATTTTTATTCGCAATTGATTAACCGCCGTCCGCGCGTTATTTTTCTTCGTCTTTCCGCTTTCAAGTCGTCTTTCACGATTCTTTCATCATAATTATGCCCGAGCAGGATTCGGAGAAGTTTCCTTTGTGTTTTAATTGCGTTGCGCGACTCCTTTCAGCTGTAAACTGGAATTTTATTGTTCCTGTTATAGGTGTTTTAAGAGTTGGGCGCGTTTTTTTTTTTTTCTTTTTTGAAAGCTTGGTAAAGTTGCCTTCGGGTTGTAGAAGGAGGGCTCGTCCATTCAATTAGTAATTTTCGAGGGGGTAGTACATTGCGTAAAATGTCGGTAAAAAGGCGCTCTACGTAACGACGGGGAAACAATCTGTTGATTGTTCTTATGGTAATTTTGCCGGTGCAAACAACTGTTCGGATTGGGGGAGAGTTTTGTCCTGACTGATGGGGATTTGTCCTTAATGTGATGGCTTTATTTCTTTCTTTTAAGGACTGAATTAAATTAGATTTTATTTTCGTCGCTCGAGTTTTTTTCTATAACATGATATAGGGCAGTCAGGTAAGATATTGTATGGCATATTATTATAACTATTACAGTATTGAGCAGAATACTAAAAGATTTCCTTACTATAGGTAAATTATGTCCACCTACATGACTAGAAAAAAGTCAGATATGGCTACATCTTTCAGAAGTGAAGCACAATACAGGTTTCATAGTATTTCCATATGATTCATTTCTTTTATTTAAATCAATTATAATAGTAGTGTAATAATTGGGGATTTCAGCTGCATCCATATTTTGTTCATTGTAATTTGAGATAAATTGTATGTGATGCCGGATATGTGAATGGTGATACTGTCTGACCTTTTCACACGCATGGGTATGATTTGTTATATTTTCAACTTAGAAGACTCGTAAATCTTTCTTTTTTATGGCCCAAATCAGTAGGGCCCTTTCGTTAAGTGCTTTGTGTCTTGATATTTTGTGTGTGTGTTATTTGCTTAATTACAAATTATGGTATCGTGGACCGAGATAGTTTATACATGAGAGGTATAAGTTCAAGACACAAAGATGAAGAGAAAAACATTCTGTAGAGAACAGTCGAGATTAACAGCCGACATTCGGCATTCTACTTAAGATGTAGTCTTTTTTCATTTATTTTTATAATGTAACTTAGTGTAGTGTTTTGTGTTTTGTAAATGGTAAGCTGATTATTATTTCCTCCTTTGTGTTTTCACTTCTTTGTATTTTTATGAGAATCTAACAGCTCCTCTAGATGGTAATTTTAAGGATGAATTAAGTGTCTCTTTTATATTTTTTATTCATTCATTTTTATGTTTTTTTAATTTAATAAATTTTTTATTTAGTTGAGAAGTATTTTCCTTTGAGTTAAATATCAATATGAGTAGTTTAATTAGTTTTGTCTGCTAAAATGCTGCACTGGTCCCATTGCAAGAACTCACGTGCAGAGCGAGTGTAAGAGCAATAATAGTGGTGGCTTGTGTTTGGGGGGTCGTGGTGTTTGACTTTAAATGTTTTAGAACACTTTTTTGTCATGCACTAATCACATTCCAAGAACCCACCATCCTACTATTACAGTAGCACCCTTTAGTGATATACAGTGTGTCCAGGAAAGTCAGCACCATATGAGAAAATCTTTTATTATCCATTTCTCAGAAAATTTTATTCTTTATGAAAATTGGTGGTAGATCTGAAATCAGGAATGCCATCTTAAGATCTTAAAAATATCGCACCATATAACGTTTTGCACTCTGTTGCAAGAGAAGAGATTCTCTTCATGCTCTCTTACTGTTACGTCCTGAAGATTTCTATTGCAACATGTGTGCGAAACTTTGACAACTTTATCGTCACTGACGCAGTTTCCTTTCGGAAATCTAAAACTTAGTTATAAGACCGCGGAAGTCGCCAATCTAAATATACCTGATTTATTTTTGAAATAATACAATGTGGCACATAGTCCGTGGGTAGATTCTGATGTCAGTTGGGCCGTTTTGATTATCTCGGCTGATGGTACTTAGACCCTTCTGCAAGGCTCCAAGTTTATGACGACACAATTAATTAAATAGGCACATTAACCAAATAACGTTTGTATCACAAATCAAGTATGTTAAAAACATTAACTAGGCGTAAAAACAATTAGGAGAAGTAGGTACTCATTTTGAAATTTTATATAAAGTTTGTCAGTTTCATCGGAACTAAATATCTGGTACTTAGACTTAGATTATACAAACTAAATATCTTCACAAAGACCAAATACACATTATTATTCGTTATATTTAAGTCCACATTTTGTAAACTTAATTATAAATAAATAAATAAAAAAAATATAAATAAATAAATATATTCAAATTATGTGATAACTAATTCGCCCTAAAGTAAAAATTACTTGCGTTATTCCTGCCTAACTTACAGTCTACCTAGTGATACATTGACTGATTCGAATTCAACATATTACCATTCCGCTCATGGTAGCCAACAGAACAGATCCAAGTCAATTGATGAGCGACTTTTATGAATAGCTAATAGTATTTCTAGAGTAGTTGATCAAAAAAAAATAATCACACATTTTATTGTTTAACATCATCGACACGTGATTTAGCTAGGCAACCTGTTTTTGATGTATCAATGTATACATTATCTAGCATATATTCTTTATTATCATTAAATAACAGAATTCTAAATATGTATACAAAATTTATAAACCCCCGATCGTTTTTCGTGGATTACATTGAAATGATAAAAAAACGGTACTGTAACAGAGATATGTCATTTCTAACTTAAGGGGAATAAGCAATTCGGGATTTATACATTTCCGGGTATTTGACGTGAGAAGGGACGTCCGGAAATTGGGAAAAATTCAATCTCGTAATAAAGCACATAAAGAGGCGACATGAAACGGGGACAAATTGACTGTTGGATTTCGAAATTACCGGAGTCAAGGAGGAAACGTCGTCAGCGGCACGAAGAGGCAAACCAGGCCGCAAATAAACCCCGAGGGAAATAAAAAAATCAGTACGAATCACGAACGCGAACCAGAAGGGGACATAAAGGCGCCGGATTCGGGCAGTTTTGCGTTCATTTAACGGCTCACTTTTACGACACACTCACGAGTCACAACTACCAACAAACATTTTATTATTTTTTTACAATGAATTTTTATAATTTGTTTTGATATAATCATATACACTTTTTGTGTGTTTAGTTTTGTTCGATTTTTTCGCAATTCATTAATTCGTTGGATGGGTAGAGAAATAGTGACAGATTGTCTCTAACTCACATGTCGTTTGTATACCATTTTAAGTGACTTAAGTACCAACAGGGGGCGTAGCTCAGATGGTAGAGCGCTCGCTTAGCATGCGAGAGGTACCGGGATCGATACCCGGCGCCTCCAATTTTTTATTTATTAATTACTTTAATAAATCATATTAATCAGCAATATGTTAACTTAATTCATTGTACATGAAATTTGATGGAAAATTCTTGCGATTTATCAAGTTTGAAGGATTATGAGGAAAACCAGGATTGTAGTGGAATAGTAGCATAGAGAACTCTCTCTATTCTTGGATATAAAGAAAAATTGTCCTTGCGTATAGATGTTTCCAACCAAGAAGAGCACAGTTGGGTATGCAACCAAATACACGCGGGTCAATTATAAACCATACACTGGGTATAATTGGTTGCATATGTCACTGTGCTCTACTTAGTTTAAAACTACTCTAATAGTGTAGCATGAAGAGGATATTTTTGCTATCCAAATAATATTTTATTGAAATAAGAATTTTAGTGTATTATGTAGTTACTTCAACGACTAGTTATTCTTCCGGTTTAAGAGTTTAGTATGTTTATGTTGAGTATATTTTGCTGTGACGAAGAAAATGTTATTCTTCTATATATAAAAAGAGTAAGACGTTCGTTTTACATTCAATTGGGTGAAAAATATACATGCTTCAACGAACAAACAGTTTCTTGACCCAAAAGTATACGTACGTATCGCTTAAAGCAGACGTAATTCCTTTCAAACAGATCCTTCATAGTTAAAAGAGGAAAACGTAATACTTGGAACATCAAGAAAATCATATACTTGCTCTGAGAATTTTATGTTTTACTTGAACCAACCAAATGATCTTTCTGCGGATATAGAAACAAGTGATATTCTTCACTCAAAGATATTCGTGTTGTATCAAATAAATTTTTCCCTCTGTGTACTGACCACCAAACCCCTCAGCGGGTGGTCAGCTGCGTACAACGGTCCAACCCCGAATGAAATATAGGGAAACGTACGTGAAGTGAAGACAGATTGTGGATGAGAATAGGCCAATCTCTCAATCTAATACATATGGAAATAAAAGGAAATGTGATCGGATATAGATAATATGATTTATCATATCTGATATAAATACAACTCGCTGTGGTTACAATATTATTCTAACGAAAGTTTAGTATTTTTTGATATGTTTTTTACACTAAATGAATTATTATATCAATAAATAAAACGTTGAAAATATATGTGTTTCCTACTTGATTAATTAATTAAATATATTCTATTCATTTCGTTTTTACTTAATTAATTCTTTATCTTATCCTACCCGGTGACAAACACTAATAAATTAATTTATAAACGAGATTATTAATCCGAAATTTCGATGCAAGACCTCGGCCCTCGAATAAGTGTAATAATAATTTACTAAGGCTAGACTCCTAATAAAATGGTAGATTGTAAGCCTACATTAATCGCGAAAGTTGGAAAGAAACGAACTGCGTTTGTCTTTGATAAATGCGATCTGCGGCAGGGATGGGGGTACGATGGGGGAATGTCGCCCGCAAGGATGTGTAACGCACGCGTTTGTCACCAGATGGAGGCGTTAAAGCATTATGAGCGATCGCCGCAGACGGTGTCGGAGAAAAGTGAAGGTAATGGGATGTAATAATCGCTACAAAAGGGGAACTTGAATCACTCTGTCTCTGTTCAAAATATTCAATAGAATATGTGAAATACCACAGAATACCATAGAAAAATTTGCTGAACAAAAACCATAAACAAATTATCAAAGTACTTATTTTTCGTAATATTTTGCAGAAGTATTCAGGTTTTCCACCCCTTGTAACGGTTGACAAGGAGTGTAAGGTGTGCGGGCCGTACCGTCTGCTCCTTTGCAGCTCCTTGCAAGTCAGGCGACCGGAAGTACGTCTTTTTCTTAGCATAAAGTTGTTCGGCCGGACTGTGCTGATATGGGCGTCCAAACTTGGTCGTGCAAACTTGTCGTAAGTTGGCCGGTGTTTGCCTTTGCGCCTGGATTCACGCAAAACGTGCATGCGGGCATCGACACACCCTCGTGACGGCCGACATCTCAAACCCCTATTTCCTGGAAGGAATCATTTCGTTCCATTCACCCTTTCACATAAGAACATTTTCCATCCCATATTTCTCGAAAATAGGTTGAATTAATATGGTGAAATTTGGAAATATACAGAAAACTATAAAACTAAAACATAACAACAATTCTACCCTGACAACTACCATAAGGCCACACACATACTCCGGGTGCTTTAATTCGTATTTTATGTCTTCGCCACCATCCAGGGGTTTGGGTGGGTTCTGCATTACCTACTTTGCATACGTTGATTCGTCTGGAGAGAGAGACCGGTAACACGTAATCACAAAAGTTTGTCCATCGACAGCGAACGCCCCCTACGTACGCGCAATAAATTAAAACGAACAAACATTTATTTCGCCTCGACTCTCTGCACGGCCGCACAAAGTTCCATCCTTATCCCGGTTCTATCCTTCCCATCCGGTTTTCCTTCCGAGATCCGAAGGCACGATGTGATGGAAAAGCAGTCGATCGGCTGGGCCGTGCTTGTATCCGTGTAATGAGTGTTTGAAAGTGTCGTAAAAGTGAAGACATGTAGGTGCGATCGTTATCGTATACGGATTTGGGGTTGTACAGGTGATGAGGCTATTAGGAGCTACAGGGTAGGTGTGTTAGTACGCGGGGGCTGAAATGTTTTCCTCGAGACTGTTTACGTGTGTATTGTAAACCAGGTTTATGCCCACTCAGCGAAATTAGACAATTTTAGGGGTTATTGGTAGGTGTGATATAGTAAAAACCAGGAGAGCTGCAAATGACTCGACAGATCTTGTTTGACCGATTACTCATGTTAGAATGAAACAGCCTTCGTTTTGTATATCTGTTTCGTAACCTTGTAAGCGATGAGTCATTTGCAGCTCTCCTGGTTTGTACTATAATCGTATAGTACATATCAAATAAATGCTCGTGAGAAAGACTTACACGAACTCTTATCAACACTATATATCTAGATATTTAGAGCAAAGAATAATTTTGTAATAGTAGGATGGTGGGTTCTTGGAATGTGATTAGTGCATGACAAAAATATGTTCTAAAACATTTAAAGTCAAACACCACGACCTCCCAAACACAAGCCACCACTATTATTGCTCTTACACTCGCTCTGCACGTGAGTTCTTGCAATGGGACCAGTGCAGCATTTTAGCAGGCAAAACTAATTAAACTACTCATATTGATATTTAACTCAAAGGAAAACACTTCTCAACAAAATAACAAATTTATTAAATTAAAAAAACATAAAAATGAATAAATAAAAAATATAAAAGAGACACTTAATTCATCCTTAAAATTACCATCTAGAGGAGCTGTTAGATTCTCGTAACAATACAAAGAAGTGAAAACACAAAGGAGGAAATAATAATCAGCTTACCATTTACAAAACACAAAACACTACACTAAGTTACATTATAAAAATAAATGAAAAAAGACTACATCTTAAGTAGAATGCCGAATGTCGGCTGTTAATCTCGACTGTTCTCTACAGAATATTTTTCTCTTCATCTTTTTGTCTTGAACTTATACCTCTCATGTATAAACTATCTCGGTCCACGATACCATAATTTATAATTAAGCAAATAACACACACACAAAATATCAAGACACAAAGCACTTAACGAAAGGGCCCTACTGATTTGGGCCATAAAAAAGAAAGATTTACGAGTCTTCTACGTTGAAAATATAACAAATCATACCCATGCGTGTGAAAAGGTCAGACAGTATCACCATTCACATATCCGGCATCACATACAATTTATCTCAAATTACAATGAACAAAATATGGATGCAGCTGAAATCCCCAATTATTACAATTTATTTATAATTTATTCTGAAAATAATTAACGTCGAAGGCAGTGCGGGAATTGTTGGTCGTAGAATTTTCGGATCTCGGGGACCACTGACAGTGTAACAAGCAAGGTTCGTTGGTTGGTACGAATTCGGGTCGCCCGCCGATGCTGCCACGTACAGCCGGCAGTCAGTCGGAGATCGGGACCCCGCAGGGGCGAACTGCCACAACTTTTCAAGATAGAATTGAATATGGATAAAAGTGGCTCCGGCTCTGAATTCTCGTGAGCCCTAACCTAAGCTATCTGTCAAACGTCCAACTCAATAATGAACGGCGCCAGCCCACCCCCCTGAAGAATTATTTAGCAGAGGGAATTACCGCCAGGGGCCGCCACGGATCAGAAACGTTTATAAATAAATATGTTATGCCGCTCCTTCGATACCATTGGGCTTGGGTACACACACAAGCCGTTCGGCCTGTGAGGGCAGCTTCAACTTACCCAGTTGATTAAATTAAAGTTGGTCATGCTTACACCGTGTAAATAATTTTCGACATTACCTTTTCAGCGGGTTTCAACAGGCACTGTCAAAAAGTTTTGCCCAAAACAATGCGATAAATAGAAAATGGACTCGAAACTATCGAAATTTACCTAGTTTACTTTGTAATTATTAAGACCATAAGGGTCGAAACTACTATATGTAAATAAACATTTCACACACACCAAGATAACTTTTGTGATAGCATTCCAGATAACACAAGGGAGCAAAGGTCCTACAACCAGAACAAGAATCAGATATTTTTGTTGACCTAACATCACTTTTTAATATGTCAAATTAGGCAAGTCAAAATTCACCATTTGGAGTTTTAGGTACACCTCACTTTATAAACCAGTGCGAACTGAATGATTTGGTTAAAGACTTAGGTTTATCAAACGAAAAAGCAGAGTTATTGGGTTCTAGGCTACAGGAATCGAATCTTTTCGTACGAGGTGTGACAGTGTCATCATTTACAAAGCGTAACAAACCTATTAAAGCATATTTTAAAATGGAAGGATCTTTACGTGTATGTCACGATGTTGAGGGTCTTATGAACGAGTTTGATATTCCCCACGTCCCTTCTGAATTGTGGCTTTTTATCGATTCATAAAATTACAGCTTGAAAGCAGTACTTTTGCATATTCTTTGAATTTATATAATTTGTTAACTGATTTTATTGCAGTTTTCTCAGTTTTTTTAAGAATTGCTGTATCTGTAAATCTAGACCTGTTACAATAAATCCACATTCAGTTTCTAGTTATGTAAGGCAAATATAATCTGGAACAAATAATTTTTTTGTTGTATCAGAAAGTTGGTCTATCTCATATAGTTTTTGTTATCATTAGCATTGCTGTATTAAATATAACAGAAAAGAAAACAGGATTGTGAATTTCAGCGTCGCCTTTAGAAAAAATATCCTCACATCAATAAACGTCAAGGATTCGAGTAAAGATTGGCTGAATCGAGAGCAGTCATAATCGCTTGTCATTAGCAAACAGATTTTTCCCGTCAAGAGGGATCCCGTTTACTTAATTATGTTTTGCGGGGGGTCGGTCGGGTTTCACCTCGATAAATTAGATTCGATATTTCCCTCCGTCCCCTACCGCCCCGTGGATCGTTTACAATAGGCACTCCTACTGGTCGTCAACTCTAACACGTTTCTTCCTTTCTTTAATTCTTCCCTCCGACGTCGGACTTTTTCTCTTTGCTTTGCATTCTCGTTTAAAATCAGGATGATCTCGCGAATAAGTCGTTTTAATTTACTCCTTGCCAATGGGGAAAGATGACGTTCAAGAAAATGCGTCTGCTTAGCGCTGATAAATACCAGAATCTCGAATAACAGAATTATAAGTATGCAAACCTCAGTGTTTATACACGTTAGAAGAATTTGCTAATACGTCCGGCTAAAATTCGGAAAATTTCCGCTAGAGGGCGTCCGTTTTTCACGAACGAGTTCTAATATAGGGTCTGGCGTGCCACGTCCCTGATTTTAAAGCAACTTATAATTAGCGTTCGGCAGGCTGAATGCATTTCTGACGCCCGAGAATGCCGTAATGAAATCTGGACGAAAACCATAAAGTGCCGGGAACCCCCGGAATCTGGGCATATTTGAGCGTAACTCTAGGGCCGGCCCGGGGTTCGTTTCTCTTAATAATGTTAGCAAATTGCAGCGACTAACCGTAAAGAACAGCAACCCTTCCACTTTTAACTTATTAATTAATTAACAATCATGGTGAGGCAACCCCTAGAGCCGAAGCGATAGACGAACCCCGACTGTACGGAGCCGGGTGGAAATGGGTTGTGGGGGTAGGGGGTAAGCCTCACTCGAGAATTAAAATTAAAACGCCCGGACTAAATTATCACGATGAATTCCATGGCTCGGGACATTCTTTATATTAATTTCACCCGCCTTAAGTTTATCTCGAGCTAATGTTTTAATTTATAAATGAGGTTATTTATCCGGGTTTTGGATGCAGCGTTAGGCTTGTAAATAAGATATCAAATCAGAGAAGACATTACGTACAGTTTATCAATTATTTATTACCACGAAACAATATTTTAGTAAATATCTTTATGCGAAATGTGTAAACAACAAAAATACGCATCTGGCTTGATCAAAGTAGAAACAGTTAACAAAAAATTGTTTTCAACGTGTTGTGGTGTCGAAAAATTGTATGAACATAAAAATATAACGTAGCACCATTTCACGAAGCGAGTTTAGTTTTTAGAGACGTGCTATTCAAAAATGAGGACTGCATTGGCCATCTGGCAAACTTGAACGGCTGGCAAAAAAGTTGTTTTCGCGCGTTCAACGTGAAATGAATTCAAAGAAATTACCCACGGACAGGAAATAACCTCTCAAAAATACAAAATAAAATCGATATTTTCTACAATGATACAAATTGATATTACAAAGGAAGCCAGAAATACATTTGGCTAAGAAAATTGTGTCGATTTGTCGTTCTATTTCTTTCAAGTTAGGTACATACGTACTAATGACCTAATTTGGGTCCTGATTAGGCGCTAATCCAATCAGCATCCTTGTGCGTCACAATAATTCTTCTGGCGAGCAACAGCAATATTTTCCAATATCAATTACAAGCAAACCGTTTATAGAACTAATTAAGTTCTAGATTTCCGGGAGAAAACCACGTCAACGACGATAAAGTAGTCAACGTTTCGCACTCTGTTGCAAGAGGCATCATACACTGCTTTGAAACTGGAAAATTTGTATGTATTGGACTGAAATATTTTAAATGGAATAGCTACTGCACTGCTATACATGCTGCAACCAGACGTACAGTTAAACTAACATACTTTCCTGCCTCAAAGCTGTCAGCATGTTGTAGTTGTTTTGGGTGCGGTTTATTCCGCTGCACCTAGGCCAATTCTTGGCCCTTTGTGCTTACCCATTTTTACATACTGTTTGATAACGACAACCAGAGGTGTTCAACTGGTTGCCGGCACCCACGGTTTTACGCCTCTTGCGAAAGGCGGTGGGACGAGGCTCTTCAGCTGATGCCTGGATTTGAACCCAAGACTTCCTAGCAGGAGAGCAGCACTCTACCGCTACAAGACTTCCTAGCAGGAGAGCAGCACTCTACCGCTAGAATCACTCGCCCCACGAAGCTGTCAGCATATAGATTAGTAGTTTAAACGTAACCAATTAATATCTTCATTTAGTTCAATTTCTGTTATTATAGACTACAAACAAAAATTCTTCACTCTATCCGACGTCCATTAACTTTTAACAATGTAAGCGGCGGAGGTCGGAAAAGCGTCAGAGGGTATAGTCGCCTCCGGTGACTAGATGAAAAGAGTGTACATCTTCCCTGAACCCTTTAAGGGCGAGCGAAATTACCTATCCGCGTTGTTTAGTAAAACCTAAACCCTTTAAGAGAGCGGTTTCCCAAATTCTTCATCCTCTTTTGAACGCCCCACCAAAACTCCATTTTCCGCTCCCCAAATCCACTTAACTTCGCTCCCATTTTAATTACCGCTCACCCCGTCTACTGCCCAAGGCAAAAAAGATATAAAAAAATAATAACGATATTGATGAAGTTGCCTCGATTCAATATGAAACTGATAGGAAAGATAATTTATGTAACACTTGTATGGCAAAATATTGTGGAGAGCCAAAAAAGATACAAAATATGATTGTCAGAAATGTATTATTTATGTACTAAGGGCATAAAGTAGATATTCATGCTCAAGAAGGCGCCGAGACGAATTAAAAGCTGGAAGGCCTTTAGGGCTTTAAGCTTTTTAGTCGCCCGAGAGCGTTAAACATCAATTTATGCCCGAGGTACATTATCCATGCTTTTTCTTCCTAAAAAAACATAAAATGTCTTTGTAAAACATAAAATAATCAATTGAGACTGTGTACACGTCATCAGTTATGCCCCCACTTCATCAAGGTGGTCGTGGCTTTGGTGACAAATAAAGGCTTTGTGTTCGGCCGACAATGGCTACTTGACATCCGGTCTCAGGCTGGACCTGGGTCACTGATTAAACGACAGGAAGGCAACGCCGTGTGTCGGCTTTGGGACGGTTCACGCCTTTCGACCTCATTGATAGTGTTCCGGATACTCCAGATTCGGAGGTAGAATTTCCACCAAGAAATTAATTAAGAAGAGTCTTTGATGCGATATGGTGTAACAGTGTTGACACGTTTCTGGTTTTCTAGATTATCTATGATTTTGTATGTGACGTATCAATCCAGGTAGCAAGACTTTGTTGTACGAAAATGTACTGTGATAAGAATTAAATATAAAATTTTGATATGGGAGACGTAGGTACATGCATGTACCAGGACCAAGAACTAAAGAAAGATATTGTAGGTACAAACATTCCTTTCGGGGTCGATGGTATGCGGCATGTCAAACACTACGATTCGCAATCATTCTTCCCTGTAATTGAATTGATTGCTTAGACAAATGCCCTCAAAGGCATACCCTTGACCATTCCCCTACCGTCCCCCCTTTAACTGGGTCTACTGCACAAAGCATTCCTTAGCCGAATTCTCATTAATTAAATTCGAGGATTTGTTTTAGGGTCGCAGTCAAAAGAGAGACCAGATGTGATTTCCGTTTTTAGGTCTTCAATATGTGGGCTTATGTTAGCGATGTGTGTAAAATAAGGATTCTGAGATTATTTCAAATACCAACGTCTTGAATGAAATCGTTTAATAATACGCCTCTTGCGAAAGGCGGTGGGACGAGGATCTTCAGCTGATGCCTAGATTTGAACCCAAGACTTCCTACCAGGAGAGCAGCACTCTATCACTAGAGCCACTCGCCCCACACCATACTATAGCTCTATTATTTTACTACTTATAGTTGTTTTTGGGTGCGGTTTATTCCGCTGTACCTAGGCCAATTCTTGGCCCTTTGTGCTTACCCATTTTTACATACTGTTTGATAACGACAACCAGAGGTGTTCAACTGGTTGCCGGCACCCACAGTTTTACGCCTCCTGCGAAAGGCGGTGGGACGAGGATCTTCAGCTGATGCCTGGATTTGAACCCAAGACTTCCTAGCAGGAGAGCAGCACTCTACCGCTAGAACCACTCGCCCCACGAAGCTGTCAGCATATAGATTAGTAGTTTAAACGTAACCAATTAATATCCATATTGACCATTCCCCTACCGTCCCCCCTTTAACTGGGTCTACTGCACAAAGCATTCCTTAGCCGAATTCTCATTAATTAAATTCGAGGATTTGTTTTAGGGTCGCAGTCAAAAGAGAGACCAGATGTGATTTCCGTTTTTAGGTCTTCAATATGTGGGCTTATGTTAGCGATGTGTGTAAAATAAGGATTCTGAGATTATTTCAAATACCAACGTCTTGATTGAAATTGTTTAATAATGATAATTTTCCTTATCAGCAATTACCACGTACAAGTATCGTTTTGAAAAGGGTTTGACAACCAAACACATTTTGAAAACACTCAGTATACGCTGTCAACTATTTCACAACCGAATTGGAACGTTTTGAAAACGTTTTAAATCGTTTTAGAAACGTTTCCAAAACTCAAATCGTTTTGTGGACGATATGTGTACATAGTAATTATCGTAGAGCCCAACGCAATTTGTTGTCTTGTGCAAGTTGCCCAGGGTAGCAGGATGTGAACTACTGGTAATGTGTACTGCAAAGTTTCCGCTGATTTACTTGGGCGTAACAGGCCTTGATCCTGCCTAACGAAGAGCTTACCGCGTGTATTCCCCCCGGTATCATAATCAGGACACCGAGTGCCAGGTTTTCTAATATATGCAAATGTCCACGGACCCCAAGGACTCACAGGACCTTCCGCAGACCACCCTCGCTACTTTAACTTGTATGTACAGGCCTTTCAGACACCACTCACATCCACCCACGTTAGAGGGAGGAATAGAAATTTGTACTGTAGAAATAAAATTCAGTCTTTTATTAAAGATACGTTACTATACGCTTCAAATAATAACCGTTGCGCGATCTTTAGTGAAGAAATCAGTGATTCCTTTCGCTCACGTCTTGGAAAAGGCATTCGGATGCCGCTCACGGCGCGGGGGTCTGGAGATCCGTGGGCTTAGCTGAGGACGCGTACAAGAAATCGGGCGCGAAGTGCGGAAACTCGGTTAGGGCGCCCTGCGGTCCCTCCTCGCCAACTTCCTCAAAGGAGTTTTAAGACGACCGGTTACCTGATCGCAATGCCAACGGACCGCAGCGGCAGGAGACGCCACCGTCTTCGGCAAACACACACTGCATAAATACATCCAAGATGGACCACCCTCTCCCCCAAGAAACACCCCCTAAACCCTTCCAGACCGCCGACGGAGCATTAACAAGTCGCAAGAAGAAACAGCGATGACTTATTCAGGACGTTTCCCTCAAAGGGCGAGACCACGGCCAAAGGACGCATCCTGAACTCGCCGCCTGGAGATCCGTCGGCCATTTTTCACTGCGATGATCTTCGAGTTAAGTTTCAAGGGAAGTTTCCGAAGTCGCCGGCCCGAGACGGACCGAAAGCGTGAAAGAAAATCTGATCCGAGCGTCCTCTACTGAGGTCTGCCAGAGGAAAGTGAATTGTGAGCAAATTAATGAGAGAGGCATGCGTCTTGACTTTGTAGTAGGAGGGTCGGTTCTTAGGTCTTAGGTGGTTAGTTCTTATCGCATGAGGTAAACTAAATGGACGTTACGTTTGAATATTTTGTAAAGATGTGGTTGCTTAGAAAGATAAACCAAGATTGAAATTTTATTGGCTAGCTAGTAAGTCAAGTCTTTAGAACACACAAACAATTTTTTTCTGTGCCACTTTTACTTAATGTTATTTAAAATATGAATGGATTGCCTTTATCTCAAAAAGTTATCTATAAAGTCAGTCAACAGTGATAGTATATTGAAAAATCCGTGTGGTCCCCACCTGTCTAAACATATTTGCCTAGAAATCATATTTCAATAGAATAATACATTTCCATATTACGGTCTAAGACAGAATCCTACCCCTTAACTTCGTAATCCACGGAACAAATTTCCTGTAAAAAAGGAAAAGGACCCAGATTCCGTCGGGTTGGTAAGTGGTAAAAGGCGTTGTCGTCCGGGTGATGGTGATGGCGAGTGGGACAGTGGCACCCCCGGGGGCAGTACGCTCCCGAGTCTGAGATTTATTCCTGCAGGCGGGCCGCGCGTGTCCGGCCTCTCCTCCTAATGAAATATTGTATTCATAGGGCTGCGGGGCCCACGGGACGCCTGCCCGACCCACCAAGAACTGACGACTGTTCCGGCCCTGGCACCGAGAAGTTTTATTAAGCCATGTATTTTAATATTATTTTTGCCGGACGACAGCGGTCATTAATAACGCGTGATTATTCTTTACTCGGGATTTGCCGCCTCCACCGCCATCGTAGCTTCCAGCACCGTCGTTGCCGACCAGAGTGCCCTTTCACACGGTGCGGATAATCGACCGGTTACTTATTATTAATAATAATAATCTTATTATTATTTTATAATAGAAATAAAAGTTAATGTTAAATAATTTATTTTAATAAAATACACAAATTCTTCAATAGCTGTTTGTTTAGTGTTATTATTGATAATATCCATATAATCTTGTACAATTAACTACGATTTATACTTTATTATAAATATATTGAAATAAATCCCTAAATGAATATTGTTTAATATTAACTTGGTATGTGTTGCATGTGTATTAATAAATAAACACTACACGTATTTATTTTCAAATCTGTTTGAATTTCTTTAATTGTTTACAGATTATCTGTCTATAGTGTATAATTAAAATAATTTAACTTATACATACTATACTTTTGACTGCATGGTTTATCACGAGAACTGGAGTCAATTCAAATAAACTAATTATACCTACTAGTACTAGTACTTCATAATCATTGTCTATCAAAATTGATTACACAAACTGATGCCGCAGAAAATTTGTTTGTTGCCCTGTGTAATCTATGGTATGTACAACCCTTTTTACGTATGAACTGTCTGAAAGGGTCCAGAGGCGAGTATTAAATAAGCAACGGGTCCAAGTTCTATATATTCTAAATGAAAAGGATTTAGTGTCGGGCGACTCCTTTGCCTACGTCAGGCTTTTAAAATTACCCTTTTTCATTAAGGGAGGATGTGGGATTATGGGTATGTACGTTAACGACATATGGGGAGACTTTATTTTAGACATCGTAGGGGAGAAAAGTTTTGTTTTTTAATATAAGGTTTTAACGTAATTATGAGGCTTTTTGTTCCTGCTTTACTGGTATACTTTTATTAAAACGAAGGCAGAGGCAAAATAAAAAGAGTTATTTATTTAGGCAGATCTCCAGAAATTCTTGTTATCAACAAGCAGTTGTATGAAACTACAAGTTTAAAGTTACCCCCCACCTCCCTTTCATCATAATTAATGAACGTGTCCAAAAATTCGTCCCTAATAAAACTCAAGGTCTGTCGTCTCATTGTCTTCGCCGAAAATGGTGGAGATGGCGGATAGGGGTAGGAAGAAAGACGTGCTCGACTAGCGTGAACGTAAAGACGTCCTGTGCGGGGCGGTTTACCCTTTGAGTTAGGGGTGCGTCGCGATGCAGAATATGTATATAAGAAAGGACCCGGGAGAGAGTTAGTCCTGGGAAATCTCTTTATGTGTCGCCCTTACAATGCCAGAATGGCCCCCAAATCCATACAGTTGAGCCCTACAATAAGTCTCTCGCGGACTCCTAATGTCTTAGGTGGTCGTAAATGGGTCTTACAGGGTGATGAAGTGACGCTCTGTTGAATTTCTTACATTTGTAAGCATGATGTCTAACGGTAAAGTGGAAATTATTGATTCAATTTGAATTTTATATAATACTATTTCTTCTCGCACCAGATATACCAGAAAATTCTATCTTAAGAATCAATACAACGATAAATAATATGGTGGCAATGTATTAAATTCGTTCACGTACTGGTATTTTCTTCCCTGCCATAGATATACCCGTAAATCTCTCAAATTTGGAGGTTATGTTCGACAAGGGCGATTATAACGGCCACATCGATCACTGAGGGCGCCTTTTCTTATTGTTTTTGAGTCGCGCAATGGCTCCCCGATGTATCCTCAGATGTCAGCCATAAAAAGAAATTAATCTGGTTCGTTCGCCGAACGAATTATAAGAAGACAGCACAACGTGTCACCTGATTAGAAAGGTACATAGAAAGTTGTGCAATTACTTTAGAGATGGCGCTAACAGTTTCTCGCGTCTTTAGCCACATATTACCTCTAAGCTTGACGATATTGAGTGTTCGTATATTGTTTGTTTATATATATATGAATAAGATAAATACTATTTTGTTTGAAACTAGGCATAAAAAACACCAAAACTAAAAAAAATAATCTACTCATGTCTCATCTGAAGGGGTATTTTGTCGAATTTCTGTACCGATGAGGCGACCGGTTTCTGTTCGGATTAATTAGCGAATACCTCCGGTTATTAAATATCCGAGATACCTGGGCACGTCTGCCAAGGGCCGCCGGCATAGTTTGACAGGTGTGGACCGATCTGCAGATCTGCCGCTGACGTTATCCTGCGGTCGGATGCCGGGCTGCCGCCCGTCATATTCGACCCTCTTTCGACAAGCTGGGCCCTGCGGCTATCTCGCTGCGCCCTTACCGAATTGCTCTTTTTTAACAAGCCGTCACGAACAGCAAGGAACAAAACAGAAATACGGATACAACAACCACCCACTTGCTGCTGTTTGATCGGTGTTTTCGACAGCTAATATGTAGCCATCGGAATTTCATCATATTAAAATACAATTTGCAAGGCCTATTAAGCTACTAAGGGTTGTAAGGAAATAATGCCACCTTTGAAATATCGAAAATTAATTAAAACTAATATATTCCTCAAAAATTGTAATATTACAAAAGAACTAAATTTACAGTAACCCCTTATACCAGCCTGGCAATCGCTTTACTTACTCAAGCCCACGGCGATATAGATTACCATTACCACCCCCTCCTGTTCCCGGTACCCATTAAGATAATGTAGTCTAATCGAATTAAGGTCGGAAATAATTTCGGCCACTTAAGAGGGCGAATTTATGTTTTCCCTTTCGTTCAGGAGCGCGACTAGCGGACCCTGAACGTTGGAAAAATGCATTACGGCATTCGCCGTAGAAACAAAAGAATACACCCAACGGAAAGAATGAGACTAACAAAGAGATGGTCTGCGGAAGATGTTCTTAAAAGGGCTGCAGTAACTCAATCACTGTAGGAAGCCATTACTGGCTTGTCGGAAAATTAAGTTTTGCATTTCCGATGTTATTTGGTAATTTTAATATAAAAAAAGTTGTGAATATTTTCTAAGATAAACATTTTCATCATTAGTTTTCTAAATTCTCCACCGAAGTTATTAATGTATAATCAAAGTGATGCAATATTAAGCAAAGCAAACGGTAATTAAAACCGCCGAGATCCGCACCCCAAATATTTATAATTGACTCGAAAATATACTCCCATCTCTTAGAAAACATAGCAAAACCGCACCGACAGTTAATAATACGTCGGGGGTATCTTGAAAGACGACCCTCCTCCTTAGTACGCCTTCGAAGTAACCGCAAAATTTTCCCCCAAAATTCCGGTTTCTTTGCTCGGCGGAAAGGCGGTGTACGCAAAGACGCGGACGCCACTGTTTAAGTTTCCCGCGAAGAAAACGCTCCCGAGGACGCAGCAGTTGCGGCCAGAGCCAACTTTGCAATTTTGCCGAAGTTAGCGGTCTCTCAGGGCCTTCAGCTTCTCAACACATACACACAGACATAAGCAAAACAAAAGCGAAACAACCCCACCGACCGTTGCTTCCGTTGAATACAGATGATTCTACATTATTCAGGACGCCTATGCTCTCGTTATCTCTACATAATTAAATATGATCACATAATAAACTCAGGGACGTCAATATGTACCTACGTCAAAACTAAAAACGTTTTTAAAACGGTTTGCAAACTAAAAACGTTTTCAGAACGCTGTATAAACTAAAAACGTTTTGAACACCAGAAACGTCTTTAAACGATTAGAAAGCTAAAAACGTTTTCGAAACTGTTTGGAAACTAAAAACGTTTTTAAACGGTTTGAAAACAAAAAACGTTTTGAAGCGGTTTAAAAACTAAAAACGTTTTGAAGCGGTTTAAAAACTACAAATGTTTTCAAAACGGATTGCAAACTAGAAACGTTTTCAGAACGCTGTATAAACTAAAAACGTTTTGAACACCAGAAACGTCTTTAAACGATTAGAAAGCTAAAAACGTTTTCGAAACTGTTTGCAAACTAAAAACGTTTTTAAACGGTTTGAAAACAAAAACGTTTTGAAGCGGTTCAAAAACTAAAAACGTTTTGAAGCGGTTTAAAACTACAAATGTTTTCAAAACGGATTGCAAACTAGAAACGTTTTCAGAACGCTGTATAAACTAAAAACGTTTTGAACACCAGAAACGTCTTTAAACGATTAGAAAGCTAAAAACGTTTTCGAAACTGTTTGCAAACTAAAAACGTTTTTAAACGGTTTGAAAACAAAAAACGTTTTGAAGCGGTTTAAAAACTAAAAACGTTTTGAAGCGGTTTAAAAACTACAAATGTTTTCAAAACGGATTGCAAACTAGAAACGTTTTCAGAACGCTCTGCAAACTAAAAACGTTTTGAAAACCAAAAACGTTTTTAAAGATTAGAAAGCTAAGAACGTTTTCGAAACTGTTTGCAAATTAAAAACGTTTTCAAAACCAAAAACGTTTTTAAACGGTTTGAAAACAAAAAACATTTTGAAACGGTTTAAAAACTAAAAACGTTTTGAAGCGGTTTAAAAACTACAAATGTTTTCAAAACGGATTACAAACTAGAAACGTTTTCAGAACGCTCTGCAAACTAAAAACGTTTTGAAAACCAAAAACGTTTTTAAAGATTAGAAAGCTAAGAACGTTTTCGAAACTATTTGCAAATTAAAAACGTTTTCAAAACCAAAAACGTTTTTAAACGGTTTGAAAACAAAAAACGTTTTGAAGCGGTTTAAAAACTAAAAACGTTTTGAAGCGGTTTAAAAACTACAAATGTTTTCAAAACGGATTGCAAACTAGAAACGTTTTCAGAACGCTCTGCAAATTAAAAACGTTTTGAAAACCAAAAACGTTTTTAAAGATTAGAAAGCTAAGAACGTTTTCGAAACTGTTTGCAAATTAAAAACGTTTTCAAAACCAAAAACGTTTTTAAACGGTTTGAAAACAAATAACGTTTTCAAAATGGTTTGCAGACCGTTTTGGAGCAGTTTGAAAACCAAAGACGTTTGTAAATAGTTTAAAACCGAAAAATGTTCCACTTTTTTGTGCGTAATCTCACAAGCACTCTAAACTGTAACAGAGTTTCGTCGGAAAGTTGGTCGTCACGCACTTTCTATAAATAATAAACCGCGAATAAAATGCAATTACGTGAGTAATTAGTTTTAGAGTCGGAGGTCGGCCTTCTATCCTGATCCTTGAGGGGTTGCCGACGGTTGCTGACGTGGGATCGGTGGCGGGCAGAAGGCGTATGTTTGTTCTGCGACGTCGGCGTCGGTGGCGGCGGTGGCGGCAAACCGGGTCCCCCAGTGATCTGGGGTCCGGCGAAATGAAGCATTCCTTTACGTCGACCCCTCAGTGCCTCGTAAAGTCCACTTTATGATGATAATTACCTCCCGGCCGGGGAAACCCGTCGACTGTAAATCTGACCTCCCAACCCCTAGCCAACTACTCACCCAACCCCCGATGAATCCACTAGTCCCGCGTGCGCCTCTTGAAAAAACACAATTAAACGAGAGGACCGAGTGGACTTCGACGCGCGGAAATTAATGCGGGGGGCGGACGCCGCCCAGGGGGCGGTTTTTATCGTCAAAGAAAACAGAGAAAGGAGGTCGCCTCGCTGCTCTTTTATGGGAGATTTACATTGCAGATTTTTTTTCTTGTTTGCGCCCGATTAATTCCTTAGGTATACACTAGGCTTTGATGATTTAATCTGCTCGTTCAGCCTGGCTCATTCAGGCTTTGCCGTCTGAAGGGCCCCAAGGAAGACTGGAGTAATATGTTTGACCCTTTTTGATAATGATTTTTAAAGCAGTGGTGTTGATTATAACGTTAAACACCGCTCCTGTTGCGGATAAGAAATATTAATTAGGGATGAAGCTATATAGAAATGAGTGTCGACTATATTTGGGGTGTAACAGGAAATTTTGAGAAATGATAGATTCTGGAACGATCCTAGAAGCGGTTTTGAACTGGTTTAACAACGCAACGTCTCATAGCAACGTGCTATGAGACGTTACGACTCCCTCCTGCGCCGTATAAAAATAATAATGTTTTATAGCACGGCGTACCGGTAGATAGCGGTGTAGTACGGGTAGGTTTGTCTCCGCGGTCCATCAGAATCAATCCACTAAAACGAAATGGGCGATTTGTAGTGAATGAACGCGGCGCGTCTCGCTCGTAAAGATGTAGATCCGGGTGAAGGGCTTTGCTCGCGACCGCAGCACCCCCCACTGTATATTGCCTCGGATTACGATCTCCCGATCGGATTTGTATGATAATGATCGACTTCTGATGCCCGAACGGCGCGACAAACAAACACATTGTTGCTACTGCTTATGCATGCGATATGAATATTATTATTTACTTTTTGGCTGGGATTGTTACAAAGTTGCAAGGATATGACAATATGAGAAAAAGTCGAAGCTACGTACATAAATGCTTAAAATCCGCACTCTATTTATAACCTAAAAGCGTCTCGAATAAGAAATAAATCGCGAGAAAAATCTGCTACATATGTACGTACGAAACAGAGATAGAAAAGTGTTTTAAATGCGCCCGCAAACAAGATTATCAGGACGGCTTGGCAGATACACGACCCTCTTTGAATTTATAGTCACTCGAAAGGCATAAGACCGCCATACGAAACGACGCTACGACCGTTTCTTCCCGGCATGCGAGGGCAGGTCAAATGTTCCTTGAAGTATATCGTCCCAGTGTTGTAGACGGACTGCAATATCGTCGTGTTTTTTCTTCGTTTTCTTTTATTTTTCAACAGCGCGCCACTCAAGATTTATCACCACAATAAACGTACAATAATGCTTTCCGTCATCATTATGTAATAGCACGAATATTTATGGGCTGCGCTTTTTCCTTCTCGTGCATTAGTACCGTAATGCGCTTACGACGATACATAATGGTGGCGGCGCCGGTGTGTTATAATGTAGGTAAAAAGTGGATTAACTAGCTAAATATAACAAGATTTTCTATTAAATTAGTTGATTATATGAAGTATTCTTGTGAATAACACAGCTTATTTACTCATTCACTTCTATTTTACAGTAGAGATGATCAAACTATGTTGAGAAAACTTCGTACCACTATATTATGTGTAAAAAACAAAATATGGCCTTAAATAGTCCCCTCTGCGGCGCAAAACACATGTTGATCAAAATTTGTCAAATTTTTAGCTAGATGCCTTTTTTAAAATTCTCACTGAACACCTAAAAGTAGAAAACATAAAATAACTTAATAGCCGCCCCAAGATTAAATACACCGTGGAAGAAATGATCCACGACATCCGTGTATCATCCAATTTCTTTTTATTTGTGCGGGAGTTGCGAGAGTCTGGAGGTTGCGCTGCTCGCCGCCCCTTTTACTTCACTAAATCATATCAATAACGTCATTTCGGCTAATTTATTTCCTCAATTCGTTATCGATCCGCCGGCGAAGTACTACAACGGGACATCCTAGACTTGTCCACGATATATATGGTTTTTTTTTCTTGCTATATTCTCAAGGGACGACACGCTGTTCACCGGTAAATTTTCTTCGAGCGGAACGGTACAGGAAGCAAGGTAATAAATATGAGATTTTTCATGGAAATACGAAAGACACCGTAAAATTCTTTAGCTTTAGTATTTTGGTTATAGACTAGAGTTGTATATTCGCTTTATATTCACCAGCCTATATCGTACTCTGACGGTCCGTGAAATCATTAGGTCGACTTTACGGCGGCAATTTCGCTAAACGCCGCGCGTCGTAACCGCTTACCGTCCGTCTTCGGCCCCGTCCCCGTACATACGTTAGGTAAGCGGCTGGTAGCCGCGTCCCTTCCGTTTCCGCAACCATAAAGATTCGAATCAAGGTCTAACCCATCCGGTGCGGACATCCGGACACGAACACGAACACCATACTTTCTCAAACAAGATATACGAGCAAAAACAAAGATTTTCGCGTACGCTTATAGTCAAGTTATCATAAAATACTCACAAATATTCACAAATGTTCACAAAGTTGTCAGAAAAATACTTGCAAACTCAGAAAATCATGTTCGTGTTCGCGTGCGGATGTCCGCATCAGGTTCTGCGAAGCTTTAAAAGTCGAAAATGGCGTTGGTAGCGTATGATCGTGGCGTAAGTACGCGGGAACGCTGTTATCTATTCATTTTAGAAGAGACGGAAGAGACGCGACAGAATTTGCGGCCAATTCGCTCTGAGTTACTGGGATGGGTTGGCCATGCCAGGTACGAAGAGGTACCGAAGCGGTAACACCGTTAGCATATAGCTTCGACCTCTTAAAAGGTGTTTTACGATTATTAGTAGTGGATAAACTGATTAAAAGTATATTTAAAGTTAAACTGATTAAATTAATGTTTGTGGATTTAAAATTCCGGCTCCTCCGCCAAAATGATAAAATATACTTTGGCAGATTTTGATCTTCAATAACTTAGTCATTTTTGGTGGATTTTGATGATTCTTTCAGGAAATTATAGAGAAATTCTTCAAAATTCTTCTTAGCTAACACAATTTTGAAAATAATTATTTCTACATCCCATTAAATCTATGTAAGAAGTATGATGTTTTTATGGTCTAGGTTTAAAACATAGGTAGGTACTGTGGAACAAATAAAGCCCTTGGTCAAGTCTTTGCCCACTCAGTTTTAAAGCCAAAATAATCTGCAATGTAATGTTATTTTATTCGTATGTTCATTCGTTCGAAGAATATACAGCGTTTTAATTTAAACCTTGTTTCAATTTCATGTGTACAAATAATTACTAAAAATTGTTTAGTAATTGATCTCGCAGTCAGATATCAATTTTCATATTTAGAAGATATATAAAAACCACAAGCTCAACTCTGCTGTAATTACCGAAAATATTGTCTGAAAAGGGAATTGTACCTGTTCAAAAGTGCCACAACATGGGGAAACTTTTAAACAGTAGTAGGACTGTTTTCAAAATAATATCAAGTATTGCCGTAAGTTAGTTCTGTACTATATTTTAATATATTGCTTAAAATATGTCTGGTCATACATTAGTGCGAGTGTTGCCATATTTTTTCCATTTTATGACTATGTATACAATAATATATAAAACTGACAAAGATGCATAATTCATTACTACCCTGTCCAAACCATAGTATCGATAGGCTGGAAATTTTGAGTAAATCTTCATGAAAAAATGAGAAAAAAACATCGATTCTTGCTTTTTGTAAACAATCTTTGCAAGATTATTAGCAAATCTATACTTTAGTCAAGTAGGTCCATCTTTACCTTTGCCCTAGTCCTCACTCCCAAACAATAAATAACCACCAAGTCAGATTCGAAACAATTACGCGGAATATTCACCCCCTTATCTCAATTCCAACTACATAATATACGTCCCGGAAAGTGAAACATATTAACCAGGACCGCCCGCCGCCGCCCAGGAAACAATAAGGACGATTCGGGTCCTTCGAAGGACTCGCCGCGGCGGATGCGAGACAAGAGTCCGGACGTCTTTTGGTCGCATACCTTCATTGGCCCCCGATTCAGCTAAGATAATGGCCGGAATGCGTTCAGGCGGAAGCCGAACCAAGAGATTACCGAGAGAGAGAATATTTATGGTGGTCTAGGTGGCCTGGGGTTCTTCACCTCCATTGTTTACTCGCTGTTACGGACATTCAGAGATTTATATTCTAGCCTACGGTGGCGGAACACAATCCACCAGGGATGATGAATGACCGCGGGACCGCTTATTAAGGCATGTCTCCGCGAGATATCGGTAATTCCCCTTGTAACTTCTGTCCGATTCACCTGGAGCACCCATCTAGCAGTCGCCCACAGTGCGATCGACGCTGCCTTTAAATTAGGGGAGACTTTATAATGCCCGCGAATTATAATGCCTACATAATTTATTCGGCTAATTCGGGTGTAGTGGGAAAGTTTTAAACAACTGCTAAACTGGAAGCTTTGTTTTGTGGGCAAAACTTCGCCAAAATTTCCCCAGCGGATGGACTCTTTGTTTTCAAGGATGCTGATGTTTAGTCAGTGTTTTTCGTGATTTCATCAAATCACAACAAAAAATGTTTTCGAGTTAATAAAATTCAGTAGCATAGAGTATAGTTTGCAGCAGCGGTAGATAGTTTGAACAAAACAACAAAATTATTCACTTCAAATCAATATATTATGTTCAATCTAAATTACTATTGCTTACTTTGAATAATTGATCGTATTTCCTTTAAAATGACACTTACTCGCAGTGAGAATGAACTACTCTATTCAGAACACAGAAGGTGTACAACCAAACCTAAAAATCTTTTTCTGAAACATTTGTTCTTCCAAGCAAAATAACCAATTACTTATTCTGATAATTATTATTCTCTTTAATTCATCCAATGGTTCAATATTAATTTGGTGGGAATGTTTAAATATTTGAAGTAATACTATAAAGTTTCATTCAAAACTACATATAGTCTTTTGTAGTTGATGACTGTTTGGTGTGACTTAATAATTTACTCCTTGCAACTAAATTTATCTTGAATCAAGCACTTAAACCGCTTCTACTGAGAAAATTTTATCTTGGTTGAAGTGGATTGTTATTTCGTGGATATGGAAATCAACCGTTGTTTTGATTCAAAGTAATATGGCTTGAACTGAGCATTATTTTCTCTGTATGTACCATTATGCCTCTCAAATAAGAAGTAACAGTCCTTCTGCACGTCATCGTGCGTCAAGGGCCAATTTCATCAGAAATATAGGGGTTGAGGGGTTGAGACAACTTCAGAATGTCGTAGTCGCTCCTCCGCCAAAATTATAAAATATACGTTGGCAGATTTTGATCTCCAATAACTTTAGTCATTTTTGGTGGATTTTGGTGGAAAATATTGTCTGAAAAGGGAATTGTACCTGTTCAAAAGTGCCACAACATGGGGAAACTTTTAAACAGTAGTAGGACTGTTTTCAAAATAATATCAAGTATTGCCGTAAGTTAGTTCTGTACTATATTTTAATATATTGCTTACAATATGTCTGGTCATACATTAGTGCGAGTGTTGCCATATTTTTTCCATTTTATGACTATGTATACAATAATATATAAAACTGACAAAGATGCATAATTCATTACTGCCCTGTCCAAACCATAGTATCGATAGGCTGGAAATTTTGAGTAAATCTTCATAAAAAACGAGAAAAACATCGATTCTTGAAACTACATATAGTCCTTTGTAGTTGATGACTGTTTGGTGTGACTTAATAATTTACTCATTGCAACTAAGTTTATCTTGAATCAAACACTTGACCAGCTTCTATTGAGAAAATTTTGTCTTGGCTGAAGTGGATTGTTATTTCGTGGATATGGAAATCAAGCGTTGTTTTGATTCAAGGTAATATGACTTGAACTGAGCATTATTTTCTCTGTATGTACCATTATGCCTCTCAAATAAGAAGTAACAGTCCTTCTGCACGTCATCGTGCGTCAAGGGCCAATTTCATCAGAAATATAGGGGTTGAGGGGTTGAGACAACTTCAGAATGTCGTAGTAGCTCCTCCGCCAAAATTATAAAATATACGTTGGCAGATTTTGATCTCCAATAACTTTAGTCATTTTTGGTGGATTTTGGTGGAAAATATTGTCTGAAAAGGGAATTGTACCTGTTCAAAAGTGCCACAACATGGGGGAACTTTTAAACAGTAGTAGGACTGTTTTCAAAATAATATCAAGTATTGCCGTAAGTTAGTTCTGTACTATATTTTAATATATTGCTTACAATATGTCTGGTCATACATTAGTGCGAGTGTTGCCATATTTTTTCCATTTTATGACTATGTATACAATAATATATAAAACTGACAAAGATGCATAATTCATTACTGCCCTGTCCAAACCATAGTATCGATAGGCTGGAAATTTTGAGTAAATCTTCATAAAAAACGAGAAAAACATCGATTCTTGAAACTACATATAGTCCTTTGTAGTTGATGACTGTTTGGTGTGACTTAATAATTTACTCTTTGCAACTAAATTTATCTTGAATCAAGCACTAAATTCGCTTCTACTGAGAAAATTTTATCTTGGCTGAAGTGGATAGTTATTTCGTGGATATGGAAATCAACCGTTGTTTTGATTCAAAGTAATATGACTTGAACTGAGCATTATTTTCTCTGTGTGTACCATTATGCCTCTCAAATAAGAAGAAACAGTCCTTCTGCACGTCATCGTGCGTCAAGGGCCAATTTCATCAGAAATATAGGAGTTGAGGGGTTGAGACAACTTCAGAATGTCGTAGTCGTGACTTTTTTTTCACATCCACCCCCGATTGAAACAAACGAAACCCGCAATCATGGCACACGTCTCGTGGAGTGTCCCCAAGCATGTAAAATGTAAAATTCAGGTTAGGGCTAATTTGGGGTTCCGGTAATAGGCGATTTGTGTGTCTCCAGGTGGCTGTGTTTGTGTACGCGTTTACGGGATACTGTCAACTGTCAACTGTCACGCGACACCCGCAATCGGCGCGCCGCCAAACCGTGAGAAAAGTGCCATCGGACAACGATAAAAATACCGACCAAAAAGACAAACCGCTAATAAAAAGTTTCGTTCGGATACGCCCGTAATAAATATCTAAATATAGGACGGGGATGAGGGCTTTTTTTATTGTTCACGTTATGCATTTTGTTAGCGTCGACAGGCACGGCAATCGCCGGTGAAAAGGATTTATTTTTTAAATTGAGGGCACGAGTTTTATGTCGACGTAAAACGGGTTTTAAACACTTTGAAATATTCATGTTAAAAACCGATTATTATTCTGCATTATTTAGTTTGTATTGGTACAATTATTGTACACAAAAAAATATGTAATTTAATTGCCATTGACACTTTAGACTCAACAAAATATGATTCCAATTAAATTCTATTTAAATTTAAACAACAACGTGTTATAAAACCAAGCTCAAAATATTCTAAAACGCGATGCCTATAGCGCCATCTATGCGTGCCAAGCTGAACTTCCCAATGTAGAGAGGCCGTAGAGTAGGGGAACTACAAGACCAAACTCGCGACTGAATTCGAATCTGGCGAATGGCGCCAGATTTACAAACTCTATTGATTATCTCATAGCTCAAAAGTTTGACTCACCTTTTTAGCAGGATATGTCCTCCCTCCATCGCTGGAAGATTGTTTCTTGAAACGGGACGTCGAAGGCTTGATATCCAGTAAATGCTCGATGGAATGGCTCTGCCGTTTCTGTCTGCCCGCCATAACTCCGCTTTATACCTGCCAAAAGAGCCGAAAATCACGAATGCGTTTACACTCTTCGCCGCACAGAGGCTACAATACCAAAATCGATATCGCATTATGGAGTTTGAAAGTAGTGCTCGAACTTTACGAAACAATTGCCGAACTTTGCAGACGGCTCCCCTCTACGTGGGGTGTACACGGACGGTACAGTCAGATTAATGTTTCAACGCATAGATAGATTTTCACGTTAAAATAGGGTATATATTTATTTGTTGAATTTTATTCTGTGAGATTTAAAAAAAGAAAGTGCACATAAAATATTTTTTCTACTTTGCATTCACAATGCACACATTGTAACACTGTTTTCGGTGTTACAATTAGCAAATTGTAACACCGTTTTTAGTAACTTTTTTCTAAGATTGGTGACATTGATATCAAATGCATGTCAAACGAAAATACACATAACCACAAAAGTAAGCACAAACTGATTTTTTAGAATCGCACAAACTGCGAAGTATGTATATTTTTATACAAATTTAAACATGCGTGTTGCATCCTAGGTTTCGTACTACTAGTATATGATGGTAGATAATAATTATCAATAATTACTTTTCCACAGATATTTGAATTTAAGTGACAGATGACAGTGTTACCAACGGTTGCACCCATAAATACTCTAGATTGGTGTTTTACCTAATATACTTCTAAATTTTTATAAAATTAATGACGCAAAGTAGAAAAAATAGTATATTACACTCGTTTTATAAGACATATTGGCGCATTCGTTCAACAACTCATGCGCCAATTTGATATCTTATAAAACTTGTATAAGAATATACTATTTTGTTAACACTAATACTTTGCCTTGAAAGTAATATAGAAAATATAGTATATATAGCACTGTTGTCACATTTTTACTAATTTGCAAGGCAAGGTCTTTGGTTCGAATCCAAGTTGCAAATTTTTAAATTGCAATCTGCTTTTTGACAGATTATGTCATATTATATTATTTTATTGTATTAGATATTGTTTTATATATTATTTTAAATTATTTTATTGTATTAGATATTGTTTTATATATATATTATTTTTGTGTAATTCTTAAAAATAAAACAGAAAAAACTTAGTGATAAAAATTTGAGGGGGCACCCGGGTTTGAACCGGGGACCTCTCGATCTGCAGTCGAATGCTCTACCACTGAGCTATACCCCCGTTGTTGAAAATGTTTGCGTTAAACTTCATTTAACTTTGACCATGTAACCATACATGGCTGATGAAATAACGTAGGAGTATAACTGGTTTTATGGAAATCACGCTAAGCGCACTCCTGCTAAAAATAAATTATATCTACAGTTATTCACTCCAAGCTCTTACGATAAGAAATATACAAAACAATTCTTCCACTTTACATCAGCAAGTTGTCATAAAATTAAATTAAGTTACTTTTGAGGGAAATCCTAATTTCTATGGTAGGATGTAACCAATTCTCAAAATAATTCTCTATTGAATTTTGACCTGTTTTATTTTGATAAAAAATTATAATTTGTTTATTATACATTCATTCCTTAACGAGCTTTACTCAAATGACTGTCATATTGATTTTAACGAAATGAAAACAACCCTCAAAAATTCATGCCTGGGAGACATATTAACACTATTAAAAATAAAATATTGAGCGATTATATGAATATAAAAAAAATGAAAAAAGTCAATAATATTTTGTTACAGTAATATTGCGGTAATTTTTTTTTGTTGAAGTAAAAAATATAAATCCGAGAAAGAAAGGATAATGAAATCCGGTCTAAATTACTTCGGTTACGGTCGACTGTTATCCTGGGAAATGCTGCGAGCGCATGGAAAGCTGAAAAACTTTCCGAACAAAGTTTCCCGAACTTTTCCCCTCGTAAAACCGAGGACGATAAAACGAATGTGCGATCCTTCTCTAACAGGTGGTGGAACGGAGACAAATACCTACTAACAGGAATTTTCCCAACCGAATTCCCCACAATTACAGAAAAATAACATATAAAATATTTACATAAAAAAAGATACAGTAAAGCAATGGATACAAGATACAACTATGAATGAATTATGCTTGGGAAAATGGGTATAGTTTTACTACGCATCACGCAAGAATTTTCCTACACGTCACACCAAAACATAACCTAACAAAACTCGGCAAGAACGCACACGCAGCAAACAAACTAAACACAGAATAGAAGCGTGCATTTTTTCAAAATATATTACAAACCTCGTGTTTTCCGTTGATTTGCGACGCGACAATGCTGAAAACTAGACGCGAACGCTTCCTAAAAGTGCGGCATACTTTCGCTAAAGTTGACCGAAGTTGTTTAAAGGGTGAGGGTTGGAAGGGGGTAGGGGTATAAAAAAGTTTTAGAAAGCTCGTCGCTCAGGAGCATGATCCAATATGGAAGTACTTAGTTAGAAAATAGTCTGTTGCGCAGTCGGCTCTCAAAATCAATACAGAGTCGGCAGGCTCTTACACAATGTTCTTCTACCACTTTTCACTTTGCAACCCCCGCGATTTGTCACATAACCTCAACTTTTACTTTCGTACAACACTCAGAAACGTCAAAACAAACTAGCGCTGCCGCCATTTTTTCCAAGAAGTTTACCGGTTTATAAACTAACTTTATAACCGACATAAACTAATACTGATTAAGAAAATTTAATGTAAATAAAGAACTTGCTAAACTTTTCAAACAGTTGAAAGAACTGAACGCAACCCGCGAAAACTTGCGCGTTCGCCGCAGGGAAAACTTTGCAGTTTTCGCGCATGTGCCTTCTGTTTCAAGTCTCTAATTAAATAAGTTAATTTATTAATAGGATGTTCGTTAAGATTAATCGAGAGGTGTCTTCACATGGAACGTTTTGTCTGTGGTCGTGAATCGATTTTTTACTAAAGCCATTGAGTGATGAAAATTTATTGAGCAGGTGTGCAAAATGTCTAAATAAAGTTTCCATTATGCAACTTTGATGGCCCTGTTCTTTGGACAATACTCAAGAATGCAAGGAAGTCGAAGGTCGAGTGCTGATGTGCAATAAAGTTTATTTCGACGCTTAGGCGAAAGTTTATAAACGTAAATAATAACTATCAGGAATTCACAATGTCATACATCGTCAAAATCTAGCGGCTAAAACTCTTCCAAACAATTTAAACAGATCATTACACATACCTACTTATTAAAGTTGTTGCTTTTATTAAAAATAGTACCTTAAACACGCGGTTTCTGCAAGCTTTTTGTTCAAATTTGGGTTCAGAACAACTAAAAAAAAACTTCTATTTCATACAGAAGTAAGCTGGCTTTCAAAAGGAAATATGCTATCCAGACTGTTTGATTAAGTATGGAAGTACAGCAATTTCTCAATCAGCAGATAAAAGACATCATTTATGCAAATCTAACTGATATTTTTCATTTTTGACCACAGCGACAAAGGCAGTGGATTCTGTCGGACTGGTTCTATAAATGATTATAGCGCCTAAACCGCTCATCCCATTGATCTGTAAATGGGTATATATACATGTTTTTCTACTTTGCATTCACAATGCACACATTGTAACACTGTTTTCGGTGTTACAATTAGCAAATTGTAACACCGTTTTTAGTAACTTTTTTCTAAGATTGGTGACATTGATATCAAATGCATGTCAAACGAAAATACACATAACCACAAAAGTAAACACAAACTGATTTTTTAGAATCGCACAAACTGTGAAGTATGTATACTTTTATACATATTTAAACATGCCTGTTGCATCCTAGGTTTCGTACTACTAGTATATGATGGTATATAATAATTATCAATAATTACTTTTTCACAGATATTTGAATTTAAGTGACAGATGACAGTGTTACCAACGGTTGCACCCATAAATACTCTAGATTGGAATTTTACCTAATATACTTCTAAATTTTTATAAAATTAATGACGCAAAGTAGAAAAAATAGTATATTACACTCGTTTTATAAGACATATTGGCGCATTCGTTCATTTGGGGCACTCGTCGCTAGCGCTCCTCGTGCCCCAAATACTATTAGAGCCACCGTAGGATTTGCTGGCGTCCGCTTGGTCAAAATCGGATGAATCCCTAAGAAAACGCATGTAACATTTGCCAGATTGTCACCAAAAACAATCCAGTTCGTCTCCTGGTAATTCTAAATACGTATACCAAATTTCAGCCCGATCCGTTGTACCGTTCGTGTGCTATCGTGTTCACAGATACCTACATACACATACACACAACCATTTTCGAACCATCATTGCAATGGATTCGTAACAATACAATAGGAATCCAAGTAAACAATAGAAATCGTGATAATTATATGTCAACTTTCGTGATCAGCAATTTTGACTACGTCCGAACACCTTTACTTTAAGTAACAACCAAAAAAACCTTCTAAATGATCAATATCACTACAAGAAACCAGTGCAAAATGCTCACCTGCACATGTTACTATCATTGCATATCCGCATTCCGTCCAAGATCGCTCAAATTCACACAAGACATCACTAAACCCGTAATACGAACTTTCGAAAACATTACACATGATAAATCGCCGTTTTTCCAGTGAAAATCGGTAAAAAATCACGGAGAACAACAACGGTCCAACAAAATTTGCACGAAACTGTCAATATCACGACAAAAAACAAGCGCGCATCGCTGAAAATCAACAAGTCCCGACCAAGCCGTTCGTTGCTTATGGCGACCACGTGGTCCTGTAATGGCCGACATACATTGCTTTTGCTAACGCTTTCAATGGTATAAGCACTGTGTTTGAAAGCTAATAACAACTCATGCTAATAACACATACAACTAACATAACAGATGTTAAGAGAAGATATACTGAAATAAAGTTTGTTACACTCATACATCCTCTTCTTTGCATTTTTAAAGACGTAAATTGTTCTTTATATTTTCCGACTAATGCATTGTAATAATTCTGGGGAATGCTTGTGTGTATGAATGTATCCTATGTGTATGTAGGTAGGTATGTTTGTGAACTGGCCAAAATTTTGGTATACTTGTTTAGAATTATCACGATCTGAAAATTTAGAATTAATAGAAATTATCACGATCTGAAAATTTAGAATTAATAGAAATTAAAGAATTGCACAAGGTTAGACAGTTTATGTGTCAACCAGGTAATCAGAACGTTGGGTGGTGATTAATGTGTACCTATGCCTCTGTCAGAGGCTATCTCAACACCATAAGGCAATTCTGTTGCACTGTGGCAAAGAACATTAATTGTTACTCTACAACAGTTTACCCTATATTTTAATTGATAGCTCCACTTAATTTAAGGATTTCTGAAATAGATATTTCTATTTTAATGCGCTTTTGTGTAATCTTCGCAATTTATACTATTTCTGGATAAACCTTGAATAACAGCCAGCAATATTAACAGTATAACGTGGTATAACAGACTCGATTTATTAGAATCCAAATTTACCTATTTAACCATTTCTTGCTTGAATAACCGCTGTAATAAAATCAAAAATAGCGCCATAAACCCATTGATTATTCGCCAAAAAGTGATAAATTTTAACTCCCTTGGGAATTATCATATATCGTTCTTAGTATTTAACAAAAACAACACCATTAAGAGTTGCTAAGGATATTTCTAGGAGTTGATATAACTTTGCTTTGCACCAAAATAACTAATCTGTCGATATAGTTACTATTGTATAAGTCAGTTCCTTTCGAAGTTGACTTTTGGTGAATATTTTTCAACTCAGAGAGTTGGGAGTTGGAAGGAGTTGATTGAACTCGTAATGTATTTATTTTAAACTCTAGAAATGGAACAACTCTTCGCGATTTCACTCTGGACGCAAGAGAAATACAAAAAGAGTTGAAAGGGATTTTAAATCAACAAGGCTATCAATGTTCTTCATGTGGTATAAGCATAAGCCACTTTCGGAAAAGAAATGTTAATGAGCCATGTGCGTTAACAAGCACGTGTTTCACGAACAGTGCCAAAGAATCTTACGCTCGAAATTCAGCTTTAAATGTTCAAATTAAGAATAGTACATTCTCAAGGTCCAACTTATTTCCTAACAACAATAGACCACGCAAATATTTTTTTACTAAAAGAAATTTTATAGACCGATTTGCGTTACCAAACACGTGTTTGCAGAACAGTGCCAAAAAATTCTATGACCAAAATATCTCTTCAGCTTTAAATGATTAAATTAGTACATCCTCAAGGTCTCTTTTCACTCTGTCACAAGAATTGCGTCATCTTATATATAATAAGACGTTTTATGCAGAAATAAATCTACAGAAATGGTTTCTCTGGCGTCAAAAGTGCTGTTAATGACAGACATGCTACCATGACATGACGACTTGGCAGTGATGTATCCATAGATTAAAGACATATATACTAATGGCTGTAGAGTAATTTTAAACTAAGTAGAGCACAGTGACATCTGCAACCAATTATACCCAGTGTATGGTTTATAATTGACCCGTGCATATTCAGTTGTATACACAACTGTGCTCTTTTTGGTTTGAAACATCTATAGCCTCAACTACCGATATTTTTTTTGCCTTTAGATCTTCTTCTGTAATTAGAAAAGCATATTTTTAGACTGACGGGAATGGAGCCCTCATGAAAACAAGTTACGAAAACATTTCTTTGTTACAGATGGAACTCCTTAAAATACCAAAATACTATTTTTAAAACTCGTTCCAAGTGTTTATGCTTTGCAATATTTAGGACAATATTCAGCTGATGAGGAACAGTAAAATTTACTACGAAAATAAGAATGTTACTTACCTGTGCTCTGAGAATACAACACCAAACGAAAAAAAAAAAAATCACAAAAACCATAACCTTATCTCATTTATTTTTATAAAATAAAAAAAGAAACAACAATACTGTTACTTTCAAAGGAAACAAGCATAACAATAATACAACTTAAGCCTAGATGAACTAAACCTAGATATATATATCATATATATTATAACCTAGCAGTACATATCAACTTAAATTATCGAAATATCACATTCTCACGTTAAAAAGTCTATTGAAAATCACGCATGTAATTCAAGTACCTCTTCAGGATCTGAGGTAGCGGCAATTGCTGGATCCTGTCCCTCATGGGGGGCCCGTAACGGTTGGCGACGTAAAGGTGCAGCGGGGCTTGAGGAGCCGTGGAAGCTTCGCTGTCCGACGTCGAGTTTTCGTTCTCCGTCCTGGCGGTCTCTTCGGTTTTCCGGGAACACCGGGCGCACGTTTCCTCGTCCGGGCGCGACTTCATACGTCTCTTGCCGTTCTCGTCGTCCAATTCGTCGTAGCTGGAGTCGGAACTGGATTCGCCACACGCGCAGTCCATCCTTGCTTGTCCATTCTCCGGTACGCTTTCGTGATTGTTTTCAACATTGTTTTCTTCAGTCTAAGAAGATTAATACAAGAAATTATAGAGTAGTTTTAAACTAAGTAGAGCACAGTGACATATGCAACCAATTATACCCGTATATTTGGTTGCATACACAACTGTGCTCTCCTTGGTTTGAAACATCTATACAACTAAATAGAATTCTGTCATTCTGAAGAATTTTTTACACAATTTCTATTTTGACTCTTTTGTTTAGGCAAATTGGGTAACAATTTCTTTACTTTACTTTTTCAATTTTTGAGACAATTTCTGTTTGACACTACACAACTTTCTTGTTTAATAAAACTGTTGAACTTTCCGTGAAAGAAAACTGTGTCATGTACACTTTATGAATAAAAATGAATAGAAAATTAGACAAAATTGACATTTGACATTTGTTATTTACCTCAATAACACAAAAAGAGCCAAATTTGACGTTATTTCAACTCTAAAATAAAAAAAATTGACATTATAGTGCCAATTGAATGTTTCATCTATGTGTCTCTTCAGGCACAATGGACAACAATTTCTTTGTAAAATAACTAATAAATGATTCTTTTTCTTTTAAATCTGGCTCGATTTCAACCTTAAGAAAAACAAATGACACTACAGTGCCAAGAAGTGTGTCATCTATATTTGTTTGAGGAAAATTGGACAACTCTTTGGGCATTTCTTTTTTGACCAATAAATATTTTTTCTTCAGTGTAAGAAGAGAAACAGGAAATTAAACATAATGATTTTATAATGCATTGCATTAAAAATATTGTATCAATTGAAATACATATATATATATATATACATATATATTATTATTATCAATAGAAATATTTTCCTTCTTTTATCTTTCATCTTATTCTTACAAAAAACAGCAATTCACCGCAGATAAAAACCAACACAATCAAATTTTAAAAGCCAATGAATAAGCCTGGACCAGGTAAGCACATTTTCTAATCAGTCTTCAAGCAAAAACTGTAATTTTATCACCATTAAATAGCAGAGATATGATTTCATATCAACTTAATGGCATTCCCACGATTACAAGAATTTATAAAACGTAATATTTTTCTTTTATTTAATGCTAATCAAAGAATAATTACCTCATCTTCAGATTCGGATTCGCTGTCCCAATACTCGGCGACGACAACGGGGCCTCTACGTCTGCAGTACACCGGCAAGAACGGGTTGAGGTTGTTCTCGTCGTCGTTGCGTCCGTTCGATCTGCATATCCGTTTGGACTTGGCCTTGCAATCGGTCGACTTCCTATTTCTGAGCATAATTTGCGGATTTTCTTTTTCGATGTTGGTTCTGAGCAAAGCTCGGATTACACAACGTGATATGTGCTGTAGAGTTGCCGGTGACGATACAACTAATAGTACAAAACAAAAAAAAATGTTCTTGAAATTTTATTATAAGCGCCATCTGTTGGATGAAAGGACAACTTATTCATAAAATAGGGAAATTACACAAGTTATTTGTTGTGGGTCTTTTGTTTGTCATATAAAAGGATTGTTATTTTCATAATAATTGCAATAATTGAGATACAAATGTGTAATTATCGACATAATTAGGACAAAATCCAAGAGAAGTGCAATCTATTCGCATTTGATACGGTTATCAGAATGTAAATAATCCGAAACTGTCCAAAAACGTAAACAAACATATCTAAGAGTGGAAGAACATAACACATTATAATTAATTTATTAACAAACAAAGTATAGTCTGATCAATAAAAATAAAGTTTAGTGTGTCATGATGTATTTTTTCTTAAATTTATGTTGGCTATACACTTCAAGACTTGACATATAAAACCTAACCTTTAAAACTTTTACGAAATTTGACGTTTAACTGTCAAATTTTAGAGTAGCCAACCTACAATATTTTCCCTGGTAAATTATACCTTTTTTATGGAATATATGATATTTTTTTTTAGTTATTTCTTTGAAGTAAACAAATCTTATCTTATCTTATTATCTAACATAACATATCAATACCAGATATCGTTGTACAAGTGTTAATAAAATAAAACCAAATACAAATGTTAAAAATAATCAAAACCATACTTAATTTGTTCAGTTTTTTAATTGTACAAGCATTATGTGGTCATCCTTGGTTAATAAAAAAAAAAAAACACACAAAAAGGGAACTTGAATCTTTCAAGTTACATAAGAATTTAGCTAGAACTTGTATTGCTTCACATGTTTTCAAATGCTTGCCAAGTCCTTGAGAGTAATAAAATAGAAATGCAACGGTAAAAGTATACTTACTCGGTTCAATAATCTCAGAATTATTATCAGCTGGGCTTATTAATGTAGCAAAGGACACCGGAATCAGCGTATTCCTCTCAAAACCATTCTCAGTCCTTTTTATTTGCACCAGATGATCATTGGAAGGCATAACTAGGATTCCCCCAACTTTCAGTAGCTTCATCACTTGATCTTCGTACGTGGGGGGACACGAGGCCCCACAATACACCCTATCATATTTTTTCGCAGGGGTGTACTCTAAACAATTAGCCTGTTTAAAAATCGGTGGGCAAAAATCAAACTCATCCAACGCTTCAGAATTTTTTTGAAATAATTCTAACTTTGCATTTGCATAGTCGACAACCTCTTTGTAAAATTCTAAACCGTGATTAATGCCTGTCCGCCCGAGTATTAAACCAACCAAAGTGCTTAAATAACCGGTTCCAGATCCTAAGTTAAGGAAACTTAGTCCCGGTTCTAAGTTTAAACCCTCGAGGACTTCGCTGTAAATGCACGGTGCCGACAAGTGTAAATTTCCCAATTTCCAAGCGAGATCTTTGTATGCGTTACCCCTTGCGTGTGGCACAAAATAATCAGCGCGATCTACAGCCCGGAAAACCCTCTCGATGAGTGGTGACCGAATGTAGTCGGCTTCTAGGAGATTATCGATAAGTTCGTCGTTATTCACACCTGAACTAACAGCTCCTCCCATTGTTAGTGGAAGAATCTATCGAGAAAATCATGCAACAATAAAAATATGGTGGAATATAAATAGTGATAAAGTCCGACATTACATGTATGATTGTATGTGTAAATAATGTAAATATAGGGGGAATAATATTAACTTACAGTCGATATTTTCGTGTCTGACTGTCGTTTGAAGATTCTTGAGCAAGTGACGACCACAAGATTGTTGTAACATTAATTGCAGAGTGTTGTTAGTAGCATAGTAGACAGGCCTATAAAAACTGGACGTCAAAATACAATTTGAAATAGTGGGGATGAGCCCGTCAAGAATAATCTCCCATGCTTTTGCCTCGTCGCGCATGCCCGGCGAGAAACGTATTGAAAGGTATGTAGAATTTATTTTTTTTAGCAATAAAATGTATGCATAATGACATTTTCACACAATCCATATATCAGCCCTACGCAAAATAACTTTCGCCGTTTGTCCACACAATGATTCGCGAAATCCTCAAACTTATTATTTTTATTCATATGTAGAAGAACTCGTGAATCCATTCTGGCTGGCAATTGTCAAAAGTTATACTTGTTATTATTATTTCGCACAGATCTACATATTCATCGGTTTAAAGATAGGTAGGTTTTATTTACTAATTTAATTGTATTTCTAACTGTAGACGATTATTACCAACATTGATTGTGCGCAAATCTCTGTCTGCGTATTGATAAAGTTTTTATATATGTATGTATTGCTTGTATACTCACGGAATATTATGTCCTAGGGAATATTTATTCAAGGTACTGTCAATGTAAGATAAATACAATTAATAAGTTTAGAAGTTTGTGTGATGCCATCAACCTTTATATTAATTGCATTCCAATAATCTAATTTAATGAGTGTGATTCACTTATCAAAAGGCGTTTGCCATTAATTAATAATCTTTATTTTCCACGCGCACACCTTTGCAACACTGCTGTGATAATAATATTCTTTGTTGTCATTTATAAATTAAACAAAAGTACAAATATGTAGTACAAAGCGTGTTATCAATAATTACTTTTATTGCGTAACCTGATTTCGTATGCGTGTTGGTTCTTTCTCAAGGGTTTAGTTCTAATATAAATTGCTCTAATAAGTATTTCCCTCGAGATTCTAGTTCATTTCACACGTAAATATTTAGGAAAATTTTAGTAAATTTCATTGTTCCGGATCTCGGATCGCGTACAGCTGATCGTAACGCGCATGACCGGTATTGGCACAGTATGTAAGGAGTTGTTATTGTATGTAGTTTCTGTGCTGTTATAAAATTAAGTTTGCGGCTAATAAACACGACCTAGGGGACTCAATCAGGTAAATATCCATACAATAAACATTTATTTAACGATTGCAATAAAAGTTTGGCCGGGGCCGGTCGCGGATCAGCGATATTTCCTCATTTTCATCGTGCCTATTTCTAACCGTTTACCAGGGATCCAAGATCAAATACTGCCCTGCTTTTAAATTTACGTATCACGGTAACCTTGCGTGCGTTTTCCTTCGATTCTATAGAGTTTTTACTATCAAATGGACGACGGCATCAGCGAAAAGAAACAACAAGAAGGTTCAATTCGTGTCGGCACCTTTGATGTTGGTGTCCCCGTTTTCTGAATCGGCTCGGGCTCTACTTCATTGGAATGATAGTAGATGGCGCTAATAAAAACAGCTTTTAGTGTATGTTCTAACCTGCAATAACATATAACAAACAATTTGTGGGATGCATATTGTGTTTGGAGAGATCAGTTGTCACGTCAGGTTAAGAACTATCATTATAACAACTCGTCTACCGTCTTTTGTGGTATTTGTAATGTATTTTTACCGTAATGAGTGTATTACTGATGATGATTTTAGTAGATCAGGTTACTTAGTGTACAAGAAGTAATGCTATGAATTCACCGCACGATTTATCATTAGCTACATATGCCTCAAGTTGAAAAGTTAATAAATATAGTCAACACTTGCTAATCCAACTATGATCTAGGTAGTTTGTGCTATATTCCGAATATTCATTAAATGGTACCCGAGGAAGTATATTGTGAATTATATTTGCAATATGAATATGGGAGCTATCAATCTGAGTTTTGGTGATCATCTTGTACTCCTATTGACCACACGATTGTGTGCAAAAACAGATCTGGTGTATTCTGTACTGCCATTTGAATTGTTCATCAGTTATGAGCGTGTTGATCATCATCGCTGTTTTATTCTATAATTAATTGCATATGTATGCACATGAAAACATACACATTTATATGCCGATTGAAAACATTAAGGCTGATCGCTCAATTTTGTGTTCTATTGATCGCACTCGTGGAGGTTTCGTGTTCTTTTGGTCCATCATGTATTTGCAACGACATTGCACTAGCGCACACTACACTCAGGCCCAGCTTCCCAAAAGAAAACTAACAAAAATAATCTCGATCTAAATTAAATTAATAAACCATTTATTGGGTAAACATTGTTTTATTTTCATGCAGTGATGTTCCGATATCATCAAAGTATCGATACCTACTCAAATCGGTTTTGCGATACTCATACGAGTACCCCAAAAGTATTGATACCTACTTGTGTCGATACCTACTCATATCCATATTAATACCTTTTCCTTGGTCAGTCATTTTATGTAGTTTAATAAAACACGTTAAATATTTTATATATTTATTAATGATTATAATTAAACAAAAAAAGGCTTTCTTTGGAATATTTGCCAAAAAAGCAGTTTTTCTAAATATTTAGATGACAACTTATTTCTCTTATGGTTAATAGTTCCACCAGCCTTAATAAACATTCACAGGGCACAACTGTTGCAACTACGATGAGATATTGCTGCATGTATTTGTTTTGTATAAACACGGATAAAGTGCCTTCATGTCTTCCCAGTCTGGGTTTGATTCGATACAAATACTTTTCTTTCGATACGAAGTAGGTATCGAAAGAAAAGTATTGATGCTAAATGTACTCGGTATCGAAACAAAAGTATCGATAATTTACTTGTATCGGAACATCAGTATTCTCGTATAATCTTCCGGTGGTCAGGTGTGAATGTATGAATTAATTCCATGATTCCAGAAGCCATCTTCTGCTTAAGCAAATTTAACAAACCGCACACTTCAGCCCATTTTGCCGCCCTAAAAGAACATAAAACATGTATACAATACTATAATCAATTATTGACAATAATAAGACATTTTGACTATACAGGTCGCGTTTCAGCGATAGGTGTAAATTTTATAAAACATAACCTTATATTTCCGCATTAAACGATACGTACCTTTCAAATTCCTACGGAAAACGAAAAAGACGAACGTTTTTCGTGACCGGAATCGTTAGGCTACATTTTATGACTGAACAAATACTCATTCATACTTATAGCTGAACACGTAAAAATCACAACGTTTATAACATAACCTCAACGCGCCGTCAATCACTTGTTGTCATATGTCGACTACAGCAGCGCCACCATCGGATTTCAAACGTACCAAGGCCCCACATCGCGCATGCGCACTCAATTTCGGGACCGTCAAAACCCTCCAATGACATTTCTTGTTTTGGCTATTCGCTGACGGCATCAGGTTTATTGTATATTTAGACCCGGCCAAAATAAAAATTTAGATGTAGTTTGTTTTGCCTATATACACAGCTGTCCCATAAGTTCATGACCAACTTGTATTTACAGAAATGGCATCGACCATTTCAACCACGTGTTCCACCGTCGATTTGTCAATGAAAACACCGCCAAAAGACGAATTGGATGATGGCAAAGAACCAAACGACACCAACACCATTGATATTTCCATTACTACAGAACTGCCATCAAACACAACTCAACAAACGGAGAGTTCAACACTCCAATCAAAACCGCCAGTCTTACCGTTTGTATATCTAACACCATCAAAGTTACCGAGTAATTCTACGAGTAAGCCGAATAACATTATCACCATTCCGCCTATTCAAATCCAAAACTTGGGTACAAACATCAATAAACATTCAAATTTACAACCGAATATCACTCTACCGGGTCAAGGGGTCATTCTTGGGAAACCCCAACAGTTAATTTTGCAAAAACCCAACGAGGGGGTTCCCATGTTCACAATGATTAAGTCTTTTTACAAACCGCCCGAACACGGGAAAAACAATAATAATAATAAGATAAATTTAACTAAAGTTAAACCGGAGAATATCCAGGGGCAAAAAATTTTACTCACACCGATGCATAAAGTCACCAAAATGAAACATTTCGTGCAACCAAAACTTGCCATAGTTCCATATCCGTTAAAAAATAACACAAACCAAAAACAGAAAGTTGCAAATGTTAAAATCGGTGATACTTTGTTACAAAACGACGAAAATAATGATAAAAAAGATGCAGATGCAAGTGAAGACAAATCTTACCAATTATCTATCGTTGAGGATACCAAAGATGGTAGTTTTACAGTTACAATTCCTCCACAAAAAATACAAACCGAAGCACCTAAAGAAACCCCAAAACCTCCAAAACACGGTGTTTCAATATTAAAAAGGAGCTTTGGTTTAATAGAACGTCCGAGGAATAGTTTAATAATAAGTCCCATCGAGAATTCCATCACTACAATTTCAGACGCAAATACTAAAGAAGTCCGGATTGCAAAACCCGAGGGTCGACGTAGGAAATCCCAATACGTCTGCAGGAAGGACTACGACGAGGTCCCATTCATCCCAACTTTGAAAAAAGAGGAACCGATGGTGGAAAAAACCGGTGAACAGGAGAATGCAAAAAAGGGAAATTTCGATGTGACTAAAGCTTTGATTTGGGATGGGAATATTGGGACACTCCCTGGGACGGATTTAAAATTCCGGATGAGTGAATTCGGGTTTTTGGAGTATCTGGTTGAGGAGAAAAATGAAAAAATTGATAGAGTTGTTAAGGAAATTAAGGGAAATGAATCTGAGGAGATTCAGTGTTTAAAGTGTGGGTGTTATGGGTTGTTATCGGATTTTGTGACGAGGGAATATTGTGGGATGGAGTGTTTATCTTCTTCGAATAAAACAGGGGTGATTGATAAAGATTCTAAACTACATAAAAAACGTAAAAAGGGGTACATAAAAAAATCCCAGGACGAAGAAAAAGACTTAATACTGAGTGATGAAGACACCTCAAACGATAACTCCCAAGATAAATATAATTACCCATGGGCTTGTAGCAAAAAGGGGTTCTCCTGGTCGAAATATCTGGATCACGTAAAAGCAAAAGGGGCCCCGGTGAAATTATTTAAAGATCCATTTCCGTACTCGAGGAACGGTTTTCGGCCGGGGATGAAATTGGAAGGTGTCGATCCTCAACATCCCTCCTACTTCTGCATATTCACCGTTGCTGAGGTTATAGGATACAGGTTACGGTTGCACTTCGACGGGTATCCGGAAAATTACGATTTTTGGCTGAACGCCGACAGCATGGATATTTTCCCGGCCGGTTGGTGCGAAAAATACGGGCATAACTTACACCCCCCTCCAAATTATACCACGGAAGATTTCAACTGGAATAATTATTTGAAACAAACGAAGTCTACGGCCGCTCCTAAGCAGTTGTTTACGAATCGATTGGGAAGTGTAAGTCATTTGTTTTTGTTTTGTGAGGTTAATATTCTATATAAATGTTTTTTTTTTGTTTAGGCTATTTGTCCGAATGGATTTAGGATTGGGATGAAGCTAGAGGCTGTGGATAGGAAGAATACTTCTTTGGTGTGTGTTGCTACTGTGACGGATATGATGGATAACCGTATTTTGGTGCACTTTGACAGTTGGGATGACATTTATGACTATTGGGCTGACCCAACGTCTCCGTATATTCATCCGGTTGGCTGGTGTGACCAGAACGGGCACAATTTGACTCCACCGAATGGTAAGAATACTCTTCAGACATCAGATTTTTGTGATAATTCAAATTTTTGCAAGAATTTGTTATAATTTTTGACATTTTGTCAAAAAATTTGTGAAATTTGTGTTGATCTCCAATAACTTTTGTATTCTTTGGTAGATTTTCATGATTCTTTCAGCATATTATAGACAAATTCTTTGAAATTCTTCCTAGCTAATACAATTTTTAAAATAATTCAGATTTTTGCAACAATTTGTCATAATTTTTGACAATTTGTCTAAAAATTTGACAAATGTTGATCTCCAATAACTTTTGTAATCTTTGCTGGATTGTGATGATTATTTCAGTAAATTATGGACAAATTCTTTGAAATTCCTCCTAGCTAAATACAATTTTTAAAATAATTTAGATTTTTGCAAAAATTTGTCATAATTTTTGACAATTTGTCAAAAAATTTGACAACTAAGGACCTTGGTCAAGTTTTTGCCTACTCACTTCTAAAATCAAATTAATTAGCCATGTATTAACCGTTGTTTTATTTTGGTATGTTAATTTCCAAAGAAGTTACAGTGTTTTAACTAAAAGCTTGTAAATTTAAATTTTATCTTCTATAACTTGGATATTTTTTAATTGATTGTGGTGATGTTTTCAACACGGTGTAAAGAACATTGTCGGAATTAACATGCGCTGTGGTAATTGCAAAAGATTTCTTATACCATCAGAATTTTATTAAAAATATTTTTATTAGGTTATCCCCATCCAGAAACATTCACCTGGGAATCATACCTGAAAGAGACTAAATCAACTGCAGCACCTGCGAGGGCTTTCAAGCAGAGGCCAGCGAGTGGGTTCAAGCGCGGCATGAGGCTGGAATGTGTGGACAAACGGGTGCCCCAAATAATTCGTGTGGCGACCGTTTGCGACGTCCGCGAGCACCAGATTCGGATTAGTTTTGACGGCTGGCTCGATAGGTACAGCTATTGGGTCGATGACGACAGCACAGACATACATCCTATCGGTTGGTGCCATAAAACTGGACATCCACTAGAACCACCACTGAGTGAGTTTTATCATTGTTATTGTTTCTTTTTTGCAGTTTTTATTATTTAATTTATTAATATTAATTTATTTCTTAGGGAAGACATTAAAATTTAACAAATTTTGTTTAGTTTTATATTTTGACCACAAAAATACAATTAAAAATATAATATATCAAAATTATATATCTTTTCAACTGTAATTAATGTTACTTTTTTTTTATTAGCTCCGGATGACGTGTACGATTTCTTGGAGTGCCCGACGGTAGGCTGCAGGGGACAGGGGCACATCCAGGGGCCAGTTTACTCGACCCATTCCACGCAGAAGTACTGCCCTTATGCAGAGGAAAATATCGACATGGAGCACACTCTGCCCGATCGTTTGCTCAGTCCCGATCGGCAGCTTGAGGCCGTCGTGCCTGTCTCCAGGGAACCCCGAGACAAAATGTAAGCATTGCGGTCAGTATTCAAAAAAAAAGAAAAACAGCCTTGAGGCAACGGTTTTGTTATTTCATAAGTTTAATAAAAGAAAGGTCTAGTCTGCCATGGAATTTGTTGTAGGTTGGCTAGTCTGCAATTTGGCAATTAAGGTTTATGTCATTATCCAAGTTTTAGAGGTTAGAGTTGACCTGAAGCGTATAACCAACGAAAATTTAAGAACAAATTAAATCATGGTGCACTTGGGTCTTTTTTTTATAAATTATACCTAGCTAATACAATTTTTAAAATAATTCAGATTTTTGCAACAATTTGTCACAATTTTTGAAGAATTTGTCAAAAAATTTGATAAATGTTGATCTTCAATAACTGTTGTAATCTTGGTAGATTTTCATGATTCTTTCAACATGTTATAGATAAATTCTTTGAGATTCTTCCTAGCTAATACGATTTTTAAAATAATTCAGATTTTTGTAACAATTTCTCATAATTTTTGACAATTTGTCAAAAAAATTGACAAATGTTGATCTCCAATAACTTTTGTAATCTTTGGTAGATTTTCATGATTCTTTCAGCATATTATAGACAAATTCTTTGAAATTCTTCCTAGCTAATACAATTTTTAAAATAATTCAGATTTTTTCAACAATTTCTCATAATTTTTGACAATTTGTCAAAAAAATTGACAAATGTTGATCTCCAATAACTTTTGTAATCTTTGGTAGATTTTCATGATTCTTTCAGCATATTATAGACAAATTCTTTGAGATTCTTCCTAGCTAATACGATTTTTAAAATAATTCAGATTTTTGTAACAATTTCTCATAATTTTTGACAATTTGTCAAAAAAATTGACAAATGTTGATCTCCAATAACTTTTGTAATCTTTGGTAGATTTTCATGATTCTTTCAGCATATTATAGACAAATTCTTTGAAATTCTTCCTAGCTAATACAATTTTTAAAATAATTCAGATTTTTTCAACAATTTCTCATAATTTTTGACAATTTGTCAAAAAAATTGACAAATGTTGATCTCCAATAACTTTTGTAATCTTTGGTAGATTTTCATGATTCTTTCAGCATATTATAGACAAATTCTTTGAGATTCTTCCTAGCTAATACGATTTTTAAAATAATTCAGATTTTTGTAACAATTTCTCATAATTTTTGACAATTTGTCAAAAAAATTGACAAATGTTGATCTCCAATAACTTTTGTAATCTTTGGTAGATTTTCATGATTCTTTCAGCATATTATAGACAAATTCTTTGAAATTCTTCCTAGCTAATACAATTTTTAAAATAATTCAGATTTTTTCAACAATTTCTCATAATTTTTGACAATTTGTCAAAAAAATTGACAAATGTTGATCTCCAATAACTTTTGTAATCTTTGGTAGATTTTCATGATTCTTTCAGCATATTATAGACAAATTCTTTGAAATTCTTCCTAGCTAATACAATTTTTAAAATAATTCAGATTTTTTCAACAATTTCTCATAATTTTTGACAATTTGTCAAAAAAATTGACAAATGTTGATCTCCAATAACTTTTGTAATCTTTGGTAGATTTTCATGATTCTTTCAGCATATTATAGACAAATTCTTTGAAATTCTTCCTAGCTAATACAATTTTTAAAATAATTCAGATTTTTTCAACAATTTCTCATAATTTTTGACAATTTGTCAAAAAAATTGACAAATGTTGATCTCCAATAACTTTTGTAATCTTTGGTAGATTTTCATGATTCTTTCAGCATATTATAGACAAATTCTTTGAAATTCTTCCTAGCTAATACAATTTTTAAAATAATTCAGATTTTTTCAACAATTTCTCATAATTTTTGACAATTTGTCAAAAAAATTGACAAATGTTGATCTCCAATAACTTTTGTAATCTTTGGTAGATTTTCATGATTCTTTCAGCATATTATAGACAAATTCTTTGAAATTCTTCCTAGATAATACAATTTTTAAAATAATTCAGATTTTTTCAACAATTTCTCATAATTTTTGACAATTTGTCAAAAAAATTGACAAATGTTGATCTCCAATAACTTTTGTAATCTTTGGTAGATTTTCATGATTCTTTCAACATGTTACAGATAAATTCTTTGAGATTCTTCCTAGCTAATACGATTTTTAAAATAATTCAGATTTTTGCAACAATTTCTCATAATTTTTTACAATTTGTCAAAAAAATTGACAAATGTTGATCTCCAATAACTTTTGTAATCTTTGGTAGATTTTCATGATTCTTTCAGCATATTATAGACAAATTCTTTGAAATTCTTCCTAGCTAATACAATTTTTAAAATAATTCAGATTTTTGTAACAATTTCTCATAATTTTTGACAATTTGTCAAAAAAATTGACAAATGTTGATCTCCAATAACTTTTGTAATCTTTGGTAGATTTTCATGATTCTTTCAGCATATTTTAGTCAAATTCTTGTCATTATCCAAGTTTTAGAGGTTAGAGTTGACTTGAAGCGTATATCCAACATAAATTTAAGAACAAATTAAATCATGGAGCACTTGAGTCTTTTTTTTTTATTGAACATACTGTTATTATTTGAGAAAGAATTTGTTTCTGCGTTTATCGTACACCGTTTTTTTCAAAGAAAATGCTTATAATGCTTATATTTTGTGCTTTTTTCTCATTTTTAATGCATATATATATATATATATATATATATATATATATATATATATATATATATATATATATATATATATATATATATATATATATATATATGCTTTTTCCAGAAAAATAAATATTAAAAAGTTCTTAGTCTACTTATATTATTTGTTAGGTAAAAGTTATTGCAACATGCATAACATAACCTGTAAACATGTTTGTCAATTCAAGGTAAGGTGGATTACAACTTTTTGTTTATTTCACATTACTTTTATATAATATTCCTTTTATACCATATCACAAGAAATGGTACCTATTTTCTATTGTATTTGTATTTATTACCCCATGGCTTGCTTCTAAAAGAAAGTTATAAAAGATTGAGGTTATGTTTTCTGTCCCATTTTGACAAAGCACTGTTATGTTATGTCAACTGTTTTTTTTTTATTTTTATCAGTTGTTTTTCTTTACCCAAATGGAGTTCTTTCAATATTTCGTTAATTTTGGGAAATTAATGTTGAAAAAAATAGTTAAATGTGTCTATTTTTTATTTGAGCAAGAATATTTTAAAAAAATTAAGAGAAAAAAGAAACAATTCAAATTTTATTTGTTTTAAATTTTCAGTAAACCAAGATTGGGTCGACCGCCGAAGATCCCGCGATCGTACAAACCCGCATACCCGGAGAAAAACTACAGTTCCGATGAAGAAGAGAAGAAACCGAAACGAAAATATGTGAAGAAGTACATGAAAGAAGTTAAACTGGAAGAAGAGGAGACCTCGCCGATACCGGAGAAGAAACGAAAGATCGAAGATATTGCCGACCTTGGCGACATCGCCGATCCCGAACTGCGTCACTCTTGGGAGACGCACGCGAAATTCCTTAATAAATACGTGACGGCGGATCGTGATCCTAGAGAGTGGACTGAAGAAGAGGTATACGAGTTTGTGACCTCTGTTCCCGGCTGTAAAGAACACGGAGATGTCTTTTCTGAGCATAAGATCGATGGAGAAGCGCTCCTCATGCTCTGCCAGAAGGATATAATCGATGTTTTAAGTATTAAGTTGGGCCCTGCCATCAAATTGTATAATATTATACTTTTATTACGACAAGGCGTATCGTGTAATACATAATTATTTACCTTTTTACATGGATAGCATGTTTTCTTTTATTTGTTTACGTTTGTATATACTAATGTAAAATTGTGATCCTTTATATTATTACTAAGTGCATACTATTATTAATTTTTTCCCTAGAAGCTGTGTTTTATTTTTTTCAATTTTTTATTATAGGTTTTTTTTCTCCCATCCATTTTTAACGAGGTGATAAGCTTATAAACAATAAGTTGTTTATTTACTTCGCAGTTAATACGTTTTTTCACCTAAATTCAAGGTTACATAAAATGAGTTAAAGTATAAGATGTTTCAAACCAAGGAGAGCATAGTTGTGTATGCAACCAAATATATGCGGGTCAATTATAAACCGTACACTGGGTATAATTGGTTGCATATGTCACTGTGCTCTTCTTAGTTTAAACTACACTATATTGTTTAGCTTGAGTTCATCGAAGGATGAATAAGCAACCAATTCGCAAAGCATTTAGGTGTGGAAGTTTACTAATCTTTTATCACGACACAAAATTATAATGACATGAAATCTTTGCAGAAATCTCAGCTTTCAAATTAATGCTAGATGTAAAAGATTACTTGTTACTTGCCTCATCTTTATATCACATGCTTCCACTTTGTGTTACTTGCTTTGAAATTTTACAGAGTGGCACATAATGAAGGTAAGTAACATCTTGTGAAACTTAGTAGCATCCTATACCATGAGGGACATGTGAAATCATACCATACCTTTTTGTGTCACTTGCTTTCATTTCGTGTCACTCAACTCCACTTTGTGTTACTTGCTTTGAAATTTTGCTGAGTGGCACATAATAAAGGTAAGTAACATCTTGTGAAACTTAGTAGCATCCTATACCATGAGGGACATGTGAAATCATACCATACCTTTTTGTGTCACTTGCTTTCATTTCGTGTCACTCAACTCCACTTTGTGTTACTTGCTTTGAAATTTTGCTGAGTGGCACATAATGAAGGTAAGTAACATCTTGTGAAACTTAGTAGCATCCTATACCATGAGGGACATGTGAAATCATACCATACCTTTTTGTGTCACTTGCTTTCATTTCGTGTCACTCAACTCCACTTTGTGTTACTTGCTTTGAAATTTTGCTGAGTGGCACATAATGAAGGTAAGTAACATCTTGTGAAACTTAGTAGCATCCTATACCATGAGGGACATGTGAAATCATACCATACCTTTTTGTGTCACTTGCTTTCATTTCGTGTCACTCAACTCCACTTTGTGTTACTTGCTTTGAAATTTTGCTGAGTGGCACATAATAAAGGTAAGTAACATCTTGTGAAACTTAGTAGCATCCTATACCATGAGGGACATGTGAAATCATACCATACCTTTTTGTGTCACTTGCTTTCATTTCGTGTCACTCAACTCCACTTTGTGTTACTTGCTTTGAAATTTTGCTGAGTGGCACATAATGAAGGTAAGTAACATCTTGTGAAACTTAGTAGCATCCTATACCATGAGGGACATGTGAAATCATACCATACCTTTTTGTGTCACTTGCTTTCATTTCGTGTCACTCAACTCCACTTTGTGTTACTTGCTTTGAAATTTTGCTGAGTGGCACATAATAAAGGTAAGTAACATCTTGTGAAACTTAGTAGCATCCTATACCATGAGGGACATGTGAAATCATACCATACCTTTTTGTGTCACTTGCTTTCATTTCGTGTCACTCAACTCCACTTTGTGTTACTTGCTTTGAAATTTTGCTGAGTGGCACATAATGAAGGTAAGTAACATCTTGTGAAACTTAGTAGCATCCTATACCATGAGGGACATGTGAAATCATACCATACCTTTTTGTGTCACTTGCTTTCATTTCGTGTCACTCAACTCCACTTTGTGTTACTTGCTTTGAAATTTTGCTGAGTGGCACATAATGAAGGTAAGTAACATCTTGTGAAACTTAGTAGCATCCTATACCATGAGGGACATGTGAAGTCATTTCATACCTTTTTGTGTCACTTGCTTTCATTTCGTGTCACTCAACTCCACTTTGTGTTACTTGCTTTGAAATTTTGCTGAGTGGCACATAATGAAGGTAAGTAACATCTTGTGAAACTTAGTAGCATCCTATACCATGAGGGACATGTGAAATCATACCATACCTTTTTGTGTCACTTGCTTTCATTTCGTGTCACTCAACTCCACTTTGTGTTACTTGCTTTGAAATTTTGCTGAGTGGCACGAAATGAAGGTAAGTAACATCTTATGAAACCTAGTAGCATCCTATACCATCAGGGACATGTGAAATCATACCATACCTTTTTGTGTCACTTGCTTTCATTTCGTGTTACTCAACTCCACTTTGTGTTACTCACTTTGAAATTTTGCAGAGTGGCACGAAATGAAGGTAAGTAACATCTTATGAAACTTAGTAGCATCCTATACCATGAGGGACATGTGAAATCATACCATACCTTTTTGTGTCACTTGCTTTCATTTCGTGTCACTCAACTCCACTTTGTGTTACTTGCTTTGAAATTTTGCTGAGTGGCACATAATGAAGGTAAGTAACATCTTGTGAAACTTAGTAGCATCCTATACCATCAGAGACATGTGAAATCATTTCATACCTTTTTGTGTCACTTGCTTTCATTTCGTGTCACTCAACTCCAATTTGTGTTACTTGCTTTGAAATTTTGCTGAGTGGCACATAATGAAGGTAAGTAACATCTTGTGAAACTTAGTAGCATCCTATACCATCAGGGACATGTGAAATCATTTCATACCTTTTTGTGTCACTTGCTTTCATTTCGTGTCACTCAACTCCACTTTGTGTTACTTGCTTTGAAATTTTGCTGAGTGGCACATAATAAAGGTAAGTAACATCTTATGAAACCTAGTAGCATCCTATACCATGAGGGACATGTCAAATCATACCATACCTTTTTGTGTCATTTGCTTCCACTTCCTGTAATTTGCTTTGAAATTTTACTAGTTTACACTTTTAATATTACAAATTTCGCAAATTTGTAACAGAGTGAAATGTGTTTGTTAGGATATGTATAAGAGGATAAAGAAAGAGACAGGTGTTTTTTATAATGTCTTGTTTATTTGGAAGACATTTCTTCTTATTAAAACCAGTATAAATCGATTGAGTATGAATACAATTCTTAGTAAATAATACATAGAGCGTCATATTGCATGTTTGTTTAAGCAAACGTTTCTATTTTACAAGCTGGAGTCAACAAATTTACAGTTTTTTTTTGTTTATATATACGCAATCTAATAAAATATTCTTTTTCTTTCGCCAAGAAATAGTTCAAAGTTGTATTTATTCCTGCCAAGAGGATATTAATAATTTTGTGTTAATTATAATTTACATATCTCATAAAAGGTTTATATTACTCAGATAAGAACATTATTATAAAATCCAGCTTCTCTTTTCTATTAATCTGGCTCCATTCGTATATAAATAGAACACATTTGATCTCGATAAACTAATAATTCTTCCTCTTAGTTTCCAATAGTAATTAAAATATATGTATAAGACAGTTACAACAAAATTAAAAAGATCAACGGTACAAATCAAATCCGCAATTGCCTACTTTAAAAGTTTTAACCATTAAAAAAAAAATAGAATAATAGAGCTAATTATTCTACACTTTTACGATCAGTGATGTGATGGTAAAGATAATTAATACAATAATTAATTGTAACCATAATAATAAACTATTAAATAAAATCCATACGCTATCTAAATTACGCTAGTTATGTATATTATATATATATATATAATAATTAATATGTACAGGTCTCATCATTTGATCGTGTGCTTGAACATAATAACATTTACACCTACTATTTATACTCGACAAACGTGTGTAATAAAAAAATCACATATGTACAACAGACGCGGTCCGAACAAGCATTTATGGGAAAGTTGTATGCTACGGCTATGCCCATCACAGTATTTAGCTTTTTCGTATCTTCTAATTCACCTTGCAATTGTCAAGGCCTATGGAATCTAAAACAAACAACACAATCAATATAAAATTAGAGCGTAGTATATGCAACCCAACACACACGCTAATAAAGTTGTCTAACTAGTTGTTTGACACGATAGGAAGATTATGAACTGTACCTTGTCAAATGTTTGCTTTCCTCGTGCACCGCCATCTCCGAGCTTTTGAATTCGTTCAATTCCTTCCTGATGGCAGCCTTATCCTTGGGCGTTAACCTCGTCCACGGTTTATCCGCCCGTCGGTCGTAATCGTGAGCTTGAGTAACCTCGATATAATCGTTAAATCGGATGATCTTCTTCTCCTTGAGTTCCTCCACTGTCGGTCTGAAGCTCAATTTTCTCAGCAGGAACCGCTTCTTCTCTTCTTTCTGTTTCTTCTCTTCCGCAGGACTTTGTTCTATGAGAGAAACGAAAATACATAAATTATATATACATATATATATATATATATATATATATATATATATATATATATATATATATATATATATATATATATATATATATATATATATATATATATATATATATATATATATATATATATATATATATATATATATATATATATATATATATATATATATATATATATATATATATATATATATAACAAATTCTGCGACAATATAAAATAAAACTTACTTTTTAGAATGTTCCTTTCTTCTAATTCCTCCTGTGTTGGTCGCATACTCAGTCGGCGTATGAGTCTGGCGCCGATGGCTTCTTTTGATTCTTGTCGCTCATTTTCGGATTGCATCTGCAAGATGTTCCTGTTGATCAGCTCCTGTCGGTCGGGTCTTAGGCTCAACTTCAAGGATAAGCTCTCCTTCCGGGCGATCTTGATGGCTTGGCGGTGTTCCTCCGAGAGCATGTTGTCGTCCCTGTAGAGCACAGGGCCGTCGCTTGAGTCGCTGTCATCTTCGCGTATAACGTACGGGCGCGCGTTCTCCTTGTTCTCCAAAGTGGACGGCAGCCCTAAGCCGAATTTCCCCGGTTTTCCGCTACAAAAGACACTGTATTAATGCAGCGAACGGTTAGTTTCGCGTTCAAGGATCTGTGGTTAGGCATAATTACCATAGTCTAATCCTAGGCCGTAACTGTGGCCTTCTAACGTAGCAAGAAATAGAAAGAAAATCGGATGTATTTCATGTGATACGGTAGTCATACTTTCAAAACGTAATAATTTATGAGGATTTTATGTTGAAGTGCATGATACGGCTTTTATTATTATATTACCTTATTTGCCAAAATTGCCAATGAAGAAGAGTATTTTTGTCTTTTTGGGTACATAAACAGAAATTGTGTTAAATATTGCGAATACTACGCTAGAATTTTACAAAAGATTTCATTTCACACTACATTTAACACAATTTATGATTATTAGTTTTTTTCTAGTTTCCTAGTAATACGTTGTCGAAAAATAGATTTATTAGATTTTAAATAACACTTTTTCGGTCAATGATTGTTTTATGTGGAAAAGTTTGGCGAATATATGTCTATTGGTAATGCTAACTTTCCGACTACATTGACACACCGTACATGTAACATTTATAAACTCTCTAAACGTATAGACTATAGAGTAGAGATGGGCTTATTAGTTCTTTTTAATGAACTAGTTCTTCCGGATTAGTTCACAAAAAGGAACTAGTTCAAAGAACTAGTTCTGAAGAACTACTTTGATCCTGAGACATACTACTTCGATAAACGTGTCTTTGTGTGTTCTAGCACGTTTATATCTCGTTCCAAACGAAACTAGGATCTAGTTTGGACAGAATCGATGTCTGCCTTCCCACTTTGTCTTTTTTTTTTGAAGAATCGTTATTTTGTTTTGAAAATAAATAATTATTTATAATTATATTGATCGAAGAATCGTTGTCTTATTTTATTTAGGTATATTTCTTAAATATTTATTTAATAAGGCATAAAAGACATATTGCTGCACGTATTTTAGCCTTATTCATACTGCAATTTTAGGTGGAATTGGGGTATTATTTATAAATTATAGTATAACATATACTGGCGAAACTACTATTAACAGTGTAATCCATTATCCAATAGGAAAAAAACTATACTCTAATTATATTTTTGACATCCGCCGTTAGGTAAAGAAACAACTGGCGGGCAGGGTGCTATGTCGCTCGTTTGATGTCGCCACAACTCGTTCACTGAATGGGATATGTTTCACCAAAGCAGGACTTTCGAACTAGATTTCATGTCCCTACAAGTCGTTCACTGAATGAGATATGCATAGAGATATGTTTTAGCAAAGCAGGTCTTTTGCGAACTAGTTCTTTTTATTTTAAAGAACTAGTTCTTTTGTTCTAAGCCGGGAGCCATTTTCTCGGACTAGTTCGTTCACGAACTACCCACCTCTACTATAGAGGGTGAAACACCAAAAACGAATCTCCGTAAGATAATAATAATAATAATAATAATAATACTAATATCGAGATTATAACAATACAACTGACTGACCTCTCGATACAAATAACTACAATAACATTGTCATGTATTCGTGTGTTTCCCTACGAGGTTTATATCTCTACTTCTTGTTTATTTATTCTTCAATCGCGGGCCGGGCGATAATATTCAAACCATAGCGTGTGGGATAACGTGGTATGATGACGTCAGTTCTCCATTACGTCACAAACCAATCGATATAAACGCGTATAGCACCTAAACCGCTCATCCCATTGATTTTTAAATTTGCATACATATTTGAGGTGTAGGTATATTTGCAAAAGTCTCTAAGCGACAAATTATCAAAAAATCGATTGCTATTGTCAGAATTTTTAGAAACATCTTATTTATTATATAAAATTAGATGCTAACGTGTAAGTTATTTCCAAACTCTCTGTTTGCTTTGCACCTTCTACCATCGCTTCTCATTTCGAAATAGAAACCAACAAACACCGCGTAACTCCGCCCACTCATGATAGATGGCAGCACACTCTATCATTAAAAGATCTCACTCAGTTTGACAGTTATCAATTTAGACGACGACGCATGTCCGCGCGTGCGCTCTAACCTCCCGCGTAATCTCAAAATTATGTTCGTGCGACTTACTTGAAACTGACGTTGTGGTCCGTTTGCGTCTGCCTTTGCGTGAGCGGTCGATTCTCCTGGGTTGGGGTGTTCTGGGGGGTACCGGGGCCGCTACTGCCGCCTCCCTTCTTCTTCAGGGCCGACTTGAGCGGCATCGCGTTGAATTTCGGCTCCTTAGCCGGAATCTCGTCTATCCTGCTCGTATCTATGGCCGGATCTGGTCTGGGCATCCTGTACACGCACATGTCCGAATTTTCCAGGTCCTCGTCGTTCATCTCGTCCTCGTCCTCGTCCTCGTCCTGATCTGCGAAGAAGAAACGGGAAAAGGTTTTTTTTATGGTTGAAGAAAATAATGTCTGCGTGGATCTCATGATCTGTCTTAGTAGTGAAGATTTTGGTATTATGAGAGTGGAAGAGAAGCCTTGTGGATGTTAATTATAACCAGTGGCGTTGACTTCCGCATTACACCGGGTATGTACTTTGATAACAGTTTTGGTCGATTTTGATGAATCCAAATTATAGACAATCTTTCAGCAAATGATAAAAAGGCAATTGCTAAAGTATTGTTTTCTTCTGTAAATTATTAGAGGCCTGCAAACGCGCCACGCGGAATATCATCCAGGTCCTGTTCATGCTGGGAAGATCTCTATTGTCATGGTTTACAGTCCAGTACGACGACATAAGCGAAGAAGACGATGACTCATCAATATCGACTTCGTGGTACGACCAATCAGACTGCTCTTTGGAGTTATCCGACAGACAATCATCCCTTTCATTGGAGAGCATCGCGTGCCTCCGATGGAGCGAACTTTACCTCCTCTATCACAACACGCACTTCAACGACGAGAGCACAGCAACCGAGGAGTAACGACCAAAACAAAATTTCAAATGAAACACCGAATTTAGCGCGTAAATTGTGTTTATTGTAACGATATCGATGAAGAATAAAATAAAATTTGCCGGAAGTCTAGCGTTATTATTATTATGATAATTATCGTCCGCGCCTGTGGAACGTCTTATGAGAATTTAATACTTACTATCGTAATCGTAGTCTACTTGTTGTGGTAGTGGTGATTGCCTGTTTGGTACTGGACTGGGCGAGCTGAACATCGGTGGGGGTGGAATTGGACCAATCTCGGAGACCGGAATCGGGGGCTCCGGCAATTCCGAGAGCGTGAATCCGGGACCTCCCGGAAGTGGAGGCAGGTGATGGTGGTGTTGGTGTCGCTCTTGTGCCGGGGGCGTGCTGCCCGGTGGTCCCTGTTGCATTCCCTCTGAAACTGAAGAGACACAAACATGAACAATGCCCGAGACCCAAATTAAAACAAGTTCTTCCTGGGTAATATTTTATATGTCAAAGTTATGCTTCAAAAGATTGAAAATAAGAAATCGGACACCGAAGAATAAAAATGACCAGTGAAATTTGCGTATTGCCTATAAAAACTTACAGTGTTCGCTGTGGTAACATAACAGCCTTCTTGTGAGCTTTCCAGGGCCGAGAGAATTCGGTCGTTCGAGTCTTTCGGGCTTGTTGTCGCCGCATCCGCCCCCCAGTAAGGGAGAAGGAGCATCCCCATTAGGGGATAGTGTACCATTCTGTGCTGTACCGTCAGTCTTATCCTTTTTCGGCTCTGCAAAAAAAAACAAAAGAAATAATCGTCAAATATTGCCAGCAATTATTCATAGATTAATGGTTGATCATATGATAGAACCCTACGCGTAATTCGTATACGTAGCGGGCGAGTGCTCTTCATATAACAATCACCAGACATGCTCTTAGCCATTCATCAAAACAAACTAAGAACCCACTTGAGAAAGTCCATTAGAACAACATAAACGATGCGATTTGCACTTGACGTTAAGTGGTAAACACATAAAACTACGCATGTATCTGTCCAAGAATAACATCGGTTTACAAATCTCCTCAACGAGCTTGATCATATGTCATAATTTCTGTACATATGTCAATCAATTGACATATGTACAGAAATTCATTTTATTCTGTACAAACTCTGTCCTAAAATGCATATTTGCTTTGTTATTGTTCGGCAGCATGTTATTAATCGAATTTATTCTTCAAGACGCATGCGCAACAAAAGACTAATTCGACAGATGTCAGTATTTGTATAGATGTTTCAAACTAAGAAGAGCACAGTTGTATATGCAACCAAATATACACAGGCAATTTATAAACCATACACTGGGTATGATTGGTTGCATATACAACTGTGCTCTTCTTAGTTTGAAACTACTCTAACTGCGCATACGCAGTAGAATACATGACTTTTTTAAGAAGAATTGACATAGCAAACGTCAGACAGAAACGTCAAAAAAATTCTACTCTAACCTCTAAACTGTCAAATTTTAGAGTAGCCAACCTACAATATTTTCAGTGACAAACAAGACAACATAATAATAATCAAAAAGTCAGCTAAATTCACGAAATCTGACACTCCGTAATTTCGTAGTTCAAATATTCAGCGCAAAATGCATCCCTGACCCACAACAGGCTGCGATCATGAATGAAACTCACGCGGTCAGTGGATTGGCGACTTTGGCCCGTAGCCAACAAATTTTTTATAGAATTCCTATATAAATTTCCGGATGGGTTGTTTTCCGTCGACGTCGTTACAGTGGGGGCGCCACTGTCTACGTAAATACCGTAATTTACGGCAGCGTCACAGCGACGCGAAAAACGACGATACCCGTGTAAAAAAAATCGTATTTTAAGAGCTGAGGTCGGAGAATTTGCGTTCTGTGTACACAGGAAAAATAACTCAATTGGCAATGTTTCAAATACCATGATTAGAGAGGTGTTGATAGAACATCTTTCGGTATACACTAAAAAAATGTGTTATGAACCCACTGTAGGGAAAAGTTTGTTGGAGAGAGTCTAAATTTGGACTACAATTCGCAACTATAGCGATTTAGGCTGCTGCTACTATCAGAGTGTTAATTTGAAATGGTAAATTGGTGTACATATTTAAAATCACTGGAGGATGAGCTGGTATTAATTTGGTAAAAATCGCTTGAATCTCTAAGAAAATCCATATCATATTTGTCACTTCCGGTTGTCAGATTGTCACCAAAAACAATCCAGTTCGTCCCATGGTAATTCTAAATAAGTATACCAAATTTCAGTCCGATCCCTTGTGTCGTTCGGACATACAGCTCTTTACAGACATACACTGACATAAACATACACCTTAACCTCATGTGTTTCTTGTTACTTATAAATAACGTCAAAATATGTATACCCAATAGCAAAACAAAGTTTCACAAGCAGTAAAAACCACTCAACACCTCGGATAAGCGTTTTTATCTGCCAACCAATTTCCAAACTCTAACGAAACAATTTATTAGTCTTACGATATGTATGAAGTATTTTGGCGAACATCCAGTTTTTATATAATATTGACACATTGTCCTAAATCCGGGCCTGCTGTGCATGATTCATCAAAGGAATGCTAGAGAATCCAATGTATTTACTTTACAAACTGATGATTTTATTTTGGTTGACAATACTCAAGAAATCAGACAAAAAAGTTTGTGCCAAAAAATGTGTTGAAACAATAGCTTTGTTTTATAACTCTTATTGTGTTATAGACCTCATCACTTAAAAAAATAGGTTACCAAATAGATATACTTAATTTGCAATGATTGTTTAGTTAATTTGGTTATTGATGTGTGAAAATTGTTTATCTATTGTCTGAAAAGGGAAATCGAAATCATATGGCATAAATGAGCAATTTGCTTTTGAAAATAAAATGTTGGAACGCAGTTTTTGGCTGCGGTATTAATAGCCGGGGTTATATTTAATAAGCATGACACATTCCGAAAAAACAATTTATTTAGAATTCCTGAGGTCGGTCCACATGTCAAAGTACCCGAAATATTTCGCGACTAAAATATTTTCGTTCGCAAAAATGCATCGAAAGCATGACAAATTTCGAAAACGGTGTATTTTGAGTTCCAAACCGGTCGACATGTCACGGTATCCAAAAATGTTTGGTACCTAAAAATAGTTAACTGAACTGAACAATAATAATTACAAATACTTTAAAGGTTTAGTTAGAAATTTAATTTAAAATATTACATTCTTCTGATAGTTGACAGTTTAATTTATTTATGTGTGGTTGTAGGATTTTTTTAAATTAAATAAACAATAAATTTCGTAGAAAACTTCCGACAGGGAATAAACCATTAATTCAGTCAACATAACTGCGGTATATTAGTGCAAACGTAATAAATTTAAGTGTCAACGATGAGAGTAATGTTTCAGGATTATTGGATTATTCCCTAGTTTTAAATTTTATTTTTTTGCGAACGTTGCAATATAAATATTATGATTTATGGGTAAAGCTAATGTGTTGTCAAACTAGAGCTTCTTTGACGTTTATTTCTGAACAGATGCTACGTGTGGATCTTTCAAAGTATAATTCAAACAATTTACTAAATTGTAATCCTCACTACGACAAAGTACCTAGCTGCCTTATTAAGATCTGTGCTTATATATTCAAAAGCCTGAAAACGCCAACCTTTTAGAGGTAAAGCTAAAGTGTTGTCAAACTAGAGCTTCTTTGACGTTTATTTCTGAGCAGATGCTACGTGTGGATCTTTCAAAGTATAATTCAAACAATTTACTAAATTGTAATCCTCACTACGACAAAGTACCTAGCTGCCTTATTGAGAACTGTGTTTATATATTCAAAAGCCTGAAAACACCAACCTTTTAGAGGTAAAGCTAAAGTGTTGTCAAACTAGAGCTTCTTTGACGTTTATTTCTGAGCAGATGCTACGTGTGGATCTTTCAAAGTATAATTCAAACAATTTACTAAATTGTAATCCTCATTACGACAAAGTACCTAGCTGCCTTATTGAGAACTGTGTTTATATATTCAAAAGCCTGAAAACACCAACCTTTTAGAGGTAAAGCTAAAGTGTTGTCAAACTAGAGCTTCTTTGACGTTTATTTCTGAGCAGATGCTACGTGTAGATCTTTCAAAGTATAATTCAAACAATTTACTAAATTGTAATCCTCATTACGACAAAGTACCTAGCTGCCTTATTGAGAACTGTGTTTATATATTCAAAAGCCTGAAAACGCCAACCTTTTAGAGGTAAAGCTAAAGTGTTGTCAAACTAGAGCTTCTTTGACGTTTATTTCTGAGCAGATGCTACGTGTGGATCTTTCAAAGTATAATTCAAACAATTTACTAAATTGTAATCCTCACTACGACAAAGTACCTAGCTGCCTTATTGAGAACTGTGTTTATATATTCAAAAGCCTGAAAACGCCAACCTTTTAGAGGTAAAGCTAAAGTGTTGTCAAACTAGAGCTTCTTTGACGTTTATTTCTGAGCAGATGCTACGTGTGGATCTTTCAAAGTATAATTCAAACAATTTACTAAATTGTAATCCTCACTACGACAAAGTACCTAGCTGCCTTATTGAGAACTGTGTTTATATATTCAAAAGCCTGAAAACGCCAACCTTTTAGAGGTAAAGCTAAAGTGTTGTCAAATTAGAGCTTCTTTGACGTTTATTTCTGAGCAGATGCTACGTGTGGATCTTTCAAAGTATAATTCAAACAATTTACTAAATTGTAATCCTCACTACGACAAAGTACCTAGCTGCCTTATTGAGAACTGTGTTTATATATTCAAAAGCCTGAAAACGCCAACCTAACCCCACAGTTCTTGCACGTCGCATCATGGTAACACACGGGACAAGCATTTTTTACTTTGCACGCATCCAGAAAATTAATAAATCATAATGGATACGTGTGTTCGGACATGTGTAAACTCTAAAAAACTTTTTTGTTAACTTTGAGGCGAAAATTGAAATTGTTTGGAAGTGACAACGTCTCTACGGACACTGTAACGGGTCCAGGAAAAACTTTTGTGAACGGTTCAATGCCAGGCACTTGAGGCAGAGAAGTTATGCGCAAAATTTATAGCCCGCGTTCCTATAGAACCAGACAAGAATTTTTATGGGTGTCGTTTGATAGCACAACGTTTTTGTTGGAATGTGGCGGAAAATCCACCACTTAGATCGGGAAAACTGTAATGGGTACCTAGCTTGTAGAAATATCAAATAAATGATTTATCTCAACAACAGATTAACCGAAGAATTAAGTAACTAAAGTACGGAAATTGATTTGTACTGAAAAACAAAATCAACTGTGAAATGTGCATCCTCAAAATGCTTAATCAGCCAACCCATATATAAAATATCTGGGGTGGCCCTCACCCTACTTTCCGACTACATAATTGGCAGAATGAAGGACTAAACACTTTTGTAATTACATATTTAATTTAGTAAAGCCAGAGCCATCACTGGACGCTACTTAACGTCAGTTTCAGTGACAGAATTACATTTGTCATACTGACATTTAATGTGATGTAATATCAGTAGCACTGACATCTATCGTCTACCTATCGTGATGTGAGATGGACAGGCATGGATTAAGGGAACCTCACGAATTATCAGAACAAAGAGCAATGGAGATAAAAACGTAGTTCTTATTAAGAGTTGACCCAATTTTACTGATGAAAAGAAAACACCATAAAAGAGAGAACAGGAAAGTCAGAGATAGCTTTGGGGAGCGAAATTGGGTGGAGATCCTCACCGAAAAGATGGCACCTCTTGTGTTCGGGTGGTAGAAAGGCGGCCGGTGGTGTTATGGGGGCAGCACTGTCCCAGTAGGGTACCACATCCGGTTGACATTGACCGTAACCCGGAAGCTCTAGCTTGTGTTGTTGCTTCTCGCAGCGTCTTCGCCGACGCCCACCAGGAGTGAACGTCTTCACCAGGAAGCTAACACCACTCATGCGTAACAACAACAACAAACAATGGGCGACAACAGGTAAAAACGGGCGGTACGCGCTATCGACCTTTCGCGAGCAACAAGTTTTCGATTTGGCGCCAAATTCGAAATAGCCTTTTAGCCGATGTTCCTGATCTGACAACAGGTCGTCGCGAACTGCCCGCGGATAGCAGGAGGCCGACGCGACGCTCTATCAGCGCCGTCTACGGAGACCGGAGTGAAAGGATTCGCGCAAGTTCAGTTCAGTACGTGTTTTATGTTGTAATTGTTTCGTCGATATACAATATTCCGAAATCACTGAGTTCAATGACGATTGAGAAGATGCTATACAGGGTGCGCAGAAAAGTTTGTATCATTTTTGTTGTTTTTATTTCTTAGGGCTGAGTATAGGTGTGCTTTGTCAATCAATTGTTTTGAAAAGAACCATAAAACTGATTTTCAAAATTCTGTAAACACACAGAGAGAACTAAGTATATTTTTCTCTGACAAAGAAAAAGTTAATCTTCAATAAAAAATAGACGTTCGTCTTACAACAAAAATATTTCGTTGGACGAAAAATATATACTTTTCAACAAAAACATAATGTGACACGTAGTACATACATACTAGCTCTGTGTATATGTCAAAATTTTCGATTTTAGTTATTGGGCATTCTAGAAATAGGTGGTTAAGGCTTCCCACCTGTCCACATTCGCAATATGGACATTTTAGGATACATTTTAGGTTATCTGCTATCTGTTACTGTTGTTACGAATGTCCGGCAGGGGGCGTTTCGGGTTTGACGTTACTGTGGTAATAGCAGCAAAACACGGGTCGACAAAAATCGATTTTTTGGATCGAAAATTGTTTTTAAGGCCGTTTTTTTTGCTCAAAACTCTTTGCGAAGGGTATTTAGAGGGATCTTATCGTAAGACATGAGAGCGAGCGGCTTTTATAAGGTCGGCAGGAACGGATAAAAAATGTAAATTTTTGACGTTCATCGATCCGCTTGTCGGAATTTCTAGACGTCACGTGACATTTTCTCGAGGTTCGCCTTCACCCGTAGAGGTGCAAAAACGTGATTTTTTTTTCAAAATTGACGCATTTAATTTACAAAATATCGCGCAGTCTACGCGGAATTGTGTCCTTTTTTCAATTCGAGCGTCAAAAGTAATATCGAAAAGCCCAATTTTGCAGCTACTCGATCGCAAATTTCGGCGTAAATGGGCGATTCCGCTGAACGCGCCCTACACTTGAAAGTTCGTAATTAGTATAGGTAGATATACATAAACGATTACAAGTATTTATATAAAAAGCAAGCATCTGACGTACAAATCCCGAATCATAACAAACTTAATACGGAAATAACCGCAACAAAAGTATTTTGGTGATCGTAGGTCGTTCTGACGGCTGCGAAGCGTCGCACTTTGGTGCGCGTAGTCGAGCAGCGCGAGAGATCGTCGTTTGCGTGGGCGTACATGCCGCTCCCTTCGGATCGTTACCGTCCTGCAGCATCCGTGACGTCAGCGTCGTCGACAGCGGTTCGCGGGAAAAGAGCCTTGAAACACCACCGATTCATATCCGACACCATCAGAGGTCGCCTCTGTATTCGACGTCGAAACATCTCAAAATAAACTGTACATATCGGTGAATGAGGAAAAATATTTTCTGATATTTTTCATGTTTAGAGGTTTGAAAAAATAATCAGTAAGTAGCTCAGAAATCCATTTTTTATTTTTTTATTTTCTTCGGTAATAAAGGCCAAATAGGCTACTGCGCGAAGGGTAGCAAGGTTGAGTGAAGAAGAGGGTGGTTTTCCCAGTAGTCTTGTGAAAATGAGATCTCGTCTTCTGAGGCCAAGTGTGTGCTTGATTAAAAATAGATGCAGATAGAAGCGAGGGTTGGTATAAAAAGCGGATTGTAGCTCTTGAATATAGAAATTCCTACATAGTCTGCTTGTTTTACTTCGTGAAATTTATGTGGGTAGAAAAAACTTGTTTCATGTTGTACAGAAAAGAAAATTATTCACGAGAGAATTCTAAAAAGCCCAATCTCCACGTTTCAAAGTCCGCTGAATCCATTGCAATGATTTTTTGAAATACGATAGCGCCCATATGGTACAATCTATCTGGTTGAAATTTATTATACGTATTTAGAATTACCAGGGAACTACCTGGATTGTTTTTGGCGACAATCAGACAACAGGAAGTGGCGAATGTGAGTTAACATTCATGCTGGTTGCTGGTGGGCTGGCTGCTGCTAAACTCACTCGTAAACTGGTGAAGCAGCGCTGCTGAGTGGTCACACTATGCTGTTAGCAGCCAGTAGCAAATAGCACGCCTAGTGTGAAACAAACAAGCTAATTTCAAATTTCTAATTCATCGACATCTATGACAGGTGCCACCTCTTGAGTGCTTCATGAACCAGTTTTTCAACAGCCAATCAAAATTGGATGTTTATTCACTAACGATGTCAAATTGACAATTGTCATCGGCCGTTTTCAATCGTAAACGAGTCCTAAAGAGATTCTCTCTAGTCCGATCAAAATTTATTGTGCTTAAATGGACCCCCTAAACAGGTCGTTGGGTAGACACTTTGTCCACGGTAATTTCTACAGGGATCAATATCTGGGCACGTGCGGTAATCGTTCTATTTTGTTGGCCGTCGGTGGTACGTTTATATCATTCATGACGAAACTGTTCATACCGGAGGAAGTTCGCTGTCAGAAACAGTACATCCCATGGCATTTTCTCCTCGACGATTACGATATGTTTGACTGATCATCATCCCCATTAATAGGTACCTACATCTACATTGCACCTTCGTCCTTTATATGTATTGTACCTGTACTATGTGAATAAGGAATAAAGTACCTTGTATTGTGGTATTTTATGTTTTTATCGATAATTTTTTATAAATAACTAATTTTGGAATGATTTATTCACCATGTCATATATTACACCAAAGAGATCAAAATATTTGTTATGGCAAAGTGAAAAATGACGGGAAGTCTTCAAAGTTAATCTTCCAGAAGTTCGAAATCTTCCAATAAGCATTCCCAACTCGGTTTTCGAGTAGCAATAGTTGACTCCTCAGGTACGACCATGCGTTTGATGGTCGTGGTAAAAGTCTTCATGGACCATTGAAGAAGTGGTTGCTCATCTGTGACATTGGCAGCTTGATCGCTGGTAGAATTTTGACCGGTGAGCTTCATGTAATAGCCCTTTAAAAGCCCCATCCCTTTTTTTGTTAAGATTATTTTTTCTAAGCTTGCATGAGCGGTGTTAAATTTGATTTGTTATGATTTTTTCTCGTAGCGTTTCTAAGGTTACGAATTTCATGCTTCCTATCAGGATAAGAGGGGACGGGTTGAATAAGGAGTTAATTCAATAATGCGAATCCTTATCGAGACGCGCGAATGAGTTCCGTCGGCAAATTGGATAGCACTAGAAGGAAACAGCGGGGCGTTGATCGATCCGACGTCGCTTACCATTTATCGTCTGAAGACTTATCGGAAAACTTACAACACCAACAAATCTACGTCTTAAAAATAATCGCAAACATCGACCTAAATGTAAAAAGACACGCTGGATTTCCAGTTTAGTTACTGTAAAAGCATTTCTTTTGTCTCCGCAATAGAAATATCAATTTACGAAATAAAAAATGGTCCGTAAAGACAGTAAACCCCAGAAAATAGCAGCCAGTTTGTGGTGCCTCATGTGGATTTAAAGCCCTACCAGCGGGTCATGTTGGTGATCAAAACAAATGAGGTGCGATATATATCCTCCGACGGGTACGCCCTTCCGGAAAATTCATGGTTGCCGACCTATTTGCTTTTCTCTTGGCTTTCCGCAATTCGAACGTGGGAACGATTTGTATCACATCCGGTTGGCAGACTTGCAACTTCACACTTTCTTCCACATATATGTGTAGGTATATGTGTAGATATATGTATACACACATACATTCCGGCTCACGCAACCCTGATTGGGAAAGTTGGACGGAAAAACGGGAAAAGTACGAAGGCGGTTCGATTTTCCACATTCGTGACCGACGAATTCTATTTCGCGGATCGTACGGGGCGCAAATATATTGCGAATTCATGGTTTCCCTCACACGAGACTTGGCAAAAAGTTTCGCATAGCAACTGCTTCAGGTTTCTCCCAGGAAATTCCATTATTTTAAAAAAATTGCAAGTCTTACGTGGTGTACAGTTGTAGGAAAAATTGTCCATACGATTACGCAATAACTTTTAAATGTGTTTTTAAACATCAAGAAAATCATATTCTTACTCTGAGACTTTTGTATTTTACTTGAACCAACCAAATTATCTTTCTGTGGATATAGAAACAAGTGATATTCTTACTTGGTAGACATCCAATTTAACTCATGGCAATACATAATCCAGCTGTTTTACTTCACATGCAACAATATCCGTTCTAAACAACAGCAAACAAAGATGTCCTTGAACTTAACGACATCCTTAGTTCCAAATAATTGAACGCATTTGATGTTTTCCATCACCCACTCAAACTTTATGTATGAATAAACTAACGAAATGGAAAGGTTGTTTATCGTTAAAGGACATGAAAACCGCAGACCGTGACCGAACCAATGCTACGTTTCTAAACGACTCATTTTCTATTTATAAGTCGAAATTTTCCTATTTTTGTGGCGAAAAAGTCGCTTACTCGCAAGTGAAATTGCAATTTTCGACAATGAATCATCGTCAGCTGAAATCTGCGAGATATCAAAAACAGCATTTGTCAAGAAAGCAAAATTTTCAGAAGAACAAGAAAACAAAATATGTACTGCTCTATTTACGGAATAAAGAATATTTTAAAAGCAAAATTTACGGTGATTGTAGGTACTATTGTCGAAAATAATACATGTATTATATAGATATGATAAATAGGAACCAAATGCTGCCCTAATTTCTAAATTCGGTTTTAGTGACAAGTGTTGTTTTTGAAATCAACGCTTCTAGGTATATGAAGCGTTGATTTCATTGCGAGTATGTATATATTGTATATATGTTACGGTTAAAGTGATAAATGTGGTTTGTATTAATAATTACCGGCAATTATTAATAATAACCGTATCACTTGGTCAATGTGATTAGAAACACTTAAATAATCACATGGACCGGCTATTATTAATAATTTCCTAACGGGCACGGTAAAAGTGATAAAAATGTTACTTTTTACAAAAGATCTTTTGTATACAGGCTTCAAAGAAGTTAGCTAAGTTATTTTGATTACTATGTAAGCTATTATATTTATTTACTCGACGCAAATCATCAGTACGGCTACCCCAATGACCAAAATTACGAATAATACAAAACATTGATAATACAGAATGCTTTTTTTGTCTCCCTTGTACTTTAGAAACTACTGGATATAATTGGTAATGATATTTGGTATACACCCAAGGACGGCTCAATGACGAAAACATAAAAAAGAACAGTTTATACAGAGTGTTCAAAAAAGTTAACCATTTTATTATCAATAACAACCATTTTTATATTTAATGCATGTGGGTAGTTTTTTGTAAATGTACAATTACAATTTATTAAGTAAATTCTCAAATCCTAATTATCTTGAAATGTTGGGCATTTAATAAAAAAATTTTCAATGCAAATATGTACATGCAAGAACTAGACTAGTTTACATAGATGTTTTTACATAAATTGCACCGCACAAATGATGCAAACATTTTTGTATGGTTCTGTTCCTAGCACGGTATTTTTACTTTTTGTGTTTGACAATAATTTTATAAATAAAAGATTAAACATGGTAACAACTTGCCTCAATCTTCCCTACATTAGCATGTCCATTACCTATACCTACCCTAAGTATATCTAATAACTCACAGATATATTTATTATAAAAGTGTTTATCACCAACAAAAAATACAAAAAAAAACAAAAGAAGATGACGTCCTATTGTTACAAACTTTATTTCGTTTTATTTTGACATATAAATGGTGTCATTGTTGTACTACCACAAAAAATAAAGGTCTAAAAGGACTTTTGTATTAAAAATTAAATATAAAACTTTTTTTAAAGTTTTGTATTAAAAAGATAATAAAGTTATAAATAAAAATACTTTTTTGCCACGAATTGCAAAATGCAGAAGCACTACGTACGTTTGCACTGGTAAAATAATACAAACCGAGTTTCTAATTTATTACTTACTTTGCTTTTAAGAATTGCGCAAATAAGCATGACCCAAAGAGTTACACACTCGTGCATGCAATTAGTTTGGATTGGCATTTTTTAGTCTAGTTTTGATAATCTTCCTTATTTTAGTCATGAGTAGTAACTAAATAAGTTAGTCAGGCCTGACGTCATTAAAGGCCCAACACTGAAAACCCAGTGAATAGATTCGTTGTGTGGCGATTATGTAGATACTAACAGAATTTCAAATCTGAGGCTCTATTATATTGTAGCATCACCTTAATGCAATATCGAACTGAAATATATCGCATTGACCACAACATGCTGGAAATTATTAATAATAGCCGGTTCATGTGATAAATTCTTCACTTTAACCTCCCCACTTGGCTATTATTAATAATAACCGGTAATTATTAATAATAACCTATTTATCACCATGACCGTAACATATACATTACGAGTTTCTCACTTAGTTAAGGGGAGTACTGGGACTTTATTTACATAAGCGAATAGAATTCTACCGAAAAATCTGATATCTATTTAGCAAACGTGCATTAAATATCATACGATGGAAATACCGCCGCAGGTATTGTTTGTTTTTTATTTACTGGAGTAAAAGTGGTCCAGCTGTACGCGAACTAACATAACGTGATCCATGTTTCCTTTTCCCGGGTTTGTTTTTGTTCCCGTTACAGGTTTGTTTTCTTTCCTTTGTGAAATTCATGAAAATATTCTGTCCAAGTATAATTTTTGTTCCTCATATTCGATTTTTTTATTGATACGTTTTAGTGTCAAAGCAGTGTTGAAAATAAGCATTTTTCAGTGCGAAATAATACTTAGGTATTTATTTTTCATTTAATTTCTGAATTCGCATCATATTTTATTTAAAATACAGTGAGTAAAAAAATCTGTTTCAGCATCACCTAAAGAATCGCGATTCGCATAAGACCGATACAATCCATCGCTACACTTAGCAGCCGTGACATTTTTCGCTCGATGCATACCAAAACGTAGTCATATTTAGTAATTAAAAAAATTGTTGGAATATCGAAATAGACCCAAAATACCTACTCTGTTCTAGTGCGCATACAAATACTCATTCAAAATATAGCATAGGTCATGCATAGGTACGCAAAATATTGATGGAAAATCGCGGAAAATTTGCATACCATACGCAAATAACACACGCGGAACTTTGGTATCACGCGATTGAGCTATTCCTCAGGATCATGCGCTCTATTTTTAATTCTCCCCGCACTATCTACGCGAAAAACAACCAGTTCCGATCAACATAGAACAAAGAAAATTACACATTTGGTTCGCTTAACAATAACAATTACCCCAGTGACGTATTACTGACACAATGGAACGCCACAGTCACTCTGGATTCCAACCTAATGTCAATTGCTACTGTCAGACTGCTCATACGCCCAAATCCTTCATCACATTGTCACCAAAAACAATCCAGTTCATCCTCTGATAATTCTAAATACGTATAGCAAATTTCAAAATTATACAACTAGATTATATATTTTACGTTTATCTATACTTACATTAATAAAGAACGTCGATGATTCACAGTAAGTAACTGCTTTCCGAGTGCGCGTTATTTACGATGGGAACGTCCCAAAGGACCCTTATATCTCGATAACAGCTGATATAGAACCAGCCTCGACCCAGAATTGGTAAACCGAAAGCACGGCCTGTTAAATTTTGAATGCTGCTTGCTCATGCTCATGACGTTTCGGCGAAATGACAACAGTTGCATCTGGGTTTGTGGTGACCAAATTAATCGCAGCCTTGGACGGCTACAGTTGGTCTTAAACTTGCATATCGTTATTTTGTGCATGCATCAGCAGATTAACTCACAACATGATGAGCTTTGGGGAAGTTACATGGTTTGGGAAAGTTATGGTGGCGAGTTTGCGAAACTTCTTTAAGGGTTGATGCATTATGAATACTGGATTCACGATAGGCAAGAACGTGACATGGAACTCCTAGATATTATATTAGTTTCATGAAACTAATGTAAGGAAAAAAAAACAAAAACAAACAAATACGACCTGACATGAACAATAACACAAAGGAACAAATTTCCAACTTACTGATATAACTAAAAAAATGTATTTGTTCCAGATTATATTTGCCTTACATAACAAGAAACTGAAAGTGTTTACCATTCTTTATAATCGTTTCTTGCACAATAAAAAATTGAATGACCTAAATCCAGACTAGACGAGAAAAAAAAAACCCATCACAAAACCATAAAAAAGGTCGTATAATTGCATTTTAAAGTGGCTTTTAGAACGAAAAGACATAATTGAACGCTGTCTCTTGTGCCTCGGGGACAAAACCTGAAAAAGACAAGCTCGGACAAGCTCAATAGAGCGTGTGGTATTCGGTGACATACCTCTTTGAGTCCTTAATGGAAAAATCGATAGCCAGTAAATAATTCCGGCTATAAGAACTAGTAGTACTAAACTGTTTGATCGGTATCGCACTCTATTTGTTTTTCGTCCAACATTCGACAAACGAAAAAAAAAAATTCAAGCAAAAGAACGAATAATGATGGCACATAAAACGGTAGCTTTATAATGGACTTTAAAGTTTGGCGATTTGCTGGCGTGGGGCAACGTATTCCATACGGAAAAGTAAACGAATTACCCTATTATGGCACGGCAGATTAGAATTATGTGTGATTTATGGTGGCAATTACCTATTGTATGAGGTCGCGAGCAGTTTACCCATTTATCTCAGGCATGTTGTGCGGAAAATGTAAACCAGCGAGTTATTTAATATTTAAATTGAAAACTCTAGCATGGACCAAAAAACAATTATTGGAAATTTTGGTTTTCCTATGATCAATAAAGTTCGTGTAACGGGTGGAATTGACAGGCACGTCCTTATTGTCCTTGCAAACTGGTGCGCCCTCTATGGGCGACCAACGGAGTTATGATCCGGTTATTAAACGCGACTTTAACGTTTGCTCTATTTACATTTTGTGGCCGGCGTACGGCAGTAAATAATTCAAATTTTATGCCTCCACGTTAGCTTTTCTTTTTTAGTGTACTGCTGTCTTTAATAATTATTTTTCAAGTAGACGGAATCGATTAGTTCCAAAAATTGCTCTCTTTTCGTAGCACGATACATATGATTTGTAGTAAGAATATATTTAATACCAATAAAATTTTACACAGTTAGTACCTACCACAGAAAATGCTAATCAATGTTTTTTCCAGACCATGTCCCGCCAACGTTGAAAAAATCCCGTTTTCTGATTTTAGTTTTCATCATTTAGTTAAAAAACTTGCTACCACTACTAAAAAGCGTTTTTCGTACATTTTTAACTAGATCAAATTGTGCTAGGTCTCAAATGTTGGATTTTATAACTAGAAAAACTTAATTCTATCAGTTTTTTTTGGGTAAAAATTCAATAAAATGACACGTGTATAAATAATAAACTTGTCTTAGGTCAGGAACGTTGTATTTTATGACTAAAAAGAATTTAATTCGCAAAAATCAGATGCAATAAAACAGCAGGTAGCCTCAATGGAAATTCACTGCGTGACAAAAAAATCACTACGGTTTCACTGCATTTTGTGCAAGATTTTCTGAAAACAAGGAGGAGAAACCTCGTGACCTACATCCCTAAAAACACAACTCGATCTGTCATATTTTGTAGGGCCAATGAATTCTTGATACGTTCATCCATGAAAGCACCCCGAGGGAGAAAAACAAACGCCGCATGTCGAATGAACATTAACCTATGTTTCGCGACCCAGTTTCCATTTGCAGTACATGACACGCATGACACAAGTAACCCAAACTTACCAAACGTTGCACATTTTGTTCGGGAACTATCCGACCGAACTATCTGATGTTAGCGCGACTTTTTCGTTTTCTTTCTTGGTTCGTATCGTTGTCATGTCTCCATTGTCGTCGTCGTTAAAGTAACGGGTATTGATTCCGGTAAAATGGTACCGGAAGCTCGGAAATCGTTTCATTCCGAATCCGGACCTTAATCTAGCGAAGTCGTCTATACATATACGTTGTTCTTTTTAGCTGTTCTATGTCGACGTTTCTTGTGTAGATGGATTCAATTTGTTTTTTGATAGTCTTCATAATGAGGGTAGGGTATTTCAAAGTAGTTGAAAAGAACAGATTGAGAAATCGTTCGAAGTTAGCGAGCTCATGCTGATAAATAATAATAAAATTAATGAAATCTCGAACGTATCCCAGCGTGTGTGTGTGTGTGGCGTGCGTGGTTATATTTACGTTGTTTACTTTTTATGTCAGCTATTACGCTATAAACTACATCTATGTGTATATGTAATAATTGGGGATTTCAGCTGCATCCATATTTTGTTCATTGTAATTTGAGATAAATTGTATGTGATGCCGGATATGTGAATGGTGATACTGTCTGACCTTTTCACACGCATGGGTATGATTTGTTATATTTTCAACTTAGAAGACTCGTAAATCTTTCTTTTTTATGGCCCAAATCAGTAGGGCCCTTTCGTTAAGTGCTTTGTGTCTTGATATTTTGTGTGTGTGTTATTTGCTTAATTATAAATTATGGTATCGTGGACCGAGATAGTTTATACATGAGAGGTATAAGTTCAAGACACAAAGATGAAGAAAAAAACATTCTGTAGAGAACAGTCGAGATTACCAGCCGACATTCGGCATTCTACTTAAGATGTAGTCTTTTTTCATTTATTTTTATAATGTAACTTAGTGTAGTGTTTTGTGTTTTGTAAATGGTAAGCTGATTATTATTTCCTCCTTTGTGTTTTCACTTCTTTGTATTTTTACGAGAATCTAACAGCTCCTCTAGATGGTAATTTTAAGGATGAATTAAGTGTCTCTTTTATATTTTTTATTCATTCATTTTTATGTTTTTTTAATTTAATAAATTTGGTATTTTGTTGAGAAGTGTTTTCCTTTGAGTTAAATATCAATATGAGTAGTTTAATTAGTTTTGCCTGCTAAAATGCTGCACTGGTCCCATTGCAAGAACTCACGTGCAGAGCGAGTGTAAGAGCAATAATAGTGGTGGCTTGTGTTTGGGGGGTCGTGGTGTTTGACTTTAAATGTTTTAGAACATTTTTTTGTCATGCACTAATCACATTCCAAGAACCCAGCATCCTACTATATTACATATATATACCTAAATATTGACTGATTCTATGTATGCAACAAAACGAGATAAAGTTGGAAAACATGGTTATAACCAATGACCAAGAACTACTATTAAATCCATACGTTGGATGGTTCCATAAATCAGAAACTTTTCCGTAATAATCGTAAAGCACAAGCTGGAAACGTCTTACGAACAAATTATGATACAAGCATTTCTTACGAGTTTCTCAACGGTGCCGGAGTTCATTTTGTTTCAGCAAAGTGGGTACTATACTAAAGTAATAACCGGAATGTCCCACAAAATCCATTATTAGTATCCGATATAACCGAGAAAAATCTCCACCATATGTAGACACACACACACACTGCCTAAACTATTCTATATCATACACCCTTTCGTCTACCCTTCGCCGCCCCTTGTTGCTCGCCCGTATATTTCACTCCAATCGATACCTTGCGGCAACTGGTTGCGATTTTATATTACCTCGTCTGGCCATAAAGAGCGTTCGATAAGAAGAGATATACCTATCTTATATCTTGATTTACTGATGACTCCAAACATTTTAGATAACTGCAGTCTGGTCTGTGTTGTAGGCGATTTTCGGGAATGCGTCACAAATTCATAAAAGATCCATAAAAAAGTCACTCATAAAATCAACCGTACCATACACGTCGTCCATAAAATTCAAATTTTCTACCACACCGCGATAGTCAATGAACAAAATTACCATGCCGGTATTCGCCGTAGGTCTTATCAGGCGATCTGGGTGCCGTAATGCCGCCGTTAGGGGGCGGAATGGTCGACTAGTCATAACTTTACTGGCCAGCTCGATTATTCCGGCTCGAATTTGCTCGTTTGCATTGAAAAGTCCAAGGAAGCTTATGGAGAACCGAACTTCGTAGGAGGTAGACCGCGAATTGATTAAAGACTGCCATTTTGCCGGCTTTGTACCCTTGCGGTAAAGAGGAGAACTACTTCGAAAACTAGGGAAGCTCGTGTTACTTGATGGTATGGTTATTTTCTCTTGTGGGGTGATGGGTAAAGAATGTAAAGATATATGTACCGCACCCGGCAAGGAAGACATTGAGGGCATTAAAGCAAAGCAATTTAACGAGATTTTGTTATTTTTTTATGAGGAATAGTTCAGAAGCGAGATTTTGTAAGAAAACGAAAACGAAATTAGTGAATCTAGGTACACAAAAATAACTTTTAAGTTCGTTTTCGTAAAAAGTTGGTAAAACAAGAGGTAAAAAAACATACTGCAACTTAACAAATCCGAGGAAGATGGTCCAACTTTCCCACTAAATTGTTGAGAAAAGTGTCTAAACACTTTTACTACAGTAAAACATTTTAAAACTTAACCTGCAACCTGCGCGAAAGGACGACATTCAACAAGAGTGATATGCATTTTTACTTCAAATAAAATAATTATTTGTTATAATTACTTGTTTTTTTTTTAAGTCGTTTCTATTGTGTTCTACTAGCCAGTAGAGGTGGGTAGTTCGTGAACGAACTAGTCCGAGAGAATGGCTCTCGGCTTAGAACAAAAGAACTAGTTCTTTAAAATAAAAAGAACTAGTTCGCAAAAGACCTGCTTTGCTAAAACATATCTCTATGCATATCTCATTCAGTGAACGACTTGTAGGGACATGAAATCTAGTTTGAAAGTCCTGCTTTGGTGAAACATATCCCATTCAGTGAACGAGTTGTGGTTACATCAAACGAGCGACATAGCACCCTGCCTGCCAGTTGTTTCTTTACCTAACGGCGGATGTCAAAAATATAATTAGAGTATAGTTTTTTTCCTATTGGATAATGGATTACACTGTTAATAGTAGTTTTGCCAGTATATGTTATACTATAATTTATAAATAATACCCCAATTCCACCTAAAATTGCAGTATGAATAAGGCTAAAATACGTGCAGCAATATGTCTTTTATGCCTTATTAAATAAATATTTAAGAAATATACCTAAATAAAATAAGACAACGATTCTTCGATCAATATAATTATAAATAATTATTTATTTTCAAAACAAAATAACGATTTTTCAAGAAAAAGACAAAGTGGGAAGGCAGACATCGATTCTGTCCAAACTAGATCCTACTTTCGTTTGAAACGACATATAAACGTGCTAGAACACACGAAGAAATGTTTATCGAAGTAGTATGTCTCAGGATCAAAGTAGTTCTTCAGAACTAGTTCTTTGAACTAGTTCCTTTTTGTGAACTAATCCGGAAGAACTAGTTCATTAAAAAGAACTAATAAGCCCATCTCTACTAGCCAGTTAGTTCTTGTACATTTCCAGTACATTCCCATTTAGAATCTTGTATTGATTTCCTCAACATTAAATAGATTTATAAATAACTTAAAACAGACAATGGGCAATGCTCGTGTGCATTGTGATAGGTACACTGCAGCTGCATTATCCTCGTATGCAGGTATTCAATATCCAATACACGTCATGTCAAGATACCATGTACTATTTCTATTATAGTCATGTCTGCTCAAAGGTCATTGTCAACTTTGCAATTTATTCTATAAAAAAATAGTATACATAAAACAAAATATGATTAGCAGGAATAATATATTTTATTAGAATATGTAAAATTTTGATCTCTAAAGTTCTAGACTTCCGGGAGAAACCCGCCTCAACGACAATAAAGTAGTCAACGATTCGCACGAGGCATCTTCAGGACGTAACAGTAAGACAGCTACGAAGAGAATTCTCTGCTGCATTTTCAGTAAAATTTAAGCAAATAAGTTAAATTTACAAGGTTTAAAAAACTTTCTTGAAAGAAACATTTTTTTTATTTGCCCTTCGCTTTCTCGATTAAAATTAGCACGTTGTAACTGTCGTGCGACGGCTTGCGTGGCTTGTATCTGGAATCCGGAACTAAAATAGCGTTCGCGAGTGTCGTCTTCCGGTGCCCGATTGGTTTTACCGTTCGTCCGCTCGTGTCGCTGAAATGTTAATTGGGCCGGTGATGGCATGCATTCTCCTACCGGTCGGCTCGTAGGCACTTTTTTCCTTTTAGTACGGTAATGGAAACGTGCTGCAGTCGACGCGATGTTCGTTGCAAATTAGGTTATCTATAATTGAGCGGTATTCTAGTTTCTATTGAACCGGGCAGGTAATAGTTAGCCGAGGTTACTGAAGTTTATATTGGAGGTAACTAATTGTTTGAGGTATCGCTACATTGAATTCTGTACAAGCTATGTGATACCAACACCGAAGTTAGAAATAAGCTTCATATTGCAACAGAATCAATGTGGATCTGTCATGTGTCATCATTACGCACGATGTAGATGGCGCTAATACTGACATGTTATCAGGTTATTGTTTCGTAACGTCTTCATCAGTTTTTCTTTTGGGGAGGGGGGATAAAACACAAACTAATTTACAAAACAACATGACACAAGTGGAAATCAAAATGACCTTACTGTAATAATTGGGGATTTCAGCTGCATTCATATTTTGTTCATTGTAATTTGAGATAAACTGTATGTGATACCGGATATGTGAATGGTGATACTGTCTGACCTTTTCACACGCATGGGTATGATTTGCTATATTTTCAACTTAGAAGACTCGTAAATCTTTCTTTTTTATGGCCCAAATCAGTAGGGCCCTTTCGTTAAGTGCTTTGTGTCTTGATATTTTGTGTGTGTGTGTTATTTGCTTAATTATAAATTATGGTATCGTGGACCGAGATAGTTTATACATGAGAGGTATAAGTTCAAGACAAAAAGATGAAGAGAAAAACATTCTGTAGAGAACAGTCGAGATTAACAGTCGACATTCGGTATTCTACTTAAGATGTAGTCGATTTTCATTTATTTTTATAATGTAACTTAGTGTAGTGTTTTGTGTTTTGTAAATGGTAAGCTAATTATTATTTCCTCCTTTGTGTTTTCACTTCTTTGTATTTTTACGAGAATCTAACAGCTCCTCTAGATGGTAATTTTAAGGATGAATTAAGTGTCTCTTTTATATTTTTTATTCATTCATTTTTATGTTTTTTTAATTTAATAAATTTGTTATTTTGTTGAGAAGTATTTTCCTTTGAGTTAAATATCAATATGAGTAGTTTAATTAGTTTTGCCTACTAAATGCTGCACTGGTCCCATTGCAGGAACTCACGTGCAGAGCGAGTGTAAGAGCAATAATAGTGGTGGCTTGTGTTTGGGGGGTTGTGGTGTTTGACTTTAAATGTTTTAGAACATTTTTTTGTCATGCACTACATTACTCATTCATAATATTTCATCTTTGATGGATTTAATGTTGTTTTTTGTGGTTTAAGTTTGGAATGCCCTGTTGAATAATTAAGGACCTTGGACAAGTTTTTGCCTACCCAGTTTTAACAAACTCAACGTGATATCGCTCATTAAACCCGGTAATTATATTCATGTCGATCTAATACGCCAGGCGTGCTACAGTTGATATATCACGTGATTGACCTAAAAGTCTTCGTCCATAAAATATGTACGCGCTAAGAGCTCAGGTACATTTATGCAATAACACATACTATCTTTAATGCGAAAGCGTTATGTGCACTTTGCATATTTGCATATAAAGGTCCTATATAAAGGCGCATTTGATAAACACAGATGACAGTAGAGTCGATAAAATCTTAGTTGAGAGAATAAAGTTGAGAGAAACAAAGAACAAAGAAAATTAAATAAAAAAATAAATAAACCCTACCATAACAAACGAAAATCAGCTCCGATTGGCACCGAGTCCAAGATTCCCGAATGACCGGAAGCACAGAATCTAAACGTCAACACAAAGAATTTTCCACGTCTGCCCAATGATTATCTATCAATGTTTCAAAATCCTACCTTTAAAGCAGGTGCAACCCATAATATATCCCATCATTGATGTGCGACGGACAGACCCGTCCGCTGGGGAACCACTGAGACCTGGAGGACGTCGCCGAGGCGGCAGTGGCGTACCCCATTCGGGGGTCTAACGGCACATCCCACCAAAAACCGGACCGAATTTCGCACACAATAGGTTAGAAACGATGTGTGTATGTGTGTAGTGTAAAGTGGAGGACCGCGCGACCGTGGCGACGTCTGGCGTCTGTGTGGGGCGACGCGGACACCCCGACTGGCGTCCTTCACCCCTCTGCCGAACCGAACTGACCTAGACTTCCCGGGGAACCGCGCATAAACGCTTTTCAACACTAAACCCTTAGTGCATCGATGGTACACTTATAGGGGAGAATTCTGGTGGTATTATAGTTATTGGGGTTGGAATTTTGATGGAAATGTACGAATTAGTTGGTGGTGAGATAATAGTGCGGCTGACGGGCGCCAGAAATACATCGATTATTGCGGAGAATGGCGGGAAATTCAAATTTACCGGTTGCGAAGTTGAAAAATCTTAGAGATGATGTATTATTATCAATTTATGTATGTTATTACCATGTAAAAGCTTTTTAACCATATAAATTACAGACTACGTACAGATTGTAAACCGACTACAGCACCATCTATAGTGGTTACGGCACCACGACCAGCGCTTTAATCATCAATAAAACCCTTCCATTTCAATTTAGCTTTCCTTCCATGTATCTTAGGTTCCTTAAGAATCGAAGATCATAAGGTACAAGTAGAATAAGAACAAATGTAAGATGAATTTCGAGAAGAATGTAAAGTATGGGACTCACCGATATTGTTGTTTGCGATTGCCTGCGCAAATTGCGGATTCTGCAGGAGCTGCTGCTGGAGGAGGTTTGTCTGAAACCCTGAAAATTGGGTCACGTTCGAATGATGATAAACCGATGGAGGGCATTGATGTGTCTGCTGTGGAGTCGACTGCTGTACGACTTCTGGAGGGAAATGACTTGGAACGGTTTCACCTGAAAAACAACCCCATTAGTGGTTAGAAATCTCCAATGAGATACTGTTAGATCTTCAGGTACTGTTAGATCTTCAAGTTATATACTGTTAGTGTTAATAGATCTGTTTCAATAACGAAAATACCGTACATGGTACGATATGAAGTCAACCATGTATTATAATAACGCTGATGTTTTTATTTCGGAACGGTCAATACAAAGTAATTGGGCGCGTATTCACAAAAGCATGCCGTCTCTCTTCTTCTATTGAAATGAAGCAGAAAGAGATAGATGGCAAGATTTCGTCTACGAATTCAGACACCGATATTGTTTCTGGTTCCTCATAAAAAAATCATTCTGAGATTCGCTGGTGTTGAAACAAACCTAATATAATGTGTCATTAAGAAAGTAAGAATACACAAAAATGTAGTGGTTATGTCAAAAAGATCAGCTATTTATTATAAAATATGACAAATTTCATTTCCAAATAACTTTTTTAATCTTGTCGGAGCATTTTCATAATTTTTTCACCGACTTTTAGACAAATTCTTCCTAGCCAGTACAATTTCTAGAATACATAATTAATTCCCAGGGTTCTCTCTATTACTAAGATCTAAAGCCAACTAAAATTCCCATTTCTGCACTATTTCACTAATTATTATTCTTTCATCAAAGCTTGAAATTGTTAAAAAAAATACACTTCGCACAGTCAAAATCATAAATCATAATATGTAATATCTCCTATTACTATAATAAATCCCATATATAAACAAAAACACACATGGTATATTTATTCCAAAACCTGAATCCCACAAACAAAACAAGAAAGAAGAGGTTGAGGATCAACACCAATCACCAAATAAACAGATAACCCATCAACAGAAGAAAAACGCTACAAAACCCACAAAAAAAAATCAAGATAGAACCGAACAATCCAAAAGAAACCTTCCACCAGGAAAACAGAAACCCATGAAAACACGCCAACAGGTGCGCTATAAAATTGTAGCGTGCAGCGCCATCTGTCGGCGGACGCTCGCACCGCGTGGTTCGCGCTTCTCGCGCCGGACGGCGCCACCAACGCGGTCGCGAGCATCGCTCCGGCTCCTCCACCAAAATGGGTCGATAAGCGGCTGCCCGTCAGCTGTTTGTGACGACAGCGCGGGTATTATTGTTAGAGCGCAGCAGGCGGGGTTAGTAAACAAACAATAATAGTAATAAAGTGTGTCTCGCTACTTATTATGTGTGTACGTGAACAAACCTGGCTCGGATATGGGCGGGGTCAATGGACTTTCTGGCAGAAGAATACCTTTTTGAACCAACTCGTCCCGGTTGGCTCGGACAGATATCTTTCGTTCTAAAGCTGCAAAAAGAAAGAGAAGAAACGGGGGATTAAGATATGTTAGAAGCCGATTTTCTGAGGAGAATATCGGTGCTTGTTCTCCCGTACTAAGATGTGCTGTAAATTAAGCTGGGAAATAATCGAGTAAAACTATACCGTTTGCAGTATGATTTCTGAGTTTTTAATTGTGATTTTCAAATGAACACACAATTTACATATAATTTTTAATAAAAAGCGATAAAATAGTAGTAATGTTGACAAAATAATCTTTGTCTATTAGCAATAAACTGTTGTCTAATCTTCACTTAACGAACACTGCGATTTGTGAAAGTTAATAGATTTTAATTTGTTGTTAATCAATTACCGAAAACAAACACAAATAAATAATCGACGCGACGTCCAACATTGATAAAAACTTGATAACACAATTTCAATCAATAACAAAGATAAAAAATAAATTACCAATTACTATATATTACTAATTAGAAATTAGAGCACTTACTACGTGATACAGCCTCCAATTTATCGGATTTCTTTTTCCGCTTCCACTTCCACGGTTTGAAGAATTTACCTAGGGCCGAGAGCTTACTCTTCCTCTCTAAAGGTGGCGTCCGCGTACCGCTCCCGAGGCTGTTTGTCCTGAACGCGGATCCGTTTTGTTTCTTCGCTGTAACAGACAAGCATACCGAAATGTTAGACACAAAGTCGAGGGACTCAAAGGCAAAGGTTTCAGGAAAGCAGGGGTAGGTGACTGCCTAGGGGTGAAACCGTGCATTATGGATGATCAAAGCGCGCCTACGAAGATCGCCTACATCCGCGTTAATTTTTCACCAGGGACCATATTCTCAAACCGATGACTGGAGATGCGTGGAAGGAATCTATAAGTCTATCTCTTTCTGCCTTAGGCGATTAGAAGAAAAGAGATAGATGGTTCCGTACGCGGATTTATACCCACGGTTTCGGGAATACAGACAATTGTCGTTCCTTCCTTTGAAACCCTGAGCTACAAAACGAACGATAAAACCTGAACTGGACGGCTTTACTATTAAAAGTGCGAACAAGACCAAATACAATGCATTCACTCGTTTATTATCAATTCCCCTTTCATGAATTCAATATCGAGTGTTGCCAAACGAAGCAAAGAAATGCCGGAAGGATGGAATACTTCCGCTTAGTTAGTCAGTGCGAACTGAAAGATCGGGACGTAAGCTGTCACAACGGAGACATTCGCAGGGTAATAATCAGCCGGCGTTGGTGCTGCCGCCTGTCGGGAGAAATTTTCGCCCTGGCGTTTTATTGGAAACAGCGGGAAAATCGTATCCATGCTGAAATGCATTTAATTCCTCGATTGCGAAGACGGGTTTTGTGAGAACGGACGATCTTGCTGCGAGTTTCTAGTTAAATGGGCAAAAAGTTCAGTACCCTTCTACCCAGTTGCCTAGGAAACGGCGACACCATCCGGGGAGAAATATTTCCTTTTACTATGAAGGGTGAAATCTATCGGTAGTATTAGCATTTTATTAAGAAACACCCATTGTATGTAATAGTTATGGGTGCGGTTTGTTCCGCTGCACCTAGGCCAGTCTTGGCCCTTTGCGCTTACCCATTAATCCACACTGTTTGATAACGACAACCACAGGTGTTCAACTGGTTGCCGGCACCCACGGTTTTACGCCTCTTGCGAAAGGCGATGGGACGAGGATCTTCAGCTGACGCCTGGATTTGAACCCAAGACTTCCTAGCAGGAGAGCAGCGCTCTACCGCTAGAGCCACTCGCCCCACAAGAAACACCCATTACTTTCCAATAAAAATCTATACCGCTTCAGCAATACAAATTGTTTATTAATGAGAAGTGAATCATCAGCGTCAATCAATAAGATATTCAAGAGGATATTCAACTTCCACAACGCAACGATGCTATTATAAGAACCCATCGTCGTTGGCGTATTCTTTATCTGAATATAAATAAAACTGATAAAGCTCAAGCAATATTCACGCTAAGTATACTGTTATTGCAGTATTATTTAAATGCAACCTGTCTTTAGATATGAGACAAACGTTGCCCTGTTAAAAAGTATTTTCTCTATCGGGAATGTTATAATATGCGAAGTACAGATGGCGCTTTATATCTCTCACCACACAATATATCTTCTAGCAAACTATGCAGATTCAACTTCTATCCAAAAAAATTAATCCTATTTGTACAGAACATAAGGAAATGCGTTAAATGATGAATATTATGTTGTATGAATGTCAACAACATTTTCAACAGTCACTAATGATCTCGTACCTTGGCATGGCAACGTCTCTCAATATAAACGTGCCAATATACTGGAGATTCAATATGCCAAATATTGGTCAAGTTTCAATACTGACTCACGAAGCTGTAGGTTTCCAAAATGCATAACATAACAGAAGAGTTATCGAGTGTTTCAAAACAATTCACCGCATAGTAGAGACGTAGTAATCGTATTTCCTTGAACAATATCACTAGAAATACCAAATTGTAAATAAATTCGCACAGCGTGTGGAATAGAATTATTCACGAGAGTTATTTAAAGATTGAATCTATCCTAAATTTTATTTAGGAGTAAAATACGCAGACTAATGTACCTATCAGCTTTGTTTTCATTTTTACATCCTTGTAAGCCCTTATACACACAGACAAAAGAAATGTAAATCAAATAAATATATTTCTTTGTACATATTTCTGTCAAGGAAAATATATACGATTGAAACAAATAAGTATTTTTAAATTAAAAAAAAAAATGAGCTGCATAGGCTGAAAGAAATATTTTATTTGAAATATTTCTCAAGTAAAAATTACATATATAGTTATAAAAACACTGTCAATTAATAAATTCAACTCCATTACAACGATTTCTACTAACGGATTTCACTATAATTAGACTAAGAGAGGGTAATTAAGGAAATAAATATCCAATGAGCAGGAAGCTGCCAACCATGGGAAGCAGCAATAAGGAAGTGGCACATATAAACACGAAAATATTACTGTTAAACCCAGCTTTGGCGGTGGGAATGTGCTGGAAACTAAGCCTTTATAATCAACTGTCAATCATTTTAAACATGCATGTCTCATCTTAGATAGTTTAGTAATAATGAAGAAATAAGATTTCAACAAGCTATTCAATAAGGTATTGCTGATTTGTTATATTATACTAAACAGTCTTGCTATATGCTAAAATAATTGTACAGAAATCATTTATAACCTTAAAATTGTCTGATGTTAATGTAACTTGCAACATTTCGGTCGCCTACATAATGGACTACGCATGTTATAGTTTGGGAGGTTATCTCGAAACGCATAGAAATTTGTTGAGTTCTGTGACACTTCTGCCCACACTGGGTCGCATATAAAATTTTATTACACTGAATCGTAACAATCACGATTATATATCCACATAAAACACGAATATCTGTTTTTATGTATGGCCAAAAGGCGGGCATTTCGGTAATAATGTGGCGCCATACAACAAATAATTGATCTTGAAAGAATTACAACAGTTAGTACTTAAGAGTGCACTCCCACGCTACCATAAGAGGGTTCTTGACATTTCCAACGAGGTTCTGCAGATGGCACTCCTGTCTCGTCTCAAATTGGGATAGACTTTGAAAGTGTACGACACAACAAGTTAAAATACCATGACAAACAAGGCATTTCTATGAATTTCTATTAAAAATTAGACAAATTTGGATCATTAATAACGTTTGTAATTCTTAACCACGTCTACTTTTAATCCTAGTTCTGGAAGAATTTAATAAGGCTAGACGTAATCAGGAACAGCAGTTGATAACGACGAACTCTGCACATTTTATCACTCGTAAAACGGTAGAAAAGGCACGTTGGGCTCCAGAGAATTACACTAAAGTATGTGGAACAAAGCTGTGGGTAGAGTCTAGACCGCAAAGCTGCTCATAACTCCTCGTCCACTTTCAAATTTACTAATTTGCCGGAAAATTCCCATTAGAATCACAGCTTCCGTTAATTTAACCGACTTAAGAAAGGTCACACATTTATATCAGTGAATTTTTACTATGAAATGTATAATGAGATTATTTTTTCTCCATATAGTATAGTACCTTATGTTAAATTAATCCTATTTTTTTTTCTTCTCTGAAAATCACAAATGAATAAAATATTTATTTACAAGCGAGACATAACTGCAGAAATGATGATCCGAGTTTTTTTTTGTTTAAAATCGCATCGTCATTGAATTGTTGAGTACTCACGGCAAGAAAATGATTCATATTCACTGTATCCATAATTCAACGGTGTTGTGGAATACACAGATGCATTATTTATGACGTTTTGTTATTGTTATACAAGGGGTCATGCGTAATTGATGAGTTTTCAATTAGTTGTGCTAATTTAAAAATTTCATACGCCATACGGCTTAGTAATTACTTTGAGGACGACATTAAGGATAATCCTATTACCCTGGATACACATACTTTGGCCGCTGTACCACCCAAGCAGATAATCCATAATGAAGGTCGCTTTTGTACCTGATTGATTACTGTACCGACCGCATTTGGTAAATTACATTTTTATTTTTGGAAATTAATATCCTACGTATTGCCGGCTATTCTATAAGGAATACGGCATTAATATGATATTTCACGACGTAAATCATTGTACCTACGTCAGACAGCAATTTGTTGTCATGCGATCAAAGACAATAACGTACAGCTGCACACATAACCAGAAGGTCACAATCTCGCTAATAAAGGTCAAATCACGCAGCAATCTCCGGCGAAACAATCGCGAACTAACCAGATATATCTGGCCAAGTACCACATAACATTTTCTATAGCATTTAATCAGAAAGAACCTCGAAATGTAACAGTGAGTTGTCACATTGTCTCATCTTGTCTCCTAATATGATATGACCAAATGTTTCCGACTAGATGAAGGAAAGTATTATAACTTTGAGCAGAAAATGTGCTGAAACTAAATGGTTTATTTAACTAAAAAAAATCGTGGGTGCTATTATTTTGCATAAACTTTTTTTGGGTCGAACCCAAAAAACCCACAGCGTTGAAAAAGCTGTAGTACGTCTGGTCTGATAATTCCGGAATATCTGTCCCTGGGGATCGTTTCTCTACCCTCGACGGTGGTAGTAAATCCCTTAAAACGTTGCACCTTTCGAAGAGGATCTGGAGATAACCCCGAATTCGTTGCGAAAAGGTCGAATAAATTTTTGCGGGTAAGAGAGAAAAGTGAAAGATAACTTTTTTGCTGGTGATTTGAATATGAAAAATACCCTCTTTTTGGACCTTTTGCCTTTTTAATATTGATGGAAACGGAAAATAAAAAATTCACCGAATTACATGTTTTATCGACCAATTTGGGGGAAGCTCTAGGGGCAAGCTGTGTTCATATACAGTACAATGAGAGAATGAAACAAAGGTTTTTGATATGAAATTGTTTTTCATTGTACATGAGTACATGACTGACTACCTGACCCACCTGAAATCCAATTAGAATTTCTTTTTTAATTTAAAAAAAATTGTTTAGAACCGCTATCGTACGGAGACTTTTTGTACCATTGTACATACATACATTATCCAGAAATCATTGCAACGGATTTAGGCGACCTGAAACCATCGTCGATTACAAAGCGCCAAATGTTCTCTTTTTCCATAATTCGTGGATAATGATCGGCCAGAAGAGCAAAAGAAACAGAGAATAATAAGCAAAGCCTTGCCTAACAAATGGGCTGGCAAACCTACGAATTGAAGTTATGTTTATTATTATTACTGTAATTATTCTTAAGCTTGTCAATAAAGGGCTTTATTATCATTATTACGTTTTATAAATCCCTTTGTTGTCTGTATAAACCACTGAATCAATAAATTTTCTATGAAATTCGCTTTTTATTAGAGATTGTCTGTTTAAAAATAACTCAGTCTAGAGGACAGTGGCGTTCTATATATACCTTGGAAAGTGATACTAAGAATAGACAGTGAATCGTATTATGCACAGCTGAGAGATGTTTGTACTTATATCGATGTTGAGGTATTACGAAGAAAGTAGCATAATGCGTCAGCCGAAGTCTAGACTATTATACGGAAAAGAGACTAGACTTACTGTCCAGGTGTTTCATTTCACTCAGAACACGTTGATAATGTATCTCAACTGTTGAATAATGGCAATATGAATATCCGTACCGGAAATTACTCTTTTTATATTGAGGCACCGAAATGAAGTTGTTAGGGACGCGGTTGAATGAACTTCCTGTGCTTTTGCTGTTAGGGTTGGTGGTGATTATTCAGGGTGATGGTTGTTCTGCAAGATTTATAAATCTGGGCTGAGTTCTGTATGAGCCAGAAATATAAAATTTGTGAGTAGGAAGGAAAGTGTTTTAACTGATACCTCATACTCTTAAATTTCACTTAAAAAAAAATCATCACAGTCAGTTAAAATACTGTATCTTCTTTAAAAATTAACATAAAGAAATGAGATAAATCCCATATCATTGTTAATTAATTTGGTTTTAAAATTCAGTAAGTAAAAGTTTGACCAAGGTTCTTAATTGCAACACAACGATTTTATAAACTTAGCCCACAAGAACTTGTTGAAGAATTATGGACAAATTCCCTCAAAATCCACCCAAGATTACAAAAGTTATTGGAGCTCAAAACTCGTCAAATTCTTTGGTAAGTATCAGTTGTCATTGATCTTCACTTATCAACGAAGTTACTTCTTGTCGGTCCATATTAGAGGCATTCCATCAACTTACTGAATCATTAAAATTCAGTAAGTAAAAGTTTGACCAAGGTTCTTAATTGCAACACAACGGTTTTATAAACTTAGCCCACAAGAACTTGTCGAAGAATTATGGACAAATTCCCTCAAAATCCACCCAAGATTACAAAAGTTATTAGAGCTCAAAACTCGTCAAATTCTTTGGTAAGCATCAGTTGTCATTGATCTTCACTTATCAACGAAGTTACTTCTCGTCGGTCCATATTAGAGGCATTCCATCAACTTACTGAATCATTAAAATTCAGTAAGTAAAAGTTTGACCAAGGTTCTTAATTGCAACACAACGGTTTTATAAACTTAGCCCACAAGAACTTGTCGAAGAATTATGGACAAATTCCCTCAAAATCCACCCAAGATTACAAAAGTTATTGGACCTCAAAACTCGTCAAATTCTTTGGTAAGCATCAGTTGTCATTGATCTTCACTTATCAACGAAGTTACTTCTTGTCGGTCCATATTAGAGGCATTCCATCAACTTTGATCAACTTACTGAATCATTAAAATTCAGTAAGTAAAAGTTTGACCAAGGTTCTTAATTGCAACACAACGGTTTTATAAACTTAGCCCACAAGAACTTGTCGAAGAATTATGGACAAATTCCCTCAAAATCCACCCAAGATTACAAAAGTTATTGGACCTCAAAACTCGTCAAATTCTTTGGTAAGCATCAGTTGTCATTGATCTTCACTTATCAACGAAGTTACTTCTCGTCGGTCCATATTAGAGGCATTCCATCAACTTACTGAATCATTAAAATTCAGTAAGTAAAAGTTTGACCAAGGTTCTTAATTGCAACACAACGGTTTTATAAACTTAGCCCACAAGAACTTGTCGAAGAATTATGGACAAATTCCCTCAAAATCCACCCAAGATTACAAAAGTTATTGGACCTCAAAACTCGTCAAATTCTTTGGTAAGCATCAGTTGTCATTGATCTTCACTTATCAACGAAGTTACTTCTTGTCGGTCCATATTAGAGGCATTCCATCAACTTACTGAATCATTAAAATTCAGTAAGTAAAAGTTTGACCAAGGTTCTTAATTGCAACACAACGGTTTTATAAACTTAGCCCACAAGAACTTGTCGAAGAATTATGGACAAATTCCCTCAAAATCCACCCAAGATTACAAAAGTTATTGGAGCTCAAAACTCGTCAAATTCTTTGGTAAGCATCAGTTGTCATTGATCTTCACTTATCAACGAAGTTACTTCTCGTCGGTCCATATTAGAGGCATTCCATCAACTTACTGAATCATTAAAATTCAGTAAGTAAAAGTTTGACCAAGGTTCTTAATTGCAACACAACGGTTTTATAAACTTAGCCCACAAGAACTTGTCGAAGAATTATGGACAAATTCCCTCAAAATCCACCCAAGATTACAAAAGTTATTGGACCTCAAAACTCGTCAAATTCTTTGGTAAGCATCAGTTGTCATTGATCTTCACTTATCAACGAAGTTACTTCTTGTCGGTCCATATTAGAGGCATTCCATCAACTTTGATCAACTTACTGAATCATTAAAATTCAGTAAGTAAAAGTTTGACCAAGGTTCTTAATTGCAACACAACGGTTTTATAAACTTAGCCCACAAGAACTTGTCGAAGAATTATGGACAAATTCCCTCAAAATCCACCCAAGATTACAAAAGTTATTGGACCTCAAAACTCGTCAAATTCTTTGGTAAGCATCAGTTGTCATTGATCTTCACTTATCAACGAAGTTACTTCTTGTCGGTCCATATTAGAGGCATTCCATCAACTTTGATCAACTTACTGAATCATTAAAATTCAGTAAGTAAAAGTTTGACCAAGGTTCTTAATTGCAACACAACGGTTTTATAAACTTAGCCCACAAGAACTTGTCGAAGAATTATGGACAAATTCCCTCAAAATCCACCCAAGATTACAAAAGTTATTGGAGCTCAAAACTCGTCAAATTCTTTGGTAAGCATCAGTTGTCATTGATCTTCACTTATCAACGAAGTTAGTTCTTGTCGGTCCATATTAGAGGCATTCCATCAACCTTGATCATCATAGATGCCGGCCGGCGACTGTTATAAACATCGTTTGCGAGCTTTCTCCGGTTTGTTTTGATAGTAATAACATTATTAATGGAAGGAAGGCCTGTCCGAACAATCCGTCCGGTCATCTAAGATGCGATGAGTCACGGTAGGCAGACGAAAACATCGCGACGCCAGCCGCCGATGGAATTTTCGGCTAGTTCCGGAGATGTTTTTCGCGACCCAGACTGCGTCTTGACGGCGACTGATGCCCTGTGTTCCGTTAGCAAGTTATTGGCTTGTTACGTTGACGGATAGTTGCTTGCACAGTATTTGTTGCACATATTTGTGTATGTACTTAATACACAAAATCTACTTTTTGCATTCTTTTGCACCATTTGAGCCAAAGAAGTCCTCGAGTATAGATATCCAGCGATCTTAATGTTCGATTGGTGCACCGCACATTCAACTGGTATATAGCTAGCCTTGAATCTGGTCATGTGACGTCAGCGCATTCTTGCCATGGGCACTTCAGGAGCGGCCGTGTAGTGACCCCGAAGCAATCACGGCTATGCGAACGACGCTACGCCCATCGCGAACTCACAAAATCGAGCCTTTTAAAAAGTGAAAGCCCATCACCGACCACTGCAGACTCGCCGCTGCAAAACCGTTTGGCTGCTGCTGCAGGTCTTCGACATCTCTCTCGAACCTAGTTTCCTCGGTCCGTTTGCCTAGCAGGTCACCCAATACTGTTATGTTGATTGTCGACGCGTGCCGTTGATCTTACTTCTGTTCTTATTTCGAGAGATGAAAAGTTTGGACCAACTTTTTCGATGCCAAAAAGAAGTTTTATCTCGAATAACTTGTACTGTACTTTGGCAGCATTTTTGAAGACTTATAAAGTTAAAAGAGACGAAGGAAGTGTCAAGAGGATCTTCTTCCAAGGACCTCTAGGGAAATTAATCACGGTCGTCGTTTATGAGACGTTCCCGTGTCGTTATTTAGGATCATGATCCGTACAACGAATTCATCATGAAAGTTGGCGCCGTTCTGGACGGACAGGCACTATTTCTCTATTTCGGTAGTCTAAAGTTTTGCACGCGTATTTATGCGACTGACCCAGTAAACAAATTTTACTACTGCATAATTTATTCGCCGTTAAAATATGTCTTTGAACATGTTGATGCTTATTATATATGTGAGGCTATATATCACATTTTAAAACCGATTTTCGAGACGCACGTTAGTAACAGTGATGAAGGATGAATGACATTTGTGTTTGTGATCAAGAACATTTTGATTGATGGACGATTCACTAAATTAAAGACAAATTCAGATAATAAAAGACAGATTTTTCGATTTTTGACTGTGGCTTCACGAAGCTAAGTCTGGAAGGTTCTCTAAACCGCAGGTTCACCAGATTGACTTACACCTGGGGCAGCGTCAATATATCCTCCCTGTTCAGTTAAAATATCACCTGTTGTAGACCGTTTCGACGTTTTAATTATAATATATTTAATTATAATAATATATCGTCATGTAAATAATTTACAGGACGATATATTACAAAGTTTATTCACCTGTCTATAAAGTCCTGATTAGCCATGTGAGATAAGCTGATTTTGTTCCCCCTTTTTTTTGTTGCATTAACACAGAAATATGTTAGTGGCAGTATGTATAATTTGATAAAAGAGTTAAGTGACGAGTACTGTACACCATGATTGGTAATCTATTATTTTATTAAGATTTTTTTTTTCAATTATCAACCATAGAACCAAAATTAATCAAACAAAAACCTCTCATTCGCCGTATCTGAATAATTCCCATTAAAAATCGACTTGTATCAGAGCTGCCTATAGATCCGCTAATTAATATTTACGATTTTCCGTTTCGCTTCTATCCGTTGGTTTATGGCCGCTTGGCAGGCCATAGACGGGAGACAACAAAAAAAAGCATTCTGTATAATGAAAACGTATAGCATGCACTTACAGGGTGGGGTCGACTCGGGCAGACAGGGTGTGGAATGTAAGCACAACTCACCTGAAAAAGACAAAGAAAAATTGTTACTACACCTACAGCGGTAAATATCGTACACATTAGGTTAATTGCAGTAGTGTGGTATAAAATTGATGATTTTCAATTCAACATTAGTAATAAAACATTCTAAATGAGCTAAAGTTTTTAGTTAAGTAAGATAAACATATAATTACTCAGTCAGTCCAACCAGTGACAAACCACGAGCAATGAAACAGCAATTGCCCTAACTCACTTAAACTTAATTGCAGAAAAAACACCATATAAATTGCTTAATGCTAGTCAGTAACAGTTCCATTATCCGCACTACTCCACTGGATCCCCAGTAATGGCAGGATGTGTCGAATGAATGGCCCGCGCGACATGGGGGAGAAGACAAATTAACACAGTCGGGGCCTATATTCCGAAAGTATTCGCTCGCCGAGTGTATACATCGATCGCTCGCTCGGTGACCGAACACTTTGACAATATAGACCCCGCGGTATGCGTAGTTGATACTCGAGTTACAGAGGATCGCGAATCTCAGTTACCTTACGTAATAACTCATCGGCGTGAGGTGGAAACTGTATACCTGTGGCATCCAAGGCTGCCCAAACGAATGGATGGCCGTCTGGAGAGGTGTCGGAGCAAGTCTGCGGCTCAAGCCGCACACACGACTTGATGAATTCCACCTGGGGGATGGCATTTTGCCGCAGGGACCGAAGACGTGCTCGTAATCTACCAGAATCGCGCACGATTTGACATTTGATTGAGATTTATTACCGTCTGCGTACAACAATGTTATTTGTCGACGTCTTGAGCTTGGGTTGGTAAAGTATTTTCTGATATATTAACAACAGTTCACGTCATGCAGAAATAAGCTTCGTTTCAAAAGTCAAAAATCAGTTAAAAAGATCTATAATTTGCTGAAAGAACCATCACAATCCATCAAAGACTACAAAAGTTATTGACGATCAAAATTTGTCAAACTCTTAGGTGGGTGGTTTTCTTTAGCACTGAGTATCTCTGAGCTTTCGTGGTGTGAGTGGGGTGGCCTGATTGGTTGGCATGAGGGGGTTGCAAGGAAATGAGAAAGAGGGGTGGTGGTGATTATCCCTCCTCTCACTTAATTCCCCGAGACTAATGTGCTCTTGGTGGAAAACGATACGCTATCCAGCGAATAACTTTGCAGTTTCCAACGGGGAAAAATGGATCGATGATTTACTTGCTCCGTGAGCATACGCTGCATCAGTAAATCCGATACCAGCTCTGCCAGAGCGTTGAAATTGAGCTACTTTGCGATTGGAACGTATATACGACCTTAAGCATGTTGGGTTCCAATAAAGATATCGGTTTATGGTTACTCTGTCTCTAGATAAGAGGTTGTGACGTAAATGAATTCGCTCGAGCAAGAATTTTTGTTAGCACACATGGACTGTGCTTTTTTTTGGGTTAGTTGTTACTGAGGTACTTAGATCATTGATCTGAGCAAGTTTAATTGAATTGATTTCATAAAAAAATCTTTTTCCCTTCATTTTATCTGTATGTGGAGTAGTGAGCTCAAAAATTCCTCCATGCTTTGGTTAAATGATAAAAAAACATTACTTCCTCCTCTGTTTTGGAGTAAGCATCACTGACGACTGTAATGGTCAATAAAAAGCGTTTTTAAGGAATGATGATTTGTTCACATAACAATATTCGAACGTCACGACCTTATGTTGATTATTGACTTTAAATATAACGTCGGTAAACATTTTAATTTCACAATTACACAAACGGACACAAGGTTCGTATTGCCTGCAAGTATAAGACTCACGTAGCGGAATGGAGATGTGCTTTTCATTCCTAAGTAGACGTAACATGTTCGATGTTGTAATAATTGTACTGTAAATATTCTTAGTTAATAGATTCACAAACACGGATCTTTAACGAGACGTTACGTCGTAAATCTTTTTCTTCTGTAGGACTCATGAACAAAAATAACCGAGAATAATATTCCCGAATCTCATGCTTGTGTAAAATCTTAAATTTTTAATAAAAGTTTATTTCTCTTTTAAATCCTTGTGGCAGCTCGCAATGCTGCAAGTCAAGTTCGCTACGCTGGCGACATCTCCATGAATAATTCAAACGTTGGAAGGACGAAAAAACGTATTCATTATCAAATTAGCATCAGGACCGTTCAGTGAGCCAAGGATCTCGAAAATCCAAGCCCTCAGGGCAGGCAATACAATAATCTGCGCTGTGTTTGCATATCGGTTAGCAAGCGAAAGTGTTATTATTGTCTTTCTGCGAGTAGAACTCGAATAAATTTACGTTGGTAACAAACTGACAATCAAAATATTATTAGGCTCATCGACACAGTGGGCGCTCAAGGTCACATTCCAACATAATGCTTATTAATCACAGTGAAATTTGGCTTGAAACAATTCATGAATAAATTTATTTCAATATGTAAATTTATATTGCCAGAACTTGATGATTATTTCTACTTGAGTTTCGTTATGGTGGCAAGGATCAAATTGTCGAAACAAGCCTGCAAATAGTGTGAAACTGTGAGAACAGTAATACCCAAGAATTTCCCAAGATATAATTCCCAAGATAATCCGTCTACTACTGTTTGTAATTCAGGAAACAATATTCTTTCCCATGGCCTGAGGAAATCGCTTAGAGATAAGACAGATTTTTGCAGATTATGCCAGTACAGCCTGAGCCAACGTGGAAGGAAGTCGTTCGATGGTGTGAGAAAAAAGGTAGCAAGTTTACGTTGCAAGTATTAAGTGAGAATGCCTTATAATATTATTGTGATTAGCACAGATGAGAAGAACGATTATATTTTAGGATTTCGAATGTCAGGGAATTGAGATTTTGCCACAAATACTGCCATTAATACTGCCACAAGTATTCCCATAAATATTGCCACAAAAATGTTGACAAAGTATCTAAAATAATGTTTTCTAAAAATGTATCCACCATTTAAATGTGGTTGCTGCATAACTTTACAATTTTACTTGCCAAATGGTTTTATTTTACATATAATACATGTACAATTTCTAAGTCAAGGTTTAAGACAATGTTTTTTATACAATACTTCACGTGTCGTTATCAAGTTTATAAAAAATGTACTGGAAAATATATAGTATTGTAATGTACTGCTCTTTTAATACCGTTAGAATATTTAAAATATTCAACTACCTAAGTCTACATTGCGGTGAAATAAACAAAGATTTCAAAAGTTATAGATTTAAATTTGTGAAATTTTAAAGAAGTTATTTAGTTCTTTTGCGTTGAGTTATTTTACGCTTGTTCAATTGTTCAGTTCACAGTAATTTTCGGAGAGTATTGACCTAACAAAGAAGTAATTTCACTAGTGATTTATACCACCACGTTCAGATGGACGCCTTAGCTAACTATTACAAAATTCCAGCATCACCAAACAACTACATCTTCCAAACAACGCCGGTGACGAAGAAAAAAAAAAGCCTTCACAGTAATTCAAACACAATAATAACCCAATCGTGATCGTGTATCATCATCAGCCAACAAACGAAGGTTACAAAATAATTTCATAGGCAACAGAGCAGCAGTAAAAGTCAAACAAAACATCCGCCTGCGGCCGTACTAGCGTAGAGAACATACCATTATTATTATCATACGCTCTTTTTTTCATCAGCAAACTCGACATAATTACATCCGCATTATCACCGGGCAATTGTTTACAGTTACAGTGGAAAATGTCGACAGCTCACGTCGGCCGTACGAACTAATGAAATAAGTTCGAAACGCTTGATTAAACAAACACCGTTATGCGTGCAATGAAAACCAGAAGAAATGTTTTCACGATCTCTTTGATAATTTTTCAACGTGAGCACTATATTGACCTTTTCACACAGTGCAGATATCTGTCGCACTGTCTGCACTGTGTTAAACAACATAACACATAGTGCTAGTTAGTAAACAGAGAGAACTCTATTCTTGGATATCAAGAAAAATTATTCTTGAGTATATACTGTAACATGAAGAGGATTTTTTTTTCTATAAAAATAATATAAACAACAAAAATATTTCATAAAAATGCTTAAACGAAGAAACAGTTCTTGACCCAAGATTCTTACTCTGAGAGATACATAGAAAGTTGCGCACTTACTTTACAGATGGCGCTAACAGTTTCTCGCGTCTTTTGCCACATATTATCGCTATATAAGTTTGACGATATTGAGTATTCGTATATTGTTTGTTTACATCTATGCTATACTGTTTTATTTAATGGATTTACAACAGTTATAAGGAAAACCAGGATTGTAGTGGAAAGCCTACACAGAGAGAACTCTATTCTTGGATATTAAGAAAAATTGTTCTTGCGTATATAGTGTAGTTTGAAGAGGATATTTTTGCTATCGAAATAATATTTTATTGTAATAAGAATTTCAATATAATGTAGTTATTTCAACGGCTAGTTATTCTTCCGGTTTAAGAGTTTAGTATGTTTATGTTGAGTATATTTTGCTCTGACGAAGAAAATGTTATACTTCTACATAGAAATCAAACAAATTCTACATAGAAAAAGAGTAAGACGTTCGTTTTACAACAACAATATTTTGTTGGGTGAAAAATATACATTCCTTAACAAACAAACAGTTTCTTCACCCAAAAGTATACGTACGTATCGCTTAAAACAGACGTAATTCCTTTCAAGCACTTCCTTCATACATAAAATTTTTTATCGATTTTTTATCGTACACATCAATCTGCATTGTACGAAAGGGTTATATTAGCATGCCGTTTGTTCAGTGCAAGGCCGTGGAATGTTTGCATGGCTGTTACGAAACGCTATATTTGCGACTGTGTTTATCAATAGGATCCATTATGTTATTAAGCAATGTCGTAGTAAACGTGTTTGTTGAGTGCTATTTTATTAGTCTAGTTTATTAGTAGAATAAAATCAAAATCCGGGTTTTAATTATATTGGTTTTCGAAGAAAATGCGAATTTATTATTATTCCATCATATTTTTTCCAGATAATTGGTGAAGAATTTCTTTATCTCAAGCGAAAAATGCAGAAAAAAAAACGTGAAGGTATGTTTGAACCTCTCTTGAACATATTATAGTACATACTGGTAGTCTCCATTAAAAAATTATTGTCAAAATACAGCTTACTTACGTCATATTATTATGTATATAAAACCTTTTCATGAATTACATTCTAGATACAAGAACTCATCAATATTTAGTGTTTCAAGACCCTGGCTGTGTATCTATGAATATGTAGAGTGCAAAGGACATGCTAATATTCGCGCTCAAAGTCACCAAAGGAGGACAATGCCTGACGTTGTGCTATTTTTAAAGTAAGTGGAACGGGGACAGCCGGTATTTATATCTTTCGACGCGACGAAAAAAAAAAAGATAGTTGAGGGCTCTTCAATTTTCACTTTCTACGTCGAGGCACCTCTTGAAGTGACGAGGTGCAAAACGGAATACTAAACAAGACCGGAGGTAACGAACGCCACTGACTGCCAAGGCCATTAAAAGGCGCCATTCAAATCAAAGTTCTCTTCAGAGATTCACAAACAACACTTTTTCCAAAAAAAAAGGATTAAACTAGACATTTAAAAGCTACTTGACGTACATTATGTTAATTTAGTTAGTTAAAAAAAATTACTTTGAATAGATCCGTATTTCACGTTCTACGGACAAAGTACGAAGAAAATCCTGTATTTTCTTAACGACATGTCAACATCACACATAACCAGACGCCTCCCAATTTCAAGCGTACTTCCAGGGATCTAATTTCAGTGAAAATAGCACCGGGCTTTCTTACATCGTTCACAGCTTAATGCAGCCATTAATTGGATGGCGGCGCTGAAATACAACCTCGTAAAGTTTGAGTCGTTTCAGTTACACAACTCCGGATGTAATTATGAATGGGAAGGAACAGGAATTGCACTGAACATGCTGAGGATTCACCAAAAATAGTAGCTTGCAAACTTTTTTGTCTCCGGAATAGAAATATAAATGTATGAAACAAGAAATGAAAGAAAATTCTATACACAACCTCAATATTATGCACCACACATGATATTATACATCACTTGATGGCAAGTCTGAAGAAATCCTTTCATATTCTTCACTTTATCTATAAATGTAATGCGGACGGTACTGTGATGCCCACAGCTGATTTTTTAACGTGCGTTCGTACGCTTAATTAATTTAAAAATGCAACAATTCAAAAATGTTGTCCAAGGTTGCTTATCCTTTCCGGGAAAGGCATGGCTATCCATAATTAAAATGGGCAGGTAGGTATAAGATTCCTGTATAGCATTATGTATATGAACTCAGAGCTATGTTTACTATGTGGGGTTAGTTGACAATACCTACATTGGGTACAACAGGATAAACAATGCAAAATAAACAAAGTAAGGTAGCAACAAGGACGATGAATATTATGTTTTGATTGCAATGAACGTAGCAGGAACAAACAATGCAAATATTTGACAAGAAATTTGTAATTCTAAAAGCTAATACTAAAATCACAGGGTCGCAAAATACTTTAGCACTAGTTAAAAGAAAGGATTTCAAGTTTAGTTTTGATTGTTTACAGCTTAATAGTCATAAATATTATATGCATGTACATCAAGTCAGTTATACAAAAAGATATCCTATATCCATACAACTGTCAAAACTGTGCTGTTCAAAAACACAACAAGACAGTATTGGTTTGAAATTGAACTGCTAACACATGTCACCTAAACATCGCATAAAATCACAAAACAAGTGACAGACCACGAAATTTATTGCTAGTGTATTATTAGCCCGGAAAATATATGGAACGATATTGGCTGTCTAAAAACATCATGCTAGTTTGTCGTCCCCGGTGATAATACTGTAACTAATTGCTCAATAAATAAGCCACGCGAGACCGGAAAATCCCAAGAATGTTGTTAAGTCTGTGTAAACTTGATACGGCATATCGCATTCCATTGTCAACGTTTTTAAGACGTGTCACCCTTAAAACTACGTTTTAGTTTTGTATTTCAAACTTGCCGAGTCAAGTTAATCGCACAATATTTTGTTATAAAAGTTTAGTTTATTTGTATTTGTGGTAGTTGATAATGTTTGTTGTTCTCTTATCGTTATCCACATGAAGAATGTGACATTCGAAAGCAAAATATAATTTCTATGGTTTCTGGAAGCATTAGAGAAATTACTTTTTAGATTACACACACACCTGTTTTATGATGTATCGTTAAGTGTACTCTACGTCGATAAATTTGTTGATATACTGCTGCAGTAGCTATAAAACACAACATTAATTTAGAACTTTTACACCTGGGTTTGCAGTAGAATGCGCAACACGTCGAAATCCAATCAACTGACGATTTGTTTTAACGATCTGCTCTTTTCCTAGTGCCATAATGTTTAGTCTTTCAGTAATTCTGTATCCTCCGACATTCTTTCGTGCTGATTTCTCTAGAGAAACAGTTCTACCTCGCTGACACAGTGTGTAAACATACAATTTTTCAAATTCGTAAAGCCAAACTCAACCCAACCTAAACCGTTCATCCCATTGATCTCCAACTTGATATACATGCCAAAGTCACTGGAAGATGGAAGAAAATGCATGTACCTAACATTTCCAAGTTTCGGTTGTACAAAAATAGATACAAAAAAAATACACAGAAACCAAAATAACTCGAAGTGAGCTAAGTATGTGCTAGTGGCGTAAATATTATTTAATAGGGAACCCGTTCACTACAGTCTACAGCTACACCATCAAATGCGGCGACTTTCAGTGGTCGCACAATGTAGCACACTATCGCAGAATGTCTATGTACAAAGTGAACGTTCAAAATACCGCTGACTCTTGAAATAGTACGCGCTGTTCTCGGTTTCACGTTTGCCCAGCAATTACATGCCTTATTAGGTGGAATTCCGGCACAAGCCGGAAGTTTATTATTTTGTTATGTGATGCGATATGGGTCAAGTTGACTAGATGGTGAATAATAGAGCGAATTTTGTTTCTGCTGAAGTATGAGGCTGTATTCTGCTGAAGTATGAGGCTGTATCCTGCTGAATCTTGAATGAAGCGTAATATTATTCAATGACCTTTGATTCATCGATTGAACCACAAAATGATGAATTTGATTATTGTTTTGAGAAACAGTAGCAACAAATAGAGTGAATCATATTATGTATTATAATTATACCTAAGGAATAATCAACATGAATTGTTCGGAAACTATTTGTTCCTAGAAAAGACGTGTGTATTGTTATCTGGTATTGACAATTGTGGAATTTGTTGAAAACTATACGTAAACAAGAAAAACGGTCACATATCTCCAATAACGTTGATAATCTTAATTTAGTTATAACACAGGGCAACAAAAAATATTTTTTTCAGCGGCATCAGTTTGTGTAATCAATCAATTTTGATAGACTGTGATTATGAAGTACTTGTTGTATCATTAGTTTGTTTGAATTGTCTCCAGTTCTCATGATAAACCATGCAATCAAAAGAATAGTATTAGTTATATTATTTTAATTTAAACCTCAATAAAAAAAAGATAAAAAAAAGAACAAGTCTTTATTAATCCTAGAACTAACTTTTTAAAATATAACATGTTACTCTACAACTTACTGTTGCATTTTTATTGGGCCAGCAAAATAGATACACTAAATATCCCTGTTTTCTTTGTCTGTGGGGCAGTTGTGCAACAAATGAACATTGGGATAGAAAAAACTGGCCGTCGAGGATAAATATGACCGTAGAAAAATTTAACATCGTTCATGAACCATTAAGTCGAGAACAAATAATTCTTCCACCACTACATATTAAATTTGGGATTATTAAATAGTTTGTTGAAGATTTATATAAGAATGGTGTTTGTTCCAAACATATTTGTTAATCATTTCCTGGCCTCAATACAGGAAAATTAGAAGCTGGTATCTTAGATGTACCATAAATCTAAAGCTTTGTTATCGAATTTTTTTTTTTGAAAATCATCAAGCTGAACAATATTAACAATACAAATCGTTGACAAAATGCTTCAAAATTTTTGAAAAAACTAATATGAGTACCAAGTTACATTATTTTCATAGTCATTTAGACCAATTTTTTGACAATCTGAGGAAAGATATGAAGGCCGATTGTATTGCCATATAATGGCAGACTACTCCTGGACCTTAGAAAGGGACTGTCCTGAACAAAAATACGATAGAAAACCACACACAAAACGTTTTTTTATATATGTTTTTTTAATATATGCACATAATTGCAACATGTTAAACTCCAGAATGACTCATATTGTTGACGTTATACCAAGCTCAAATGACAATAGCAAATTGTTGTTCACTTGCAACACGTGTCGATTAGTAACATTACTTTTCTGTCACAATTATAAAAATTGTAATCGTGATTAGTAAATATTGTTTTTAACATTCAAATTATTGTAACTTTATTAATCACAAATTGAAAGTTGTTCTCCTACGTGCTATATACGAAACATATATTTTTAATCCCACATACAACGATCAGAACAGCCGATTTTGGGTGGACAGACATTAATATTCAATGTACGAAAAGTGACCATTGTAAACATGCAGCTCCCAACTGAACAAGTAGGTTAAAATTTGAAGCATTCGGACAACACGAGTGATTCAAATCTGTAATGTCACTATATGAGTCATAATATTGGTGTGTGTGAGTATGTAACATAACGACAAGGGCATGCCGACACATATAGAGGAACCTGAATATTAATGATACACTAATTATTATGTTTGTTAATTGGAACGCTACCGAGAACCGACCGCAATACACAACAAATATAAACACACAGACCGGACACATCAACATTTATTATGAATATTTAACATAGCCAGTGGTTCGACTGGTTATAGTTCTATATTTGCAGAGCAAATTAGCATGGAATTAAAATCATTTAATTATGTAATGTGCTACAAGTGTTACGTAGCAGCACAAAATCGATATTACGTATTACGTATCAGTATTTTTCAGACTGTCTCGAAGAGGAAAAGTATTGTAATCGACGGGAAAAAAATCGAGATTTCGGCCGAAATATATGTTTTGAGGTCCCGTGTATCCATTGCTATGATTTCTGGAAAGTATATGTATGGGTTGGGTTGAAAATTTTGTATACTTATTTAGTACACTTATTTTTTGACCTAACCAATACCAGAATATGACTTTCAACATGTATAACAGTATACAGATCAATCGGTTATAGTTTCTTATACAGTGTCTATACACTGCAACAAAAAAATTACCTATGTCTACAATCAAACGAGACAAAAATCATCAAAACAAAAGTTATATACATAATTGCATTTTGAAGTAGATTTTAGGTACTACATAGAAGCCATAGTTGCTAATTAGCTAATTTTGATAAACGTCAGTGGCATTACCTTGGGAACCAGAGTGGTTTTGGCTTTGACGAATTGCAGAAAGTTTACACACGGTGTCAAGTAAAACTCTTTCTCAAGAGAAATCAGGAAGAAAGAATGACGGAGGATACTGCATTATGTGAAAAACTAACCATTAAAGTTCTAGAAAAAGAGCAGATCGTTAAAACAAATCGTCAGTTGATTGGATTTCGACGTGTTGCGCATTTTACTGCAAACCCTGGTGCAAAAGTTCTAAATTACTGTTGTAGTTTATAGCTACTGCAGCAGTATATCAACAAATTTATCGAGGTAGTTTACACATTAACGATACGTCATAAAACAGGTGTGTGTGTAATCTAAGAAATAATCTCTCTAATGCTTCCACAAACCATAGAAATTATATTTTGCTTTCGAATGTCACATTCTTAATGTGGATAAAAGAACAACAAATATCAGAAACTCTTCTATATTGTACCTTACGATTGTCTTGTGTCAGTAAGTTTGAAATACAAAACTAAAACATTGTTTTAAGGGCGATACGTCTTCAATACATTGACAATGTAATACGAATTGGCAATATCCAAGTTGCATGGTTATATTAGTATTAGTTCGGGTAAATTTATGATAATTACCCCTTGACTATAAATTTTACACGCAGCCTAAGGAATGTAACCCTATTCGGTCCCGTCTGCTACCAAATTTGGGCGATGGATCGCATTAACTCGCTCGAGGAAATGTACTTTTTCCGAGATAAACTATCTGCCGTCGCTGAGGATGCGAAGAGTGTCGTTGGAATGAAGTTAACTTTGCTAGGACTCCTATTATGGTCATCTTGAGAGGAACGCAACCTGGGTTAGAATTATCTTTAATCGAATTATCAAGGAAGAAGAAACTAATTTTAAAATGACCATAAAATTAATCTTTGATAAATTCCGAGACCCTTTCTGCTTTTCTCTCTCACAGGTTTAAAGCAAATAGCCACATACGTCATGAGCGCCTTGAGCTGAATATTTCATAAGCCAGCAGGAGAGGAAGTGACTGTGAAACGCATTCTGCCTGCGTTTCTACCTCAGCATCTGCGGTATGAATATTCCACCGCGTCCCAGGCACAGGGATTTGGTGGAACCCAACGCGTCCGCCTTGGCGGGCAAAAGCCGTCCGACAAGAACAAGTTGGAGGGACGCCAACCGGCCTTAGGGCCTCCGGCATGAGGTTTATTAATCTACGGAATTTGAGGTGCGTACGACGCAGTGGCGTCCCGGGAAATAAGCTCTAAAGGGATGTTTACAGCTCAGTCATAACAAGGGGAGGGTGGTATGCATGAAAACAGTTTAGAATATAAATTTTTCTACTTTGCATTCACAGTGCACACATTGTAACACTGTTTTCGGTGTTACAATTAGCAAATTGTAACACCGTTTTTAGTAACTTTTTTCTAAGATTGGTGACATTGATATCAAATGCATGTCAAACGAAAATACACATAACCACAAAAGTAAGCACAAACTGATTTTTTAGAATCGCACAAACTGCAAAGTATGTATATTGTTATACATATTTAAACATGCGTGTTGCATCCTAGGTTTCGTACTACTAGTATATGATGGTATATAATAATTATCAATAATTACTTTTTCACAAATATTTGAATTTAAGTGACAGATGACAGTGTTACCAACGGTTGCGCCCATAAATACTCTAGATTGGAATTTTACCTAATATACTTCTAAATTTTTATAAAATTAATGACGCAAAGTAGAAAAAATAGTATATTACACTCGTCTTATAAGACATATTGGCGCATTCGTTCATTTGGGGCACTCGTCACTGGCGCTCCTCGTGCCCCAAACAACTCATGCGCCAATTTGACGTCTTATAAAACTTGTATAATAATATAATATTAAATCACGTAACTTACTTTTGCCTTTTGGATTTTTAGTTAAAAATATTTGTTGGAATGAGCGATGTTACATATATTTCAAGAAAGTATATTTAACAGCCTAAATTAATTAAAACTGTAATAGACCCTCCACGTGCAAATGAAGCATCCCCATCTACTGAATTCCCAAAAGAATTAAATAAACCGTGCTTTCTGGGCTTAAGTAATTAAAGATATTTTAGTACAAAATTGTCCTACATCATGTGTTCCATTTAACAAACATTTTAGGTCTAACTATTGCACTATTACCAATGCAAAAAAATGTACAAAAATCACTATTGAACAATAAATATAGAACACCAGAAGTGACATATTAACTGATAATGGTTTGTGAATTAGGTAAATTAGACTCTGAGTAATTCAGAAATGTGTAACGTTGATGAAACAATTGCGTAAAATAAATTTTAGGCATTTCATTCCATCCTACATACATGATTAAACAATGACAAAGTGGAAAGCTGATGGAACATAAACAGAACGCGATTGAAATTTGAAAAATTGTCACAAGGCGACACGCATAATTAAAGATTGAAGTGCGTGTTAATGCCAGCCATATTTATTATGGCGATAAAGCTTTGATACGATGATAATAAATCAAAGTTTATTATTGTTTTATGACGCGTGGCAATTAAAAAAAATCACTGGATTAAAATGAAAACCATAAAAGGGGTTTGAATGTTTTATAAAGCTCCGAGTGCAAATTGTTATTTGTCAGTCTACCAAAGAAAATGCAAATGTTTAGATACTACAGCCAAATTGCGGAGAAAGTGTCAAAAAATGATTACCTCACCTAATAGACACGCATTCGAGTTATGAAACATAAACCAGTAATAATTATTTCTTGCTACAACATAACCTAGAATGCCAAATCCATCTACAATATTTTATCTTTGCCGATTTACCAACCATACATTTGACATTTCAATTAATTTAAATTTATGCACAGCTTGAACGGATATATAAATCAAAAATCGAAAGCCAATAATCGACACTATACCATAAAATTGCATACATCTGTAAACAATGGTCCAAGCATCTATAAATCTATACAGTGTTTGATGTGGAGATTAGAGAATTATTCATATTTTGTTGTACCTACCATTCTTTTTTAATGCTACGATTATAAATTTCGTGGTATAACGAGTAAACTAGATGGGATAGAGATTATTACGATATATTATATGTCAATTTAGCAAATGAACCATGTAATTAATCACGAAAGTTACAACCTTCTACCAAATCTGGTTTAATAAGCAGAATATTTTATATTTGGCTGTATTCATTCCCTTTTAATGATAATATTTGCAAAAACTAGACAGATTAGAGACGATTGTTATACACGTCAAGATAGCAGATGAATCAGGTAATTAATCATTAAACTTACAGCCCTCTACCGACTCTGGCTTAATAAGGAGAATATTTCAAATTTGGATGTATTCACTCTATTTTAATACCACGATTTTGGGTTTTGGGACATTACGAGAAAACTAGACAGGATAAAGATTATGGTTATATATGTCAATATAGCAAATAAATCAGGTAATTAATCCTAAAAATTACAACTCTCTAACTACTTTGGCTTGATCAGGAGAAATGTTTACATTTCGCTGTACTCATTCTGTCTTAAAGCTGTGATTTAGGATTTTCTAGCATTACGAGAAAAATAGACGGCATAGAGACGATTCTTATACATGTCAATATAGCAAATGCATCAGATAATTAATCCTGAAAATTACAACTCTCTAGCTACGCTCACTTAATCAGGACGAAGGTTTTAAGTTAGGGTGTACTGATTCTGTTTTAATGCTATGATTTGAGGTTCTGAGGTATTACAAGAAAAGTGGACGGAATAGAGATAATCCTTACACATGTCAAGATAGCAAATGAATCAGATAATTAATCCTGAAAATTACAACTCTCCAACTACTTTGGCTTGATCAGGAGAAATGTTTACATTTGGGTGTACTCATTCTGTTTTAATGCTATGATTTACGGTTTTCTAGCATTGCGAGAAAAGTATACGGGATAGAGACGATCCTTACACATGTCAAGATAGCAAATGAATCAGATAATTAATCCTGAAAATTACAACTCTCTAGCTACGCTCACTTAATCAGGACGAAGGTTTTAAGTTTGGGTGTACTGATTCTGTTTTAATGCTATGATTTGAGGTTCTGAGGTATTACGAGAAAAGTAGACGGGATATAGACGATTCTTACACATGTCAAGATAGCAAATGGATCAGGTAATTAATCCTAAAAATTACAACTCTCCAACTACTTTGGCTTGATCAGGAGAAATGTTTACATTTGGGTGTACTCATTCTGTTTTAATGCTATGATTTACGGTTTTCTAGCATTGCGAGAAAAGTATACGGGATAGAGACGATCCTTACACATGTCAAGATATCAAATGGATCAGGTAATTAATCCTAAAAATTACAACTCTCCAACTACTTTGGCTTGATCAGGAGAAATGTTTACATTTGGGTGTACTCATTCTGTTTTAATGCTTTGATTTTGTGTTTTCTAGCATTACGAGAAAAGTTGATTCGATAGAGACAATTCTTACACATGCCAAGATAGCAAATGGATCAGGTAATTAATCCTAAAAATTACAACTCTCCAACTACTTTGGCTTGATCAGGAGAAATGTTTACATTTGGGTGTATTCATTCTGTCTTAAAGCTGTGATTTAGGATTTTCTAGCATTGCGAGAAAAGTAGATAGGATAGAGAGGATCCTTACACATATCAAGATAGCAAATGAATCAGATAATTAATCCTGAAAATTGCAACTCTCTAGCTACGCTCACTTAATCAGGACGAAGGTTTTAAGTTAGGGTGTACTGATTCTGTTTTAATGCTATGATTTGAGGTTCTGAGGTATTACAAGGAAAGTGGACGGAATAGAGACAATCCTTACACATGTCAAGATAGCAAATGAATCAGATAATTAATCCTGAAAATTACAACTCTCCAACTACTTTGGCTTGATCAGAAGAAATGTTTATATTTGGGTGTACTCATTCTGTTTTAATGCTATGATTTACGGTTTTCTAGCATTACGAGAAAAGTTGATTCGATAGAGACAATTCTTACACATGCCAAGATAGCAAATGGATCAGGTAAATAATCCTGAAAATTACAACTCTCTAACTACTTTGGCTTGATCACGAGAAATGTTTACATTTGGGTGTATCCACTCTGTTTTAATGCTACGAATTAGTGTTTTCTAGAATTACAAGAAAAGTAGACGGGATAGAGACGATTCTTATACATGTCAAAATAGCAGATGCATCAGGTAATTAATTCTGAAAATTACAACGCTCTAACTACTTTGGCTTGATCAGGAGGAATTTTTAAATTTGGGTGTACTCATTCGGGTTTCAATGCTATGTGCTGGGGTTTTATTGCATTGCGAGAAATCTAGAAGGGATAGAGACAAATTTCATACACGTCTATTATAGCAGATAGATCCGGTAATTAAACCTGTAATTTCATGTTTCTCCCTAGTCTGGCTTAAACAGGAGAATTGTTAATACTAGACTTTGGGTGTTTTTGTTATGGTTTAGTCCAATGATGGTGTTTATTTCCAAGAAATCAACAAAGACAGTAACAATGTGTGTTCAATTTGTTCGTACAGGTGTATGTAAGTATTACTTAATTATGTTAAAACAAACAAATGTTCAATGGAATACAGTTCCACACAATTTCGGTATAATTCCACTTAATGTATTTTCAGAAGGAGTTTGTCATGATTTGTTTATTGTGGTTTCCAGATTATAAACGACTTATCAAATTATTATTCACAACCTTACTAAGCGCTAAATTAATTTTTTTCATTACCGCAGTAATCTAGAAATAACACAGAAAAAACCAGCAGACTCTTTCTATAAGAAACAACAGCGTTAATTTCTCGGTCTCTCATCTTCCGATGATGTAATACAATACCAACTACAACCTCTAATACCACGAACTCATGACTCAAGAACATATCGCCAATATATTACAATTGTATTGGCGGCATTCGAAGAACTCAATGGCCCAAAGTATCAACCTTGAGGGACCTTGCGGGTGAACTCACCAACGATAACAGTTGCGACGCCTTCTTTAAGTTCCTTCGCTGTGGTAGTCCCAACGGCCAAGAAGTCCGAAAGGGACAAAGATGACGCTATCAGCTGTCTCTTTTCCTCGAAGTTGAGGTAGTCAAGACTGTTGCTCCTCTGAGGGGCTACTATGGCCACGGATTTAGTCTTTGTCGTAACCATGGTCGTAGTGGTGCCGACTAGACTAGGGTTGTTACCGCTATTCCTCTCCGGTAGCATCTGATTTGGCACTAAATACACGTTATTTAATTGTAGCGACATTCTCGATGTCGAATTTATTTCAGTTGACACTACACCATTTTTTTTTTGGGGTACACTGTCACTTTTTCACTCATCACGGGTGCGCGTAAAGAAGGGAGATGCTTATTGAGCGACGCGTAGCATCCCGCACGGTCGACCGACAGCGAATACACTGTGGATTGTGGAACGCCGAACACGCTTCCTAGGTCCCCCTCTGCATTGGAGATCAAGCGAGAAGGGAGAGGGAACGCACCAGCCATCCGCCCGTAGCTATGGTGATGGCCAGCGTACAACGCGAATGCAAGGGAATTCCAATTTTAGTGAATGCAACGCGCCACCGAATATTTGTCTCCTACCGTTGTCGCGTCGATAAGTATTATTCTCTCACTACTTGATTACACTAGTCAACAAAATAATAAAGAAAAATGTACATTAGATGCCACTATTTTTTTCTTAGATACAATGGCCCGCTAAACTCAAAAATCGCATTAAAATTTTTTTGAATGGATACGTTTTCGAGTTATGAATTTATCTTTTTTTTGTTAATTTTTTTGGAGGTAGTTCGACTATTTGGAGCATATCTCGAGTTCGGAACATCAAATCTTGTCGTTCGGTACATCAAATTAAAGCCAATTGAATCACCAATAAATATTATTAATATTGTTTTACAATCGCTTCAGTGGTTACAGTGCAATTGACCATAATTTGAATTTTTTTAGTATAAATGAAAATCGAACATTCATTTAACAGCCAGGGAAAGGTAGAAATAGTAAAAATATGCTCAGTTTCTTATTTTTTACGTAGAGTTTGCCCTTTTACGAAGAGAACAAGGTATTTACGATGAAAATCTATGAAAAAATACCGAAGTTATGATCAATTATGACCAATGGGTACAAAACTACCAAAATTCGGCCTTTTCTCTATTTTGTATTTTTCGTCATTTATAGCAGTTTAAATGCATGGTAGAGGTCGGATCCATTCGGAAGACGAGTACGTCACGTGATTCGCACCAAGATGCGCATCTTTTAGTCAACGTTTCGCACTCTGTTGCAAGAGGCATCATCAGGACGGAGAGAATGAACGTGTGTGGAAGGGTGAGGGTATTTATCGTCGCTCAGAACACGTAGTGGCATATCTCACCAAAAAATCATATTCAGATATGTCAGTACGTGTTTAGACCGACGTTATATGTACCTGGCGCAGGAGTCTGCGCAGGTAGTCAAACAACTATTGGTTGGGAGGGCGGTTTGGGGTAGCTGTGATTGGCTGTGGTGGTCGTAAAAGTGGTTACCAGCTATGATGCAAATGCCAACCGTCATCTCGATTGAGATTGGAGGGATCTTTAAAGATTTCGATCGCTTCGTGGATTCTACGAGGATAATAACGTGATTCCCGGGAGATGATTTTTGTTTGATCGAGAAGAATTGTTGTGTCTGTGCTCAGCAAGCGCTGAACTGGTGATCTGGCGCAGCCTTGTACAACGTTATGTTCTGAAACCCCAACGCTGACAGAGCGCTTTATCTCATCAATGTAGACACTGCCACAAGCACATGGGATACGGTATACACCTGGAGCTAGCAGTGGAGAAGATTTCATCCTGAGAATCTTGGCGACGTCAGTGACGAGCATGGTGAGAGGTTTCACTAGGAAATGAAGACTATTGAGCGGCGCTACCAGGGATTTTGGATTGAAAAAATGATTGGCAACTATATCTGGTTCCTCATAAGAAAAACAGATTTCGACAAGAATATAAGGCGAAGCAGCAATCAAACTCACTTCTAATCTCCTTTATATTGAAAACATCACATTAAAACTAAGCACAATGAATTAAACTTGTAAACAGAGAAAAAGTAGAATTTTGGTAGTTTGGTACCTATCAATCTTAAATGACCATAACTTCGCTATTTTTGCATAGATTTTAATCGTAAATACCTTGTTCTCTTCGTAAAAGTTCAAACTCTACGCAAAAAATATTAAACTAACGATATTTCCACGATTTCTACTTCTCACAGGCGATAGAGTAAATGTTCCATTTTCATTTTGGCCAAATTTTTATAATATCGTGGCCTATTGCGCTAAAACTACTGAAGCGATTGAAAAACTATATGAGTGACAATTGTTGGTGATACAATTAGCTTCAATTTTATGTGCCGGGCGACCAGATTGGACGTTCCTAACTCGAGATATGCTCCAAATAGTCGAACTACCTCCGCCAAAAAAAAAACAAAAAAAGAAAAAAAATTGTAACTCGAAAACGTATCCATTAAAAAAAATTTTATGCGATTTTTGAGTTTAGAGGGCCTTAGTATATATAAAAAAAATAGTCGCATCCAATGTACATTTTGACTGTTGACTAGTGTTATTAATCACACCATGTGACCCACCACATTTTTCCTATTTGATAATACTCATAATTAGAGCAATTATTATTCAGATAGAATAATTGTAAACAAAAACATACACAGGTATTAACCACATACCAATATCCCTATAAGTTTTCATCTCAACCCCTATAAGATCCCTACATACCTGGGAGAAGGTCATTCCCCTTCATATGTCTCGACTACCTGTTACAAAAATAGATTTCGGCGCCACTCTAAGGAGAAATTGGCAATATCCTCCAAAATCCACCCCTTGGCAACGTATTGCCTGCAGAGCTGTGGTAACACACGAAACACGGCTAAATTTAAACGCACGTCAACTTGCATCCCTTTACGCAACACCGCACCAAAAACGTTGTCGCAAACCAGACAGCAAAAAAATGGAAAGATATTCCTATTGAATCACTTAAGGCCGCTTACCATTATGCTATTTTATAGCGCAAGACGTGATAAAACTTATAATATTGTGTTTAATATGATCTAGAATCATACATATCTACAAAATATACTTTAGGAAGTCGGCATCAAATGACAAAAAAAGTAAGTATCCGCAGTACGTAAATTTGTTATGTAGGAGAGTAGAGTTTTTTTTTTCTGAGGGCGTAATTCTTGATTATAACCCCTTGGAAGTGATGTAAAAGCAAGAGGGGCTCTACTGTCTTCTTTAGGGGTCTATGGAGATAATGAAACAAGCGAAGGAAAGCTATAAATACTTGTTAAAAGCAGAAGGAAAACGTGGGGCACAATTTCTCATTAGATCAATTTAATAAAGCCGAAAAATAAAGTTGTGATGAACACAACTGTATTTAATATCAAGAATCAAGAACGTGATTGTTCACCTTCTTTTTGAATTTTAGATACAACGAAAAAAACTGTCATCAGAATTACCAAAACTGATTTCACAAAAACTTTTCTAAAGAATTACCAGGGGACGAAATGGAATGTTTTTTGTTATAACACAAGCGAACAAGGGTCCTACAACCAGAACAAAGATCACATATTTTTGTTGATCTAACATCAAGTTAAGTTATACAGACATTCATGCATTAAAATATTGTGATCAACGAAGATGTTGTAAAAATTCACCAAATAAGTATTGTTACATGTGTGGTTGTTATGTAGTGACACACCTGAAAAAAATTACGAAAGAGATAAAGACAGCGTACTGCTGCTATTTTGGATTTAGAATTGGAGATCTGGAAAAGCCATGGACACCTAATATATGCTGTATTTCCTGTTAAATCGGCCTTGTAAAGCGAACGAAAGAAAAGCAAAAGACAATGCCCTTCGAAGTTCCCATGTTGTGGCGAGAGCCTTCCAATCATGTAGATTGCTATTGCCATTGCTATTTTTGCACGATAAGCATCTCCGGATATTCGAAGAAGGATTAGCATAATATAAAATATCCAAATTTGCCATCAGCAGCGCGACGTATCCTCCATGAAGAGAACCATCCTCCTTCAAGTGCGCCATCCACTTCATCATCTTCGATTTTTGACAAAAAAGAAATTTCGCCTGTTTGAAGAAAATGATTTGACTGAGTGTCTGAAATCACTCTGTCAAATCAGGCAAGTAGTGAAGATTCGCCATTTGAAGTTTTAGGAACACCTCACCTTATAAACCAGTGCGAACTGAATGATTTGGTTAAAGCCTTAGGATTATCACAAAAAAGCCGAGTTATTGACTTTTAGGCTACAGGAATGGAATTCGATTTTTGATACAGAAGAAATTTCGCCTGTTTGAAGAAAATGATTTGACTGAGTGTCTGAAATCACTCTGTCAAATCAGGCAAGTAGTGAAGATCCACCATTTGAAGTTTTAGGAACACCTCACCTTATAAACCAGTGCGAACTGAATGATTTGGTTAAAGCCTTACGATTATCAAAAAAAGCCGAGTTATTGACTTCTAGGCTACAGGAATGGAATTCGATTTTTGATACAGAAGAAATTTCGCCTGTTTGAAAAAAATGATTTGACTGAGTGTCTGAAATCACTCTGCCAAATCAGGCAAGTAGTGAAGATCCACCATTTGAAGTTTTAGGAACACCTCACCTTATAAACCAGTGCGAACTGAATGATTTGGTTAAAGACTTAGGTTTATCAAATGAAAACAGCCGAGTTATGGGTTCTAGGCCACAGGAATGGAACCTTTTCGTACGAGGTGTGACAGTGTCTTCATTTACAAAGCGTAACGATCCTTTTAAAGCATATTTTAAAATTGAAGGATCTTTACGCGTATGTCACGATGTTGAGGGTCTTATGAACGAATTTGACATTCCCCACGATCCTTCTGAATTGTGGCTTTTTATCGATTCATCAAAATACAGCTTGAAAGCAGTACTTTTGCATATAATTTGAATTTATGTAATTTGTTAACTGATTTTGTTGCAGTTTTCTCAGATTTTGACCAAACTGATACCAGCTCATTCTCCAATTACATTAAATAGATGAATATACCATTTATAGATAGTTTATAGTAGCAGTTTGACAGTTAGCGTCAGTGTAGATAAACGTTAGTGGCCACTGACATGATAAGCATTTAATGTTACTGACATTAGGATGGGATACAGTGCGGCCGTGGCTTCACGAAGTTAAGTCTGGTAGGTTCCCTAAACCGCAGATTCACCAGATTGACATACATACACCTGGGGCCCGGGGCAGGGTCAATATATCGTCCCTGTTCAGTTAAAATACCACCTGTTGTACCTGGTTGTATGGGGCCCTATAAATATTGGTGGAGCAAGTGAATTTACCTGTATGTGTAAAGGTACGGCCACACCAACACAACTTGCAGAGTTACAAAACTTTCAACTTGATACATTTGGAATGTACAATTTATTTAGAGGGTTTGATATGACAATAAATAGGTGTTCAAATTGATTTTTATTTAATTTGCGCCTCAAGTTTTAATGTTCCAGATATTAAAAAAAAATTGATACCTGATTCATCAGTTATATGAAATCAACATTTCAGGAATTAAATGCCTTCCTTACACTCGATCTTTGGATCGTTTAGCTCGGTAGTAGTCGAGACTGTGAATTAGATTTCTACTTATTGGTCGGTCTGTCAATGTGTTGAGAACCAGGCCGGGTCGTCGTACAATAAATTAAGATCAATTAGACCAGTGTCTCTAAGCGGCTACATATAATTGTTCCCATCCGCTGTGTATCGCATGTGCGATTTGCGCCGTTGATACGTGTTGTTTTAAGACTCGCTTCCTGTAATTCGAGTGCGCGCAATTACCCCTTCGTACGTGTGTAAGTGTCTCTTAATTACTACGTCCTTTCAGGTTTATTTCGGAAACAATATTTTTTTAATGTTGGTATCCAATAACTTTTTTAAACTTTGGTGGATTTTGATGAATCTTTAAGTAAATTATAGACAAATTCTTCGAAATTCTTAGCTAATAAAATTTTTAAAATAATTTTTTCTACAACTCATTTGATCCGTCTAATCAACATGATGTTTTTCCGGTATACATTCAACAACCTGCACAGAGATAACTATTCTTAGATATCAAGAAAAATTGTTTTTGCGTATATCATGTAGCATGAAGAGGATATTTTTGCTATCCAAATAATATTTTATTGTAATAAGAATTTCAGTATATGTTATAGTTATTTCAATGGCTAGTTATTCTTCCGGTTTAAGAGTTTAGTATGTTTATGTTGAGTATATTTTGCTCTGACAAAGAAAATGTTATTCTTGTACATATAAAAAAAGTAAGACGTTCATTTTACAACAACAATATTTTGTTGGTTGCTTCAACAACCAAACAGTTTCTTGGCCCAAAAGTATACGTACGTATCGCTTAAAACAGACGTAATTCCTTGATACTTAAAGCAAGAAAACGTAATACTTGGTACATCAAGAAAATCATATTCTTACTTTGAGAATTTTATATTTTACTTGAACCAACCAAATGATTTTTCTGCGAATATAGAATCAAGTGATATTATTCACTCAAAGATATTCGTGTTGTATCGAATAAATGTTTCCCTCTGTGTGTGTGGAACAACGAAGGGCTGTAGTTAAGTTATTGCCTAATTAGTTTTAAATCCCAATTAATTATCATGGCATTTGTTTCACTGCCATATATTAACTTTCAAAGAAGATACAGTGTTTCAACTGAAAACTTGCAACAGCCTGTATAGTAGGGATTATCTTTGATTGGTTTTGACATATCAAAGCCTTGTCAATTCTAAACGCATTGCGCAATTAATTTTACAAGATTTAGAACAAATTTAGCGTTAAAACTTTTGATTATAATTTTTTAAAAAAAATCCAAAGAAGATTCCAAAACTTATTGGAATACAACATTTGTCAAATATTTAGGTTGGCATTTGTTTTTCGACGCTGAGAATAGCTTACTTTTTGGCAGAAAAAATCATAAAACACATTCCTTTCCAAAGTTATGCTACTAATACCAGTAAATTTTTGCTCAGTGGAAAATTTTTAAGTCCAGATGTAGCCAATTCCATCGTTGCCAACTGTAACGAGCTCTAACGTAATTCAGTTTCACCAAACTTAGTAATATTAGTGGTGGACAGCGTGTACTATAATATACATTCTATACAATTTACAGTGCAATACACAATGGAGATGTTCTGAATTCGAAGTAGGTTTGCTAAACTCACCGTTTTCACTATGAGAACCGTCACACGTACCTGAAACAATAATGAGAGAACATTTACTTCCTGAAGTATGAGTAGATTGCAAACAGGTATGAATTGTAACAGACACATTATGCATATATGAATTAGAACGGACAATAAAGTTACCAGTTCTGTTTCGCACAATAAAATTCGTCCATGTTGGGAATAAAATGTGAAATTGGTAAATATAGATCTGTAGAATATTATAATCTCCCCACCTTTATTTTATGTACAGTCAAAAATCGTCAGTAGTGGGAAGCTTAACTGAAGATATGACTTTTGGTATCTGGTTCGCTTAACGTAATTTATATTACAACTATCGTTCTTAATATAGTGTGACTAATTGCCTATTCTATTTTGGGACGACAGTGCAATTTCAGCTTATGAAACATGCAACGTTCATCGTAACCCCGACCAAATTGCGATATTAACGTCTGCATTTGCGGCGACGTGAACTGTGTGGGTTGAACAATTAAATCCTCTGACATATGACCCCGTGCAGACAGCAAAATTCCGTAGATTTACTCCCATGTCATTGTTATATTGTCGGCAGATCAGAAATCAAATGTCACCAGCTTATAAGAATACTTGCTCTAGTGGCTTGAAACTCAGTACCTAGAAATTACCCTCCTCATATATTATTTGTATAGAAAAAAAATGCAAGAATGGATTTCTGTGATAGTGTGATAATTTAAATAACATATGGTGTTATTTACACCACAAACTATAAAAATACTATAAATATAGAATTACCACAAAGGAATTTGTTTATTGTGATTAGCTAATTCATCATAGCTGATAAAATACTACATCTTCACTTGCACAAAAATGTTCACTTATCTGTTTGGTTTTGATTAACACCCATATCAGTTCCTCTTATCGTATGTTGTACCTACATACATGTATTAGCTTACAACTCTTACAGTATAATATATCAACAGATTAGTAACAAAATGTAACATTATTAACTTTCCAATCAGATATTTCTTTCTTTCATAAAAGCATTATACACAGGCTGCGTACACAGTGGAGTGTACAGCACACACAGAGAGAGAATTCTCTTCGTATCCGTCTTACTGTTACGTCCTGAAGATACCTCTTGCAACAGAGTGCGAAACGTTGACTACTTTATCGTCGTTGACGCGGTCTTCTCCCGGAAATCTAGAACTTAGTGATTCGGACCACGGAAGTCTCCAATCTAAATCAACCCTTTAAAACATCATTCTAAAATTTCCAATTACGAAACGTGTGTAGATCAAACCACAAATATCGCGCAAGAACTTCAAAGACAACGAGGAAGGCTGTGATGTAAGACCCCCGTCTTCGATGGGAGTGCTCGTCGATGGAAGACGTCGCGACGCACCGAACAATGGTGATGGCATCCCCCCAACTCCTCTCGAAAGCAGATCATTAGCTCTTTCGGGCGAAGTGTTCGAGCCTCCCCCCCATAACGGACCCTTTCAGACAGTGCGGATTACCATCCGGTAACCGAAATAACGTCATATATGCAGTGCCGCAATGTCTATGAAATTTTTTTTCGTACGGACGAATCCGTATTGTGTGAAAGGGTGCCTATGGTTCACCCACTATCTGGTGCAACTTCTGAGAGAACTTGACAGCGGAGACGATGGCCAAAGTGGTGTAGTGTGCGGCGGGCTTGAACTCTTAGGACCTGTCATCGGGATAATGAACCCGTGATGTTGGCAAAATGAGACAATTTCGCTTGCACAAAGCACCTGATTGACAGTTCTGGACACTTCTGAAAGTGCCACTTGACAAATTCGCTGAATATCGTGATTTGAACTCTCAACTCAAGTGTGTATTTTTCTATCCTACTAGCGCCGAAGTCAACAAATATTGTAATAAAATAGGAAAGTTACCAAGTCATAAACTAGTGGTAATATCCTTGGAAGTCTTTAAGCTTTGAATTGCTGAAATTTGATCTTCAATAACTCAAATGTGCTTGAACAGCCAGATAACAAACTAGACGACTCAGTGCATGCAAACTGCAACGATTTGTCTGAAAAAACGTCCGTCTATAGTTTGCTCAAATAACACAAGGGAACAAATTTCCAACTTTCTGATACAACAACAAAAAAAGATTCCATTCCTGTAGCCTAGAACCCAATAACTCGGCTTTTTCTTTTGATAAACCTAAATCTTTAACCAAATCATTCAGTTCGCACTGTTTTATAAGGTGAGGTGTTCCTAAATCTTCAAATGGCTAATCTTTACGTCTTGCCTGATTTGACAGAGTGATTTCAGACACTCTGTCAAATCAGGCAAGTTTCTTCAAACGGGCGAAATTTCTTCTGTCTCAAAAATCGAAGATGATGAAGTTGATGGCGCACTCGGGAGGCGATGGTGCTCTCTATGGTGATAGGTCGCGATGCTGATGGCAAATTTGAATATTTTATTTTATGCTTATCCTTCATCGCTAATATTTTCATTCAATATGATCACAATTTTGATATCCTGGAATGATGATTTCGTAGAATACACACTTGTAAAAACACAAAAAACATACATACATTCTATACATTATATTATAAACCTACTATTATCATAGTCGAAGTTCTCATTCCCGATAGGCGACGAAGGTGGCGATGGCATATAAAAAACACTTCTCTCCACAACAACTGCCTCCTCGGAGACAACGCACTCACTCAAACCATCCTGTGATTGGTAGGAAGCGTTCCTTTTGAAGGACCTCGACAATCGTCTCTTAAAAACCTCCATAGTCACAATTTTCACGCACAGAACATCACTGAAATATCCGCAAGAACGTACAGATCGTTGTAGGGCGCAACAAATGACACAATTAGTATAGAATGAAGTTTCCCAAACTTTATCTTATCTAATCTGGTCGATTAGTAATGTGCGCGATAAAATTATGAGTTGGGTCAGCACTCTCGAAACAATGCGGAATAATCCGCGTGCGGAATTGTATATCTTGCTTTTTCTATTAGTGTAACTCGGAAAGAGATAGAACTTTTGTGTTAACATGATGTATAGGTAATTAAGTACATTCATTTTAAGAGGAAATCATGATGTTTGTGCAAGTCCCAACATGCAAGGATATGCCACTTTATGTATGTCAAGCAACTGGTTTAACACAACGTTATTAATTAAAAAGTCTTTCAATTTACAAGAACGAAGAAAAATTTTGAGGAACCCATTAAACTTTTGGTACAAACGTTATTTTTAGTTGCAAAGGTGGATGGCAAAGCCAGATTTTCGCTAAAGTGCATCCTCTCTTCTGTTCGATGTGCATTAGAGTCCATATCATATGCAAATTCTGGACACGCTCAAAACCCGTTCTTATTTTTAGACCTGGACGAGGTCATACATACGTCTGACACGCTTATAAATCCATATCGAATCCACGAGAGATTTATGCAAATAGTCCTCTCCCTACATCCAACCACTATTGTGACCGTTCCCTTTCTAGAAAATCGTAACTTGTATTTCTCATTAGATGCATAACAATAAGGTATTGTTTTGGCTTGTTTTGTTCCACGTATTGTCTCTTGTTTTATTAGTGTGACGTAAGCGAAGAGTTACAATAATTCTACAAAAAACAGGGTCCAGTTTCAAGAAAACGTAATAATTGGAACTCAAGAAAATCATATTTTTGCTCTCAGAATTTTGTATATATTCAAGTTTTTATTTCCAGACAAATTGGTAGGTACTACAATGTATATTCATGACATGTTTTGTGATATGTTGTACAACTTCTTCGCCTGGAAACGGCCATCGACCATGGGTCCTTCAGCCCCAGAATTTTGTATTTTACTGGAACCAACCAAATAATCTTTCTGCAGATATAGAAATAAGTGATATTCTTCACTCAAAGATATTCGTGTTGTATCCAATAAATTTTTCTCATCCAAACAATGCATGTTTAACTATATTATGACGTTAAACAATAACTATATTATGATGTTATGTATACTCAAAGTGTATTATTAAGTCGGTAAAATTAAATTACAGGGATGAATGATATTTATGTTTAGTACACAATACAGCACCTGGTGTGACCTGGAGAGCAGAACCTACGATACTAGGGTCTGTAAACCTGTACATGTATTGACGGTTCCCTACGTCAAATATAAGGGAGAAACACCCGCTCCAAGCTCCACTTGGCACCCTTTTTACTCGTTTGGACCACAGTACTTAATTATTTTACGGTACCTCTGCTTTCTAACTTTTTAATTGTTAAACTGCAAGGGCTTGTCCATGGATGTCTTTTAGAGTGCACTTTCACTAAGTTGTGGTTATCAGTGTTGCCTAGCTTAGTAGCTGGGTAGATTTTAGGAAGAAAATGTTGATTTAGTGAAGAAAATGTTGAAAAGCCAATTAAAGAGTTTTTACAAAGAACTTTTATGCCTACAACACACGCCCTTCCTGCAGTACTCAACAAACATTCCAAAAAAAAAAACACATAATCTACAACCTCATAAACGACAACCTCGCCACCTTTAAATTACACATTGCTAACCTCAAAATAAACCCATCCTCAATACCTTCAATCCACGATAAGATGAAGTGATCAAAGTGGTCACGTGAATCTCTCTGTTGTCTCTCACCTTGAGTATAAACAGGGAAATCTCCATCGCTGTGACTGTGGGTCAGCATAAGATGGCCATTCCAGCCACCACCCCCCGTGTATTCCAGTTTGTGCTACTTTCACTGGACCATCGCACGTAAAGATAAAGCGCAAAGCGCGCCCACCCGGTCACAATAACACGTGAGGTATATATAGCGAAAGGGGTGGCTGCGACGCGAGTCGTATTCTACGGCGACTGAACCGGGGGCGGCTTTCCGCCACCGAGTAAAGGGGATGCTGCGCGCACCCTACGCAAGCCTAGTCGCTGCCTACGTTGGCACCTAGTGCGATTTTGTTACGGTATACGAGTGAAATGAAAAAAAAAAATAGTTTTGCGTTTATAGTTTGTTTTGCGTTCACCAGAAGTCTTGCTAAGTCCAGCAAACGTGGGCTATTGGTAAACGCGACCATTGAGGTTGTCAAAAACTTGGGCAGGGGCCAATCCAGATTTTTTTTCTCAAAAATTAGTCACCTGAAAGTCTGAACGCAACTACTGTTTTATGACGTGTGGGACAGAGATTGTTCGCGACAGTAAAAGCGATAAGGCAGCTGTATTTATTGGCGGCGAGATTCTTTGTATACGGCTTCTACCGCTCCCGGCGACGGTTTACGCGGTCACGAACTTTTTCTGTTCCCTTTTTTTGCGTGACACTTGAAAAGTTAACGGAAAAGTCGTCCGACTTTTTACGACCGAAAATCTTGAAGTAACACAGAAAAAAATAACATTTACTGGCTGAACAAACGTGAAACGAAAAAATCTGATGTGGCCAGGCACATGACTTTATCATACGATACAGCCGTGTTCAGGGGGGCAATTTGGAAGTTCAAGGGGCATCCGCTTACTATGATTTAATTTTTTTTTTCCAAAAAATGGAATGGACATAAATTATACAAAAATTTCTCTACTATAGTTTATTATTTAACTATTTTGACGAAATTACAGAAATGGCGGCTAATTTGCAAAATCGTTGAAAAATGATAAGAGTAAACCTGGAGTTCCTTTGGGCCCTTTTGGACAAAACTTCTTTCAGCTCTAAGTTTAGTCACGAAACTTCTAAATATGAAGTTTCGTCTCGATACCTTCAGTAGTTTCTCCGGAATCGTCGCCACAAAAAACGGGTACACACACACATACACACACAGACATTTTTTTGTACCTTGGTGAAACATGTTCAGGTGACCCAAAACGACATATTTCCGCTAAAATCTCAATTTTTTTTTCGACACGATTACAATACTTTGTTAAAGTAATAAAGTAAAAAAAAAATGTTTGTAGAAAAACTATTTTATACCATAAGTACAAATCATAAAAATCTCAAATAAAACCTCTCAAACAAACTAAAATAACTTTTAACACTAGCATTATTTTCCTGGAACCCATTAAATCCAATTTAGCAATATTCAGGATCAAGAAAAGAGACAACACAGAAAATATTTGGTTTGTCCCATCACAAGTAAAGAAAACGTTTTTCATCATTCCCATTATGTCGTCTATTTTCTCGTGCCATTTCCCAGTTGTTCCCTCATTTTGGTCTGTTATAAATGGAGGCAACTATAATAGCAGGAACGTACGAATACGATTCTGAAAGGACCACAAGTAAATAAATGGTGGAATAAGCCGTAGGCCCAAAGGGTCTCTTACGTCACGGGATTTGTACCCACCCGGTGCTAAGGGTCAAGGAGAGGCCGAGGACGTTCCAGATTGCTTCGAATTTTAGAACTGCTTCAAGTATTTCTGTTGCCATCCCCAAAGATACCCTGCGGGGTGTGCCGCAACATCCCCTCCATTTGTTAGAACAGCACATCCACCGGATTTTTGGGGATTACAGCGAACAAATGTTCTTTTTGGGGAAATCAAACTTTCAGAATCTTTATAGAGGGTTTAAAAATAAACGGTTCTAGTTTTAAAACCGTTTTTAGTTTTAAAACCGTTTCTAAAACGTTTTTGGTTTTAAAACCGTTTTAAAGACGTTTCTGGTTTAAAAATCGTTTTAAAATACGCGGTAAATATTTAAATACTTTGTAGATTCTATGGATTCTACATCAAAGGATAACAGAAATCCATCCGGACGTCGGGAACAATGTGCAATCAATGTACCGCGGCTCCATCAAGAGCAATTAACCGCAAAGGGCCGTTAATATTCACGGAAGCTTCGTCGGGCTTCGGCCAATCGGCAATAAATCAATATCCCATGCCACCTATGGCATGTGGCGCACACATATGTGTGCTTGGGCGTACGCACACAAGTGCAAAAGGTCTTTGTGCGTAACTCTCATCTCCGGAAGAGACGGCGCAAAAATCCAGGATGGGGTAAAATAGGGATTTTGACCGAAATAGACGAGAGGACGAAATTAGAACGCCAATCGATCCTGAGTTTTAACGTACAAAGGACTCAAAGGAGTATGTGTAACGCTGAATAAACCGCATCACTAAAACGGAACGGGAACATCGTATGATTCAGGTGGGATGCAGGAACATAGGATGAACTCGTCTCTAATATTTTGGATCGATGCGAGGTCTACAGTTAAAAAAATAGACTTCAGCGCCATCTGTTGCGGGGATGCTAAAGTATGCTGTGGAAAAACGCTTGTTGTAGAAGAAAACGACATCCAATGTCTTCTAGTTTTTGGAATTAAATCATGCGTTTAAATGCTTTTTGAATGAGTTAAGTTCAAAATAGTAATCTGTATTAAAATGAGTAAAAATAATCTTGCTATAATGATATTTGAGTTTGTTGTATGTACATTATTAGTTGCAAGAAAGGCTATGTTGAAATACATAACAGGTATTAGTATTTTTCATATTTTACTTACCAGAATCGCCATTGCAGCTGCTGTAGTCGGGAAAACGGCCGGTTGTGCCCAAACTGGTCGCCTCAGGAGTTGTTGGAACATCATCACTCGATCCGTTCTCTGCAAAGATCAAAGATTCAATATAGTAACATCGACCAATCAAATATAAGTTAGACGGAATTTTTTTTCGAGATTTCAGTGGAAATACGCGTTTTGGGGTCCCCTGAATCGATTGTAATGATTTCTGGAAAATTTATGTGGGGTTTGTGGGTACGTATGTATGTGTGCATGTCTGTGAACACGATAGCGTCCAAACGGTACAACGGATTGGGATGAAATTTGGTATATGTATTCTGAATTGCCAGGGGACGAACTGGATTGTTTTTGGTGACAATCTGACAACCGGAAGTGGCAAATGTTACATACATTTTCTTAGGGATTTAAATTTTGACCAAACTGATATCAGCTCATCCTCCAGTGACTTTAAATATGTATGCAATTTTTTTTTTTTGACAAACGTCAGTCTCACTGACACAACTGGTAGTGGCCCAAATGTCATTATGTCCTCGAAATTGATGTTAGGTACGATCTACAGTGCCTCTGGCTTCACTAAATTGAATATGTAATTTCAAAAGTGTTCAGACACTTCATTGTGCCAACGATATAGTCGGAAAGTTGGGTGAGGGCCACCCCAGATATTTACTTTTCTTATAACATAAATTTGAGTTAATGACAGACTTCATAAAAGGACTTTCACTGTAACATTTTTTTTTTACTTAATAAGACCAAATCAATATAAAAATAAACTACATTATTAAATACACAAAAGTTTATTATTTCTTCCTTAATAAAATAACAATAGATAATGCATAATATGTATATCTATATAATGTACACAATACAGTCGTAGTATCGTCCGATATCAATCATAAAATATACAGTGAACTGATGAAGCCATTGGAAAATATGGAGGTGCTCTTGCACAAATTGCTGCCACGTGAGCTTTCCGATCGCGTCTTAGCTTCTCCAAACGTTTAAACTCAGCGAAATTCTTCTCTGTCCTCATGCCTTTGATTCTCCTCCAAAAAATCGGATCGTTCACCACCGCTTTAAAAAACTTTGATGTCTGCTCCAGTCGTCCCAGATCTTTAAAACTGAAGTACTCCAAACAGTTATAAACAATTTCAATCGGTAAATCTTGCAAATAAATCCCAGGACGATCATTCGCAGTTAAGATACACTGTTTTGCAAGATTACAAATGTAATCCTTGACCATCGTCGAGAGATGTCTCATATTTTGGAATTTATTATCCGTCTGAGTAGTGGTAGCCAGCACGTAGTAAGCAGGGTCTATCAACAAACTAAAGTTTGCTTCTTGGATATTATCGATTGAACAATTTACAACCAGATCATCGCCACATCTGGTTATCATCAAGTGACACTGGTTGTTTAGAAACGGGTTTAGAACGTATTTGAAACCGTATATCCCGTTCTTTTTCCAAACCGTAGGTAAACGGTTGGCGAACTTTAAGAGCTTGAGCTGGTCGAAAGCTCCATTGTTATCATCAACGAATTCGTTGCAATCAGTAGGAGTGAAACCTGCTTCCAGTGTGATTATGTGAATTAGGAGAACAACGTAATCGTCTCTATCTAGTGTGGTGGTCTTCTCCAGTAAGGCCTGGTGACCCAACATGAATGATTTCGGCACAGATTTACCACGCATGTCTGCGATGAGCTTAGGTCCCATTGCTGAAAAGAGATTCTTATTGAATTAGAAGAACTCTTAAAGGGGGTTTTAGAAGTTTTGATCTTATTTATACATATGTAAAAAAGAAATTCTCAATTTAATGAAAAAAAAAAGATCTTTTTCTGGGATTCTTCGATTATATTATTCAAGGAAGGAATGAAATGTCGGTGTATTGCAGTCCTTGAATTCTTCTATGTCTAGCATTTAGTGATGCTTCCTAGTTCAAATCTTGTGATTTTAGCGGTTTGCTTCAAGCACTTCAGCTGAACTTCAGTTCAATCACTGCTTCATGAATATCTTCAGAAACTCGAGTGGGCCATTATGGTCAATCGTCAAATAATTATTGTCCATCTGCAAGTAATGCTACCACTTCTGGAGTCAATCATGTCAAATTGACAACGTGTGCTTCATCAGAAGCAACAAAATCCAACCGTGATCTTAATAAAGTGATTTTTTAAGACACTTATAAGTTCATAGCCCAGATAACAATCGTGATATACAGGCGAAGCTCACGTCCGTGCTGTTAGAGACGTAACGCATAAGCGAAGCACATGGGATCTAACTCCGACAGTGATCATAGCATGGTCACCACTACCGCAGCATGCTACGCAATAAATCATTGTGATTACAAACTGATAATAACACTGACACTCTATATCCGCATAAATCGCAAATGGAGCGTGTAACATTCTCGTAAATTTATCAATAAAAGCTCCATATTTTAGACAATTGATCTGATCTTTTACAAACACATGTTAACAAAAAAAAAAGACCGGTAACGCTGTTATCTTGCGCAGTAGGGTGGTGTGTATGTTTATATTAGAGATGGGCTTATTAGTTCTTTTTAATGAACTAGTTCTTCCGGATTAGTTCACAAAAAGGAACTAGTTCAAAGAACTAGTTCTGAAGAACTACTTTGATCCTGAGACATACTACTTCGATAAACGTGTCTTTGTGTGTTCTAGCACGTTTATATCTCGTTCCAAACGAAACTAGGATCTAGTTTGGACAGAATCGATGTCTGCCGTCCCACTTAGTCTTTTTCTTGAAGAATCGTTATTTTGTTTTGAAAATAAATAATTATTTATAATTATATTGATCGAAGAATCGTTGTCTTATTTTATTTAGGTATATTTCTTAAATATTTATTTAATAAGGCATAAAAGACATATTGCTGCACGTATTTTAGCCTTATTCATTCATGCAATTTTAGGTGGAATTGGGGTATTATTTATAAATTATAGTATAATATATACTGGCGAAACTACTATTAACAGTGTAATCCATTATCCAATAGGAAAAAAAACTATACTCTAATTATATTTTTGACATCCGCAGTTAGGTAAAGAAACAACTGGCGGGCAGGGTGCTATGTCGCTCGTTTGATGTCGCCACAACTCGTTCACTGAATGGGATATGTTTCACCAAAGCAGGACTTTCGAACTAGATTTCATGTCCCTACAAGTCGTTCACTGAATGAGATATCCATAGAGATATGTTTTAGCAAAGCAGGTCTTTTGCGAACTAGTTCTTTTTGTTTTAAAGAACTAGTTCTTTTGTTCTAAGCCGGGAGCCATTCTCTCGGACTAGTTCGTTCACGAACTACCCACCTCTAGTTTATATGCTCAAAACTGCTCAAGGATTGATATAGTAATGGGACGGTCTATCACTTGTTTGCAGTAATATTAGTAATAATATACATATATAATAAATAATAATAACATATGTATATGTATATTTTATATGTTGTGATCTTCCCTCGCCATATTGCATTATTACCTTTGAGAAAACATTTTCAAATGTGATTTTAGCGGAAATACGCGTTTTGAGGCAAATGTTACAAGCGTCTTCTTAGGGATTTGTCCGATTTTGGCCAAACTGATACCAGCTCACCATCCAGTGACTTTAAATATATACACCAATTTACAGATCAATGGGATGAACGGTTTAGGCGCTATAAGCTTTTACAAAAGCAGTTTGACAGAATACACAGCCTGCGTCGGCGTGTTGGAAATTGTCAAATTTTATACCGGGTGTTCTATTCGAAAAAAAATGAGTTTTTGTTATTTGAAAATGTCGAAATGGATTTTTACATTCTGAACTCCCTGTACAAGATGTAGTGCAAGAATAGACACCTTTCTAATGGTGTAAACCCTTAGAGTGTCTGCCTACCAAATATGAAAGTGTTAGCTTTAATTTTAGCCGAGATATTCAACATTAACCCTCACCCCGAAAAAGACAAAAATTATAGACAAATCAAAATAACTAAAAAACGGTGGCATTTGAGTATAGGAAACCATGATAAAAATTGATGCATTTTCATCCAAATTCGTCAATAAATCCAATAAATCAACATTCCTTGACCTAACTTCTAGATTCCTTGACCATTTTATGGCATAAAATAAAAGATGAAAGAAGACCTTTTCTGATTCTGATAAAAAAAAGTCATAATAAAATACAACATTTATTTCCACATAATTTAAAATATCAGTCATATTTGAACACACAACTTTACAGAACATTATAAATATAAACAGTAGCAATACACACATTACACAATATCCCGATACACAAATCTTTTTATATACATATACACAATCATCATCAGTCATTACTGTCAAAAAAGTAACCACCTAGCATACTAATGACAAGTAACACCACAAGTCCCAGAATTGCTAGATAAGCCAGACATATCAAAGCGTAGATCTTAAGGAATGTTGAAGATCAGACCAAATATCGTCTCCTAGGTATCTGAGCCTGTTCCCGTTTCAAATTCTCCGACCGTTTGAACTGACCAAAATTCTTCTCCATTCTCGTCCCCTTAATTTTCTTCCATAAGATCGGATCATTCACAGCAGTTTTAAAAAACTTCGAAGTCTGCTCTAATCTTCCCAAATCGCTTAAGGAGAAGAATTGCAGCGTACAAAAAATGATTTCCATCGGAAGATCTTGAAGGTAAATCCCAGAACGATTATTTTCTATTAAAATATTCTGTTTTGCCGGATTGCAAATGTAGTCCTTGACTATTCGAGAGAGATGTTTCATATTTTGGAATCGATTCTCGATATTTGTTGTCGATAATATTACGTATAAAGAAGGATCAAGAAGTAAACAAAAATTGGCATTTTCGATGTTATCAATAATACAGTTTACGATCATATCGTCGCCACAAGAAGATATTGTTAAGTGACACTGGTGGTTAATAAATGGACTTATAACATAGTCTAAGCTGTAGATACCGTTTTTTTTCCAAAGTGTTGGTAATCGTGTGACAATGTTTAAGAGTCTCCGGTAATTAAAAGCCCCATTGGTATCATCGAAGAACTCACTGCAATAACTTGGGATGAATCCTACTTCCAATGCTAATATGTGTATTAGCAGTATCATATAATCATCTCTTTCCAAAGGGAAGTGATGTTTTTGGAGAGCCTCTTGAGCTAGCTCGAATGTTTTTGGTACAGAACTACCTTTGAGGTCTTCGATGAGTATTGGTTCCATTGCTGAAAAAAAGAGCCTTACTGTATTAGAAAGACTCTAATGCACAGGCTGTTGTTGGTTTTTCTGTTTTCTCTACTGTTGATTATTGTTATACACACGCAGAACACACTAAATAATGCACATTCAACACACAAAACAATAATGCTAACACAAAATAAAACCATTCGCAATCGTATCTATAGTAACAGCGATAAAAACAAATTTGAAATGACAACATAACCTAGAAGAATATCGGTTTCGACAGTTTTGCGCTAGCGTCCGCAAGACAAAATCGTGCACAACCAGCAAATTAACGTAAACGAGGGTAGTGTTCAGTTCAAAATGCAAACGTTCGGAAGCAGGCAATAATTAAAAGTCAGCAATTATTAAAAATCGGCTATCAAGTTCGCAAGCAACAGCTGTCAAACTGTACGTGAAGTATGCGGAAAAATGAAGTATGCCAAAAGTACGGTACCTTTGTCAGTCTTGTTCTCCTCTCTCGACTCATCCGGGTCATTTACTAACGAGTGGTTAGGCGAATTTAAATTATTAATTGGCATTTCCTTGCATTCCGCCATCTTATATTTAAAAGTTACTAATTTCGTGCACTTGTTGCGGTTACGTTCAAAACAAACATTCGTACCGTAATAGATCGACAGAGGGCACCACTTTACGGTAGCATTTCCACCATATTTCGTATCCTCCATTATTTGAATTCAAATTCATTAATTAGATTTATATTTTAAGTTTTTTAGTCTTTTTTTAGGTAATAATGAAAACTAAAGCTAATTTCTAAACGTTTTATAAAAAATAGAAGTTCTAAAAAAATTGACACTAAAACTAAAACAAAATTTTCTTGCCTTGGAAAACATTCAGTATACCAAAAAACATTTTTATTCAGAAAATTCATATAAACACAAAAAATAAAACGAGATATTCTTATATTAAAAGATTTATTTACTCATAAAAACATACATTACGATTAAATAAATCTTAGAAATTCGGTGCTAAGAGACCATCTTTCTTCGCTAACCTAACGATGCAGTCGTCCGATTCGCCCATTCTCCTGATGGGGCCACACAAAGCGTAGCTTTTGCAGGTATCGGTCATGCGACCGGTGACTGGATCCACATCTACGATGGATAATTGGATAGAGGCATGATCCTTAGCGTGGATAATTCTGTTACTGGCAGAGCTAGAAACCAAAGAAAACATTGAAAAATAAAACGCTTTACACTTGCAGACATAACCTCACCATTTCCTCGGCCTGTACAAGTCAACGAATTCGCCAGCGTCGTTCTCCATTTTTCTTTATACTAAAAGAATTACAATCAATGATAAACTTAAAACTTACTACGGAGAAATATATTGAGATAAACCCATAGAAATTTTACTTACAATATACGAGAAAACACGAGGTTGTGTCCAAAATGGCTGTCAAGCAGTAAAAGGTGGAGGAGATCGGCGTGAATTTAGTCGACGACGAGGTTCTGGCTTCTCGCCGTTAGAGCGCGCTCTGGGTGGGTGTCAGCGGGGAATTCAAAATATCTGGAACGCGAGATGAGTACGCGTGCGCTGTATATAGTTCAAAATACGCGCGTGAAAGGTCTAGCTCGATACGGACAGACTCCGTGTTGTAAAATCCCGCAGTCGACGCGACTGAATTTTAACGAAAGGAGGATAATCGCGATTCTCCGCGTATTTGACTTGCGAAACCGGTAAATAATAATATTGAAAGTGCCAGCAGAAGCGATACAACCGAAAATTGTTTATCACTAATATATTGAATTAAAAGATATTGTGATTGATCTTGGGATTATCGCTCGAATATGTCTCTGAAGGTAAGGTGTTGATGATATTAATGTATTTAAATTGGTTATTAATATAATATCGGAATTTGCTAAAAATAGATTGCTTGGTTAATTTTAAAATAGCAATAAGTATGTACAGCTGAAAAATGACGCACATTGTCAATAGTGAATACATTAGATGCTAATTTTTGAATTTCATTTTACGGTGTTTATGTTTGTTTATGCCCATAACTTAAAGTAGGTGTGAATAATTTTGTTACATAGTTAAAATCTCTTTACAGTTTATTTATTCTGGTTGATGTTTTTTTTTATTATTTTTTTTCAGAAAGAATCGATGTCTGATGTTCAACTACATTTAGCAGCTATGAGAGGAGATGTTGAACAGCTTAGACGAATTTTAGACAGTGGCAAAGTGCACGTAGATTCTAAGGATAAGGTAAGATATTATATTTTTTGTTAAAAACAAAAACTACGTGAAAAAATGTCTATTATTTCAGTAATTATGGACTATTTTTTAAAGAATTTGCGTTATGTGGGTATAGATATTTTATATAATAAAAATTATCAGTACTTTTGACGATTTATTATCCGTAACGGTGTAGGTGATAAAATGAATTAAGAAATTACATTATAAATTTATAGACTGTAGACATAGCGGTATCACAACATGTAATTTGGAAAAAAATCATACAAAATAAATATGTATGTAGGTATATTATGCACACAGGATGTTCCAAACTTACTATTTTAAAAATTGTATTAAACGCAGAGGGAAAAATTTATTTGATACAACACGAAAATCATTGAGTAAAGAATATCACTTCTTTCTATATCCGCAGAAAGATCATTTAGTTGATTCAAGTAAAATACACAATTCTCAGAGTAAGAATATGATTTTCTTGATGTTCCAAGTATTACGTTTTCTTGTTTTAAGTATGAAGGAGCTACTTGAAAGGAATTGTGTCTGTTTTAAGCGATACGTACGTATACTTTTGGGTCAAGAAACTGTTTGTTCGTTGAAGAATGTACATTTTTCACCCAGCAAAATATTGTTGTTGTTGTAAAACGAACGTCTTACTCTTTTTATATGTAGAAGAATAACATTTTTTTCGTCAGAGCAAAATATACTCAACATAAACATATTAAACTCTTAAACCGGAAGAATAACTAGCCATTGAAATAACTACATATATTGAAATTCTTTTATAATAAAATATTATTTGGATAGCAAAAATATACCCTTTATGCTACACTATATAATATGCAAGAACAATTTTTCTTTATATCCAAGAATAGAGTTCTCTCTGTGTAGGCTATTCCACTACAATACTGGTTTTCCTCATAATCCTTGTAAGTCACCCATCTAACAAAACACTTATGCATAGATGTAAACAAACAATATATGAACACTCAATATCGTTAAACTTATATAGCGGTAATATGTGGCAAAAGAGGCGAGAAACCGTTAGCGCCATCTGTAAAGTAATAGCACGACTTTCTATGTATCTCTCTGAGTAAGAATCTTGGACCAAGAAACTGTTTTTTCGTTGAAGCATATATATTTTTCGCCCAACGAAATATTTTTGTTGTTGTAAGACGAACGTCTACTTCTTTATAGAAGAATACGTTTTTCTTTGTCAGAGGAAAATATACTTAACATAAACATAATAAATTTATCTATATGGAAATTCTTATTAGAATAAAATATTATTTGTATAGAAAAAAACAAATCCTCTTCATGCTACACTATATACGTAAGAATAATTTTTCTTGATATCCAAGAATAGAGTTCTCTCTGCGAATAGGAAGAATTTGGTTATAATTTACTGCAAGAATCATCTATAAGTCATAATAATCCAAATTAACAATAATTATCTTCCTTTATTTCACTGCACATCAGGATATATCTATTTGTTATTATTTTCTATGCACTTTAAAAAATGAAACCGTAACAGCTCGTAATTTCCATCATATCAATCATAATGAGCGACTTTCGTTTTTCTTGAAGCATAGGCGCGCATAATACACACGTTTTGTGCTTTTAATCGCTGCATTATTTACCGCACCAAAGAGCATGGTATGCGCCATGAGCCGTGTGAACTTTCAAGATAGGAACATTCAAGTGAATCTCTTTTACCGATGTGTATTCTATGCCTATTGCATATAAGCTACCGCTCCATTATTACGCAAGAAAACTAAATCCAACATTTATCTTGCGTGCACTCTATGATGATGAAACCACGTAGGCCTGCTCCAGGCTTAATATAAATCACGCAGGGCTTAGTTAAGATGGTACACAAAAAAATCTTGCTTAACTTAAGGTGATTCAGTAAATTTAAACAAAATGTTACAAGAGTTGTGTAAGAAGTCTGTAATATTTGTCTTTTGACAGATTTTTTGATGATTAAATGAAGATAGAAGTCATCACTTGATTAAATTAAGAGTAAAGTTTGATAAAAGCATGTCAGATTGGTTTTATACACCAGTGAACCGCGAAATTGTACCGATAACATTGGATTTTTTCAACGAAACTGTAATTTAGTGCCCGGATTGTCTTTTGCCTGATCGTTTTTCTGTCTGCCTTCGGACCAATTTTGTGATCGAATCCTCGTATCCTACTTAACGGATCATTTAACTTGCTGATTGGGCGGGAAAAGGAAAGGCCCAATTAAACATTTCCTCGCCTCTGCAACGGCTTATCGCCTTTCCTTACAATTTTTAAATAAGTAATTAAGTAGAGTTCTATTCATATCTCCATTCGAATTTATTTTTATCAAGGTCGAAACTGCAAATTACCAGACCTTGGTAATTTTTTGCTGCACGGAAATTTGCCTCACAAAAAAATTAATGGAACTATATTATTGGAAAGTAACGGTATATTTACGTAAATAACAAGTTCTTTTCGCAGTTATTTACGTGATTGACAAGACTACAGGTTTTTTTTAAGGATCAATTACTGATAAAAAAACTTTGAGAAGCTTGATACATTTTTATCAGTAATAGTAATGTTATTGTTATATTTGTTATACTGTTATTTAACCTAAATACTATATAAATATAATCAGAACATCAATACTGACAATACTACCTATTGATACAGAATTGAATGACCTGATACTATGGGCGTTTTGAATTAGTGCCAATTAAGTCAAAATCAAGTGCAAAAATGGATGTCAACTTTAATAACATTTTCCAAAATCATTTCTTATAAAAAATCTTTTTCGTCTTGCAGGAAGGTACATCTCCACTGATATTAGCAGCTGCAAATGGTAATTTTGACTGTGTCCAAGAGCTTTTAGATCAAGGTGCAAACCCAGCAGCGAGGAGAGTGGTAAATATATTTTTTAAGCTATATCTATATTAGGGTTGTTATGTTTTAACCCTTTATTCTAAGGAGAGAGAAAGAAGCTTTACGATTGTAGCGTTTCGCCAGGAGCGAACATTCCGTGGCCCAGGCATTTTGAAGCAGTCTGACAGAATCCACAATGCTTTCGTCGCTGTGGTTGCGATTGTCAGATCTTAAAAATAGTAACATTTTGCTATAAAACTGGGTATTTGGTACTATCTGTTACATTTTACTACCAACTCCTCTCTTTTAGAACATAATGTTACCACAATTTTGATAGTTTTGGACAGTTTTAAATTTTCTAAGCTATCATTTGTTAGAATAGATATTGTTATATCAGAATATAGATCTGTATGAATCACTGATTCTCGTCAAGCCTCAAGATGACACTACAGTCGCGCATCCGGCGCATTAATGAGGATCGACGCCTACAATTTCATCTTAAATCGGTTTTGCGACTCGCAAACATGGTTTCGATGCCTTCGCGTGACCCGCATTATATTCAAAACGCCTCCACCCCCAGATGTTGGTTCTTAACGGTACTCCTGTAATACCTACTGCTTCGAGTCGTGCTATGTGTCCGATATTCAGACGCCAGACGTCTGGAACTACAAATTACACCCACTGGTACGAAATGCGTGCTTCAATCGATTGGATTACCATTCTTGCATGTTAAATTAAGCTTAGGCTGGCGAAACAGTATCGATAAATTGAAATTTTGATACACGGGCGTCATCAACCGAAATTGGTTTGAAAATTGTAATAGTCTGGTTAAATTTGGAACAATTTGTATATAATGTTCTGAATGATTTGATTTCTGATCCTACTTGCAAAATAGACAGAATAGGATAACATTTTTTTTTGTTTCTTTTATAGACTGGTACAACAGCGTTGTTCTTTGCCTGTCAAGGAGGATTTTTGGACATTGTTAAACTACTCTTGGACCACAAAGCCCCAGTTGACACATCAAGTGTGGTAAGTGTTCATATTTTCCATATAAATCAAATTAATCGTATTGCAAAAGTGTATTTAATAACATCAACATTGCCAGGACTCTTTTGGGCCAAGAAGATATAAGACTGAACAACATTTCTTGTAAAATGTAACAGTTATATCCATATTTCGGCATATTTGGCAATATTTTCATTGCTTGTTCTTGCCAATCTTGTTCTTTTGCAATTCTTCAGTTCCGTGATGCCACCAGTCACTCTGGACGATAATTTTCAATTGGCAACGAACTCTTATTATAACTCTTAAACAGTTCTTCCCATATATCTGTAAAGTCACTGGAGGATGAGCTGGTGTCAGTTTGGTCAAAATCAGTTAAATCCCTAAGCAAATACATGTAACATTTAGATCTTCTGGTTGTGTCAGATTGTTACCAAAAACAATCCAGTTCGTCTCCTGGTAATTAGAAATATGTATACTAAATTTTATTAGTAATGTTTCTTTGTTGATCATATCATCATAATAGAAGCTTTTCTTGGTTGATTTCAAAAATAAACACGCCGTACATGTGGTGTGTGACACTGCTTTTATGCAAAAATAGAAGCGAACTCTCTCCTGTTTATTTTCAACGTTGGAACTTTGGCAAGGAAGAGATTTTTACAGCGTCGCTAAAAATACTCTCGCCTATTGCAGATTTTTAACTTCTGAAATCCTAGATCGATTTTCACGAGTCTTTCACAACACAGTGTAAACAAATTCGTACATATTTCCACTACTGTCTTTATAGCTTTGAAAAGAAAAGAGTTAAAAGATAGAAAACAGTTAATCATAAACATTTCTTGTTCAACACGGATTATTTAATAGCCAGTAAAAGACACGGTCCGAGCATGCTCTAATTTTAGGCCTTCGAGATCACCGAGTTCTTCGTCCATTCGCTTGGCCCATTGACCTAAATCGCCTCGTTCATTTTCGTTTTTCTCTGTTCACAGGATGGAGGAAGTCCGCTGTTCGTTGCGTGTCAATGCGGTCACATGGACGTGGTCAAAGAGCTTGTAACCAGGGGAGCGAAAGTCAACACACACATGAAGGTATGCACACTGATGCACATACGTATGTATGTACAATTTGTAAGGCATGCCTAAAATAACTGAGGAAGAAATGGTACGTACGTACTTAAGTGGTAAATGTGGATCACTAATAGATTCTGTTATGATTGTGGAGTGAAGTTAGAATTCTCTTCCGCGTTCTGTTACAGGATGTTTATTTTCTGATCTGCCACTGCCACTGACTTTAATAAACAATGTGCTTCTGGCCAATGATTGGAACTTTGCTAGTACATGCACAACACAACAAATTTGGTATTTTCGTTTCAATGCTCTATATTTATTTGTTCTACCCATGACAACCCAAGCAAATAGTTGTAGCATTTGGGGCGTATCAAGAAAAGCAAACAAACGTATGTATTTGTTGTTACGGGAATGGACAATATACCATTGTAAATAATACTGTTTTGCGTGAACTGTTTCGCGTAGAAAAATAAATATTGATGTGTATTTTTGCATTTCTATAAGAATTTGAAAGCAAAAACCGCTCCTCATTGAAAAATAATAATAAATTATTGCATTTATGGAAGAATGTTGACATCATTATATATTATCCACGAGGCATGTGCTCAAAATAACAAGATTGTCTGGTTTAATAACCATTTATATTTCAGTAATTTGCATAATGACCGTCGTGAGTCTACTGTGCACATTTAATAGGTCGATAATAACATAAATTCAAATCTTCTGTTATTATATACCAGGTCACATTTATAACAGTACATCTCACAGTGCGACTCTTGTACTCTGAGCCAAGCAATTAAATTACGGTAAATATGTCATAAAACTCACTGCATGCAGCGGTATTCATTATGCAACCAGTAATCTTTTTTTTGCGATCACATGCTTTAGAAATGCACCGTATAATAAGTTTCTATTGTTAATTATTATACAGGATTAGTTAGGTATGTTATTTTACATGAAAAATTCATACACACCTTTTACGAGGTGAAAATGACAACGTATTATTGAGTTGGTTGTATGTCGCATGGAAAACGAATGAATGGGCATGTTGAAAATAATGGTGACATACAGCTCTAGAAATGACGGTCTGAAACGCATTAAACTACGGTTTACTTTTACAAAACCTTCTGCTGTTAGAAACTCGCGTTCGACATACAATCGAAATACTACTATTCTCGACTGTTACCGTTGCAAACCATGTTAATGGTTTTATAAATTTGTCGTTCCCGTTTTCCTCAGTTTCTAATTTCCAGAGATCTTCAGTTGTACATATGTATTATATGGCTTAAACCATATCGCGTCACACTTTTCTTTTGGTGGAAATACTTTGGTACTATTCTTAATAGGTATATTAAGAATAGTACCAAAGGAAGTATTTTTTGTAGCTAGTATAATACAGAAAATTCATTTTTTTAATAGGATAAAGCAACGCCATTGTTCATAGCAGCGCAGAATGGGCACTTCAAGATAGTGGTCTACCTTTTGGCCCAGGGTGCAGAACCTGATACCAAGAGGACAGATGGAGCAACAGCACTATGGATAGCTGGGCAAATGGGACACGACCACATCGTTGCTCAACTGTTAAAGGCCGGTGCAAGAGTGGACACCCCAAGACACGTAAGTAACCAAAGATAACTTCACTTATCTTATCACTTAAGATAACAAATCTTTTTTGCAATACTAACATTCTCTTTAGGATGGGGCAACTCCACTATTCAAAGCTTCACATAAAGGACACTCGGCAGTGGTAGCTGAATTATTAAAATACAAACCGTCATTAGGGATTTTACCAGTAAGTTTTTGCACTACCCCAATATTTTCCCATTTTAAACCTTCATGTTTTCTTTATAGAATGGAGAAACTGCTTTACACGCTGCAGCTCTTGTGGGTTCTTTACCAGTTTGTAAGCAGCTTATAGCAGCTGGAGCAGACCCATTCCTCCAAAATCAAGAAGGATATACATCTGCTGATCTAGCTTTGCATAACAAGCACAATATCGTTTATGATTATTTGAGGAATTGTCCACAAAGGAATAAATGACACAGGATTAATACTATTAATTCTTTTATACCTGTTTAATTGTGTAGGATAAAGAAAATCGAAAAACTGCGAAATTATTTTCTTTGAAGTGTTTAGTGCAGATTGCAGAATGAAGTAGTCGCTCTAATAAAAATTGAATATATGCAGAGCATATCATACAAGTACGTTCACAAAATATTTATTGTACATTATTCATAATTTTTAAATGTCAGTGTTTGTTTTGTCTTTAAATTTAACTACTTTTGTAAATAGTGCAACTTATTATTTGCACCTGTGCCTTAAGTAGAAAAGCACACTTTATCGATTATGTATTATAAACGTTGAAGACATAACGTTGGACTATAGACGGGATCGAAATTGTTGAAGTATTGTTGATATTGATGCATTAAATGTACATAAAATCCATGATATTAAATTGTTAATATGGAACTAGTAGTATAAAAGATAATTATGGCTTTGTTCGAGCAATAGTAGAAATAAGAAATGTATTCTTTCTACAGTCAACCGGCTGTTCGAGCAATACTTTAGACTGATTGGTTTTTAGTTTAGGCACAATTGGATGCATTTTAACAAGAAAGTGCATAAAATATTTTAATATATCTTACTGCTGCTTGAACAAAGGTTATATAACTAAGTAATAAACAAAGTATTTAACTCTTCCAATGAATCTCGACTTTGTGTTAGTTTTTATTGTTGTGTTTTCTTAAGAAATTGTATATCGTTTATATCCGAAGTTATATTTAAATACATGTGTAAGATATTAAATATAAATTTGTATTGTATAATAATATATATGAAGAGGATCAATAAATTATCCACAAATATATTTAGGTATTATTTTTCTAGAGATATTACAGGCAATAATAATGGTAGTAAGACCAGATTAAGACAGTTGTTTGTATTGTAATTGCGTTTTGGAAATCAAATTCTTTCTACTTATAAAATACCAACTGTCCTAAGACAATATTATTATTCAGGCTAGTTGCTATTTTATTGCATCTGATTTTTGTAAATTAAAGTCTTTTTAAATTAATAATAGACTTAAATAAAAACGGGAGTTTGGTCACAAACTTGAAGTTTGAATTCTACCACCTGGAGCAGTGGCGCCACACAGCGGCCACAAACCAGTAACAAACCGTAAATATAAACATAACCTAAACAATACGAATCCTACTATTAATTTATTAGAAATTATTTTTAGTTAAATATGGGTATGATAAGATAATTATCATCAGTAATTAATAGGTTTAAAAAGTTATCAATACAGCGAAACAAACATTAAATGTATTAATAATAATACAATAACAAATAAACAATAAAAACTTTTTCCTGATGACTAATAGGTAAATTGTCTCCTACTCTGTTTTCACACCTATCTACGAGGTCGCGCAGGTAAAAGTAAACACTAATAATATAGATTACTTATTTAAACAACACTGGAAATGATAAGCAACGACACTGATAAGGCAAACAATGCAGCCATGCCGTACGTTCGAGACCGAATGAAAGAACTGGAACAGGTATTCATTTACACAACAACTATTTCAAACTATTAGTTCCTAAAAAATACAACGTCGCATGATTTCTGCATTTGGTACGTTTAGGTCCAGTATGACGACGAAAAAAAGACCGGCAAGACGAAAAAACAGAAGCCCGATAAGGAAATGCAGCAGTTCTTGAAAGAATGCGACTCGATACGTGCGCAGTTCCAAAAGGTCGAAGAGAACACGAATAAAATTGATGTTTTTCTTTCGACGGAGAAGTTTTACGATTTTAAAGGTAACCGCTAAATGTTTATTTTATGTGAGTCAGAATTAGTGGGAAAATAGCTATTTATAAGTATTTGAATTAGTGAGAAAAATATCTTGTGTTGCCCCTATCCAACTTTCCGATTACCTCGTGGTACAAAATTTTTTTTTAATTAAACATTCTAGAACTGCAAAATGTTGTCAGTCCTCTATCTAAAGACACCGAAAAAACAATGGGTGCCATCAACAAGAAACTAAGGGAGATAAAAATCGATAGAGAAGATATAGAACGGGTGCCGAATGCCACTAACAAGATGAAATTTATGCAGTTCACCAGTTTACGGGAGAGTTTTAAAGTTACCCTGGACGGTTACAGTGAAGCCATGAAAAAATATGAAAACACCTTGGAAAAATTAAAGATGGGGATTCAGAGGACGGTACAGGGTGATGAATATGATGAGACACAGCAATTGCTTGAAGGAGAACAAGAAAATATGTTTATGGCGAATGTAAGTGTTTTTTTTTGTTGTTGGTTTATTTGGGGGTCATGAGATTGTTGTTTAGTATGTTGCAGAGAAAAGACAAGCGGAGATGCAGCTGCGTGATGTTGAGGAAAGACACGACCAGTTGTTGCAGATCGAGGCGCAGTTGACCGAAGTTAAGGATTTGTTTGTGAAGATAGCTATATTGGTAGAGGAGCAGGTAATAAAAATTAACATGTTCTTGGAGATTTAATTGGTGAAAGATGACCAAAAAACAAGTGTAGCAAATTAGTTTTTAATATTTGTTGTTTTTCTAGCAAGAATCGGTGAATAGAGCTGAATATCATGCGGCAATATCAAGCAGGGCAGTAGAAATGGCCAATCGGGATTTAATATCGGCAAAGAAGAAGAAAAAAAGTGCACGCAAGGTAAAGTTTTTGTATTGTAAAGATTTGACAAATTTTGATCTCCAATAACTTTTGTTGTCTTTGATGAATTGTGATTATTCTTTCAGTAAATTATAGACAAATTATTCGAAATTCTTATTCCGGCTAATACAATTTTTAAAATGATTATTTCTACACCTTATTGTACAAAAAAAAACTTGCTACCACTATTAAAAAAAGCCATTTTCACATATTTTTAACTAAATAAAATTTTGCTATGTCTCAAAGGTTGAATTTTATAACTAGAAAGAATTTAATTCAATAAACTTTTCTGTCTAAGAAGTCAATCAGAAGACAAGTGTATCAATAATATATAATTTCAATAATACACTTCTCTTAGGTCAGAAATGTTTGGCTAAAACCAGTTGCAGCAAAACACCTTGTAGACTCAATGTTAAAAGTTAAATTCAGTCAGGAATGTTATATTTTATAACTGGAAAGAATTTAATTCCCTATAACCGTTCCAATAAAACAGCAGGGAGTCTCAATAATAAATAAACTTTCTTAGGTCAGAAATGTTGTATTTTATGACTAGAAAGCATTTAATTTGCAAAAACGACATGCAATAAAACAACAGGTGGTCCCAATAAGCAATAAACTTATCTCAGGTCAGGAATGTTGTATTTTATGACTGGAAAGAATTTAATTCAAACATTAAAACCAGATGCAATAAAACATTAAAACCAGATGCAATAAAACAACAGGTAGTCCCAATAATAAATAAACTTGTCCTAAGTTAGAAATGTTGCATTTTTTTGACTAGAAAGAATTTGATTCCCAAAAATCAGTTGCAATAAAACAGTAGGTAGTCCCATTTATTAACTTATCTTGGGTCAGGAATGATGTTTATTACTAAAAAGAATGTGTGTAATTACCAAAAAGACAATTGCAATAAAATAGGCATAAACAATTTAATAAAATAGCACTCTTAATAGCAAGAAAAGAATTAGTCTTTAAAAATTAGTTAGGATTTTTTTAAAATATTAATTCAGCACGTGTTTACAATTTTTTTCACATTGATATTAATCTGTTTTGACTCCAAATACTGGCATTTTGTCCTAATTTGTCTCAATTGAATTGTTTACCTTAATCATCAAACTCCAACAAAGAAGACACCCATTATTGAGATCAAAATATGTCATTTTGTGTGTAGAAAATGTATAATAATAACAATTTATTTTCAGATAAAAGTCATCCTTATTGTAGCTGCAGTTGTTATTGTAATTTTAGTTATTATATCTTTTTTAGTCTGAAATATGTTTAGATTAATACAAAACATAAATTTACAAGTTAATAAACTATCACTTTTCACGATTACTTCAGAATTTTCTAATATAGAATTACAAATATAGAATGATAAAGGAAAGAAATGAAATAAAATTACACCCCAGAATTGTTTAAATAATAGTTTACTTCAGTGTTAATTATTAAATTATAATAAATGTATACGTACAGTACAAGTCAACATATGTAGTTAAAAATATACTTTAAAAACTACAAAATCAGTCATTATGAAAAATTTCTTTTACGCCAGACTATAAAACAAATAATAAAAAAAAATCAGTCTATCTCCATCAAACTGTCGTGCATTTTTTGAGTGATCAAAACAAGATCGCTCGATTTTGGACGCAAATCTGGCTCTTTATTCGTACAACAATAGAATAATTCCAGTACAAAATTGTAATCCACCGTGAATTCCTGAGAAGGCAACTCAGGTCTGGAAGCAAATTCACGACGGAAGGCCTTACAGCCGCTAAAATCTAAATCACATTCAAGTAACGAGGAATCCAGAGAATCATCGGTAACTTGAGATTCATTGAAAGATGCGTCGCCATCTTGCAGAGGGGGTGGAACTAACGCCAACATTTCCCATATAACCAACCCATACGAATAAATGTCACATTTTGCGGTTAAAATCTTCGATTTTAAAGTTTCAGGTGCCATCCAAGCAATAGTCCCCAATTGATCATTATCTTTTATATATTTCACGTCAACTTCGAAATTATCATTAAGAGGTAAAGCAATACCAAAATCGCATAATTTACAAATCTCAAAATTACCTTTAATTAGAACATTGTACGATTTTATGTCACAGTGCATAATTTTTGCCTCGTTATGGAGATAATTCATACCTTTTGCTGTGTCATTTGCCACCTTTAAAATAACATTTGGTTCAAAAGCTAATTCGTCCTTTTCATACCGTTTTTCAATGAGATCTCCTAAAGAACACAGACAAGCCTCCATTGCAAGACACGGTTTGCCCTTTTCGTCTTTGGTAAACGCCCGAAATCCGATGACATTTGGATGATTTAGTTTCCTCAGAAGTTCGGCTTCGACCTGAAGACGTTCTGTCACTATACGGGTGTTTCTTTGAACCTTTGTTACTTTTTTTATGGCCCAAGGTGACTGGGTTTTGTCATTCGCAGGAGAACGGTCTAATTTGTATACGCAAACACCTAAATAAACGGCAACTGTGTGTGTTACTGTTCTAGACTAAATTAGTAATTGTATTTTTACCTGTACCAAAGCCTAAACTCTTCATAAATGGTGAAGGAGGTATGTTTACCACGTTTGATAGCTTTTTCATTACCGGGGTCTTCGGGCAGTCCATCGTACCTCACTAATTACTATTTATATTTAATACCGGGAAAACGTGGTATTCCGTGGTATTATAGCAAAAAACCGGTACGATGGTCGGTACCTAACCTATCGTTTGTTTGAAATTCGAATGTTGGTTACTTTTAGTTTTATTATGTTGCAGTACTGCCAGTAATGGCCGAGAATTCGCGAGCGAGAGTCTCCGCTCTGGTGGTAGAAATTTGAATTTGAAAAATAGTATATTATGATACAAGTTTTATAAGACGTCAAATTGGCGCATGAGTTGTTTGGGGCACGAGGAGCGCCAGCGACGAGTGCCCCAAATGAACGAATGCGCCAATATGTCTTATAAAACGAGTGTAATATACTATTTTTTCTACTTTGCGTCATTAATTTTATAAAAATTTAGAAGTATATTAGGTAAAATTTCAATCTAGAGTATTTATGGGTGCAACCGTTGGTAACACTGTCATCTGTCACTTAAATTCAAATATCTGTGAAAAAGTAATTATTGATAATTATTATATACCATCATATACTAGTAGTACGAAACCTAGGATGCAACACGCATGTTTAAATCTGTATAAAAATATACATACTTCGCAGTTTGTGCGATTCTAAAAAATCAGTTTGTGCTTACTTTTGTGGTTATGTGTATTTTCGTTTGACATGCATTTGATATCAATGTCACCAATCTTAGAAAAAAGTTACTAAAAACGGTGTTACAATTTGCTAATTGTAACACCGAAAACAGTGTTACAATGTGTGCATTGTGTATGCAAAATAGAAAAACTTCTTTATGTGTTTCAGTATCAATTTTAAGAAAACTTTAACGTCCTTTGTGACAAAATAACTTATACTTTACCTGCTATCTATAATACTGAAGTTTGCCGCACATATTCTCAATAAAATTATTATTATAAAATTACACACCATCACTGAAAATCATAAATAAAAATAAAACATTTTTCAAATAATATTTATTGAACATTTTTGATGGCATCTCAACGTAATAAATCGATAGATAAAATCGTGAACGAATTTTAAAAGACTCTCAAACGAAAATAAATATACAAGAATTATAAAATTGTCCATATTGCATATTTATTTAAATTAGGTATACAGTAAACAGCCTGTGGTATATGATACTATATATTACAATACAATCAATATAACTTATATATGACATAATAATTATAATAAAAAAGATTATCGCTCTTCGTCCAAAATACCCTACTCGTTATGCGGCATCGTCACTCCTTGCAAAAAAAAAACGACAACGGGGAAAGGGGACAACTGCTTTATATCTAAATATACACATAGAAACGATACACACACAAAAAATTATACTCTATATGCCACAAAACACGGCACAAAACAAAAAGGGAAATGCATTGAACACACACAAGAAATGGGGACCTCGTTATCAACCAAGCCCGAGTAGCATATTTCGGACGAGAGCAGCACAGAACAGCTATTATAAAGTGTTTTGGCAAAAGCGTAAATGCAAGTCTTATTCTTTTTTATTTAGTTTCTTTTTTTCATTAGCATTCCTCATAGAATCTCTATCGTTATTACTGCTCAATATGAGCAAGCGGGGAACAACTATGCAGAGCTTACGTCAAGGATATGGTCGTCTTACTCCATTTTTACCACCAAACATAACCGGAAGATTCGACATGTTTCTGTGATACTCTATTTTTACAAGAGATTTGGAAGGAAGAAAGTATCACATACTATGGATCAGTCATTCACAGTTATAGAATTTGTTCACTAAGAAAAATCTGATGTTTTAAATATTTCAATATTATTCTATAGCACAAATCAACTGTGGAATGACTCAGTGGAACTATAATCTTTAATTTGACATGTAGTTATGTTGGTAACGCGTACAAGAATATAATATGGTGCTTCTGCATAGGTTGTCCCATATTTAAGGAAGAACAATACATTGTATTTTCGTGTGAACGTAGGGTAGTAGTGACTGAAGCATTTTCGCTGTGTTCTCTCAGGGTTTTTGTTTACGATCACTTTCAACATCTGGGTAGGAATTCTCCTAAACTATAGGAATAATTGCTATGGCAACTACAAGGCTGTTTGTAACTAAACCTATAGGTTGGTAGGCTTGTAACTTTAGAGTGAAAAGTAACTAGAGATTGCAATAGTAATGTTTATTACAGTTTAGGAGAAACTCTACCTTGCGCTGTTTCTGTGAGTGTAACAGGGTAGGGGGAGGGGATGTATTGACTATCAAGAACAATCAATTGGTTTTTAACGTCGCTTGCCTATTATAACCTTCCTAAAAAATCTTTCTCGTATCATCGAAATTTGAGCGTAATATCACCAGGGACGTCTAACTAGTTTCTTTTCCAATTCGAAAATAATTTATTACCCTTAACTTTCGCTACATTTTGGTACAAAATTAATTATCTACACCATCTCGATACAATCATAATTTAGCTATTTACAAGCGCCCTGCGTCTTCCGCTTTCTCCACTAATTTCTCTTTAATAACAAATTTTTATTTACTTTTTGAATTAAGGACGTTCAGCCGATACCGAAAGCTATTTAGGCCTAGTCTCGCATGCCGTTAGAGCGTCCCTCCGACCAATCGTTTATATATATCACCGTTCGCCGTTTCCTTGGTCCTGTCGTCGCACGTGTTCCATCTCAATTTAATTTACTACCATTCTACATCTATTAAATTACATCAGTCTCAAGGGGCAAATAATAATAATACATTTGCAACACGAGTATTCAATCAAAAAAAAAATATATATATATATTTTAACGGAAGCTAAATATAGTTACGCACATATATATACGAAGGGATTTTTTTTATATGCATATATATATGTATATATGTACATATGCCTCCTAAGGAGTGAGCAGGCGACGCCACCTACTGTTGGTAGCTAAAATTAATAACGTACTTGTGTCTTTTATTAACGTAAAATTAAATGGACGCGAGATGAACTGAGAACTACAAATTTATAGATTAATTAGAAACAAGTTTACGACTGTCAAAAAGATAGTATAGAATTAATTTTACAACTGTCGAATTATGAGATACTTTTGGCAGATCTTGACAATTCCCATTTGTCGAGAGATTGAGAGAAAGTTATATTTGTCTTGTCGGATTATGGATGCTTGTCAATTTTATCAAAACTTAACTGAAGACATCATTTAATGTCAACATTACACATTTACGTAAAAATTTGCCACTATTACGTATGTTCAATAAAAAAAAAAAAACCTCCAAAGTGCTAAATTTGACAATTAATCTTTATGCTTTCTGTCCTTCCACAAGTTTTAGGGGTTTTGGTTTTGTTACTTTTTTTTGACAACTAAAAAACCTTTGAGGTTATGTCTGACGTGTTATCTGTCAACTTATCTGTCAAGTGTAACAGGTTTTTTTTTTTTATTACATACTATATTATGGCAAATTTTCAGTCACTGAATAAAACTTCCCCTAATTTGAATTGAAGAAAAGAAATGTTAAAAATTTAATGGTATGGTAATTTAAGGTATGTTAAAAATGATTCTATTTCTAAGACGTAGGTGGCGCTGCAGCTCTGCCGTAACAGTACAGATCAATATTGCGGAGCAAGTACAAAATTATGAACAACCGATCACATAATACAATATTATACACGTGTACCTACGTTAATAAAGAACAGTCCAGTGCGTTTTTATCGATTTTTTTTTGTCATCGTAGCTTCTGATCACAGATAACGTCTGGTCACCTGACTAGCACACCTAATCCTATCAATGTCCAGCATTGCAGTCTTCAGTCCTAAGTCTATCAGATAACAACTCCACCTAAATATACCACGACGTGTCGCAGCGCGCCTCTCGCAAACAATTAACGCAGAATAACGCAAAAGAAAGTGAGACAAGATAGAAAGAATTCTGAAAAATTTGCTTTTTTTTAACAGAGAGAGAGATAGAGAGAAATACATACAAGTATATTGTTCGGAACTTCTTTGCCTAGTTTAATATGCTGAGTGGTGACGGTAAATATATATATAAATATATATATATTAAATAAATATATATATATAGATATAGATAGTAGTCGTTGTCAAAGTCCGGATATACAAAAATAAACATTTGAAACATTAACGAATAACTAATTACAAAAGGAGCTAAGTATTATCTGCACCGGATTCTCTCTAAACGATCGTTTATCTCGCTCACTCTCATACGAAAAAACGAGAGGGATGGGGGAAGAAGGCCCTAAGTGCGGTGCGCCGACACTGTCTACTAACTAGTTGAGTGCATCGGCACTTGTGTGGTCGTCGCGCTCACCGCCGACAACGGAGGCGGATTCGTGCTCAGCTGGCAAGGCTGATTCAACGGAATCGGTATCTGCGGGAACGCGTGACTAGGACTGCTCTGTCCCGAACTCTTATGCTGAAGGGCCTCCTCTATCTCCGCCGTTACCCTTTCTTGGTCAATCTGCAATAAAATTAAATTACGTGCAAAAGTAGGGTTAGGACATTTGACAGTTTAACTTGAAGTCAATACTCGGTAACTGGTAACGCCATCTATGAGTCGTGACATTAATGAATTTCTAACGTGCTAGGATCTTTAATATTATTAATAGGAGATTACCGGATTACTGGAGATACTGGAATTATATATCACTTACTTCATTAATAAAACCATAATGCACTAGGTCTTGAGCAAGAGTCTGAGGAATGTCCTGATGCGTAATGAGCGTGGTCAGTTGCCTATTCATCTTGTCATCCATGCGGAGGACTATCTGCAGCTGAAAGAGAGATAACAATAAACTTTCTAAAATGCGTAAGAAAATTATTTTGCCTATGAATGTGTTAAATACTATCTGAAACCAGTACTGAGTCATGAAATGAAATAAAATAGTAAAATAAAACACTTACCAATAGGTCGGGTCCATCCTCCTTGATCTCGCAGGCAATGGATACGATCTTCCTGGTCTCGATGTCGGTCGGTTCGGGCGTGACGGACTTCTCCGATTCGGTGGATTCGGGCGTCATCGCCCTCGACCTGGACGGCGGCTGCTTGATCCCGAACGCCGTCAGCGGGTAGATGCCGTTCCTGCGGAACAAACAAGAGAGAAACGGAAACGGAATTAGTAACGTGGACTGCGTGGTAGCGGAACGGCGGGATATACTTGACGTCTTCGATGAACTTCTCCAGCTTCTCCGCGACGGGAACGTCCGACAGCTTCATCTGTTTATCGATCCGGCCGCCCCGCTTCACCTCCGCGATCACCACTTCCGGTCCGTACAGTCTCTGCATCAACTCGTCCGTTATCGTTTCCGATATATTCGCTGAAAAAATTAAGAAACGTTCAGTATTTCTAAGAAAAAAAGGTTTTTCAATTATTGTTTAACAAGTATAAAAATCGTACTCAAAACTAGTTTTAAAAACGTTTTCAAACCGATTTGAGTTTTAAAACGTTTTCAAAACGATTTGAGTTTTAAAAACGTTCTCAAAACGATTTTAAGTTTTATTTTTAAAACGATTTAAGTTTTAAAAACGATTTGAGTTTTAAAAACGTTTTAAAAACGATTTGAGTTTTAAAAACATTTTGAAAACGATGTGAGTTTTAAAAACGTTCTCAAAACGATTTTAAGTTTTATTTTTAAAACGATTTGAGTTTTAAAAACGATTTTAAACCGATTTGAGTTTTAAAAACGTTTTCAAAACGATGTGAGTTTTAAAAACGTTATCAAAACGATTTTAAGTTTTATTTTTAAAACGATTTAAGTTTTAAAAACGATTTGAGTTTTACAAACATTTTCAAAACAATTTCAAACCGATTTGAGTTTTAAAAACGTTTTCAAAACGATGTGAGTTTTAAAAACGTTCTCAAAACGATTTTAAGTTTTATTTTTAAAACGATTTAAATTTAAAAACGTTTTAAAAACAATTTGACTTTTAAAAACGTTTTAAAAACGATTTGAGTTTTAAAAACGTTTTCAAACCGATTTGAGCTTTAAAACGTTTTCAAAACGATTTGAGTTTTAAAAACGTTCTCAAAACGATTTTAAGTTTTATTTTTAAAACGATTTGAGTTTTAAAAACGATTTTAAACCGATTTGAGTTTTAAAAACGTTTTCAAAACGATGTGAGTTTTAAAAACGTTATCAAAACGATTTTAAGTTTTATTTTTAAAACGATTTAAGTTTTAAAAACGATTTGAGTTTTACAAACATTTTCAAAACAATTTCAAACCGATTTGAGTTTTAAAAACGTTTTCAAAACGATGTGAGTTTTAAAAACGTTCTCAAAACGATTTTAAGTTTTATTTTTAAAACGATTTAAATTTAAAAACGTTTTAAAAACAATTTGAGTTTTAAAAACGTTTTAAAAACGATTTGAGTTTTAAAAACGTTTTCAAACCGATTTGAGTTTTAAAACGTTTTCAAAACGATTTGAGTTTTAAAAACGTTCTCAAAACGATTTTAAGTTTTATTTTTAAAACGATTTGAGTTTTAAAAACGATTTTAAACCGATTTGAGTTTTAAAAACGTTTTCAAAACGATGTGAGTTTTAAAAACGTTATCAAAACGATTTTAAGTTTTATTTTTAAAACGATTTAAGTTTTAAAAACGATTTGAGTTTTACAAACATTTTCAAAACAATTTCAAACCGATTTGAGTTTTAAAAACGTTTTCAAAACGATGTGAGTTTTAAAAACGTTCTCAAAACGATTTTAAGTTTTATTTTTAAAACGATTTAAATTTAAAAACGTTTTAAAAACAATTTGAGTTTTAAAAACGTTTTAAAAACGATTTGAGTTTTAAAAACGTTTTCAAAACGATTTGAGTTTTAAAAACGTTTTCAAAACCATTTTAAACCGATTTGAGTTTTAAAAATGTTTTCGTTCTTAATTTAATGTGGCTAAAAACAGACTTAAGGTATTTTACTAATACATAACCGATTTTCAATTAGTTCTCCTTTTTGTGTTTCTTGCAAAATTAAATTATTAACCTGCTAGGACAATATTCTCGTAACGGTGAGCGTAATCTAGCAGTCTAACTCTTTCTATCTTACTGCAATAGAAGAAGAGATTTATACGGTTTCATATACGGATTAATCCGTATGTTTTCGGGAATACGGTCTCCGGCAACATGAGCACGTAGCAAGTGCAGCTGCAACTGCGGAGTTAATAATATTGCGGTTTATCTTGAATCGACATAATATTCGTTCCGCGTGTGTTGGATATCTCTTACACAAACGTTGTGGCGATTTGTGCCAAGTCTGAGGCTCGGTGTTGGTTACCGCTGGTGTATAGAGTGTCAAAAGTGCGCTGCGCACATGTCACCTATCGAGAAATAAATACAAGTATAATGTGACCGCCGCGCCGCTCGCGCCGTGCCGCTTCGGCCCTGTTGTATGCACAATACGAAGCGGTCAAAGTGTGTGTTTTGCTTTTTCATTCCTGATAAGACTTTTAGCACGTGCGTTTTCGTATACATTTCCGCTTACTATTAGATATACTACTGTTTATTGAAGCGCGTAGATTTGATGTTTTCATTATCGCCAGTTGTAACGAACGCATCATTAGCGAAAGGCAATTTAACTCTTTTATAGTTTTATTCGTTCCCGGAATGTCAACAAATCAGTTCGAGTGCACTGCTAATGTGACTTATAATGTTTACTAGAATTCTAGTTATCTTTATTAGGTACCGCGCACAGAAATGGAAAAGTTTTACACAATATTGGATGCAATTTATGTTTGACACCACAAACTTTTCTATTGCACTTCAAGTAGGACAAAATTGCCAATATAAAATAAAGTTATTTTATCCGGTGGCAATTGTCGAAATTCGTTGCGGTCTGTTGGCAGGCAGAATGATACTGATTACGCAAGAGTTTTATGATGGCGATTTTTTTTCAGTCCGAATCTCTTGGCACGAAAAAATCCAATAAAAATAAGTCGCCCGCGGGTAGGGGTAGTCCCCGGGTTGACCTTTCTCCGCACGGCGAATTTACGACTACTGGCATTTCACCAGGAGAGATGGAAATGCCCCCCTTTATAACGCTTTGTGTAACGTCCTGATTTATGACGTGCTGCATTTTGATATCCCCATTAGCCCACTCCGAATGAAGGAAATTACGTTGAGCCATTTCGTTGGGGAAGAATTGTTAAGTCAGCAATTTTTATACGTTTATAAATAAATTTGTATAATTAGAATGAAGAGCGTTTGAAATTAGCGAATCATAGCGCAACTCGATGCACAATGCACAATCATTTGAGTTTTAAAAACGAGTTCAAAACGATTTGAGTTTCAAAAACGCTTTCAAAACGATTTCAGTTTTAAAAACGATTTGAGTTTTAAAAACGTTTTCAAAACAATTTGAGTTTTAAAAACGTTTTCAAAACGATTTGAGTTTTAAAAACGTTTTGAAAACGATTTCAAAACGATTTGAGTTTTAAAAACGATTTGAGTTTTAAAAACGATTTCAAAACGATTTGAGTTTTAAAAACGTTTTGAAAACGATGTGAGTTTTAAAAACGTTTTCAAAACGTTTTCAAAACGATTTGAGTTTTAAAAACGTCTTCAAAACGATTTCAAAACGATTTGAGTTTTAAAAACGATTTCAAAACGATTTGAGTTTTAAAAACGTTTTCAAAACGATTTCAAAACGATTTGAGTTTTAAAAACGTTTTCAAAACGATTTGAGTTTTAAAAACGATTTGAGTTTTAAAAACGTTTTCAAAACGATTTGAGTTTTAAAAACGTTTTCAAAACGATTTCAAAACGATTTGAGTTTTAAAAACGATTTGAGTTTTAAAAACGTTTTCAAAACGTTTTCAAAACGATTTGAGTTTTAAAAACGTTTTCAAAACGATTTCAAACCGATTTGAGTTTTAAAAACGTTTTCAAAACGATTTCAAAACGATTTGAGTTTTAAAAACGTTTTCAAAACGATTTGAGTTTTAAAAACGATTTGAGTTTTAAAAATGTTTTCAAAACGATTTCAAAACGATTTGAGTTTTAAAAACGATTTGAGTTTTAAAAACGTTTTCAAAATGATTTAAGTTTTAAAAACAATTTTAAAAAGATTTATAATGAAGAGCGTTTAAAATTAGCCAATCACAGCTCGTGTGCATTGTGCATCGTGCAACTCGATGCACACGTACACGCATTATGAACGCACACCTTAATAAAATTTTTAGAAATGTCTAGAAAGAAACACATAACAATGAAAATTGTTGAGAGTGAGAAGACATACCTGCACTTTTGACTAGGCAGTGAGCGGCGAGCAATTTGAGACTGTGCACCTCGAACAGGAGCGGATGGAAGAGGAGCTGTGGTGCTGTAGGTCTCAGTTTCGGGTCCTTGTTGAGACACAGCCTGATGAAGGCTTTCTGTTGGTTATCTTCGAGCGATTCTATCGTCTTCTCGATGTTCTCCTCGGTGACGAGCGTTCCCGAGTCGCCGTTACCCTGGATCTCGAGCGCGCCCATCTCTAGCGAGCACATCCCGAACGCGTAAATATCCATCTCTGGGGTCGTTTTCACTACAGGCATAAATTAAATGATGTTTAGAAGAAGTTATTAAGGCTAATTGTTTGATTGATATTGATTGTTCTCTTCTAGTTTTGGTCGGAAATGATTAATCTCTGATCTTAAGTAATCGTTCCAAATAACTTTAATTAAATTCTGTCTGTATTGGTTTAATTCTGTTTCATTCGTCGACCGTAAAATAAATATTTAAGGGGCCTATGCGTGATTTGTGCGAGTTTTAAAACGCGCACGTCACAGACGAATCAATTGATGATAAAAAGTTAACCTAAATATAGGTACCAGCGACCTCAGGCACGGTCGAGAGCAATTTTTCCCGACCCACGTCTTTTCGGAAAGGCTGGCAACGGCCAAACGTCTATCTTCTCGATATATGCTCCGATCGGTTTCTGTTTGAGCTTGAACTGTTCGAAACTTTCAAGTGCAATTTCTAGTTCGATAATCGGCGGCAAATTGCGTCAAGCTGCCGACCGCCAAGATCACAAATTGTAAACACAAAATATCTATTATAGAAACTTTGACGCGCGAGTCGATAATATATTTTATTTTTATTATTTTTCCGCCGGCGCTGCTCAGAAGAAAAACGATTTGCAGCTGTTTATCGCTTTTCAGCGAACATTCAATGGGACCATTGTGGTCTGCTGACTGAATACAATTCGCAACATTGTCGAAATGATAAATACGCCGCAACAATGTTGTTTAACCTATGTAGGTTGGCAGTATGTATTTTACTTAAGTGGTACTTGTGATTAACGAGTGGAAAGTGCGTTTCTTTAGCGGGAAATATTAATAAACACTGATGAGCCTTTGGGTTTATTTATGTACATATTTTGGTTTAATGACTCTAGAATTCTAGTGACATACTTAGTAAAAAGTCACTGAGGAACAAACAGCGATGTTATTGTAGCTGGTGCCAAATTTGTTAAAAACAGCAATTTGTTAAGGACAGCAATTTTTCTTTTGAGAAAGACCAAATTTAATAGCAAAGGTCATAAGACAATTCCACATAAACTAACACGCCGTGCTTCGGAAGTACGTAAACCCGTCGATGTCTGTTAAAAAAATACTTACCGCCTTGTGCGAACTCGGGTGCGAGAAAGTGCATATTTTTGATGCTGTCCTGGTACGTCTTTACGTGGTGGTGAATCTGCTCTGGGGCCACTAGAGAAGAGAAACACGACATGACACAAGCGTTTAGAGCTGTAGAAGGAAGCCGATGGCCGGCGATAGGCGGCGGAGACGCCGTCGAACCGTTCTCGATGCTGTTTCCCCCGTCTTTAAGTTCGCAACCCCAAAAAAATCTCACCCCTTGAGGCTCAACCTCAAGTTCAACTCGAGAAAACCAATGAAGGAAATTTTCCTCGTCCAGCATCGAGTCCGGCTGAGACCCGGGTCGGGCTCCACCCCCATTTTACAGAGTATCCGACGTGGGGCGACGCCTGAGGCCCGCTGGAGCCACCGCTTCAGCCGCTTGCCTTTGGGGCTCGCCCCAGATCGGATTAATGGGGATGGGGCCGTTCCAGATCTCGTCTGCCCAAAGCTGATCGTCCACACTTCCAAACGAGAGGTCGAGAAATTCTTACGTTGAACGTTTTCTGGTGGATATTTTATTATTTTATGAATCTCTCAACTGTTCGTGGAACTGAAGACATCAGCTGTGCGCGTAACTGCGTTTCTGCCGTCGATCGCTCCGGTCAAACGGCGCAAAATCGTCATCACGAGTCAACAGCAAATTTGTGTACAGGAAATCACAATAATAATAATAATAAGAATAATAATAATAATAATAATAAATATAATTATTATAATAGTAACAAATTGGCAGGCAGATAGACGACATTGATTTTATTCGTATAGTGATATAAAATGAATGTCAGAGTACGTTGCTTTTACCTGATCCTATCTTGACGAGGCCATTGTGTTGAATAAATATGGTATCACAGGTGAGATTGCCGTGGGTGATTGGCGGAGAACAGGAATGCAAGTAACTGGAAAGAAAACACACTGGAGATATCAGTACTGATGCAGGCCGGCCAATCTCGCTGCAAAGGTCTCATCCTTCGGGACAACTTTGACATACTGACGCCAGCGCCACACAAATCATAACCCATAACCCAACACCAACGGCCAACAAAACATACCATCCGTACCACCTGGACAGAGAAACTACTTTTCCAAACTTACTATGGAAACTAAACTTGCAATTTGTGCAAAACTCCAGCGCAATCTGTACAAAACTACAGTGCAATCTGATAGACAGGTGAACTGAAGCTGCACAAACTGCAGCTCAGGGTAAACTGTAGGTTTTTGTTAAGATATCTTTTTCAGAAGTTTTTAAGATGTAATCGTTTACTCAATTACTTCAAGAGTTTACTTTTTCTTGAACTGTGGAGTATTTTTTATGATTTTTGTTTATTTATTTCTTTATAAGGCTAGTGATCAACATACTCTTTCAAATGATAATCAACCTAACATAAAATTGTGCCCGGAATCAAAGTTGATATCAAAACCCTTCATAAAATCTCATGTCCAGGTAGAAATGCTTATTTTTATTCCAATGATGCATCAATAGGTCTAATCCAAAAACCAAATGCGTCGCTACTGGCGTCAAGATCCAAAATTTCCAAATAAAAAAAAACTTTTAAAGTATCCATCTTTAGTTAACAGATTCTTAAAATACAAAGACGAATTAGATAGATAGAGAGAAAGAGAGAAAGGTAATAATTAATATAAGAATCATGTCCCTATCTAGCGCGTGTCACTTACCTTTCTAAGGTGGACTGTGAACACAGAGTTTAAACAAAAAAAAAAAGACAGAGAAACGCGCGACAAGGGACGACGCCGCGCGTCGCGACGTCCGTCCGTTCTCGGCTTACAACAAACAAATTACGAACCAACGGATATTATCCAATATAATATCATAAAATCAAATGGTATGTATGTTTCGAGAAGTGTCAAATAAGAGAAAGAAAAAAATAAACAAATATACCGGATCATCATTCATATAATAGCTTATACGCATAATAACAGACTAACCCTAAAGATTTTGTCGATTTTCTCGATACTAACTAAGGTCTTACGTCTAACATTTGGTAAATTGGGATTAGTTACCTTAAAGCTGAGAGGATTTGGGTGCACCATCTCTTCCACGCTTGGAGCGGTAGCTTCTTCACGTTGCTGACACTGCGCTTTGTGCGCTTAAGGAACTGTTTCAAAGACCCGGAGGACATGTACTCAGTTATAAATATTACCTAGAAGACATGAGATAATCCAAAGTTACTACAAGGATTCTCAAAGTATAAAAGTAACGAGTACTTATGATTATAGATTGTCTTACCCTAGGTTTATCATTATGTGTGTCTGTCCAGTAACGGTGGAACTTGACGATATTCGGATGTTCGAGCTGAGTGAGATTTTCGAAGACCATGGTGATGTTCTCCTCTTGCGCCTTGAAGTTCTTGCGTTCGGAGAATTGCACCTCGTTCCAGACGACTTCGACGCCTTCTTCGGTGTCCATGGCGAGGTACGCCCAATCGCTGCCGGGAACGTCCCTCTGCTCAACCTAAGATTAAACGAAAAAGATATTTCAGGCTCAGAGGATCGATGAAAAATTGTTTGCTACGCACTTGGTGGCGCTACGCCACATTTTGTGAGTCTTTAAATCAACCAGTATAAAATTCAAAATTGGAGACCCAGCACAATTTTATTGAGATAAAAATGTGTGAAAATCGCACTTTTTAATAGTGGTAATAAGTTATTTTTAACAAAATGAGTTAAACAAGCGCTGCTGATAAACTCACTCGCCAACTGGTCAAACAGCGCTGCTGAGTAGTCACACTATGCTGTTAGCAGTAGCAAATAGCACGCTAGTAAAACAGCGTAGTGTAATCATAGCATTATGTATGTATGTATCATGATTGTATCGTTTAACCAAAGTGAGAGTGCACTAAATGCACACAACAAAGTCTTATGTAAACATGTTACGATTATGTCGCATATGATAAATGTATGTCATGTTTACGGAATGGCTGATGATTTTTATTGACCTAGTTTGGTCTGTGTCGTCATACGTTTGTTTTCATTCGGTGGTATTTGTGTCATCTTCCTATAACCACTCAACGATCTGTGGGAGAGGGCATTGAAGTTTACATTTGCATGGAATTATTTACAGTTTATCGCACTGTTTATTACTATTAGCTCATGTAATACCAAAACAAAGATGATCTAATAAATTGTGTACCTACATATACTGCACAGTGAAATAAATACAGAAAAGAATATACTCTATGAACTTTACTGGAGGATGTGCTGATATTAATTTGGTGAAAATCGGTTGTCCCCGAGTATCTCTCTCTACCTATACTAATTACGAACATTCAAGTGTAGGGCGCGTTCAGCGGAATCGCCCATTTTCGCCGACATTTGCGATCGAGTAGCTGCAAAATTGGGCTTTTCGATATTACTTTTGACGCTCGAATTGAAAAAAGGACACAATTCCGCGTGGACTGCGCGATATATTGTAAATTAAATGCGTCAATTTTTAAAAAAAAATCACGTTTTTGCACCTCTTCGGGTGAAGGCGAACCTCGAGAAAATGTCACGTGACGTCTAGAAATTCCGACAAGCGGATCGATGAACGTCAAAAATTTACATTTTTTATCCGTTCCTGCCGACGTTATAAAAGCCGCTCGCTCTCATGTCTTACGATAAGATCCCTCTAAATACCCTTCGCAAAGAGTTTTGAGCAAAAAAACGGCCTTAAAAACAATTTTCGATCCAAAAAATCGATTTTTGTCGACCCGTGTTTTGCTGCTATTACCACAGTAACGTCAAATCCGAAACGCCCCCTGCCGGACATTCGTAACAACAGTAACAGATAGCAGATAACCTAAAATGTATCCTAAAATGTCCATATTGCGAATGTGGACAGGTGGGAAGCCTTAACTACATATTTCTAGAATGCCCAATAACTAAAGTCGAAAATTTTGATATATACACAGAGCTAGTGTAATTCTAAATATCTTTCATGCGACTTCATTGCAATACTTTTCTTCTAGAGGACCTAAAGCAGGAATGTAAAGAAAGGTCACATCCTTCAGTGATCCTTAAACAATTGCCCAATAAACTTTAGTTACGATCCATAAAAGTTGGTCCTTTAAGTCTCCTTATATCCCTGAGCTCAATCCGAAACAATCTGGTCGATTTGGTCGGATGTTTATAGACGTTGGCTATGAAAGAAAAATGGGCCCTTAAACACTGGTGGCGTGCTAGCAGGACTGTGTGAGAGGTCCCAGGACGACTTATGCTGGGTCGTGAACACGTTAAAAATAAAATGCTCCGCATTCTTCGTCTGTTTATCGAAACTATGTGTGTATATTAGTGCAGTATGTTTTCCATCTATCTTCTTTTCCGCGGTACAAAAGCCTACGATTGCTTGCGACTGAAGTATGCAGTTGATGTTAACAGTGAGAACAGGTCATACATATTACATACATATTACTTTTTGTTTTAAAATAAACAGTACTTACATTCTCAAATCCACAACGAAAAATCAAATAAAATACGTAGACGACAATTTCATTGATGTCAATTATTATCCTTGAAATGAAATACGGTTGTCGTTTTATCTGAAATGTAATCCGGCGTATTTGGTTTGACGCACCGCGTGGTGGCGCTACGGTAGAACGGATCTGTCATGCTCAAATTCTCTCAAATGTCCACCCGTGCAAAAACGAAAATACATATAATGTTTGCGATTTGGCGCATAGCTGGCGGGCATACCGTTACGAACTGTCAGATTAAACTGAGCAAATGAATTATTGGTATAGTATAATCCACGAGAGCTGAGAATAATTATGCGATTCCTGCTGTTATTTTTGACGTACACGCCAAATGTTGTTTCACCGATCACGCAGGTTAGAATGAAACAGCGTTCTTTTTGTACATCTGTTTCGTAACCTTAAAAGTCACGTGTTATTCTCAGCTCTCGTGGATTATACTTACGGTGACCATTATTTTCTGACAAAAAAACAGGACAAAAGGGTTTTTCTATATCAATATCAATCCTATATCGCAATTTCTTCAAATGCAGTATTCCACTGGTTTATATAACCAATGCATGTCTTATAAAAATTAGCGACTGCAGATTTAAATTCAGACATATTAATTTGCCCAATATCCATTTCACTAATACATATTTTTTTTACATTTAAAGGTAAAAATACCTCATCATTTCGTGTCATTAATTTACATTTTAGATTTTTAATAATCAAAGATACTTCTAGCATGGATATTTCTTGGGATTCAATAAGAGAAATATTATAATGAAAAGTAGCAACTTGAGTGTACAAAAAAGCCAAACTTCTGAGCATTGATCATTAAAAAATTGTTTCAAAATTATAGGGCATTTCTCTTGGTTTAAGAAATATTCCTTTAAAGGTTTAAATAGCTTTAAGATCTTTTCTAATGCTGGCTTAAGTGTTAACCATCTGGTCTTACTTTATCCCAACAACTTATGGTACTCTAAATCAACGTTGTCACATATTTCCTTGAAATTTTCACTACGCACAGTGTATATATCTAAAAAAAAAGAATAAATTTTAACGACTACATTTTCTATATCAATGGGAAGACATTCTACTGCTGTTTGAATACAATTATTTAAAATATGAGACGCACAATTCATACAAATTAATTTGCTTTTATTGCATTCCATTTTTACGAAAACATTATTCTTACCACGTCTAGCTGCACCACCAATGTTACAGTTTGTATTATCAGCACAAAGGGCAACCACTTTATCTTTTATATTAACAGCTCATAGTATCTTTTATGTAGTTTGAAATTATATAGTACAAACCAGGAGAGCTGCAAATGACTCATCGCTTACAAGGATACGAAACAGATATACAAAACGAAGGCTGTTTCATTCTAACATGGGTAATCGGTCAAACAAGATCTGTCGCGTACGTCAAAAATAACAGCAGAAATCGCTTAGTCATTTGCAGCTCTCCTGGTTTTTACTATATCAGAAAATTCCCCTTGCAGTTGCTTAGTTTCTAAAACTTTTACATGAATACTTTGTAAACTCATATGGTAGATCTGAATTAAATACACTTTTTCTGCTTTTTTGAAATGGCTAAAATAAATATAATAAAAAATCAGAAATCAGGAAACTTTACAAATCACGTCACTCGGTCATTTAACCAATGGCAGCTTAGCAAGTTGGTGGTATAATATGGGCGATCACATTATTCAAAATTGGTGGGGGTAGGGAAAATTAATGGCGCTATAGGTCGTATTTTATACTTACATATTCTCAAACTCAATGTACACATTAAAAAACAGTACAAAACAGTACAAAAAAATAAAAACCAGTATGTACATTTATGCTTAAAGGGAAAAAAGCAGTACAGCGTCTTAAAAACAGTACTGTACTGTCAAAAACAGTACGAAAGGTCATCGTAATTATACTATAGTGACGCTTGTTACAACTATTACTTTCGACAAAAACTTTGGCGGAATTCGTCCATTTTATTATGATATATTTTGTAGTTCAATTCCAACAAGAGGGAATAATTTATGTGATAATTTATATAAATAGTTTTGCATAAGTTTATTTTGATTGTTATAGTAGTATATTGTGTTCACTACAACATAGAAAGCGTATCTGGACTAAATATCTAACATATATTTCTTATTAAAAATAAATCCATTAAATTTAATTGTTAAAATCTGTGATTTCTCTCACTTCGTGCAAAACAAGTCTTTATTTTTAATAATATTGTATTTTTTTAGTGGCGCCTTTGTTATCTTCCGAGAAAAACAAGGTTAAATTTAAATAATATCAGTTCTTTATAAAAATACGTACTCTGCGTGTAAACATTCTGGAATTCTTCATTTTCTTGACTCTGGATCCTAACCTAATATCAGCGATCATTGACGTTTATAAAAATTGAAATTGAATTGAATTGAATCTCTAAATGAATGTAATATTTGTCACTTCTGATTGTCAGATTGTCACCAAAAACAATCCAGTTCGTCTCTTGGTAATCCTAAATATGTACATCAAATTTCAGCTCGATTTGTTGTACCGTTTTGGCGCTATCATGTTCACAGACATACATACACAGTACACACGTACATACAACACACATTTTCACAAAAACCATGTATACTACATTGTATGAGAATCAAATTCCAGAAAACATCTGCCATACATTTATTATTAACAACAAAGGGACCTATCTCGTTGACCCTTGAAGATGCCAGTTCGTGAGAGGTCTTGAAAATATTTACCGCTTCCACAAATGAATACAATTTATAAATACTTAATTAAAACGCAAAGCGATAAGGCATCATTATTATTAATCGTATTTCCTGCTAATTCCGTACACAACTCTAACATGGGTAATCGGTCAAACAAGATCTGTCGCGTACGTCAAAAATAACAGCAGAAATCGCTTAGTCATTTGCAGCTCTCCTGGTTTTTACTATATCAGAAAATTCCCCTTGCAGTTGCTTAGTTTCTAAAACTTTTACATGAATACTTTGTAAACTCATATGGTAGATCTGAATTAAATACACTTTTTCTGCTTTTTTGAAATGGCTAAAATAAATATAATAAAAAATCAGAAATCAGGAAACTTTACAAATCACGTCACTCGGTCATTTAACCAATGGCAGCTTAGCAAGTTGGTGGTATAATATGGGCGATCACATTATTCAAAATTGGTGGGGGTAGGGAAAATTAATGGCGCTATAGGTCGTATTTTATACTTACATATTCTCAAACTCAATGTACACATTAAAAAACAGTACAAAACAGTACAAAAAAATAAAAACCAGTATGTACATTTATGCTTAAAGGGAAAAAAGCAGTACAGCGTCTTAAAAACAGTACTGTACTGTCAAAAACAGTACGAAAGGTCATCGTAATTATACTATAGTGACGCTTGTTACAACTATTACTTTCGACAAAAACTTTGGCGGAATTCGTCCATTTTATTATGATATATTTTGTAGTTCAATTCCAACAAGAGGGAATAATTTATGTGATAATTTATATAAATAGTTTTGCATAAGTTTATTTTGATTGTTATAGTAGTATATTGTGTTCACTACAACATAGAAAGCGTATCTGGACTAAATATCTAACATATATTTCTTATTAAAAATAAATCCATTAAATTTAATTGTTAAAATCTGTGATTTCTCTCACTTCGTGCAAAACAAGTCTTTATTTTTAATAATATTGTATTTTTTTAGTGGCGCCTTTGTTATCTTCCGAGAAAAACAAGGTTAAATTTAAATAATATCAGTTCTTTATAAAAATACGTACTCTGCGTGTAAACATTCTGGAATTCTTCATTTTCTTGACTCTGGATCCTAACCTAATATCAGCGATCATTGACGTTTATAAAAATTGAAATTGAATTGAATTGAATCTCTAAATGAATGTAATATTTGTCACTTCTGATTGTCAGATTGTCACCAAAAACAATCCAGTTCGTCTCTTGGTAATCCTAAATATGTACATCAAATTTCAGCTCGATTTGTTGTACCGTTTTGGCGCTATCATGTTCACAGACATACATACACAGTACACACGTACATACAACACACATTTTCACAAAAACCATGTATACTACATTGTATGAGAATCAAATTCCAGAAAACATCTGCCATACATTTATTATTAACAACAAAGGGACCTATCTCGTTGACCCTTGAAGATGCCAGTTCGTGAGAGGTCTTGAAAATATTTACCGCTTCCACAAATGAATACAATTTATAAATACTTAATTAAAACGCAAAGCGATAAGGCATCATTATTATTAATCGTATTTCCTGCTAATTCCGTACACAACTCGATAAACGCAGTAAAATTTGCAACCAGTCTTTTAAACCATATTTTAAAATGGAAGGATCTTCACGTGTATGTCACGATGTTGAGGGTCTTATGAACGAGTGAGTCTTCTGAACTGGTTGTACCAGAAAGTTGGAAATTTGTTTCCTTGTGTAATCTTTGGCCAACAACGATATCGCGATGCAATACGAACATGCATTTTTATTCTACAACGCCCCATTTCGTTATTATTAACGAACCTAACGAGCGTAACTATGAAAACCGTAAATTATTTTCATTTGGTGATTTAAATATATAAAAATGAACTAATTGGACAATTAAATATAGATGTGGAGCACTGCTGAATTAATAATATCCTAGTTGTAGGTATATTGTTAAAACTGTAGATGCTTATTAGTGATTAATTATTAATTTGGTGTGATATATTATAGATTAAATATTTTAGGTTAAGTTATTATGGCTGAATATTGAATATACATAACTGTCTCTTTGCGGCGGGCAGACTTTCTGTTTACCGATAGAATGGGACGCCGAAAATTTCTCCGATTGTTACCGGCATTGCATTTATTTTCGAGCAAATAGTTTCCGCTCTAGAAACCATCCCGTCGACGCATTTCATACTTTCCAAATGCGTGGGCATTGCTTGCATTTTTGCAAGCAACAATAATAATAATAGATATATTATCTATCATCGATACGCCTTTCCATTTGCCGATTTCGAAAACTGATGCTTTCACAATCGTTTTTTTTTCTTTTTTTACTTTTACGATTGGTTATCAAGTGTTAGATGCAAGTGAAGATATTTCAACAGTTTGGGTTAAAATGCATTAACCACAGGTGTTCTAAACATAGATACTATTACTTGTCAAAATAACTACATACATAGTTTAACTATATAGTGATCAATGTTTTTCTTGGCGCCTCTAAACGAAGGTTTCCCTTAACACCTTGAAGAAGAAAGCCATCGTCCATCTAAAATTCACTATTTTCTCGTGAAACCTAAACATAGTTAGCCGTGAAAAAGTATTCACCTTTCACTGATGAGCGGAGAGGGCAAGGTTGCGCTTTTTTCGGCCGGCCAACACGTAGTTTTCGCACGGATAATTACGCGTCGTAATGGCAAGGTTAGGTAGCGTTTTTTTTTTTGCAAACAGCCGGCGTCAAGGTCGGCATCCTTGACAAAAAAAGATGGATAGGAGAAAAACTCGAGCGACATTTCGGCAGCTGCTGGAACGTCGCCAAGTCGAACTATTGGCCCCGCATGCAGTATACCGCAGCCCACGTCATATTGACTCTTTTTACTTTATCATACGTAGTATGACAAAGTATTGTAATCGTGTCGAAAAAAAAAAAATTGAGATTTTAGCGGAAATATGTCGTTTTGGGCCCCCTGAACATTTTTGACCAAGGTACAAAAAAATGTCTGTGTATACCCGTTTTTTTGTGGTGACGATTCCGGAGAAACTACTGAAGGTATCGAGACGAAACTTCATATTTAGAAGTTTCGTGACTAAACTTAGAGCTGAAAGAAGTTTTGTCCAAAAGGGCCCAAAGGAACTCGAGGTTTACTCTTATCATTTTTCAACGATTTTGCAAATTAGCCGCCATTTCTGTAATTTCGTCAAAATAGTTAAATAATAAACTATAGTAGAGAAAATTTTGTATAATTTATGTCCATTCCATTTTTTGGAAAAAAAAATTAAATCATAGTAAGCGGATGCCCCTTGGACTTCCAAATTGCCTCCCTGAACACGGCTGTATCGTATGATAAGGTCATGTGCCTGGCCACATCAGATTTTTACTTTATCATACGTAGTATGACAAAGTATTGTAATCGTGTCGAAAAAAAAAATTGAGATTTTAGCGGAAATAGGTCTTTTTGGGCCCCCTGAACATTTTTGACCAAGGTACAAAAAAATGTCTGTGTGTGTATGTGTGTGTGTACCCGTTTTTTGTGGCGACGATTCCGGAGAAACTACTGAAGGTATCGAGACGAAACTTCATATTTAGAAGTTTCGTGACTAAACTTAGAGCTGAAAGAAGTATTGTCCAAAAGGGCCCAAAGGAACTCGAGGTTTACTCTTATCATTTTTCAACGATTTAGCAAATTAGCCGCCATTTCTGTAATTTCGTCAAAATAGTTAAATAATAAACTATAGTAGAGAAAATTTTGTATAATTTATGTCCATTCCATTTTCTGTATCGTATGATAAAGTCATGTGCCTGGCCACATTTTTTTTTTTTTAATAAAGAGGAAATCTTTCTGTTTCCTTAGAGTTTGTGGTTTTAGGTTTGTGGAATATTTGCTTTCTTAATGACTTTTTATTCCATTTTCAGTTCAATTAATCACAAATGTACAAAAACACGTATGAAAAATTAAATTGCAGTGACAAACTGGTACACACAAACTCATTAAGTTCTTGATCGATATCCTGACCTTTACAACCAACTATAATGCCGGAATAACAATAATAAACGACGAAAATCATTGACGACGATTTTCCTTAACAGGTATTTATTTTTAGAACGCATTATTATACTCACGGCGTCACAGGTGAAATCGATCCATGCGAAAATTTGGTGGGAGGATGAGGACTAGATTGTGCTTCCTATCCAACAGTATGCTCCCCATCCAACATTGGGCTCCCCGGCCAATGCCGTTCGAACTGCGTAAGGTCGGGAATTACGTCTTTAAATTCTACGTGTTTATGAGAAATTCCGACAATACCCACGTATGAAGTCGTGTTATCAGTGAAGGCATTTTTTTCCGTTTGAACAAATTAAATGGTATTTTAAGCATTGGCGCCTAGTGATATGATTCTAAGAATTTTCTTCTGACAGGTTTTCTTTGCTTTTACAATATGTTGTAAGAAAAATTATTCTTGCGTATATAGTGTAGCATGAAGAGGATTTTTTCTATTGTTTCAACGGTTAGTTATTCTTACGATTTAAGAATTTAGTATGTTTACGTTAAGTATATTTTTCTACTTTGCATTCACAATGCACACATTGTAACACTGTTTTCGGTGTTACAATTAGCAAATTGTAACACCGTTTTTAGTAACTTTTTTCTAAGATTGGTGACATTGGTATCAAATGCATGTCAAACGAAAATACACATAACCACAAAAGTAAGCACAAACTGATTTTTTAGAATCGCACAAACTGCGAAGTATGTATATTTTTATAGATATTTAAACATACGTGTTGCATCCTAGGTTTCGTACTACTAGTATATGATGGTATATAATAATTATCAATAATTACTTTTTCACAGATATTTGAATTTAAGTGACAGATGACAGTGTTACCAACGGTTGCACCCATAAATACCCTAGATTGGAATTTTACCTAATATACTTCTAAATTCTTATAAAATTAATGACGCAAAGTAGAAAAAATAGTATATTACACTCGTTTTATAAGACATATTGGCGCATTCGTTCATTTGGGAAACAACTCATGCGCCAATTTGACGTCTTATAAAACTTGTATAATAATACACTATTTTCTCTGACGTCTTACAACAACAAAAATATTTCGTTGGACGAAAAATATATATGCTTCAACAAAAAAACAGTTTCTTGACCCAAGATTTTTACTCTGGGTGATACATAGAAAGTTGTGCAATTACTTTACAGATGGCGCTAACAGTTTCTCGCGTCTTTTGCCACATATTACCGCTATATATGTTTGAAGATATTGGGTGTTCGTATATTGTTTGTTTACATCTATGCAAAAGTGTTTTATTTCATGGGTGACTTACAAGGATTATGAGGAAAACCAGGATTGTATAGGGGAATAGCCTACACAGCCTACAATATAATTGTTTACATGCATTTTCCACAATCTACATAATATATGGATTTACAACAATATATCATGAGTTTCCTTTTTAGTGGTGCGCAAAATCTTAAAATTGTGAAAAAAAAAAAACAATTAGGAGTTTTCCTCTAAAATCAACAGTTCTCCTCTAATAACAACATTCATCGAATGAGAAACACCACTAAACCCATAAAACCCACAAATTAACAGCAACACAGTTAGAAATCAACCAGATCCGTAGGAAATTTCCGCAGATCGAAAATCCTTGAGAGGGGGCGGTTGAGGCGTAGGGTGGTCGTACATTTCGGTGAAAGTGAAGGGCAAGTTCAGGGCGTATCGCGCGCGGGGCGCGGGGATCGATGAGAATCGCTTTCCCGACCCCCTTGCCCCACGCGCGCGACGGTATTCGTTTTCCTTGACGTCACCACTGCCGCAGATTCACGAAAACGCGGTCCGCAGACTGATTGACGCACGGCTAGGCCCGACCATCACCGGCGCTAATATAAATAATTTATTAGAGAGGTTTTTTTGCCAGTGCAAATCGCGATAACAATGCTGTTATAGGAATAAGTCTAAAAACTGTCCATTTTCGGTGTAGGATAGACGTCAATGCGTTAAAACGAATGATTAGATGAGGATTCAAATGATACGATTAATTAATATACACATTTTAAGTCACTGGAGGCTAAGCTGGAATCCTGTTGAAAAAATGATCGCCATTGGTCAAAAATACCAAAGTTTTAGAGGATAAAAGTTAAATTCAGAACGTTTTAGTTATAACATTGAATGTATACATTGATTGACAGGGTGCTCCAAAGATCAAGTACATATTAATTAGTTTTAAAAGATATTCCATAATTTATTTTCCTTACTTGTTTGTAGCGGATACCATATTTACCAATGGATAAATCAACTTCCATCCTTACCTGAAAGAGAAAAAAAAAACAATTAATACCAATGCAAAATAAAAATTAAGTTAACTCACAAAATCTTTGTTATAAAATTTTTCCACTACTATTACACTTAACGACACTCTACTATGACATTAAAAGTCTCAACCAATTTAACACGACCGAAATCGAAAGTGTAACGATAGCAATGTGCCAACAAAAAGTAATATCAATTACAAAAAAAATCAATGATTCACACATTTCAATCGATTCGGTAGAGCCATAAACGCACCACGGCAAACAGAGCGTGATGCAACCGCCGTTAATACGAGAAGTCGAGATCGGTTTTGTTGTGAGCAAAACTGACGCAAATTGCCTACACCCGCAGAAATTTTTACTGCCGTTTTAATACCGAAAGCGCAAATAGTTTATTTTTGGTTGCAGTACCGAAGCGATCCGTCGATGCCGACAGAACATTCTACAGCATCAGGCCATTCACAAAACTTTTCAGGCCCTAGGTTTTCAAACCAGCCGCACGTAGAGCGAAAACAATTACTAGATTCGGTAAAGATATAGTTTCAGAGCGAAATAAACAGCTGATCATCCGTATTAAGGCCAGTTTGTTGACTTGACAGCACTAAAATTGGATATTTTGTACCCTTTTCTTGCAAATTAGAATAGAAAATACAGAAGAGGCACTAACATTGCCTCTGAGCTGATATCAGTTTGGCCAAAATCGGAGAAATCCTTCCGGTTGCCACTTCCGTGTTCACACACTTACACACATACATTTTCCAGAGATCATTGCAATAGATTCCCCAAAACGCGAATTAACACTAAATCTCGAATTTTTCTTTCCATCGATTACAATACTTTCCTTGTAGGGTACTAGTCGGAAAGTAAAAATATATCTTCCAACATATTATAACACAATAATTCTCGTAGAAGCTAGAACTCGTAATAGCTAGGAAGAATTTATCTACAATTTGCTGAAATAATCATCAAAATCAACAGAACAGTTATTAGAGATTAACATTTGTCAAAATGTCCCTTATAATATAATCCTTATGGATATGGATCGACGTAATGTCTGAATCTAATAAATGCGGCATTCCATCATCATTCATCATACATCATCACCAACTACCGAATCGGCCACATAGACCATAGAGACGTAATATTCAGACGTCGGAAATTACGCAACTCGGCTCATCACGATGCATCGAATCGACTAATCTAATAACAGTTCGTAGCAATAATGTAATCACGCCTGCTGCCGCACATTCGAATCGTGCGTAATCACCAGATTTAGCTTGTTGTGGATTTATCATACAGATTGACCACCATCATCAGGGCGGGGCATGCACTTTCAAACTACTCGTTCGCCGAGCGTATACGTTCGCGAGTCGATCGTTCCGTGCGCGCGTTCGGCGAACGTACACTTTGTAAGTATGGACCCACGGACCAAACAACGACGACCGTGAAAGATCTTCCTGAGCCAGAGCTCTTTGTTAGTTGGTTAGTGGGGTCTTTCCGGTTCGACCTGGGTCCAAAAATAGGACGATTGGATAATAGAGATCGGCTCTTATCTCTCAATTTGTAGGCGGCGTAACGAAAAGGTCGCGGCTATTTTTAGATCGCCTTATCAACTATTGACTTGAGGTAAGGACATTTTTTGTTTATTCTATAGGTTTTTGACACCAATCTGTTGCTATCATAGGTAATTTTACCTACTTATTGATAGGTAAAATTGTAAAGATTACATATACAAGGTTTATGTAAAAGTTAAATGTTTTACAAGGTTTCAGTTACATCTTCTTTGAAAATTAACATGTCGAAATGTAAAGCAGATTAATGAGTAGAAAATATGATCTAGTCATTACACGTTATCACAACTGAAATTACATTATCTATACGTAAAAAATGATCTTTCTTAATTCAAGTAATTGAAGAGGGCATTACAAATATTATCAATTTTCTTTTTCAAGTTCTTTGTGCAGAATTAAAAGGCTTCTGGTAAAAACTGTTTAAATCAAAAACTTGATTGGCAATCCTCTTTTTATACCATAATATCAAAGAACATGGAGAAACATTAATAGCTCCGTTGTTGAGGAACGCAGGTCGGTCTCCTTTGATTTATCAAGCCGTCGATATCAATGGCGATCTTGCATACAAAGAGGTACGCCAATGTGTGTGTGTGTTCTATTTTTAGTCAAAGTCTAGAGTACTTCCCACACCGAGGCCACTATAAAATTACATTACATTATAGTATTATTGCATGTATAAATAACAACGAGGCATGTCCTCGTTGTTATTCCATGGGGTTTCACGCCCGCTTGCAGCTGCGGATACATTCAATGATAACAATGCGACAGTACGAATTGAAATTGCCACTCTAGGTGCGGAGGGAGGCAACAGTATCGGGTAGGCAGGCTGAAAGGCGATCCGGCCCTGTACTTTCAAACTAGTCGATCGCAGAACGCACAAAGGCACTACACGTATTATAGGCTCCAATACGTATTGGCGATCGAATACTTTCAAAGTGGAGGTCCAGCTGTTCAGGTGTTACCACCAGGATTTAGTATCATAGATCTATACGATGTTTATAAATGGAATTATATTAATAACAATAAAATTTGTTGTTTGATACTTTGTTCTTTGAGCTCGTTTTCTGATGTTTCTGCTTTTTTATCAATATGACAAAATAAAAGGATACAAATGTTAAAGATGTTACTACTTTGAATATTTCAAGCGTTGCTAGTTCCCGCTAGTTAGTAGACTACTAGAACCAGTTGAACGTTGTATCTATACATAGAACCCATAATAATTATAAACCATTCAACCAACAAACCCGTGCATTTCAATCGTTTCCATATTCCACCGCATAATAATAATAATAATAAAAAAAAAATAAACAGCACACATTCCTAATCGCTGAACGTTACAACACTTTGTGAATGCTAGAGCAGAGCCATTATTTTATATTTAATGACAATCATATTTACGTATACCGTACCACTGAATAATGTAAACGGCATGCCCATCAACATTCCACGCATATTTTCCCCCAAGTCGATAATTTCCACTGCGTGATGTGATTAACAGCAATAACGTGTCCCTTAAAAGTGCTCCATTTAGTACAGCCAGACATACCTCAGTCCTAAAACAATAAAGCTTATCGCACATTAAAATTTCTCGACCAACGTTGACCAATATTGTAATTTCTTTATTATCCTCTTCTCACTAGTATTCTAACCATCTCATATATAATGACCTTAACTAACCATTTGATTTCACAAAACACAGAATGTTCTGAAATCGGATCAGTTCGGTCTCGGTGTGCGCTAAGCTTAAGCGACATTACGTCGTTTTACCTTGTATACAGGTGCATAAGTATCGACCAATCGGAATAATCCAAGGAAATGCTATTATCGATGATTACTTTTGCCTTCTTCGCCACGTAGAAATGGGCGAGGTTTTACAACTCTTGTGGCGACAATACATCGTAAACATTCAACAAAGGTGCGGTTCAAACAACTTCCACGGCTTCCTGTAGGATCAATTTGTGCGGAAAAACGCGAACATGATGAAAACAATCGGCGAAACAACGGAATTATTGTACTCAGCTAACATGTACCTGGCACCAAAGGTATTGGTCGATATGAATCTATTAGGAAATTTGGAAGTTTGACGAGATTCTATTTTAAATTTCGCATTTAAATGTAACATCGCAATTCGTAAGGTTTTCATAGATTTCGGTACCAATTAAGTTATTCACCCTTTAGAACTCCAGACATAACTTTTCTAGAACTTTACCAAAGTAATTAATTGTTCCACAAAGCGTAACAAACTTGACGACTAGGACAACATCATGTCACTTAATAGGATAAAATGAATAGTAAAAATAATTATTTAAGAAATTTTATTAGCTAGGAAGAATATTGATGAATTGGTCTATAATTTACTGAAAGAACCATAAAAATCCGCCCACGAACACAAAAGTTATTAAATTTTTAGGTGGATCTTTTTAAATAAACTTGTGCATGGAATGTTTCGGACAGGTGCATGGTCAAAAAGGCGTGCATTAATTTTCACGCTGAACGTCTTGTCGCACGCGAGCATCTGGGCACATGTGAAAGAGGTTAACCAATCTAAAATTAGTCCTGAATGATTTTGTTTAAAAGGTAATTGGCCAATAGTTTGACCTGAAAATGTCTTATTAATCAATGTACATCGTCTACATACAAGCAAAGAGCATTAGAACTTGTGTTTTTATTGTTGGTCGTCATTGGAACATGTTTTTGTCGGTGGATGTTAGTGGAAATGTTTTTAAATGACCGCAAATTTAAAATGATTTTATTAAGCTCTTCCTGTTTGTGTATGTGGTCTATATGTACAGGGTTGGGCAACTAAATGGAATATTCTCTACAGGCCGTAAATTATTAGTTCTTTCTGTCCTGTTTTGTTGTTATTTTCTAATAACACAAAGGAACAATTTCGAACTATGCTTTAAAAGGCTCGTTACGGTTTGTAAATGAAGTCTTTAACCAAATCATTCAGTTCGCACTGGTTTATAAGGTATATTGGAGTATTGGAGATCAAAACGTCTCATTAATATTAAGGATTAAGCGTTACAGTATCTACTAGGCGCCAGATAACACGTTATCACTTATTATCATCTGATACCCGATGACAGAAAATAGCACAGTAACCTATATTTGCCATCATTTCGTCAAGTATATCGGAATGGACGTTATAAGATTGAGAGTTTGCTATGGGAGATAAGGGCCTCCAGGAAACTGTCTATTTTCGGATCGAGCGTGTGTTGCGATGCAATTAGTAGCGTAAGATACAGTCTTGACACAGTTTCCCGTGATATATGTATTGGAAACGTCAGGTAATAAACTGTAGACACCTTACAAGCTTCGAAGCAATTCAGGATATCTTTACTCTTCCTGGCGTCATAAATCCTCACGTAAGGTTGATAGGAAAATTTAGATCGATTGTTTCAAGGAAAAAAAGGTGTGTGTAATTATTTTCTCGCTTTCGAACGATCGATTTAAAGGAATTTCCTTTTATCGAGGTAATAAACGTGCCCTGTGCTTGATGGGTCGTGGTTTTCCCTTTTTTTACCGCTAGGGGCGCAGTGATCAACGTTTCAACCCATCCCCCTAATTGCACTCCTCCACGAATCGATAAAAACATTTCTAGAGCATCCATAAACAAAGTTATTACCAGTGTGCTCTAAATTTCTACGCTTCAAATTTATATTGCTCTGTTGACATAGCTGTGTTGTTATCTGGACTCAATCGCTGTACGAATTACGGTCAGCTTTTAGTAATCATCTTTTAATTATTCATTATCTTCCAGTTAAAAGAGTTATCTGAGGAATGCTGATGCGTACTTTGTATAGTACATAAGAACAAATGTGCGCGTATACGTTTACGTTAGTTCTTATCTCAATAGATAACATTACATCCTAACTTTAGAATAACTAATTTTGGACTGTTGGCCTCTGTGCAGGTCATAAACCATTATTTTGCACCAAATGATTTCCGTGACTTCCGTAATTGCAGAAATACGTTTGAATGAAATAAATGTAGTTTTAATTGAAATAAAGATCGGCCTTGAGGTAAGTAAATATTCTATTTGGAAGAGAAAGATAATAGATTTGAGTAAAAAGATTGTGTTTGAATAAAAAAGTGGTTTCATTAAAAATTATTGCTATGTCTACTGGCGGGGAGATGGCGCTGACAGTCTCTACGCACGCGTTGGCCCTTTTTGGGCTTTGCTGAGCTACAGAATGCGAGCGGTATTCTGGTTACTATTCTGGTACTCCAACAAAATCGACTTTAGATTTGATCTTCAATATCGCATTTATTAAGATTATATTTTGTTAGACTTCCATATTTACCAAATGGGGAACATTTAACACACTATAAATTGAACAAGATACGGAATAAAAGGCTTCTAACTATAGCATACATTTACAGAAGAAAAAAAACTTCGAACTTCTGCTAAAGAACGGATGCTTTTGAGTATCTAAATTGAAAACCGATAGTATGTATGCATGCATACACACCCAACAAAGTACCACTAAAAAATTAATTACTTCTCGCACATCTTGTGCTTTCTAATTACTTCTTAAGGATTCTTTCACGACCTGCTTTGGTAGAGGTAGCCTGATTATTTTGCATTCCCATCGGCAATACACTTCGAACCTAATATATTCCGGCTCGCGCGCTAAAATGTCCTTCCAGGTAACTTCTGCGGAATGCTCTCACGTTTGATAATTGCATCTTGAATGCTATTAACGCATTTTCGCATGCTAATGATTTCCAAGTACCCCGATGTACCAGTAGCGATACGCACAAAGCAAGAAAGAATTTTCAATGAACTTCAATGAATCTACTAAAGAAATGTGAACATGAAGCACCTAAACGGTACAACAGATAAGGCTGAAATTTACATGCTTTTTCATAGGAATTCAACCAAATTTTGACCAAAACTGATTCCAGATCATCCCCCAGTGACTTTAAACATGCACTATATTTATACAAGTTTCGGTAGTTTTAGGTTTTATCTGTAGAAAGTGCCACAAAGGAAAGCATGTGATCTGACATAACAGTAAACAGTTTTATTTAAATTTCTAACTGCGAGCGACCTTTAACTCGTCAATTCGTAAACAGTTTATGAGATAGGCTAATTCGCAAACCGAGACCATCACATGCTTCTTCAATTGCCTAATTCCATTTGCTAATAAATTCTCGTGCCATGACCTCGAGTCCTCGCTGTTTGTTGCATTTTTTTGATTGAGGTCAATTGTCCCTACGTTGCTAAGCTGAGTCAATTCTTTTTTAGAATTTAATTAAGCTTTCTTTAAGCTTAACATTCTGTTAGATAATTACTCAACCAAACAACTCCCATAACACAAAAAAATTAAAGTTGCACATTTGTGCACTGTATAAACGTGTTTGATGTTATAATTATAAATACAAAGTCATTCGCGGTTATACATGGAACGTTAACAACGTCTGGATGTTCTGAATTCGTCGAGTGTTGGGACACAAAGTGGATGTAAATCTGTCTTTGCCTCGGCAGTCAGTCTAAAGTGCTTTTCCATTCAGTTTCTTTTTCTTGATGTGAATCCATGTTTATTTTTGAAGCAAGGGGGACAGAAATATTCGGGAGAATAAAGAGGACTATGAAAGATGCGTTTCTTCTGGGGAAGCTTGTTCTCTCCTCTAAAGATTAATGTATCATAAAATGTACTGAAATTATGATATAGAATGATCAAATAAAAACTTCCTTGTGTAAGGTGTATAAATATATCATTATGTTATATATTTGGTTGTCCTACTTATCAGTTTCTCTCTATCATTATGGTCCAGACATAAAGTGAAATAATTTGAGAATGTGATTTTTATGGGTTCAGGTCAGAAAAATGAGCACCAACATGCTTAACGCTTTAATAAGCCGATATCATTATGACTTATAGCAACGTATGTGTTATTCCCAGAATTGCTCTTAGCGATAAATGACTAATGCAGATAATAGTAATTACCAACAATACGATACCAAATGGAAAGTTATTTGTACATGTTGCTTTAAGTATTAAATTAAGACTTCTTCTGTGTGTAGTGCATCGTTCCCAAACGGTATTTTCGTTGCGTTGGAACAAATCTTAACTGACGATTCATAATTTTTCTTCTCCTGAATATCAAGGTTTATACAGCCAAGTACGACAAAAAAATGAGCAGGTTCGAAGTAAGCCAATAATAAATTCAATCATTACGCCTTATTAATAACGCAGCTGGTCTCAATTACAATAATCCGGACATAAATCATGGATTTTTACGAGCCAAGGCACACGCATACGAACCTATCACGCCTAGTGTAGCGACCACCATAGAAACGGGCATTCTGCATAGCGATTGTGGGCAATTGAATGCATCAACCCACGTTATAGGTACGAACGACGACCACTTCCTTCGCCGATGATTTACGACACATCACGGCCATAATATTCACATGCAGTCGCTGGCTCGGAGAGATAGATAGCCTCTCAATTTGTTCAGATAATTACTCATGGTTCGCTAATTATTGCTTTAATGGTGTAAGAGTCGACCTTGATGGACGTCATTCTAAAACGTTTTGCTAACAGGAAGCAAATGGGCGAAATCCACGGCCTAGGATTTTGCGAATATAACGAGGAAGTCAGATTGTTGTTTATGAAGCTTTGAATTGTTCGGAATTCATGGTTGTGAGTCATCATGGTGAATGTATGTAAATAATATGCCGTGAGTCAGCAGAGTTACCACATTGCCAAAATCAATATGAAGGAAAATCGGGAAGTTCAACATCAAAAGTGGCGATGGTGACGTTGCACTAGTCGTTCCCTAGAAGGAAAGCAATTGAATCGATGGAAAAATAAACAGAGACTTTAGCGGAAATACGCGTTTTAAGGTCCCCTGATTTAGAATTTTCATGGGACGAACGGTGATGTTTTTGGCGACAATCTGACAACCGGAAGTAGACAATATTACATACATTTTCTTAAAGATACAACCAATGTTGGTCCAACTGACAGTGACTTCGCAAAATTGACTAATTGCAGAAGGTTTAGACGTTACAATGTGTCAACTAGGTAGTAAGAGAGTTGGGTAGTGATAACTCCATTGTCACATTGCGTTGGTTGTAATAAAATAACGCAACATTCCGAGACGTCGGCGTCCACTGAAGCCAAACAACTTACAAGCTGGCCTAACACGCTTATTTACGTTCGTATTTAAAAACTACAGTGTGGCGGCGCCGCGACGCAAAATAGAAACGTTACATACGAAATGCATACCAGAGCGGCGGGCTTTGTTGCTTAAGAGATTTTTTGTTGGGAATCTACAAGCAGGCCATTTGGGAATAAAGTTAGGAATTGGGCACATGAATAAATAAATATTAGGGCGAACTTTTCGTACTTCTCGCGGAAAACTCGGGCAGATTTCGAGTTAATTAACTAAGTTTTGTTCGGCCTCAATTTAAGAAGAACGAAATCTAAAAACAACCCAGCTCAACGGTAGCAAATTTGTAATGGGTTTCATAAAGACGAGCAAGATTAAAAGCTGCCTCTACAAATTTAATTATGTACTTAATTTCAAGAATAAAATAACTGAATAAAAATTCCCAATAAAAAGGAAACTACGTAACCACATTAATACATAATGTAAAAAAAGTTTAATGAATAGTTATGTCACCATCTGGTATAATACACAGAAGACCAATATTGATTCTTCCCGATCCCCAATATTTGGGAATACATACATCGTGAATTAATTAATAATTTACCTACTGAGGAACGGACCGAATGTATAATCTCTTATAATACTGTTAACAACACAACAGTAAGCTATTCGATAACTCAATTATTCAATATCAATACAATATTCAACATAATATTGACACTTGTTCCATCAATCCTATAATTAGAAGTCATGTGAGTATGTGTCAACAGCACAACATAAACACTGCTAAGTTCTAATGCGCAGCTGAATCAACTAATGTATCAACACACATTTTGATTTCATTGTGTCGTCAAAGATGAAATTAAAGATAAAGTTTGTTTTAGTAAAGTGGCCAATTTGAAGTACCAATTTCTTTCTTAACCAGGCACACGAGCGACTTTTTGTAGCGCGACAGTTGTGACGCCAGAAACGGCGACAACGAAGAAGTCACACGAAACAACATTTTGTCGCGACGTCGCCTAGCATAAGCATTAGTAGCGAGGTTTAAAAGCTGTTAGCGTCAGGATGCCACCGTTGCAATTCGTAATTAAATAATAGTGCGGGTGCCAGCGGTTTGCCCGTGATATTTATCAGCTGTTTTCAATTAGCAGACACCCATTACCGGTGCGAAACGCGGTCGCTTCATGTTTATTTACCCGTACAGATAATTAAATACGGTACTTTGACCGCATATCGAAAAATGTCTCGCCTATAGGTTAAGCTCTTTCAAACAATGCGGATTAGCCCGTACGGAAAACATCTGTACGGTTTTCCTACCGTGCGGATTCTATTCACGATAGCAGCATCAAAAATTCTTCAAGGCGCAAGCGCTTATGTAAAGTTATTATTTCAAGATCACACATAAAACGTCTTCTTTCTTACAAATTCTCCAGAATATTGTCCAAGATCCATCGTCAAAAACTAATAACACACTTGGAGATTCATTATGGCCTTGGGTACAGCCTTCAAAGCTTGAAGACACCACATATCTCCAAATACAAACAACCATTTTCCTTTTCGTAAAACCATAGTCTTACGATCCTTTCATCTCCTCCCATCTCCATAATTCGTCAACCTGTCTCATACCTTTTAATTCCCTTATCGTCCCATCAAAATACACGCACCCCTCCCAGCTTTTAAGTAGCGCATTAGCGCGACAGTAATTTGTTACCAAGGGAAAACCGAACACCGAAATGAAACTCACGCACCTCGTAAACCACCACACAATCGGTGAGGTTCGTATTTGGGCTTTTCTGTCTGAAACCAGGCGACCCATTTACCTACAAGACCGAACCAGACACAGGCGTCACTTTTCCCAGATAGCGATCGAAATTTCTAAGGCAGCGCCGTCAATGGGCAGAGCTTTACATTATGTGACTCGGCTCCATACCAATCTGAACCCAGCTCCACACCAACTAGAGAGCTCTTTCATTGCCCCATTACCATAACTAGCAGCGGACAGATTCGATTATCATATGGTAATATGCCGATCGAGGGAACGATCTATTCCGCGTGGCAGTCGTGTCATTCATGGGACTCATTGGCATCAATACATTTACCGCGAGGCCAAGCCTGTAATAATGTAATAGCGACCGCCGGAGCACACACCCTTCGATTTGAATAAGTACGTTCTCACACACACACATGGTCGTATGACCATCGAAATGATAACATTTCCTTAATTGACTCCTTCTATTACATGACAGTGAGATACAGATCAATGATGACGTTGGATACTGTCTAGCAAAGGCAGGATGTATAAGTCTATAAATCTAAGCGTCTGTAGGTCTAGACTGGGCTCTTTCGTTTCCTTTGATCTCCGATATGCACCGTGATATGCACATCAGTGATACCTTGTTGGTTAATGCTAGCTCATTAAAGGATAATGTTGGACTTGTTTGCGGTGTTTTTGACTTGTCTGCAAAGTCCTTGTTGGCAGTGTTTTCAATTACTAAAGACCATATTAGGAGAATGGTGCCAAAATGGGAAGATAAAGCAAGGAAAGCTTACTGGGAAGCAGCCACTGGTATGAGACAAGCAAAGGCAACCATTACCTTCTCTGCCTCTAAAGCCAAAGAGTTTCTCCAGTTACAAAAGCCTGATCTCAGACTCCTCACAGGACACGGTCCACTAGGATATTATCTCATAAAAACTGGACGTGCAAATAAAGCTTGCATTAGATTCTGCAGTGCAGCACCAATAGCAGAACAGGTGCTTCTCCTAGCAAACACAAACCTACTCCTTCCAAGCATGTATCTGCAGGTCTATCAATAGGAACATTCTTTCTTCCAGATTACATCACAATGTTCAAAGACATCTTCTGTTCTACTATTCAATTCACAAAGAACTCCTTATTAAAACTCCAGTTCCACGAGTTCCACGATAATTTTGGAACTGCGATTCTCCTAGCAGAGGCACATCTAATCTTTCCAAGCATCTATAGGTCATCAATAAGAAGATTTCCTCTAGATTGCATGTTCAAAGTCTCCTTATTGCCAAGCTTGCTTTTATTGTGTCATGTTATAGCTGACAAAAAAATGCGAAGGAAATTGCCTACGTTCCGGAAGTAGTTCTTGAAACCGGGGTATTTCCTGAAGACATTTCCACAAGCCTACAAGTTGTAGGCGAACATATGAGCTTCCTATACGTGGCCAACCCACTTCCAGTTCGTTCATTCATTAAGTTATCGCGTAAGCGTAGGCTACCCACGCACGCCAACATGGAGCAACGAAAAAATGTCGGAAACTCTGCCTCCAAACGTCATTTCTAGTGGCTCATTAATATTAATAGAATCTCCATTGGATCAACACTATCAACGTCGACGGTAAAGTTTGCATAGCACCGTTTGCTCGGCACAACTTACGTAAGTGCATCTAATTATTATTAGTGTTACTTGGACAAGCGGATACCCTGAGGGGGGCCAACAACACCGAAACCGGCAAGGTCAGAAACCTACCTGGTGTATGGTCGGCGCGCAGTTTTTTCATTCGTCTACTTTTCGTTCCTGTCCCCGCCGGCGATTGCCCTTTGAATGGCTTAATGGCGCTGTTCCGGCTCACACTGAGAGATCGACCAACGCAAATTAGATTTGAGATGGCGCAAGGTCGCCAGTTTAGTGCGCCGCGGTGTTTTGCATATTATGTAACGCTTTGTTTGACTGTGCTCTGTTGATCTTGCATATTCGCCGATTTATTTTGGCGAATCGAAGGACCTTTATGTCTAATAGGAAGTAAGTGGTGGTAATGCTTCTCTTACGTTTCCTTTTCGTGTCTAATTATACAGTTCCTGTAAATTGGTAGCTTTGTTGAAGATACAAAGCAAGATGACCAGGATTGAAGTTTGATTTTCCGTTCTTTGATCAAGTCAAGTAAACGTACAATAATATTATCTCCCATCAGAAAATCGTCAAAATGGTGTTTCTCAACTGGTCAACGTTTAGAAATTGCTTTAGGTCCGTCGACGACACCACTGACGAGGAATTTACAAAACGGTTAATAAAGGCAAACGATGCATCCGCAGACAGGACCTAAGATGTTCTCCGATTCTAAGTCCGCATTGATATTTTAAACACGGTATCGCCACCGGATGCAAGTATGTTATTTATAGGTCGCTATCATGCGTTGTACTTATCTAATGATGAATGGCATGCAGTCGTATTAGGAAAGACGTTTGTGGGAAAGGAATATGAATGTTGTGTTGTGTTAATATCCGGTGGTTTAAATCAATATGTTATTCAGAAGCTTGTTTGCTAGAGATGGTATGTTCGCAGCATGTATTGGTCTATCACCAAAAACCTTCTGTCTTCTAGATTACATCATGAGTCTCCAATGAAGTCTCTAATCTTAATACCTCATGATGTTTAAAGACATCTGTAGTAAAAGACTCCCTCTCTATAAAGATAACAGCTTATTGCGAAGATTCCTTCAATTGCGTGATAGGGATAAATGACCTTTTTGTTGTTCATTTCCGTTTTAAAACCAAGGTCTGATGACGTTTTATCGCTGATATTTTGTGGCGTTGTTGTGTTACGAAAGTGCTCTTCTTACTTTGAAACAGCTCTATGACGTAGACTATTACAGCTATTTGGCGAAACAATGCTCCAGGGCAGGCGAATATAATCAGTTCCTATTTAGCAGTTTTTGTCGTCCCGTTTTTGTTGAACTGTGAAAATCGATCTACCGCTATATGCGACCACGGAGTGAATCATTTAATTTATTCGGTAGATGTTTTTTACACAATATTGTCATGTTTTAGCACGGATTTGTAACCTAGTCGATTTTTTTAAATTCCTTGCGTCGTTATCGAACTCTCTGGAATACCTGAATAATATTTGTGCACTTTAAAAGCTTGTCCCTAATCAGTGAATTAACTGCATGTGACCCCATTATCACGTGTCATTATTTTGCTCGTAGTACTACCGAACCGCGTACTATTCAAATGGCTAATTGCATGTTGTTATCGTGCATCACGTTTATTATCGCTTTCACTAACCTTTGCAGTTGTAAACATGTAACTCTTAACTTGTGAATAATAGATACGTATGTACATAATAACCGTCTGCACCTATTATTATGCACCTTTCATCCACATTGCGTACTTCATCGACTGTTTACGTTAATACTTCTCGTTTAATAATAATTGATTAAATCAAATTGAATAGAAGCTCACTTTCGACTACCTCGTTGATACATTGATGTGGCCTCACATTTCCGCTGAAATCCCGATTTTTTTCCGGTTGATTACAATGCTTTCCTCCTATATTAGGGTAATCAGTCGGAAAGTACAAAAGGTTATTGACCACAGGAAATAGAGGTTTCAACTGATTATGTTTCCTTGAATATTCCTCATGTATTACCAACAAAACAATCGCTAATCTCCGTAACATTTGCTTCCGGAAACCGCACCAACCTTGGCGGTTGCCAAATTAAAATACGCAATGCATAAAGCATTATCAAGGTTGACTATTTGCGAATATTAATAACTGCCGCATTCGTGATTTCCTAACTTTGAGTTGTAGATTTTGTGTATTAGACGCATCTCAAGACAGTTATAACTGCGCGTCTGGTCTAATCTGTCTAAACGCTTCAGTAAATAGAAGAGGCAACGCACAGTTTACCGACGATTAAAAAATGCGCGTGATTCTGACCGGTCGCGGTCCGGGATTTATTTTTAGTACCGCGGCCAGCCCAATAGATCAGAGAGAAAACAGAGGCTCCTGCAGGTCGTGTGATGTGTTAATTGGCGGGCAGGATCGGAGATCTCGTGTTTGAGATTTCTATTTTAGGGAACATGTTTGACTATGGCGAACTGGTATAGTTAATTACCTAAGCGTCCTAAGCAATGCTCAATCCTGCCAAGGATAGGTAAGTATTGTCCGTTTGTTTGATGTTGGCGATTATGTAATCTAATTTTTTAGCTATTATCGGTGGTAATAGCCTCTCTGGAGAGTCATTCCTCCGTGGGGAGTGAAGTGAAGAGAACGAACATTTCTTGGCAGAGTCATCTAACATGAGTAATCCATCCTGCTGGCTATACACGAAGGATATATCCGTTGCGTGTACCGTGTTCGCTCGCACATGCATACAAGACATGTGCATTACCTCTCCTGCACTCCTGTATCATAGGGGGAATATTTCGTTTGGCACGCCTCGTGTAACACGAGAATAGGGTAGGCCCGAGAGGCAACCGAGAAGAAGTTTATATTTAGAGAGGTGAATGGAAGGTCAACTATGCCGGTCCAGGCGTCCGTCATTTCCGTGGTGGTCTTGTTTCGCGAGAGAGGTAGTCGGCCGTGTGAAGTCGGAACGCATTTAGAATTGTTGCCGGTTTTACGTAAGGACGACACGGCTGCAGTCAGTCGCTCCTTCTTAGTCCTGCTGAAACGGAATCCTCCTCACACGAATTTTTGTCGTCGCCGAGGTTTTGTTGGTCGCGCTGTTGGTCTCGCGAAATTATCCCGTTCTATTTGTGGAAACGACAAGGCGTTAAATGAAGACGTTCCGCCCCATTGCCGATTTATGGCGGCGAGATATTGCCCAGGGAAATAGACCTAGACGCATCGCCTCGTTGAGAATCTTCGGCTAGGTACCTCAAACTACCTCCAAAAGCCTGCTAGTGTTTAAACGAAGTGATGGCGATGCCATCGATCCGGAGAATATTGCATCCAACGACCCCATTTTACAGCTTAATCCTCTCATCTAATATTGATTTCCTTATGTACTGCATGACCTATTTCTCTGCCTAATGGTGGGCATCATTCCAACTTTAGTACCTAAAGAATATACCAAGGAACAACAGTTGAAGCCAGGAACAACACCATTTACCACTAGTCACAACTTCTTTAGGCTGATTAGCAAGTGCACTGCGGACATGGACAATGTCCATTGGACATAGAGATGCTTGGAAGTATGTGGTAGGTTGTGAAGGTATGTAGGAGGCAATCTAGAGGAAGGAAGGTTCTTATTGATAGATGCTTGGGTGGAAGAGTAGTTTCAAAGTTATTGTTGATCTCACCCTCCATATCACCCTCAAGTATGAAGCTGGGCAATACAGAGTTTGGGTGTGGGTTGAATAGCAGAAGAATAGATGTTTTTTAATTTTTTTTAAATTTTATGTTCACCTAACAAGACCCATCCCAGAAGGTCAATGAAGATAGATATTCATGACGTGTCTCACTCCATAGCATGGAACAGTCTATTCAACTGCAAAATGACTGTTTTGGGTCGTTCGAAATGTCTACCTAACCTACCCAATGACTAATCCTGCCTAATAGGAAATCACACGGATTCCGATGCATGCCAAGCCATGAAGCATGCCTCCGTATTTGGGAGCGCTGGCGAATGATTCACGCTTACCGAAGCGTGGAATACAATGGAGGCAAGTATGCATGCAGAATTTCGTCGGCGGCGGCGAGACTCCGTCCGCCATTTGTTTACCGAATTGCAAAAATGTCGATGAAAGGAAAGAAATAACTAGAAAAAAAAAACGATAGACAACGCAAAGCGAACGGGGGAACCAGGAAAGGAACTTTCTATTCCGCTCTGTCTGGCTCGGAGACGACGATGAGTCAAGCATGGGAGGAGGAAAGACCGCCGGGAACTCTTGGCCGGCTAGTCGACGGCCCAGACACCGTCACTTTCACGTGACGGGCGACCTCAAAAACGGACACTCAACGGAACACCGTTGCTTTTTTTCCCGCTGATGCACCGCAACAGGACCGCTTCTATTGGCGCCACTCTACTATTCATTACGTCTACACTGTCTCCATTGACAAAAGAGGCCTTTCGCTGAGAAAGTTTGACAGTTCTGCTAAGTTTGATCATGGTATGAAAAAGGCAACACTGTCAATCAATTGAGAAAGTATCAGGAAACACATCGCCTAAATAATTTAAAATTTGTCAAAAAAGACACAGTATAGTAAATATGTGAACAATTCGAGGAAGTATAGATATTACTAGATTTCCGGAAAAAAACCTGTTGCAAGAGGCATCTTCAGGACGTAACAGTAAGACAGCTACGACGAGAACTTCTAGATAAGTATAGATATTAATGACTGGACTGTCCAAATCATTAATGAAATATAATCGTTCATAATGTATCTCACTCCACAGCATGGGTTTAGCGTCATTTCAAATGACCATGTTAAGAAGACGTAGCAAATATATCTTTCACAAAGCTACTCACTCATAGCATGGATAAGTCCTCATTTCAAATGACCATCCAAAGAATTAGTAGCAAATATTCCAAAAGAGGAATGAAGTTAAAGATTCATGACGTCTCTCACTTCCATAGCATAGATTTGTCTTAATTTCAAATGACGGTCAGAAGAATTAGTAGCAAATATTCCAAAATATCTCTCACTCATGGATTAATTACTTCTCATTTCAAATGACAATCCACCGGATTACCAGCAGGTTAGTTCGTCTTCATTCCAGATGGTCAAATATCCTCAGACAATATCCATAGAGAACCATCCAAATGAAGAGTGACGTGACCGGTTTTCCAATCGTGATCAATGAATAAGAAGGAGAACAAGGAACTAGACACAATAACCCGGGGACCCTTGGGGCCCCTGCGTTGGCCGCCGAGGCAGCGGGAGAAAAATTCGCCATCGATCGCAAGAATGAGGCAGTCGGGCCGTACCAGACCATCGGAGCGTGTTCGAGCCCGTCTCACTATCACCGGGCGGAAGCATTGCCCGGCGAGACAACCTCAAGGATACCGAGAGAAGAGGGTCATTGCACGTCTATCTCCGTCCTCTCCCTTCGCGCCCGGTGGTCTTTCTTGCGCGATGCCCCCCCGTCGCGACCCGGAAGACCGCGAACCCATCGATATCAATGAATGACTACCGTCCGACGTCCTAGAAACCTCCAGGCGATATTTGGACTCCTCGAACGCAAATATGCTTATCTTTAGGAAGAAGATGGAAGGTAACAAACTTAATAAATGAAGTTAAGACGTTTATAACGTCTCTCACTTCCACGGCATTTGTGTACATTTCAAATGACCATCCAAAGAATTAGGTGCATCTCAACTCATTTCTAATGACCATCCTTGCTTCTAACTCAGTAGCAAGTATTCCAAACGATTTCTTAGAGCCGAGATATCATCACAACTTAATCCACTCGACTAAGCGGCGACATAGTCGCGAGAAAACCGAGATAAGCAAGTCTCGGGCAATTATCAATCAATTACAGGGTTCAATAGTATTTGCGTCCGATAATAAAGGCTCGTATTGTTCAATCTGCGCGGAGATTGAGTGATCCATTGTTCGCTGAAAAGCATTATAACCGCGGTTCTCCACAACGACAACTAGCCGATAAAACGCGTTACACCGCAAAAATGCGTGTTTACGCCTGTGCTCAGTCAGTCAGTCACCACCGATATATCACGTTATCTGCACACACTTTAGCAGTGAGGTTAGCGTATAAGCAGGAATGCAATCCGACTGGCGTATGATTTACCACCATCGTAAAGATTTCTCTTGAGGTGTTCGGCATTCTTCTCGGTACAGGAGACCTTCTCAGTACTGGAGATACTTCTGACGCTCGACGTGGCGTGCTAAACTCGACATGTTCACTGACCCTCCTAAATTGTTCCGAAACCAGCACCCCTCCAGAGGAAGTGCAGTTTTTTAGTGGGGGCCTTCCTCCACACGCCTTAATCGACAGACACACATGTAGTTAATCGTTTTTAATGATCAGGCTTCGCGAAGACCAAAGAGTTCATTGACTCCACCATTATGCAGTCCTCATATCACCACCTAACCAAGGAAATCATCTCTCGACTGCGCCAAGCACTTCCAAGTCGTGATGGTGTCAATACAGACCAATGGCATCGGAGAACGGTATCTACGAGGTATTTGGTATGCCGGTAAACAGAACAATGTCTACGAGGTGGGCAAGGTGGGAGAGGTGGTCGAAGTGATGGCCTTAATTTCGCGAAACCCAAGGCCTCTCTCCACCTATCTCTAATACGGGTCTTAGTCTGCGATGACTGGAATTTTGCAACTGCATGCGCGGGTGATTTCGAAATGCGGTGCATAATGCACTTCTGAACAAATCAATATAAACAAACAATGTTATCGGTTACAGTGAGAACTACTCGCCGATATCGCCAATCAAAATAGTGGCGCCGCAATGTTTACTATTATTCAGTGTAGTTCGTTTTGTAAAAATCGTATTCCCTACTTTTAATCGCAAGGTCACGATGTATCGATGTGTGGTCGGAATGTGTATCTATTTGTAGAAATTTATTTAAATAGATAACGAGTCCATAGTAAATGCATGTTGCTCAATAAAACTAACTTTAACTTCCAAACAAATTATTCCTTCTGCTATTTACCAGGCTGTTTTACTAGCGTGCTATTTGCTACTGGCTACTAACAGCATAGTATGACCGCCCAGCAGCGCTGTTTTACTAGTTGGCGAGTGAGTTTAGCAGCAGCCAACCCACCAGCGCTTGTTTAACTTTTACAGCAACCAGCATGAATGTTATCTCAGGAAATTATGTATTTTTGAAATGTCTTTTATAAATATTATGCGAGGTAATATTGTGCAACCCGACTAGTGTGACAGTGGCATTACCCACCCTCCTAACAATAACCTGAACACATCGCGACCACCACCACGCTGTTGCCAACGCAGACAAGTAGAAATTACCCAGACCAGATTTCTACCCATCAAATCGATTTCCCCGATAAATTCCCCATTGATTTACGGTTTCTAACAGCCATTAACACCGATCTGAGAACGTTACCTTACGTAACGAGATGATGCTTAACCGGTTAGCAATGACTCTATCAATCGACGAAGGAAAGTTGACATCTTACCCGCATTTCACTACTACTAGAATACTAGATGCTTACCTGCAACAAAAAGGAGAAAACATTGTTAGCATAGCACAGAAATACAGTTACTAATCAATTATTGCAGCAAAAGGTAAAGCAGAACATGAGGTAAACCAGAACATGAGGTGAACAGCTGACGTGGTCATGTATGAATTACTCCAGGGCAGGGGAGGTTACTGTTCTGGAAATGGGCGGCTAAATCAAGTGCAAACATGAGTAAGTCTGTCGGGTACAGCGAAGGTTGTTAGCGTGGAATTACGCAATTAAATCGTATAGGAAAATCAATAGCGTACGTAGAAATTGAAACGCAACCGAGATTTTAACGCGTTCAGTGGGTTTATGGTCAAAATCGAGGGTTGAAATTTTAATGAACCCGGACCCTGACAACACAAAACCGTTCGTTCGTATAAGGGTTGTCATTACACATTTGGTAGTAGACTTTTTTAAAATTAGCGTTGTTGTATCATAGACTTTCCAATGATTTGCATTTCCATTGAAAGTAAGCTAGAGGAGCTAGACAGTCCAAAAACTGTCTGCGCCTACAAACTAGTCAAATTCTAGTCAGAATAGAATGAAGACTTATACACAGATTACAAAGTTCTGAGGTCGATATCTGGTGACCCAGTTGATTATTTCGAAAATCCGCAAATTCTCAATGTCACATCGTCTCCACCATGTCTACGGATGATCTCACTTTCCCCGAAATGTCGTAAAACCCGGCGGGCGGCGGTAAGAATCTGGTTTACTGCCTCTAAAGTGTATCTCGACAATCTCCATAGGCAACAACCCATTTTTACTGGACTCTCTGTCAAATGTCAAATACATGACTAATCGATGTTTGGTCCTTCTTTTAGATGGAAAATCCACAATTTTGCAATGCGTCTAAGAGGAAAATGCCACGGCAAACAACGCGGAGGAATGTGTGGATGCCCACGATGCACTTTTGCCCACCATCTGTTGCATTGGCGGCGGTCGGCTCTGACCATAAAGTTGACATTGAATTGAATCGAACGTCCTGCATTAAGTGGAAGAAGGATCGAGTGCCTCGTAAACAGAGAGAGGAGGTGAGTGAACTGTGAACTATGCAAGGACGAAGATAAATAATTGAACAAAATTTCGCTGACCGCTATCGCACCAACCTGTCTCCTCTCAAGACAGATAGCCACACAAGTGGTAATTGATTTTTATTGAGTCTAGGTAATTTTTTATTCATTATCTGGTCAAGATTAGTTTGCGATTGCGGAAATCGTGTTTGCAGAATTATTATTATACTATCACAGAACGTTGCAATATTGGGAAATCGGCCTTCGGTGCTGTTTTTCTCTGCGGCGCATTGTTATAACACTTCTATATTGGTTTGAAGGTCGTTTAGTAGTGTAATGCGTCTTAAGTGTTAGAAGTGTTGTTTTTGTTGGCTTCGAACGAGGTGTCGTTTATGACTTCTGTGCAACAAAATACTTGCGAAACAAAAAAAAATACGACAATATTAATAGCATGTCACATAATTTGCGTTCTGATATGAAAGATTCTTGATATATAAATCAGTCATTTGGCTGTAAGTGAATGTATAGCGAAAGAGAAACTGGCATATTACAGAACTTGTTATGGTCGTGTTTACAATCAGAATACACGCATATTTAAAACTGAGTCATAATCATATGCTCAATGTCGTTTGCGACAACATAATTTAGTAGAAATATGCGCAAGTCATACTCTTCTGTTGTGATATCATCCTGTTCAATGCAAATCCTGGGTAAATTATATGAGTAACGTAATAATCGTGACTTACTCACAGAAAAATACACACAAAAATAATGAATGAAATAAAATATACTAAAAAAAATATTACTTATCGACAAGCCTCTCTGATAACATTACTGCTACAGGATGTGGTCTTTTCGTTGAATTTTGATATTGTCCTTTCAACAAAGTGATAATTATTCTCAATGGGAATGTATTTTATCATATCGGTGACAACGTTTACTTACATTTAGATAATATTTGATAGCAAAAAATGATTTCTGTTTAATTATTGTTGATGATAAATGATTCATGGTCATTTCAGTTGATATTCAATAATGATGATCAGACAATACGATAAATAATTAAGGTGGTTTCTAATTACTCAATTTCGTAAAGTCACATCAACTCTAAATACCAACCTAATGTCAGTGAAGTTTATAAAAATGTTCCAAGTTATTTCTTTGGTAAAATTTATTCATTCCACAACAAAAGATTATGGTAGACTCATTACATTATTTTACTTCACGATAATCTTTACTAGATCCACTCGTGGGGCGAGTGGCTCTAACGGTAGAGTGCTGCTCTCCTGCAAGGAAGTCTTGGGTTCAAATCCAGGCATCAGCTGAAGATCCTCGTCCCACCGCCTTTCGCAAGAGGCGTAAAACCGTGGGTGTCGGCAACCAGTTGAACACCTCTGGTTGTCGTTATCAAACAGTATGTAAAAATGGGTAAGCACAAAGGGCCAAGAATTGGCCTAGGTGCAGCGGAATAAACAGCACCCAAAACAACAACAACAACAACAACAATCTTTACTAAAGACTACAGACTTTTTTCCAAATGAAGAGCAACCAGAATTCCGTTCGCATTCTGTAGCCGATATAAAGACCAGAAGTTTATAAAAATGTTCCAAATTCGTCACTTCTACAAACGCTTATAGAATTTGCTTCAAGTCAAAGAAATATCGTGGCAGACAAAGCTTTAGTTGCCGCAAAGAAGTTATTTCTTTGGTAAAGTTTATTCATTCCACAACAAAAGATTATGGTAGACTCATTACATTATTTTACTCCACGATAATCTTTACTAGAGCCACTCGTGGGGCGAGTAGCTCTAGCGGTAGAGTGCTGCTCTCCTGCTAGGAAGTCTTGGGTTCAAATCCAGGCATCAGCTGAAGATCCTCGTCCCACCGCCTTTCGCAAGAGGCGTAAAACCGTGGGTGCCGGCAACCAGTTGAACACCTCTGGTTGTCGTTATCAAACAGTATGTAAAAATGGGTAAGCACAAAGGGCCAAGAATTGGCCTAGGTGCAGCGGAATAAACCGCACCCAAAACAACTACAGAAGAGCACCAGAATTCCGCTCGCATTCTGTAGCTGATATAAAGGCTAGAAATTAAAAATTGGTTCAAATATGACACTTCCGTGATGTACCATTCGTCAGATATAACTACAAAACGGTTTAGAAAGTTTATTACGGCGGAACGTAACTACTTCGGAGCAGTCACGGCATATGCCCGTGGACATTATGATTATATTTACAGGACCACCGGTATTCTTGGAGGTTTGCAGCAGTACTAAAATTTCAACGGCAAAATTTACTACTGCCACCAATAGTAAACCATTCCAGAAATACCGGTAACATTTATTTCAATACGCTTCCATCACACAAATAAAATCGTTGAGTCGTGTCTTACACGATCTTATAAAATTACGTACTATTATAATATACTTTATATTTCTAGCTCTGTCCATTGCACAAAGTGTTGTCTATAATAATTGCTTGTTGAGGTAGAAGTCTTCCTCCTGAAACCCTCTAAATTTGCAGATAAAAGGCCTATTTAGCATTATAAAGAAAATTACTTTTGAAGTCATGACTCATTTTATTACTATGGAAGCGCCATATTCATGGCAATCAATTATACTGTCTGGTGCCATTAATGGCATGATTAGGGTATTAAGTATAATGTCTATAATTCCCCGGAATTAACTCACCACACGAATTCTTGGCGCCTAACATTACAGCCGCATTCCCAGAACCAATGATTCGAATTTAAATAGAAAATAACGGTGATTTGTTTTTTCGTTTCGATGAAATCTATGCATCACAAACGCGCGACACTTAGATTGTCTAGTTAAAAATACAAAGTTATCTTGTCAACTGCGACAAGTAAGTACTCGTGAGAGAAGTGTCTCAATTAGCGACATTTTTAGATGAAGGAAAAATGCTCTCGTACTTATGGAGGATGCAAAAGGAGCGCTTAGAATTTAATTGTTCAGTCTGTGAGTCGTTAACTATTTTGATGGGTTGCTCACGCAATTAGTGTGGTGGAGTTATCAGCGCATCTGGTGTCTAAAGGGCCCACAGGAAGTATCACTTAACGCGGCTGCATGCCTAGTGAAAGAACTAACTCATCATGAGTAGCAATAACCATAGATCAAGTATTCAAAGAACGAGTAAACGCAACTTCTTGGTTTTATTTTTTAAGTTTGAATACGTGGAAGCGTCGCGTCGTTATATTTTTTTGAGATAAAAAACATTGTAAATATAGATTTGTTGTCTGGGGATTTATGGCGACTTAAATGATTTGTAAAAGGTTTCTAATTATTGCTTAGTCGGCTTATTAGTCCTATTAGTGTAAGTGTAACTAATAAATTTTTTTACACCCTCGAAAAAAGTTTGACAAAAAACAATAAATAAGTATAACATTCAAAACACCCAATTCTATCTGCAAAATCGTTTACGAGACACGTCATATTCCCATAAAAATTCTTTTCTCCGGCAATTTAAGCGGCAGCGCGCGCAAGCAACCGGCATCGAGCACGCATTCTGTTCTCCTGATACCCGGCGACACGAAAACCGCGGAAACGGTTCGCCGCGCGGTTCGCGACGTCCGCCGATACGTCAACCGATTATAACATTCCGACATTAATTAGGCGGGCGCCAGAGGCTCGCCCGCCCCCGCCCTCGCGCCGCCGCCGCGGTCTCGCTCGACCACCTCCGTTTCAACGTCGACGACGACGTCGACGGCCGACGTCGGCTCGCGGCCATTGGGAAACGTGGTCTCCGTGCCACGGAAACAGCGGGTCACACGAGGTTCATCAACTCCAACTGGACGGAATCCCGAGCCGTTTTTGCGGGTCGATTTGGTGACAATGCGACGTTTATTAAATAGAGAGGAACAGCGACGGAGTTTTTACAGTTTTGTTTGGTCCTTTGAGCAGGATAATTGGATTTAAAGAGTTCGTTACTTTATTATAAAGAATATTTTTCTGTGATAATGTATTGTTGTCTATTGATGATCCGCACGTTGACCGATTTTGGAGAACAGTTAATTAATCAGTTCATGTAAGTACGTTAGAGACGTCGATAGAATTATGTAAAGCTTATGTTCGTAAAAGATGTGATAAGTGAAATACAAAATAATCAAACAAAAAAGACCTGGTTTTGAACGTGTAAAAGAGCTTATAGCGCCCAAACTTATCATCCCTATGATTTCTAAATTAGTACACAAATTGCCACACAGTCGTTGTCAGATTATGATTATAGGTTCAGAGACCAAGAGGTAAAACCCGTTGCCTCATACTTCTGAGTACAATACAGTAATGTCAATAATTTATGTGATCGTGGTTTTGCTTACATACGTGACAAACGTCACTAAAGAATCATTCGAATTTTCCAGTACACACACAGACGATAACAATGTCGAAGTTGTAAACAAATATGATTTGTAGCGACATTATTGTCTGACTAATATATTATACTTTATCTTAAAGAGCAAAATCAATATTTTGTTGCTGTTTCAGATTTCTACTTCTGCAACAAAATAGTATGTATATAAAATGTTATCGACAAAAACATCCTAGATAATACATGTTTAGAACTGACTCGAGGATTCTAGCTCGAGAAGGATCTCTTTTACGAACCAGAACCTAGTTAAGGAATTACTAAAAGCCACATTAGGAGATTTGTACAAAATGAGAAGGTTAAGCAAAAAAAGCTTACTGGGTATGAGACAAGCAAAGGCAACCATTGCCTTTTCTGCCTTTAAAATCAAAGTTTCTCTGGCAACAATCCTGATCTCCAGCTACAAAACAATGCCTGATCTCAGACCGATCACGAGACTCCTCACAGGACACTGTCCACTGGGATATCTACTCACAAAAATTGGACGTGCAAATAATGCAAGCTGTAGATTCTGCAGCACAGCATCCGGTATATACAAACGATCTTTCAGGTCAAAGTATCTCGAAAGGTCTTTGGCCTACGACCCATATGGTATGCATGGGTACCAAGAGTGAAAGTGATAATTGCCCTGGCATCTAAGGATAAAAAAAAAACGCAACAAAATTCCATTGATAATCAGGAAATCCACAAGCTATACTATTTAATTGGCTTAACCAATTATGTAACTTTACACTCGGTATACATATATTATTTCAAGGTTAGGAACTCATTTTGGTTTCGATTGCATTACCATTCCAATTTTCTCGACTCTATTTAAGATATGGCGATCTGAACTAAGGGTTTTCATCATAACTTTTAGTTTGTATCAACAGATGTACACTTTTGCAAAGTGCGTAGTTTTTTCTAACTGAAAACAACAACATTGACGACTCTATTGAATATTAGGCGCGGCGCAGCCGAGCTGCGTGTCCGTTGAATGGGTGTTGGCATTAGTACTGGTTGTTTATATTGTACAACTTTGTGGGTGTTCTGTTGTGATCTTGCACGCGTGCCGAGATATACGCAGCCAACATTCTGCATTCACTCTGCTCAATTGATAAGATTTCATAAACAAGCAACTGTTCTACGAATCTTGTTCGATCAGGTGTTCAAGCCTTGCAAAAAATAAAGTATTGTTTACCAAGCGACCTTTGCCATCGTCTGACTGGCTTCTAGACTTTCCTAATCTAATGTATACATTGCTCAAGTTAACTTTATGGATAGATAAATAAAACCTGTACGCAGCAGCTACACGGTTTTCAAGAAATAAAAAAAACTCTTCATTGTAATGTAAACCAAGCAATCAACTGCTACAAATATGTGTGTATGTATAATTTATGGTTGCTTGTTTGTGTCCAAATCTCTTTTACGGCGATTGTTACAAGTGTTTGTTCTCCGGATGTTATCTTGAAAATAACTTTTATGGCCTTTTGTCGTTAATGGTCTTGTTTTGTTGGTCGACAGACCCCTCTCATGTTCTGTAGTATTGTTTTACCATTACTACGAAGAACTTCGACGATATTTTTAGTTAATGGTAAACATTCCTTGGCTTCTATTGTATCTATTCGATACTTCACATCTTGTATGTACATACATCTACCCCGTTGTCATATTTAAGCGCCTAAACTTTCTGCAATCCATCAATTTCGTTAAACTCTATATCCAAACCCAATGTCATCCAAAATTTTGTCTTCCACACTTAAGTGAAAATCTTCTATTGTTCTCTGTTGTCGACGACGTTTGGTTCCTGCTTACTCTGCAAAATTGCAATTATGTCTAGTAAGGGGGATATCGTATTCCCCTTACGTATTCCAGGAACGGTGGTTGACATATGGGATCAGCAACCTAAGGATTCCCCCCTCCCCATCTGATACATACAGTAGATAATATATTATAATAAAAATTAATCCCTTATATAAATCCTAGAGATTAACAATTACTCCGAATCAAATAAATATAGAACTAAGATAGTATTTTAGTAGCTTAAGATAGCTCGAGAAGTCAAGAGAGGTTATCAATTCTTGACGTTTTAATAAAACTGGCACATATACTAAAACTGGCAACGATAAGGAAGTAAAATTGAAAGTACATACTAAATGTTGCAATACTGGATTTCAGCGAAAACGATTTTGAAACATGTAGGAGTGTATGTATGTATGACTGTCAACACGATAGCGCCCAAACGGTGCAACGGATTGGGCTGAAATTTGGTGTACATATTTAGAATTACCAGGGGACGAACTGTATTGGTTTTGGTGACAATCTGAATCTGCCGGAAGTGGCAAATGTCACATACGTTTTCTTAGGGATTCATTCGATTTTGACCAAACTGACACCATCTCATCCTGCAGTGATTTTAAATATGTATACAAATCTACAGATCAATGAGATGAGTCAAAGTCAAAGAAATATCGTGGCAGACAAAGCTTTAGTTGCCGCAAAGAAGTTATTTCTTTGGTAAAATTTATTCATTCCACAACAAAAGATTATGGTAGACTCATTACATTATTTTACTCCACGATAATCTTTACTAGAGCCACTCGTGGGGCGAGTGGCTCTAGCGGTAGAGTGCTGCTCTCCTGCTAGGAAGTCTTGGGTTCAAATCCAGGCATCAGCTGAAGATCCTCGTCCCACCGCCTTTCGCAAGAGGCGTAAAACCGTGGGTGCCGGCAACCAGTTGAACACCTCTGGTTGTCGTTATCAAACAGTATGTAAAATGGGTAAGCACAAAGGGCCAAGAATTGGCCTAGGTGCAGCGGAATAAACCGCACCCAACACAACTACAACAAGGAAGTAAAACTGAAAGTACATACTAAATGTTGCAATACTGGATTTCAGCGAAAACGATTTTGAAACATGTAGGAGTGTATGTATGTATGACTGTCAACACGATAGCGCCCAAACGGTGCAACGGATTGGGCTGAAATTTGGTGTACATATTTAGAATTACCAGGGGACGAACTGTATTGGTTTTGGTGACAATCTGAATTTGCCGGAAGTGGCAAATGTCACATACGTTTTCTTAGGGATTCATTCGATTTTGACCAAACTGACACCATCTCATCCTGCAGTGATTTTAAATATGTATACAAATCTACAGATCAATGAGATGAGAGATGATAATGGAGAGAGAACTGATGGCATCATACCGCGTTAGCCCACACGTTATTGTTTGAATATTGAGCAAGAAGTAGAGAAATAAACCTCGTAGGGAAACACACGAATACATGACAATATTATTGTAGTTATTTGTATCGAGAGGTCAGTCAGTCGTATTGTTATAATCCCGATATAGTATTATTATTATCTTAAGGACATTCGTTTTTGGTGTTTCATCCTCTGAGGTTGAGTGGGGGCCGCACCAGATATTTTTACTTGCTAAATACTGTTCTCTACGAACTCTGGGACATAAATTTAATTGTGCGATCTTGATATCGTCTGCAGTGTCCTGATTTATTTATTCCGGCTGTGAACGGAGCGTGGAAGGTATGCGGCTCACGTGGGCGTGATCCTGTGCTAAACAAACGAGCCCTAAAAATAACCAATAGACCGTGCCGCGCTTGTATATTGTTTGTCGATCTAAAATCATCAAATAATGTTATCTCCCTCCTCACTTCTTCCAAAAGTATATTTTGTTTCCCCCGCAGAGTTTTCGGATGCGGTATTCTTGTGGTAGGTCGTCGTCATTTATTTACATATCGTCTGCACAATTTAAAAATAAACCGAGTGGAATCCCGTCCTTCACTTTATTTCTTCTCAAATCGCATGTCGATATTCTTCAATTTTGTGGAGGTATAGTTAGTTACTCGAACCCAACGTAATGTCAGCGGCCAGTGACCACTGAACGTTTTTACCACCTAAACCATTCATCCCATTGCGCATTGATCTTTAAATTGGTAGACATGTTACCGCTAAGGTCCGAAATACGTTAGAATGCATTTTACCTAGGTAAAGCTGTTTCTAGAATTAGTTAAAGCTGTCTTTAACTACTTAGAAAGTACTTCTAAATACGGATATTAAATAAAATGTTTTTAAACTATTCTTTTTTGTGTTTATCGATTTAGATCTGTTGATGATGTAAAGCTATTGGTTCGGTAGATATATTCGGCCCAATTTTATTGTAATGGTGGTTGGTCATGGCATTGGCTCATGCTTTCGCGGCAATCGGTTCGAACCTTGGCCGTGCACGATAAGCAGAAAAGTCAATTCGGCAGATTGATGACTAACAAATTATTGCCGGGAATTATTAATTACATTTATTGTTTATTGTAGGTACTGCGGGAAGTTTGTTGGCCAATAACTCGTGGAAATTGTTTTATCTACCGGATTTAGCAAATATAGATGATTGGATTTAAAAGTTATGACCCAATTAAATAACAGAAGTAATTAAGTTTGTTATAAGTGAATGCATATTAATATACGTACAATAAAAATATATTAGGTTTCTATTTAAATATATGTTACGGTCATAGTGATAAATAGGTTATTATTAATAATTACCGGTTATTATTAATAATAGCCAAGTGGGGAGATTAAAGTGAAGAATTTATCACATGAACCGGCTATTATTAATAATTTCCAGCATGCTGTGGTCAATGTGATATATTTCAGTTCGATATTGCATTAAGGTGATGCTACAATATAATAGAGCCTCAGATTTGGAATTCTGTTAGTACCTACATAATCGCCACACAACGAATCTATTCACTGGGTTTTCAGTGTTGGGCCTTTAGTGACGTTAGTCCTGACTAACTTATTTAGTTACTACTCATGACTAAAATAAGGAAGATTATCAAAACGAGACTAAAAAAATGCCAATCCATACTAATTGCATGCACGAGTGTGTAACTCTTTGGGTCATGCTTATTTGCGCAATTCTTAAAAACAAAGTAAGTAATTAATTAAAAACTCGGTTTGTATTATTTTAGCAGTGCAAACCTTACGTAGTGCTTTTGCATTTTGCAATTCGTGGCAAAAAAATATTTTTATTTATAACTTTATTATCTTTTTAATACAAAACTTTAAAAAATGTTTTATATTTAATTTTGAATACAAAAGTCCTTCTAGACCTTTATTTTTTGTGGTAGTACAACAATGACACCATTTATATTGTCAAAATAAAACGAAATAAAGTTTGTAACAATAGGACGTCATCTTCTTTTGTTTTTTTTTGTATTTTTTGTTGGTGATAAACACTTTTATAATAAATATATCTGTCAGATATTAGATATACTTAGGGTAGGTATAGATAATGGACATACTAATGTAGGAAAGATTGAGGCAAGTTGTTACCATGTTTAATCTTTTATTTATAAAATTATTGTCAAACACCAAAAGTAAAAATACCGTGTTAGGAACAGAACCATACAAAACTGTTTGCATCATTTGTGCGGTGCAATTTATGTAAAAACATCTATGTAAACTAGTCTAGTTCTTGCATGTACATATTTGCATTGAACATTTTTTTATTAAATGCGCAACATTTCATGATAATTAGGATTTGAGAATTTACTTAATAAATTGTAATTGTACACAAAAAACTACCCACATGCATTAAATGTAAAAATGGGTGTTACTGATAATAAAGTGGTTAACTTTTTTGAACACTCTGTATAAACTGTTCTTTTTTATGTTTTCGTCATTAAGTCGTCCTTGGGTGTATACCAAATATCATTACCAATTATATCCCAGTAGTTTCTAAAGTACAAGGGAGACAAAAAAAGCATTCTGTATTATCAATGTTTTGTATTATTCGTAATTTTGGTCATTGGGGTAGCCGTACTGATGATTTGCGTCGAGTAAATAAATTTAATGGTTACATAGTAATCAAAATAACTGAGCTAACTTCTTTGAAGACTGTATACAAAAGATCTTTTGTAAAAAGTAACATTTTTATCACTTTTACCGTGCCCGCTAGGAAATTATTAATAATAGCCGGTCCATGTGATTATTTAAGTGTTTCTAATCACATTGACCAAATGATGCGGTTATTATTAATAATAGCCGGTAATTATTAATAATAGCCGGTAATTATTAATAATAGCCGGTAATTATTAATAATAGCCGGTAATTATTAATAATAGCCGGTAATTATTAATACAAACCACATTTATCACTTTAACCGTAACATATACATATGTCAGAGTTGGCAGACAGTTTTCTGCGCTACTAAAATACATTGGATAGGCTGTTAAATTGCGTTCGCCGCACTGGCATTCGAAAGAATTTCGGTTCACTGGTTTTGTTCGGGTGCCCGAGATTAGATAAACCAGGTCCACAGGCGCCGACCTTGTCTAATATTTGTTATCTCTGGTGCCGTATGTAATATGTGACGTGCGTGCACACGTTTTTTCCTGGTACTGCGCTGTAGCCTGTGATGGAGATATCTCCAATACACCCAACTAACTAATTTCCATAATATCGTTAATCGAAATTCAAAACGTCATTAGCTGAGTTGGGAAAAAGTAGCAAACATGGAAATGAGAATTGAAATCCGGAAAACGATCTTACTATTCAGGGAGTGGTGGTAATTGGATAAAGTTGGGGGGCGGGCAAAACCTTGGGAGGTTGTCTGCGTGTATGTGTGTGGATGGTGGCGGCGGCGCCAACACGTACGTCACCGCCTTCAACAAGTGTCCGGCTAGACGACGACCAGCCGGTACCGGCAGATCTAATAGCCCCCGCCGCCTACAGATGACGCCAGCGACGTCACACCCCCGCACGCGCCACCTCTCGGCCGCCGACGCTACTACGCCCACGTAACGATTTTTTGGGTCTTCCTGGAGGAGAAAGCTTCCTCTTCGCCTTCCTACCACTTCCTCCCTCACCATACTTCTGTTTCCCTACTTCCCTCACCATACATTCTACACTCTGGAGTAGGACAGGCAATAAAGGTGCCCGAGTAAGTACACAACCAAGCCAAGGATGCAAGGATATTTTCCAAGTTTTATTAAGCCGCATATTGAGGGATTTGCTTGGAGGTAGTTTGGGGAGGAATGGTTTTGTGGTTTCTGAGGTAAACACTGAACAATTGGGTATTTTCAATCCTAAGGATTGGAAAAAAAGGAAAGAAATACGATGCATGCTTTAGCATGATAAAAATCTTCTCGCTCATGCTGTAACAATTCCAGGAAGAAGTGGGTTCGCATAGAAACAAACCAAAGGTCGAATACAATCAAACGCCAGTTTGTCATCTGCACAATGTGGCCAAGACGCGAGGGCGGTTCCAGATTGATTACCCCTCGTGTAATCCAGTGAAAGGTTCGTTAACGACATTATGGTCGCCTCCATTATTCCGCTCCTGACGACTTGCGGCGTTATGCAAGAGGCGTACGAGCGACGCCGTACTCGCGGAATTTTATTTTATACCGAGGCGTGCAGAGGTGGCGTTTGACGACGCGTGAAATTAACAAACTTGATAAAGAGCAGACGACGATGGAAAATTGCGAAATATTAACCAGCGGTCGCCGTAGTCGGATAGCGACACGGACAAGCTAGATAGCTCTCGAAGAGTTATTGAAGAAATTATATGTAATGTTTTCCAACAGCTGTTCCTCGTTTATCTGATTCTCGCCCCAAATGAGATGGATGCTGAAGTAATGAGACAATTTGGAGACTAGAAATGAGCAGTTTTGGTGTTGTTTCCGTATACAGCCAACATATATCTAAGCAAACATTAAATCAATACGATCGGATCAGCTAAAGTTTGTTCGTAAAGGCTTCGCAAAGGTTATAATTGTTTTGGTCATGCTAGATTCGGTTCTAACACGATCGAAAATCGCGACACGTGACCACCTTGGAGATTTTTTGGACGCCCGTCTCGACCACGAATTGTCAAGCCAACTAAACCGAACTAAAAATAACCAGACCGTGCAACAAATAGATCCGCAATGCCTAAAACGCCGCGTGATTGTCCGCGGTTGCGAACACGTCACGCCGGCCACAAAGTGCAACGGACCACGAATCGGTTTCGGCCGGCCGTCGGTCGCCGCAGCAGCAGACGATTCTTCGCGCAGACTTTTGCCCAAAATCGGTCGCGGGGGTACAGAACGGGGGGCCCAACCTTGACCCCTGCGGCCTTGAATTGTCGCGCCGCCGATTCGCGAAAAATCCGCTCACGCCGTCCGAAAATAGACGCGCGGCGCCTTGACGTGCGCGTGTTTTGACGATAGAATGGATGATAACGAGAGTAAATTTTTTCGCGCTGCCAAGACTAGGAATTCTCGAAAGATACGGTTTTTTTTCTGACTTTGACTTATATTTTTTGCGTTGGATCGCGTGTTTATTTTGGGCGAGGTTTTCTGGTATTTTGAAACTTGCAATGCCGACTTGGACGTTCGTTTCAAGATTCTGACATCGTCGTTTGTTAGCACCCTTGGGTTATCTAAAAAAGGACCTGATGTGTGGTTAAACGTCAGACTTTGGTGGAATTGATACGCAGAAACGAATGTCTATTCTCCAGAAATAATCATTTTGGTGGACAGTAAACTATAGTTCTGTTCGATAACTAGTTCGAAATTAGTTTTTCTGGATGACACAATCTACCTTTGCTATTTATAATGCTGTCTTACACCCTGTATAAAAATGTGTAGGTATGTTTATTTTATGGGAACCATTCATATAAATCTACTTTGGAATTATTGGTCACAGGTGTTCCACGATTCAAAAATAGAATCTATTGTAATAGCAGTTTAAAATAAGATGCTTAATAGGGACCAATTTGATGACACATTCGAATTTGTTGATTCCCAAATACTTTCATACTAGATTCAGTATAAAGGGAAAGCACTGTAATAGACAAGGAAAATGTCCTGTGTATGTCTCTGAACTAGAGGTGGGTAGTTCGTGAACGAACTAGTCCGAGAGAATGGCTCCCGGTTTAGAACAAAAGAACTAGTTCTTTATAATAAAAAGAACTAGTTCGCAAAAGACCTGCTTTGCTAAAACATATCTCTATGCATATCTCATTCAGTGAACGACTTGTAGGGACATGAAATCTAGTTCGAAAGTCCTGCTTTGGTGAAACATATCCCATTCAGTGAACGAGTTGTGGCGACATCAAAAGAACGACAAAGCACCCCGCCCGCCAGTTGTTTCTTTACCTAACGGCGGATGTCAAAAATATAATTAGAGTATAGTTTTTTTCCTATTGGATAATGGATTACACTGTTAATAGTAGTTTCGCCAGTATATGTTATACTATAATTTATAAATAATACCCCAATTCCACCTAAAATTGCAGTATGAATAAGGCTAAAATACGTGCAGCAATATCTTTTATGCCTTATTAAATAAATATTTAAAAAATATACCTAAATAAATAAGACAACGATTCTTCGATCAATATAATTATAAATAATTATTTATTTTCAAAACAAAATAACGATTCTTCAAGAAAAGACGAAGTGGGAAGGCAGACATCGATTCTGTCCAAACTAGATCCTAGTTTCGTTTGGAACGAGATATACACGTGCTAGAACACACGAAGACACGTTTAACGAAGTAGTATGTTTCAGGATCAAAGTAGTTCTTCAGAACTAGTTCTTTGAACTAGTTCCTTTTTGTGAACTAATCCGGAAGAACTAGTTCATTAAAAAGAACTAATAAGCCCATCTCTACTCTGAACACGATAGCATCCTAACAGTCCTCATCCTCCAGTGACACCCAACTAACTTTATCAAAAGTAAAACGGAAATCCGTATGTCCTATATAGACTTCGTGTTTTTTTTTTTCCTAAGAAATATGACACCGCCTATCAATGGCTGGGAGCGACTGTAGCTCCCAGCCATTGATTAGCCTCGCATATATTTTCGCCTGGCATGCAAATTAGTCCCGAGAACTCTATAATTATCTATTGAAAACGACCTGCAAGGACGATGGCTATATTCCGATCTTTCGTGAATTTTTTTTTGACGCACCGCCTACAAACATTCTTCCTTCATACCATTGTGTAAAAAAAAACGAGCATTCCTACAGCTTTTCAATAATTAGCTTAATGTTGTTATCGATAGTATTTCGCGTAATAATAGACAGTCATTGCTTGGTAAAGGTCTGCGTAGTATTTGTCGATTTGCTCGATGACGACCGCGTGTTCTGCGTATGTCTGTGTGTATAAGCAAGTATGTGTGCTGTTATCGGTTATAAATAAGTGGCGGCGCCTCGTACGTTTATTTTGAAAAACAACGAACCTGCCAAAGCTCTGATGTAACTGTGCTCCCGTCGTCTACGTTGTTTACGACCGTAGTCTCTCCGATGTTTTGGTGGACACTATTTTGGACATGTCTTTGTGCATTCTAAACCACCTGCATGTGCATTTGATATTCAATGCGTAAAGAGATTAAACAATATTATCTTCTGGGGATTCAACATTAAAAAAGTGACCACAAAAACGTTTTTGGTGTACATTATAAAAATCAAAAGGTCTAAAATAGAGCATCAGAAGAAAGTCCAAAGTCTCATCTCATCCATTACAGCTTATATTTAAACGGCGAAACAGGCAACGGCAGGCGAACTCGCACATCTCCGGTAATTATTGCACTTGTGCTCCATAAATACAAGGCATGGGGCAGAGCATGTACAGCGTACACGGTAGTGGTCGAGCTGGTCTCCAGGACACACTATCCTCTTTTTGTTCGTCGGCCAAAGACTATCGCAGAGCCACAGCGGCAATCCGGCCATTTCGCAGAGCTAGCCGCTGCGCTGCATTCCCCAGTCGGCTAGTAATAGACGGCCGCAGTCCAGAAGTCATTAATTCACACGCACCGCTTAAATTTAACCGCCCCCCGGTTTCAGAGCGTCGGCAGGCATCATTTGTCCACGTCAAAACGTTACGAGAGTACGGTGCATGAAAAATTTGACAACGCTATGACACAACAATAACTTCCACTGGATATTTGCGTGGTCTAATTTTGAAACATCCTATGGAAGGAGCTCTCTGAGGAACACTTAATTCTATATGTTACTATCAGGTTCTCTTTTAGAAGTGTATTTATGTTCTCCAAGATTGAGTATGGCTGAAAATTCTAGGAAGCAGCAGTGGAGAAAGCTGGTTCGATTGTTTCAACGTGCAGCTTAAGAAGAAACACGCAGCATACTTAATGACCCAGAAGATTATACAAAGTCGTACACGAATAAAAACCAAGCTTCAACAAAGTAAGATCGGAAACTTTAATTGCATTATTCTAAAGATATTATAAGAATGGTTGCGGTTGATTGAATTTGTCGATTAAATTCTCGGTACTACAATGTTTTTATTTTTATTGCATAGCAACTGACCAATTATCTAACTATCGTCCACAAGATAAAAATCAGTTAATTTGGGAGTACATAAGTACTATTAAAATTTAAAAGAAATCCTTGGACGCTAATCTATGCATATTAACCAAAACGTTATCTTAAACACAAAACATAAATCACATTTTGTCGACGGATACAAACGCTCACAGTGTCCGATTTCGTGGCCCCAGCCTTAAAATGTTTATAATCGATTTCTGGAAGGACCACAAATAAAAATATTTCTTCAAAGAAAATATAGTTCACTGAAAAATACATAACAACTTTTCCGTTGAAAATCAATCTTGTTTGCAAAACAATTAATATATCAAAGTATCGGTTGACTGTTTATTACTCACTACTGGCCAACCAGGAGAGTTTGCGAGCAAAACTGACCGGGATATCGGTTTGCACTGGTGTTATATCACTATTCGTATGAATGTTTAGTCAGCCAAAGCAGATATCTCGAAGTAAAAACATTAACAATGGAAAATCCTATACGTCTGCATCGGAAGCGTCACGTCCACGGATGAAATGTTGCCCAACAATACGCTATTAATTGTAAATGAGGCAATTTATATAACATACGTACGGCAGGTAAGTTTAATAAAAACAATAGCGCGGTAAAAGTAGAACGTTTGCAAAACTAAACGATTCTTAAGTAATTACTTTAGTATTATGTACGGTGAGGCATTTTATGTAATTACTTTGTCTAGACTAGAGCAGAAGTTCCCAAAATTTTCAGCACATAAAACGGTACAACAGCTCAAAGTGAATGTTGGTAGAGTAGTTTCAAACTAAGAAGAGCACAGTTGTATATGCAACCAATCATACCCAGTGTATGGTTTATAACTTGCCTGTGTATATTTGGTTGCATATACAACTGTGCTCTTCTTAGTTTGAAACATCTATATACATATAAGAATTACCAGGGGACGAACTGGTTTGTTCTTGGCAGCAATCTGACAACCGGAAGTGGCAAATGTTATATGCGTTTTCTTCATTCGATTTGGGCCAAATTGATACCAGATCATCCCGCAGTGATTTTAAATATTAAATCCACATGTATAATTATTTATAAATCACTGGAATGTTATATGCGTTTTCTTTCTAATTTACAGATCAGTGATATGAACGGTTTGGGCGCTATAAGCGTTTTTAGAAGCTGTTTGTGACACAATCCACAGTCTTCGTCGCTGTGGTTGCAAATTGACAGATTTTGGTAAACGTCAGTGGCTAGTGACATGATATGACATTGTGTTATTTTATGATCTATGACTGACGTTAGGTTGGGGCCCATAGAGGCTGTAGTTTCACGAAATTGAATAATAGTAGAAGCGTTGTGTAAACAATTTAGTCGGAAAGTTGGGTGGTGGTCACCCATTATTTTTAAGGTTATGTTGGGTATACCCTTTAGGAATTGACATTTAAACGTCAAAAAATTTAAGTAACAAAACCAACAAATATGTCAAATTTCAGAGTAGCCAACCTACAATATGGCACAATCGATAAAAACGAACGTACATTATCTAGTGTCATCACTGACAGCAAAACGTCAAACTGACAGTATAGGTTATGTGTTGAAAAAAAATGTATATTTGCATAAAAGAACATGCACTAAAACCGTTTTCTTTTGTGGCAATACAAAAATATCGATAATGTTGCTAGAAAATTAAGAGTAGTTCTAGTAACCAGAACAGGGGGTTCAGGAAACCATTCGGTTTTGTGTGAGGTTCGAATACCTGAGAAGATAATACGAAAAGGTGTTAGAGACCCTTCGAGAAAAGCCGATGGCTGTGGTAATTGGGCCGTTGGTGAAGAGGCAACACTGGGTAACAAGGTCATTGAATCTGCATGGAATTCGCATGCTGAGGCGAGCAGGATCGAACATGCTGTCGCGGAGGAAATCGTGAGATTTCGCGATCTATCTGCCAATTAAAAATAACCGACAAAAAAAAGGTGACTGAAATGATGAGAGCCGAAAGCGAAAAGTTGGTAAACCGGTCTAAACCCGATCTCTACTCTGTATAGAGAAGGTCGTAGTTCTTTCGTCTAAAAATAGATTGTTGGTTTTGTGTTATGAATGATGATAGATTTCGAATAAATTACGGAGTTTTTTTTTCTTCTTCGGTGAGATTTGTAATGTTGTGTGGTGCAGTTCTGGGTGATCGATTCTCGGTGACGTAATGGATTGGAAACGCATGCGGGGTGTTGAGGGTGAATAGCAAAATGGTCGCCGGTATGTTAGGTTAGGTTGCGATTTGTTTTTTTTTTTCTTTTTTGTTTGTTTCTAACTGGTTTGTGTTATTGTTTCAAATTATGGTTTGATTCTTACCTCTTCCCTACGCTTCAACCAGCGACCGCAAGGGCTTTCCTCCAGGATTTCGCTTTCATCCTCCGAGTCCTCGCCACTTTCCCTCGGAGACTTTTGGTGCTCCTGTTCGTTCATCTGGCTACCAGACATCACAGATATTTATTGTATTTTTTTTGCTGCGAGTAACACCCGGCTAAGTATCCGTAGTGAGGGTAAGGGGTGTCGTTTTACACGTCGCACAACAATAATACCGCACTTCGTCAACGTATTCCATCAGATGATAAAAATCTCAACTCATCAGAAACATACGAAAACGAAAACATTCACCAGGTGATGTTTTGATTTTTGGCGATGGTTCGGGAGAGCAGAACACGGACAAAGTAATAAAAAAAGCACATGCACCGGGTAGAAAACAACTTTTAGTCGCGGTGTTGGGTTAAAATGTTGTTATCCTGTTTGAAATGCACCATCACAAAACTCACAGAACGGCGGTTGTAATCGTCACAAGTAGTTCGGCGTTACTTTGCGAATGCCAGTAATCAGCAACAACACAACACACCTTTCAATGTCCGTTTTGAAGTCGCGGTAACAGACCATCAGCGTTCACAGTGCGGGCATAAACTCTATCCACATATCCGAACCGTAGACTTGCGCGCAGTGTCCACGGACCGTACTGAGTTGCGGAGCATGCGCCGTCCACTTTATACAGGGCCGTCCTCACTCGCACGGCTTGCGCACACGCCCGGGCTATTCTTGTTTCACCGATTAGAATTCAACTTCCATGGCTTTTTCTCTCCTTGCTATGTCTCGTTGTTATGCTCAGATTCTATTTTGCGGACGTAGTGTCACTTAAAATTTTCCTAACCATGTTCTCGTTTCCCGTCTCCGAACGAAACAAACGAACAAACTGGTTTCCTCCGCCGCACTTTGCCACCAAAATTCCATTTGCTAATCCGTCAAAATCGCGACCGATCGAGATTCTTCATATGAGATCCGGTGTTACCGCAACATTTTTATTGTTGCAATTTGAAAACAACAAATTGTACAGAAATAACACAGTTCGGTGGGCCATCTTACGACCAACATCAACACTACATGACGCTGGTATTCTAACATATTGCGCTTCTTGATTTGATTTCAGTTCAGCATTTTGTCTTGTACTTGTACTGTCCATGTTCTGTTTGGTTAATTGTTATATTTTAGACAATGGCGTATATTAAATTAAACATAAATTCCATTGGGCGATTTAAGCGCCACCTTTCGGTGATAACTTAACTTAGTATCATGGGTGCATCGGGAGGAATGATGGAACAAAATATAAGGTTACAGCACCATCTGATGGTTTAAGTGAGAACTGCAACTATCACAAATATCATTAGTGTGCCGCCATCTATACGCGTTCTGTACAATCATGCTTTAATTTCAAATAAACGTTCTTATAGATTTGTCCAAAAACTTGATTGAAACCAGGTAAAGCAACATTATAACAGCATTATAAAGAGAGTTTTGAACAGATATGTTAATTTTTGTAGATTTAACTTTACGATATTGGTCGCTGTTAAAAGAATGTCACTAAATTGCTCGTTACTGTCTATTAGAGTTGTTTTAAACTAAGGAGAGCACAGTGATATATGCAACCAATTATACCCAGTGTACCATTTATATTGACACGCGTATATTCGGTTGCATACACAACTGTGCTCTCCTTGGTTTGAAACATCTATACTGGTCACTATAGCTTTTTCCATACCCCTTTGATTAAATTTGTCGATTGGAGGGTTCCAATCTAAACTCTTCAATAAAGCGGTGGTGTCTTTTGTTATTGCTTCAAGTTTTCTTGTTTGAAGAGGTAAGTAATTTATCGGAATGCGTTCTATATGTATTTTTGAGAGGATTTCCGATGCCCATCGCTGTTTTTCTTCTATTCTAATAGAAGAAAATTGATATTTAATCAAAATTATATTTAGATAATTTGTTTTTATTGTAGATGTAAATTAATAATTTATTGGCCTCAATAAGCGAAAGAGTCCCACTCTGGTGGTAGAAATTTGAATTAAAACAGTCAAGATAAATAACGCCATCTTCATACGCTTGTTCAGGCGAATTATATATAAAAATAATATTATAATGGATTGAAAAATCTTGACAATTTGTCATCATCAACAACTAACTATTAGAGTAGTTTTAAACTAAGTAGAACACAGTGATATATGCAACCAATTATACCCAGTGTACGGTTTATATTGACACGCGTATATTCGGTTGCATACAAAACTGTGCTCTCCTTGGTTTGAAACATCTATACTGGTCACTATAGCTTTTTCCATACCCCTTTGATTAAATTTGTCGATTGGAGGGTTCCAATCTAAACTCTTCAATAAAGCGGTGGTGTCTTTTGTTATTGCTTCAAGTTTTCTTGTTTGAAGAGGTAAGTAATTTATCGGAATGCGTTCTATATGTATTTTTTAGAGGATTTCCGGTGCCCATCGCTGTTTTTCTTCTATTCTAATAGAAGAAAATTGATATTTAATCAAAATTATATTTAGATAATTTTGTTTTATTGTAGATGTAAATTAATAATTTATTGGCCTCAATAAGCGAAAGAGTCCCACTCTGGTGGTAGAAATTTGAATTAAAACAGTCAAGATAAATAACGCCATCTTCATACGCTTGTTCAGGCGAATTATATATAAAAATAATATTATAATGGATTGAAAAATCTTGACAATTTGTCATCATCAACAACTAACTATTAGAGTAGTTTTAAACTAAGTAGAGCACAGTGACATATGCAACCAATTATACCCGTATATTTGGTTGCATACACAACTGTGCTCTCCTTGGTTTGAAACATCTATACTGCACCTGACAAAAAAAAACTGAAAAAATTTCACTTACTCTTTTTCATTCCCTTTCAATATCCAATCAATAACTGCATATAGAATCCCAGCCTCAGATGTATCAACCGGTAAGTCAGTAGACAGAAGATTCACCATTTGTGAAGGAGTTAATTTTTCTCAAACATCTACCTTAACAAATTCCGTGAATATATGACATATATAAGTATATCTCCTTGGTTTGAAACATCTATACTTGTATTATCTAAACTTTAGATAGATTCTAAAGTAATATACAGTAACAAGCATCTAAAGATGAAAGAAAACAACCGTCATAACAAAATCTTCTTATACTACTTGAAATAAACCAACCATCATATATTAGAAAAATATATTAATTTACACTCTGAATATTCAAAATACTCAAGGAAATATATATACACACAAAACAAAACTAAAACATCATTCATTTTGCTTAAATCAAAACATAAATATTAAAGCAACAATTATTAGACTACCCTCAAGCTTCCGTTAAAAGTTCGAATTGAGCGGATCGAGAAGCCCAGCTTTAATTTGAGCGTTATCAGGGTCTTTAAACTTTTTGGGAATGTACATTTCCACACAACTATGTTCCCAACACTTCTGCACATCTTTCTCACCCGTCGACCAAATCCCTCTAACAATATCATAACTCTCAACAGCGGTAGTTTCCTTAAAATACAACGAATCCGCAGGAAACCCCCCAATAATATGAATCTTATCCCCGTCTGCCACAACAGCCTCATGAATTCTAGCGGTTGGTAGACTTGTAACAAACTCCCAAGTATCCGTAAGACAATCATAAACATCTATACTTAACACACAAAGTCTTTTCAAGGGAGTTTGCGGGTTACAATACCATCCACCGCAAACATACAATTTATTTTCGTGGGCTATCATCGCGTGGTCGGCTCTAGGCCTCAGCATCGGCAAACATGTCGTCCAAACGCCTTTCGTGACGTTATAGAAGAACATGGCGTCCGAAGCCCCGTCACGGTTGATACCACCGCTGACGTAGATGAGATTTGTTCCGTTGATTTTGATTGTGGCCGACGCGTGTTGGGCTAATCCTGTTGTCGGTAAATCGGTGATCCATTCCCAATCGCGGGTCTCTGGGTTGTAGACCTCGCAGGTGTTTGTACCGTCCGTGTCGTTTGCGTAGGTAGCGCCACCTATCGCGTACAGTTTACCTTCGCAAGCTTGTAGTGTAAATCTGAAATTGCCGTCTTAAGTATGTTATTTATATCAATGTCATCTGCATATTGAAAAAAGGTTAATGAGTCAAAATCAATAAAAAAATATGTTTCAAACTAAAAAGAGCACAGTTGTGTATGCAACCAAATATACGCGGGTCAATTATAAACCATACACTGGGTATAATTGGTTGCATATGTCACAGTGCTCTTCTCAGTTCAAAACTACTCTACAAGATTAAGAATAACAAGAATTGGAGAACAAAATTTAACAAATTGAACTTTATAATTGCTTTTCTCCAAAAATAAAAATTAAATTCATATAAAATTAAACAATAAATCAATGGTGCTACTTTTTCTAAAAACAAATATATTTCCTGTATTAAAAACATAAAATAAACTAACTAACCTGCAACGATCACCGAGCATCGCCGGTATTTTCCGCCACACATCCAACCGTGGGTCGTAACGTAATCCATAAGAGTGGACAACCTCTTGTAAAATCTGATTGAAACATCCTCCGACGATGTACAGGACATTATCCAGGACGGCGATTCCGTGGTTGCACTCCTCGTGATGCGGTATATTTGTCAGTTGATACCACTTCTTCTGCCCGCTTGGCGAGTACCAGATTTTGCTGGAGACCCCAATTTCTTGTTGGAAACCCCCTATGGTCACTATAGCTTTTTCCATACCCCTTTGATTAAATTTGTCGATTGGAGGGTTCCAATCTAAACTCTTCAATAGAGTGGTGGTGTCTTTTGTTATAGCCTCAAGTTTTCTTGTTTGAAGAGGTAAGTAATTTATCGGAATGCGTTCTATGTGTATTTTTGAGAGGATTTCCGGTGCCCATCGCTGTTTTTCTTCTATTCTAATAGAAGAAAATTGATATTTAATCAAAATTATATTTAGATAATTTTTTTTTTATTGTAGATGTAAATTAATAATTTATTCGCCTCAATAAGCGAAAGAGTCCCACTCGGGTGGTAGAAATTTGAATTAAAACAGTCAAGATAAATAACGCCATCTTCATACGCTTGTTCAGGCGAATTATATATAAAAATAATATTATAACGGATTGAAAAATCTTGACAATTTGTCATCATCAACAACTAACTATTAGAGTAGTTTTAAACTAAGTAGAGCACAGTGACATATGCAACCAATTATACCCGTATATTTGGTTGCATACACAACTGTGCTCTCCTTGGTTTGAAACATCTATACTGCACCTGACAAAAAAAAAACTGAAAAAATTTCACTTACTCTTTTTCATTCCCTTTCAATATCCAATCAATAACTGCATACAGAATCCCAGCCTCAGATGTATCAACCGGTAAGTCAGTAGACAGAAGATTCACCATTTGTGAAGGAGTTAATTTTTCCCAAACATCTAACTTAACAAATTCCGTGAATATATGACATATATAAGTATAAACCATATTCTGCATTTTGACCAAACTATATTCCTCAGCAACTTTCAAAATACTCAAACAATTATATCTGGTGAGATGCAATGTAAGAAAGAGTGAACAAGAATTGATAACCGGCTCAATTTGCAAATACATTGCAGCAGACAAGATTTCTTGTATGTTATCGTGATGTAAATGTATTTTTGAGGTGTACATAAAATCTACAAGTAATTCGAACATTTTTGAGGTAACCCCGTAAAGGTTTATGTGGGTTTTTTGAGATTCAATCATGGTTTCTGAGAACATTGCTTTGAAATAATCACTGGATGCTGCAAGGATAAGTTTGTGTAGTTTGAAATCTTTTCCTTCGACTGTTATTGTTACATCTGTAAGTTTGTCGTTATCTAGGAACATCTTCAAGTTGTTTAGGAGGAATTTCGGTTGATCCGATACTTTGACAAGTGTTTCTGTTTCATGTGGTTGATCTTCTTGAGTGTTTCGACAGTTGTACATCGATTGAATATGTTCACCACAGTCATAATCTACTTCCATCTTTCCTAAAATAAAAATTAAATACACATAGAACTTCTGCCTCTATTTAAGAAAATAAATACCTGATTATAATGATTATACATAGTATTATAAAATACCAACAACAAAGAAATACAAGGTGATATTTTTTTTACAGTTACGGTTGATTTCAAAGCCAGCTATAAGAAGATGTGAAAGTATCTAGTTAAATAACACTACCTACATTACAAGATCAAATTAGAAGGTTGTCTGTTGGTATTGTTTTCAAACAATTAAATAATAATGTGATTATAAAATTGTTTATAAACCACTCAATAAACTAGTTTCAACTAACAAAAATATCAAAACAGTCATGCAATACAACTATTAAAACTAATAAAAATAATTCTCACTCACGTGTTCTACAATAAATAAACCATAAACATAAACTATCACAGATTACAGGTCACCGACCAAACGACAGGGCAGGATTATTAGTGATTTTGTGGAGGTATAATGAATTAAATTGTGGTTAACATTTTGTGCATTGGCTAGAATCAGGTGTAACAATTTATGTAAAGTTTGTAGGCGGCAAGACAGGACTGACATCAAGGCAAAACGAGCTGACTGCCTTTCTCTTTTGAAACAATACTAGAACAAGTGCAAAACAGGTTCTCAAACGCAACCAGCACTACAAACACTTTGAAATTGTTCACATTCCAATTTTTATATTATTAAGTAATACTATTAATAGAGAACTATTAATAGAGAATTATTTTATAAAAATAAAATGTTTTGGATAAAAGGAAAACCTGAACAATTTTAAAACAAGCTTCCTAGGCCAGGCGGTATGCAACCAATTATACAGATCGCCATTAATGGTTGTCTGTTCCCAAAGCTTGTGTACTAGTTTTCTGATCCAGCATTTTAAATGTGAATATTCTTGGGGAATATAATGCACAATGTAATGTGAACCTAATAATGGAGTTCATAACACATTCAGACACAAAAAACCAGTGACCAAAGTTGCCATTAGCGTGAAAAATAGCATTGTGGATCATAAACATCGATCATTAAAGTCTGTTAAGCTAGTTATTGGAGCAACGGCTAGAAATGGACAGTATATTGTCCAACAAGACAATTCAGAGATGTTTTTCAGACATGTCCACAGATGTGGTAGAATAAATGTTATCTGTTGGATAATTGATGTTAGTTAATGTTCTCAATGATTTTGTGAGAAATCTTCACTTGGAGGGCATCAAAGAAGAATTTCTATTTTGCAGAGCAAAACTGCTAAAGCTGTGGTTAAGACGTAATGAAGATGATTGAGTCCATTCTTCTGCAGAGTAAGACAACAACCAGAAATATATAATGTTTGTGATGATAATTTCAACTGTTCCAGGTATGGAGAACATTTTCGTTTAATTTACAGTTTTATGCAACCCATTATGCAGACTAGCAAAAAGAGTTGCCTGTCCTTCAAATGCAAGAATTTCTGAAAAACCGAAGTTATAAATTTTATATCATTTATGATCAATACTTCTTGTTTATGAAATAATCACTGTAAATATATCTATTTATCCTATCCTTTTATTCCAATAAAATCCAGTATCCACAAAGTGCCACAAAGTGTCTATTTTTAAACCGAAGATGAGGCCTAAGAAAAATAAACATACAGAGTGCTAGTAGTTTTTTTAGGTCTACTTAAGCAGCCGTTGATTGGTAATTAATAAAACTTTGCCTGAACGTTTTTTTTTCTTTCGAAATATGTCAACTTATCATGTCACAGTTACTTTTTGTTATCGGTATCATTGCAGATAATTTCTTAAGCAAAACTGCTATCAGTATCCGTTTCCTGCATTCTTAAGGATTACTTTTATTGACACAAAACGAAATATAACAAATAGAAACGTCGTTGAGAATAATTCTCAATATAATGTCGAAGTAAACTGGGGCCAATCCCACCTTTTCTTCGGTGTTAGTTGCGCGTTGGTTGGGTGACTAGGGTCCGCTAGGCGCGCTCGACTCAAATGTTTTAGTAGTTTATTGCAACGCGCGGTGTTCCACAGGTGCGAGTGTTTGTGCCGTTGTTGTTGTTTTCTTTCATAAATATTCGTAAATCGAATTAATTCGTCTGTCCTATGATGACGGAAACAGTGGTTACTGTGGAGGGAGCTCCAAATAACAACGCCGCAAAACCAAATGACGCCAGGGGACTATCATGGCTCAAATTCAATGTGGAATACTTTTATAAAACGCTGCCGGGAATTTTAAAAATTATTCAATTGGTGAGTTTTTTTTTTGATTTTAAAGAAATGTCGTTTTGTTATTTTTTTTTGTATGGGACATTAATTGATCAGAAGTGAATACATAATTATTAGCGGCGTGTGATGTCTTCCAGATGTTGTAGTTTATTGGGTTTTGTGAAACAGGACACCTGAGATGGTTGTGAATAAATTAGTGCAGATTACTGAAATATTAATGTCATTTAGGGGTGGTCTATTCAACTACACGTAAAGTCCTGTATGGTCAGATTAGATATCATTTTTTTGTGTCACAACTCATTGGAGTAATAGATCCCCAGTGTGTTAATGCCAAAAAAAAATGGAGCAACAAAATCAACATATCTGACACATAGCTAATCAGGAGCTTATAGGCCACTGAATAAACTAGCCTTTAAAATAAAATTTCACTGGACTTTTTGCATCTAATTCTTATAAATAACAAAATGGTTACACAGATAAACACGCTGTGGAGGGGGAAGATGGATTTAATATGTTGTTTAAACCTAATGTGTTGTTTAAATTATTCAATGAAGTAATATTAATAAATCTAATTCTTTTATTATAGTCAACATCCGGTCATTGATTTTGTTTTGCGGTTAAACTAAATTGCAAATTGTCTCCATTGGTATAACTAATTATAAATAATGTAATTGATAACTGTTAATTATGTTTATGGGTTAGAGTAAACAAAATTACTCTTTAAAAACTTGAAGAATGAAAAACTCTAAACCACAAAAAATAATAACTAAACAATCTTCAAGAACACACAACTTATTTTGACCTACTTATTGACATTCAGTTGATTTTAAAAACTTTTTTTTATCCACATTTTTTTATGCTTTTACTAATGGTTAAAGTAACCCATAAAGTTTAGCTAATCCATAATTTTGTATAATATAGACCAAAACAAAGAACTAACGTTACAAAAATCTAATGGCTTTACAGATAGCAATTCTCATATGGTAAAAAAGTTCCTACACAGAGGAAAAAATGCATTCGATACAACAAGAGTATCTTTGAGGTTCAAGTGAAATACAAAATTCTCAAAGTAAGAATATGATGTTCCTTAAAACAAGAAAACGTCTGTTTTCAGCAATAGAGTAGTTTCAAACTAAGAAGAACACAGTTGTATATGCAACCAATCATACCCAGTGTATGGATTATAAATTGCCTGTGTATATTTGGTTGCATATACAACTGTGCTCTTCTTAGTTTGAAACATCTATACGTACGTATACTTTTGGGTCAAGAAAGTGATTGTTCGTTGAAGCATGTATATTTTTCACCCAACAAAATATTGTTATTGTAAAACGAACGTCTTACTTTTTTATATGTAGAAGAATAACATTTTCTTCGTCAGAGCAAAATATACTCAACATAAACATACTAAACTCTTAAACTGGAAGAATAACTAGCCGTTGAAATAACTAAATATATTGCAAAATTCTTATTACAATAAAATATTATTTGCATAGAAAAAAATCCTCTTCATGCTACACTATATACCCAAGAATAATTTTTCTTGATATCCAAGAATAGAGTTCTCTCTGTTTACCACAAAAGCCTGCAAGCAAAAAAACGGGTAACAGCCATCTTACAACATTTTTGTGTACTTCTATTGTACAAATCTATTAAAAAAATTTAATTACATATAGGTACGACACTTAACATTTTTATTATGTATTTTGTTAAGAACTTGGAGAAGTTACGTATGCACCTGATTCCTCCACTTACTATTCTATGGTATTTAGGACAGCCTCAAGTCCTCGAAGAGAAAAATATGCGAGTGCGACCGACCTTGCAGAAATTCTCGCCAGATCCAAACCCATACTTTTCCTAATTCTTCTCAATGGTAGGCCATTGTAAAGAAGTTACGAAATCACAGCCGCTACCCAAGAATGCTAATAACCGTCTCGATTATCATAAGATCTAACGTTGATGAAATTACGCATAATCATTTGTTCATATCTCAAGACAAGCTTATTGTCTAACAGTTTGGTGCAGTTTTATTATTATTACAGACTTCGTGAAGGCAGTTTTCATCCAGGCAAGCAGACACCTGTTTTGCTACTTTATTGTTGTAACTTGTTGCGGTAATTTGATAAATGGCTTGAGCAGCAAGCATGATGTGATAAATATTAACCTTTATTACGTTCTTCGAGGTGAATGTTAAATGTTCAATAATGTGCTTGTTTTCATATATATTTTCTTGTAGACACATTTCATCGTTTTATCGTTCAAAGGGAGTGATTTTTTGGGTAAAGCAAAACAAAACAAGAAACTCACATTATGTACACTAAAAATCCAGAAGTTCTTAATGCTTATGCCCTTTGCTGTAACCTATAGCCAATGAACAAAGCAGATATGACACATCCTAGTAAATATATAGTTGATGCTCATATCATAACAACGCCTGTGTCTGTTGCCCACAGGCAGGCATGTTTTTGATGACAGAATAGGTGCTTGCTTATATTGCTTATTCAGATGTTGTTGCCGTCATAGCAAGGCCACAGTCAATCTTTGGAATGGCGTCGTGCATTTCCTAGCGAATGCCTCGCCCCAGTTGACACTGCAAGTCGTTACTGCCGCTACTCTTGCTATTAGAAACAGTTACCTTCGTGTAGCGTAAAGTTTAGCTTTCTATCTGTCTTTTTTGCATTCTGTCTTTAGTTTTCTGCAGCGAGCGTACTTACGTAAGCGGTTAAGTCATCTGCCATTCCATCGACTGCCCACGGTTGAAGAACAGTGACCATCTTTGGTGTTTGAACGCCACAGTTGCTGTTTGCATAATTGGCGTATGCCAAATGTGGTTTTGCTATCCAGTACGTGATAAAACGTTGATCTTGTTCTGGTATAGGCACTCAAAGCAGGTCGACAAGAGCATTTGATAATGGAAAAGTGTAATAAGCACGAAGTGCTGATGGGTGTTTATTTAGAAGTGTTGTGCAGATAATGTTCTTTGAGATGCTGTGTTGCAAACATGTTGCAAGTGCTGACCTCAAGTATCATATGCCCACTTATAAGTAGATCTAGTTCAAAAACACTGTATTTAGCAAAACGATGAGTTTAATTGACCATTTCCCTATGTAACAACGTTATTCAATTAAATTAATTAGGATATCTGTTTTGGTAGTCCATTAACGCACAAGTTTGTTCACCTTATGTTCACTTTCAGTACCTTAGTCAAGTTCTGAGTATGAGTCTTTTATCATACCATGCTGACTTGTGGCAGTTGCTTAACGTTGTTTAAGTTTAACGTTATTCAACAAGGCAATTTTCAAGGTTTACGGAAGATGTGGAAAATATGTTGAATGTGTTTGCTTAAGTACAATAAATCTTTTCTTCAGTTTATAAAAAAATCGATAAATCTATTCTTATAGTATATGTATGTCTGTGAACACGATAGCGCCCAAATGGTGCAATGGATCAGGCTGAAATTTGGTATACTTATTTAGAATTACCAGAGGACAAACTGGATTTATCTTGATGACAATCTGACAACCGGAAGTGGCAAATGTTGGAGGCATTCTCTTAGGGATTGAAGCAATTTTGACCAAACTGATACCAGCTTATTCTCCACTGACATGTATGGCAATATTCAGATCAATGGGATGAACGGTTTGGGGGTTGTAAACGTTTGTGCAAATAGGCAAATTTTGATAGAGATATTGTAGAAGATTCCGATGTATCAAGTCGGAAAGTTGGGTGGGTGCAACTCCTGATATTTGAACGATTCTTATTAGCTAACCACACAACGTCACATTTCAAAATTACCGCATATTACTATTATTTCATTTGGCTTCTTTCCAATGACGCCTCCAAAAATAATTTCTATTGTCTTCGCTACAGTAGTTACACCTTCATGGCGTCAAAATAGATTCAGTGTTTGATGCAACCAATTAACGATTACAGAGATAATTGGAAATGGTAGTTTGCTCAAGATACCATCAATTATTGTTTGTCTAGTCACTAGTCGTATGAATCACTCGACATGCTTAATAATAACGTAAGTGTAGCAAATTGGGTACTTGAAAACATAAAGTGACAGTAATAGATATATAGGTATCTCAAGGTGGGGACACAGCTATATTAATGAATGTGCTAAAAGCTAAGGCAAATAACAAGGATCAACATCAACAAGTTTGCCGTACGATGTCTTCCTTCAACTTTGACTTTAAAATTAAACCTTACTATTAGTCATCTGTGACAATTTTAGCAATTGATCTCTTTACTCCTAATTACCACCCACAACCAGCAAGAAAACAATTTACAGCGCGACTCATTACAGGTTAGGAATCTACAGTCTCATATTCTTGAAGAACGGTTTACATAACATAACGACTGAAAGTTATTGAACATGTGTGGAATCTCATTCTAGAATCTGGGTGTGTTTGGGATTCCTAAAATTCTTGAACCTGTGAAGAAAGTAGCATTTGATTTTTATCGTTTTGTTCTGTTAGTTTGTCTATTACATTATATTTCTATTACATGTTCCTACGGGAGAAGTATGACTTCAGATGTTGTTAATATCTTATTTATCTGTGTAGAATGCATTAACTATTCCATTTGAGTCGGTATAAAGTCACCTTGAAGTTGTATACGTGGTTCACACTTTTCAAATATGTGCCATTGCTGTGCAACAGCAGGTTTGTTGTTACAGCTTCGGTTTGTTACAAACGATAGCTGTAGGTTTGTTTTTGTACATGTATTTTGTATTGGAGTTGGAAATAGAAATGATTATTTATTGTAGACGAAATTTATTTCTATTGTTAGGTATTGAACTCCATGTGCTCAATGTATTCAATATAGATTGCACACAATTGTTCTTGTTTAATAATATAACTGTGATAACATTACTAGGTATATAGAAACTAGAAAACGTAAGACGATTTTCTTGAACAATAAAATTGGTGTAGTGTCAAATAGAAGTTTTGTTCAATATTGTTTTGAATTTTGTAAATATATTTTTTTTCTTTCGGTGTACTTGAGGACCTGCCAACGTTTCTTAAATGTCAGAATTGTTCTTTAAATGGTAGAATATGAGGTACCGTACATATTTCTTTGTTAGTGTAGGCCAAAAATGATTTTGATAAACAACCATACGTAAATTGATTTTATAACATGTCTTAATTTTATCTCAAACAAAAAATTTGATATTACTAGAATCGATGAATAGGTGCCTTTATTGTTTTATTATCTTGCGCTGCAATAAAAAAATGATGTTTAATAAACAACCATAAGTAAATTGGGTTTTAACAGATGTTGTATGATATTGGCAAAAGTAGGGAAAATTATTTTAACCAGTTTTAATTTAGTTTCTTCCAACAATTTCAAAAAACAAATTTCAAAATATTTACATCTTTCTTTATTAGACTAATAAACAGTTTAGGCGTTTATTAGTCTAATAAATAAAGATGTATTTTTCGCTATCGTGATGATAAAAATTATTAAAGATACATTTGTATATTACATTATTTTTTATTTTGTATTTTCATTCAAAACGTTTTCCAGTAAAATCCATGTTTGCTCTTTTCGACTGTTATACAAAACTACATAAAGTGTTACTATTGCAAACTGTGTAAAAAATATTGGTGTGTAGTCTACTGCATTTTGCAATGGAGGAAATAATTAATTCATATACTTGTGGCAACATTTTAAAACGTGTTAATAGGGCACTTCCGTTAATTGAAAGGTGGTGAACATTATGAACAAAACTTTTGCTTAGTCTAAAAATTCCAACTGTACGTTTAGTATTTTACTATATGTATGGTTCCGATATATATATGCTACAACCTCATTAATGATTCATGGTTTTCATGCAATATTTGACATTTTCGATATTCTTTTATTGGCGTAAGACACACTTATGGTATTAATAATTCATAAGATTTAATTCATCTACATCAATTAGTCTACTATGACAACGATGTAAATTAGAAACATAAGAAAACCATTAAAAACTCAAGCACAAAAAGAAGCCAAACACAAAAAGAAACCATCAAAACTCAACAGCGACTTTTACCATGCCTGACAAATACCAAACAGGGCATTACTGTCGATGTAAATATATTTATGTAAATGATCTTCCACTATACCGGCCTTATATAGTGAAAGTAACGTTAGAACCGTCGTAGCTTACGTATCTATGTCGCCTTTCCGTTGTCCTACAAAGAAAAAAAAATAACGGAAGAAATACGCAGGGTGCTTGCAATGGGTGCAGAGGAAATGCGTTAACTCTGACCTCTTTTCCCACCTAGTGACCCATTTCGTTAATTTCTAGTCGTCAATTCAGTGGGTATGCTGTGGGATAGCGATCAAGGATACATCAATAGAACTACTCATATTTATGAGCTTTTATGGTTGAGTGTTGAGTGTAATAATTGACGACATAATGTGACGACATACCTCACCCACATGGGTTTATTCCGTAGGTTTATGGTCTTTGGAAAGGTGTTGTTTACCGTGATTTCTACCACTAGTTCTTTAGAAATGTGTAATTGTCGTTTGTCATCGCTTAAAATTTCGTTTTCATTGCCCAGTATATTGCTTCAAAGCATTCCAAAATGTACTGTCAATTTTCATATTTAGTGTAGTGGAGATATTGGTTAACATATTTACATCATGAGCTATGAATAATATCTTTAGCCATAACGATGGAATATGAAGTAATGTTTTAAATTGTAATAGCCCATAATGTTTTATACACTTTATTCAAGTGCAATAGACGACGTAATGGCAACTTTCATCGCTCTAGACTTCTAGAGTCTATGGTCTAGAACAAGATTTAATTATATTATTACGGTCTGACTATTTTTTTGGGGGGATTCCAGCGGAAATACTCGTTTCAGAGTCCCCTGAATCCATTGCAAAGATTTCTGGAAAACGTATCTACATATGTGTGCATGCCTGTGAACACGATAGCGTCCAAATGGTACAATGTATCGGGCTGAAATTTGGTATACTTATTTAGAATTACCAAGGATTCATTCGATTTTGACCAAATTTATCATCCTCCAGTGACTTTAGATAAGTATACTAATTTACAGATCAATGGTACGTCAGGTTTTAGCACTATATGCGTTTTTTGGAAGCAGTTTTACAGTATTTAGAGCCTTCGTCGCTGTGGTTTTGAATTGACAGATTTTGATAAACGTCAGTGGCCACTGACATGACATGACATTGTGGTATTCTATGATTGACGTTAGCTTGGGGTCCAGAGTGGCTGTGGCTTCAGGAAATTGAATAGTAGTAATAAAGCATTCAGACAAGTGTGTCAACAATTTAGTCGGAAAGTTGGGTATGGGCCACCCGGGATTTTTATTATTTACAAAAAATATAATCAAAACTCATCTTTTAAACCGAAACTGAGTTGTTTTCTTTAAGAATGGGCGCCAGCATTAAATATTTTTTAAAAGTTGGATCGAATAAGTTTGGCAACGACTGGACTAAGTTATGTATCTCAAGATCTGATATTCTCTTAACCTCCACTCCGTAGGAAGCGAACGCTCAAAAAAGGACATGTGGGATGTCACCTCGCATCACCATCCACCGAGAGCTCTACAACGCGGAACCAGCATCGGTTTCGAAGAAAAAAGGCAAAAACCGGTGCGATTCGAGTTGAAAATGGTAGTAGATGTTGGCCTGGACGTTGAGTATATACCGAGGTGGATGACCCTCGCAGGTGCGGTGATGCACGGCTCCGTTACAGGCTGCCATGGCGTAGAGAAACGCAGACGAAAAAAGAAATGGGTCCGCTCATCGGTGACGCAATTGTTACGCCTTAAAGTATGAATGCATCTGCAGGAAACAAGGCCAACGTACCTCCTCCATCAACAAACAGTATGCAGATCATTTGAGAAATGGGCCGCGCACACCTTTCTTCATTGTCTTCAAGTTGACGACGTTGCACACAATCAGACCATGAGACGATACGCAGCATAAGCGTACACTGTTTTGAATTAGAGCTTCCTCTGTCGTGAGGAGATTATCCCGCTAAGCGGCACGAGGAAAACTACCGAGTTTTCTTTTGTCTTGAGGCTGGTGGACGGTTAGTTGAGGAAGAAAGTCACTTTCGGTGACCATGTTCAGGTTTGTCTGCAATGAGCGCTGTGACCTCGTTTTGTGGATAAGCTGGAAAGTTTTTGATGAGTTGAAGAGTAAATATATAGAAGAGAATGTGGAGAGAAGTCTATGGAGAGAAGTCTATGGAGAGAAGTCTATGGAGAGAAGTATATGGAGAGAAGTGTATGGACAGAAATGTGGAGATAATTGGATGGGCTTTTGGTCCCCATGTGTTAACACTGTTGGAAATGATAGTACAATGTTGACAAATTTACGATTATTAAGTTTGTGTTACTCAAATTTATTAAGAAGTTTATGTTTGCCAACTGTAATTCAGTAACAAATTAAATGGGAGGAACATAATGCAGTCTATGTCATAGCGTGATCTTAAAACATTCATAACTAGTTTAGTTATTTAGGGTATCTGCCATGCACTTTAAAAATAATTTGTGGACCACGTTAATAAAGTCTGCACTCACAATAAGTTATGCATTTAACCATTCTAATTTTCATTTGGCCAAGATAGTTAGTTATATATCAGTTAAATATAGAAGAGTCAGGGTAATCCTATCTTCACTAATAATGTTTCACTTTACCTTGGAAAGCGCCCAAGATCTCTCACGGTTGAAAAAACACTTAGTTTCTGTCTGTAAACACAAACTAAACATAGTTCTTTTTTTACTTGTATAATATAATACATTTGCGGGGAGAATTTTGACGTCATTTGGTCGTCTTCTTGATCTCATAACCTTGGCAGATACTCGTATTTGCTGAACTATCTAAGAATAAATGGGTTTACGACTGTTGTCTACTAAGCATAATCAGCATATTATTATTGTGTGGAAGTCCTGAAATATAAATGTCAGTTATATATAACTTCTAGTTATCTGAATATGTATTTTGCAGCCAGAACTCTGGAACATAAATTATTTAAATTCAAACACTTAAACCATCTGTTTTCCACTATAGAACGCAAGAATTGATTCTTTATTTTAACACCTACGTACAATATAATTTATATTATTATTCTCTCATGTAAAACATCCACTAAAATCGATAAAACAAACATACGGCTATCGTAAACAAAACAACAAACAGTAAAATTTAATTAACATCAGCCTTACAGCTACCAAAAGAGAAAATAGCGTTTCGATATGGGTACCGTTGCTTATTAATAAAATTATAACGTGTATTTCTACTGACCATACGCTCTTAACCGTTATTGGCCTATAGCTTAAATACTTCCACGTAAGGTATCCGCCAATGTTCGTTAAAATTTGGTGAAGCCAGACTATGGTACTGTTATAAACGCCTAAAAAATTTCAATCACGTACCATATGACCGATAAACACAGTAACGATCGTCTTGATATAAATTAGCACTTTTACGTGATGTTATTCATCATTGTGTGAGTTTTAGTTGGGTATTTACTTCCTGATGAGTAAATTTAAATAATTTTTAAGAAACATTTATCAATCTCACAAACACCAACTAATATTTAAATATATCGTTAGCCAATAATTCTGTAACCATTGCGAATATCTTGGAAAATATCCAATCTACCATTTCGCATGGAGAAGAAGGTTTTCTGTTTTGAGATGTTCAGATGATTCAGGAAGATATAAATAACATAGATATGGTGTGTGGGATCACAATTGTCGCTATAAATTTTTCAAAATTGAGGAAGCAAATCTCGCTGAGAAATCCCACTATTTCGAAGCAAAACTTTTGTTTAATTCAACATCAGTTACGGCCTAATTACCGAAAATTCAACGCCGCCATAAAACTCTTGTGGAGAGCAATTTTATAGGTTATATTTTTCGTTCCAGTTTCAGTGGAGGTCGGTCTTGAAAACAGAATTTATGAGACCCGCTAAAAATACATGAACAAACGAATTCGGTTCAGGATAAAAATATTTAATGTTTCCTGTTTTTTTTTTCTCTGTTTCAGATAATCGGTATCCTTTGTATGGCGTTGGGATCACCAGCATTCCTCAACGGAACCCACTGGTTCTTATTTGCGGTCACAATCAGTTTTATCAGCACTTTAATATGGACATTCGTGTACCTTTTGGGCATCAGGGAAGCACTGAGCATACCAATTGATTGGCTGTTATCAGTAAGTAACGTTTTGTGTAATATTCATTATTTCATTTCCTGGAGTTTTGGTTCCTGGTTTTTACTTTAAGTCATGAGGAAGTGGTTTAAAACATGTTATTATAATTTTCGACGATATGAACCTATTGTTTACAAAATAAAGAATAAATACACAAAATAAAGAATAAGTACGTGACCATAAGAAATTACATAACGTCATTATCAACTACCAATTATGATAGTTAAAATAGGCGAACAAGTATTTTAATGAGTATTTAAAGTAGAAACCTAGATATGAAAGAGTGTGTAAAAAACAGACAGTGCTAGCCAGTTATACAGTTGACAAGAAAATTAACGAGAAACGTCAAACTCTTAACTAGTAGGGAGGAGACCACTTTTAATTTCGATTTGTACGAATTGTTTAGAGTGTAGCCCAATTGGCGATGGGCCAACCCAATTTTTACAAGATAAAAACGTGCATTGTATATTGCTCTCGCAAGTCTATTTTTAATTTTTAAATTCTATAACGCGATCTCTAAACAATTATTATTTGTATTTTGAGTATGAATCGTATTTTCTAATATTCGTCTTTTAGGAATTAATTGTCGAACAACCAGTTTTCTTTTTGCGTGAGCTGGTCATGAGTAATTTGCTTTGCAAATGCCTATTTTTAACTGCACAGTCATAGTGCAATTTGACGCGAACTTATACCTGTTTTAAAAGAATCCTTTCTGATCACCTTGACTTAGTAAACATAAATACTTAAGTACGTTATAAATAACAGTAGCAGTTTATAAATACAAATTGCAATATGAGTACTATTGCAGTATGTAAATAATTCAAGGCATAATAAAAGAATAGTAGCAATATGTTGTACATACATTATACATTATATCATAGGTAATGGTAAATGTTATGTTTAATAAAAAAAAAAACTAAAACATAAAAAACATCAGTGTATTTTTAATAAATAAACTTTGAATTTAGAAAATAATGGAACAAATGAATACATATTTTTAATTTAGAACGTTTTATGTTTAATTTTTTTATTATGTATAATTTTTCGAATTGGCCCTCACCCTACTTTCCGACTATCGCTATCATTGGCACAATGAAGTGTCTAAACACTTTTGCAATTGTTCAATTTTGTAAAACCACATCGACACTTGTTATACTGACATTTAATCTCATGTCATGCCACTGGCATTGACGTTTGTCAAATCTGATAATTTGCAACACACGAAGGCTGTGGATTCTGTCAAACTGCTTCTATAAATGATTATAGCGCCTAAACCTTTCATCCCAATGAACTGTAATTTGGTAAATATATTTGACGTCTCTGGAGCATGAACAGGTATCAGTTTGGTCAAAACTGGATGAATATCTCAGAAAACGCATTTGCCACTTCCGGTTGTCGGATTGTCACCAAAAACAATCCAGTTCGTCCCTCGGTAATTCTAAATGTGTATACTAAATTTCAACCCGATCTGTTGTTCCGTTTGGGCGCAATAGTTTTTACAGACATACACACATACATTTTCCAGAAGAGGCCTCAAAACGAGCAGAAAATAATATTTTGTCATACATTTTTTCGCGTTTTAATGGAAAGATTTAGAGTTTAACTAGGTAAATTCAACTCTAACGTGTTTCGGACCTTTGAGGTAGCATCGATAAGTCCAATGCGTAGTTGACATGCTGTTAGTTGACATGATTTTAACTCATTAATATTAGTTATTTACCCGACCTTTGTAATGGATCAATAAAGAAAAGCGTAAAGCCGCTTATTTTTGCATAAATCTAGAAATAATCGATTACTAGACTTTAAAAAATGTTATAAATAAACAACTGGAAACTAGTTTTGTACGTAAGTTAGCAAAACAAACAAAATGTTATTTTATTTTAGTTTTTATGTAAAATAAACAATCTTTTCTGCGTTCAAACGAAAACTTTATTATGCCAGCCAACAGCGTGAAATATATTTATGCAAAGCGGAGAAACTCTAGAATTTTATAACCTATAAACTCCACATTTAAACATTTCGGCTTTGAAACAAATGCAGATTTTAATGCTTTTTAAAGTAACGTCCATTCAGCAAAGCTGTTCCAGACGGTCGTAAAGAAAATCATGGGTTGTTCAATTATAGGTTAATCGTTTTATTTCCTTTTCTTCAGTTGGATGACGTTTGTTTCAAAGCAAAATTCGTTTGACTGTTTTATAAATTAACTTGAGTAACTGTGTGTTTTGTCTTTACAGGAAATGGTTAATACAGCCATCGATACCATTCTGTATTTCATTGGTTTCATCGTTCAAATTGCTATTTGGTCTTCTCCTTATAGTCACTTTGCAAGGGCATCCAATTTAGCTGCTGGGGTAAGTTGTCAATAGAATATATATTAAAAAGAAACTTTTTCTGCTAGCATTATTGTAATGTGTTTCTTGTCTTTTCTAGGTATTTGGTATACTGAATACAATCGCCTATGGGTATGGCACACTTCTTCTACACAAGGAATGGAAGAGTAGTAGAACAGCTAACTAATCTGGCTCATCTCGTTAGAAGTTATCCATTTTCTTCTTTTATTCACCAAGCATTTTTAGCGTGAACCTTACCTTTATAGGTGGTCTCGTCAATTTTGGTGACACAAAATAACACGCCCCTTGCCCAGCCCCCATGTAAATTTATTTTTGTATTATTTATAAGAGAGGAGATGATGAGAGATATATTTGTAACTCTACAACCTTAATATTATTATTTTTATTATACGTGTAGGATTTTATAATTATTATTATTATTATTTTGTTTGTGTAATTTCAGTCGTCTACCTTATAATATCATTGTATTTTTTTGTTGTTGTTATGTGAATGTTGTGTACCTTGAGTAATTTTATTTTTAAGTTTTAAAATTTTATGTCTCTGCATATTGTACCTAATAACTTATAGATCTTATACATCTAAATTATGTATAATAAACGTATGTTTTTCTATGAATCGAGTTTTATTAACTATTTTTTGTATTATATTATGTTTCACAGTTACCTTGTTTGAGATGGTTAACAAAAAGAAACAGTAAAAACCATAACCGTAATCGCATTGGTTGAGTTTGTGCCAAAATTTCGTAAAAAATCGCATTTCTGGCATTACAATTCTCAAATGGTGCAACTATCTCGAAATTTAAGGTTCAGATGGATATAAAACTTTCGCTATTTGACTAAAATGCATGCGCTGATTACAGATTTTCATAGTGCAAATGTCTGTTTCCAACAGTTTTCGAGCGATGTCAAAATTTCGATCTTCTCCTTGGCTTTTTTTGATTATCTCGGCTGATGGTACTTAGACCCTTCTGCAAGGCTCCAAGTTTATAACGACACAATTAATTAAATAGGCACATTAACCAAATAACGTTTGTACTACAAATCAAGTATGTAAAAGACATTAATTAGGCGTAAAAACAATTAAGGGAAGTACTCATTTTGAATTATTTTGAAATATATTCAAATAAAATGTATATTTGATCAACCTTTAAATTTTCTGTCTTATTGATCTGATTTGATGAACGAGAAAGAGGGTCACAATGATTGTTAAAAATTTAAAATTGGTCGCGATTGAGAAAAGGTTGGCAACCACTGTACTTGAGTGCAGGACCAATGTAGAGTTCTGGAGTTTATACTGTATACGCTTTAATGTGTCAAGGGCTAAATTTGATATAAAAACGGATATTTTTTTGTGTAATAGAGCATTCTAATATGGTTGTGCTTTTGTACTGGACTGCGCTGGTATTCGGATTTCCATAGAGGGTACGGGATAGGCGAAAAAATGCAAAAACATAATGATTGAGATTTTTTTGCATTTCACTCACGAACCGTACATCTTAGAGCAGCGAAGTCTTTAGAAATGGATTCCTGGGACAATTTCCCGTACTAATCTGGGCCTGCAAACCCTTTCGCTCCGGCACCTCCGCCATTATACTATTCTAACGTCTCTGCAATCTCCCCCGTCATGATTATAAGTAACATACAGTGTTTAAGTATTCGCGAGTGCCAAGTACATTATAATATACCATAAATTTTAGAGCACGGTCTAGAGTCTAAAGAAATAGTGATAGATTTTCTTATTTATGTAAGTAGTAGCAAATATTTTGCATCTTTACATTGGTCCGTGTTGAAAATTCTCTTGTTGTATAGGCAACACACCTAACAGTATATATATATATATATATATATATATATATATATATATATATATATATATATATATATATATATATATATATATATATATATATATCCGGGCCATCCCCACCTAAAAACACTACAAATTTGTTTACCAATGAAGTTATCTGGCACAGTTATCGCAGTATTTATGTGGAATAAACACAAATATATATTTCCTCCATCGATAGGCATTCTAAAACATGGAAACTGTCACTAGCAGATGCGAACATATTTTACTGTAATGCATCGTCAAAAATTAGCCTAAGGTGGGTTGTAAGTACGCCAAATCGTCGGAAAAACGTAGTGGGAGTGGAAGACCTCCACCCATTCGTCCAGCTCAATTCAACCAGTCTACAGCGTCGCATTTCCCGCGAACGCGCACAAAAAATCACCTAGAGTTACAGACTTTGAATTTTCTCGCGTCTTATCGATCGTGTATGTTCTGAATCACCATCGCCCACTCCAGTCTCAGCTGCTAATATCGCAGAATTTCCTCAGTCGATTCGCGACACAATTTGCGACAACAACGCAGTAGTCATCCCGAAGAGAGTATTATATAAATAAATAGCAGAAGATGTCTCACAGCGTGACGGTTACCAGGACGACGACAACAACAACCACCTCAGCTATAATCATCAATACAGGATTTTTGAAGACATGGCCCGGAGTGCTGAAGTTTTTCGAATTGGTAAGAGGCGCGCCCAGAACTCTGGCGCAATTATTGTTTATTTGAGTATTTCGCGGAGTAATTTTAGACGCGCTGACGTCAACGTGTATTTTCCGCGTGCATATCGAATCCGAGGAGAATTGTGCGTGGAAATTTGAGATGACTCTTGACCCGTTTTGTGCTTTTCACAACAAAAAATGTTGAAAATAACTTTTTTTGTTTTTGTTTTGTCTATAATTCGGTTTTCGTCAAACTGTTTCTATAAACTCTTATACCACCAAAACCGTTCATTCCACCGATCTGCAAATTTGTATAGGTACTTAAAGTCACTGGAGGATGAGCTGGTATCAGTTTGGTCCAAATCGGATATATTCCTAAGAAAATGTTTGTAACATTTGCCACTTCCGGTTGTCAGATTGTGGCCAAAACCAATCCAGTTCATCCCCTGGCAATTCAAAATATGTAAAACAAATTTCAGCCAGATCCGATGTACCGTTTGGACGTTATCGTGTTTACAGACATACCCACAAACACTTTCCTTCTAGGATACTAGTCGAAAAGTAATAACTTCTTATACCGCAGCGCAAGAAGAAAAAATACTTTAGTACACACTGTAGACTAAATAAGTGTATATCACTTGATTTGCCTTTTCTTTATCAATTCTGAACGCACTGCTGTGTGATTTATCGCGAATGTAGAAGTTAAATATAGAAGGTTTAAGTGAAAGTTAAATGTGCATGGTTTAACATAAAACAGATACAGTGTTCTTTAAAATTAAGATATCTAAATATATCAAAGTGTAGAGTAGTTTCAAACTAAGAAGAGCACAGTTGTATATGCAACCAATCATACCCAGTGTGTGGTTTATAAATTGCCTGTGTATATTTGGTTGCATACACAACTGTGCTCTTCTTAGTTTGAAACATCTATAATATATTACTAATAATACAACACTATGGATTGAACTAAACATTATTATTTATAAATAATGACATATTGCTGGAGTATACGGTGTATGAGATAAGATATTCTTGGAACTTATAATAATGGTAGAATTACACAAAAAAGAAAATAAAACAAAGTGATTCATAAAATTTTGAATGATTCACCCACCTTCTGCCATCGTAATTTATTACACTTTTATATTTATTTACCTTGAATTGCCAATATTAAAACAGCTGATATATATAACCATTAATATCGGTGCATTAATCTAGGTGATTACGTCAAAATGAACTCAATAGCAGACTTGCTTTTTTGGGTCATCTGCCTATAAAAGGTTGCCCCACCTTGAACCGATTTTCACTACGAGCAGTCGCATTCGCACCAAAATAATTCATTTCATGAAAGGCCAGACTTTTTTTTAATCCGTAAACTGCATACCAAAACAATGTGCAATATACAGATTAACCATTTGTTTACGTTATATAAACTTATTATTCCACGACCAATGTTTGTCCTTCACATACTAATTTATTCAACAGCCGCGGAGGTTGAGGTAATGACGAAATTATTTCAGTGCCTGCCAAATGTGATGTCATACTTACTTTTTCCCAGTATACACAGATTGGTAATGAATAGCTGTAATAATATTGTGTATTTGATTAAAAAAAGCAATTTGTTTCTGTTGGTTTTATTTATTTTAAACACTGTAATTTGTTTAGTTTTTTTTTGTAAAACATCTTAGATTGAAGTTTGAATTTTTAGGTTATTCACTCATTCCAAAAATTGGGGGTGGGTTAAATTTTACCCGATTCATCCATAAATAGAGTTGGCCTTTATTTTCTATTGGCTGGAAAGGTCTCTTTGTCTGTAAATGTTATATCTACATTATCGACTTTAATTGAGAATCATAAGATATGATTCTGGCCATTTAAAGTTTCGTACTTCTTTGTTATTAGTAATGTTTTTTCCATAAATGTTGTTAAGTCGATTCTCAATAAAAACACATAATGTTCATTCTACAAGATCTAAGAACAGACAATATTTGCTAAATACAATTTGTTTGCCATCAATAGTTCTTTTTTTTTTTTTTCGTTAAAGGTTAAACTGTTTTAAATTTAGATGTAATGTATTCTATTTCTTATACTTTTTGTAAAGTATTACAAACAAAATTAGAAATGCTTTGGCAAAACAGTATTTAGAAAAGAATCATTTGATATTTATAATGTATAAATTCAAAAATTACAACCACTTTAATGCTTCATATTAAAGCACATAAAATATATTTTTATTACTGAGGTCTAATATTTGATTTCTTAACATTGCTTTTTTCATTCCGACCGAGTATCTAAGAATGTATTGTAATCTACAAAACGTATTACATGTGTTTTCTTAAGGATTCATGCGATTTTGACCAAACTGATACCAACTCATCCTGTAGTAACTTTAAATATGTAGACCAATTTGCAAATCGGTTTGAAGTTAATTTTGTAAGATAAGTCAGAAATGTTTAATGTCAACTGCATTATAAATAGCAATGACAGATTATTTGTATTATCTAAAAAACTAATACCGAACTAGTTCGTGACAGCTGCTCGAACAAAGATTGTATTTCCAATCTGTAGTATTCCATTCGAATAAATCGTATTGAACTGTGTTTTAAGTACCTATTGTAAGTTGTAATAATTTTATTTATAAAAGTAAAATACAATATCATCTATTTTGTCATGAGCAAGATTTCGATTTTCAACTTTTGATGGTAAGAAATATGTCTTATTTCGTTAAGACACTAATCTCAAAATTTCGACACTGAAATCCATTGATAACTTTTTTTGCCTTTTAATTTTGTAATAAAATTTATTTCGGTTTCTGTCATATGTGACGCCATACTACATGTGTTTGAGTATAAACATATCGTTTACATCGGCCGTAGTAGTATTCGTAAACATTAATTAAATATAGTTCGGATTTGAAAATAAAACAGGTCGGACGTTTGATTCGGGGATTTGTTTGAATTTCTGCTCTTGGTCGAACAGATGTTCGGTATTTTTAAACGTACCAGCCAACATAATATATATTTCTGGTGGATTTACGAACGCCGATTTTAAACGTCCATTGCCAAATTGCTGCCAGAACAAACGGGTATCCGGGCAGGCAATCTGGTTAAAATAAGTTTGCTTTTCCTCTATCTTTCAACAAATGCTTCTCAACTGTTTGATACACAAACGTAATGAGTAATGATCCTGATTTAAGTCTCTACACTCATAAATTCTAAACTTATAATGTCATGTTAATAAAATAAATATATAATAAAATAAAATGATGATAATATTTTTTTTTATCTGAAAGACCAATTATTCTTTTTATGTTTTAGGTACTGGGCATTGTGGTAGTTGGTTTGGTAGCATACTACGATTCAAGATATAGGGAAATATCAATTGATCGCACACCTGTATTATTCTTCCTGCTAATGGCGGTAACATTTATGATAGGGACATTCCTCTTGATACTGTCATGTCTACTCTCGATATCAACGGCGTCCATTCTTCCAAAAACAATTTATGTAAGTAAAAAAGAACTATATATTCAAAAGAAACCTAGTATTTTTGACGGCAGATTAAATAAAACTTATTTCTTATCAAATTAAATGTTATCGCGGTTTCCTGTGTTTTTAATATGTAAACGAATATTTAGGTCGAATATGAAAACGTATACTGATACATATTTTATTTCAGATATTCCTCTACCACTTGTTCGCATTCTTGCTGTATCTTATCGCTAGTATAGTGCTGATTGTTGAAGTCAACAGACTGAAGAATAGTTATGGATATGATTATGAACCATTCTTTGCGGCAGGAGTAAGTATCTGGTTTCTCTTTATCTTTACTTTTGTAGAAATATTAGAAGTAACGCATACAAGACACATCTTCGCTTATACCATTGTTTTATCAGTCTTTGTATACAGACTACATAAAAAATGCATTGCTAAAACTTTGTGACTAATTCTAATTTTATTTCCAGGTTATCGGATTAGTGATATCTGGTCTGTACCTAGGAAACGCAATATTCGGCTACAAAAGCTACAAATGCCTATGAAACTGTTGAGTGTTATTTCTGAAAGCGAAAATCTCCAAAAAACTTTGACTTAACAGATTTGTTCGTTGCGGGCTTTATGTTTCACTCTTTGATAAGTTTTTGTTACTTGATGGTTGTATTATATGTGTATTTCTATTTCTATTATACACATTACTATAAAAGGCTAATAACTTAGTAAAATACTCAGTTACTCCGATAAAACCTCATGTTATACTGGTGGATTTATATCTTTACTCATTCAATAATAGAACAAACCATTTCCTCTCATACGCTCATACTGTTTCCTACTGAGAACTGGAAGAAAATAGTTGTTTTCCTTTTGCACAACTGAAGTTAGACTAACTCAGACAGTTAGTAGAAGTGTTCCAGCTCCTTTCCTCTAGTAGGAGTGCAAAAGGACCTCATGTTGTACATTCTCCAAAGGACAAAATAGAGAACTGATTGAGAAAAAATGAAATAATAGCTTTGTTCGAGCAGCAGTTATTAATAATAAATTCTTCAAGACGCATGCGCAACTAAAGACGAATTCGAAACTTGTTTCGGTATTTGTGACTGTTCGAACCTTTTTAATCATTACCAACTGTACGCTTGACAATGTTGCCATCCGTACTACGGTTATAGTAGATTGAACTAAACAATGTTTGACTGCTGATCGAACAAAACTACTGTTTACCTTATACTGTGGCATAAAAGTCCAAAACGAACATAGAAGTGTTCGTGTATTTATTAACTTAATCTTCCTACTCTGGTTAGTCTAGTTAAGTGTCGTATAAGCAACATAATAACAATTAGTGTTAAAAATAAATGTGCCTTCGCTTTTCTTCGACGTATATTTGTAAAAACAAAAAGAAACATGCAACTTTTTGCCGGATGTTATTTATTTTTGTATTGCGTTCTCTTGTTTTCGTTTGTACATCAGATAAATAATTAATGTTGTATTTTGATATACTTATTGTTTTGTATTTGGAATAAATATTAAATTTCCACCAGTGTTTGTTTCTGTTCCGTACATTAGTAGCTAGTAACTACATGTGGTATAGGTTGCCTACCATGTTTTCGCGTGGTGTTGGTTGCCTATCCCGCATACTTGATGTATTTATTATAGTATATTATTATAAACGTTTTATAAGACGTCAAATTGGCCCATGAGTTGTTTGGGGCACGAATGCGCCAATATGTCTTATAAAACGAGTGTAATATACTATTTTTTCTACTTTGCATCATTAATTTTATAAAAATTTAGAAGTATATTAGGTAAAATTCCAATCTAGAGTATTTATGGGTGCAACCGTTGGTAACACTGTCATCTGTCACTTAAATTCAAATATCTGTGAAAAAGTAATTATTGATAATTATTATATAACATCATATACTAGAAACCTAGGATGCAACACGCATGTTTAAATATGTATAAAAATAAACATAGTTCGCAGTTTGTGCGTTTCTAAAAAATCAGTTTGTGCTTACTTTTGTGGTTATGTGTATTTTCGTTTGACATGCATTTGATATCAATGTCACCAATCTTAGAAAAAAGTTACTAAAAACGGTGTTACAATTTGCTAATTGTAACAATGTGTTACAATGTGCGATTGTGAATGCAAAGTAGAAAAAATAATATACTACCTGTTTTCCTTATTTATATTTTAGTTTTGTAATCACGATCACGGTTAAACTATACGATTTACGAAATTATAAATAAATCTCTTCTAAAATAGAACTCCAAAAATAGACACCCCTAAACATCACGGTGGTCTACACCTGGACCATCAGCAGCGAGGGATTGACATTTTCTTCTAGTCAGTCTAATTCTTGAAGAGCTGATTGGAGTATTTAAAGTATTTAGTTCTTTGTGTTTTCTTTTGATTCTTACAATTTTATCAAAATGATTCGCGCAGCGCCAACTGTTGTTAAAATTGCAAGTTCAGCCGCAACCGGAAGTGGGTTTACGTGTTGTTGCTGTTTCCAATGTTGCACCTGCATAAATCTGAAATTCCTGAAAACGGATATTGGTATGCTTAAATTGGCTGAGCTGGTAAGTTGTAATTTTGTGTAAAAAATATTTTTTTTGGGCAACAGAAGTTCTATTTTAAATTATTACATTAAACTATTTTGAATAATAAAGTTAACCATGTTTATTGATTAACTGATCAGTGGAACATTAATATTTCTTTATATCATTGATCATATAATTGATTCTTCAAATGTCTCGTGATGTCTTTATTATTAAGGCCGAATTTGAATGATAAATCGATTACAAGCAGTCAAGGTAAGAATTTATAGGTTTAGACATTGATAAACATCGTTGCCAAACATAGTCTAAGACTACCTTCAATAAAAATTGTATTTCTTGGTGTTCTTTTGGCAAAGTTTTACTTCCACAATGTATTTACAGATACTAGGTTTCTTCTGTCAGAGTTTAGCCTTAAACTTCGGTTCTTCATATTCATCTTCGTTGGGCTCTGCGTACTACGGTTTCCTCACGACGGCCTCTTGGTCAGTAATGACTGTCTTATTGCTGATATTTTGCTACGTTTTCTCAGAAAAATCGATATATCTAATCAGGCAATCACTTCTGGTAATAGAAAGGAACAATTCAACATTCCAAATGTAATACAAATCTATCAAACATTTTAGGAAACTGTTTTCAATGTCGTTGCAAGTTGCTGCTATCTAAGCTCATGCTCATTTCTTGGATTGATCGTTAACACAGTTTTGTATCCGTTGTATTTGGTCACGCCGTTTTTCCAAGTCTTCCCTGCGATGACTGGTACTTATGTGAGTATTAATTTTTATTAAATTGGTCTATTAATTAGTTAATAATGTTATTTTTGCATTAGATCCTTGGAATCATCCTTGGTTTAATTCATGGATATGACGCGTATAAGTCATATTGGTTCTTCAGAGGTTACAGATAAAGACAGCAGTTGTATAATATAGTTATTACCTGATTCCATTTTGTATTGCATTTATTTTATTATCGAATAAAGGATTGCTTTTATATAAACTCCTTTTTTGTTTCTTGCACTTGAATACAAAAATCATTAATATAATTTATCGCTTTGAGTCGCTAATTTCTGAGGGATAAACCTCATTGACTGTAAACATAAAACTTCTTTTGGCATCCATCCAAGCAATGAAATGGGGAATAAGAGAAAATTGCCAAGATAAACAACCGGATAATGCAAACAATACTGATCGTTTATGCATCAGGATTGGTCGTCAAAATATTATCGACAGCTTGCCCCATTCTATGGAAAACCAAAATATAATGCTCACCCGTAAAGTCGACCTACAAACCGGCGTAATGAAAAAGCAATAAGACGCCGGAAAATTTCTAAAAATATACGAGAGCTACGAGTGGGGCGCACATTGTATTTATACGTATTAACTTCATAATGAACGTGACCATTCTTCTTATACCATCCCATTCAAGCTTCAATGATTTTCGCCACAAGAATCTTCAGGACTGGACAACAAGTCCATATATCCAGCGGAAATGGACGGCTGGATTTCTTAAGAACGGAAGCCGGCGTTCTAAAACTTATTGAATCGGTAGGTAAGATTTTACTATTACTTATTCAATACTTATTCAAACTTATATCATATATACTTCTCTCTATCTATCTATAATATATGGTCACATGTGATTTTGGTTTGTGTTTTATATTATTACCTGTTTACTCATCCAACTAATAAATAGCATGTTTAAATCTCAAGTTCAGCTTCCTTAAATCAAGGTAGTTTCTTAAATACAAGCGCTAACCTAAAAAAAGTTTGCAGCGCGTTTTATTTTGGTTTTATGTTGTCCTCCTACACGCGACACCTGTATTTAATCAAATCAAAATATGCTATTACTACTAAGCCATATGTTTGTGTAACTGATTTGGCATGAAAATTGTTTTCGGATGTAGTCTCATACCCCTTATATACAGGTGTCCCGAAACTCAACGTCAACCTGACGCCAGGAGAGAGGATGGTTTATGTACGTTCTGGCAAAAATAGTAAAACAAATCTATCAATTTTTCAATTTTTTTACTAATATAATCTCAAAAAACCGTACCATTAATCGCAGTCGCGAATCGACAAAAAAAATTGTGACATTGATCAAAATAAGGTAGTTTGTTTTAAAAAAAAAAGTATAAAGTAACAAGACCAAGAATTAAACACACATGACCACTGAATAAAAAATTTTCAATTGATTAAACTTTTTCTTGAATATTTTTAGATATTAAGTGCATTCGGACTCAGTCTTCTTCTAATATTTGGCCACCCAAATGTACAAACTCTTGGAGTTGCTTTCTACATATCCTTCTTCACGATGTCGTCCTGTCTGTTCACGGTTTTGCTACTGGTGTTCAGCTACTTGTACTCCTTAAAGTCCTTTTACGTATTAAGGGAATCGTATTACGTAAGTACTTGAATTTAACGTTTTTGTTTACCAATTTTGTGTGAAATATTCAACAGGAAACTGCTTTTAATTCGGCAGCTTGGGTGCTGTACTTATTATCATCAACGATTTTGGGAATTAGGGTGCTTACAGTTTTACAGCCTGAACAGAAAGTTGAGCATGCCATTGATGTCTTCAGTGAGATTCGTGGAGTTTCTGTAAGTTTATCGATTTCGACGGATGGATTTGTGTTTTTAATTGTGTGGTATTTCAGATTATGGGTGTGGTGACCAGTATAGTTCATGGGTATGATGCCTATAAATCATATAGACACTACCACGAGCACATAGATGATTGACCATAGATGATGTGAAATGAACTAATTTATTTTTTTATTTTTATTATTTAATAAATTTTTTATGAACGGTTTGTACTTTCCGACTACACTATTGACACATTTTCTAAATGTACAGAGGACGAAACACAAATTAAACGAATAATAATACTATATTGGGATTACAACAATACAAAGCAGTTCTCGATACAAATAACTATTGTCACGTGTGTGTTGTTTATTTATTCTTCTATAGTTCGTCCCCCGGTAATTCTAACACACATACATACATTTTCCAGAAATCAATGCAATAGTAAAAGTAAATACAGCGACATATGTATGTATGACGGAAAAATTAAATTTCTCCCGAAATAATTTAGATACACAACTGCTGCTTTTATACATGTAATCTACAATGTTTTCTGCATAATATATGTAAAAGTCAACAATGCATCTTGACTAGTAAAGAAGTTATTGGAGACTAAAAATAGAAAAACAGCGTACATCGGAAAATAAAATATATACCTGACCTACTCGGTTCTTCTGTAATAATGTTATTTCAGAACAATATATTATCATGCATTTGTAGGAAACAATTTTAGGAAAGGTATTGAATATTGTATACATATGCAAAATGTGTTTACAAAAGTGTACGTAGGCACAGCCACATCTGGCATGGTCGAAGTCGAACCAGCGAACAAAAAAAATTAGTTTTCGTGCAAGTATTGTGGAGAGTATTTGACCTATGAAAAAAGCACTTACACACTACGACTAGGACATGTTTTTGTCCCTCAAGCCAGCATACGATAGAAAATAAATTATTTTCTGTGTATTTTTCTGATTGGTCGGTTATTTCAAATATTTCTGTAATTTTCTAGTGTTCACACATCAGAATAGAAAATGTCTTGTTCAAACTTGTGACACTAATGAACTTCTTCTGCCGTACCTCTTGTACAAACATGAAGAACAAATGAAACGGTAATATTATGACAAATATTGATTTGCAAATTTGCAATGACCTCAACCAGTCTAAACATGGATTGATGCCACTATGGGTTGGGCCTGCCAAAAAAAAATCAAGGTTTTGTTTATAGTAGATTATAAAATGCTACTTATTTTGTCTATGGTTGTGTAACTTGTTTGATATTGTCAGTCTTCTTGACCGACCGCCTTTAAATCACACTTTAAATAATGTTTAGCCATTTATCAGAGCAAGTATGTGTTAGGTTTTGGCTTAAATGTGTAATTTTTTATAGATCTATTTCCTAGCAGTGAGAAATTAGAAATAATCATTTTCAACTAATTAAATTGTAGATATTTCTCATTCAACTAGTCACTTGCAAAGTTTGGCATCTTTACATTTAAATGATTATTGCAAACATCCATAAACAATTTTAATAATTCGTCCAAATCTTGCGCATGACTCGCTTTAATTAAATAATTTAATCACGTAATATTATATAATGATCCGCCACTTTCCAAGCATCATCCATTACTCTAATTAAACAGGTGAAATATTAGTTATTTTAATTACTAAATGGTAACTAGCGTGCTTACGTATTCAGTACATTCTACAATAATTCATCAAAAATATGTAATGCGGTATAATTTTTCTATTTTTACACACATTCCTTTAGAGAATGTAGTTGCCAGTTCAACTTTGGTGATATATTATGCAGCGGCTATTAAATAAACATTACAGTCTCCAATAGAATGTTAGCTTCCGTACTTAACGAACAATACTTCTTCGAAATAAATGACTCTACATAGTGACTAAGCAGAACCGATAAATAATAAGGTGAAAGTGTTAAGACTGGAGTTGGTGATGCTTTTGGCTTGATTTGTTCATTTGCCTCAGGAAATGAAGAAGTAAACCAATTGGACCAAAGAACATCTTCGAAAATATTATGCAATTTGTTTTGTCAATCATAGCCGAAATCACATTAAAGTTTTGATATAAAATTTTGTCTAAGGCTGCATACATTAAGCATTACGAGTAGTCGACTTAAAGACCAAGAATTTTATCCACATATGTTAAAAATAACACCAGAAATCACAAAAATCGTACACCACTGACACTGGTGAAAAAACTATACACAATGATTGGCAGAAATACCAAAATAATTTATAACCAACATTATTTATAATCACAAATTGCGAAAATCTTAATTAACAAACGTCAAATTATTTTTCGAAAACAACATAAAAATTACAGGTGGTCGAAGTGCGTAGTTTGACTTAAATTATGGGTTGTTTAAGTAAAAGGCACTGCTATAAATTTCTTTTATTGTTCACATATGCTTACCTAGAATTGAAAGTGAAAATAGCTGTACCACAGCGTGTTTGTTTGTTTGTTTTTTTATAAAGAAATAATAATCTAAGGTTTGGTATGTGAGAATTAGGTAACGAGATGCAAAAACTTTCTTGCGTAAGATTCTGCGTTTTTTAAGCGTTTGACGTTTGTCAAAATCTGACAATTTTCAATACAGCGACGAAAGCTGTGTATTCTGTCAAACTGCTTCTATAAACTCTTATGGCGCCTACATAAATACATACATACATTTTCAGAGATTATTTCAAGGGATTCATGGGACCAATCAGATAGAGTACTAATCAGAAAGTAAAAAGGGTCTTCTTTGTTCTTAATTCCTGGAGATCCTTTATGAAGAAGAGTTAGAAGTATAGTCGAGAGAAATCAGATTTTCCTTTGCTAATGAACAAATAACAATTCAAGTATTGTTATGTTTTCCTAACCTCAACAAATAGAAGTCTGCGTGTAAAATGATAAACAAACGTCTCCTGCTAGGTCAGCAAAAATTTTCAAACGAGGTCACGTATACTAAATTCACCCAGTTTGTCTATTGTTCAGGAACCAAGACAGACTACCTCTCGCGTGTAGACTCTTCAGCAAGAACCCGATAATTCTCGACGAGAAAACCCGCGTTTTACAAAACCGATCGCGTTTTTTTTTATAAACTTATGTAACGAAGTTTTGCGTACCGTCGTAGTGTTCAATACTCGACCCATTTTCTTCACTATTTTGTATGCAGCGCTGGTAGGGTAGGTAAATCGACACCGCCAACGGTGAAAGTGTTCTTCGGCAACAGCATATCGGTAGTCTATCAGGTGTCATCGAAGTTTCAGCAACTCTTGCAAGGGATGTCTCTAAGTTTGAGGTATTCGGATGTGATCGCCGGTGTAGTGAGTTTGAAAGGACCTATGCGTGGATTATTGATCCTATTCCTGTAAGTCATCCTTTATTATTATTCAAAAAAATTGTGAAGAAATCTTGTATGAACTCTTTTAGACCAACACTCAAGTTAACATGTTGTTAAAAAGTTTGCTGAGAAATTATAGTACCTGATAATTATTTCCCATTATTTATTGTTATTTCCCATCTTAAATGACATTTCTCATTTGCATAGGTAAGTAATAATATCTCTTTTTAATGTTAAGTGATGTTAACATGGCCATAAAATTAATAAAAAGGGAGTCTAATGTGTTACGTTCAGTGTGTCCAATAAAATTATTGATATATCAATTAAATTAATTACTTTTGCCAATTTACGTGAAAACTTGTAAACTTACTGGTCGCTTAGCACGTCTATAAAAACTAATGTAGCAATTTGAACAGGATATTAATTGAATTGATAGTATCTAGTTTCCGTACGACGAATTATGTAAACAAATTTAAAAAACTTTGTACAATAAAGTATCTTAACAAGTTATCTTAATCAAATCTATATTTCATACAATATAAGGTATAAATGAACACAATGTCCTAGGGTTGCCAGGAAAATAGCCTTGCCAGGATATGAGGCGGCAATCCTAGGACATTGTGTTCATTTATACATTATATTGTACAAAAAATAGATTTGATTAGGTAAAAGGATAAGGGAAGGTCGATCTAGTCTAGTTTTTATGACTCAATGACATTTGTCATACTGACATTTAATGTCATGTCATGTCAGTGGTACTGACGTTTGTCAAAATCTGACAATTCGCAACACAGCAACATGGATTCTGTCAAACTGCTTCTATAAACTCTTATAGCGCCTAAACCGCTCATTCCATTGATCTGCAAATTAGATTTTAAGTTAAGTTCTAAAATGAACAATATTGCGTCACTTGTCAAAACTTTCGATAGGTTTACTTGGCGGCAAATTTGAATTACATTCATAATTACAAGAAATATGACACAAACAAAAGAATTTATGAACATAATGAAACCATTATTTGTAATACCACAATAAGGCTATAAATTTACATTACAAACTACATCATCTCAATAAAATCTATCAACTCATCGCTTTTGATGGATGAATGGATTGGAAAAAGATGCAAAAGAAGTTCTCACTCTTAATTTTGACATAAATTTAACAATTCTAATCAATGTGATAAAAAGAACATAAACTTAAAAGGCTTAAAACTTAAAATTTCCGGTATTCACAGGTTATTATTTCAAGTAATGTCATTCTGACATGTCTTGACAGTCACTCACTCAGTGAATTGTGTCATCCTTCTTCATATCCTTATACCATGGCCTCTTGTTGATTTACCAATTATTTGACAGTTAATTGCCATAAATACTGTCACTAGGTCAATGTGCTTGGTATGTATAACACACTGACTAGGACCGTTCTAGGACACTGTGTTAAATAAATTTGTCGTTAGTTATTTTCTTGACACTTTGTAGTAATGGATACACAAGAGGTACTAATAACCATACTATGTCGTAAAGTAATTCCTTATTAGTTGTAGTCTCGGAAGTTTTTATGTTTAACTTCCCTATAGTTTCTAAAGCTGACTATCATTAATACCCAGAAATGCTTTAATGTTCGTTTCGAAAAGCCGAAGTTTTTTGCTTGTTATGTATTGTGTTATGTTGATTACTTCGCAAGAGAAAGATACATGTGACATAATAAAAATTAGCACCTCTGGAACACCATTAAAAATAGCGTCGTCGAAAGCTAGAAATGACATTCATTAGTAGCTGATGACTATAAAAATCCTAAATATCATCAGATAGCGAAACTTATTAAAAGGTATAAAGTCCGTGCAAAAATCCGCATAAAATGAGTTGACCACACCTGCTTCAGCGAACCAGACAGAGAAGCAAGTTCAAGACTACGTTTTGTTTACGGAAATGGCAAGTTTCGAAATCAGGCTCGAGGACATGGTCGCTAAAAGGGATTTTATGATTTTGAAACGTATTCACACGAGTTGTGCAGAATGTACGATACTTTCCAGAGCGTATGTATTATGCAATTAATAATTGTTATTAATTTTTAAGGACTTCTCAACGACACTTGCTAGCTTTTGTTGTATAAGAGCAATAAACAAGCCTCGTGTTGTCACAATAAGGAAAGTCGTGAATAATAAATCAGTGTCTGTGGATGTAATGTTGTTTAAATTTTATTATTCAGTTTAGTGAATATATAAAATTAGTACATAAAAACATGGTATGGGATTCCTATCCGTACATGATTTTTGTTGTTTTGGTTTGTCATATGGAATAATGATGTTTGCATTCATTTATTTTATTACAATTTGATACTAAGATTATACAAAATTATGTTGATTTTCAGCACTGTTGATTTTAAAATAGATTGATGAAAAAATTAATGAAAAATAAAAAAAAAATTGTGTTTGGGACACTGAATTGGTCAACGTTTTGTTCCACTCTACAAGTCTAGATTGTCTAGAATCTAGACAATCTAGACTTAAACATTTCTTATCACTTTGAGAACTAGTAAGCTTACAGGAACTAGCTAACATAGGAACTAATAACGATTATCGTTTTTTAATGCTTTGAAAGTCAGAATATAAAAGACTTTGGACGATGTGTCTATATTCAAATGTATTTATTTATTACGCCATACAAGAAAAATACACTCATTATCTCTTCAGTCAGAGCAATTTCTTTTACTTTCACTCAGTGGTATCCGTAACGTAACTGAAAATCATCAATCCAAAAATCAATTAAAGGATTTTCGGACAAAATAAACCGGAAATATCGAATTAGACCATTGCTGCTAGCCAACCACCACTCACTAAATAATAATTAGATAATATAGTGAAGCAAGTAGGTTATCTGTCCGATTAAAATTGTCGACCACGAACGGGTGAAGAAATCTATCGTGGTCGTCCCATCATCATTGCTTCCTTTACATAACCATTTATTACGTGCGCCAAATGGGGCGTGGATTGCATACAATACTTTCTCCGTTGGTGATAAAAATTCGTACTTTGATCACTTCACACCCCACACCTAAATGTTTCGGCAGTGTTTTGTTGGTCAATGTAAATATGTTATTTACAATTACAATGGTTAACGCGTTATCTAACATGATCTTTGTTGGTCAATGTAAAGGTGACAACTGACACGTCATTTATTATTATAGCTCACGGTGGTACATAGGTCTTTAAATGTACAATTACAGCCAACAAACTTTCAATAAAATCTTAACTACCATTGGGTTGTATCAAACAACTTGCTATTTTAAAAAGAATAGTACATTATTGTGCTTGTTTTGACGTTGATTACTTCTAATCATATGCAATTATTTTCGCGTGGCTTATTTATTATTATTACTAGCTTTAAGAGTACATAATATATTCAACCAGAAAACACAGCCACTTGAACCAATCCAAAAACTCGTTAAAAAAATCTGCGTTGTAATATCTCTCGAGTTTGATAGAAAAGCACTTACTGAATCAATGGATCGATTATCTAAAACACGTCGCCGCGCTTTTTATAGACGATTATTACCAACATCAATCACCCTAATCGATATGTAATTAGCAGTAGCGACAGAAAGGATTTAAACATGCATTACTGATTTTTGTGTGGCACATGCGGCTAAAAAATAAAAATGGTTGTGTGCTTCAAGTCAATAAAGGGGGAAAAGTGCAGACAGCTGTTGCAAACGTGACTATTGCCATTTGGTCAAACTGGTAGGCGAAACAGTTGCCATACGCAGAATAGTTAAGATTTTCGATAATGGTGATATCATGTTCTGGTTCTAGATAACATCTATGGTGAATATATTAAGTGCAGAATACAAACATTGCATTGGTAGTAATTACAAATATCACAAGGGAGCAAGGGTCCTACAACCAGAACAGTGATCACATATTTTTGTTGACCTAACATCCCTTTTCATAAATCAAGTCATCATAGTGTTGTGTCAGGTCTAAGATCCATTTTATTTGAAGTCATATATTTCGCTTGAATTAGCCTTCCAATCAATAAGTTCATGAAATAAGTTTTGTTACATGTGCGGTTGTTATGTAGTGACACATCTGAAAAAAATTACGGAAGAGGTAAAAGCAGCTTACCTACTGTCATTTTGGGTTTAGAATTGGGGATCTGGAAAAGCCATGGACACCTAATATATGCTGTATTTCCTGTGGATCGGACTTAAAGTGAATGAAAGGGAAGCAAAAGAAAATGACGTTTGCAGTTCACATGTTGTGGCGAGAGCCTTCCAATAATGCAGATGATTGCAATTTTTGCACGATAAGCGTCTCCGGATATTCCAAGAAGGATAAGCATAAAATAAAATATCCAAATTTGCCATCAGCATCGCGACCTACCCATAGAGAGAACCATTCTCTCCCAAGTGCGCCATCCACTTCATCATCTTTGATTTTTGACAAAGAAGAAATTTCGCCTGTTTGAAGAAACTTGTCTGATTTGATTTGATTGCTTGATTGATTTGAGAGTCTAAAATCACTCTGTCAAATCGTGGAGATTGACCATTTGAAGTTTTAGGCACATCTCACCTTATAAACCAGTGCGAATGATTTGGTTAAAGAACTAGGTTTATCAAAAGAAAAAGCCGAGTTATTGTGTTCTAGGCTACATGAATGGAATCTTTTCGCACGATGTGTGACAAATGTACACATTTTTAACGGCAGTGCAATAATATTAGATGTAATTGATTGAATTTGCTACGTATTTAGTGCTTGTCAGTATTCATTATCTAACTTTATTATGGCATCTTAGTTTTCCCGATGTTTACAATGGATGGTATCAATGGAAATAGACATAGACACATCGGTTATACTTTCAATATAAACCTGGTTAATGTGATAAATGTAAAAAGGAATAACCATGGTTGCTGGTGTCAAGTTTTTGAAATTCTTACCGACCTTTGCTGCAAAATATTCCAGTCACATTTATCAGTGGAACTTTCCCAGTTACACTGATCCGTTCAGAATTTCGCTCACGATTCGTTGTTTACGGACGTAATACCGAATGGATTATACTCAAGAGGAAAAAAAGTGACCGATAAATACCTACGTCATTCTGCTTGCGGAATTACTCTTCATGGTTATTCGCATAAAAAATTCAAGGGGATTGTTGTTCTTTGTTTGGGATATAACTTTGAAGTACAAAAGAAATATTAGTTACAAGTAGTCTTGTAACTTGTATTATAATGCGAAGAAGAAATAGATACGACTTTAGCATCATTCAAAACTTCAGAATACATAAATATTATTACTGGGTTACATGCACTGTACATTACACATATGAACCTTCAAACGCTTCATATGAGCATCAAATGTTTGTTTTTTGTTGTGCTAACAATAAGTGGCAGGTGTGACCTCGACCTGATTTCATTTGTTGTTTCTTGACAAGGTTAGGTATGGGTATGATGACACGTTCTGACCATTAACATAGTACCAATACTGGTTATTAATAAGAAAAAGAGGTGTTTACTTAGAAAAAAACAAACGGATTTGTTGATATTCCTATATTTATGGTTTCAGGTTCATTGATTTAATACTTCAACCATAATCTTTGTAATAATTTGTGTCGAGTATTTAACTAGAAAACCGGTAAATCACGTTGACTCTAAATCATATTTGGTGTCAATGTTTGAAGGAGTAATTTAGATAATTTCATCAATTTCACTGATAAATTTCTACATGTTTCTAAGGTTTTGAACATAATAATTTACTTCACCTACTTTAACACTCTACAACTGATATCTAATTGTATTTAATTGTTATTTATAGGCTTATGTGGAAGATGAAAACATATTCATATATTCTTTTACGGATTGCAAGTTTTACATTTTAAAAATGCTGGATGAGGGATAGAAAAATACATTGGATGGTTGTTACGATAGATGGCTAATGGGCCCTTTCAGACAGTGTCTGTCCGACAACTGCGGTAACACCAGATAAGACATGACGTCCAAAATTTGACGGAGGGTATTCCGGTGTTTTTCAAATTGTTGTTTTTCACAAAGTATGGATGCTACTGATTGCTACTTTACACATAAAATCTCAAACATTGCTTTAAATTAAGAGAAATCGTCTGAATTAGAGTTGGTCTTTGTGACGTCACAAAGATCGCTTAAAACGGGCGGCTTGGCAACGTTGTAAGTTTTCTTATGTTGTGTTCACTCACACACCTTGGTTGACAAGTGTTTTTAATGGCACGACCGGTCAGCTGTTGCCCTGTTGCCAGCACTACTGGTGATCGGCAATCTTCGTGTGTTACCGAGGGTGGTCGGTGAATTCAAATAAAATACACTTTTAATTGCAATTATCTCATAAAAAAACTAAACCAAAAAGCTTACAGCTGTACGGTATGACTCCTGGCAACTTGTACGGTAGTTTAAACCGAATATCTGCTCAAATTTTGAAATGTCCGGAACACCCTATTTATCGGACCATGTCACTTCACTCTATGAATTTAGGAATTAGTTTTAGTTTTTATCATTTAGTTAAAACTAGCTCTGTGTATAAATCAAAATTTTCGATTTTAGTTATTGGGCATTCAGAAATATGTGGTTAAGGCTTCCCACCTGTCCTCATTCGCAATATGGACATTTTAGGATACATTTTAGGTTATCTGCTATCTGTTACTGTTGTTACGAATGTCCGGCAGGGGGCGTTTCGGGTTTGACGTTACTGTGTTAATAGCAGCAAAACACGGGTCGACAAAAATCGATTTTTTGGATCGAAAATTGTTTTTAAGGCCGTTTTTTTGCTCAAAACTCTTTGCGAAGGGTATTTAGAGGGATCTTATCGTAAGACATGAGAGCGAGCGGCTTTTATAAGGTCGGCAGGAACGGATAAAAAATGTAAATTTTTGACGTTCATCGATCCGCTTGTCGGACTTTCTAGACGTCACGTGACATTTTCTCGAGGTTCGCCTTCACCCGAAGAGGTGCAAAATCGTGATTTTTTTTTCAAAATTGACGCATTTAATTTACAATATATCGCGCAGTCCACGCGGAATTGTGTCCTTTTTTCAATTCGAGCGTCAAAAGTAATATCGAAAAGCCCAATTTTGCAGCTACTCGATCGCAAATGTCGGCGAAAATGGGCGATTCCGCTGAACGCGCCCCACACTTGAAAGTTCGTAATTAGTATAGGTAGAAGAAAAATTGCTACCACTATTAAAAAGAGCGAGTTTCACACATTTTTTTACTAAATAAAATTGTGCTAGGTCCCGAAAGTTGAATTTTATAACTAGAAAGAATTTAACTCCATAATTTTTTTTTGACCAAAAATTCGATAGAAAGAGGGAATCTAATAACCGGAAGTGGCAAATTTTCCACGCGTTTTCTTTGGGATTCATCCAATTTTGACCAAACTGATACCAGCTCGTCCTCTATAGTGACTTTAAATATGTATGTAGGTACAATCAATTTACAGTTCAGTGGGATGAACGGTTTACGCGTTATAAGCGTTTATAGAAGCAGTGTGACAGAATCCTCAGCCGTACTTTCTATGGTTAAATTCTAGAACACATAACAAAATCAATATTATTTGTTTATCTCACTGATTTTGAGTTGAGAGTATTAAAAACGAGTAAAAATATCATTAAAAAGTCAGTACTGTCCTGTATGCAGTTCATCTGGATCTAGCCAGACGAGTTAATCATCAAATCAATCATCCGGTGAGGTAACGGAGACGCGTCTCGTAGAAAGTGAAACTGGAAATGTGTTCTTTAGTTAGAGGGGGAGTGGGATAAGCGGGAACGGCAACGGGATCTCCTCTCGTGTAGCCGTAGCGTCACTTCCGACCGATCCAGAAAGAAAGTATTGAGCAGAGCCGACTCCGGCCGAGCGCCCAACCGAACGCAACCCGTGAATCAAAGTTATTTTCTATTTCTCGCCTGCGTTTGGTGTCATGTGACCCGCAAGCGGCGCTACCACGTTCCGAACGAAGCAGTCGCGCGCGCTCATCGACACCAGCCCAACCATTCAACTATTTCGCGTTTATAAAATTGATACGAACGCGAAAAAAAGGTTGAGAAGAAATTATTTCTCCCCACCACTTCGAAACGAGCGGCCAATGTGACTTGTGTCTGTGATCTTTATACCGAAGTAGTTAAATCCCATGTAAGTAGAAAAAAAAATATATTTTTTTCTCTCGGCGTGCTATACAGGCTACAGCATCCGGTTTTTTTTTCACGGAATATTAATTTTTGATCCCATAAAAAGGTTTTTTAAAAAAAAGTGCATACTAACTAATTATAGTTTTGCTTGAAACTTGAAATAAGACGAGCACACACTTCACATGCAATGGAAGAGACTATTATTTATCTTTATGTAACTCAGTTAACATAATTGTAATTCTAACTTTGTAGACAGACGTGATTCATAGTCTTTGAATGCAAGTATCCTAATCGCATATTAATTTGCTCTTCTCCACAAATAGCACTTCTTTGCCTAAAAAAAAAATTTAATCATTAAATCGATGAATCATCGATCCGAAAGATTAAACACTAATCCCTGATAGGTTTTATCGTATATTTGGGTCATTTTCCCAGAAGCACGTGGTTTATAGTATCGCCAAATTTCAATTAAATTTGACGGTACGTCATCGGAGTTGTGGCACGTGCTACTATGTTGTGTATTCTATTCATAAACGTGCTTGAAGAATTCATGTGTTTGAAAGGGTATTGCTCAAAAGTTTATTGAGCATCGGTGACCATGGCCTGTTAGCCAAGAACTTTAGTTCTGTCATTTTGCTTTGTCATAACCACAAATCTATCGGATTCATATTAAGACTTCGGTAAAAACAAAATTGGAGGAATGACAAGATTCTTTCCCATATTCTGCAAACAGTCAAGAAAACTTCCTGGCCTAAATTGCAATTTTAAACATCGACTTTGGTATACAAATTACAATAAAAAAGACTTGGTTTAATCGTATGTGAACTGTTCATCTCATGAGATAAAATCCCACTTTTAGTTATACTGTTATGAATAGCTGTTATGATGCATAAGATCCACATTAGGTTTATAGTCATATTACTTATTCAAATAATTGTCTATGACCTCATAGGTGATTGTCAACGATCCTTTTTAGTGCCAAACGACCACGTACCAGAAATAGAATAACACTTTACTAATAAAATTATAAATAATCACAATATTCAAGTACTTCGGTGTGCCTTCTTATCACACATCTTCAGTTCTTTCCAATCTAATCAATTAATCAAGGAAGTAATCAAACACTTTAAAAAAAGGCCATTCATAAAAAGAACCATCCACATTGTATTTAACATTACAAATCGAAGTATTCCTTACACATATAGAAATATGCAATCGCGATTGAGGTGAACAATTGTGTAATGGAACTTTTTTTGTTTAACAAATCGACATTCTGTCGTATTTATCGTTAATTAAACGGGACAGGCTTTAAATCGACCGTTGTTTTAGTACGTGTAGGTGTTATTATATTACTTACATCATTTTATAAATTGCTATTGAGCTATTGAAATTTATGATCGTATTGTCTGTTTAAAAACGTCTCGCATTTCGTTCCAATCTTATTTTTTCTTAAGAAGAAGACTTACTTTAGCAATTCTAGATGAGTCTACTTACTACCCCCGAGTTTTTTGGATATTGCAACAAAATATTGAGTGTCTTGAATTGTTTAGACTGGAAAACATTCCGGGAAATCATGTTCCGGATTTAGCACTTGAATAAGATAGTAGGTAGTTGTAAAAGGGGTTGTTTCCAGTGATAAGCGAGCCCTGTTTGCATGCTGTCGCATTGATTTTTCGCCGCAACGTTCCCGGACGTAAGATTTCATGCACAAAATAAATTCGTGTTTGCCATTTTCCGCAATAACTGTAGGCTATTATGTACATAAAAAGTTCATAAAATACCCACGTTCAAGCTCGCTGCCCACGACACGTTTAATTACGTTTGACATAAAACACACTTCGTTTTTATTGTCGATTTGGAGGATGAGTTGGTATCAGTTTGGTCAAAATGAATCCCTAAGGAAACTCATGTGACATTTATCACTTCTGGTTGGTAGATTGTGACAAAAAACAATCCACTTCGTACCCTGGCAATTCTAAATACTTTTTTCTACTTTGCATTCACAATGCACACATTGTAACACTGTTTTCGGTGTTACAATTAGCAAATTGTAACACCGTTTTTAGTAACTTTTTTTCTAAGATTGGTGACATTGATATCAAATGCATGTCAAACGAAAATACACATAACCACAAAAGTAAGCACAAACTGATTTTTTAGAATCGCACAAACTGCGAAGTATGTATATTTTTATACATATTTAAACATGCGTGTTGCATCCTAGGTTTCGTACTACTAGTATATGATGGTATATAATAATTATCAATAATTACTTTTTCACAGATATTTGAATTTAAGTGACAGATGACAGTGTTACCAACGGTTGCACCCATAAATACTCTAGATTGGAATTTTACCTAATATACTTCTAAATTTTTATAAAATTAATAACGCAAAGTAGAAAAAATAGTATATTACACTCGTTTTATAAGACATATTGGCGCATTCGTTCATTTGGGGCACTCGTCGCTGGCACTCCTCGTGCCCCAAACAACTCATGCGCCAATTTGACGTCTTATAAAACTTGTATAATAATATACTATTACCAAATTTCAGCCCGTGGTACCGTTTGGGTGATATCGTGTTCACAGACAACACCTCGTATTTCTTTCGAAATTCATCTTTTTTCCAGTCAATTACAATACTTTCCTTGTAGGGGTACTACTCGGAAAGTAAAAATAACCACAATCGATGTGGTATTATGACTAGCTTACGAAAATAGCTGTTCTGTCCAAAAATAACAAGTGTTTGTTATATAATATTGACAACTGTATACAGTACTCCGACTGTTTTTGTAAGTGAATGTCAATATTTTGTTAAGCAAGTGCTTAAGACGTTGATAACGAGGCACAAGAAAGAATCAACCTTCATGTTCAATTTAACACAAAGTTGGTGCATATTTGACCTAGAAGGATGAAGTATTGATCGGCTTTCGTAATGTTGATTTATATGGGTGATAAATGATGGTTGGTCTTACATGAGAATGGCCTGAACCAACCATTACTGATATCATTTTTATGGGTCTCTGTTATGAGGATTATTAATTCTGTATAGACTAGATGCCAGTAGATAGTGTCTTGTATTGTTATAGTCTTGGAAGAAGTGCCCTGATAGAGCTAAAAGTGGATATTGATCTCGGTTAAGTTTGACAACCTGTGCCAAAAGTTTTATCTTAAAACGTCCATAAAAATATTCTTGTTTTGTGAAGTAAAGCTACTAAAACTTTTTCCTATGATAACGAATTCAACAAAATTGATTGTTGATTTATATGGGTGATAAATGATGGTTGGTCTTACATGAGAATGGCCTGAACCAACACCATTACTGATATCATTTGTATGGGTCTCTGTTATGAGGATTATTAATTCTGTATAGACTAGATGCCAGTAGATAGTGTCTTGTATTGTTATAGTCTTGGAAGAAGTGCCCTGATAGAGCTAAAAGTGGTTATTGATCTCGGTTAAGTTTGACAACTTGTGCCAAAAGTTTTATCTTAAAACGTCCATAAAAATATTCTTGTTTTGTGAAGTAAAGCTACTAAAACTTTTTCCTATGATAACGAATTCAACAAAATTGATTGTTGATTTATATGGGTGATAAATGATGGTTGGTCTTACATGAGAATGGCCTGAACCAACACCATTACTGATATCATTTTTATGGGTCTCTGTTATGAGGATTATTAATTCTGTATAGACTAGATGCCAGTAGATAGTGTCTTGTATTGTTATAGTCTTGGAAGAAGTGCCCTGATAGAGCTAAAAGTGGATATTGATCTCGGTTAAGTTTGACAACCTGTGCCAAAAGTTTTATCTTAAAACGTCCATAAAAATATTCTTGTTTTGTGAAGTAAAGCTACTAAAACTTTTTCCTATGATAACGAATTCAACAAAATTGATTGTTGATTTATATGGGTGATAAATGATGGTTGGTCTTACATGAGAATGGCCTGAACCAACACCATTAATGATATCATTTTTATGGGTCTCTGTTATGAGGATTATTAATTCTGTATAGACTAGATGCCAGTAGATAGTGTCTTGTATTGTTATAGTCTTGGAAGAAGTGCCCTGATAGAGCTAAAAGTGGATATTGATCTCGGTTAAGTTTGACAACCTGTGCCAAAAGTTTTATCTTAAAACGTCTATAAAAATATTCTTGTTTTGTGAAGTAAAGCTACTAAAACTTTTTCCTATGATAACGAATTCAACAAAATTGATTGTTGATTTATATGTGTGATAAATGATGGTTGGTCTTACATGAGAATGGCCTGAACCAACCATTACTGATATCATTTTTATGGGTCTCTGTTATGAGGATTATTAATTCTGTATAGACTAGATGCCAGTAGATAGTGTCTTGTATTGTTATAGTCTTGGAAGAAGTGCCCTGATAGAGCTAAAAGTGGATATTGATCTCGGTTAAGTTTGACAACTTGTGCCAAAAGTTTTATCTTAAAACGTCCATAAAAATATTCTTGTTTTGTGAAGTAAAGCTACTAAAACTTTTTCCTATGATAACGAATTCAACAAAATTGATTGTTGATTTATATGTGTGATAAATGATGGTTGGTCTTACATGAGAATGGCCTGAACCAACCATTACTGATATCATTTTTATGGGTCTCTGTTATGAGGATTATTAATTCTGTATAGACTAGATGCCAGTAGATAGTGTCTTGTATTGTTATAGTCTTGGAAGAAGTGCCCTGATAGAGCTAAAAGTGGATATTGATCTCGGTTAAGTTTGACAACTTGTGCCAAAAGTTTTATCTTAAAACGTCCATAAAAATATTCTTGTTTTGTGAAGTAAAGCTACTAAAACTTTTTCCTATGATAACGAATTCAACAAAATTGATTGTTGATTTATATGTGTGATAAATGATGGTTGGTCTTACATGAGAATGACCTGAACCAACCATTACTGATATCATTTTTATGGGTCTCTGTTATGAGGATTATTAATTCTGTATAGACTAGATGCCAGTAGATAGTGTCTTGTATTGTTATAGTCTTGGAAGAAGTGCCCTGATAGAGCTAAAAGTGGATATTGATCTCGGTTAAGTTTGACAACCTGTGCCAAAAGTTTTATCTTAAAACGTCTATAAAAATATTCTTGTTTTGTGAAGTAAAGCTACTAAAACTTTTTCCTATGATAACGAATTCAACAAAATTGACTAACTGTTCACAACAAAACATAGGTGTTTACTTGCTCGTTATAACTTGATCTCTATCGCAATCAAAAGATTAGTTACCGATAATTATGTTTAATGTTTATGCTGGTATTATATGCGGTATTATGTATCACAAAAACTTTCGCACTTTGTATTCGGATTACTGAATATTACACAAATATTTGTCGGAAGATAATAGAAATCAATAGTTTTCTATTGTGCCAAAAATATATTCAGAATAAAAGGACGAATATTAATTCGAATGTTGCGTTAGTGTGACTGTTTAGTTTTTCACTTAAAATTACGTTAGTGGAAATGTTAAAATGACGGCAATGTTAATTGAATTTCTTGAATATGGGTACTATAAAATTAATATTAATAATAAGTGTTTTTGAATATAATGGGATTATGTATTCATAACCATTTCATTTATCGAACGTCGCGTTTTTGGTATAAATGTGTCCCCATTTTTATATCTGTTCAGTTTATTGTACGACTTTGGTGTGGTAACTTCCTACTAATCTAAGGTAAGATATTTAATTGACCAGTCCTAAATAATAATATGTAAAAAAATTAAGACAACGTATTATTTAATTAATATTTTATGTTATTTAGTATTTAGTCTTCCTTAGGAACAAATATATCGATACTGTTAAATATGTGGAACATTTAAACTTACTAAAAACGAATTTGAATTTTTACATTCTTTTGGTTTGACAAATTAAATTGCCAAATACAACAACTCTAAATCAAATATTGAAGAAGAAGTTAATTTAGGTATTAAAATGTTGGATCTTATTAATAGATATAATTTTTTTGTACTTAAATAAATTCTCCATATGTTCATATCTGGTTTAAAGTGAACATGAATTATATGCTTCTTTTCCAAAATTTTTTTTTTTTTACCAAAGCACATCTGCATAGTTTTCTTTGCTTTCAAATCATATTTATTTAAAGAAATTCGTGGTTCTAAATAAATTTACACGTGTAAAAAAAAACACTAAGCTTAACTATTAATTACTATCTAATAGGTGTTGTTATCTAGGTAATTTCCTTACAAAACCAGTTGTCTAAAGTAAGTAATTTGTACATTATTACTACAAACACGAGATCCGTACGTAGCATCACGGTCAAATGTCATTGTTAATCAGCTGTGCGGAGCCATATAATTCTTCTGATGACAATGACCAGTCGGTAGACAGAATGCCTATAAACCCGAAGGACATCTCGTAAAACCCATTTAACTCGATGTCACAATCTGAACGTGACCAGTCAACGGAATAACTAAGCGGGATTTACACAGTATTGACCTAAGCCTAAGGCATAACTACGAGTAACTCAATCACTCTTCATCGCATTAATTGCTACTTCCGGTATACGAGAGTTTTTAGGATATTTAGGATACTTCTTGAAACCGACAATTCACTTACTGGACGAGGAGTACATATTATAAAAATAATGAAAATATTACTTTTGGTTTATGTTAAACATTATAATTATTAAGGCGACGTCAACAAAAACATAAACACATTAATGGCAGTGTGTATGCATTCTTTTATGACTATTTGATGTAACTTATTATTTGTAGTGATTAGCTATAATACCTAACCATAATGCAATAATAATGCAGTTTTTATGCATTTTCTGTTCAGAAAAGTAATTATATATTCAGATGTTATGAGATTTTCAAATTAATAAATAATTGCAAACATGATAATCTTTCTTGACAATTTCTTCTCGAATTATTTTGTTAAAAATATCTGGACAAAAGTATTCAACGTACGTTTAATAAATTAATTTTATAATGATTGTTATTTTGTTTTTAGTTGTGTTAGTTTTGTTAATTTTGGTTGTCACAAGGACAGTATTAGCGATCTTATTTAGAGTTTATTTCTAGTCAAGAATAGATAAACTGTAATTATTAATACTTCTTATTAATACTTCATTCATTCATTCTCTTCGTAGCTGTCCTATTGTTACGTTCTGAAGAAGCCTCTTGCAACAGAGTGCGAAACGTTGACTACTTTATCGTCGTTGACGCGGTTTTCTCCCGGAAATCTAGATCTTAGTAACTCGGAACCGCGGAAGTGTCTAATCTAAAAATGCATGTAACATTTGACACGGTGGGTTGTGAAATTCTCACCAAAAAATAAACAAATAAACAAAAAATAAATAAATAAATTAAAACACTTTAAAACATAATGACGTTTGTTATTGGTCAATTAAATTCAAATTCCATTTGACCAATACTTATAAACAAATTAAGGCCAGAAAAATACCAAACTATGTACTTTTTAATTATTGAACATTAATGAACTATGTAGATACTTAAAACACTTAAAGTATTAACATATATCACTTGATTGCCCCTATAAATTAACTAAAAAATCATTGTAATTATACTCAAGTAAATAATTGAGTCGTTAATGTTAATACAGATTTTTATACAGACGGTTTTTTAATAATTTATCAGTCAATTTCAATATAATTGTTTCAACGGTTAGTTGTTCTTACGGTTTAAGCATTTGGTATGTTGATGGTAAGTATATTTTTCTCTGACGAAGAAAAGTTATTCTTGTATCAAAAGGTAGACGTTTGTCTTACAATGACAAAAATATTTTGTTGGGCAAAAAATATATATGTGCTTCAACGAACAAGCAGTTTCTTGACCCAAGTATAAAAATCATATTCTTGTTCTGAGAATTTTATATTTTACTTGAGCCAACCAAATGATCTTTCTAGGGATATAGAAACAAACGATATTCTTGTCTCAAAGATATTCGTGTGGTATCAAATATATTTTTCTCTCTGTGTGTCATGCAAACCAATTTTGGAGGCACTTTTACCATTTCACTTATATAATAAATCCATCACTTTTATCTGGGTGAAAGATCACATGTTGTTTACTGAAGTAGACGCGTACTATCGATACATCGAAAAGGTTTGCACAAGTCCCGTAATCTGTTATCTATCTCCCTTATACTATATTTCAGCGTCTATCCACACAGACGGACAGGATAAACAGAATTAGACGAGTTTAGCATTCAGCGATCTTATCTTTGTGTAAATACATCCATTGAATTCTCGGTTCAAATAACTTTACACCTTACTATTACATCACACAATCTACATTGCTTTAATGAAGGACAAACAGGATGAAGCTTTAATGAAGGACAAAAATAGGAAAAGTACACTTTTTTTTGTGAAACGGAATGTTGGTCAGTTTTTATCAAAAGTGAATCATTTGATGACAAACTGATGTATGTATTGATGTATTGATTGGATATTTGGTACATTTGGTTTCCTGGAACATCAACAAACAAATATTTACAGATCTAGATGATAATTTTAATGTGTAGTAAGTAGCAGTCATCTATAAAATTGCTTTGTCGTTTCTACGTCAGCATCTTTGGTGCTATTGTATCCTTTATTTTGTAAAGCTAACCAATTGTAAATGATGGAAAACTTTGCGGAACCTATTTAATACGTCAATGCAAAAACATAATTACGTAATGATCATTTATCCCTAGAAAGTTTGCAAGAGGGAAAAAAAATACTTAATTGGAAAATTTCTTGAACATTATTGCATTATAAATGAGCGAATTATCTAATAGATGCAACAAAGGTGAATAAATTACAATTATTGTTGGGTCTGTGATCTAATTTTCATTCAACAAAACTGACTTCTTTGTGGTGCTTGTTTGCATTTGTATTTGATAGAAAAATAATCGTTTATTTATTTTATGTGTTGACCTACATCTTTCCATAGATTTTGAACCATTTACCTATTACGAAACCCTGTCTTCCTATACGTTTGTTTAAGTTCCTATTATTTTCTTCAACTTCCTATTCTTTTGTCGTAAAGTGGTCAAAAAGTTGACTTGCTCTTCCACATTTGGGCAGATGGCTTGAACACCTGTCTACTTATTCATTTAACAAGTACCGTTATTACGTAACGCGATGACATTTTAACATCTTCGACCAACCATTGTGACTACATAGAGAAAGCAATAATTATATTACTGTTTGTGCCATTGTCACGTTGTGCGAGTAAATCGCACAACTCACACTGAGGTTATATCACTCGGTTTTAATTAATGTTAGACACCTCATCAATGGCTCGATGGGTAATTTGGTTCCTAGGTTTGTACACAGTACCAATCAAGCATACAGATGAGTCAATAAGTAAATTATTATGTAATACTGGTAATTAGTACGTAAGTGATTATTATATAGTTACATTAAAATTATGAAGTCGACACGAAAGAAAAAAATCCCCTCGTTTTTTTTCTATAATTTATAATTTCGTGTTGATAAGGCAGGTTGGTATTACATTATCTATTTATCACAGATCAAATATTGGTTTACTAATATATAGTGCATTTGGGAGCTGTTATCAAAGTACAAACCCATCGGTTGGCGATACAAGGTTGTGTCAGCTCAAATAACTCACATGTCATGTTAAAGGGTCCCTCCAGAGTGCCCATTGCGTGTATAATGTGAACTAGGGCAGTATTAAAAGCATCCTAATTGTATTACTATGACGTCATGTTGTCATGCGGTATATCATTGACATAATTTATTGGGTTGATTTTGGTTTCTAGAATCCCGAAATGTGTATTTCAATACCTCCCTCATATGTGTTTGAGTTCTGTAATCGGTATAGTTTCATAAATATTCAAAACATGTAAAATTTACAATCATAATCATAAACATACTCCTCACGTAATAAAGAACAACTTTACCTCCAATTCAAAAACAACAACAACGTTTCTTTGTTATAAATTATTTCTTCTATGAATAAAATTTGGGAATATTTGTATACAATACTACTTAATATTATTTTGTAGTTTTGTATCACGTAATTACAGAGATAAAACCATAATAATAATAATAATAATAACACACGTGTCTTTCTGTGATTACTTATAATCACCGTAATTACTCTGATATTATACCCCTGTTTATTGTATCTACAAAGCATTATCAAACTCAGTGTTTTATAAACTGTTACCGGAATTAACACAAACAAATTTAATAATCTGGGATGGCCCTCACCCTACTTTCCGACTACATCTTTGGTGCAATGAAGTACCTAAACACTTTTGCAATTATTCAATTTTGCCACACAATTTGAGTCACTTCCTGTTGTCAGATTGTTACCAAAAACAATCCAGTTCGTCCCCTGGCAATTCTAAATTTCAATCCGTTGTTCTCTTTGGGCGTGATGGTGTTCACAGACATATATATACATATATACATACATACATACATAATATCTACGTACCCACATACACACATACATACATTTTCCAGAAATCATTGCAATCGATTCAGAGGGCCTCAAAACGCGTATTTCCGCAGAAATTTCGATTTTTTCCGTCGATTACAATACTTTCCTTCTATGGTACTAGTCGAAAAGTAAAAATGGGGTGTCAAATTTTCATCGTATATAATTCCTCCCGTATAAATAATGTATTCGCGGTCGGGAAAATTAAATAAAAGTGGACTCTATGATAATGAGATGTTATTGTGGATTTTTTTAAGGACAGACTGCATGTATTATGCATTACGCATTTTATCACATACTTTGGCAAAGTCAATAAATTTAAAATGGAGCTGGTGTAATAAAGAAGCAAAACAAGTCTGCTAAAGTGAATACATAATTGTATTGTATATTAGTATAATCAACAAGTGGATCAAAAATAAAATTAAAACGTTGTATGAAGAAATGCAACGTGTTCTTAACGTTCTTGAGAGACTGTTGTCTCTATTATCCTGTTTTACTTATGCTTAGAAAGACCTGTAAAATAAGTTTAAAAATTTTTTTATAGTTAAAAAAGCTCAAATTTTCTAACTACGGAAACTAAATATCATTACAGGTATTTATTATAAAACAAACTACCTATTTATATACAAATAAGTTACGCTATTTTTGGCTATTTGAAGTATTTTAAGTGTCCAGTGATCAACTATATCTCTTACCGCGTTCAGAAATGTCAACTTGTTATAACAACATAGTCAGTTTTCACCATTAAATTAGAATGTTGTAAATTTGCCAAAATTTGTTTCGAAAACGTCAGTGCTATGTTATGCTGCTCATATTCTATCCTATTGCTCTTGTGTACTATTAATGTCTGTCAGGCGTTATAATAACTACTAATAACATACATTGCTCCAGGACTGGACTGTGTTTTTATTTTGAAGTTGTTTGACTAATATGTATCGATAATTAGGGATTTATGACGTCACGGAGTTGCTTTACGTACAACAACAACAACAAATAAATCAAGATATACAAAAAAAATAATTTGTTATTAGCTCAATTTAATTAACTCTGTACCAATTACCATATAAGTTATTAGTCATTGTTTTTGAGGAGGAGAACTATATTTTACCTTGTTTCCAATTATTATTATATTAGAAATAACAGTTGAAGTTTCCACCGGTGAGAAGTTAGCCACAACAGTTATCCACAACTTTTTTTTCTGAACCGATTTTAATGAGTTATACATCATTGGAAAGCGCATAACGCCCTGAATCTCCCCTAGTTTTGCCCGATCGAAAAAATCATAATTAGGGCCCAAAAAATTAAAATGAAAGTTGGATTTCTCGCAATTTTGCCGAAATTCCCGGGATCATATCTCAGTTATTACACAACCTATCTCAACGATCTTTGCACCACTGGAAAGGGCAGGTCTTCAACTACACACCATAGTTTTGCCCGATCAAAATTGTGACAACTTCTGTCAAAAAAGAATTATTGAAACATTAGTGTTCTGAATGATCACCATATGCCAGCCACAACAGTTATCCACAACTTTTTTTTCTGAACCGATTTTAATGAGTTATACATCATTGGAAAGCGCATAACGCCCTAAATCTCCCCTAGTTTTGCCCGATCGAAAAAATCATAATTAGGGCCCAAAAAATTAAAATGAAAGTTGGATTTCTCGCAATTTTGCCGAAATTCCCTGGATCATATCTCAGTTATTACACAACCTATCTCAACGATCTTTGCACCACTAGAAAGTACAGGTCTTCAACTACACCCCATAGTTTTGCCCGATCAAAATTATGACAACTTCGGTCCAAAAAAAATTATTGAAATATTAGTGTTCCGAATGACCACCATATGCCAGCCACAACACTTATGCACAACTCTTATTTCTCAACGGATTTTAATGAGTTATACATCAAAGCGCATAACGCCCTGAATATCTCACAACCTATCTCAACGATCTTTTCTTCAAGTACACCCCATCGCTTTGCCCGATCAAAATATTAATTAGAGCCAGCAAAATGAAATTGAACGTTAATTTTCTTGCTAATTTACCCCATTTCTCGGGAATATATCCTAATGCCATTAATTCTTACTTCAATAGAAAATATAAGTTGTCATCTGCTTCCCCTTTTGCCAGATCCACATTATGGCAATTACTGTCCTAGACGTGGAACAAGAGAAAAAGCTCACGTTTACTAAAATGTGACAATTCGCAACCACAGCGACGAAGGCTTTGGATTCTGTCAGATAGCCTCTAACAAAGTTTATAGCGTCCAAACCGTTTACGTCATTGATTTAAAAATTGTCATACATGTTTAAAGTCCCTGGAGTATGAGCTGGTATGAGTTTGGACCAATACTTATCTGTTCTTTGTGCAATACATAACAGGGATATGTTGGCATTACCAATACCACTTCATTGATAAATATTAATAGCAAAATGTTACTAAGTAAATCATCGATTTTAATGCAATTTAACCACAATACATGCCAATGGACATGTCTATATTTGACATGTCTTTCTACCAATGCAAGGATCGTTGAGATAGGTGGTCTAATAACTGAGATACGTCACTGGTAATTTCGACAAAATAAATCAATATGTATTTATTTTCATTTTGGGACCCTAATTCTGAAATTTCGGCAAAATTGCGAGAAATTCAACTTTCAATTTAATTTTTTTTACCCTAATTCTTTCGATCGGGCAAAACTAGGGCAGATTCAGGGCGTCATGCGCTTTCCACCGATGTATAACTCATTAAAATCGGTTGAGAAATAAGAGTTGTGGATAACTGTTGTGGCTGGCATATGGTGGTCATTCAGAACACTAATATTTCAATAATTTTTTTGGACAGAAGTTGTCATAATTTTGATCGGGCAAAACTATGGGGTGTAGTTGAAGACCTGCCCTTTCCAGTGGTGCAAAGATCGTTGACATAGGTTATGTAATAACTGAGATATGATCCCGGGAATTTCGGCAAAGTTGCGAGAAATTCAACTTTCATTTTATTTTTTTGGGCCCTAATTCTGATTTTTTCGATCGGGCAAAACTAGGGGAGATTCAGGGCGTTATGCGCTTTCCAATGATGTATAACTCATTAAAATCGGTTCAGAAAAAAAAGTTGTGGATAACTGTTGTGGCTGGCATATGGTGATCATTCAGAACACTAATGTTTCAATAATTTTTTTTTACAGAAGTTGTCACAATTTTGATCGGGCAAAACTATGGGGTGTAGTTGAAGACCTGCCCTTTCCAGTGGTGCAAAGATCGTTGAGATAGGTTGTGTAATAACTGAGATATGATCCCGGGAATTTCGGAAAAATTGCGAGAAATCCAACTTTCATTTTAATTTTTTGGGCCCTAATTATGATTTTTTCGATCGGGCAAAACTAGGGGAGATTCAGGGCGTTATGCGCTTTCCAATGATGTATAACTCATTAAAATCGGTTGAGAAATAAGAGTTGTGGATAACTGTTGTGGCTGGCATATGGTGGTCATTCAGAAGACTAATATTTCAATAATTTTTTTTGGACGGAAGTTGTCATAATTTTGATCGGGCAAAACTATGGGGTGTACTTGAAGATCTGCCCTTTCCAGTCGTGTAAAGATTGTTGAGATAGGTTCTGTAATAACTGAGATATGATACCCGGAAATTCGGCAAAATTGCGAGAAATTCAACTTTAATTTGGTTTTTTGGGCCCTAATTCTGATTTTTTCGATCGGGCAAAACTAGGGGAGATTCAGGGCGCCATGCGCTTTCCAATGATGTATAACTCATTAAAATCGGTTCAGAAAAAAAAGTTGTGGATAACTGTTGTGGCTGGCATATGGTGATCATTCAGAACACTAATATTTCAATAATTTTTTTTTGACAGAAGTTGTCACAATTTTGATCGGGCAAAACTATGGTGTGTAGTTGAAGACCTGCCCTTTCCAGTGGTGCAAAGATCGTTGAGATAGGTTGTGTAATAACTGAGATATGATCCCGGGAATTTCGGCAAAATTGCGAGAAATCCAACTTTCATTTTAATTTTTTGGGCCCTAATTATGATTTTTTCGATCGGGCAAAACTAGGGGAGATTCAGGGCGTTATGCGCTTTTCAATGATGTATAACTCATTAAAATCGGTTCAGAAAAAAAAGTTGTGGATAACTGTTGTGGCTAACTTCTCACCGGTGAAGTTTCCAGTATTTATTTTTGTTTTTATGGGTTTTTACAGCGTTTATTATACAAATTACAAGTTATCAACGCAGTTTAGTTATTTTTTTAGCTAATCCTTCTTAAGACGTACAATCTCTAAAATAATTTTTTTGACTACCTCGTTGGCACATTGCATCTATGAATATAGTATAGTGCCTATGCTATAAATCTTTAATGTCACTGGTAGGTAAGCTGCTATCAGTTTGGTCAAAATTGGTGGAATGCTTAAGAAATGCAAGTAACATTTGCCACTTCCGGTTATAAGATTGTCACTGAAGACAATCCAATTTGTCTTCTGTTACTTCTAAATAAATATCACAAAATTCACCCCGATCCGTTGTAACGTTTGGGCGTTATCGTGTTTACAAATATACATACCTGCACTCTTTGAAAACATTCATTTCTATGGATTCAGACGCCCTCAAAATACGTATTTCCCCTTTAATCCCCATAAAACTGTATGGAAAGCAAAAATATAAGACAAATAAATATGGAACGACCGATCCTTTGGTCCATTAAATGACGTATTTATTACGAAAGTTTGTTTTCGAAGCAGTGGTGCGTAGCTCTGCAATAATTGTATTAATACATTAAAAATGTTTCCATATCGCGTCATACTTTGCAAAGCTACAAATCTGATAACAGACACAAAGTCTACGATGATGGAAGATTACTACAGGTACGTCACTGGGATACCAATGTCCGTGGCACAAGGTTGTGTGCCAAAACCTGTTCCATTCATAAAACCCAATATAAATATTAATTTGACAACGTTTGGGATTTAGTTATCAGTACGGCCTCTTTGGAACAACTTGTTCGTGAAAGTGGACACTCCACTCACTCCGCTCGACTTAGTAGAGTGCTTCCTGATACGATAGTTTACTTGGATTTAACTTATTTATTAAAATAGTGTTAGTTTCGTTACTCTTGGTTTTTCGTGCATGTTCATTAATTCGATTTTTTTCTGTTCTTATTTCAGATTTATTAAAATGGCATTAGTAGTAAGGTATATAGAAGAAGTAAACAAATTTTTAAACAAATACCAAGGTGAGTACAGTAGTTTTTTGTTGTTTTTTGTTTAATTTGTATTTGTATAAGTTTAAAATACTTTTTGATCTTTTTCTTCTTTGGCTCGCTTATTTTTTTGTTGAGTAGGGTTAAAAAATAAAAGACAAGTTATTTTGATTATTTGAATTATTTTTTATTTGATTTGATTGTTTATTATTGAGATTTCTCAATTTTCTTCATCAAATGTACAATATATATCAGATATGCTGTAATGTTTTGTATTTAAAACATTGGAATTAACTATAAACTTTGGTTGTAAGAGTCCTTTTGACACTTATAGTTTGTTAATTTGTTTAAAAGAAAACGCAAATATCTGCTAAATTTAACGAGTACTACCTAAATAACGATACTATATGAATATTTTAAAGTAAAAGTTCAATGACTGTATTAAGAAAAACCCTGTTATCTAAACTTAAGCTTATGATAAATATTCAAACCAGACAAAGCATGTCGCAACTAAAATTTTCTCGTATTACTTATTATTTTATTTATTTTCTACATTTTGCTTCTTGATTTGTTCCAGATGCTAGAACGGCAGATTGGTTCTTGATGTCTAGTCCCTTTTACACATTAGCTATATGTTTATCGTATGTTGTTGCGGTCAAATATGTGGGGCCAAAGCTCATGGAAAATAGGAAACCCTTCCAACTAAAGAACACGTTAATAGTTTATAATTTCTTTCAAGTTGTCTTCAGTACCTGGTTATTCTTAAAGGTACGTATCTACTGCATTTCAGCTTGGCAAAACATTTGACAATGGTCGTATTCACCAGAAAAGCATTCAGTTGTTGTGCAAACGTTCTTTGACAGATACATAACCAAGAAGCATTAGTGACAGCATATTATGTACGATTGCGTTTCTGATGTTTTCGAGATTATGTTCAATCTGTTAAATTGCAAATGAATTAATTAATTTGCAAACTAATAAGGTAATTTTATTTTTTTGATAAAATGGCCAATGTTGACCAAACGCGTTTATAATTGGTGAACGCGACCAATGTTTCTTGGAAAAAAGTAAAAAAATGTACGAATTGAGTTGACTTTTCGCAAGAAAACGTCCAGACTTGTCAAATGTTTCTCAAGCATTGCATGCATGTGCAACCTATATTAAGTTTAAATGCTTTGAGTATTTACTATCAATTATTTCTGTAGATATTTCTAGATGACGAACTGATCTAATATGACTAATCAGTTATTTTCTAATTTGCTTCCTTGTTTTTTTTATGAAAACAATTGTTTATTTTTTAGACATTTACAATAATGAATAAATAAATAAATAAAGTAGCTATGATTACATCAACATGTAATTAAATCATTACGTTTTGTCTGTACTTAAATGTTGAATTAATTACATCTAAATATTATATTTTATGGAGAACTTTAATAGCTAAATCTTTACTAGCTAAGTACTTTGATTTTAAGTGCTTCGGGAACTTTATTTTATTCAGGGAAATAGACGTAATTGTAGCAATAATTACAATAACGAGCACTATATCTAAATCAAAGGAAGCAATTCTATTTTATGTCCCATAACTAATTATGTTACGGTTAATAAGATAACTCGTAGAGCGTGATCAAAAATGGATTGAAGTTTTTAAGAAAACAGCCCCACCATGGAAAAAAATGAGAAATTTTTGTCCTGAATAAATGTTTTGACCATTTTGATGGCTTCTAATTCGTCGAGTTCATCCCATTGATCTCTGTATTGACATACATGACATACGACAATGTTACTGCAAGAAAAGCTGGTAACAGTTTGGTCAAAATCGCTCTAATCTCTAAAAAATGCCTGTAAAGCTAGTAATTCTAAATGTGTACCAAAATTCAGCTCGATCTCTTGTACCGTTTGAGCGCTATCGTTTTTACGTACATGCAGGTGTGCTTAGTGTCTACCAAGGAAATAATTGATAGTAAGAATACTCAAACAGAAAAAGTGGTGATTTTGCTCACAAAACATTTCTTGAAAGTATTATTGTTCAGATAGGTATGTCTGGATGGCTGACAGGAAAATACAACTGGAGGTGTGAACCTGTGAACTATTCGACAGATCGCGAAACCATGCAAGTACGTATTTAAACACTACGAAGCATACAAAGTATAACCCTAAATTTCCAGATGGTGGAAGCGTCATGGTGGTACTTTATTTCAAAGTTCACAGAATTCATGGATACCGTAAGTTTGACAATTTACTATTCTGCAAAAACGTGAAATTAAAGCCCGAATTATTATCTTGCAGTTTTTCTTTGTGTTAAGAAAAAAGAACAATCACATCTCGACGTTACACGTAATACATCACGGTGTTATGCCTATGTCTGTCTGGTTTGGTGTAAAGTTCACGCCAGGTAAGGGTTTCCATCAATTTTTGTTGGTTGCGATGTATTTAAATTATTTTTTGTTTGTTTGCAGGTGGTCATAGCACATTCTTCGGGTTCTTAAATACGTTCGTTCACATCATCATGTACACATACTACATGCTTAGTGCCTTTGGACCAGGTATGCAGAAGTACCTATGGTGGAAGAAATATTTAACCACATTACAAATGGTAAGCACATAATTTTCCTTGTAAAATACACTCAATACACTCTGAGTTTTGCCACTTCACAAAAAAAAACATATTCTACTGTTATAGGTACAATTCGTAGGTATTATGGTCCACGCCTTCCAACTTCTATTCACAGACTGCAATTACCCACGTGCCTTTGTCTGGTGGATAGGCATGCACGCTGTGATGTTCTTCTTCTTGTTTAAGGAGTTCTATAATCAATCATATACAGGAAGAAAGCCAAAAGCCACTGCCACGTCTATATCAAATGGGCACGCGAATGGCTACAGTCATCTAAATGGTGACTTGAAGAAAGCCAACGGTCACATGGAGAATGGGGTGTCGAGCAGCGCCTCAGACTATTATGTGTCACATTCCAACAATTTAAAAGAAAAGACGAAGAGCCAGTGATGGTCGTCAATCTGTTTATCCATCCAAGTCATACTACCTGTCATATGAACAAAACAAACAGACAAAAACAAATCATGAAACAAAACGAGCGAAAATTCTTTTTTTACTTAATTATCTGTAGAATTATTATTGTTATGACTAATAAATTTTAAAAACCATGTTGCTCAATTACACAGCGCACGAGTCCAGAACAATAAATAACTTATTTCGTTGTGTGTGAGTGTGTACCGGAAGTTGTTGTGATGGTACGCGAAAACGATTCTACTTATTATATAGTATTCTGTCGATGGGGAAAAAAAAACGACGAAATCTGGCTGTCTCTGTCACCTTAGTACAATTCATATTCCCCGGCCGATGTTATATTAGGATTGTTATTAATATTTTGTACATCGTAGATTTTTAATGAAACTGGTTGTTGTTGTATTTTTCTACATCATTTGAGAAGATGAGAATAAATTATTTACAGTTAGCGCGAGTTTGTTTTCTTTTATGTATTATTGCAGTCAAGATGCTATAATATGTCTTATGTCTATTGAAAACTGTTTAATGCAACTCTGATGAGATGTTATGTCCAATATATTTAAAAGCTTGTATTCAGAGATTTCAAATGAAAATAACATTAAAAAAAATCTGATAAGATGACCTATGTGAAGATTGTGAAATGGCCCTTGAGCCTGTACATTAAGTTGTGCGTGCTTAAAACAGCGAGTGTAGTGTTCTATGACAGCCATAAATGTGCAACGACGGTGGAAAGTCACGTGGAGAAGAACCCTGATGAAGAGGCAGCTAACAGGGTTGAAGACGCACACAATGTCTCTCGTCACAATGTCAAAGGTAGGTCCCATGGATGACATCCATTGTTGAGGCGAGGATGACACTATAAGGTAGGATCTAAGCATTTATTATATGCAACAGAATTTTGTAGGGAGAGAATATCGTCAACAAAAGCTGACCAAAGAGTGATAGTGATAATAGTGTTCATAATACATTTACAGTATGTATTATTTGTTTAATCTAGGTATTTATTGAGTACGTGTTTTTGAGATGTATAATAATTGGTGGAATAAAAGTAAGTATTCGATATTCATAATCAAAGTTATTATTTTCTTTCTTTTTTAAGAGGAGGTTGAAAATATTGACTTAAGGGTTCCATTTCTTGATGGTTGAATTCTTTTCCCCAAGATTAATTGTGATGAAGAGGGTTATTGTCTTCCCCGACTTAACGAAGTACATAATTTTGAGCAGCATTTGTGTTTTAACAACGCTGTGTTTCGTTCTACACCGATTCTACATTATATCCAGAGATTCACAGAGTTTCAATGTTTTCCAAGAGAGAGCATACTTCATTGCTAAACAGGTAATAAAAGCCTTAAAATAATGAATTGTTTATCATTTTTAATAAAACTTTAACTTTGTATATCTAGAAAGCTAGTTTTCTTGGATACGTGATGTCTAAACACTTTTGCAATTATTCAAATTTGTCAGATCTGCAAATGTGCATATTTACTGTCACTGGAGGATTTATACATAATATTTCTTTCAATGGAATAAAGTAACGAAAATATATACAAAATATTGTTTATTTATTACTTATATAATATAAAATATTGAGCAATATTAGTACATACATATTATGTTTACTTATATTTGTACAATCTTAATTAATGCCTTACGTGTATCCGTGTACTGTGTAAATACAAGCTCCGCATTAAGGAGGTAGTCCATAGATAGAAAGATTCAATAAACTATTTGTAAGTAGAAGACTTCGTACAAAAGTCATTAAGTAAAACTATTAATTTTCCACACCAACTGATACCCGGTATATCAAAACGAATTTTCTAATTTTCAAAATTGTATCAAGAATACGACATTACGCACAAAGATTCTACTGACTAGGTTACATCAGAAGTTTATAAATACGTCCGCAGTATGCAATCTAATTAACAACATTTTGTACATTGCTGTTAATTAGGTTGTCTACTCTACACCATTAGGTTGCATACTCTACACCGGAAATATTTACAATTATCCGGTACAAGAATTCTAGAGGAAAGAAAAATGTCTTCGGCTATTGCACAAGTTGAGGTATCCTCAGACACATCATCTGATTTCTTTAAGAATAAATAAAAAAGGTACGGAGATATGTTTCATCTGTTCACAGTTTTGGTATACATGAATATTTCGATAAATAAATACTTTATTATATCCGTAACTAATCCTTCTTTAAGCTCTTCTGCTTCTGCGCGCGAGAATATGTCTGGTAGTAGAAATGGCTGAAGAGACCGAAGAAGATCGTAGAATGGAGTAACAAAAGCGCTCCGATGAATCTTGGGTATCCACAGTCCACGAAGAGAAGCTGCGCAGAATGGATGAACACCAGGAAGAATTGAGTCTAGAATTACAAAAGTAGTCTTAGTAATGTTAAAGGGGTGTTAAACGAAGAAAATTTGACTTGTTCTTGTACTCTTACCAATTGGATGGTTGTCAAATGCTTCTTCCACCATAAGTACTTTTGGTATTGTGGCCCCATAGCAGCTACCATGTAGTAGAAGTACATGATCACATGAACCAAGTTGTTGATCAAATTTGAGAAGGTTCCATGACCACCTGAAATTTTTTTTATCGCTATTGAGTTTGGGATGAGAGAATAATGGGAGATTATATATGGTTCCTCATAAGTAGGATAAAGCAATGAAAATATGCCCTAAAAACTTTGTCAGTTTCTATGTTCTAAGAACTGAACTTTGGCATAAAATTGGACCACTCCTTATAACGTAAAATATGTTTTGAACCTTACACAAAAAAAATTTCACAGAAAAAAATTATGAAAATGAAGTCATTATTGAACACCACCGTGTTTATTTCAACATCAGATTCGTTGTATGGTAAACGTCAGATTTTGATAAACGTCAGTGGCCACTGATATGACATGAAATTATTATTCTGACATTAGGTTTGGGTCTAGAGTTTCTTCGGCTTCAACAAATTGAATAATTACAAAATTGTTTAGACACTTGTGTCAACGATTTAGTAGGAATGTTGGGTGTGGGCCACCCCGGATTCTTTCATATTCTGGCCCATTTATTATATAGAAACTACCGAAGTGTTTGGTAAGCAGTATCAATAATTTTTTTTTGTGATTCAATTAATCTTTAATTTGGTATCGAAGGACCAGATCAGAGATTCTTAATTTGAGGTATGCTGCAAATAGTCAACTTACTTCTTAAAAGTGAATCTTTTGCAGGTTTTTGTTGAAAATATTCTTATGCAAGAAGTATAAAGCAACTTGTAACACAATTATACGGAAGCTGGCGAGTAATTTAAAATTAATTGTTCAAAATCAACCGTATAAGCTTTTGTTTTACAATCAAAACGTTGCCATTAGTACTGTGAGCCTTAATCGACCTAATATCCGCTACCTAATATAGTGAAAGTCCTAAATTTTCGATGAGCACCACAACCAGTAAAAAAGATTGCATACGAGGACTAGTTATATAAATACGTTTTTATTTCTAATGCAATTATATCGTTCTTTTGCAACATGTTGTATAACATACCTATGGCCGGACAAGACAAAAAAAAACAGCCTCGAAAATTAATTTAATTCATCCAAAATTTCGGTCTGTTAAGATTTGTAGAATCTTTGCGTTACGTAAGCTGATTGTGCATGCGCTGCAACATTTCTGACCCATTCGATACGATCTCTTAGCGTAGCAAATGAAGCAACGCCATCGCAATGGGATGAAACATTTGAGAAAAAATGACCGTACTTGGGTAAACATTTGCGTTACGCAAGAACGCTAAGATCGTCGACGATCTTTCGCCATGTTTTATGAAACTGTTCTATGGAGAAATCTATTGAATACTTGTGATTTTTCCAGTTTGTGTGAATGTATAATAATATTAACGATGTATGTATGTGGGTGTGTATGGCTGTGAACACGAAAGCAAACTGTTTTAGATAGAAAAGTAAGCTACTTTAAACTAAACATAAATCAGTAAAAACCATGAATAATTTCTAATAAAAAAAGCTTGATAATTAAACTTGTAGTCCAATAAAACTGTTTTAACTCCGACCTTCGCGTAATTGTGTCAGCGACTTCTTCACCGAGAACATACGACGCCAGAACAGAACAGAAAAACGATTTTACCATTTTATCTCTTACCTGCCAAGAACTTAACAAGAATCCATGTCTCGATCGGCGTTAAACTGTGATGGTACAAGTGCAAAAGAGACACCTGACTATCCTTCTTTCTCAGTACGAAGAAAACGGTGTCAGCGAATTCTGTCAGCTTGGAAATGTAGTACCACCAGCACAGGTTGGCCATCTGAAAAAGTACGAAATACGGCAATAATAATAATGATACTAATACGGTTGCAAACGGAAAGTGAAAGCTCTCAGTCGGTGACGTTGTTGTCCGAGCTGCATAAACTCGGTACAATTTACGGTTCTGCGTTTCTTTTGATAAACGCAGGGTATAGGAGACCAAACGTGCCATTTGCGGCGTATGTCGCAAAGCGATGAAGCGGTGAATGTGTTTGCAAGAGAGAAGTTGCAACACAAAAGACAGATACGCTCCACGAAGTAAACGAATTTATATTTCATTGTTCGATGTCGATGGATATTTTTCAGATACTCTATGAAGATACACTATTTAACTGTATGTAACAACACATTCTAAGAATCAGTAGAAAATCTATCCCCTATTTAATGTTCAAAGAGAGTTTGGTTGAAAAGGTAACGAATTGTCACACAGCCTAGATTGTCGAACAAAATGGTTATTGTTGCATTACCTAGGTGATAAAAATTGATGATCAATTCGTTTTTGCAATTAGATGATGCCTCTTCCGGAAAAACCGGAAGTTATACTATCGTCAGCATCGCAAAATAGCATTCAAATGCCTTCCATCTTTTGACCGTTGTACGCACTAAACCCGAAATGCTATTGACATAGATCCTTTTGATTGTTACTGAGGGTGGTCTGTAGAATCCATTGACACAAACACATAAAAATGCTAAGTACCACCAAAAGCAACATGATGCTTAGCCATGAATAGAAACATAGCAGAACAGAAACATCGACCAGTAAAAAAGATCATATAGGTACTTTCAGTGTATTTTCAATATAAAGCAAAATCAACAAAAAACAATCCAACTTACCCTCATAGCTTTCTGGTTGTTGGAATAATCGACCGGTTGACATTTGTAGCTGTAATCTAAGAACCATCCGCTCATCAGGTGCTAGAATAGAGAAGCAATTACTATTGCTTATGGATGCAATGACCTTGCATATGAATATTGCATAAAATTTTATTATTGTTGCGATTGGATTATGTAAAAATCTCAAGATCAAATAGAGCTTTCTCTGTGGATGATGTCCTTGAACCGTAAGACCGTGACACGATACACAGTGGCGTCCTTGGATAGAAAGCAAGAACGTAACTTGCTACACCGCTAAAGTATTACATCATTTCAGTCTCGATAGCCTGCTGAACATTTTACCCACGTTTCGTTACAACTTACAACGTAATCATTTCCTTAAGATATTCGTTCATTCATAGTTTTTCATTCATGTATGGGAATGAGAAACATGATAATGTGAACGGTGATGGATCTAATAGAGAAAATTTCATATTATTACAAGTTTATGACCAAAACTATTGAACACTGTTATTTTTTTGTTAGCTTGACGTCAACTTAAAAGCATCAACTTGAAAGGTAAATAATAAAAAAGGGAATTATAATAACTGTGATTTCAAATGGCATAATTATGCCACCAGTTATATAGGAAAAATGTTGCACGTGTTATTTAAGAATTTTAATGTTTTACTTTGCATAATTTTGGATAATCTATTGTTTTTCCATTTCTGATTTTATTCTGTATGGTAGAATACATAAAAATTGTTTTACAATCTAATTTTTATGCTGGTATATACAGGGTGTGACAGGTTTGAGTACATAAACATTCAGGGATAAGTAATTGATTTTGGGCTACTAACCATAAGATTCTTATAAAAAAGTCTTCATGTTTTTATGATAACTGATGACAAGAACAGAAACCATTGGTCATCTTATTTCATATAAATAAGACAAAGAATATTGTTCTTAACTTTGACCTTAGATATTTCAGTTATTAAGAAGAATAGAAAAAAGTTATAAAATTTTGTTATCAGCTGGCTTGAACCTATGATCTCTCAAAATGTGTGCACTCAAACCTGTTAGACCCTGCATAAATATTATATTTGATGATACATATATCTTCAGTAAGTAAGATTATTGGTTAAATTTAAGATTAAGTGCTTCTAAAACTTATTGATACATACCTCGTACAACATATACAAACTAAACAATACTTGTCCGCCATTGTATAGGACGAGGACCTCCTTCAGTTTAAATGGCTTTCGATTATTCATTAGCCATGGTCCGAAGAATATAACGACGTATAGGTATACCAAGACCATTGCTATGGTTGGAATTGGGCTATTCATCAAGGGCCAGTCTGTTGTCCGAGGATCTAAAACATGTACTTATTAATAAATTCAGCGCTAAACAACGCCAACCTAAAAATTTGACAAATTTTTATCTCCAATAACTTTTGTAATCTTTGATAATATTTTTTTCTGACGAAGAAAATGTTATTCTTCTACATATAAAAAGAGTAAGACGTTCGTTTTACAACAACAACAATATTTTGTTGGGTGAAAAATATACATTCTTCAACGAACAAACAGTTTCTTGACCCAAAAGTATACGTACGTATCGCTTAAAACAGACGTAATTCCTTTCAAGCAGTTCCTTCATACTTAAAACAAGAAAACGTAATACTTGAAACATCAAGAAAATCATATTCTTACTTTGAGAATTTTATATTTTACTTGAACCAACCAAATGATCTTTCTGCGGATATAGAAACAAGTGATATTCTTCAAAGGATATTCGTGTGATATTCTTGTGATTTTCTTGTGATTAATAAAACATTTTAGTACATTTTAAATCATTTTAAAGATGGCAAACTGTTAAATTAACACGTGGAGTTCAACGCTTGAGAGAAAATGCTTTAGGCGGTATTAATATTATTTCCAAGGTTGGTAATCATTGCTCGAATAGGCACTCAAGTGTGTGATGGTGTCTTTATGTAGTGTCATAAACCTTCAGACGAATTTAGCAAGTCATTTGGTTAACACATTTCGTGAAAAGATTAAGCTACGAGTTCGAGCAACGGAATAGCACCCACTAATCGGTAGATTGTGATTATTAAATTGACTAGACCTTGAACATATTTAATACCGATGTTTCAAGAATAACGTACATACCTACATACAGAAGGATATAGAGTGTTTATATTGATTTTCTGTAAAGGTCATTGTTGTCATTAGAAACATAAGGAATGCTAAACTAAAAAAATCTGACTAATTACTTATAAAGAAGCAACTTCTTTACACTACAAGAGTTATGAAGAAAAGTCTCCAATCTAGCTAAAAAGCCTGATTTATGGCAGGTCTAGTGCTGGTTACAGATTTTCCACATGATCGAGAAACAGCGGTGTTTTCTTTCAGTTAATTATTGTCCTAGTCAGTGGAAAAAGTTATTGACTGTCTATGGAGTTTTTAGCTAATTCCTATGTTTATAACATACTTACCGCTAATTTTATCGACTATTGTAGAATACTGGTCCACGGCAAGTCGAACTAGGTCAGCCATTTCCTGAAAAGAATGTCTCATTAGTAAAAAATAACATGTTAGCATTGCAATTAGTTAATTTTTGACGAGTTTGAGTTTGATTGAGTTTGATAAGTACTTGATAAGTACTCAAGATCTGTACCAAAACATATTGATTACATCATTTGAATAAGCGTTACTATATATTTAGACAACGATTTGATTGTTGTGTATAAAATATAATATTTAAATTATAATATGTGGATTTAAAAGCATAATGTCAAGTGGGAATAAACGTGCTGAAAATATCAATTCTGTTTGTCCAATTACTGCCAGCTTAGTTGAATAATATTAGCTCGTTTATCCAACCAAAACTGTTCGTCATTGTTCTTCGTTGTGTTATTGGTTGTTTACAAGATGCGATATGAATTTTAAACACCCATACACCCATTAAGTTGATGCTATTCATGAGAGTCGATATAATGCACAGAGCAAATTGTTACTGCAACACGACACAATATTTTATCTATAGACCAATAAAGTTTCTAATATAGTTTTCCCATCATATTTAGTATTTAGGTACTTTAAAATATTCGAGATTGTTTATGCAAATCATCTACTCACCTATGCCAGGTGTCTAGAACACCTGTTTTTCCCTTGATTTGTTTTTGAGCAGCATCGGTTTTAAGTTTAAAAAGTATAACTCTAGTCAATTTTATAATTTTGTTAACATCTCTATTATTTTAATATGGAATTATTAGATTATCTATATAGATGTTGATTTTAAACAAGCCTAATTTGCATTAAATATGAATTTGTGTGAAAGAATTTATCTGATGTAACGAAACTTGCTCAACTCATCTGGGTTTTGCCAGGTGATTTTAGCCAGGAATGTGATGCCACAAACTACGCCATCGAGTTTACGAAGCCATGAGATAATTGCACAGGTTTAGGAGCTTTTTTTTGTACAAGAAACGGCTTCTCAATCTTCGCATCAATGGAGGTCACAGCAGAACGACTTTTGATAGTTTTACAAAACATTTCCAAAACTTAAACTAAGTATACTAAGCAAAAAACTCTTTAATCGTCTTTATAGAAAAGTAATTCTCTTAAGAAGTAAAGGCCCACTTTTAATGCGTGTTCTTCTTGTTGTGTGATATAGGTAGGGTACCTACGCAATATCTGTGGCATGTAATTGACCTATACGCACTCGTATCTCTTCTCAGGCTGGCATGGCCTTTTGGGTGTTTTGCGAAACGCGCTTCTCGCGCCGCGCGGGCATTCCGCGATTTCAGCAATCTTTGGCGGTGTGGCCGGCGAATGCGACGCGGACGGTCAGCTGGCTAGCCGAGTTTTGTTACCGCCTATCTCTCGTTATATAACAGATCGACCCACTTAGCCATTCTTGTAGCACGGAATAGATACCCAACTATTCGTGGTACACACCGTAACCAGATATTGGTCAATTTATTGAATAATAACCAAGCAACCTGTTGTTGTATTGGTATCGGTCGCGTTTTTTTGCATGAATAGTCAACTAGAACCTGATTTGTTAATTGTCACGTTGTTGATGAGAATTCGATATTTGTTTTTCGATTTTGTTTACTTTGATTTAAGAATGACTTATTGTATTGTTGACTTAATGAATGAATATCTAATGTTCCTAATTTGTGGACTGTAAAAATTATTATTGCTTTATTTATTACTTTAAATATAGTAATGTATCTCATATTTAACATTGTTTTAAAAAGATTATGAATTTTAAAATACTTAAAGACTATTTATTATTAAGATTAAAAAAAAAGTCGCTGAACGCAATATAAAGCGGTTTTTAATTGATTTAACAACTCCCCTGAAAGTGTAAACATAACAACATCTTAAAACAATATTATCCAAACAAACATTATAATAATTGCTATTCATCTGCGTCAATATTTTTTTTGTCAAGTTAAAATTATTCGTAATTGTTGCTCAACAATTACCTTAATTGATTTCCGCAAAATTTTAATAACGACATGTGCGATTTTATTTGTAAAGATGTCATATAATAATGAAGCCTTTTGTACGATATAATTCTTAGGTGCTTGTCAAAAGTTTCGAAATTAATTATTGTATAATACTCGATATTTAAGCGTCGAGAAATTTCACAAATGCGACTCACCTTGACTGGAAAACCTTGAAACTTTATTGGAACTTTCGAAGTTCAAGATTTTAACTAATTTCACTCAAAATTCCAGCCGAGTGTTGTTGTAATGTTTACACTAAGGTTTAGTAACTGTATAGATGCGAACATTTAGATGTCGCAAAAATTTCATTTACATTTAGTTAACACTAGATCCGTTTTGCAACAATATTTGGATGGATTGCAACAATGCAAATTCAGAGAAAGGACGTGAAAATTACATAATGGTAATAATTTTAAGAGAAAAGTAAACCAAACTTCAATTAATTATCTTTTGCAATAATAGATGTTAAGAAATGTGTTGATGATTCATGCTCTGATTGTTCAAATAATTACTCCTATTGTAAGAATTACATTGCTTTGTACCAACATATGTTTTTAGATTATTAATAATTGAAATTTGCATAAATTTTGCGCTATTGTACCAAATTTAAAAGGTGAAGGAAAAACTTAAAATTTATGATTGTAGTTTATTTTTCAATGCCACGTTGAAAGAAGAACAAAACATGATTAGTCATCACCTTATGCGTGGGATATAGATTTTTTTTGTGACTGTTTCTTCGAAGTGCAAACATGATCATGATTATGGATAAAAAGCAATTACTTGTAAAAGAAAACAAAATATTACTTTGAATAACGGATAACTTCTCAATACTTAAAACTGCTGTAGACATAATCATTGTTTGTATATCATTAATATGTGCAAATATTGGTCATACATACATGTACACTTACGTAGCATTGTGTAAGAACTTTTTCTTTTCTTTGGTAGGAGGAACAGATTTCTATACTTATAGAAATTGTATATTATCATCATATATTATTATTATTATAAATATATATTATATTAGTGTAGGATTAGATTTGCTATTATCAACAATATTTTTGGCAAGTCAACTTTTAAAATAAATCGAGCAATGCATTTTTAATTAGTCCACTAACAACATTTACAAGAAACTTGAAAACTGGTGCAAAAAGTTATTAATTATATAGTAATCTGTCTGGGTCAGCTAAAAATATGCTCTAAACCCCAAAAAATATTCGTTAAGAGTGAATATTTTTGGTTGTTCATAATTTCAAATATGATATGTCCATGTTTTAAAACAGTAGATGCTTTAATATACATTGAAATCTTTTCGTTCGATGATTGCTTTGCTTCTTTATTTACTGAATAAATTTCCATACATTTACATATTTAAAAAGAGGTTTGTCTAATGAAATAAATCGTGTTCTTTCATAGCACCGCAATAATTTGATTATTTATTTATATGAATTTACAGTTTCTATCCAATAACGGTTCATAAACATTATTTATTTTCTCTAATAGATAATTATCGACATGCTTTTGGGTTATTTTGTGCTTTTGGAAACAAAAAGTCTGTAAAAAGAGCCTAAACAATCCGCAAAAACACTGTTTCTAACAACCTGTTAATGCATAATAAACACTTATTTATTCAAAGTGTACTTTCACTAGAGGTATCCATTAACAATAATATTAAAATTGTATTAATAGTTTCAATTAATAACAATGTCAATAAATAATTTCTGGAAAGTATCAATGAACTCACCGTGTTGTTCAGCATGACACTTGTCATGTTGTTGTATCCATGTTGGGGTAGGTAAGGGCTCAAGGTTTCCAACCAATACAACATCGACACAGAAGCCATATCGCACCCTTTGAACTTTTTACCTTCTCCAAACAAGAAAAGTTCTCTTAGCTAAACTATACGTATGTAATCAAGCCACATCGGACAACACTCTGCACGAAATAATAACTGCTACCGGACCAGCAGTACTATACCAAATCACTTTTACTTGCATCAAGCAAGCCCGACTAAAATCCAGCTCCAGGCAACATTTCAAGTTTTTTTTTGTTTGCATTTGTTGAATTCCCCACTTGAAGCATTAAAAGCGACGAAGACAAAAAAATCTTGCACGAAAGATATTTCGCAAATCGTAGAGGGGGTATATTTGACATTTAAATGACTATACCGGCTGCATATGGTAGAGAATGGTGTGAAGCGTGAAAAATGTGGAAAATAAGTAGGGATGAACTGGTTGGCGTGCTACTTTTGCTTTCGTTATAGGATAGATAGGTAATTGACGAGAAGAGTTTTTTTTTCTCTTTTCCTTTCAGCGGTCGCGTTCGCCTTTTTGTTCTGAGGTAAAATTGAGTGCTGTATCGAAGCTTGTTGCGCAAATTCGACGCTAAACAGTGCGTTAAGAGTCTGCTGTAAACGACAAGCACGCGAGTCGCGGTGCTTCACGCTTTGTTCGATATGTATGATGTCACGATTTCAGCACTTAATCCACGATATTTCCTAAGCTGTCTATAAATGTTTAATTTTTACCAACAAGCTGTTTTATGATTTCTTAGAAGAGCAATTGTAGTAGTTACTAGTTTTAACTAAATTCTATCGAGCGCTTAGTATGGTCATGGGTGGATAGGGTGGCATAAGTTGCATACAGAGTGTAAGGAATAAAATTTAACGATTTTAATTGCTACTGTGGACCAAAAATCAGTAAAATTTTATTAGTTTGGGGTTTAGAGCGGCTTCTGAGTAGGTCATAAACTGTGTCGTGACAAATTGACACTGACATGATTCGTTAATTAGATAATTGAGCTTTATTATAATTAGATGTTATTATTATGTGTTATTGCGTGTTATTGTTAGTATTAGTAAATAATAAAGTGCGGAATTCAATGCCATATTTTGCAAGGTTGTCATAAAAAAACGATTTTTTTAAAAGAAGGAGCTGACCTTCCATCGCCTACAGTCTAAATTGTCTAAAACGTCGTAGTAAGAAAGGAGGATGTATAGTATGTTATATCAATACGTTAATGATGCTATTACCTAGTTAGACTCATGATTATCGACTCTGTTTAGTTAGAGTTGACAATCGAACTCGAGTTTTAACTAAGGCATAGCATAAGTAACTAGTTAATGACAGTTTTAACTAATAAATTTTTTTAGAAGAAGTTGCTAAAGTCGACTTTCTATATATAAGTGTCAAATTTATTGCTACATTTTATAATCTTATTTTATATATTTAATTTTAATTAAATGCAATCGTCAGTACGTTTACAGTTCTTCTTTCTCAATTTACAATAAATTGACAAATAACTACAAGACTAGTTTATTTATTTAACAAATGAATACTTACATATTTTTAATTTAGACTGCTTTATGTTTAATTTTTCGAATTAAAAATGGATTATTAGTGGGATGTATTGGTCTGTTTTTTACAACAAAACTATCCAGTTGTATAAAGAATACATGAAATAATAGAAACAGGACATTCTGGAGATTAACTATGCTTTACCCGTTAATGTTTGTCATTAACTACCCAGTTAGAGCGCGGAATAATCTTTTGGCATATATTTTTTTCGCGTTTTAACGGAAAGATTTAGGGAATCCTGAGTAAAATCAACTCGCATTTCGGACGTTAGCATGTATATTACATGTATATTACGAGCTAACAGCGCTGAAATTGATTTATCATATTCAACGTTTCTTCAATGTATATTATTGATGGGCAATAAAACTATCCGGACGTATTGTTTCTAATGTTTGACCAAACATATTAAATAATTATCTATTGCATTTATGATGCGTATGATGTCAATCACACATCCAAGTTTTTATTGTAAATAAATAGGCTCCATATACCTATATTTAATAACACGTTAGTTATGTTTACATGGAAATTTGCGTTGACGTTTCTAAGGTAATCATTTCCGAAAAACAAAATATTGTTATTCAATAGTTACATCTTTCTAAACAGTTAATTGTTATGTACACTCCATAATTTTTTGCGTTCCGCAGATTCAAAATTATTAATTCTATTCAACTAATCTATGCATACAGATTAGTTATGATTCTAGAGAAAGTCTAGAACACTGAAAATATCTTCAAAAGGAGTTGACAAAAGCCTTTCAAATTTGTGAGATTTTTTCTAAGCTAGAGATCAAAAATAAATGCATCAAACAAAACAAAAAATTATTTCAATCAAACTTTCTACCTAACTTTATCAGCTGAAATATCAATAAAATTTTTTTTCACAATTTTTTTATGGAACCTAATACAAAGTTTTTTCTAAATCAAGATTTTCTTCCATATTATCCAATACAACAACAACAAAGTGTTATCCAGTACAACAACAAAGATTGTTGCCATAAATATCACCTTTTGAAGACATATCAGTTGTTCCCGACTACTGTTCCACTTTGTATATTGGTTGTTATTAATTAGTTTAACTGAATAAATAAGTAACGTAATAATTTAACTAAATAAATAAGTGTCTAATAATATTTTAAATGGAGACTTCAATGGTCAATTAAACTGTCAACTCGTAACATTTTGACAATAACATCGAAAACCACATTTTTCATTTTCTAAGCCATTTTCCGCCTGTGTGCCACATTAGTAAATTTGCGATACATTCAACTGACCTTGTCATTACGCACGTATTGGTAATGATTCTACGAACAACTTTCCTCCAAATTTATATTTAACGAGTAAAATATTTAAAATTCCTAGTTCGAAAAGATATTTTGTGCTATATTCACATACTCGACTGAGTCATTGTTTGATTTTATTACTTTGTATTTTAGGTATTGTATGTAATTAATCTTATTTTCAGACTAAACCCAATTAAAGGTAAACCAGTTGTACTACAGAACATATTTTGCGGAAGTAAATGTTCATTAACTCAAGGCAATATAAAACAAACAAAACTTGTAAACTGACGGTAGTAAGGCCGTAGCAATAATTTATTCAGAAAGCCGTAAAATATTTTTTATTAAACATACTTATCCCTCAAAATTTGAAATATAATAATGTTACAAAATCGTGGTTTTCTTACGAATATATTTCAGAAAAAATATTTTGGAAGCTCTAAAAAGTGCTTAACTTAAGCATAGATAGTATTACGTTACAAGATTCAAAATCTTACGTTTGTTACTTCCTTCATAGATATATTGCTGCTTGTTTTCATTACAAATATTCTACAATTTCAGAGAAATATAAAATTATTTAAAAGACATTATAATTGCTTGTTCTAACACATTTTTAAATATCGACACCTAACCTCAGTGTTGTTAAAAGTTTAACGATCTAAAGGAAAAGAACATAATTAACGATAATTTCAACCTGCAAAAAATACCAAGCGATAAATTTGTTAATGTATTGACAGCTATCTATAATTTTTGAGCGGTAAATTGCTTAATTGTGTATGTATTTTAATTCCAGTCAAATCGGTAAAAAATAATGATTAAAAATAATGATCGAAAGTAAATGATCAAAAAGGATGTTTACAAATTAAACTTTGCGTCGTTCTTGAACTTAAAGTTTAAGAACGACCATACCAGGTGTTGGTCGACATTATTTCTGAAATATTCCAATTTACCATCTGTTGTTTGATGATAGGTCAGGAGAATTATAGGTAACAAGTTGAGTTTCATTATGATATTGCTCAGTACCATATTATTTTGGCCTTTTGCTGGTTTCTCCCAGAGTGTGTTGAAAATCATACTCTCTTTTCAGTGTTACATAACTTTATTCATGTTACTATTTAATTCAGCCAAATCCACGTTGTAGATTTGCATATTTAAATTCCACGTGTATATAGAAAATTTGCATTATATTTTTATATTGCTTAGTTTCGGTTCTTTCAGAGGAATGTGTTTTGAATTTGTGGTTAATATGTTAATGATATCGTGTTTTAAACTATTTTAATACGTCGTTGACGTTATGTTATTTTGGTATTGATAAATATTATTTGTTGGCCATAAAACATTTGTTTTCTTATAATTAATTGTCTTTTTGCATCCTACTATTACTTGAAACAATTACTAAACGATTGTGGGAAAAATATATTCTAGAGATTCTTAATATATTTCTCTGTAGTAACAACTAACAACAAACAGAACAATTTATTTGACGTAGTTGAAAATACCTACTATTCAGCATAACTTTTCAATCACTTATTACGTAACAAAGATCCAGGATACTTAGTGTAATTTTTTATAATTTGCACAAAAAGATACTAAAATCTCTTTCATCTATATCCTATACATTTCATATTATTCTTTATCTATGTTTTGACACATTTTCTAGATTGTGATTTTCTTTACCAAAAAGCACAAAGGAACAAGGGTCCTCCAACCAGGACATGAATCATATATTTTTGTTGACCTAACATCACTTTTCATAGATCATAGAAGTCATCAAAGTGTTGTGACAGGTGTAAGATTTACCAAGAGGCAAAAGCAGCTCACTGCTGCTATTTTAGATTTAGAATTGGAGATCTGAAAAAGCCATGGATGCCTAATATATGCGATATTTCCTGTTAGATCGGACGTTTAAAGTGGATGAAAGGGATAAACATAAAATTAAATATCCAAATTTTCCATAAGCATCGCGACCTATCCTCCATGGAGAGAACCATCCTCTCCCAAGTGCGCCATCCACTTCATCATCTTCGATTTTTGACACGGAAGAAATTTCGCCTGTTTGAAGATACTTGCCTGATTTGACAGTGTCTGAACCACTCTGTCAAATCAGGCAAATCATGAAGATTCACCATTTGAAGTTTTAGGAACACCTCACCATATAAAGCAGTGCTAAATGAATGATTTGGTTAAAGACTTAGGTTTATCAAAAGAAAAAGCTGAGATATTGGGTTCTAGCCTACAGGAATTGATTCTTTTCCCATGAGATGTGACAGTGTCTTCATTTACAAAGTGTAACGAGCCTTTTAAAGCATATTTTCAAATGGAAGGATCTTTACGTGTATGTCACGATGTTGAGGGTCTTATGAACGAGTTTGATATGCCCCACGATCCTTCTGAATGGTGGCTTTTTATCGGTTCATCAAAATACAACTTGAAAGCTTTACTTTCAGGCAAACATAATCTGGAACAAATATTTTTTTGTTGTATCAGAAAGTTGGATATTTGTTCCCTTGTGTAATTTTCAACAGATAACTGAAAAAGGAGCATAAAACTGCTATATGAAACATACAGCAATTGTAAACCTTGCCCCCTTACAATGAATACTATTCTTTTGTTGGGAAACTGTAAATATCATTAAATGTGATTTGCATCGAATGAAGTAAAGTCGGCCATAAGTTTAACAAACTGCCAAAAATGAATTTCCATACCTTCAATACATTTTTTGGTTGAAAACAATATCCAAATGATTCTTTTCAATTTTCTAGTATAAACAGAGATCTTTGATACTTGTTCGGGGTAGTTATGAACAAGGTTGTTTTAACGCAGTGTTTTCAATTTATTTTAAAACAAGAGATGCGTTCTAACCAGTCCACAGAATCCACCGCATTAATTTATTATTTATAATATTTTAACACCAAATAAAAGAAGTCAATTGATTGAATTAAAATTTATTTAAAGTATGGTCAATTCTTTTAATGTTCTACCTATTATTTGTAGCAAGAACATTGCGATATAGTGTCGATTTTCCGTGGTTAATACTGTAAATGGCGTCGAACAATGACCTCGTTCTCCTCGCAGAGAGGAGAATAGTCATGATGACAACGTCTTATAAATACTGACATTGCATAATATACTATACGATTGTTTACATATTTTACACAGAGTGTACAATTACAGGTAGCTATCGAAGAGGTTGAAGGTCGCCATTAAGGGTCGATATTAACTATATCTGTACCTATTTCTCTAATAGGCAACATTGTGGTCCAAGAACGTTCTTCAAAACTAACTGGAGGTATTTAAAAAGACACGTTGTACGCATCCTATCAAAAAATGTAAACTATGTTATATATACTATTTCTGGCAGAACGTCTTTTTGTCCACTCTTATTCCAATTTAAAATCTTTTTGAGCACGTATTATTATCCTGACTTCCTGTCAAAATTGTTTTCTTGGATGCTAGGTATATTTTTGAGTAGGCAACCGTAGAGTTTGCTGAACTCGCCCAATATTTTAAAGATTTTGGGTGACATTTAACTTGTGAATGAAAATGAAATGTTGGATTGCTTAAGATAGATTGTTGAAAGTAAGATTGACCCAAATAGTTGATACTACTTTCCTATATATGTATCTAAGATGTGCCGACATACATATGTAAATACGTGCATCTTACTTAATACATTGCTGTGTAGTGATGGATATTCCAATCTTTCGTTTGAGTAAAAGTGAAATTCACGATCATAAGTGAAAGAACGACCTTGACTCAATTCTGCAACCGGCCACAGATTGTGGTATTATGACTGTGAACGATTATATAACTAGTCTACTTTTCTCATTTCTGCAACGCTGTCCGAGCTGGTACGAAGAAATCTGTCCCGCGTTCCGTGCTAAACCTAGGAGAAATTGATTCGGGTCTAGTCTACTATAAAGTTTTGCAATTTAGACCGATTTAATAACAGGCAATTATATATTTTGTTATATTGTTAGAGTATGACTTAATACGCGTGGTATTATTTTTGAAATAGGCTTATCGTTAAATTTATTGAAAACTGAAGGTGCTTTGTTAATTGCTCATTGTTGTTAACTATTGTTTTATCTGCATAATTAAATTTATATGTACATATAAATATATATTGCATACAGTTTGTAGTTTTTTAGTCTGCGCAACGATATTAAAATATTTTAAAATGTCACTGAGCAAGTTTTAGTAGTAGAATTATGATTTGTGTATTGTGTAACTGAATATTATTAATAATTCCACTTATAATACCTATATATTTTAGGTAAAGTTGGAATAAAAAATATCCACACAACTTTTCGACTTTCTTTGTGAAGCACTCCGGATTTTGAATTTCTAAGAAAATGCATGTAACAACCAGTTCCCTGGTAGTTGTAAATATATGGTTTCTTCTAGAGTTTATTTCAAATTTAAGGATAATCCGTTGAACCATTTGGGCGCTATCGTATTCACACACATACGTACCCACATAGATAGTTTTCCAAAAATCTTTGAAGCAAATTAGGGACCCTAAGAACGCTTGTTCTCGCTTTCCGCAAAATATTGATTACAATAAGTTCATTCTTCTAGTCGGAAAATAATAATGAAGAGAGACAAGAACTTTCGTATTAATATTTCTTTGAAATGGAGCACTACAGCTCATTGTGACAAAATGTCACGAAGTTTGCATTAAGATTTCGGATTATAGAAGCTTCAGGAACCAACGAATGAGATTGATGTGCAATTTTCACTCGTTGCTTTCCAAGGATGTAGGAGCATTACACAGACAATTAAAAGCTTTTTTTTCTAGAGTTTGTATGTTGTGACAAAGTATCTTCTTGGAACTTTCTTGATAAAAAAAAATGCAAAAGATTTACAAAAAAGCAGACAATACTAATTAATAAACAGACAAACAAAATTAATTCTGATTTGAGTAATTGATGATTAAATGATTATGAAATCGTGTCGATCTTAAGTGATGGCTGTGGCATTACGAAACAAATGTTGCTTATTGTATGTTATATTTCGTGCATTTGTAATCACTTAATTTAATGTTTATATTAGACGAAATGCAGGAATTTTTGCAAAACTTAATTTTAATTACACTTTCCATTTTTAGTTTCACGAATTCCGATAACAGGACTGGCTCCCTGAATCACCTCGCAGGTTTGCAGGCATTCAAGAATACCTTCTTAACGATGTGTTAGTATTGTTACTAAACGGGTTTAATAATATAATTGGAAAACCATTCCGAAAGTCAACATTACTGAATCAATAGTGTGCAGTATATAGTGTGCATTATTATTAAAGCCGTTGTTAGATGTAATAAATTAATTGTCAATATTATATTTACAAGGTTTCACGTCATCTTTTTTTTTATTTGACTTTAGTTAAATCAAATTTCCTTTCAGAACATTCCTTTCTGCTACGTAACTTTAATATTTAATATAATATGTGTGGTCTTTTTGAATAGTTTCGGGCAAAAAAAAGACAGAAAATTTATAATTTGTTTGACCCTTTCAAAAGCTTTTCCGGTAATAGCTTCATTAGACGAAATTAGAGGTGTTCCTGACTTGTTTCCACACGGTAGTCATTATCACTTCTAAAGTATGTAATCATCAACATTCGTGCAAAACGTGGGCTATGTACAAAGTGTATAAATGAGAAGAAGTTGCATTTTCAACTCTGATGAAACTTAGAATTCAGTCTTTTGGAAACTTATAATGATTGTTTGGAGCACAATACATCTATTTTGTAACAATCACGTAATCCAGTTTCAAAATATTGGCGATATAATTAAAACATTTTTAAATGGACAACGCGTTTCGTATGTACGTATTCCCGAAAACCAGATGTGTTTTTATCCATTCACTTTCTTTGTATTCATATGTATAAGAATTAAATTTATACTTTTAAATTGTAGAATATAATGCTTCCCAAAACATTATATATTACTAGAATTTGTATATATCTCCTGAATCCATTGCAATGATTGTGTCTGTATGTGTGTAGTGTCAGTGGTCACTGATATGATGACATTTAATTTTATTTTATGCCTGATATTGGGTTGGTATCCAGTGTGGCTGTAGCTTCATGAAATTGAAATATTGCAGAAGGTTTCGTAACTAACTTGATTATAAATTCCTCATTAAAACACTCAATCGCTATGATATACATCAACGTACAATCAAATAAAAACGAAGCAAGAAATTACCAAAATTGACGTAAAATCTTTCACTAGTTCCAATACGGAGTAACATCAGAACAATATCCAGAATAATGGCTTGCCAAAGCTCAATTACCATAAGAATCCATAATGTTACATTGTAACTATCTCATTAACGTTATCTACTTATGTATCTCGGTGTATAATGTAACGCCTTTTGAATGACCTGCGGGCTTTGTTTGATCGCTTTGTATTTAAATAGGCATGACGACCGAAATTTTTCAGCCCTCCAGCCTGACGCACGCCAAATTCCGGGACTTCTTCGCGTGTTCTAATTGGCTAGTTTCCGCTATCACTTTCTTCCATTGTCACTGGTCGCACGTCAGTACAATTGATGACACCAGTTTATGTCCATTCCTTGGATCAGTCAGGTTGTGACAGTCCCGTGATGCATTAGTGTCGAAATATATAACAACTGGACGTACACACACAAGGCACATCACAATATCACATCCGCCATCATTTCATGTAAGTCATTTTATTTTATCAAGTTATTAGTTCTTGTAGAAGATGTTTATGTTTATTTTCTAACGATAGCAATTTATAATTAAGATTTTTCAATACAATTTTATTAATACATTTATGATGTAAATTTAATGCATGTGTATGTTTATTAAAGAGCAATTTTGATAAAATTCAGACAATCGATCAAGCTAAATCCAAATCCTATTTATCCGGATTAACTAACATAAAGATAATACTTTTTGCTATTACATTATAACAATACTATCACATTTGGCGTAGAAATGAAGTTGTACTTCCACAAAATTGGTTATTTCTTATCATCCAATGGGATTTTGCATACTGTAGTTGTTTTGCCCACAATACAAGTTCATATAAGAATGCTGTTTATAAATGTACATACATAAGTAATCATAAGTTACTTTTTGTACAGTGACAAGCAAAAATTGCACCTAAATTTTCCAATTACATACATTCTAATGCAAATGTATTAGTTCTTGCATATAGAAGATGGTTTGTTTATTGACCTTCACAAACCCGACCCGACCAACAACTTATCGTATTGTCTTTTTTTTGTGTTCGCTGTAGTGCGTAACTGGTTTGGGATTCCCAAAACCCAATAAAAAGACAACCTCTTCACGAAATAACACTGACTTGACCAATTACGTTGTTTTTACGGCTGTTAGCATTATTAGTGCGATATTATGAACACATACAGCAAGTTTATATAAAAACCTTTGCTGTGAACGTCTCATTTTTTTTAGTGATTAGCACACAATACCAGTTTTTGTATTGCGTCAATAAATTATTGTCCAATTAGGAATAATACACAGGTGACAGGTTATTTTTGGAATCTATATACCGTAGTGCATGCATCGAGCTTTCACTTTGTTCAAATTTGAATATTGCAAACATGCATCTTAGTTTACTTTACAGAACACAAGACACCATTGATGTTTCTTAACTAACGTGCACAACGTTCAGGATGTAACAAATATTTGAATTAATATAAAAAAATCATTAGTACTATTAGTTTAATTGGAGTTTTATCTAGGTTATGGTTTATTATATAAGTCTCAGCTCAGCAGAAAGAATTAACTAAATCAGTTCATTGAGTTCTACTTTTCTACGAAAACGAAAACGCTGACGTAACGTATTTTGTGTAAGTGTTGTTTCTTTTTTTTGTGTGTGTTACTCACGCCGTTAAATAATTTTTAGCGCGCCAGCTAGACCACTATATGAACCATTATGTAAATTGTATCGCAACATTTTTGGACATTGTGAAATAAATTTTGCGAGATATACCAAAAAATCTTAAGACATATAGTTTGGTTGTTATTTACGTAGCAAGTTATCACGGTTCGTGTTGCTTAAGACAAACAATTTAACGATTGCTTAGGTTTAACTTTAAAGTGTGAAATCAATATGCCCATAAATTGAAAACCTTGGAGATGCTTCCATATGTTTCGATATTTGTACAAATTTGCCGTACAAATAATATAGTGTGTTACATCACTAGCTGTAATTTGCTAAGAAAATAACAGGTGTAATATATAAATATACGTCTTTTATTACGGAAAAGGATTATTTGCGGTGAAATCTAAACAATAAAAAGGATTTTTTTGGGCAATAACCGCTATCTTAAATGCAACCGTAGACACGTGTTTCGGACAATTAGTCCTCGTCAGTACGGTATAGCCAAAGAGAAAGGATGGAAACTCAATGGAGAACTCAACAAAAGGGACCTTAATCAGGGAGACCAACGTCGCCAATTGGAGCTTCAGTCACGACATCCTCGGATTGAGGATAAGACGCATCGTCGCGCCGAGGTAACAAGTACACCCCGAGGTACAACCTTAGCCCAGGTACTATGAAGGAAAAGGATTATTTGCGGTGAAATCTAAACAATAAAAAGGATTTTTTTGGGCAATAACCGCTATCTTAAATGCAACCGTAGACACGTGTCTACGGTTGCATTTAAGATAGCGGTTATTGCCCAAAAAAATCCTTTTTAGTCTTTTATTACATTCGACGTCATATTACTTCTTTTTATAGTGAATTCTTTTACCTTTTTTTGGCAGTCCGATCAAGAAATATATGCAAATTGGTTGACAGAAACTTAGAATGCTTTTATAGAATTCTGTGTATAGAATTCTTACCATACATTTCCTGGACTTTCCTGGACACACTGTATACATTCCATTGATACATTTTATTATTACACATATCAAAATAAATGACTAATTACATTAATATATGCATTCTCACAGTTGTGTCAATCGAAGCAAATAATCCGTATTTACTTATTGTTATGGACACTTATTGCTTGGACATTTAAAATAATCAACTAGAATTACTCATTATTAGTAATTTACTGATTTTTCTGTTAATGATTATTGTACTGATTGTAGTGTGCTGTTTGCAATAATACTGAAAATCTTAATCTTAATGATAAAAGTGTCGAATTGTATATAATTTTCAGAAAATATATGTCAAAGCTAGTTTGTTTTTGCCCATTTTGAACATCTCTAATAAGTAAGGAGAATAAAAGATATGAAGCAAGACAATGAAATAAGATGATAAGATGAAAATCTAACAGTTTTTCTGGAATAATAATAACTTTGGGTTCAAATTGGGCAAAAAATCAATTTTTATCTAGTAAGGATTTGATCACTAGCTTTCATGTGCCTTTTGTTACGTTTATTTTTATTAGCTAGCAGTTATTAAATAGTTCTTTAACGTATATCTTACTGTCAATAGTTGACACTCTATATATAAAGACACAAAAAACAAATCTTCTGTGGCCACCACAGTCCCGAGTGGGTTTACTATATACACTAAATAACAATTTTGAGATCTGTTAATGTTGTTGACAAAAATTGGTTGCAAAAAAGTCTAAACACTTTTGCATTTATTCTATTTCGTGGAGCCACAGCCACTCTGGACCCCAACCTAACGTCGTACAATAACATGTCATGTCAGTGGCCACAGTCGTTTATCAAAGTCTGGTCCTTAAGAAAACGCATTTAACATTTGAAACATTCGGTTGTCAGATTGTCACCAGAAAATCTTAATCTAATGATAAAAGTGTCGAATTGTATATAATTTTCAGAAAATGTATGTCAAAGCTTGTTTGTTTTTGCTCATTTTGAACATCTATAATAAGTAAGGAGAATAAAAGATATGAAGAAAGACAATGAAATAAGATGATAAGATGAAAATCTAACAGTTTTTCTGGAATAATAATAACTTTGGGTTCAAATTGGGCAAAAAATCTATTTTTATCTAGTAAGGATTTGATCACTGGCTTCCAAGTGCCTTTTGTTACATTTATTTTTATTAGCTAGTAGTTATTAAATAGTTCTTTAACGTATATCAAACTGTCAATAGTTGACACTTTCTTTTCCTGTATTTTTTAATTATTAATTGTCACATTTAGTATTTATGAGTTTGTGTAAAAATTTTAAATTGTTTGTTTTACAATTTTTATATAATTGTGAGGGTTGTTTATATTAAAATTATAAATAATTCCACACATGTATTGATATATTTTATCGACTATTTCTTATATATTTTTAAAGCAATAATACACGCATTGCATTGCATTAAAATGGTTAAAAAATGTATTTTTAATGGAAACTTAGGATTACAGTGTGACGCTAAAAGTACTAGATCGCGTAGATGTTATAAACAATATCTTTTTATAAAGCACATTTCTACCAATATCGCAAACACTATTGAAACTTGAGTTAGTAGTGTTATATTTAATCAATAAAAAGTACAAAGTCTATAATAAACCACTTTAGAAAATCTTGGTATTCAAATGATTTTCAAAATTTTGTTCTTTGAATACATATCGAAACATTTCTGGAAGGAAGAATAGTTTTCATGAAGTTTAATATAAACATTACAGCGATTCTTAAACTGCTAGATATTTGATTATCAAATAATATATTGGATTGAATAAACAGGTCCCATATTTAAAAAAATTAAACGCTCATCAACACTCAAAATCTTCATTTTGAAAAAGTTTCCAGACACTACAGAGCGTAATCCATAAAATCATGATGCACTTACTGCCTGGGTCAAGTTATCGTGAAGTTCGGTCACATTCACCACTTGGTGAAGTCCTGTGAATTGACATAGGGACACTAGCGACATCTTGGCACCCTAGAGCGTATCAGAACGAATCACAACGTGAAGCACTACTCTCCGTGTTTGCACAAAAACTTATGGTGGCGAATCAGTACGGATGATCGCTATAAAATAGTTGACCAGCACGTCGACGTCAAACAATTTTTTGATGATGGTATCGTCAGAATCGAAACGAGTCGCCGAGGTCCAACTTTGAACCTGTTTTTGCGAGACCGCTTAGCGAGAGACTGTACGTCTAGCTTGAGGAGACTTGAGGAGGCACGAGGAGGCCCACTCCCGAAAAAGAAGTGTTATACAGTATAGCCATTTTTTGCGTAATATTCGGAATGCTTGTCCGCTGGTTCTGTCTGCTGGTTAGAAGGTCGTTACTTTCGTTCTTAATAATTAGGAAATATCGAGATTGTTGCGTGTGCTTAATCACAGAGGTCGCACACTGCAATAGTGATGGTGCTTTGCCGGATAGTTTCGGTTCACTTCCGGTGCATGTTCACTTCATTGACACAGCAACCATGACTCTTTAAATTCTATTATGTAAAGTTTATATCTTACTTTCAAAAAATTCTTTTAGGCTTTTAAATGTCACTGTTTTGCTAACCTTGAACGTTTAGAAGATCTCTTCTGTTCATTACACCATCAACGTTGATTAACGAGTTCATTATTCAACAAAATTGTCACTTATTATTCGACAACCACTAAGCTAACAGTAATATACAGGGTGTAACCGGTTATACACCCTGGAAGTACACAAATATTGAGGGATTATAGATTTTGAGCTACTCACCGACAAAATATTATTTTTTTTATAATAAGTAACTGATATATCAAAGTGCAAAGTTACAGATAACATTGATCAACATCGTGTCATATAAATGAACTAAGTTTTCTTTAAATGTTACATCGCAAGAATGTTTTAATTTGGTAACTAGTACAGAACGTGAAGGAAAAATTAATAAATTTTTTTACTGATGGGGATATCAATGTCGCATCACTCGAAAAAATTGATGGAAATGACAGTTCCTATCAATTATTCTGTAATTATTTACATGTAATGACAAAATTTGCATGTAAAATTAATACATACGACGCAACCGTTTTGATCTTAACTCTGCCATAATCAAATCATTAATTAAAATTTAATCATCAATATTTACTTATTTTTTGTTGTAGTTCCTCAAGTTTTTTGTAGCAATACAATTGCACTGACGATAAAAAACTGGCATTGGTGATATTTCAAATTACTCAGTCTTGTTTACTATAATTACATAATTTTCATATAAAATTATTAGAATATTCTATCTAATTTTTACTTTCCGACTAGTAGGTACCCTAGAAGGAAAGTATTGTTATCGACGGAAAAAAATCGAGATTATTATTTCATAGAAACTGACGTTAGGTGGGGTACAGAGTGGCTCTGACATCACAAAATTGAATAATTGCAAAAGTGTTCAGACACTTCATTGTGCCAACAATGTAGTCGAAACGTTGAGTGAGGGCCACCCCAGATATTTTATAATGTATTTAATATTTACTCATTTATTTAATTAAGAAGCCCAAAAAGTACAGTACCTATATTCTATATCTATAAAGATCATTCTCCCTAATAAACAAATTCAATAATTGTCTTTCAGATAGAGTAATTATAAATTGACGTACTACATATCGATTATCTGCGAGAAAAAATATTCACTTGCTTCCAACTAAATTACGTACAACAACAACCTGCTAATAATAACATAAATTGAATAATAAATTCTTCACTGTATGTAAGTAACTACCAAGTTTAAAGTGCAACATGCCGGTTCTTCTACATACTTCTATATTCTACATGCTTCTTTCTACATGGTCTTTAACATGCTTCGAAATTTAATGTGCATGCTTGTTTTTAAAACAGTTGGCACACTGGAAGACCAAAACTGGATGAACTTGTTGACGTGTTGACAAAACTCGGAGTGTTTTAACATGACATTTTGTGTACCTATTTTTTTCTTGTCGAACTGGTTTTACTCAAAAATTGACATATAAATCGTTTCTGAGATTGACACTCAATTATATATAATGGATCTCACATGCTGTGATCTTTGTATGAAATCTATTTTAAATAGTTTTACGTTTATTGATAGCAAGTTATAACCTAATTGTTGTCATCATATGATATATGAACACACCGCTTTGTGGAGTACCGATAACCTTTGATAGCTCTTTTTCATCTGGAATAATTGTAGCAATTTTCTGTAATTGTTCACTCGTTAATATCTATAATTTTTGATAACTTCTCCGAAGTTGTTTTAATGTATATGTTATGTACATATTTTAATTTGGTCAATTAACTCTCACTGAAATTTGTTTGTTGTTATCTAAATAAAATTAAAATAAATGTATATAGTATATACGTAAACTGGTATATACGTAATGTAGTATATACGTAATAGTCTGTTTTTATAAAATTAAACCGAAACTAAGAAGAAGAATTAATAACAAATTTATGCAAAACAATAATGTAGTTTTTCTTTCTTTTCAGGGTCGGACAAATCTGACAGAAGGGCTTTTATAATTTAGTAGCAAATTTAAAATGGACATGATGGAGAGTATAAAGAACACTTACACATTCCTATTTTATGATCTGGCAGGTAAGTTATTCGAAACATTTTACTTTTTGTTTGATAGGTTCTAGTAAATTTTGTATTAGTTTCCCTAAGAAAAGATTTGTGAAATTATTTATTGATAAATACCTATTCTACCTATCTATAGATCAACCATTCTTTTTTGTTATTTATTTATATATTTATTTCATTTCAGATCCAAGGACAAATGACTGGTTCGGAATAACACACCCAATTGTCTTCCCAATTGTAGGCCTCTACCTGTACATAGTTCTCAAAGTAATTCCGAAATTTATGGAAAATAGGAAACCATTCGAACTCAAAAACCTGTTAATAGTCTATAATTTTATACAAGTATTAATTAGCATTTACATAGTTTGGGAGGTAAGACATATCAACTTCGTAATGCAAACTCCAATCTATGAATAAAACCTTTTTTTCAGGGTGTGAAATTTGAATGGTTTACCAAAACCAACTTCAGATGTGAGCCAGTGGATTTCTCTAATGACCCCCGTGCCTTAAGGGTGGCCAGAGGGTGTTGGATTTATTATATGGCGAAGTATTCCGAGCTACTGGATACCGTCTTCTTCGCTCTGAGGAAGAAGAACAACCAAATCACCTTCTTACATTTGTATCATCACTCTGTAATGCCCATGATCAGTTGGGGATGCACAAAATATTACCCAGGAGGTCATGGTACCTTCATTGGCATGATTAATTCCATGGTACACATCGTTATGTACTTCTATTACATGATGGCTGCGATGGGACCACGATTCCAGAAGTATCTCTGGTGGAAGAAGTATATTACCACTTTGCAATTGGTCAGTATATATTTTTTTCTTAATTATTCAACTACTAAAGTCTTATTTTTGAAAATTTCAGCTTCAATTTTGCATTGCCTTCTTGCATTCTATGCAACTGTTGTTCGTTGACTGTGGATATCCAAGATGGAGCACGATCTTTACCTTACCTAACGCCATCTTCTTCTATTACCTCTTCTCTGATTTCTACAACAAGGCATACCCAGATGCTAAGAAGAAGAAAGATGAAGATAACAGTAAGAATGGAGCAGCACCTATAACGGAAAGTAAAAACGGAATTGCAAACGGAAAATTAACGGAAACTATCTACAAAGAATCTGTCTTGAATGGCGATTTGGCCAAGAAGACTTTATAAAGTTTCCAAAGTTGATTTCTTTTATGTACTATTACCTTGTACTATTAGTTATACTATTAGTTGCGCACTATGATACTGTGTATCAAGTCGCCCGTAATATGAGAAGCCATTATGTTTTTCTTAATGTTAAGCAGTTTGTATATTTTGTAAGAAGCTCTGGCGGCTGTGTATATATACAGATCGAGTATGTCGATTGATAAACACGTACGGCAGATCTTTTAACGAGTAGTTCTTGATAATATGTAACGTGTATCACATCGCTTTTAGTTACATTAGGTTAAGTTTTGTATTTAGTTTTAGGTTAAATAAATACGGTGGAATATTGATTTTGTGTGTCTGTTTCTTTTGTATCGCAAGCAGTGCCAAATATAACATTCGATATTATTATCATAAGAGACATAAAAAATTGTAAATGTTTTTAACTTAATTAAAAATAACTTACCTGCCAAAGGTAATTAGTATCAAGTTTGATAATCAACAACAAGTTTGTGCTATGTGCACATACTTGCTATATTTTGCTGTTAAAGATTTATGTGAAACATAATCAATTCGCCGCTAATTGTTTATGTAACAGCGGAGATTAATAAATTACACCTTTTATTAACATTGATTGCTAATAATTAAATTGTCCTAACTGTAAATACACTGTTATTTATAAGTGGAATAATTTTTAAAAAAAGTAAAACATACCAAATAATAATAGGTACATTAGTATATTCATATATTTAATAATAATAATAATAATAATAATAATTTGAAATTATAAATTGCTAGAAACGTCAGTCAAGTTCTATACAATACGTCATTCGTATTTATTAATTATAAAAACACCGCTGTTATAAACGAGTTAATTCCAAGTAAGTTATTTGTGTTTCGTCAACGAAATTGTTATGATATTTTTTTGCTATTTACAAATCGACAAGATAGCTGACATGTTTTCGAACGATTGATTTTATGAGTACTGGTCCTATTAAAATAGCAATTGAAAGAAGATAACTATAAAATACGCAATGGTTCTTATCATTTAACACCAAGTCATTAAAAATGTTGTGGAGTTTTTTGAAAAAGTATATAATTACGTGCAGTAATAATAAAAATATAAAAATTCTGATTAACTACCTTAAACAATAATTTGCTTACAAATTCTGTACATTTTAACAAATAAGACGTCTGTCAAAATCATTGCTATAAATAAAATCATCAACAACGTAAAATAAGGTTAGCAATTTTTCAAATTAATGATTATTATAGAGTTTACCTTTTTTGCTAGAATGTTTTAATTATTAATTTTTTGACTGTTTGTTTTGTGTATGTAGGGCAATCTCTGTTTCTCTATATTTTTTTCATGCCAATATCGACAGAATTTATTCTTTTATATAATGTTTCTCGTCTAATACAGCGTTGAATTCTACGAGAAAAAAAAGATTAATAATAATTTATCTATATAAAAAATTTCTCGTTTTTTTCTTACTTTTGACACAGCACACAAGAAAATTCATTTAAGTTTATATAATTCATCTATTCGAACAAATTACGGATCTTGTCATTCATAAATTACATTTGCAAGGAGTCATAATATATAATTAATATGATATCCATATATACAAATGTTACGCATATTGATCCCTTTTAAAATGTCTCTACATATTATTATGTATTGGCAAAAAGAGACGACAGGAAATTTGATATATTATCAAATTCACGGTTCGGCTACCCAATGAACATCTTTACAATTAATTCTACATTTTCATTTATACGCCATGCCACTATTCAACCCAACTTACACACACTAGTAACTATGTTGTTGGTTAAGTTATGCTATTCATAAGGTGACCAGACGTCCCAATTTTGGCGAGACAGTCCAGATTTCTCAGACCATGTCCCGCGTCCCGTCAGGTTGACAAAATATCCCATTTTCTGATAAAACGTTCACACTATGAATTTAGAAATTTGTTTTAGATTTCATCATTTACTTAAGAAAACTTGCTACCACTAAAGAGAGTTCTCCCCACATTTTTTACTAGGTAAAATTGTCCTAGGGCCCGAATGTTATGAATGTTATGTATTTAATTCTACTTAATTGCCCTTTTTCTGATTAAGAATTTAATAAAAAGAATGTATCAACAATACATTTATTTTAGGTTAGGAATTTTATGACTAGAAAGAATTTAATTCCCAAAAACTAGATGCAATAAAACAGCAGTTAGTCCCAATAATAAATTAATATGTCTTAGGTCAGGAATGTTGAATTTTATGACAAAATATCTGGGGTGGCCTTTACCCAATTTTCCGACTACATCGTGGGCAGAATGAAGTGTCTGAACACTTTTGCCATTACTCAATTTTGTGATGTCAGAGCCACTCTGTATCCCACCTAACTTAACTGATATTTAATGTCATGTCATGTCAGTGGCCCTGACGTTTGTCAAAATCTGACAATTCGCAACACAACGATGAAGGCTGTGGATTCTTTCAAACCACTTCTATAAAGTCTTATAGCACCTAAACCGTTCATCCCACTGATCTGAAAATTTGTATACATATTTAAGCTCACGGGAGGATGAGCAACTATCAGATTGGTCAAAATCGAATAAATCTCTAAGAATATGAATATACACTCAGATGCAAAAAAAACGGGTCATTTTTTTTGGTGTATACGTACATTTTTTTCGCTTTGTTCATTACATAAACTGATAAGTACCATATTTTGTGTTTTTCTTCATTCTGATGGTTGTCTCTTTGATTGTCAAACACTAAAATTCTTATTGACAGTACTAAAACAAAAAAATTAACTGTTTTTTGTTTACAAAAATAACCCAATGACCCGTTTTTTCTGCATCTGAGTGTATTTGCTACTTCCGGTGGTCAGATTGTGGCCAAAAACAATTCAGTTCATCCTCTGGCAATTCTAAAGTATGCAAAATTTCAGCCCAATCCGTTGTACCGTTTGGATGCTATCGTGTTCACAGACGTACATACACACACACACATACACATACAAACATACATACATACATACATACATACATACATACATACATACATACATACATACATAGTACATACATACATGAATATATACATACATTTTCCAGAAATCATCGCAATCGATTCGGTGGACCTCAAAACGCGTATTTCCGCTGAAATCCTGAAATTGTTTTCCGATTACAATACTTTTCTTCTAGGGTACTAGTCGGAAAGTAAAAATGACTAAGTAATCATAAAATGTTAGCGGACGCCACTGTTCCAACTTTTGCTACCAGTAGGTGCTGTTAAAAATAATATAATAAGATATAATATTATTATAATATCTATTATTATATTATACATAACATTATTATTAAGGTGACGTAATGGCAAGTCTGAAGCATGTGATTCATAGGCTTTTGTTGGTCTATAAAGAAAGCCGGTCGATAATGTGATGACTACTCGTACTGCAGTCTTATTACAACTAGAAACTACTTTTTATTTTAATCGGGTCGCAGGTACCGAATTTATTTTTGAAAAATCTTCAGTCGCTTCGTGAACAGTGCAGTGTACACACGGCCGAGTTATTAATATTTCAAAAATATTAAACGTTGCGTGTGCATTGTCGAAGATACGGTAGTGAGCGAATAAACTCTGCGAGTGTAGTGTCCAATATGGTTTCGGTAGTGCGCGAATAAATGTTACGAGTGAAGTGTCAAATGGCAGCTCAAGATGAAGCTCAAGGTGTAGGACAACTGATGGAGTCTAATGGAGAGGCAGCTTCGTGAGATGAAGACATCACGTGCAAGGTACATAGGTCCAAGAGATGACAACCATTGTTGGAAATAAAGCAGACACTATAAGGTAGAAGCTACGCATGTTTATATTTAGGGCGCAATCTTTACAGAATTCTGTCCAAATTATCTAAATCACAATCGTAGAATGCGAGAGTAGTGCCATGAAATGGCCCTTAAGGTTTGTACTTTCATTAGTGCGCGAATAAATTTTGCGAGCGTGTCTACTTTCGGTAGAATTTTTCGGATTTTTACGCGACGAATTTTTTTTATACTTTATTAAAAATATCTGGGGTGGCCCTCACCCAACTTTCCGACTACATCGTGGTCACAATGAAGTCTGTCTGAACACTTTTGCCATTACTCAATTTTGTGATGTCAGAGCCACTCCATCTAACGTCAGTTTCTATAAAATAATGACATTTGTTATGCAGATATTTAATGTCATGTCATGTCAGTGGCACTGACGTTTGTCAAAATCTGACAATTTGCAACTACAGCGTCGAAGGCCGTGGATTCTGGCAAACCGCTTCTATAAAAGCTTATAGTGCCTAAACCGTTCATCCCATTAATCTCTAAGTTGGTATACATATTTAAAGGCACTGGAGGGTGACCTTGTATCAGTTTGGCCAGAATCGGATTAATCCCTAAGAAGATGTATGTAACAGTTACCACTTCCAGTTGTCAAAATGTTACCAAAAACAATCCTTTCGTCCCCCGGTAATGCTAAATAAGTATGCAAAATTTCAGCGCGATCCGTTGATCCGTTTGGGCGCTATCGTGTTCACAGACATACACACATACACACACACATACATACATACATACATTTTCCAGAAACCATTGCAATCGATTCAGGGGACCCCAAAACGCGTACACTAAAAAAACATTACATTACTAAAGCTAAAGGTAGTAATAATTGGTGTTTATTAGTTAAAGGTTCTGCTATATCAACAATATTCATTTTACATACAATTTGATTCATTTATAATTTGTTAAAAGCTTATAAACTTACAAGCTCGTACAATTCTCATCACATTACTCATACCAACATTACCTATAAATTATGTACATGCAATCATTATAATAGGAATAACATGATACACGTTTCCCTGTTTACAACGAGATTTAAATAAATAACAATATATTTATAAGTTAATCTACCCAGTTTTAATCGCTAGAACGTAACACAGACCGCGTGAATATTGTATCCTAATTTAATCCTAATAATTTTTATCTTAACTATCAATGCGCTTTTATTTCCTTTGTTGTGGACGTTGAAGGGACTGGTTTCAGCGTTACGGTTTCAACTTCGTTCTTTGGTTTGCGGTAGGCTTTTCTGTAAAAGTCGCTGAAGAGGTAGAGGAATATTACCACGTTTCCCACGAAGAAAAACGTCAGAGCTTTCGGAAGCTTGCAGTCCAAGACGATCAAACTGAATAGATACGTCAACATTATACAGAATTGTGTCTGGAAAGAAGAATTAGAATACATATAAATGACAAGAATTCTTAAAAATTATTCAGAAATGGCTAAATAATTCGTGGTATACTTTATACTAACCAACTGAATCCAAGTCATATATTTCTTCCACCATAAGTACTTTTGATATTTAGGTCCTAGTGCTGAGATCAGATAATACGTGTACATGACGACGTGGACAAATGAGTTTAAGAACCCAATTACAATTCCTTGTTCACCTAAAATTAAAAAATTCTATATTACGAGAATCTATTTTTTTAGATGGGTGTAGAGTATATAATAGGTTGCATACCTGGCAAGAATTTCAGATAACACCATGAGAAAAACATGGTTATCGAGTGATGGTAAACATGTAGGAATGACACTTGACTCTGCTTTTTCCTTAGGACGAAGAAAACTGTATCGAGAAGTTCAGTTACTTTGGAGAAGAAGTACCACCATGCTGCAGATGAAACCTAAAAATAGATATTTTGATATATAGAAGACTAACAATGAACTAGGTAAAAAACATTATAAACAAGTTGATGTAATACTTACGGCAGTTTTAAATTTTGAACTTCCATATGGATTGTTGCAACTAGCAGTGAAGAGGTAGATGATACCATCCCTGAAGTTGAAGACCATGCTACACAGCCATAAGCTGAATAGGACTTGGTATGCATTATACGCTATTAGGGCGTTTTTTAGTTCAAACGGTTTCCTATTTTTCATCCATTTTGGTCCTAAGTTTAATACGAAATATAAATAGAGGACTAGTATCGTCACCACTGGCATGGGAGACTTCATGAAGAGCCAGTTATCAACTAGAGGATCTGAAACATGAAGAAAGAAACATTATGACTAATATTTTTTATTTTCTGTAATAAAAATTTAGAACAATAATAATAATATTAACAATAATAGATACTAATGGAATTATTCATACCTTTCTTCGTTTCTAATAGCTCATTGTAGTTCTCGACCATCATATGCATGAATGAAGACATGGTGACCTGTAAACAAACACAATGGTTAGAGGCGTATGCAAAAAATGTATGTTTGCAATTAACAGATTGTTGTAAAATGGTGAAAGTTGCACATCATTCCAAAATGAAAATGTTTAACGGACAAAACGGGACATGCTTTCGATATAGCGGTACAACTTAGATTTTAATTGATAACCGACGAAGATGTAGGATAGAAATTATTTTCGTGACTTTGCAACTTTCTATTTATTTGTTAGCGATTAAAAGGAACACATGGATAGGGTATTTTTAAAAGGGAAACTGTTGATAACAAGTCTAGTTACGGTTTGCTTACGTATTCATCCGATTTTGAACAAACTGATACGAACTCATCCTCTAGTGACTTTAATTATGTATACTAATTTACATATCAATGGGATGAGTGGTTTTGGAGCTATAAACGTTCATGTAAGCAGTTTGACAGAACCACAGTCTTCATCGTTGTGGTTGCCAATTGACAGACACGTTGGGTTTTTATTTTTTAGTAATTTTCGTTGATTTATTGTTATATATCTGACTACTGATGCCAAATACTCATATCTTCAAATTTAATTTATAATAAGTAATTTCTAATTACATATGAAATGAGTTTCCTTATTAGTGTTCCCAATACTATAGTATAGTACCGGGTCATCATAAATGTGAGTCACCGGGTGCAATACTTTGTTCCGGTAGTTGCGCTCAAAACTTTAGTCCCAGTTATAGCGCCAGTGAATTTAAAATGCTTGGAGCGTTTTTATTGGTCCAACTAGGTCCAACTTTTAGTAAACAGTGTGAAGTTGGACCTAGTTGGACCAATAAAAACGCTCCAAGTCAAAAAATAATTATTAAAATTTGTATACTATTAATGTAAAAGGACTTTGACAGGTTTTGATTGGATGCAGTTCGACAGATAATAGCGGAATGATAGCTGACAAAAATCCTACACCATTTTTTTTTCCATTATTTTTCTTTGCGCTAGTAGTCTAGAAGACAGGTATTATAATCCACTGAAAAAAATCTGATGTGGCCAGGCACATGACTATCATACGATACAGCCGTGTTCAAGGGGGCAATTTGGAAGTTCTAGGGACATCCGCTTACTATGATTTAATTTTTTTTTCCAAAAAATGGAATGGGCATAAATTATGCAAAATTTTCTCTACTATAGTTTATTATTTAACTATTTTGACGAAATTACAGAAATGGCGGCTAATTTGCAAAATCGTTGAAGAATGATAAGAGTAAACCTCGAGTTCCTTTGGGCCCTTTTGGACAAAACTTCTTTCAGCTCTAAGTTTAGTCACGAAACTTCTAAATATGAAGTTTCGTCTCGATACCTTCAGTAGTTTCTCCGGAATCGTCGCCACAAAAAACGGGTACACACACACACAGACATTTTTTGTACCTTGGTCAAAAACGTTCAGGGGGCCCAAAAAGACCTATTTCCGCTAAAATCTCAATTTTTTTTTCGACACGATTACAATACTTTGTCATACTACGTATGATAAAGTAAAAAGATCGTGATTTCAGCGGAAATAGGTGTTTTGGGGTCCCCTGAATCCATTGCAATGATATCTGGACAATGTCTCTATGTGTTTATGTGTTAGAATTACCTGTAGCAAATGTTACAGGCATTCTTATTGAGATTTTCTGACATCCTTAGTTGCTATGTTTCCAAATTGGCAAATATAGAAAAGAAATCTTCATAATGTTGAGAATTGCTTTGAAAATGATGACAATTCTAAAGATTTGAATATGTTTGACTTTTATACATACTTTTTATCAATTGACACCACGTTCTAACAAACTTAGTTTAAGCAAACTCAGTGTTCTTACTTACTAGAATTTCAATGAAAACTGCTTACAACTAGTAATACTTATAATGAACTTGGATGCCATGATTTTTGCAATTGTAAAATGACGCCGACGCCATGTCAGCTTATTCCATTACTATTGCGAGATTTTGCCTTGCTGGTTGTAATTTCAACCAATCTTCCTACAACTTATGTTATTTGTTTAATCTACATCATGTTTTGATGAACTAAATTTGGAACACCTGTGATCAGTTAAGACCTTCATCAAGTTTTTCTATACTAAGTAACGAAAGTTAAATTAAATCCTTTGGTAAAATTATTAGATGTTCTTCGTCCTTTTCAATCAATTACAAATCATAAAAAATTAAAATAATTAAATTTAACTAAATATAGTTACTTACCGTTTCAATTGCTCTATAGAGGTCTGAGAATCACTAAGACACGATTTCGATCACACCGCTTCTACCATGTACTTCTCGATTTCACCATGCACCTACCTCCATCAAGAACTGGGTATCAACTGTACGGACACAGCGGTATACTCTTCCTATAAAAGTTTACTACAAATTGTTGTAATGAGCAGCACAGCCCCTTTCACTAGCGCATTACCAGGAAGAGGGGACCACAACACTATCATAATATGCATTATGCGTGAGTGTTACATTATACACATAAAGATTTGACAAAACACACGAATCATCTGATAAATCACAATCGTAAGCAATCTCATTTTATCGCAAAAATTACGTTGAATTTTTCATCCCCAAACTCTGTCGTCAAAAATGACTGAATATGTGACACACGTCGGAGACAGTGTCACCCCGGAAACATAGGGTTTGGTGAACATTTCAGCGCAACTTATAGTTTTATTTTCAGTGGCTGTGGCTTCATCAAACTGAATTATTGGAGAAGGTTCCAACACATCCCTGATTTTTTTAACCTGTACTTTTGGAGATAAAGTCTATATTGTTGATTGGTGTTAAATATTATTAAGTTACATTTGTATATAAAATAGATATGATTAAGAAAAAGGATGAGGGAAGGTCGACCTAGGTCGGAATCTTGTACTATTTGGAAGTCAAGAATAACAGCTAAAATTTTTATTGGTCTCCTATGTGCCATATATATAAGTAAGTTAATTTTGAGTCTATTAAAATGACATTTCTGATGGTAATGAGAAAAACTTTCACATAGAGTGATTACTAATTCACCGTGTAATACCTAATTTACCACATAATACCTAATAATATCCAATGCTTTATACAGGGTGTTATTTGGTATATTTGCTATATTCTAACCTTACATAAACTTCAGATTTAATCTTGTAATATGATTAATTTATTTGAAGTGTTTACTTATTTACTGACCTATTTTCTTTTATGTTTACTGGTAAATTATGATTTTATTTGTTCTTGCTTTAGCCATCAGTCCAAATAAGGAATTAAGACGTAAATACCAACAAACCTTTCTCTTGCTCGAGTGAGCATTAGATTATTTTATATCTTCTACTTTCCTACTATATTTTATTATACTTTGTTCATTCGAAGTTACAAGTATGTTGTTAGAAATTATATGCACTATAGAGAATGGATATCTATGGTAGCCTTAGTACAAAGCAGTAATTAACCTAAAGCGTTATCCGTTGTTTTTATAAACGAAACCGAAAGAAACGAGACATTGGCCTTGTTTTCCAGTCATCGGAGTCCACATCATAAGACAAGTGACTTTCGTCCACTTTCTCTGATTATGGGTACAGCAGTTTTCGTTTTGTAAACTTTACTGGTTGCAAAGAAATTGCTGTAGAATAATTAACAGTAGAATATGAATAAGTTTCTTCTTCAGACCAATAATGACTATATTAGTATAAAATGTGTACAATAATATTTAGAAATCATAATATGCGTCATCACATAATAATACTTAGTATTTGTACTGATTTTTTGACACATCATTAAAGTAAAATTAACACACGTTAAGTGGAAATTTGATAATATTTGTTCTTCTCGGTAAATGGGTAAAAGTCTGTATAAGACAAATATTAAATTACATAAGTTATTTGGTAGGACAAACAATATAAAATAAAGAATAAATGTTTGTTATGTTTACATAATGTAATCACCCAACGCATAAAAGGTGTTTAAAATATATAAAGAGTACAATTCAGTGCAACAACATTAATAAGCTTTTTTACAAAATCCTAAGAATTAATTTGTAAAAACTTTGAAGAAAATTTATGTTCTGAAAATTGTCATAAATCGCGTAAACGATAAATACCAATCATAACTTTGTCACAATCTGTCCAATGTGTCGTTTATTAATCTATTTATCATTTCTGTGGATATAGTAAGTGATGTTATCCGTTCTTAATATCAATTGCATACGAACGTCGTGTAAATCAATGTCAAGCTATTATTGTCGATGAAACTGACGGAAGAAAATGAGAATAACTTTCTCTGGCGTAAAGCAGGTTACAATGCTAACGCAACTTGCTGTTCAAATGCATGTTCTGAGACGTCTAGAATACTTAAGTTTACTGATAGCTTTGCATCATTGCTACTCGTAACTAACATTTGTAATTAGCAATTAACTATATTTATTTATCATATTAATATGAATGTATTTATAACTTAATGATTTAGTAATGTTTAATATGCAACAGTTTTATTTTGGAATATAATCATTATCAATTCTTTTGATATTAATTAAATATTCATATTATTATTCTGTAGAAAAAAAAGCCTCAAATAGTTTTATTTAATTTGATTTGCAATTGAATATGGTAAAACGGTAATGCACTTTTTGAGTAGCCTGTATAAAATAGATCGATAAAGCGTTTCTAGATTGTTGTTGCCTATAAAATACATGGACATAATAAAAAATAATGCCAATTACTAAGTCCTTACTTTAAAGTTAATTGATTTAGTAATGATAATTTATGTAGTTAAATGTCAATTACAGCTAATGATGTTTCAACGAGATTTGACCGAAAATATCGATTAATTTGTTGCAGTTGTTGCATTTCTACTGCATATAAGTAAATAGCTTATTTTCAACAAAAAAGGTCTCTGCTCAGTTCTCAGTTTCTAAAGCGTATAGCAAACATTAATTTAAGAAAAAACTCACATACCATATCTTCAGTTACAATGTATAATAGGAAAGTAAATATGCATCAGCTCAACATAGTATATCATTAGGAAAGTTCAACCATCAAATAGATTTTTACGGATCGACTGAGAAGAATTTTACTAGTCGTGAAAGTAGGCAGTGCCGTTGATGGTTAAAGAGCCATCAAATTGAATATTGTCCACATTTTTTCCGCGCAGTGTAAAATTACTCAATGCCAAGGTAAAATCTGAGCGCTCGCATGTAGGTTTCTGGCACATAAGTTTATGTCTGTCTGTCGGCTCTCACTGAGTAGCAATTGCCGTTGGACCGGATACATGTTGCCAAAGAAGATTTCTACTTTATGGAGCGTAAGGCGATTCGGCGCATAAGTGATTACTGCACATTTTTTCGAGTGGGTACAGGAAAGCAAACTATGTACTTTACTCATTTTTAACATTAGAACTGCATAGATTATCATATTTGGTGATGATCATCATGAGCAAACCACATCAGCGTAGCAACTACATGAAAATATATGGCGTACAGGACGTTCAGAATCCAATGGCACCCAGCTTAACAATGTATTTGAGCTAACAATTAGCAATATTTGACGTTTGTAACTTTTGTAGCTACAGAAAATCTTTGGCTTTAAAGGCAGAGAAGGTAATGGTTGCCTTTGCTTGTCTCATACTGGTGGATGTTGCCCAGTAAGCTTTCATTGCTTTATCATCCCATTTTTGTACCATGCTTCTAATGTGGCTTTTATACCACGGTCACACAAAGCTGTTTTATTAGCCGCTAGTTGCTGCTGCTGCTAGCAGCAACAGCAGCATTTTTCTGGTGCCAATACCAAGGCAACGATGACAATATAATTAGAAATGTTATAAGTATTTAGTTAATTATTAATTGAATCATTATTTCAATTATTACTAATTAAATTATATATTTTCAAAAAAAAAAATTATTTCAGGTCTTTAATTGTTTCCCAGGATGTTTCTAAATAACAAATTGTTCAAAAGTTACTGCTTTCATCTGGAGTGGTCACACTATGCTGGTTAACAGCGGCTAATAATCTATAGCAAACAGCAAATACTAAAACAGCGTAGTGTGACCACCCCACATTTTGCATTCCTTAAAACTGTATCCCTTAAAGCCCTCTTAGTGCCCTGGTAGTAGCATTAGTGGAAATAGAAGAGATATGCTGATGGTTCTTTTTAAATATATATTTATTATAGATTATTTCTATATAGGTATACACACAGAATGATTTTTACAAAATATATGTCAATGTGACATAGGATTTCACAAAATAATGCTAATCGGTTTGTCCGAGCAGTTAGAAATTTTAAAGCAGAATAAGCCAGATATCTTTCAATGGCAACTGCATTACAAATAACAATGGCAGATAATTTGTGGAATCTACAGAACTAATAATGATCTAGTTCGTAACAGCTGCTGGAACAAAGCTATTATCAGCTCTAACGCAATCATACTCTTAGCTAATTTCTAATATATAATTATTGTAGGAGTAGTAGCTTTACTAGTTCTTGAATCTACTGCTTTTAGGAAGTAGAAACTCTTTATTTTCAGAGATCAATGCAATAGGCAAGGTACAAACTGGTGCTCAAATATAAATAAAAGTTGACTTATAACTAATATACATACAAAATCGTATTATATTACGTACTTATTATTTACGTACTTAGTCATTCAATTCTTAGGATGATTTTTGACATTTTTTAACACGACGAATAAATGTTAGGTGCAACAAATGCCTTTTGTTGCCAACAAATGCCGTTGTTTTTTTATTATCATTTTGGGATTGCTTATACTAAGCTAACAAACCAAGCAACTTACAAACGATATTTTTCTAGGAATTTTTACCTACTCAAAATGTTTTATTCAGTATCACAGGCATTGTTTGTTAATTGAGCGCCCAACTACATGGGGGGAATTGTTAGAAACGTTTTTTGAACAACAATGCTCATTCAACTATTAACTATAAAGCCTAGGTTATAATAATTTAGCCTAGGTTTACCAAATCTATTGTAATATTTCTACTTCTTCTTAGCCTTAATATAAGTTCTATAATAGAAATCACCAAAAAGGCTGAACATGAACAAGTTTTGTGGTATAAGTATCATAGCAGTCCATTTCGGGTAAGTACAGTTTGGTTGTAACAATATTGCCACAAATAAAAGTAAAACGAAAGCAAACTGAATCTGGAATTTAAAAATTGTGAGTTAATTATTTGTTTATTTTTTTAAAATACAGCTAAAATCTTACCAATTGAAGATGTGTAATGTGTTTCTTCCACCATACGCTTTGCTTGTAAGACTTATTCCATACAGTAAGCAAATAATAGAAGTACATAAACGTATGTACGACGGAATTTATGGCTCCAACAAAAACTCCAGAACCACCACCAATGAATTTAACACAGACCCAACCCAGACCTACCATTCCTGCGTGGTGGTACACGTGGAGGAAAGAAATTTGTACATCCTTTTTCCTCAATACAAAGAATACCTAAAAATGGGAAATAATAACGTCTTTTTTATTTTACCAAGTAGTTGTAGTTGCATACTGTATCCAGCAAATCGATGACTTTTAAGAAGAAAAATAACCACGTGTGCATCAATACGTAATTAGCAAGTTTGGAGTCGGAATAGTCAACAGGCTCACACAGGATATTATACGTTGGCAGTACAACAAAACCGAACTAAAACAATTATTACAATAGTTGTAGACAAAAGGATTTTAATTTTGCATTACCACAGCGACGATGTATGCGCAGTAAAAAACTTGTATAACGTTGTAGACTATTAACAGTTTGTCTATGTTGAATGGTGGACGGTTTTTCATCATTTTTGGGCCATAGTCCAGGACGAAGTAAAGATAACCTGCGACTATAAGAAGTACTGGGATCGCTGAAGACATCAGAAAGTAATTATCAGCCCTGGGATCTAAAATGAAAATATATGTCTTATTTTAGTGAATCATTTTATCCTGCAGGTGGTATAAGAACTCCCACGCATTTTGTATATTTGCTAACTGCTACAATGTCCACAGCAACTGCTACAATAATGGTCACGCTACGCTGTTTTAGTACCTATTTGCTGCTTGCTGTAGATTATTAGCCACTGTTAACCAGCATAATGTGACCACTTAATAGCTGCTATTTTTGCATGCCGGCGAATGGTTTTGGCTGTTGCTTGTAAAGATGAACATGTTGACCTTTCATTAGCCGCTGCTGTCTCAGAACAAATGTGGATATTGTAGAAAATACCAACCATCGATAATAATAAATAATTTAAACCAACGATTCATTACTAATGTTAAATGTATAACTAATAATATAAAATTATAAATAAGTGATTTATAATTTTTATTTTAAATAATATATTCAAGTATTTATTGAAAATTGAATAACTCACATTATGCTGATTTATGCATTTTATGCATACAATGCAAATATTATATAATATTTATAAGTTGCTGTGACCTGTTGAGCTTTATTTGAAGTAGAAATGCATATATACAAATATCTTTCGTAAAATATACCAGATTTTAATTATATCAATTGTATAAGTTATATAATTTGTATATTATATTTAGTAAATTGCAAGGAAAGCTGATTGAATTACTTTTGTGTTTGAAGTTAATATAAATAAAACATTAAATATAAAGGAGAAACTAAATTAATAAAATAAACAATTACTCACCTTTCCATTCATCCATCGCTGTTCTATAAAAGTCCAAAAGTTTCTTTATAATTAGAGCCATTGCGATTGATTTTCTGAACACAGTCTAACACAGTCTAGCCTCTTTCCGTATTTAGTACTTCCAATATCAAAGTCTACTCGAAACCATAGTGTTCAGCTCATTTGTCGTCAGTATACTAGACATCTTTCATTGTTTCAAACTTTCCCTCTTTATGAACTTATATACTGATTTGCATGTAACGTTGACTCGACAAAAATTCCCGATTTGTCTAAGGGTCAGCCGCATATTTGACCCATCAAGTTCGCAAAGGTCACATTTTAATTTGTCCATTTCTTTTGTTCAACGTACATGAATTCAACCCATCAACGTAAATGAACATAAAAAATATATCGAGTAAATACTTCGGGTAATTAAATGATAAATGTAATATGCTTACCTACAAGAAAGGACTACATGATGTCTGACGTTGCTTTAATCTAATGCTGATCACACGTCACATGCATTGAAACCAAATTTTTACAAACGTATTATCTTTTTGCTTGCAGTTCAGGATTTTTGTAGGCTACGTTCGGCTATTGTCGTGCGTAGTGACCGCGTAAACGCGTGGAGGCTGCGCGTACTTTACATTTATGCCACGGTCACATTAGGCTGTCTTACTAGCGTGTTGTTTTGTATATTTTATATATTTAATTAATAAATTAGACGAAAAACTGATTGAATTACTTTTGTATTTGAAGTTAATACAAATAAAACATTACATATAAATTAGAAACTAAATTGCGGATGACAACAGTAATTTTTGAACTAGTTGTTATTTAGAAATGTACTGGGAAATAATTGAAGACCTGAAAGAGATTATTTTATGAAAATATATAATTTAATTAATAATAATTGAAATAATGATTTAATTACATAATAATTAAAATAATTTTGTAGTTTTCAATACTTCAATACTTCTAAAGTATAGAATTTCTAATTTTATTATCATCGTGGCCTTGCTTATGTTATTTACACTCATGTACGGTGCTTCAAAATTTATGTAGTCAGGTTCGAGGCAGGTAGTCCCACAAAACCCCACAAATTGGTATTAAATATGAAATACTTTATGGTTGCGACGCCTTCATCTGACAAAAGACAATACATTGCCTCACTGTTGTATGTACCTACCTGGTGACATATAAAATGCACCAGAAATAGTTAACCTTGTAATTTGAACTGTGGCTTGCTGGTAGTAGCCACCAGCGGCAGCAGTTTTGCTGGTAAACAGCGCAATGTGACCACAAAATAGCCACTGCCTGCTGTTGCTGCTAGCAGCACCAGTAACTAGCTTCTTTTAATTTAATATTATACAATTCCGGCCGTTTCTCCATTTTGCAATTCATTTATTGTCAATAAACCGAGCATGTAGTTTATATCATATTTATTATATCTTTATTTATATTTTATATCTTTTAGTAATCTTTTCTTATAGATCGAACTAGTTCTTAACTTTCCCATCGTCATTCTCTAGCAATAAAAAGAGAGTTTCAAAAAAGCACACCGGCAATCAATTTATATTCGTGTCAGCCGATTTAACAATGGTAGTAAATGGTACATGCTGTGGGTATCCTAAGCGGCATTCCTATTACGTTAGTCTGCTGTGTTTTCTGGCACTGAAGCCTAGAAACCTACATCAGACATCGCTTGATCACTTGCCGTTTCTGCAGGACATCTGAATAAGGCGCTAATATTGTGCCACTTACTTATTGTGCCAACGTTACTTGCTATTCGTAATTACAATACGTGGGATGTGATTTGACATGCCGGATGATAAATCTAGTGTTTACTTGTAAGGTTTAATGCCATTTCCTGTGAGAAAAATTTCACAAACTTTCATAGTTCATTTGGTAAATTATGAGCAAAATATTTGAGATTTAGAAGGTTATTTTTTTCTGTAGATTATTATAATAATTATCAGTTTCAAATACATTTTCTATAGCAAAAGTAAGGATTTCTTGAAACATAAGTAAAAATAAGTTTTTATTTATAAATTTTTCTTAACAGTATCATGAAGAACTTTATTTTTCTTTACACTGCCCTTGAGATATGCCTTCCAATAGAAGCTTCCAAATAAGCAGAAGAACACTACTGCTTCTGCTGTTACAACGTGTACCATCGGTCTCGGAAAATCGCATTCTCTAAAGTATAGCTGTCCCATATGGAGGAACACTAAAATAAATTGTACCTGAAAGAAAGCTAGTATGTAAAAATACAAATATTTTGACGTTGTGCAACTCACCAACTGGAATTTGGTTACGTATTTTTTCCACCATACATACTTCTCGTACTTTGGGCCCATCGCTGCTAGTAAATAGTAAAAATACATAACTACGTGGACCGTTAGGTTCATTGCTGCCAAAAATAAGTTCTGTCCTCCTAAAATGCAAAATAATAATTATTTTATTATTACTTATGAAAGTCAGTGTAAAAACATAATCGAGGACGTTTCTATAACAATAGACTACATTTTGTGCCATGCTAAATGATAAAAAATATTATAGATTTATATATGAATGTCCCTCATGACAACGCTTCTTTTAGACCTACCTTTTTTTTTAATTTTGATACGAATTCTTGTCAATATAAAATGATAGAATAATAACATATCGACTAACGTATGTATCTTTAGTTATTACATGGACAATTATCAACTCTAAGCATGAAAAAAATTATGTATTTGCGATAATTTTTAAGCAACATAGCAATTTATTTTTTATATCGGTTTATTATGTTACTTTAATTTGGTTTAAATTTTTTGTCATTATTGCAAAGATCGATATTAGGTGTATCGCGTACTGTTGAAATTAATAATTCATTTAAACGTGTCGCGTTCATATAGATGACATGTATAGCTCAATAAAAATAGTTTTTTTTTTTCGTTGAGCTATGAATTCTACTTACATTCTACCTTCACTAGAAACGTATACTCTTCTTATTATATTTTATCTGTTATATAATAATAGAGTATATAATAATAGTGAAACGTTTAAAACTTTTAAATAAACCAAAAAGTAATTTCCAATTAATATCCCATCATATCTCCTTTTAAAAACTAGGTACAAGAAGTGTAACTTTACTCAAGGATTTATTTAAAATATTTTCTCCCATTTTTTCAGGAAAAACAGTGCTGACGTGACTGTGTTTTCTGTCCCTGTAAGAATTATCTCCTAGATTCTAAGAATTATTTCACCTTTTCGGTGAAAACACAGCCGCGAAGTGTCCCTAATTGCCTATAATAACTTGACCATGTTTCCACTGAGATTTCAAAAACTTGATATATACTATATAAAGATGTGAACAAAACACTTTTAGTGATTAATAATAAACTAAATTTACCTGGTAGAAGTTTTGCGCTGAAATAAACGCCAACGGCCATGATTGAATGATGAAAAACATGTAAGAACGTAATCAGATTATATTTTTTCCTCAGCACGAAAAACACCTAAAATCTAAGGTGTTTTGAGAAGGTTTCTCGTATATCTATACCACTTACAGTGTCAAGAAGTTCGGTAAGTTTTACTATCAAGTATAACCAGCAAACTAGGCAAGTCTGAAAGGAGAAAACTGTTGTATTTTGTTTCTTATTTTAGTTAATAACATATAATATATAATATAATATATTTTGGGTCATCTTGTATATGTAAAACCTACCTTCATAGCAATGGGAGAAGTCGAAAAGTCGACAGGTTGACATTTTAGGCTATACGTTGCAATAATTGACCACATCTAGAAATCATATAAAATAATTCTAAAAATATATGTAATTCCTTGTCATAATTACGTACCATAACACCAAGAACAAAGTTAAAAACCACCTGGAAAGCATTGTAGAAAATAAGTGCTTTGCGCAAGTGATAGGGCTTACGTTTCTTCATAAAATGCGGTCCTGCTTTAAATATAAACCAAAAGTACAATGCTAAAATAATTGCCAATGGTTTGAATGATCCCATGAACAACCAGTCCTTGGTTCTTGCATCTGAAAATGTTCTATTAATTTCCGATAAAACCGGAAGTGAAAATATATAATTACCGCTGTTCTTGTGCAATGTTGTCCAAAAGTCGTCCATGGTTGTAACTGAATTTAACAAATTGAATCTATTTTACTGATTTTTGGTAGTTCATTATTTATTTAGATATTCCACCATTCTACATACAATAGATTTTTTTGTGGACAAAGGTCACTAATTTATGTTTTATGAAGGGAAACAATGAGTTTGACGTTAGTGAACCTATTTTATATTGCATAGTAATTTACAGTAAGATTGTAATAAAACCGAATAATTTTTAAATAATTGTTTATTCATTTCTTTATTTTCTTATAACATCTTATTATTGCATTATTACATTATTGTATAAAAATATTTATATGGCAAAGGTTTTTCTATTATTTCAACTTATAATTATCCTAGTAATATAAAAACGAGCAACTATAATGCAATCAGTAACAATATTCAATTTGTCAAATTTCGTTGGTTCCTATTTTCATCTGTCTTTGCTTTCTTCGGTCGGCAGTAACTAGCGTAGTAAAATTTCGAAAAAAGAACCATCAAAATTCCTGCTTCCGAAAAGACCAGGATGTTAACTCCTTTTGGAAAGTCACATTCTCTATAGAAGCCTACTACGTTGTGCAGCATAAGAAGAGTAAACTGAACCTGCAACATAGATTATAATTAATTCCCAAGATTAGTAGATTGTTTTAGAAATTAGGTACCATTTGCATTTGTGTGATGTGTTTCTTGATCTTCTGATACGTTGGATTATAGGGATCGAGACATGTTAAAAAGTAGTAGGAATACATCACAATGTGTACTAAAGAATTTAAGAATAAGTACGCTGTACCATGTCCATCTAAAAAAAATAATGGTTTTTAAATTTCATGTTTTGGAAGAATAAAATTCAGCGAGCATACTTGGAAAATAGCGGACTCCAATCCAGGACACTATGGGAACCGTCACGTGATGGAAGATATGTAACGGAGATACTTGTCTGGTTCTTTTTCTCAAAACAAAGAATATCTGAAAAATAATTATGTGGCATGTATACTTATAAAAGAATTATACAAAACTAACTACCACCTACGTGTTGAAACTGTTTATTCATACTAAATACTAACGTAATCATTACGGGTATAATACGTCCATAAGGCTTTTTAGATTTTAGTAATTTTCTAGGAAGGACCTTTAGATTCGTTTGTTGCAAAAGAGCAACACATTTACTATTCTTTATCTTACTTTGTTTTCCATATTTGCAGACAAATGTTCTCACAAGCTAGAAGTTAAGTAACCTTAAAATTATGTAATAATATAATGTATTCATTTTAGAAAGAAAGAAAATGCATCAGTTTTAGTAACTTATGGTGGTATATTGGTATGGTGATTGGTGGTAGAGACATACAATAATAGGACAGAAAACCTTAAGGTCTACACTCATAAAAGTAAAAAATCCAAACGATGTAACATGACATGCACACGTACGCACATACATACAGACATAACCCAGAAGTCATTGAAACTCTTTGATACTTTTCTTCTAGGGTACTAGTCGGTAAAAATTATCAGTAAAAAGGATGTTTTTCTGTCTTTACTTAATTACTGACGTAACAAAAATATAAAAACAACTAATAAATAGCTTTAAATCAAGTTTTATGATGAAAAGAAATGTAGTACATAATACGAAATATATTTAAATATTATCAACGTTGCTCTTAATTGAAATCGATGTTTGGTATTTAATTTACAAAAATAATACATCGTTTCTAAAGAAATGAAAAAATCCATCTCTGATTAATATAAATAATATTGATTGATAACATATAAACCAATGATAATACTTAAACATAGGTATCGAATTAGAAGAATAAAAATCAAGACAGAACAAACCAAAAGAACACCGAAGAAATAAATAAATCTACTACGTCAATGATATAAAACTGGATATTATAATAACAATGGGAAAAGTTTTAGCCTAATGTTAAATAAATAAACAACTAAATTTGGAAGGTCAATCAATTCAATATAATTCCGTAAGTGTTTTACGGAATTTAGATAATATTCTGCGATTTTCGACTATGTGTACATCGGAAAACTTCTACCATTAATATAACTATTTCCTAAAGGATTCATTCATTCCCATTGTGCCAGTAATGGAGTTTACATTCTACCCATTACTATGAGTTTACTTTAGCTAATTTGAGTTCTTCAACTGCACAATATAATATATTCTTCATGCATTACCACTGTCTCTCATAGCTAACACAGATAATATAAGGGTGTCTTGAAATAGAGAGCAAATCTAAGGTCTGACTATGATTTATCATCCTCATTATGTAGTTCATTATATACATAGTGCATTATGCACACAGTTCATTATCTGTACACAACCCATTTTCGCGACGACACATTCTCCTTTTCATATTCAAATGTTGGTAATCATCTCACATTAGTACAAACTTACCGTATCAAAGAACTCTGTGTATTTTGCCAGAAGATACCACCAAAACGTGGCGTTCATCTAAAATATAAATCAACATTATCATCAACGTTTTTTCGAGTATAAGGTAGATCTTACAATGTTTGGTTCATTACTCCGATCTAATGGAGCGCATACGAAACTATATCCATTGAACCAGCCTCCTCTATAAGCCTAAAAGTAAACAATATTATAAATAATATGGTACAGTCAAACATTCGTCAAAATTGACTGAAAAAAGATCTGAAACATCTTAAATATCTTCAAAAGCCATAGAAGGTGTAAAAAACAATAAATTTAACATTCTTTCTTCTGCCTAAACTTTTCTTACAGTGGCGTACGTGTGCAGGGTCAAAGAGGAACACTTTTTTTAAAGGACAATCCCTATTTTTGATTCGATTATATGGAAGAACACACAGTATTTTAGGACAAATTTTTGACGTCAGTTAAACCAAATTTACATTCAAAGTAATTTCAACAAATCTTCTAAAAAATGTCTCTCAGAGAGATAGAACAAATTTGATTTAACTAACGTCAAATACCGATAGTTATTCTGTTAATATACATATAGTTTTTAAAGAATTTAGTTTTAAACTTTACCTGGTATACTAAGAAGACACTAAACAACACTTGAAAAACATTATAGCCCAAAATCACTTTCTTCAATTCAAAAGCTGGTCTATTTTTCATAAATTTTGGACCAGCATATAAAACGATCCATAGATATAGGGCTTCCATAAACACTAACTCCTTGAAGGATGCGAGAACCCAATGTTTCGTCCTTGGATCTAAAGAAATAAGAAAAATATACAGCTAAAAGAATTACTCAAGAATGACATACAAAATTACTTGGAAATATAAATAAATCTTACCTCCATATTCAGTCAGGACGTACGTTGCTGTTTCAAACATGGCTGATGAGTAACAACAATATTATTAATGCGAAGTCTATTAACGGTTCATGGGGTTTTCAAACCCTGGAACAATGTAGCATTCAATCGGGTCGCCAACCACTATAGAAAAACCATTGTGCGACTTTATATTGTGTTTATGTGTGTGTTTGTAAATTCAGGTTATTTAAATTTATAAAAACATTCCGTCACGCATAAAAATTTCCGTCATGACGATTGGATATTGTTGTGATGTAAAGCTAGGCAGTAATTAAAATGGAACGAATAGTTCGGGCAAGTATTTATGTAGAATATAGGGTGCAGTAAGTTTTTTCTTTCTTTGAAGTTCAAGGTGTGTGTTTCGTTTGGCTATCGTGAGCCTACGCTGTCGTAACAACGTTGCAACTCTACCAAACCGTTTGAATTAAGGCATTTTTTTGGAAAGGAAAAGATGGAAATTTGGCATTTTCTTGGAGAGTTAGTATTAATATCAAAAACTGTTTTAAGTATATAATTTATCTGTAAAACTAAATTTATAATCTAAGTTGCCTCTAAGGCTTCTTTTACTACTATACCAATTTATTTATAAATTGTTTTATCTTTCAAACAGCTCAACAAAACATTTAATTCATCCATTGTTTACTGAAGGTACTTGGAATCAAAGAATTAAGCCCAAGCTGATTTTTTGTCGCTTATACTGTTTTCTTTCTGTCACACATTAAACAGCACTCACCGGTATACGATCACAGCCTCTAAAAATATTATGTAGCATCGTTATATGCAAGTTTCTGCAGCAAATTTGAGTTGCACACAGTTGCATTTCTTTTTTCAGATAATATCGTTGGTAACTACAACATCTTTGGTTGTTTTTATGGTTAGTTTATCAAAATCTTCGAAAGATAAAGAAAATTGATAATATTTAACTGTTAGATAAGTTACTAAACAAGTTAAATGCGTTATTCGCACAATGCAACAAATGTAATATAGAAATTATTACTCACATCACTTTTAAACCAGATTAACGTCATACGAAATACTACTATTAATGTATCTAAAATCCGATATTTATAAGTGCACGAGCATATTACTTCAGTAAACACTTAGCTATAAAACATGAAACCCCAATTTAATATAGTACGTAATGGTTTTTTTTTACAAAGCAAATCAGCTAAAAAAATTAATGTTGTTTTCGTCATTTATAACAAGGTTACTGTATAATTTTGCGTAAATTATCAGGAGTAAGAACCTCATGAACAATAAATTAATCCAGTCATAATGACCGAGTCGTCTGTAAAGAAAATGAAATATGCATTGATAAAAAATGCAACAATATGAAGCAATTTTCACCTTGATATCACCAGTTATTGTCCAGATTTCTTATGGTTTAGGTGGATAAAATTATGGGATTTTCATTAGAAGATTATGAGGGTATTTTATTTGATAAATTTAGAGATAATTCGGACTACTTAAATTAATACATTTCTAGAACCCAGCGTCAGAACATGGTTCTTGATGTCATCCGCGTCTCCAATTCTTCTAATTATCGGTACGTACTTATGGTTTTGTCTGAAAGCTGGACCTCATTTCATGAGAAATAGGAAACCGTATAAACTGAAGGCGTTTATTAAATGGTACAATTTATTTCAAGTAGTTTTGAACGGTTATATAGCTTTAAGGGTAAGTATGTTATACACTTAAGAGTAGAATTTTATGAACTGGTAAAACTTCTTCTAGATTGCTTGGCAGATTGTTCCTAACGTCAATTATAGATGTGAGCCAGTTGCTGACTCTAGCACGGAATTAGGCAGACTGGTAAAGTTCTGTTATTTAATTATAGTCATATTGCTTTTTGAAGTAAAAATTACCATAAATTACGATTGCTTTTTACAGATGATATTTGGAACTTATGCGGTATTTCTTGTCAAATTATCGGAGCTTACTGATACTGTAAGTATTAATTAATAAAAAATGAATTATCTTCACCATGAGTCATTACTTATTACAGGCAAACACATTTAAAGGGATAAAAACTATTATGAAATGTTGTCTTTTTTATATATTTGGTTTTACAGATCAATTGCTTTCTTTTACAGATTGTGTTTGTCTTAAGGAAAAAGTACAACCAAATATCTACCTTGCATCTCTACCATCACTCCACAGTCGCATTTATGGGCTGGATGTGCTCCAAATATTTTCCAGGCGGCAACGTTTGGTTCTTTGGCTTGCTAAACATATCTGTGCATGCTATCATGTATTCCTACTATTTTATTGCTTCTTTGGGGCCCAAATACCGAAAGTACCTCTGGTGGAAAAAGTATATAACCATACTGCAGATGGTAAGTGGTCACCACATTTTTCAATGTGTGCTTGTTATTTTTTTGGAGTTGTTGTTTTAATGTCTAAAAGTGCAATGGTTCTATGTGAAAATTAAAAGTAACTGATGTTTGCTTGTCTAATTCAGTTTCAGTTTATTTTGGTTTTTACGCATAGCGTGCAAGGGATGTTCACATATTGCAAGTATCCAAAGGCAATTATGTTTCTAACCGCGGCGCAGAGTGTGATATTCTTCACCATGTTTGGACAATTCTATGTCAACGTCTACATCAAGCCAAACAACAAGATGAACGAAATCGGAAATGCTAAGGATGTGAATCAAACCACGAATACTTCCAATTAAATTATTCTATTAAACAAATAAAATATATTATTTAGCGATTGCTTTGTTACTTTCCGACTAGGGGTTAGTCAAAAAAAAAATTGATCCCATTGTTTACGGTCAGGATAAGAGAAACTTGTGATATCGGCCCTAGGTACCGAAAAAAAAGTATACGTATAAATAATTCGAAAATACGCGTGATACATGTATTTTTCTAGAAATTGAATCACTTTTGACCGAACTAATAATACCTACCGACACATTCTACTGACACATGTAATTTTTTATACAATAAAAATTTTAATATAGTTGTTTCAACGTTTAATTATTCTGATGATTTAAGAATTTATTATGTTTATGTTATTATTTATTTTTCAATAAAAAAATAGACATTCGTCTTACAATAACAAAAATATTTCGTTGGACGAAAAATATATATGCTTCAACGAAAAAACAGTTTCTTGACCCAAGATTCTTGCTTTGAGAGATACATAGAAAGTTGTGCTATTACTTTATAGATGGCGCTAACAGTTTCTCGCGTCTTTTGCCGCATATTGCTCTTATATAAGTTGGACATAACATATTGAATGTTCGTATATTGTTTGATAATGTCTATGCATAAGTGCCTTAGTCCATGGGTGGCTTACGAGGATTACGAAGAATAACCAGGATTGTAGTGGAACAGTCTATACAGAGAGAACACTATTCTTGAATATCAAGAAAAATTGTTTTTTCGTGTATAGTGTAGCATTAAGAGGATATTTTTGCTATCCAAATAATATTTTATTGTAATAAGAATTTTTCAATATATGAAGTTATTTCAACGGCTAGTTATCCTTCCGGTTTAAGAGCTTAGTATGTTTATGTTGAGTATTTTTCTCTAACGAAGAAAATGTTATTCTTCTACATATAAAAAAAGTAAGACGTTTGTTTTACAACAATAACAATATTTTGTTAGGTGAAAAATATACATGCTTCAACGAACAAACAGTTTCTTGACCCAAACGTATACGTAGGTATCGCTTAAAACAGACCTAATTCCTTTCAAGCAGTTTCTTCATACTTAAAACAAGAAAACGTAATACTTGGAACATCAAGAAAATCACATTCTTACTTTGTATTTTGTACTGCAATTTTGTATTTTACTTGAACCAACCAAATGATCTTCATTCAAAGATATTCGTGTTGTATCAAATAATGTTTTCCCACTGTGCAGTAACCAATTAGCTTTGGCGAATCTGACAGAAATCAAGAATAGAACGGAGTTCTGCAGAACTTAGATTGACACAACCAAAGAACTTTTAGTTTCGAACTTAGTCTGAGAAAGCTGATTTGGGCCTAAAACATACAATTTTTGTAACCATAAAATGTCAATTTTATGAGCATATAATGAAAGGGGGCGTGCAGCCAGGCTCAGTTGGTTATTATGGACAACTGATTGTTGTGGACAAGTGTAGCAGGTTTGCCCTCGCAGCGCAACTGCAGCATAGAGTCTGGCTGAACGCGACTTTTGACTTACCTGTCAATTATAAATCAGTTAAAAAAATAACCGCATTTGTGCACTCTTAACTTTTTCCATCGCGTTTGGTCAACGGTCGCCAATTTATTAAACGTAAAATTAAACAGTAAAGTTATAAATGACAAAAACATTATTTTTTTTAGCTGATTTGCTTTGTAAAAAAGACCAATAAGTGTTATATCAGTGTGGTGTTCATGTTTTATAGTTAAGTATTTAATGAAGTAATATGCGTGTGCACTTATAAATATCGGATTTTAGGTTCATTACTTTTAGTATACTGTATGAAGTTTATCTCGTGATGTGAGTAATCATTTCTATATCATATTTGTTGTATTCAACAAATTAAGAGGGACAGCTTTAATTGAACGAATAACGCATGTAAATTGTTTAGTAACTTATCTGGCAGGTAGATATTATCAATTTGCATTATCTAGGCTCATAACACTGCGACAAAAACAACTGAAGAACGTCTAACAGCAGTACTTTATCTATAACTTCACTATTATGCTTGGATCGTATATTTGAAAACTTAATTATGTATATTAAATTTGAATTGGACAAAACAAAATTACTTTAGACAAGGGTTTCCGCACTTTTACTCTCATCGCTTTGTTACTTTCTTACCATTCCATCTCTATCAATGTACAGTATTAATGGATAGTCCATGACCTCATTGGGTCAGTCTTTCAAGTGCAGTGTTACAAGCGGAGATATATACCCAGTATACCCACAGACCACAGCATGGGGTTCTTGTTCGAGGAATATGTAGTCTATGAAGGTATTTAAAATATTTCTTGTTATCTGGGGTAAAAAATTATGTTAAAAAGATAGAAATTTTATTCTGGAGTATTTTTCTGTGGTATTTATTTTAGTGGCGGAAGTTTGAGAGATCTCATCACAACATTAAAGAAATAACATTATGTTCAAGTTTATTAACTTATTATTTAGACTACTATTATCTTTATTTATTATTTATATGCCCTAGGGCATTAAGTACCACTGTTTCCTTTTGCATTTTTTGAGAAGCTTGAAGGTTATGTTTGCAATTATATTTGTATAACATGTTGTATAACAGCAGGTTATGAACCTAAGATAATGCAAGTCCCTTTGTTGTAAAGTAGAGCACTATTGTGTTCATCGTTCCTTTTACATATAATAGTTTGTAGACACGAACAGTATGACAATTTATATCATTAATTATTGTTCTAATTAAGCATAATATCCATACAATTCATGTTTAGTGATGAAGTTATAAATTGATCGAGACCTTTTCGGTTTAGTGGTTGTATATCGTTTTAATGTGCTGAACATTGGTGCAACCATGGGCGTTTTACTTGAAGAACATGAGAAAGGTGGGTATTAAAAATTTAATTATTATGTAGAGTTAGTCACTTTGTAAGAACTGAAATTAAAGTTAAGCTGGAGTTTTGCCAAATGCATATTTCAGAGCAAAGCATTGAGTCATGGTTTTTGATGTCTTCGCCATATCCTTTCCTAGGAATACTTGCTATGTATCTATGGTTTTGTCTCGTAGCTGGTCCAAATTTAATGAAAAATAGGGACCCATTCCAATTGAAAACAACGCTTATAGGATACAATTTATTCCAAGTGATACTGAATACATACATTTTTATTACAGTAAGTACTTTTCGCTTTGATGTTATGTTAATGTACCTACAGCTATCTGATATTTACATAGTTGCTTTATGGTGCTGTTCCTTACATAAATTACACTTGCGAGCCAATTGCCGATTTTAACACATCCCATGGAAGATTTGTAAGTAAAAATTCACCATTGGTAAGTATTTGTTTTATATAATTTACTATCTTGTAGATTATTTGGAGTAGTTATGGAATATTTTTGGTAAAGGTAATTGAACTTTTCGATACAGTTTTGTTCGTGCTAAGGAAAAAGTATAATCAAGTTACCGCTTTACACGTGTATCATCATGTTGCTGTACCACTTTGGGGATGGTCGTGCGTGAAATATTTTCCTGGAGGACAAACTTGGTTGTTCGTTTTGTTAAATATCGGTGTCCATTCCCTAATGTATAGTTATTACCTAATCGCTGCGCTGGGTCCTAAATACCAAAAGTATCTTTGGTGGAAGAAATACATGACTATATTGCAACTTGTAAGTGTATCAATATAAAAAATGTTTACCTAAATTATGTAATCATCATTCATTTAGATCACAGTTTAACTTTGTTTTGTTTGTGATTACAGGTTCAATTTATGTTGGCTTTTGTGCACGGTTTCCAAGGACTGTTCAGAAACTGCAACTTTCCGAAATTTGCAACGCTTTTAATTTGTTCACAAAGTGCGATATTTTTTGTTTTGTTTGGTAAATTCTATATCAAGTCGTACATGAGTCCTAAAAAATCTGAAACATCATTAAAAAATGAATGTATTATAAATAAACAATAAATCTAGAACAATTTATATTTTATAAATAAATACAAATTAATAAAAGCACTAAGGAATTTTACATAAAAGTGTTATTCATATATCATAATCTTCAATTCTTCTATAGAAAAGAATCGTAATTTTTCTTTTATTTTTTTTTACTGTTCGACTAATACTCTATTAGAAGGAAAGTGTTGTAATCAACAGAAAAAAATTGTGACTTCAGCAGAAATACGCGCCTAGGGGACCCCTGAATCCATTGCAATGACTTCTGGAAAATGCTTATTTATGCATTTTATGCATACAATGCGCAAATATTATGTAATATTTATAAGTTGCTGTGACCTGTTGAGCTTTATTTGAAGTAGAAATGCATATATACTAATATCTTTTGTAAAATATATCAGATTTTAATTAAATCAATTGTATATTTAACTGTATAAGTGTATATTATATTTTAATTAATAAATTGGACGGAAAACTATTAAATTACTTTTGTGTTTGAAGTTAATATAAATAAAACATTAAATATAAAGGATTTTCAGGTGAAAACCGGAAACAGCGTTGTTGATATTACAGACGTTTTGCACTCTGTTGCAAGAGTCCTGATTCGTACTCTGTTGCAAGAGTCCTGTTTGCAACAGTCGTAACAATGCGGTTTACACTCGGAAACCATGTTGGTTGAAATATTAAGACCAAAACTGTGGTTGAAGCATTTTGGAACTTAATGAATTGGAAGTTAATAAAACTCAGTGCGTCGTCATCAATAGGCACTGTTACATATGAACCTGATTGTGAAAACAATAAAGGCAAAATCATAATGACTTAACTATTTCTATTACAATTATGCATTTATTCGCAAAGGCACCTGCATTTATTTGCGAATTGGTTTTAAACTGTGATGCATTTCTTAGTTATCGTGTGGTATACGTAGAAGTAATACACAATCATGGGGTTCCTGGGATACGAAGCAGGTATTTGAACAAAAATATCACAAGGAAAGCACGGAAGCTTCAATATAAAACAAGATTTTTCTTATTTTAATTCATGAATTAATTCTGGTTTCTGTGTTTTTCTCTTTTCTCGAGTGGCAATTTTGATGGTATTATAATGACGTGTTCTAGAGCCAACTGGAGCTACAAAATTCTTGATGGGTTCGCCATACCCCTTACTGACAATTATTGCAATGTACTTATGGTTTTGCCTACAAGCTGGTCCACATTTCATGAAAAATAGGGAACCGTTTCAACTCAAATGGGTACTTATAGGATACAACTTATTCCAAGTTATAGTTAATTCAGCCATTGTCATGATGGCGATTAGAAATTTAGACAAGTTTAGTCTCACGTGTCAACCAATAGCTGATTCCAGCACTCCATTCGGTCGAATGGTGAGTCAAAAAATATAATATCGCAAAAACAGTAATGCATAATATTCGATTATTGTTTTATAGATTCTAACCGGAACCTATTATGTATTCTTGATTAAAATAGCAGAACTTCTTGACACGGTAAGTTTTTTATGTAAAGTGGATAAAAGTTGTAAAATGATGTTTGTTATCCGTAGATTTTGTTCGTGCTGAGGAAGAAATATAACCAAGTGTCCTTTTTACACCTGTATCACCATGCTATAGTACCTTTGATGGGTTGGGTTGTAGTCAAATACTTTCCAGGTGGTAACTATTGGTTCATAGGCTTTCTGAATTTAAGTGTTCATGCCGTAATGTACACCTATTATTTAATAGCAGCACTGGGTCCTGAGTACCAGAAATTTCTTTGGTGGAAAAAGTATATCACAGTATTTCAAATGGTATGCATTTTATTGAGTTTGATCAAGTAGCTTTGTCCAATAACCTTTTATCAAACAATTCTCTGTGGCTCTAAAATATATTTCTCTATATGTATTTACTCTCTATTTGGTTAATATTCTAGGTTCAGTTCGTTCTGGTTCTTGTGCATGGTGCCCAAACTCTATTTAGAGATTGTAACTTTCCTAAGCCCATGATGGTTCTAATCTGTATTCAAAGTGTAATCTTTCTTAAGATGTTTGGAGAGTTCTACATCAACACATACATACGTAAGAAGAAATCGAAGAAGACTTAAACGGAAATGTGAAAATTATTTTTTACTGTTATTAAATAACTGAAATAAACAACAAAAACGTTTTAATGTTTTATTACTAAACCAACACCTTGTTTTGGATGATGATGTTTACCTATACTACCTATACTACGCTGTTTTAGATGACGCGTTGATAAAAAATTAAATTAATTTTTGCGACACCGTTCGATATTAGCAAAACTCTGGGGTATACTACTTAATTAGCTCTATCAATTCATATGTTTAATTAAGAAATTCGAACAAGGAAACTTATGGATATTTTTTGGTTTATCAACTCCCAGGTGCTCTTGGTGAAATGTTAAAGTACAGTACCATTCCAAATTTTGGCAAATAAAATCAAACCGTAAAGTAACTGTCAGCTTTTTAGTTATATTCACATAACGAACCGTTTTGTTTCGCTTTCTTTACTATTGTACCCAATATTTCTTCTGCCACGAAGCAGAAAGTATAAAAATGTGAGTATACAGTATTAATTTATAATAAATTTCAGAGAGCAGCGTAATGTCGTTGTTCTTGATGTCATCCCCATTTCCATTAATGGCAATCATTGGTACCTACTTATTTTTTTGTACGAAAGCTGGACCACATTTTATGAGAAATAGAAAACCTTTTCAACTGAAGGAAGTACTAATCGGGTACAACTTGTTTCAGGTGACAATCAATGTAATTATCATTGCTGTTGTAAGTAAAGTTGTTTATTTCTAATGAGCTGGCTAATACCTCCGTTTTGCTTTCTAGATATTGGTTCGGGTTGTTCCTAATGTTAAATTTATTTGTGAACCAATTGCTGATTTTAGTACTCCATATGGTAGACTGGTGAGTGACAATAAACGTAAAAGTGATAATAAACGTAAAAGAAATTACTGGCTTGTTCTGTTTCAGATGACTTATGGAACTTATTTATTATTTCTAACGAAGGTACTAGATCTTTTCGACACGGTAAGTTTTATTAAACAAAATTAAAATCGGTATCTAGACAATATGTTTTATAGATTTTGTTTGTGTTACGAAAAAAGTACAATCAAGTTTCAACTTTACACCTGTACCATCACGCTGCGGTACCTTCTTGGGGATGGATGTGCACAAAGTACTTTCCCGGTGGAAATACATGGTTCTTTATCTTTTTGAACGCAATTGTTCATGCCATAATGTATAGTTATTACCTTATCGCAGCCCTGGGACCTCAATACCAAAAGTATCTTTGGTGGAAGAAGCACATAACAAAATTGCAAATGGTAAGCAAGTTTAGTGAGTTGTTTCTAATGCTCTAATTAGTACTGTCATACAGTACTTACATAGACCTTGGAAAAACAGTTTTTTAGTGGCTTATATGCTTTTTATTTCGCTAAGTACTGATTTGGAGCAGGCTTTTGTAATTTAAATTGATCATTAACTATTATATAATACAATTATACTTAGGAGTGTGTACTTCCAAGGTCTTTGTATTAAAACTTGTGTACCTTCAGCACGAGTTAATACTGTTATTGCTATGATACTTTTAGTAATATTTTCACTCGTAAAGTGCTAGATAGATAAATTGCTAGTTAGATTCTATAACTGGTATATTTTTACTTTATTTTAGGTCCAATTTATCTTGGCATTTGTGCACGCTTTCCAAGCGTTGTTCAGAGACTGCAATTTCCCGAAAGGCGCCACGCTGATAATTTGCGCACAGAGTGTGATATTTTTTATTATGTTTGCCCAGTTCTACATCCAGGCGTACAAACATCCTGAAAAATTAGAAGCTACAACAGACGAAGAACGTAGTGCAAATAAATTGCACTATAATAAACAAATATAAAATAATATTATAAATAACCAAATTATAATTTTATAATCTATTCATTTTACAATTTTTAATCGATTTACGAAATTATGTGTAAAGCGTCACCTATTTACGGTATTCTAAATTCAAATTATAACATGAATGACACATAAATTATGAAAAATACGTATGTATCCCTAACGTCATTAAATCAAACATGAAACCACGAGTCAAGAGGATGATAAGTGTGCATGGTGTTTATAATTATTATATTATTAATCATTTCTTATTATTCATATTACTTATAATAATGTCATGTTATGTGAGAGCCACTGACGTTCATTAAAAATTGTTAATTCGAAACCATCAGAAACTATCATCAGACTGCTTCTATGAACGCTTATAGCACCTAAACTATTCACACACACCATTAATATGCAACTTGGTATACATATGTAAAGTTATTGGATGATGAGTCAAATTCGGTCGAATCCCCAACAATTGAACATTTGCCACCTCCGGTTGCCAGATTATCACCCAGTCATAGGCGTTAACAAAGAATATACGACCACACAATATCGTCAGACAGATGTACCGCCAATATGTGGCAAATGAATTAACATGTATAAGTTGTCCCCACTGCCGCTCTCTGAGCCAAGGTCGCTGATAAAGTTTATATAGTATGCAGTTGCGAAAGAAATCACAGCAAAAGTTCTGTCTAAATCGTTATTAGTGCAACATAAGCACCATGACTCTTCCTTTTCGACACATGTCAGGTATCTATTGAAGAAAAAATAATATCATAACAAGAGGTATATAAAAGCCAAATTTTAGAACCATACTCGGATGGGTTCTTGTTAATGTCATCCATTTATCCTGTACTATGTACTGTGGCTGTATATCTATTCTTCAGTCTACAAGCTGGACCTCACCTGATGAAAAACAGAAAACCATATGAGTTGAAGAAAGTGATTCTCTGTTACAACTCAATGCAAATAATACTAAATTTATACTTCTTAAAAAGGGTAAATAATTTATATTATACCCAAGTAAAAAAAAAAATCGAATATTTATCTTGACTTTAGATGACGTTTGAAATATTACCAGCATACAATTTTAAATGTAGCTCTATCCCAGATGCAAGCACCCATTTTGGACGCGCGGTGAGTCTTACAACTACAATTTATCTCTCCTTATTAAAATATATAATTTAATATATAATTTATTGTAGATTATTTCGCTGACAAACTTTAGTTTTCTCATCAGACTATTAGAACTTCCAGAGACGGTGGGTACTATATATGTTGCTGAGTAAATGAAACATGATTATCTTGCAATCCCAATCCAGGTTATGTTTATACTGAGAAAGAAGTTCAGTCAAGTTACTACTCTGCATGTTTATCATCACACAATGATGGTCTTGGTATGCTGGAGTGTATCAAGATACCTTCCTGGCGGAAACGCCATGGTTGCAGCGTACCTGAATTCATTTGTTCACGTGGTGATGTATTCCTACTATCTCTCATCAGCGTTGAATGATAATAAACAGAAAAATATCTGGTGGAAGAAATATATAACAATATTACAACTGGTAACTATTTTTATATGATGCGTTATTAATCGTTGAATTATCTGTTTTTTCTTTGTTTACAGGTTCAGTTTGTCATAGTTGGAATTCACTCATTTCAGTCGTTATTCAGATCTTGCAACTATCCCAAATTTATAATGGTGTTCTTTGTGCTACAAAGTGCCATGTTCTTCAAGATGTTTGGAGAGTTCTATGTTAAATCCTATCTGAAACCAAAGAAGTCGATAAGTGAACTAAAAAAATCTTAGAAATGTAACATGTGAATTAAATAATTTATTTATGATATAGTTTTTATTTTAATCTTTCTTATACATTTTTTCATTTCTGAAGAAATTCTTTGAAATTCCTCTAAAGCACACTTTTTAATTGAATTATGTTACAATTTTAGCATGTCAAGTTATATAGGGTGTAATAGATTTGAGTACACATACATTGAGGAATAATAGATTTTGATCTACTGACTATAAAATTCTTATAAAAAATATTCAATTTGACTGATATATCAAAGAACAAAAATACGGACAATATTGCTTAACTTCGTGCCAGATCAATAAGCTTCTTTAAACGTTACAAAGCAAGAAAAACACAAATAAAGTAATAAATAATATACGACATGTATTTCATACAGATTTTCTAGTTTTTTGGTCAATATGGTTTTCTCCTTATGGAACACAACACTGCTTGTGTTCCATAAGGAGAAAACCATATTGTATTGCTTGTCTTTCTAATACTGGCTGCCGGATTGGTTAAAAAGTATGCTGGTTATCGTTAATGCCACGGTCACCCTAGCCTGTTTTATTAGTCACTAGTTGCTGGTGCTGCTAGCAGCAACAGCAGCCAGCGGCTATTTTGTGGTCAAATTACGCTGTTTACCAGCAAAACTACTGCTGTCGCTGGTGACTACTGCCAGCAAGCCTCAGTTTATTATTTTTGGTGCATTTTATATATCACCAGGTAGATACATACAACAGTGAAACAATGTATTGTCTTTTGTTACCAATTTGTGGGGTTTTATTGACTATCTGCCTTGAACCTGACTATATGAATTTTGAAAGTACTGTACACGAGTGTAAATAACAGAAGCAAGGCCTCGATGGCAATAAAATTAGAAATTCTATATTTTAGAAGTATTTAGTTAAAGTCAATGGTTCTACTACAATTAGTTATTTACAAAATTATTTTAATTATTAATTAAGTCATTATTTCAAGTATTATTAATTAAATTATACATTTTCATAAAAACAAGTATATTTCTAAATAACAAATTGTTCAAAAGTTACTGCTTTCATCCGTAATTTAGTTTCTACTTTATATTTAATGTTTTATTTGTATTAACTTCAAACACAAAAGTAATTCAATCAGTTTTCCGTTCAATTTATTAATTAAAAGATATTATACAATTATATAATTATACAATTTAATATACAATCGATATAATTAAAATTCGATATATTTTACAGAAGATATTAGTACATATGCATTTCTACTTCAAATAAAGCTCAACACGTCACAGCAACTTATAAATATTACATAATACTTGCATTGTATGCATACAATGCATAAATAAGCATAATCCAGGTTATTTAATTTTGAAGAAATATTTGAATATATTATTTAAAATAAAAATTATAAATCACATATTTATCATTTTATAGTATTAGTTATACATTTAACAAAAATAATGATTTGTTGCTTTAAATTTTTTATTATAATCGATGCTTGGTCGGGGACTATTCATTATGTGATCAGTATTTTAACAACTGTATCGCTTAAAGCCCTCTTTATATACTGGGAGAATATTACCTCGACTAATATTTATAAAACACATTTCAAAAACACATAATTTCCTGAGATAACATTCATGCTGGTTGCTGTAAAAGTTAAACAAGCGCTGGTGGGCTGGCTGCTGCTAAACTCACTCGGCAACTGGTAAAACAGCGCTGCTGAGTGGTCACACTATGCTGTTAGCAGCCAGTAGCAAATAGCACACTAGTAAAACAGCCTAGTGTGACTTGACCGATAATTGATTTATTAAAAAGAATAGAATAATTTAATATAAAAACTTTATTATTAGCTAGCCAGAACCCATCATCTCTCAGAATTTGTTTGTTGCACTCAAACTTTACAGACCCTGTATATTATTATACATAATCAATTTACTTGGAGTTATTATGCTTTATATGGAAATTTTCGAAATAAGAGTTTGCCTATTTAGAGTAGCCTTGAGCCCTGAGGTTTTCTCCTGTTTTTGATAATAATCTTGAAGAATTCCATATCAGGTCAACCACATTTAGTGCCTGTAAATATCGTTCCTAATATCATGGTACTTCATAGCACCATCGTCACTGTAGAATCAAAGTGGAATGTATTTCTTCACCCTTCGGATTCTGTGTTTAGATTCATGAATATTGAATCCATATCATTTTCACCAATTACACTTTGCTTCCCACTTAAGGGACATCTATTCTTCACCTCTTCTAACACTCGATACTGAAACGTAAGTACTTTTTAAAAACGACTACCATCCCACATCTAAAGACTAAAAAATCAATAAAAATAACAGACTTAGCTATACTATGTCGCATGTTAAATCAAACGTAATAAGGTATCACTGATGTGCCAACCAGAACCCAGCTCTGGAATTACTTAAGGCCACGTTAGGAAATGGTACAAAAAATGGGAAGATAAAGAAAGATGACTGGGAAACATCCACCGGTGTAAGACAAGCAAAGGCGTAATGGTTGTCTTTGCTCTAAAGCCAAAGGGTTTCTACAAAAGCCTGACCTCAAACTGATTATGGGCCTCTTCACAGGAAACTGTCCACTCAGATATTATCTAAAAAAATTGGACGTGCAAATAAGGAAAGCTGTAGATTCTTCAGCACACCACCTGAAACAGCGAAACATGTGATTGTTTCAATTAAGCCAGAAGAACTGCCTCAAAAAACTTCTCGCACAATAATTGACTTCGTAAAAAGGCCGAACATCGATCGACTATAATGTATAGCGGATGTATCCGAAAGATCTTTCAGGTCAAAGTATTTCGGAAAGCCTGTAGCTTGCGACTCATGCATACCATACCATGCTAAATGAAACGTTTGACTGCGGTTTAACGACTTCTTAGGACATTGGATTATTCCATTTTGGGTAATTCATTTGTTTTAGGTGTGAATATTTCATAATGAGTTGGGCATTATTGAAGAGTCATTATTTATAGAGGTCAATATCAAAAGAAATTCACATTTTGGAATTTAAATGGTCAATTGTTCATGTCGTTTTCGTCACAATAAATTACTGATTAATAGATACTTGCAAAGTCATGAACTACAACGTATTAATTTAGTATATGCATACTTTTGAATGTTAATTATCATTCATTGTACAATGTGTGTATATTTTGTTCTAATTAAACAAATTTTATCAGAAGTTGGTGAAATTTCTTCTTGGCATCATGACGATCCCATTCGCACACCTCGCAGGTATTAACCATAATATAATACTAAATAAACTTATAAATATAACTATTGAACTTATTTTAGAACCGTTCAGCAATGAATATTTCTTAATGTCATCGATTTATCCAGTACTCAGTATTGTGGCTTTATATTTGTTGTTTTGCCTTAAGGTCGGTCCATCCTTTATGAGAAATAGAAACCCATTTGATATCAAGAAAGCTGTGATATGTTATAACATATTGCAAATATCACTAAACGCGTATGCCGTTATAAGGGTAAGTGTGTTTCATCTTGAACTTGTGGGGAATATCACACCTATTTTTAGATAACCATTGAAGGATTGCCAAATTTGAATTTGAAATGTCAACCTTTGCCAGATACTAGCACAGAATTTGGACGATTGGTGAGTAGAAATTAGTCACTAATTCAGTGTGGTTTTATTCATCTACCCATAGAATTCTGTATTGCGGTCTGTCAGATACGTCAAACGGCAGTTAGCTATTCAGGACAAAATGCGTAGGTCAATAAAGCCAGCCTAAAGTTTATTTAATTTATTTATTTAGATCTAATTTTAGACTGTTTGGGGAAGCCATGTAGGTTTTATTATCAGGCTGCTAGAACTTGTTGACACGGTAAGCATATTGTTCTAGAACAGGCGTGTCCAACTTCAACTAAGTTTTGAGCTACTATTCCCTATCAGAAAGTTCAATGAGCCAACACTTTCCTTTAATATTCGTAAAAAGTCAGCTTTATATATCGAAGATTACTATTTCATATGCATTTCTCAGCTGGTGCATATTTTGAGACTTTCTATATTCTTCGAAATTTGTCATACTTTTATTAATAAATAACAAGGCATGGTTAAATTGGACATCCCTGTTGTAGAGAAACCACCCCCTTAAATTTCTCTTATTTATTTGATTTTATTTTAGGTTATGTTTGTGCTAAGAAAAAAGTTCAATCAAGTATCCCGCTTGCATGTTTATCACCACACATTGATGGTTTTAACGAGTTGGGTTATAGTAAAGTACATTCCAGGTGGCAATGCGTGGGTGATCGGATATGTGAATTCATTTGTTCACGTAATAATGTACTCGTACTACCTTCGATCTGCGATAAGCAAGAACAATAAGAATGTTCTATGGTGGAAAAAGTATATAACCATATTACAATTGGTAAGCTGAGGACAATTTCATAAAACTACTTTGCATCTTTTTGATACCGTATTGTCGGCGTTCTGGCAAAAGTCACATTCCTTTTAAATTTTTGATGACGATGGTGAATTGAAGAGTTGTTTAGTTCCTAGGAAACTGACAAACTTTATATAAAATTTCAAAATGAGTACTTCCTTTAATTGTTTTTACGCCTAATTAATGTTTTTAACATACTTTATTTGTGATACAAACGGTATTTGGTTAATGTGCTTATTTAATTAATTCTGTCCTTATGAATTTGGAGCCTTGCAAAAGGATCTAAGTACCATCAGCCGAGATAATCAAAACGATCCAACTGACATCAGAACCTACCCACAGGCTATGTGCCACATCGTACTATTTCAAACATAAATCAGGTATATTTAGATTGGAGACTTCCGCGTTCTAAATCACTAAGTTCTAAATTTCCGGGAGGAAACCGCGTCAATAACGACAAAGTTGTCAAAGTTTTGCATACATGTAGCATCTTCATAACGTAACAGTAAGAGAGCTACGAAGATGATTTCTTCTCTTCTCGTCGTAGCTCTCTTACTGTTACTTACTGAAGATGCCTCTTGCAACAGAGTCGAACGTTGACAACTTTATCGTTATTGACGCGGTTTCCTCCCCGGAAATTTAGAAATCATAAATCAGGTATTTTACCAAATTAAGTGTCAGCTACACTTATACTTCAATAGAAAGGTAAATTCTAAAAAGAATAGTTATTTACTCTTGAATTAATGAAACTGTATTTAGTAGTGAAAGGATGCATAGTTGTTGTAAACCAGATAAATTCATTATAATTTTCATTAATTACATTCTATTTTCATTATTTAGGTTCAGTTTGTAATAGTTGGAACACACGCTTTCCAAACGCTGTTCAGGAATTGTAACTATCCCAAAATTATGATGGTATTCTCGGTGATACAGAGCATTGTATTTATAAAAATGTTCGGAGAGTTCTATATTAACACTTATATACGTAAGCCGAAAGATGCCAGGAAGTGAAGTAGTATATTACGATATTATATATACAGATTGCAAACTAAATAAATATATCATTCATATCTATAAACCACTTATTCTTTTTCCACACAACCTGTTCTTATATGTTATACAGTGTGTCCATGAAAGTCTGCACCATATGGGAAAATCTCTTATTATTTCTCAGAAAATTGCACTCTTTATGAAAGTTGGTGATAGGTCTGAAATCAGAAATACCATCATAAAGTACCTGGAATATTAATATTATCGAAAAATTTTATTTGGGAATGTTGCTTAGAATCAATGCTCAGATTTGAAATCACAGCCACTTATGACAGAAAAAAAACTTTTCGCTTCTTTTTCCATTTCCACTATTTGAGAACAGCTTTGTAGCGGCTAGTGATTTGAAATAATTCTCCTTAAATGGTTTCTGAGTTTCATAAAGAATAAAATTTTCTGAGAAATGGATAATAAAAAAATTTCCCATATGGTGCGGTCTTTCCTGGACACACTATACCTATAACTTATATATTTAATTAAATATGAAATTTCGAATTAGTTACGCCGGACAGGGTTAATGATAAAGAGGAAAATCTCGATTTCAGAGCACCTGCCCGGCAAGCAGAAGGTCGTGGGTTCAGATCTTACCGTAACAGGTAATTTTTTCTGTCGGTGTACGTAGTGAAATCGAGATTTTTCTCGACCCCAAGATTTAGGGTGCAAAGTTCAGATTCGGGTTCAGCATCCCCAAAAAACAGTAACCGGTGAGAAGTAAGCCACAAAGTTTCAAAGTGGGTACAAAAAGATAAAACAAAGAAAGTCTACTGGGAAATATCCACCAGTATGAGACAAGCAAAGACCAAAGAAACAGGCCAAATTATCTTCTCTGTCTCTAAAGCCAAAAAGTTTCTCCAGCTACAAAAGCCTGATCTCAGACTGATCACCGGACGCCTCACAGGACAGTGTCCACTGGGATATTACCTCACAAAAACTGGACGTGCAAATACTACAAGCTGTAGATTCTGCAGCATAGCACCGGAAACAGCAGAACATGCACTTGTCTCGCACTACAATTAAGCAAGAAGAACTGACTCTTGACTATGTGCGTAGCCTTACGAACTAAATCGCCTCATTATTCTAATGAACTTTGATGGACCTTACTAGTCAAGGTCTCCAATTTAATTATCCACAAGTTTTGCCCGATAAAAAAAAACCATAATGTCACTTGTGCTATGCGTTACCCTATGAATCTATTAATGGATTTATTTCAATAATGACTAGGTATATTCGAAGTGGACATGTATTATTCAATACTATTCATTTGATTATGATATAGTCATGCAAGCATGCATCGCGGAATATAAATTCAAATTTCTTAGATAAGTGAAATCAGTAGCTGATCATCGAAGTAGAAATAATGACGATCCCGTTCGAGCACTTGGCAGGTACAATACAACTATAATGTTCAAATCTAAAATTATGTGCTTAAACAAATTATATTTCAGAACCGTACTCCAGCCGGTACTTCTTAATGTCATCAATATATCCCATTCTATGCATTTTGGGAATGTATTTATGGTTTTGTCTAAAAGCTGGTCCTCATTTCATGAAAGACAGACAACCATTTGAACTGAAGAAAGCTGTGATAGCTTACAATATACTACAAATAACTCTAAACGCATATATTGTGATGAATGTGAGTATTATTATGAAATGTATTACATCCGATGAAAATAACCCATAATTATAGGCAACATTTGTTTTATTGCCCAGTCTAAGTATTTCTTGCCAACCTGTAGCAGATGCAAGCACACCTTTTGGAAGACATGTGAGTATTAAAATACATAATGTGTAATTGCTAGTTTTATGATTTTTATATGAATACTTACTATACTATTTATTGTTGTTGTAGTTTATTTGGGCGTCGCACCTAAGTTTTGTCATCAGACTATTGGAACTTATTGATACCGTAACCATCGGCTATAAAATCTAAAGACATTTGTGAGCTATTTTTGGTTAATTTTAGGTTATGTTTGTTTTGCGAAAGAAGTTCAATCAAGTATCTTTTTTGCATGTTTATCATCACACAATGATGGTTATGACGACTTGGGTTTTAGCTAGATACTTTCCTGGTGGTAACGCATGGGTCACAGGTTATCTCAATTCATCCGTTCACGTGGTAATGTATTCTTACTATCTGTGGTCAGCGGTAAGCAAGGACAGTAAGAAAAATCTGTGGTGGAAGAAATATATAACAATATTACAAATAGTAATGATGAGTTGATCTGCTTCAAGGATAAAATAATGATGTTGTCTTATAGGTTCAATTTGTTGTCATTGGAATACACGCATTTCAGACATTGTTCAGGGATTGTAACTATCCCAAGATTCTAATGATGTTCAGTCTACTGCAGAGCGTTTTGTTCATAAAGATGTTTGGACAGTTTTATATTAACTCTTACATACTCCATCCGAAAAACGTCGACAGATGAGGATATACTCTCCCCGTTATTAAGTTGGGTTCATTGCATTTTCTGATTTATTAATATAAACAAGTCAAATTATGAAAAAAAAAACAAGATAAATTATGAAATAACCATACAAAATATATGGACTTTGATCAGGATTATTACCATCTGGTCTTTTGTATTTTCGAGTTATTTTAGTTTTAAAATGTTCCTTACAATTATCCTCACTATGGTTCGCATCAGGTACCAACAATCTTGATCAAAGTCATCTTATTTATGTGTGTCGTATTAGAATATATATATCAAAAAATATGCAATTCTATTTAAAATAAAAAAGTTGTAGTCTACTTCTGGTAGATGGCAAGTAGACCATCTCGAAAATATGAAGAGGAGTGCTATGAAAAACCTCTACATTCTGAATTTCAAAGACGTAGGCCCACTACTATCCAAAAAAAGATCTAAAGAACCATTTATGTGGAAGATCCTGTATAAAACGCTGTGCTATAAGTACAAGATGTATAAACCTTTTTTTTCCTATTCGTCCTATACATCACTTTTCTATTATTTAACATAGACTTCTCATACTGAGAAATAATTAGGTATATATAATATTTTTAGTTTGTTAAGCAAATTAAAAAACATTGTTTTATTACACATATTTAAATGATCAATAAAACTGAAAGCAATTAAATTATTTCTTTATTTATTTTCAATAGTGAACACCACTTTGTCCAATAGTGGGAGTGAAAAGTGTTATAAAATTATGGAAACAAAAAGTAATATATTTAATAAAGGATATCCCAATATACCCCATGACAAAATTCTTATTTAGAGAAGTAAAAAACTTTAGGTAAATTAATGACAAAAAAATCGTATACTAATTACTATTTCGTTGTAATCAATCTACTAGTGTTCGTTGAAATTCGTTTGTCATAGCACTAAAGCCTTTTACATGGGTCATGTGGCGGCGCAAGTAACTTGCCTTCGCACTTGCATGGTTTTGTTCTACTTGACTTAACTCAACTACAGTTTGAAGACACCCGTTTACATGAGGTTCAAGTAGAGAAATACCGAGTGAGTCAACGCACTGTGGCTAAACGCACTGTGGCACAAAATTGTTTAATTAATTTAACAAATCATCTCTATTTTTTGTTTTGACTCAGTAATGCCAAAACCTTCCTTTCCCATCCTTTTTATAACGTCCTTCCCCGCAGATTTCCTGGTATTTTTATTGCAGTAATTGGCGTTACTTTTTCTCCACAAGCATTCCTTTTCGCAGTACAAGATCTACAAATTTAAGTGTCTCTTCCTCTGCACAGAGAGAAAAGAAATGTAAAATCAAATAAATGTATTTCTTTGAACATATTTCTTTCAAAGATCTTTAGTAAAAAGATTATTTGTTTGAATCAAATGTTTGAAACAAATAAGTATTTTTAAATTAAAAAAAAATAGTTGCATAGGCTGAAAGAAATATTTTATTTGAAGTAAAAAGAAATAGTTTTCACTAAAAAAACGATTGTTTTACACCAAATGGGTTTCCTCGACTTTCGTAATGTAGAAATTGTTTGGGTTTAATTGCAGAAATATGTCTGAATGAAATAAATCTGGTTTTATTTGAAATAAAGATCGGTATATAACATAAATATGTATTCTATTTGGAAGAGAAAGATTTGAGTAAAAAGATTATTTGTTTGAATTAAATGAAAATTGATTTCATTAAAGATTTCATTAAAAATTATTGCTATGTCTACTGGCGAGGAGATGGCTCATGCGTTGGGCTTTTTTGGCCTTTATATAAGCTCAGCTACAGAATGCGAGCGGAATTCTGATTACTCTTCATTTGGGAATATCTGTAGTCTGTGGTAAAGATTACCGTGGAGTAAAATAATTTAATGAGTCTACCATAATCTTTTATTGTGGTTTTCGATTAAACTATGCTTGGATTATATAATCAAGGTCCCATGATTATAATCCAAACATAATAAAATATTGATTTGATAGTACACTTTACTGAAACTAAAGTACTATTTGATTATATCAAAATTTGTACTTTTTAAATCAACATTCGATTTTATTAATTCAAGTACTAAATTGTAAAATAGTAAAGAAAAGCTTTATTATGTAAAAAGAACGTCGAGTCCTTGAAACAAAATGCTCATTTCGTTTGAAAATATTATGTTATTGAATTTAAGTTAACTAACGTTCATACAAATACGATAGGTTTGAATTTAATAAATTTTACCAAAGAAAATAGTAGTGGGGGTAGTAGTCAAGTCAAGTTACTTGTCCACCGTGCAGAATAACTTGACTTGCCTCACTACATGACGCAAGTCGGTACTTGACTTGACCCGAACTGTTTACACGATTCAACTTGAACAATATATTTTACTTGACCGTTCTACATGACCGTCTACATGACCCGTGTAAACATGGTTTAAGTATTTCTTGATACTTTCAGTCCACTAACTGCTGTCGCAGAAATTATCAACAAATCCACTTAAAATGTCTAAATATCTGTTACTGTTTAAATTTTTGTGATACATTTCGTATCTAATTTCGGCTCCCATTGTTAAAACAAAACATTAAAGCCAAAAGTATTTTGAAAGCTTGCATCACTGACGAAAATAATGTGTCCTCTTGCGTTTTCACGAGCATAAATTCGCAGAATTCGATTCTCCCATCATAGGCGTCAGGGTGAAGACACTGCAAAACGTTGACCGAATAGGGATGCATTTTGTGTTTTTTGTTTATTCTTCTCGCACTCTATATAAATATACAATAAGTTCTAAATATTTATTAAAGAAGCTTCTAATAGACCAGTTCCGCGAAACATCCTGTATACCTTTAACAATAATGACTAGCTATATTCGAAGTTGACTTATGTGGACTTATGTGGAAAATTATTCATTTGATTATGATTATATTTATATTTGATTATATTTATGCAAGCATGTGCGCACAATGCATCTTCAATATAAATTCAAATTCATTAGATGAGCGATGTCAGTCGTGATTTTCGAACTATATAGAAACAATGACGGTTCCATTCGAACATTTAGCAGGTATAATAATTTTTATTATCATTTTAATTATGTCCTTATATATGTCCTTATACAAATATTATTTCAGAACCGTACTCTAGCCAGTACTTCCTAATGTCATCAATATACCCAGTGCTATGCATTTTGGGATTGTATTTATGGTTTTGTCTTAAAGCTGGTCCTCATTTCATGCGGAACAGACAGCCTTTTGAATTGAAGAAAGCGGTGATAGTATATAATATACTGCAAATATCTCTAAACGCATATTGTGTTAAACTTGTAAGTATTATTGTGAAATGCCTTACATCCGATAAAAATATCAACCCATAATTATAGATAACATTTGATGGATTGCCCGTTTTAAATATTTTTTGCCAACCTGTAGCAGATGCAAGCACACCCTTTGGAAGACTTGTGAGTATTGTAATAATCTGTAATTACACGTTTTATGATTTTTATATAAATACTTTACTGAATTATACTATTTATTGTTGTTGCAGAGTATTTGGGCGATGCACTTAGGTTTTGTCATCAGACTGTTGGAACTTGTTGATACTGTAATCATGAACTATAAAATCTAAAAACATTTGTGAGCTAATTTTGGTTAATTTTAGGTTATGTTTGTTTTAAGAAAGAAGTTCAATCAAGTATCCCGTTTGCATGTTTATCATCACACAATGATGGTTATGATAACTTGGTTTGGAACCAGATACATTCCTGGTGGCAACGGATGGGTCACAGCTTATCTCAATTCATTTGTTCACGTGGTAATGTATTCTTACTATCTTTGGTCCGCGGCAAGCAAGGACAGTAAGAAAAGTCTTTGGTGGAAGAAATATATAACAATATTACAAATGGTAATAATATTTTAATCTGTCTTAAGAACAAAATAATTATGTTTTCTTTTAGGTTCAATTTGTTGTTATTGGAATACACGCATTTCAAACATTGTTCAGGGATTGTAACTATCCCAAGATTTTTATGGTGTTCATTCTACTGCAGAGCGTTTTGTTCGTAAAGATGTTTGGACAGTTTTATATTAACACTTATATACGCCAACCGAAAAAAGTTGGCAGATGAAGATATACTCTCACCATTATTAAGCTGGTTTCATTACATTTACTGGGCGATATTATAACTGAAGATAAATTATGAAATAACCGTACAACTTATGGGGACTTTGAACAGGATTCTTACTGTCTGGAGCTTTGCATTGTTGCTATTTCAGTATTTCTAACAATCATGGTTCTTAAAACCTCATTTCTCAGACACTGCTCGCACCAGAAAGGACAGAATTGCTACTGTTAGATATTATCAAATGGAACATAGTTAGAATTCGGTCATTTGGCTTAATACAGTAACTATTATGGTGAGTTATCCAAATATGGATATATGAACTGTTACATTGGTGGCAAAATAGTAAGATTTTAGAAAGAAAAACATATATAAAAATTTTTTGTTTAAAACTTTCTTGCTTGAACGAGTTGAATCCAAAAGAAATTTTACAGGTATGATTATAAGTGAGGAAAATCATTTCCCGTGATAATTGCTCCTAATTGTATTAAGCCAAAAACACAAATAATAATAAACCAATTCTGTATTTTTTTGTCTCACTGTAATAAATTTCCCAAATCCAATATGGGTATGCTGTTGAATATGATAAAACGATAATTCAATTTTTGAGCAGCCTGTACAAGATACACCGATAGAATTAACAACATTCCATTTGGTGATATGTGAGGAGTAACTGTACGAATTTTTAACTCTCTAATTTGAACGGTGGCTGAGAAATGTGGTTCCAAGTGCACCAAGTGCTAACAGTCCTGATCACAGTCATCACTTTTTTTGTTGTGTAACATAGACTTCTCATTCTGGGAAATAATTAGGTATATATAATTTTTAGTTTATTACGCAAATTAAAAAATAGTGTTTTATTACTATGTATTACACATAATAAAGTTATCAATAAAATAAAAAGCAATTAAATTATTTCTTTATTTATTTTCATCAGTTAACACCACTTTGTCTAATAGTGACTAGCTATTTTGGACATGTCTTACTCAAAATTATTCATTTCATAATGAATATACTAGCAGGTACTGTTAATTATAAATTGAAATTTATCAGATTAACCCAGTTAGCAGCTGATTTTTCATGGTGAAATGATGAATATGGTGGAAGAAATAAACAAGAATTATGCAACTGGTAATGATATATTAATCTGTCATTATACACATTGCAAACATTGTTCAGGGATTGTAACTATTCCAAGTGTCTCATGACAATCAAAGTACTCCAGAACGTATTGTTCGCAAATATATTTGGGTAGTTTTATATTAACACTTACATAGGCTAATCGCAGAAAGACGGATATGAAGATGTATTTTAACCATATTAACACTTATACACGTAAGCCAAAAGATGTGACGAACTGAAAACGTTTTCTATGATATTATAAATGAAGAGTGCAAAGAAAATAAATACATCGTTAAAAAAACCTTAAACATATCTTTTTTCTTACCCACACAATCATCTCATATTTTTTATTTTTTATAGATGGTTAAAGAGGTAATCATTCAATTACTTTCTTCTAATACGAGCCTAAGTAAAAAGTGGCAAAGTTCAGATTCTTGCTGATAAATTTATTATCAAAGTAACGTCCGAATTATAACGTTTATGTTATTCTGACAGCGCATAACATATAAATATAACAAGCATCTTGAGAAGTTGTGTACTGGACAGCAAGTTTTTATGAATGAGGTTGTTAATTGTCTAATGTTGCGGGATAGTAGCGACCCTTTTTCTTTGTCAAATGCAACATTTCGTAACTACTTTCGCCTAAGTAATGATATTGCTCATTATTTAATTCTGGTAGTGGTTCCTCATTTAAAAAAGGCAACCAGGATTACTGTAATATGAAAAAAAAAAAAAAAACTGAAGGTATCTCTAGCAAGAGATAGACACTCTTGCTTGCTTGTGTATTTTTTGGTAGTGGAAGTCACCACCAAGTCATAGGAGCTAACCATCAACTCGCCATGGGTCGCCACGCTCATTTCGCACAATTTTGTCAGACGTTTGTGATACCATGGTTGAGCACTTTCTAAGAGTACATTTTTTTCTCTATCCTCTTAACATCGGTAACAGAAATATTTGCATTTACTGATTCAATTAGTAAAAGAACCTCGAACCCCGAAAAATACATCATACCATTTAAAATACGAAAGATGATATCAACTTCCTGTGACCGAAACTATAAGTTTAAAAGTTCAGATCCAGTAGAATAGTATTCCAAGTTTCAAAAATATTGGATTAGCGAAAAATCAGGAGATTCTAATAGACACACTGCATATATTTCGCATTAATGACTAGGTAGATTTGAAGTGAACATATATTATTCAAAATTATTCATTTGATTATGACATGTCTACGCAAGCATGCATTGTGTACTATAAATTAAAATGCAATAGATAAGTTAGATCAGTAGTTGATTGTCGAAGAAGGAAAAATGACGATCCCATTCGAACACTTAGCAGGTACTACACAATTATAACTTTCAAATCTAAAACTATGTGCTTAAACAAATTATATTTCAGAACCGTACGCCAGCCGGTACTTCTTAATGTCATCGATATATCCCATTCTATGCATTTTGGGAATGTATTTATGGTTTTGTCTAAAAGCTGGTCCTCATTTCATGAGGGACAGACAACCATTTGAATTGAAGAAAGCCGTGATAGCTTATAATATAATACAGATAACGTTAAGCGCCTATTTTGTAAAATGGGTAAGTATTATTATATTTTTAGGAGACCATATTTTGGAGGTAATATCGCAATTTTAGGCAACATTCGAAGGCTTGCCTGGGTGGAGCCTTACCTGCGAACCTAGAGCGGATGCTAATACATATTTTGGAAGGAGTGTGAGTATGGAAATAACTATGTCATTATAAGCTGGCATATATAACATTCTACGTATCCAAACTGATCTTTTATTATTATTATTGTAGTGTATTTGGGCAACCTACTTTTCTTTTGTGATTAGACTATTAGAGCTTACTGATACGGTAAGCATGAATTACAAAAGTAAAAAGAATTTTTGAGCATTTTTTTTTTAATTTCAGGTTATGTTTGTTTTAAGAAAGAAGTTCAATCAAGTATCTCTTCTGCACGTCTACCATCACACAATGATGGTTATGTTTTCTTGGATTTTAGCTAGATACTTTCCTGGTGGCAACCCATGGGTGCCAGCTTATCTCAATTCATCCGTTCATGTGGTGATGTATTCTTACTATCTTTGGTCCGCGGTAAGCAAGGACAGTAAGAAAAATCTGTGGTGGAAGAAATATATAACAATATTACAAATGGTAATGATAAGTTGAACTGTTTTAAGAAGAAAGTAATTATGTTGTTTTATAGGTTCAATTTGTTGTCATTGCAATACACGCGTTCCAAGCATTGTTCAGGGATTGTAACTATCCCAAGGTACTGACGGCGAACACTCTACTCCAGAGCGTTTTGTTCATAAAGATGTTTGGACAGTTTTATATTAACTCTTACATACGCCAACCCAAAAAAGTCGGCAGATGAAGATATATTCTCCCCGTTGTTAAGTTCGCTTCATTGCATTTATTGGGCGATAGGTTTTATAACTGAAGATAAATTATGAAATAACTATAAAAAATATGTGCACTTTGATCAGGATTATTACCGTCTGAAACTTTGCATTTTTGCTGTTTTAATTTTAAAGTTTAAGGAGCCACAGCACTAATTTTTAGCATTCTAGCGTGAACGAAGTCTGAGAAATGTGGTTTTAAGAAACACCAAGCACTAACAGTCCTTATCACAGTCAACTTATTTTTGTATGGAGAATAAACAATTCCATTTAAAATAAACAAAGTCGTAGTCTACTTATGGTAGACGATCTTGAAAATATTTTGTATAAAAACCCAAAAACGTTCTAAAGAACATCCTGTACTATAAACACCGAATGTATAAACCTTTTTGTCATATTTGACCATCACTTTTTTATTGTCTAACTTAGACTCATTGTAGGAAATATTAGGTATATATAATTTTTAGTTTGTCAAGTAAATTAAAAAATAATGTTTTATTATACACATTAAAGTTACCAATAAAATGTAAAACTATTAAATTATTTTTTTATTTATTTTCATCGGTTAATATCTCTTTGTCCAATAGTGAGTAAGTAAGTTCTAGATTTCCGGGAGGAAACCGCGTCAATGACGATAAAGTAGTCAAAATAATTTCTAAATCAATTACGATAGCTTGCTGAAAGAATTACACCATAGAAGATATATATTGTGGTCATTTAAAATGAACATATTTTTGGAACCTCGTACTCGTACCATATAAAATGTTGGGCTGATTACAATTTAGCTTTTTCTGTTCCTTTTGTTTTACATATAAAATTAGTAATAGCAATAAACATAATATCTTCAAAAATACATTCCAACAAAACATTCCTGCAGCAAGGGAAAAATACAGGTAAACCTGATGAGAAATGATGTATTCTTTTAGTCGAAATTTAAATTTAAAGTAAAAAATACATCATACCATTTCAAATAAGAAATTTGATATTAACTTTCGGTGAGCGAAAGTGTTAGATCGAATAATATAAAATTTTCAAACATATTGAATAAACGAAAAATCAGGAGTTTCTAATACACCAAGTCATGTGAAACACCAATAATGACTAGGTAGATTTGAAGTGGACAAATATTATTTAAAATTATTCATTTGATTATGATATGTGGATGCAAGCATGCGTTGTGCAATATAAATTCAAATTCATTAGATTAGTAGATCAGTAGCTGATTATCGAAGTAGAAAAAATGACGACCCCATTCGAGCACTTGGCAGGTAAAATACAAATATGACTTACAAATTTAAAACTATGTGCTTAAACAAATTATGTTTCAGAACCGTACACAGGCAGGTACTTCTTAATGCCATCAATATATCCCATTCTATGCATTTTGGGAATGTATTTATGGTTTTGTCTGAAAGCCGGTCCTCGTTTCATGAGGGACAGACAACCATTTGAATTGAAGAAAGCCGTGATAGCTTATAATATAATACAGATCACTTTAAACGGATATTTTGTAAAATGGGTAGGTATTATTATATTTTTGGAGGTCATAGCTTGGAGGTAATATCGCAATTTTAGGTAACATCTGAAGGCTTGCCTGAGCTCAGCCTTACGTGCGAACCTGTAGCAGATGCTAATACAGATTTTGGACGGAAAGTGAGTATGGAAATAACCATGTAATTATAAGTTGGCATAAATAACATTTTATCCAAACTGATCTTTTATTATTATTGTAGTTTATTTGGGGATCCTACTGTGCTTTGGTAATTAGAGTATTGGAGCTTGTTGATACGGTAAGTATGAATTACAAAAGTAAAAAGAAAGTTGGAGCATTTTTTTCAAATTTTAGGTTATGTTTGTTTTAAGAAAGAAGTTCAATCAAGTATCTCTTTTGCATGTCTATCATCACACAATGATGGTTACGATTAGTTGGATTTTAGCTAGATACTTTCCTGGTGGCAACCCATGGGTCACAGCTTATATCAATTCATTTGTTCACGTGGTAATGTATTCTTACTATCTTTGGTCCGCGGTAAGCAAGGACGGTAACAAAAATCTATGGTGGAAGAAATATATAACAATATTACAAATGGTAATGATATGTTAATCAATCTTAAGAAGAAAATAATTATGTTGTCTTATAGGTTCAATTTGTTGGCATTGGAATACACGCTTTTCAGGCATTATTTAGGGATTGTAACTATCCCAAGTCTATCATGGTATTCGCTTTACTGCAAAGCGTTTTATTCATAAAGATGTTTGGACAGTTCTACATTAACACATACATGCGTCAACCGGAGAAAGTCGCGAATTGAAGATGTTATTGTTCCTTGTTACTAAGTAGCTTTCATAGCATTTTCTTCAAGGGATAATCTCCAGGTCAATTTTCCATTGTATCATCATTTTAAAACAAATGTTTAATGAAAAGCAACCAAATACATTTTTTGTCCTTGCAAACAAATACATTTATGTTATTAGTGAGTGATAAACTCAATTAAAATAAAATCGAATATGATGTTAATGCAAGTTGTTTATTGACATAATTTATAATAAATTAGTTCCTACAATTGCTTCCCATTCTTCATGACGTTGTGGTTGTGATTTTTATCTGCTGATTCTATTTTATTTGTGTCAATGGGTCCGTTTTTCTCTTTCTTAGAACCATAAGAAGTATAATTTTTTACGTAAAAATTCCCGAACATGTATATGAAAAGAACACCTTGGAAAATTAAGAAAACCATGATCGTCTTTGGGTACGAGCACTTCCTGGGCAAGGCTTGCAGCATTATGGCGATAACAACAGAAAATTGCACCTAAAACAATACAAATACCATTACTGTGCATAAAGCACAACAAACTCATCTAATATTAGCCTTCTAATAACGTAATCTGCACAAATCAATAACAAACATATTTACCAGTTGTATTATCGTCAGATGCTTTTTCCACCACAAGTATTTCTCGTATTCTGGTCCAAGCGCTGACAAGAAATAATACAGGTACATAAAGATGTGCACAATGGAGTTTACGTAACCCGTTAACGTTCCAAATCCACCTTAAAAGAGATTTTGTTTCGTCGATTATAATTTTATGATTTATGAATTACAACATTTTAAAAGCCTACCTGCAAAATATTTTACGAATATCCAAGTTGCTATTGCCATCATGGTATGATGGTACACGTGTAGCTGTGATACTTGTCCTTGCTTCTTTCTCAGTACAAAGAAAATCTATAAAACATGTATGAGTACATCAAATTTTGGTGATAATGGAGTTTGATTATAAATGTTTTATTAAATAGGGGAAACGTTAGAAATATTCTACAAGAGTTAGAACTAAATGTAAAAGAGTTACAGCCTATCAAATACCGACTTCAGTTTTTGCTAACTCAGCAGTCACATTATCAGCCTTTTTCATTATTAAATATACTATTATAATATTTGGGACCGGGGGTTTTCCTTTTTAATTTGACCAAAAAACGTACTTTCAAACAGAGTCACTTTCAATACAGTATTTCTTAAGGTAGTGGAGTTATGAGCATTTTTCTATACATGTCAATTGTGGTAGTTTATATTATTAGAAAAGAATATTCACTGCAACTTACCGTATCTAAGAGTTCCGTCAATTTGGCAATAAAGTAGCAATATGTTCCAGAAGCTGCCTGAAAATAGATAATATTAAGAAAAAGAAAGTATTGTAATCGACGGAAGCAAAATTCGAGATTTCCGCGGAAATACGCGTTTTGAGGTCCCATGACTCCATTGCAATTATTTCTGGAAAATGTATGTATGCTGAAAAAATGTCTGGACAATTAGCAATACAGCGACGAAGGCTGTGGATTCTTATAGCACTTATAGCGCCTAAACCGTTCATTTATTTGTCCGATTTTGACCAAATTGATACCAGCTCATCCTCCAGTGACTTTAAATAAGTATACAAATTTGGAGATCAGTGGGATGAACGGTTTAGGCGTTATAAGGGTTTATAAAAACAGTTTGACAGAATCCACACATTCGTCCCTATGTTGGGAATTGTCAGATTTTGGCAAACGTCAGTGCCACTGACATGACATTAAATGTCAGTCTGACGAATGTCATTATGTCATAGAAACTGACGTTAGATAGGGTCCAGATTGGCTATGGCTTCACAAAATTGCATAATTGCAAAAGTGTTTAGACACTACCAACGATGTAGTCGGAAAGTTGGGTGAGAGCTACCCCAGATAATTGTACTTAGTTTTGTTTAGATCGATTGTAATTTTAGTTTCAAAATCTTGGAAAAAGTAATTTGTTTCGACAACTAACAAAAACTCTCGTTTTGTCGATTTCCGCAAAGTTTAGAGATCTTCTTTAAATTGCTTCTGAGATTAAACCGCTACATGATTAGTTTTCTAAGTATATCTCAAAAACTTCATACTCATTTAACAATTTGATGATATCAATGAAATATATACCTATTTAATTTAATATTTACTTACCGATAGTGCAAGTGGACTATTTGAATAGTCAACTGGTTCACATTTTAAGCTGTAATGGTTTATCCACAGTTTGTTGCCCTTAAAAGTCAAAATAGAAACATTTCAAATGAAAGTAACCAAACGTTAAATTGAGACTCACCCTATGTACTAGGTATATGCTAAATAGAATCTGGAATAGATTATAATACTTAAGTGTAGTTCGTAATGTGAACGCTTCTCTATTTTGCATAAAACGTGGTCCAGCCTTTAAACAAAACCATAAGTATAAACCAACTATGGCTAGCAAAGGAAAAGGTGACGACATCAAAAACCAATCTTTTGTTCTTGGATCTGAACTTAAAAAAAATCACAAATAATATTGGAGTGCTAATATTATCGAAATTATCGTTAAATAACCTGCATATTCTTCATTTAATGTATGGTAATAACTCCAAATTTCGGTCACAATCCCCATGTTCAGCACTAATTTAAAAATCACTAACCGAGGAGTACAAGCACTCTCTATGGGACTGACTTTGTTTAACTGGGTCAAAAAATTGTTTACTAAGGTCTACTTATACCTTTTTCACAGAATAATAAAGTCATTGTTTGTATTGATCATTAATAAATAAGTTGTGTTGTCATATGCATCTGCTTAAAAATTCGCCGGAATTTTTGTGTGTTTCCGGTGACGTCTGAATTCAAGTAGTTTGCTATTCGTCGACGCCGTATTTATGTCAATAATTTAAATATTTTCAGATCGTGTTTATTTTATTTCTCGAGGATGGTTAAAAATATCAAACTGGCATAAAAAATTCCATTTAATACAACCTTCTTGTGCATAATTTTATGACGCACAAGAACTTGTTGAAGAAAGATAGGCAACACATCATGCACTGTGCTCTTTGTTGTTGGAGCAGCAGTAGACTCTATGGTGTGGTCAACAGATCTCCACCAAATTCCTCTATTGGCGCTGTATCTCAAATGTTGCACGTCATAACTTTTGTTCCAGATAGAGGTATCTGGTAATCAAAACTTTATAATCAGTGTTGAGTTTATCTTTAAAACGATCGAAGTAATGGTCTAATTTCGACTTTGTTAATAACCAAAGCATTCAAATCCCTAACATCACATACACATAATCATTTGTGGGTTAAATGGTCTTTCAGATGCTGCTCACTAATTCAGCACACTAATTTTAAAGGATGATAGATCCTAATAATTACAACAAAATATCCAGGGTGGACCCCACCCACCTTTATGGAGTGTCTAAGCAAATTTGCAATTAGGTATTCAATTTTGTGAAGCCGCACCTACTCTGGACCTCAGCCTAGTGTCTGTCATAGAATAACATTATGGCATGTCATGTCAGTGGCAACTGACAAGACATGGCAACGACAGCGATGAAGATTGATCTGTAAATTGATATACATATTTAAAGTTACTGGAGGATGAGGTGGTATCAGTTTGACCAAAATCGGATGAATTCCTAAGAAGATGCATGTAATATTTTCCACCGGTTGCGGTTGTCAGATTGTCACCTCGCTATCGCTGTACCTCACTATCGTGTTCACATACACACACAGATACATTTCCCAAAACTCCGTTAAACCCTAAAACGCGTTATTCTGCTGAACTCTCGATTTTTTTCCATGGATTACAATACTTTTCTTCTAGTTATAAAACAGCCAGTAGTCCCAATAATAAGTAAACTTGTCTTAGGTTAGGAATGTTGTATTTTATGACTAGAAAGAATTTAATTCGCAAAAACAAGATATAATAAAACAGTGGTAGCCTTAATAATAAATAAACTTGTCTTTGGTCAGGAATATTGTATTTTATGACTAGAAAGAATTTAATTCGCAAAAAACCAGGTGCAATAAAATAGTAGGTAGTCTTAATAACACAAGGGTACAAGGGTCCAAGGGACCAGAACAGGAAATACATATTTTTGTTGACCTAACATCACTTTTCATAGATCAAGTCATCAAAATGTTGTGACAGGTCTAAGATCCATTTTATTTGAAGTCTTATATTTTGCTTGAATTAGCCTTCTGTGGTTACATTCTCATAACAGATTGTTCAAGATATTACGAATCAACAAGTTTTTTGTGTTATTTTATCAAGTTAAGTTATACAGATATTATGTGCATTAAAATAAGGGAAGTGATCAAAGAAGATGTTGTAAAAATTCACCAAATAAGTTTTGTTACATGTGCTGTTGTTATGCAGTGACACATCTGCAAAAAATTACAGAAGAGGTAAAAGCAGCTTATCCAAAATAGCAGCAGATTTTGGATTTAGAATTAGAGATCTGGAAAAGCCATGGACACCTAATATATGCTGCATTTGCTGTTAGATCGGACTTTTAAAGTGAATGAAAGGGAAGTAAAAGAAAATGCCGTTTACAATTCCTATGTTGTGGCGAGAGGCTTCCAATCATGTAGATGAGCGTTGCCGGATATTCGAACAAGGACAAACATAAAATAAAATATCCAAATTTGCCATTAACATCACGACCTATCCCGCATAGAGAGAACCATCTTCTCCAAGTGTGCCATCCACTTCATCATCTTCAATTTTTAACACAGAAGAAGTTTCGCCTGCTTGAAGAAACTTTCCTGATTTGACAGAGTGTCTGAAATCACTCTGTGAAATCAGGCAAGTCGTGAAGATTCACCATTTGAAGTTTTAGGAACACCTCAGCTTATAAACCAGTCCGAACTGACTGATTTGGTTAAAGACTTAGGTTTATCAACAGAAAAAGTCGAGTTATTGGGTTCTGGCAACAGTAATGAAATATTTTCGTACGAGGTGACAGTGTCATCATTTACAAAGAGTAACGAGCCTTTTAAAGGATATTTTAAAATGGAAGGATCTTTACGTGTATGTCACGATGTCGAGAGTCTTATGAACGAGTTTGATAGTCCCCACGATCCTTCTGAATGGTAGCTTTTATGGATTCATCAAAATACAGCTCGAAAGCAGTACTTTTGAATTTATAAAATTTGTTAACTGATTTTGTTGCAGTTTTCTCAGTTTTTTTTTTAAGTATTGCTGTATCTGTAAATCTAGACCTGTTACAATAAATCCAACTTCAGTCTCTAGTTATGTAAGGCAATTATAATCTGGAACAAATATTTTTTTAGATTTTGATAGTAATAATTCATATAATTATTCTCTAGATTACAAATCTGAAAGCCAGTTGCCTCCACTATCATAAGCCGAGGAAGATATCGATGTGTTGTAATGGTTGAGTCTTCAGACTTCTTTTCTGGTCATGTAAAGAAAAGATTAAACTAAACATGATAACTCTAGATTGGTTGCTTTTACTATTAAAAGGACAAACTTTAAAACCAAATAAGTTGCTACTTGGTCAAAGCCAGTTAACAAACTGTTGTACTGTTATCACCAGTGTGGGCCATCACTTCGTCCAGACCGTTGCACACATAATGGCTCATAACACAACGACAACTAAAACGAAATTATTATTCCAAACTCTTTATTGGCATTGGCATACTCGGTAGACAGATGTATAACACCCATAGATTATCAACCGCTGTCTTCAACAGACCCACATTCTTTAATATACAATAAATATAAAAAAATAACCTAATCACGAATCGTCCACAGTATAAACACAACATCGGTCGTCAGTTCCCCTTAATTTTTCCATTGTGTATGTTGTTATTATCCAGTTTCTCGACATTTTCGACCTTCTTCACCTCGTGTACTTTCAAGACATACGATCTGTAATAGAATCGACCGAACAAATAGAAGAAGAACATCGCGTGTAGACCCAAAAGAAACGATATCGTTTTGGGGTATTCACATTGCCTGAAAAGCACTTGAGTGTTATGGAGAAAAACGATGCAGAACTGCGTCTAAAAATATTGAAAGGCATGTTATTAGGTTATTTTTATGTTTTGGATGTTTTTTATGTTATGAAAGATAAGATTTTGGGTACCATTTGCATTTCCGTGAGGTGTTTCTTCCACCAGATGTACTTGTGGTATTGTGGACCCATTGAAGCAACCAGGTAATAGGCGTACATGATTATATGGATAAAGGAGTTGATAAAGCCCAGAAGTGTACCATGTCCACCTAAAAATACAGTACATAACAATCAGAATTAAGTTTATTTCATCATAATAATCAGAGATTTAACCTCCAGGAACTTTGATGGATTTGGATCTTGATATTTCTAAAACTTATTTTACCTGGTAAGAATTTGGCACCAACCCAACTGCACATGGGCATCATGGAATGATGATAAAGATGCAAAAAAGTCACTTGATTAGTCTTCTTCCTCAGAACGAAGAACACAGTATCCAACAATTCAGTAATTTTGCAGAAGAAATACCACCAGACAGCTGAGGCCATCTAAAAACCAAATTCGCCATAAAACTATCATCAAAACTACCAAATAATCATCTTACCCTCATTGCTTTTGGATTATCGTTCCAATCAACCGGTTGACAGGCAAAACTGTATCCGTTAAACCAACCTCCAATGATTCCCTGAAAAAGAGAAAGTTAGCAAAAGTGATTAGACGAAGGGTGAAGTAGAACATTTACCTCGTAAACTAAAAATATGCTCATCGCAACTTGAACGGCGTTGTACAGGATTATCACATTTTTGAGTTCAAACGGTTTTCTGTCTCTCATGAATCTGGGACCAGCCCATACGCAGAAATATAGATAGGTGGCTATGATCATCAATACTGGTCCTGGACTTTTCATCAGAAACCAGTCTTCTGTCCTGGGATCTAAGACATTTTGAGAAAAGAATGATCAAAAATGTGTAGTAGATGGTAAGTATAAAAAGTGCTATACAAGGGACTTTGTATAATGTATATATCTTAAGAAATTTGAAAATACGTTCTCATTGGTTGGGCTTGTATGTTCCACATGACGTTTGATTTTGTCAATAGAAACAGAAATGTGTTTGAGTGTTGCGGCGTTATGTCAGAGAGTTATTTATCCCCAACATGCAACAAAAATCTTACCAAATATTGTTCAAATTCATTCATTCCTTGCTGCAATTATATCAAATATCTCAATTAATTGCTTTCACACTTATTATTTATCAGATTTCTAAAATTATATCCACAAATTACAATTACTTTTTAAATTGTCCACACTCTAAAATTAAAAAGTTTTGTAATGAGTTTATTGTACAAGCTTTGAAACCTGATTTGATGTTTTAATAAAACTTGCAGTATAATATGGTTTATTATTTCAAATAATTGAGACAAGAATCATATAAAGGTTTGGACAACAAAATGGAATATTCTCTACAGACCGTACATTATTAGTTCTATCAAAAAATGTTGAATATAAGGGTTGTTTGACTATTTTTTCTCAAATAGTAAAATGAAAGCATGGCGACTATGACGTCATTGTTTTTAAATAGCAACATATGACGTGTCATATATAGTTTGATAGCTCTATTTCTTACCTTTACAACCGTATAACACATTTCAGTTAAAGAGATTTTGTAATGTGTATTTGAGAAAAAATAGTACAACAACTTTTATGTTTAACGTTCTTTGATAGAACTAATAATTTACGTTGTGAAGAGAATATTTCTTTTAGTTGCCCAACTCTGCATGTATGTAAGTAGTGTGTAGCAGTTACAAACCATACAACTTATAATTCATTAAATAAATAATCACACAAAATGGCCAAATGGATATAACAGGTATTCTATGGTTCTGTATAAAAAATATTGAGGTAGAATGAAATTGTATGTCGATTATTATAGTTTTATTGCAAGGTATTACAATAAGAACAATTAGCATTTGATTGCAAATTAGTATGAACTACGTAGTAAAAATATTACGAAGTAAAAAAAATCATAAAATCTGGAGGATTACATTTCAATATAAATCGTCAAAACCAGAAGTTCAGTTTTTATAACTCCTATAAAATATTACAGACAATATAATCACAAATTGTCTGTATAATTGACGTAGGTATCATTTATAAAGCAACGATTATATTTCCATTAATCGATTACAAACGCATGTGCAGGTGTTTTAAAATTATGCGTCCATACAATAAAAAAGTAAGCTCCGCTTATAAGATAATTTATTACCCTCAGTAATATAGCAATAAAGTTATTCATCAGTCACGACAGCTTCCGTCAGATGCTTCATAAAAAACAGCAACATTGGAGGATTTAGTTCTAATTTATTCTAAGTTTAAGTACGCGGTTTTACTCAATGGATATAAACCTTGGTATATTAGTAATCGTTTACTGAGGTTTACAAATCTCCTAAGTCTTTGAATATCAATGCTTCGCTCGCTTATATAAGAGAGGTATTTATTCCTAACAGCTGAAAAATCGACATACTCCGCGAGAAATTTTAAAGTTATGAATGTGGGTCAGTGTATGGAGAGGTACCTTACCGCTTTTCGTTTCCATCAGGTAATTGTAGAAGTCCACCACGTTGTTTACTCCATGAAACGCCATGATGAAAAACCTGAAATGACATAATACGTTACATTTACACGAGTACGTACATGATACAGATGTTTAACATTCGTTCGTTAAGCCAAGACACATGAAGATATCTGTCGGTGAAAATAGGTAAACCCTTCTATGGGCATTAATTGGTATTATGTAATTTCTCCGTAGTGCACTTGCTCTAGATTTAAGTGATATTGTACAGAGACATGTTTTGACCGTTTATGTAACAAGATTTTTTACTATTATTGGAAATTTCACGTGAAGTTATGTGGTTTTCATATTTCCATATTGCTGTTAATAGATCGTCAACGTTTTTGTATTGACTCATAATGGTTCATTGACCTAAATAGCGCTAACTAATTAACGCAACAAAAAAGCCCCATTTTTATTCGTCTTTGTTACCAACTCACGGAGGAATTAAAACACCAACTGCAAAATAAGAAGAAGAAATAAAATGCTTGCGGCTTCTTAGGAAACTCGTACGCCAAGAAAAAAATGGATAAATTGACATTTAAGCTTTGGGCAATTGCATATGAACCCAGATGTAAATAGAGAAAGTATTATTAGACACGATGATGCGAGACAAGGCAATATTAGCGCTTAAAACCAAAAGATGTCGGTAAAGTTTACCATATGAAACCACGTTTTAATGTAAACTAATATGTAGTGGATGTCTAGTGATGTTCTTTTAAGTGTTCTTGTAAGACTATAGTTTACAGTTTTACTTCGTCTTCAGTTACAAAGGTCATATGCTGCTTAAGTATTATAGATGCTTAAGTATTATAGAGTTAAAATAATAAATAATTAATAAGTAGTTAAAATTATGTTAAAACGTGTTGGACGACAAATAAAAACACAATGTCTTCAAGATTTATTTGCAAAGTCTTAAAGGTAATTGGGGTTTTCTAGGATTTTCTTACACACTATATTAATATTCAGAATTTAGTCTTAAGTTATTATCTACAGTAAATCCTTTGATAGAAAACCTGTGGACACACACACTATTTTTAATTTACAAGCAAGCAACAGGAACCTGAATTTGAATAAGTGGTATTTTATTTAAATTTCTTTTAGTTTTACGTCAATGAGCATTATTAAAAGAGCAATTCAATCGAATAGAATGTATTAAAATAGTGTTTCTTGTTAGGTGAACACGATGACCTGGCCACTGTTTATTTATACAGTTTGGCGATGTTGGATTTTGATACTTGTCTTGATTTCTGCCAAACTACTGACAGGTGTTCCATAATGTTATTTCTAGAAAAGTTTAAAGTAATAAATCTTTATGGATTAAAACGTACGTAAAACGACAGTAAAGTGAAATGGTACTTGTATATCTAACTGCAAATGGGAAATGTCTCATTATGGATATGGCATACATTACCTATTATAATATTATGTCAGAGAATGCGATCTAATTATGATATACATCAGATTCTAAAAGAATTTTATTAAATTGTGGATAATGTGGTTTCCGTATCACGATACCTTCAAGAAGTGTTTACTATTCACTTGTGCATTGAAAGTCTCGAGATTGTGAATGAAAGTCTAGACAAGCGACTAGTTTAAAATTATTTATATTATAATAAGCAAAAGTCGTGTGTTTTCATCTTATATAATTCCAACATGTGGGAAAATTGCAAAAATAATAACAATACATGCGTAGTCTCGTATAGTTATATCGCAATTTATTATTTGTACATTATTATATCATCCAGTTTACGAAACAAACAGTTTTTCTATACAAATATACCTTATTATAAGAGATTGTTAATATCATTGTAGTCTTAGTGATTATTGAAAATTAGATAAATACGTCACTAGTAGTAATAGTGACCAGTGAGAATTTTCATAGTCGTAACATTTACCTAATTGATAAGCAAATACCAAGTTTCCAAGTAGTACATAAATTAACATCGTAAGTAATTATTGTCTTTGCAATGCTGTGTTCTTGACGTCGTCAGTTTTAGTATCAAAGTATATTTGTACGTTAACAATCAGGACTTGACTTAAACACGGAACTGCATATATGCAATCATAGTAACTCGTTTTGTATATTTACGGAAGGTTACCATGGGATAATATATGGCAACACATAAAACAAGATTTTTACGTAAACCGATAATTCAACATTTCAGATTACGCATTTATATATTTCAAATTCAAAACGATCTACACGAATACACAGTACGAAGATTTTAAACTAGTTTTTTCACTGCTCGAAGACACTTATTCTTTTCTTTCCAATGTGTCAGTCATAACACAAATAAAAAGAAAAATTGTCCAGAACCAAGTTATTTTATAAACTTATACAATTACATGTTTATTATGCTTTGATTTCGTGATTTATCGGGGTTTCCAGACATGACATGCAACGAGATTACGTGATGCACAAGAATGGACATAGTGATAAATAGGTTATTATTAATAATAGCCAAGTGGCGAGGTTAAACTGAAGAATTTATCACATGAACCGACTATTATTAATAATTTCCAGCATGCTGTGGTCAATGTGATATATTTCAGTTCGATATTGCATTAAGGTGATGCTACAATATAATAGAGCCTCAGATTTGAAATTCTGTTAGTATCTACATAATCGCCACACAACGAATCTATTCACTGGGTTTTCAGTGTTGGGCCTTTAGTGACGTTAGGCCTGACTAACTTATTTAGTTACTACTCATGACTAAAATACGGAAGATTATCAAAACAAGACTAAAAAATGCCAATCCACATTAATTGCATGCACGAGTGTGTAACTCTTTGGGTCATGCTTATTTGCGCAATTCTTAAAAGCAAAGTAAGTAATAAATTGGAAACTCGGTTTGTATTATTTTACCAGTGCAAACGTACGTAGTGCTTCTGCATTTTGCAACTCGTGGCAAAAAAAAATATTTTTATTTGTAACTTTATTATCTTTTTAATACAAAACTTTAAAAAATGTTTTATATTTAATTTTGAATACAAAAGTCCTTCTAAACCTTTATTTTTTATGGTAGTACAACAATGACACCATTTATATTGTAAAAATAAAACAAAATAAAGTTTGTAACAATTGGACGTCATCTTCTTTTGTTTTTTTTGTATTTTTTGTTGGTGATAAACACTTTTATAATAAATATATCTGTGAGATATTAGATGTACTTAGGGTAGGTATAGGTAATGGACATACTAATGTAGGGAAGATTGAGGCAAGTTGTTACCGTGTTTAATCTTTTATTTATAAAATTATTGTCAAACACCAAAAGTAAAAATACCGTGTTAGGAACAGAACCATACAAAAATGTTTGCATCATTTGTGCGGTGCAATTTATGTAAAAACATCTATGTAAACTAGTCTAGTTCTTGCATGTACATATTTGCATGAAAATACAATATTGATAAAATTATTATTAAATGCGCAACATTTCAAGATAATTAGGATTTGAGAATTTACTTAATAAATTGTAATTGTACATTTACAACAAACTACCCACATGCATTAAATATAAAAATTAGTTATTGATAACAAAATGGTTAACTTTTTTGAACACTCTGTATAAACTATATATGTTCTTTTTTATGTTTTCGTCATTGATTCGTCCTTGGGTGTATACCAAATATCAGTATCAATTATATCTAGTAGTTTCTAAAGTACAAGGGAGACAAAAAAGCATTCTGTATTATCAATGTTTTGTATTATTCGTAATTTTGGTCATTGGGGTAGCCGTACTGATGATTTGCGTCGAGTAAATAAATATAATAGCTTACATAGTAATCAAAATAACTGAGCTAACTTCTTTGAAGACTGTATACAAAAGATCTTTTGTAAAAAGTAACATTTTTATCACTTTTACCGTGCCCGTTAGGAAATTATTAATAATAGCCGGTCCATGTGATTATTTAAGTGTTTCTAATCACATTGACCAAATGATGCGGTTATTATTAATAATAGCCGGTAATTATTAATACAAACCACATTTATCACTTTAACCGTAACATATATATTTCAGTCACTGTAATGTAAGCTGGTAGCAGTTTGGTAAAAAATCGCTTGAATCAGAGGATGATAACTGTCAAATTAAATATCCTCCGGTGATATAAAATAAGTATACCAATTTACAGATCAATGGGATGAACGGTTTAGGCGCTATAAGCATTTCTACAAGTACTTTGATACACAATTTGGATAAACGTGCATGACAAACCATTTTATGTTATCCTATGACTTACATTAGGTTGGGACCTAAAGTGGCTGTAGCTTCACGAACATGAATTATTGCAGAAGGTCTTAACACTGCAATGCATCAACCATGGTTGTCGGAAAGTTAGGTGGGGGTTACTCTAGATATTTTAATTTTGCTCGTTCTCTAATCGACTGTTTTCGGTCAAAATTTATTAGTTTATGAGAAGCAGGTTACAAACCTATGTACAAACGGTCATGACATTTCATTTCAATTATATTAATCAACGGATTTTTACTTTCCAACTAGTACCCTCTAAGGAAAGTTTTGCAATCGAGAAAAAAACAGAATTTAAGGCACAATGCGCATTTTGAGGCCCCTAATTCCATTGCAATGATTTTTTACACAAAACCTGTACGTGATTTGATCAATGGGATCAATGTCAATGGCCACTGACGATATTATACATTATACTGTTTATTGTTATTCTATGACTGACATTAAGTTTGAAATGTTGTAGCAGGTTTCAACACTTCAATGTATCAACCAGGTAGTCGGAACGTTGGGTGGTGGCCACTCCAGATTTTTGTTTGTCGTAAATCTATGAATATTTATTTACGCAAATCATAGGGATTTTGGTTGATTCTTGTTGCATTTTCACAAAAAAAGGACAAAACGTAAAATTCAGACAAAAAATAGATTTTTTTATAATTTTATAATTAAAATCCACAAGCATTGTGTAATTATTTTAAAAACTCTTTGTTTTCTACATAATTACATTATGTACAAGTGTATGATTTGAACTATTAATTCAGTAAAAAATATCTTAAAGAAAAACAAACATAAATGAATAAATCCTTAAAAAACGACATGTGCAGGATTTAAGTTGGCCTAAGGTCAATTAAATTAAAGGACAAGATAAAAATAAGTTAACAAACGGAAAGGAAAAATTAATAAAAAAAACTAATTTCAAAAAAATCAAAAAAAGAAAAAAAAATACTCACTGTTGGTGGTTGTGTCGTTTGTTTAAATGTAGATATCCCAAACACAGGTCACCAAGAAATCAAACATAGGTTACGAAGAGCGTCGAAGGTCGGAAATCAAAAGCGCCAACACTTGAACCGATTGAACTGTCTGAAAAACGGCAAAGAAAATTTTATTATACCACTTTGCGATTACTGAACACACACAGGTGTCTTGATTTGATTGTATCGTGGTGGGGGAAGATGCAACAGTATAGAGAAGCAATATATAGAAAGTGATTTTGCACTGAACACTGAACAGCATGTCCCGTTTTGCCAAACAAACCTGTGCGTGCCTAAAGTGCATTCCACCGTCAAAAAGTAGCGTTTCGCCCACCAACACTTACTCGGCTTTCTAAATCGAAATAGTAATTTATTAATATAGATTTAATAGGCTCATGATCGGGTAATGTCAACATGACAATTACTGACTTTTTTCCACAGGTAAATTAGGTATTTTAGAAATCAGAACCTGTCCAGAAGATGACACATTAAAATCACGTACTTCTTAGAATTTCGATAGCTTGTGACATGAAACCCCGGAAATATGAAGCAATAAAAAAATACCACAAATTTTCGAATTTTAGTATACATATTTTCATAATGATGTTCTGTCACTTAAAAGATAATATTTAGCTATTATATGACATAAAACATGTTTACAAGAAAATACTAGAACGCAGACAATATAATCACTTACTTCTAGACTCTCAAAGAAATGAAAACAATAAACAAAAGACGATGAATGGGGATAAATAGGAACATATGAATTATTTTTCCAGAAATATTCTTTTCCATCCTTGACTCAAGGTAATGGAATTTTTCTTGCGTTTGTCAGCTGTTAGCAAATAATAAGTGAAATGGAAATATTCAATGAGTATTGACCTATTTTATTCTAATTGATTTTAGGAATAAATTATTATTTGTTGAGAAAAACAATATCCCTTTTGAGTCATCTATCAAAGTATATAAGTCATTTAGAAAAAAAACCTGCCAGTTGGATGCAAAGAATGTATCGTACATTCTTTGCATACATCTTGCAGGCATTTTTTTCCAAATGACTTGACATAAGAGACGTTGTTTTTCACTACAAAGTTACCTTTGCTAAGTAAGACGTCCTTAATGTTTTTTTTTTTCATTTAGAATACCTTATAAGCGCAAAGCGGAACAGGAAACTGCATTTTGAAACAACAGACTGGTGAAAAGAATTAATAATAAACTACTGCGTGAGTCATAGATCTATAATGGAAATTGATATATAAGTATAAATTTGCTAAAGCAATTATTATTATTAATTAGCATTCCCATTGTTAAAGCGTTGCTGACGCTGTCGTTATCGACAATTAGCCAAAGTGCGTCAAGATTAATGTTTGCAGTATTTCTTTGTAATGACAATAAAATAAAGGTATATTAAAAAAATAACACAGAAGAGACGGTTCCTTTAAACTGGCAAGTGACCTGACAATCTGGCTCCAAAATTTTTAGATTAAATAATGCAAATTGTACTAATTACGCATGCATAGGTTTAATGAAAGGGTTTTCTGTGATGTTTTGGTATCCTTAAAATCCGCACGTAGAGACACTGCGGATAACTTTTAATTACCTGGTTCAGTGCTGAACGTATCATCAGTAATTCGTAAAGAGAACTAACACACCGAGCTCAAGTATGGCAAGATTGGAGATAGAAGAACTAATTCAAACACTACAGAACTCATTTGAGCGAAACTTTCCCTGAATGAAAACTGCTAACGATTACAGTGGCCAAACTGCCACAATAGTTGTTGAAACAAACTGTTTCAGTTAATTTCATGCCAAAAACATCACAAATTACCTTAAAGCGTTAATTACATGACACCGACAAGTGTCACCTACAAAAGAAAAACAAGGAAAATCACAATATTGTATGAATATAATTGGTGTCATTATTTGATTAGCACCTAATTATGACATGTTAACAAAAATGTATGTTTTGCTGTCCTATAAAGTTTTCCGGGTTTAAAGTCGAACATGTTGTGCGATCTTAGAAAAATCACATTTTAAATTTTAATACACAAATGTAATTCTTGTAAATTGGTACGAACCTTTGCCATTGGGTGATATATCACGTCACTGAGGTCAGCATCAAAATTACATCTTAGGTACTAAATTATTATTCAAATTACAGTATAATGGCGAGAAATGTGCATAATTTTCCATAATTTCATTGATCACATCGGATTGAGTAACTATGACGTGTATTAGTCTACAAAATAGCAAACATTTACCAGCCTTTATTATGTATTTTACGGAGAAATGTAAAGGTAAAATTATTAAGTACAGGTTACATAATTTATTTGGTTAGTCTCTCTTTATATCTGCCTTATGGAAGCTGCTGCTTCTAATACGACTGAGCAATATAGATTAAAAATATCTGGGGTGGCCCTCACCCAACTTTCCGACTACATCGTTGGCACAATTAGACAGAATTACATTTGTCATCCTGACATTTAATGTCATGTCAGTAGCATTGATGTTTGTCAAAATTTGATAATTTGCAATACAACCACGAAGGCTGTGGATTCTGTCAAACTGCTTGTAGAACCCCTTATAGTGCCTAAACCGTTCACCCCACTGATCTGCTGTATACATACTTAAAGTCACTGGATGGTGAGCTGATATCAGTTTGGCCAAAATCGGATAAATCCCTTAGAAGATGCTTGTAACATTTGCCACTTCCGGTTGTCAGATTATCACCAAAAACAATCCAATTCGTCCCCCGGTAATTCAAAATATGTATACCAAATTTCAGCCCGATCCGTTGTTCCGTTTGGACGCTATCGTGTCACAGACATACATACATACATACCTACATACATACACACGATTCAGGGGACCTCAAAACGCGTATTTCCGCTAATATTCCGATGTTTTTCCGTCGATTACAATACTTCCCTTCTAGGGTACTAGTCGGAAAGTAAAAATCACACAGATTATGACTTGGATCAGACTTGAACCTAGATTAAATGAAACAGTTTACTTTTATTTTCCGATTATGAAGCCTAGAACAAAAAATCGAAATTTCAAAGAAACCCATACATATTTTGAATTGCCAGGGGACGAACTGGATTGCTTTTGTGACAATCTAACCTGAAGTGGCAAATGTTTTGTCCATACTGTTACTTTATAATATGTATAACATTAAAGTATTATGTCATTATAAATAATATGAATTAAAAGTATTAATTATAACACAATGCTTTCTGGCTATTTACTATTCTATTGAATTTAGATTTAGATTTTAATTTCATGAGGACCACGTATAGCCTGCTTACGTATTGGACTGTGCTGATATCAAAAATGGTATTAGTTTTCACATAGCGCCTACGAATTGACGAGAAAATGAAAAAATATTACGCGTTTTACTCGCGAATGGTAAATTTTACGGCAAGGAGGTCTTCTAAAATAGATTCCTGGGATAATATAACATCCGGTAAAAGGAAAAGGAGAATATGTCGTCAAATGGCTATTTCGACAAATTTTCAAACTTAAACATCATAACTAGGGCAACCAAAAGTATGCAAGGGCATATCTTTAATTTCTGTGCTGCTGGAATGAAATTAGTTAGATATAGATCTGTTTCAGAGAAAGCCGAATATTTTAAGACATATTTGTTACGGAATATTTTTGCATATTCTGCCAAAATTTGATATAAATGCATATTTTAATAATTTTGCATATTTTTAATGCGTATTTTGATCATTTTTTATACATATTTACATAGTTTTAGCGCATATATTGGCTTTTTAATGCACATTTATTGCGGATTTTAAAGTGGACATTTTTTTAATATTTGATTTGTAACATTAATGCTCCAGCAAGGTGGATAAATACATGTTATACCTCAATTGTGTTTTGAAAAAATACAATGATCAAATGAAAATTCCATTGCGTCACATGATTTTAGTCTATTGCTATTGCTATGCTGTCCAGTTAGACCATATTTTCCGTTTTTAGAGCATATTTTCATTTCTATATGGCATATTTTAAACACGTAAAAGCGATTTTAAAGAGATGATTTAAAAGGTGTCCTAAGTATTTTCATTTTTTTAGGGCATATTTTCAGTTTTTTTAGAGAATATTTTCTTATTTATAGAGCATATAATAAGCGCTTAAAAGAGTATTTTTAGAGCATATTTTTTGTTGCCCTAGTCATAACTTTCAAACCGTTTAAGATACACTAAACCCAATAGCACTGTTGGAATCAGCGTTTTTCATAATTTATGCCTCATTCATATTTAATATTATAATATCACATAACTGGTCAGTTTTTACATATAATTTCGTTGTAAATCTATTAAAAATTGAATTGAATAGGTATTGTGTACTATAATTTATAAACTATACGCACTTAAATATACTGACATTTTACTTAAATATACAGTTTTCTTAATTTATCCAGTTTGCACATTTCTTTATTTATTCTTTGGGTGTACATTGTTCTTTTGTTGTCGATTTAGCTTTTTCATGATATTTGTAATTTGTACGCCTGTATGTTGAACTGTGCGAATATAAAAATATCGCACTTTGTTTGCAAATTATGGTGCCTTTCAGGAAATTGTAATCTCTAAATAACACTTGGAAAGAATGCCCAATTGCCAAGATAAGTTGAACCTAAAGTAAAGTAAAGACAGGTTTAGAGGCTTCAATGTGTCAACGATGTAAACTGAAAGTCCTCCCAGATATTCATTATTACAATGCTCAAAATTTTCCGAGTAGCCCAGTATCAAATTACGTAATAATTTTATGATTAAATTCTGCAGTTTTGTCTTGCAGTTTTTTACGGTATTCCCGTAGTGTCACACGTTGTCTTCATTCATAAATTTAGACAATCATTAGGTAATTACGTTTTATTATGTCGATAATTTTGTCGGTGTGTTTTTCCAATAAGTAATCATTATTAAGAAACTGATAATAATATACATTGTCTCGCTGTATGTCACACATAAAATGAATTATTAACACCAATAAGTGCGCTTTAAAATATTCACGAGAAAGTAGAAGTGAAATTGAAATAATGGATCTGCAATATTTATGTGTTTTTTTGGGATGACGTTAAAAACTGTTTCCAACAGTTCGTTATCTGACCCTATTATTTATTAATATGGGTTTCCTAACAATTCCTAAAATTCCATATTTATGCAAACTGTTCTAAGTTTCTCTTTAAGGGATGATGGACAGACAGGCTTAGAAAAAAAAATAAGACATATTTTGATATTCTAGTTGTTTTTATGTTGGCTTTTGAGACATGCCTCGATGGAAACCCTACTAATAAGTAGTGAACCTTTGGAATGTACACAATTATTGTAAATTTGGGACTGGCATAATTTCATTTCGATATTAATTTGTGTCTATAAATCGGAATGGACAGTGCAGTAATCAATTTTGTAACAATGGCGGTGTTTTAATAGGCACTGCCGTATAATTATCGTGTGGGCATAATAGTAATAATGGGCAATTAGTTTAATTATCCCTTTGTGAGCGTATAATATAATCAGATGCTTGATTTATTGCCTTTTGTGCGAATGGACTGCGCTGATGGCAGAGGATCGTTAACACTGTCTAACCAATAAACGATATTCACGTCAATCCCTTTTTAATATAAATAAATATGAATCTACGTGATCTCTTTCAACAATTATTGTAATATTTACGCTTACAGTTAGTATAATGTAAAAACAAATCTGCAAAAAAGTGACTGAAAGCCTAAGAGCGATGTCGATAAAATTAAGGGCTAATTGTGACCACAGAATAAATGTTCAGAAATTAATGAAATATTTTTATATTGTTTTTCCAGTTAGATATATTTCAAGCTGAAAATTTATGTTTGTTTTTTATCTAAGGGTTTACAAAAAAAGAATGAAATATTTGCGATAGTTATTTCGATGCCAATCAACCACCTCAACGCACAAGCAACAGGAGTTGCCTACACCGTGGGCTGAACAAAAGGTCCCACATAAACAGAAAATCAACCGAAAATTTTGGTGGAAAATGTTACGGTTGCATAAGCAGTTGTAATTGACCTAAATTGAAAATGACCTAAATTGTTGCATGATGATTATTGAAAAGTTCAAATGTAACAAAGATTGTGGGGTTATAACTTATTCGTTATTAGTTATTGATAGAGATTATTTATAATTATGGAGGTAAAAATTAAATTAAAAGTTTACTTAATACAACCAGAACAGGGATCACATATTTTTGTTTACCTAACATCACTTTTCATTGATGAAGTCATCAAAGTGTTGTGATAGGTCTAAAATTAATTTTTAAAGTGGAATATACATACTTGAAAGAAATCTAATGACAAATCGATTAAATTTTCTTAGTGTAGGTATTTCTGCTGCTATTATTTGTAATATCAAATGTGTATTATTTGTACCATTGTAGAAAATATCGATTTTATTTAGTATTTTCTAGCTGTTATTTCCTGTTCGTGGGCTATTTTTTGAATTCCTTTCATCGCGCGAAAACAATTTTTTTGCTAGCTATTCGAGTTTGCCAGATGGTCGGTGTACACATTTTTGAATAGTATCTACCTCTCTAAAAATTAAACTCGTTTCTTGAAATACCGCTAGGTAACGTTTTTATGTTCTTACAATTTCGACACCACAACACATCCAAAACAATTTTTTGTTAGCATTGTCCGACTTCGAGCAAGCCAGATGTGCACGTGATGTGTATTTTGTCGTTCACATACACATTTCGCATTAAATATTTCCTAAAATCATGGTTCGTACTAATAATTTGATGTACTGTATGTTGTAAAATAACATTATTGTTAGAGAAGACCTTGTGAGTCAGTTAATTTCCATCTCGATTGTTGTTAGATCGTCATAGTATATAATAAGCGTAAATTAATACAAAAAACATATAATATTAATAACTATAATAACTATGATAACTAGGTATATATTTATACCAAATTTCAGCCTGATCCGTTGTACCGTTTGGACGCTATCGTGTTCACAAACATACACACATACACTTTCCAGAAACCATTGCAATGGGGTCCCCAAATTGGGTATTTCTATTAAAATCCCAATTTTTCCATCGATTACAATACTTTCCATCTAATAGGGTACTAGTCGTAAAGTAAAAATCAGCAAAAGCAAGGGAGGAGGCTCATTATAAGTTGTTATTTTACTTATCGGCCACCATAACGGCGAACAAAAACGTTTGCATCGACGACGAGCAAATAGAATTAAAGATAATGGAAATGCCATTTATTTCGAGCACAACGCGGACGAGTTAATGAAGCAAAACGTCAACACAATAACACAAACGAAGACAAAGCGGGTAAGATCCGATCAACGAAGTAGAAGAACGAAGGGTGGGTTCTCATTCCACGACTGAACTTATCAATAACGACATTAAAAACGCGACAAGGCAGATGACAAATTAGTGCATTCGACTGCCATGTCATAGAATAGAATAGAATAGAATTTATTTCGTTCTGTACAGAAGTTTGCCAAAAAAATGTGTAATAAAAATGTATATAGATGCAACATTATTCATGGACTGGTCCTATTCTTGGGGGATGTCTGTCAACGATACTATCAATATACCTTAAAGTATATTGATAGTATCGTTAGTGCCATAGCATTGGTCATTTTCTTAAACCTAATTTGACAATAGTTAAAACAAATTATCATCATATAACTAATGATATAATTGGCTATAAAGTATTACCTATGGGATAAAGTTTTTTTTAGAATTTATGTATGTATGTATGACTAAATAGATATGAAAATGCACTTAAATAAAAGGACAAACTGTCAGTTCGCAGTTTCGAAGTAATTCAAGGGGTTGGGGGTGGCGTCACATCCGCCAGAATCGATTGCTCAATATTTCAGTGCATGAATTTAGAGAGGATAAAATATTTTCTTTGTATTTCGGCGAGAGCGGGGCGCGAAACTGTTTTATAAATGCAAATATATCAGCGGATAAAGTTTTGACAGCCTTCAGAATATCGAAGCAATCCGTTTTAAAAATACACCATTTTTATTCGGGCGAAGGGCAATTCTCGCGCTCATTTGTTTGAAGTTTCGACGTCTCCCGGCCATCGCCTCCTCACTACCACCCCCTCAAACGTCTCTCAACCCCCTCGCAAACACATCGCGTGAAGGCTTCACTTTTTGTAATTGAAATTTTCGCTCCGTAAACTTTAATTGCGAACGGGTAACGTTTTTTTTTTTTGTATTCGATTTTCCAAGTCGTTCGCCGTTGACTGCCGCGTTTAGCAGGTTTTAGGGTGAGAACGAATGTGTGCAGTGAGCAGAAAAATCAAAGACTCGCGTCAATCTGTACAGTTTTAATTGTATTGCTGAAAAATCGGGTCTTGTAGTTGTTTTGGGTGCGGTTTATTCCGCTGCACCTAGGCCAATTCTTGGCCCTTTGTGCTTACCCATTTTTACATACTGTTTGATAACGACAACCAGAGGTGTTCAACTGGTTGCCGGCACCTACGGTTTTACGCCTCTTGCGAAAGGCGGTGGGACGAGGATCTTCAGCAGATGCCTGGATTTGAACCCAAGACTTCCTAGCAGGAGAGCTACCGCTAGAGCCACTCGCCCCACAAAAAAATCGGGTCTTATTATTTGTCCTCATTGTCTTATCATTTCACACTTTTTTTACAGCTTTTGTTTTCTACAATAGATAAATTATTTCTTCTTTCTGATGAAAAAATAGGTATATCCCCATTGAAATTTGTCTCTTATACACAGAGAGAACTCTATCCTGGGATGTCAAGAAAAAATATTCTTGCGTATATAGTATGGCATGAAGAGGATTTTTTTCTACACAAATAACATTTTATTCTAATAAGAATTTCAATATAGTTCTTTCAACGGTTAGTTATTCTTACGATTTAAGAATTTAGTATATTTATGTAAAGTATATTTTTCTCTGACGAAGAAAAAGTTATTCTTCTATAAAGAAGTAGACGTTCGTCTTACAACTACAAAAATACTTCGTTGGGCGAAAAATATATATGCTTCAACGAAAAAAACTGTTTTTTGACCCAACATTCTTACTCTGAGAGATACATAGAAAGTTGTGTAATTACTTTACAGATGGCGCTAACAGATTCTCGCGTCTTTTGCTACATATTTCCGCTATATAAGTTTGACGATATTGAGTGTTCGTGTATTGTTTGTTTACATCTATGCATAAATGTTCTATTTCATGGGTGATTTACAACGCGCTGATGAGGAAAACCAGGACTGTAGTGGAATAGCCTACACAGAGAGAACTCTATTCTTGGATATAAAGAAAAGTTGTTCTTGCGTATATAGTGTAGCATGAAGAAGATATTTTTGCTATCCAAATAATATTTTATTGTAATAAGAATTTCAGTATATGTTATAGTTATTTCAACGGCTAGTTATTCTTCCGGTTTAAGAGTTTAGTATATTTGTGTTAAGTATATTTTTCTCTGACGAAGAAAATCGTATTCTTCTGCATATAAAAAGAGTAAGACGTCCGTTTTACAACAACAACGATATTCTTTGGGTGAAAAATATACATTCTTCAACAAACAAACAATTTCTTGACCCAAAAGTATAGGTATGTATCGCATAAAACAGACGTAATTCCATTCAAGCAGTTCCTTCATACTTTAAACGAGAAAACGTAATCAAGAAAATCATATTCTTACTCTGAGACTTTTGTATTTTACTTGAACCAACCAAATGATCCCTCTGCGGATATAGAAACAAGTGATATTCTTCACTCAAAGATATTCGTGTTGTATCAAATAATTATTTGCCTCTGTATAGTTATGTGCAAGCAATGAATTTAGCTGGGTTAGAGTTTACTGCAGAATTACAGAAATTATATTACCTAAAGGCAACTGACTAACCTCCTATATCCTGCCATCCAATTTTCCTAATCTCCTCGACGTTATCTCAGTTTCTACCTTCCTCAGATACATTTACGAGAATCCTCTTTTCCACCAACTATTCCGGGGGAATATTTACCCGTGGAAACGTGAAGTACAGAAGTGGACAAGTGCTTAGCTCACTTCATTAAGCATATCACGTTTGACGACAAAGGGAAAGCGGCATTTCAATTCCTCCCTGGAATATACATATATATGTATACATTCAAGTGGGTTGGTGGTTGCTTCTGTACAGAAATATACCTCGAATGTATGTACCGCAAATCTCCCCCATGTTTTGGTCTTTCCGCCATTCCGTGCGTAATAAACACTTCAATAAGCCATCCCCTTCCTTTTTTCCGTGTACTACCGCATGTGTATCTCTCCCCAAAATATGGGAAACGTCGGGCTTCTGTAAATTAGCAATGCTATCTAACACCCTCGTAAGCGGGCGCTGGTTATTACCATTCTAGATTTATGTGTATTTTCAATGGTATACAGCGTCCTTATGCGTTTTGTACTGGGGGTAATTTTTTTTTTTTTTGGAGGGTGTGCACTATGTTGAGAGTGTCTTCCAAAATATATGGCTGCGGATTGGTTAGTTCTATCTATATTCCATATACATATTATGTCTATACATATTTGTTGTAAATTATGTGTGATTTATGTAGATTTCCCATAAAACACATGCATTGTGTTATGGGAAATCTTTTTTGTTGTCAATATTCAGAGAAGTGATATTTAATATATCCAGTAAACGTTCTCAATAACTAGAGGAAGAGTGTGGATTCTTTTTCTCGTATCCTAAACATTTTATATAAACAGAGTTGGTTAGTACTGCACGCAAGCCTATCAATTGTAGCTTTCATGGCCTCAAATGATAAGGTGCAGTCCAGATAATAATAGATTCAGTACATCACTTTGTGATGACTAGCCTGTAAACTTTTAGCATTTATTCTCAGATAATAAGCACCCGAAACAAGCACGAAATGTTCAAAGACATGCAATAAGTTTGAGCATAATTATGTATACACCTTTTAAGGAAAAAACAAATTTTCCGTTGGATCAACAAAATATGTTGTTACGGTCCTGTATACCGATTGTGTCTTTCTAGCATCGCGGGGCATAGTAGCTTGATCAGATAAGAGGGCGGACGACCCCCGAGTCGAGGCAGGTAACCGGATACGGGCTCATTAATATGCGATACACCGCAAACCACCCTCGTCTCATATTCATAAACTTTCGTATATTTTCGGTCAGCAATGATAGAGATAATTCCGCGAGACTGGATGAGATCGCTTCCTCATCTACGTCTTCCTACGTGGCATTCGTCCTGCGGATGCCGCCCCGTTATGCTAATTCACAATTAACCTTACGTCGGTCACGTACAACGGTCGATTTTGGACAGTTGCTGCTGTTTTGGGTCTCACTCAGTTATTTTAATGTGATTTGGGTTTTGTGGATGTACAGGGACAATTAAAGATTTTGTTTTGACAATTATGATTTTGGTTAAAGGTCGATTTTTAGTGCCGTAACCGTAACACTTAACCCTAAGTGTTACGGTTACGGCACTATAAATAATAATAATAATAACAAATTTAAATAGAAGAAAATCAGTGTTGGTTTATTCTGGCCTTGGTCAAAATAATTCACGATTCATTTGCGATTTTGGGGTTGGTTAGGGACTAACCGACATACAAGTTCCATTAGACCGGTTCCATTATAATTAATAAAGCTTAGTATAGAGAAGGGTGAAAGGGCTGCTGTATTTGTAGACCCCGATGTTTGTGGGGGGTTCACGTATATATACATACATATTATTTATTGTATATATCGGTTATAGATGGAACGTTGTTCTGGCATTCCGGGAACACCGTTTCCTCGTTAATGGGGAAATCGAAATTATGTTCGGGATGAATACCGTTGCGTTCGGGTCGGAATTGCTCTCTCGCTGCGTTTCTTTCGGGATTCGAGAACGTATAATGAAGTTAGCGGATATCCGACACAATTAACGCTTCTAGAATGTTTTGTGGTTATTGGATCGTTTCCATTGTTCCGTTTATACGCATATTTTCTGTTAAAATCGGTTTTGATTGTGTATAAAATGCAGGAACAAATGTACTCTATTAGCGGGGATAGATATTAAGACAAAGAAATTTATATTATCTGTTCATATTAACATTTTAGCTACCTGCGCTCTGAACAGACCTCTGAAATATGTTGGTCATCATATTGATTAAAATACTTTTCTTTCTTGTTAAAATCCATTCAATTGTGCCTAAACTAAAAACCAATAAGTCTAAAGTACTGCTCGAACAGCCGACTGACTACAATATCCCTAATAACATCTTTCCTTGGTTATTATTTGGTATCAAACAGTAACTTTGCATCTTTCTAAACGATATATTTTATATCAGAGTTGCTTTGTTTTAGGACTTTTGTGTAGGCCAAAAATTATAATATATTTTTGGTGGATGTTTGCGTTGGTGGTGCGGTGTAGGTCTGTTCGCGTCGTTGTTCCAAGCACGCAGATAAACCAGAAATCCGTGCCATTTGCAATTCTAATGGTTGGATGGGACATGCATCAATTGGCCTAACATATCCGCTTATTGGTGTTGAATTAATCGCACCATCGCGACCATGTAGATGCTGTACACGCTGGTCTATTGAATGAGCGGTGGCGCCACCTATAACTTAGTAATATCCGGATATAGATAGATGTTGCTGTACTGTTCTGTTTGACTAAATTTACTTTGCTTAACAATTAATGACATCAAGAGTAATTTTTGTTTAGTGTAGGGCAAGGTGCCCAGAATTTGACTGAGACAAATCGGTATTCAAATACCAGGATTTGAAATCAAAATTATTAAAATCAATGTGAAGTGCCTGCTATTTTACTGCTATTTTTATTTTAGGAATTACATTGTTTTTAGTAATAAACCACAACAATCCTGACCTAAGACAAGTTTATAAATGAGACTCCCTGGATGTTGGTCATCATATTGATTAAAATACTTTTCTTTCTTGTTAAAATCCATTCAATTGCGTCTAAACTAAAAACCAATAAGTCTAAAGTACTGCTCGAACAGCCGACTGACTACAATATCCCTAATAACATCTTTTCTTGGTTATTATTTGGTGTCAAACAGTAACTTTGCATCTTTCTAAACGATATATTTTATATCAGAGTTTTAGGACTTTTGTGGAGGTCAAAAATTATAATATATTTTTGGTGGATGTTTGCGTTGGTGGTGCGGTGTAGGTCTGTTCGTGTCGTTGTTCCAAGCACGCAGCCAAACCAGAAATCCGTGCCATTTGCAATTCTAATGGTTGGATGGGACATGCATCAATTGGATTAGCATATCCGCTTATTGGTGTTGAATTAATCGCACCATCGCGACCATGTAGATGCTGTACACGCTGGTCTATTGAATGAGCGGTGGCGCCACCTATAACTTAGTAATATCCGGATATAGATAGATGTTGCTGTACTGTTCTGTTTGACTAAATTTACTTTGCTTAACAATTAATGACATCAAGAGTAATTTTTGTTTAGTGTAGGGCAAGGTGCCCAGAATTTGACTGAGACAAATCGGTATTCAAATCCCAGGATTTGAAGTCAAAATTATTAAAATCAATGTGAAGTGCCTGCTATTTTACTGCTATTTTTATTTTAGGAATTACATTGTTTTTAGTAATAAACCACAACAATCCTGACCTAAGACAAGTTTATAAATGAGACTCCCTGGATGTTGGTCATCATATTGATTAAAATACTTTTCATTCTTGTTAAAATCCATTCAATTGTGCCTAAACTAAAAACCAATAAGTCTAAAGTACCGCTCGAACAGCGGTCTGACTATAATATCCCTAATAACATCTTTCCTTGGTTATTATTTGGTGTCAAACAGTAACTTTGCATCTTTCTAAACGATATATTTTATATCAGAGTTGCTTTGTTTTAGGACTTTTGTGGAGGCCAAAAATTATAATATATTTTTGGTGGATGTTTGTATATCGGCGGATGTACAATGTACTGAGAGAGCGGCAAATATTTACGTAGGATACAAGATTAATTGCTTCTGGGATCACAGGATCCGGTGCGCTCAAAGGATACACACTCCAGTAAATGGAAATTAATAACCAATCTTCCGGGGATAACGAATTAATTGTTATCTATATATAACAGTTTCCTTAAAAAGGTGCGAAGGTCGACACCTGCCAGGAAGATATTGATTACCTAATTTTAAAATAAAATTTAACTCAATTAAAATGCCCACTATCATAACAACAGTAAAAATAAATCATTATCGCTTGTGCAATTGGATATTTCTACATCATATGGTCCAGTAAATCGTTTACTAATGAAAAATAATTACAAAATTCACGTATATCCATACCATATTGATGTTTTATCCTTATTAATCCAGTACGGGATAGTGTAATTTATTATTATTAGGGTACAGCCTAAATTGATTGATACGTCTGCGTGGTAAAAAGTTCCGGAAGGGCCCGCGTTATAATTACTCATCCCTGATAGGCTGAAATACGGATACGGCCAAAGGGATCGTAGAAAAGGGAAAAAATGCACCCGAATCCATTCGCAATTTATCTCAATTAAAAACGGCTGCCCTACGTCGGACCCAGTCATCCTTTCTTCTGACTTCATTCATATTCTATTTCAACTCGTTGCCAGCAGTTCAGAAGAACATCAATGAGATTTACATAATTTCTGAATTAGGTATACCTAAACGGTATACATATTACATTCACTGGAAAGGACTTTTTAATAGTCATTCATTGCTTCTGGTTTGTTGAACTTTTAATAAATCATATAATTCAGAGGTTTCTACAAGCAATGTTTGAGAAGAGTTACAGTAATTTTTGAAACGGCAGGCGTTTTGGTAGACGTTTTGTCTCGTCCGATATTCTCTCGGCAGCACACTAATTGGCGCAGTAAATCGATGTGATGATCGTAATCCGGTTATCCCGTAAAACATCCCGGTTTGTTTACGTATTTTATGATTAATTGGGCGTCCCGACGCGTCGGTTACGCGACCGCGTTGGTGGTGCGGTGTAGGTCTGTTCGCGTCGTTGTTCCAAGCACGCAGCCAAACCAGAAATCCGTGCCATTTGCAATTCTAATGGTTGGATGGGACATGCATCAATTGGCCTAACATATCCGCTTATTGGTGTTGAATTAATCGCACCATCGCGACCATGTAGATGCTGTATACGCTGGTCTATTGAATGAGCGGTGGCGCCACCTATAACTTAGTAATATCCGGATATAGATAGATGTTACTGTACTGTTCTGTTTGACTGAATTTACTTTGCTTAACAATTAATGACATCAAGAGTAATTTTTGTTTAGTGTAGGGCAAGGTGCCCAGAATTTGACTGAGACAAATCGGTATTCAAATCCCAGGATTTGAAGTCAAAATTATTAAAATCAATGTGAAGTGCCTGCTATTTTACTGCAATTTTGATTTTAGGAATTACATTGTTTCTGGTAATAAACCACAACAATCCTGACCTAAGGCAAGTTTATAAATGAGACTCCCTGGATGTTGGTCATCATATTGATTAAAATACTTTTCATTCTTGTTAAAATCCATTGAATTGTGCCTGAACTAAAAACCAATAAGTCTAAAGTACTGCTCGAACGGCCGACTGACTATAATATCTCTAATAACATATTTTCTTGGTTATTATTTGGTGTCAAACAGTAACTTTGCATCTTTCTAAACGATATATTTTATATCAGAGTTGCTTTGTTTTAGGACTTTTGTGGAGGCCAAAAATTATAATATATTTTTGGTGGATGTTTGCGTTGGTGGTGCGGTGTAGGTCTGTTCGCGTCGTTGTTCCAAGCACGCAGATAAACCAGAAATCCGTGCCATTTGCAATTCTAATGGTTGGATGGGACATGCATCAATTGGCCTAACATATCCGCTTATTGGTGTTGAATTAATCGCACCATCGCGACCATGTAGATGCTGTACACGCTGATCTATTGAATGAGCGGTGGCGCCACCTATAACTTAGTAATATCCGGATATAGATAGATGTTACTGTACTGTTCTGTTTGACTGAATTTACTTTGCTTAACAATTAATGACATCAAGAGTAATTTTTGTTTAGTGTAGGGCAAGGTGCCCAGAATTTGACTGAGACAAATCGGTATTCAAATCCCAGGATTTGAAGTCAAAATTATTAAAATCAATGTGAAGTGCCTGCTATTTTACTGCAATTTTGATTTTAGGAATTACATTGTTTTTGGTAATAAACCACAACAATCCTGACCTAAGACAAGTTTATAAATGAGACTCCCTGGATGTTGGTCATCATATTGATTAAAATACTTTTCATTCTTGTTAAAATCCATTCAATTGTGCCTAAACTAAAAACCAATAAGTCTAAAGTACCGCTCGAACAGCGGTCTGACTATAATATCCCTAATAACATCTTTCCTTGGTTATTATTTGGTGTCAAACAGTAACTTTGCATCTTTCTAAACGATATATTTTATATCAGAGTTGCTTTGTTTTAGGACTTTTGTGGAGGCCAAAAATTATAATATATTTTTGGTGGATGTTTGTATATCGGCGGATGTACAATGTACTGATGTGAAGTGCCTGCTATTTTACTGCAATTTTGATTTTAGGAATTACATTGTTTTTGGTAATAAACCACAACAATCCTGACCTAAGACAAGTTTATAAATGAGACTTCCTGCCGTTTTATTGCAACTGGTTTTAGCGAATTAAATTCTTTCTGGAACAACGTCATCTTATATGATGAACAGTATGAATATGACAACTAGAAAAATTGATTTATACAATTCTTATTGTCATTACTCTAAAATGTACTCCATATTTTATGGACCACCCTGTAAAGAGAAAAATAATTTTAAGATGACTACTTTCGCTTTCCACATTTAATACTATCTTTAAGAAAATGTACCATCTCCCGACATCGCAATATTATATTTATTTATATTTATATTATATTTATATATTTATTTATATATATTTTGCATTAAAACTGCGTTTTCTTTCTAATATGTACTAGTTTTGCACAGCGAGAACAGGCATTTCGACCAGTGTTCGGTGGGACGCGGTATACGGTCTGAAAAATAGGGACTGTCAAAAGCCAACAATCACTTTAGTGGTAACCGTAGGGTGTTAGCTAACGCTGGTATCTACAGATTGTTTAAGGTTCTGTTAATTGAAATGGCAAGTTACTTTGAGCTTAATTGAAATTGAAAAAAATAAAAATAAATGCCCCGGGTGAGGATCGAACTCACGACCTTAAGATTATGAGACTTACGCGCTGCCTACTGCGCTACCGAGGCGGTGGCGTGGAACATCATAATAGCTATTTTCACGTACGATCAAAATTACAATTTGTATAGGTATAAGAGAAAATATAAGGTTGATATGTAATTGCTTCATCAGTCATATTGCAAGGATTACCCCAAAAGTAGATAATGCCAGAACCAGATACAAACACAATCTCAAGTCATTAAATAAAGAAAAACACCGTTTAATGTTTTCCAGCAGCGACATGGAACTTTTTTCGTCGTCGCCACAATATATTGGGGTTAACAAGCTTACTGAGGTGCGGAAACAACCCCGGGAGAGATCAAGGCCCATAAACAAAGACGGATAATAATAAGGCTGTTCGGGAAAATATTATCGCGATATTTATGACATGTGAGCCGACGCTTACCCGAATATATATATTCGGGTTCGCTAAACGGCTCAACCGAATATTTTTTCATTAACACGTTGAGAAATATTCCACTTCCGGGCCAAGTAAATCACCGTAGAAACCCTACAATTTCTTTTATTTCGTGCGGTATGCGGCGCGCACGATTTAGGAAGATTGTGATATATTCGGCTTTGCGGTTCATTTGCATATCGCGCGAAAATATCAAAGGGGATCGTTTGTAACCGCAGAGCAGCGACGTTAATCCCTAGTACTGATAGGAGTGCGGCCGCTGCTACTCTAATATGCGGTAATTAATAATCCCGTACACTGCATTACAAATGACGCACTCTCCAACATGTTTAGTTTAATACGTTTGTAGAGTATGTGAGCGAACTTATTTGGTATACCTATTTAATCATCACTGAAATCTAAAAGCTAAAAGTTAAAACAGCAAAAGAAATAGTACAAAATATTCTCAATTAGTGAACAGTTTGTGTAATCAATTTTGATAGACTATGATTATGAAGTAGGTACTCGTTATATCATTAGTTTGTTTGAATTGACTCCAATTCTCGTTATAAACCATGCAATCAAAAGTATAGTATAAGTTAAATTATTTTAATTTAAACCTCAATAAAAACTATTTTTTCTTTTCGTTAACCAACTTTTTAAAATATGTTACTCTACAACTTGCTGCTGCTTTTATATTGGATCAGCAAAATGGATATACTAAATATCCCTGTTTTCTTTTCTGTGGGGCAGTCGTGCAAAAAATGAACATTGGGATAGGAAAACTGGCCGTCGAGAATAAATATGACCGTAGGAAAAGCTAACATCATTCATGAACCATCTGTAATAGTAGGATGGTGGGTTCTTGGAATGTGATTAGTGCATGACAAAAAATGTTCTAAAACATTTAAAGTCAAACACCACGACCCCCCAAACACAAGCCACCACTATTATTGCTCTACACTCGCTCTGCACGTGAGTTCTTGCAATGGGACCAGTGCAGCATTTTAGCAGGCAAAACTAATTAAACTACTCATATTGATATTTAACTCAAAGGAAAACACTTCTCAACAAAATAACAAATTTATTAAATTAAAAAAAAACATAAAAATGATTGAATAAAAAATATAAAAGAGACACTTAATTCATCCTTAAAATTACCATCTAGAGGAGCTGTTAGATTCTCGTAAAAATACAAAGAAGTGAAAACACAAAGGAGGAAATAATAATTAGCTTACCATTTACAAAACACAAAACACTACATTAAGTTACATTATAAAAATAAATGAAAAAAGACTACATCTTAAGTAAAATGCCGAATGTCGGCTGTTAATCTCGACTGTTCTCTACAGAATGTTTTTCTCTTCATCTTTTTGTCTTGAACTTATACCTCTCATGTATAAACTATCTCGGTCCACGATACCATAATTTATAATTAAGCAAATAACACACACACAAAATATCAAGACACAAAGCACTTAACGAAAGGGCCCTACTGATTTGGGCCATAAAAAAGAAAGATTTACGAGTCTTCTAAGTTGAAAATATAACAAATCATACCCATGCGTGTGAAAAGGTCAGACAGTATCACCATTCACATATCCGGCATCACATGCAATTTATCTCAAATTACAATGAACAAAATATGGATGCAGCTGAAATCCCCAATTATTACACATCGATAAGTCGAGAACAAATAATTCTTCTACCACAACATATTAAATTTGGGCTTATTAAACAGTTTGTGAAAGCTTTATATAAAAATGGGGTTTATTCCAAATATATCTGCTAATCAGTTCTTGGCCTCAATACAGGGAAATTAGAAGCTGGTATCTTTGATGGACCACAAACTACATGACTTAGGTTGAACTGGAAGCATGGACAAGCATTGTATCAGATATCGAATTTGTTTTGGGAAATCACCAAGCTGAACAATATTAACAATACAAATCGTGGACAAATGCTTCAAAATTTTGAAAAACTAATATGTGTACCAACTTACATTATTTTCATAGTCATTTAGATACATTTTCTGACAATCTGAGTGATTATAATGAAGAACAAGGCCGAAGAAAGGGACTGTCCTGAACAAAAAATACTATAGAAAACCACACACAAGACGGTTTCTTATTTTGAATTTGTGTTTTTTTTTAATTCTTTTTTTGTTAATTTCAAAATTGTGTAATAAACCTCATGCATTCGAATGGTAAAAAAAATCAAAGTACTTTGAATATGGACTTAGCAGGTTAACACTTTATGCCGACGACAATGGTGACAATTTGAAATCTTTGAATAAAAGCTTTTAAATATATGGGCCACTTTTATTTAATGTTATTTATTTTTTGTTTAGTTTTAACACGTTTGTACAGAAACTTGTTTTGAGATGTAGATTTAATGTGCTGAAATTATTGAAATTCTTCCTTCAGTTTTGGTGTTGTAATTTTAACAAAAGTTAAACATACGTGACATTAGACAACGACATAAGGTATTTCAATCGTTAAAGTTTAAATAACGGTCCTTTTTATGGTGTCAATCTTCTTACTTTATGGAAATTATTTAAGTGTTGTCATAAAAGAACATGTCTTCAAACTTTCTTACCCAATTATTATAGTCGTAAAATAAGGGACTCTACTCTTACATGTGGAATATTACATAGGTACCACCTAAAAATTTAAGATATTTAACAAATGTACGACTTCGTTTCGCATTCGTTTTCTCTATACATTAATATAGGTATAATAAATTTAATACAAAATGATTAGTTTGAGCTCTTTTATAGAGACTAATCTAGTGATTACCATCAATCCGGGATCCCATTAGGACACATCTCGATTTTTAATGGCCATCCGATGTCAGGAAATGAAATTTTAAAATCCGAGCGAATTACTTTAAATTGCCGAAACGGTTCTCCGAAACTTTGGTCATTATCGTTTATCGTCGGCGCGCCAAAACCCCCTCTAGAATCAAATCCCACCGCCGCGGCCGCCAATCCATTTTCCAGTGATCCCGAACATCCAGGAATATGAAGAATGAAATATGAGGAGCAACTTCCTTCCTTACGCATTCTTACGCGCCTCCTCCGGGTTTCTTCGAGTGGCGTCTGATGTATGTGGCAAGTTTTAGCCGCGAGAGGGAGCTTCCTACGCGTCCTCCGCACCATTAACCGTTATTAATTACCGACCCACAAAGATGCAAACTCGTTTAAAGTCCTCACAGCCTTTCCGACGCACAGTGGTCGAAAGTGTAAAAAACTACACAGGACATTTAGACAAATTTTGAATCTTTATTGGAATATGATAAATTTGAAACAGATATGATGTTTTATCGTCTATAGATTTTATTTAGAGTGACCAGGGGACGAACTGGGATTGTTTCTGGTGACAATCTGACAACCGGAAGTGGCAAATGTTACAGGCATTTTATTAGGAATTGAACCGATTTTTACCAAACTGATACCAGCTCATCCTCTGGTGACTTTAAACTTGTATGCCAATTGTCAGATCAATGGGATGAACGCTTTGGGCGCTACAAACGTTTCTACAAGCTGACTTACAGCCCTCATATGCCAACGAGGTACGCTGTTTTTTATATTGTATGTGAGTTATTCATGAAAAACATAGAAAGTGTGCTACTGTCAAGCACTGCGGTTGTTCGTTTTCCTTCCACCTTCCTTCCCTACTAGAATTAATATCGTTTTTAAAGTATACAGGGTTAAGTCGGGTTAATTTGGTCCATTATAGCTCAACGTCTGCAGTTGAAGAGGGATTATGATTAGGGCGTTCGAACGAATTAATAACCTGGGTGAAAATGATTATCAAGTTAGTCTAGTTAACCTAGCTGCCGGGCTTGACTCTCGCGCTAATGGTTAGTTCAAACTTCGTTCGCATTTGAATGTCTGCCGGAAAATTAGTAAATTACGTAACGAATCGTGTGTTAGTGCATTTACGTGCAAAATTCATATGTGCTATGTATACTTTGTAGTATGGCACGACTACTATTTGCCAAAAAGAAAATGTTTGACATCATATCCAGAAAAAAATGATCTTTTGCGCATTTTGCTTAACTCTATGACTTGGCTTGTAACTGATTTCATCACCCAACAGAAATAAAATTGTTAGGTGTAAGTGACTAACATCTTATATAAAATGTTATATAATATCTTAAAAAGAGTTTTGTAGGAAACATTTTGCATTAGGAAGTGATTAAAAGCATTTTTTGCTGCTGTGTTACAGCTCATTAAAGTATGTAAATGCAGTACCATATATTTCTGCGTCAATGCATAAAAATGGGACAGCAAAATCAACTTATCTTTTAAGCCTGAGTGTGGCCTAGCGGTAAGACGTTGGTGTTGCACTCAGGGGTTCTCCGGTTCGAGCCCGGGGACCTGCTTCCAGGGTGAGGTTTTCTGTGGTTTTCCTCACTCCTTGGCGAATGCTGGGAGCCAAACATCTTAAGACGTTCCACAGGCGCGGGCGATAATAATAATACTCTGGCCTGCCGATGCCCCCTGTAATTGGCGAAAGCTGTTGGGGGATGTTAAGGCTTGGATTATTATTATTATCTGACATATGGGTAACCAGAACCTTATAAACAGGTGAATAAACTAGCCCTTATTATATTAAAACAAACAGCTTTTATTTGAACTATTTCTAAATTAAAATTCATTATTTTTTTGTATTTTTGTGGAAAGACTTTATTATTTCTCAAATTTTATGAACTCAAACCCGTTCCGTCCTGCCAATTGATAAGTTTGTCAATCATTGGAATTTTATCATGTATTAGAACAATTTCATCAAAGCTCCTCACACAACTCAAATCAAAAACAACAACGAACAGAAAATAAAGCCTTACTAGTCCGTACCTAACCTACGCAATCTCAAATATGCATCTATTCCGTGTGCAAACGCAAAGCTTCCTACCGGAGCTCGGCGAACGGCAACCAAACTTCTCGGTCATTCCCGGAGAGCTTCCACCACCGGAATGAAGCTCGTAAATCGGCTCACCACGCAAGCGCGTAACATCCTTCGATCGTTACGTCAATAGCCCACCGCTTTTTCCACGGAAAACCAACCACTATCAGCAGATAACCTCCAAAATGCAAGAATTCTAGAAGAATTTTCTCTTTTTCCAAATTTTAGGTTAGTTTATTGCTTTTGTTGAGGTGTAAATAATAATTCTAATACCAAAAGTATTCTAAAATTGGCATTTTATGTTGCTTTTTGTTGATATGTGTAGGTAAAAGCTGTAATGATGTAAATAGTAATAGTTTGAATGAATAGAGAGATTGAATAATTCTAAGGGTAAAATAGGGAGAGATTGGGGTGCACGCGTTTTACCAAAGGAAGGGATGACTGGAACTCTGACTGCGCAGTGTTGTAATAATACTCTTACGTCGGGTCCGTGCCGTGCAGTCTGAGTTCAACCGGCGAAATAGAACCGAGGGACTCCGGGTTTTGTTCTGTTCACCATTCGCGGTACTAGTGACGGACGGTCTAGTGCTGCTGCATTTCCCGGGTCGCTTGCCACTGTCGTACCACACTGTCAACTTTCAGTCGCTTCTGTGTGTGAACATTTTTACCCGCTCGCGTGGCGTTTATGCGAGATATTCGTGAATTCCCGGACTTTTTTCCAATGTTTTGCTGATAAACTATTGGTCGAGATTGTGTTTTTGGTTTTGTGAGGGTGTTATTTTGGACTAGAATGAATTGTGAAAGAAACTGATTGTTTGTTGAATTGTTGGAAGGTAGGCTTCAAAGTCTTGAAGGTATGTGAGATTTGATGCTTGTTTTATTGCTATAGTGACTTAAATTTTAGTACCACCCATCTTAATATTTTGAAATGATTTTGTTTAAATTCTAAATAGAAAGATCACATTTTGTGAACCTATAATCTTTGTCAAGATATCCATATTACAAGATGTGATTAATGTCCTTCTGTATAGCGATGTTTTATGTCGTCCAATTGATAGGAACAACAGCAATTAATCATTTAATAGATTAGGAAGGCAAGAGTTTCTTTATAACTGACCGGTATATAATTTGATATGTTAAAGAATAGATCCATTGTAACATAATTGGTGGTGTTATAACTATTATAGAGAGGGTCATTCTGATATGTTTAATGAATGTGTGATACAAATTGTGTTACATCAGTGTTCACAGTATGTACATAAAATATTAGCTGTTAAGTACTTCGATTTGATAATGAATTTAATTTCAGCTACAAGATATAGTATCATTTAGTGATTTGGTGAACTTGATGGTTTAAAAACAAAATCATAACCGATATGATGTGTTCTACTGTACTTTATTATTACTAAAATAATTGCGTTTTTGTGGTATAAGAAGTTATGGTAGAATATTATTACTACAATGCAGGTTAATACTGACAATATTCTTTGCATTGTATTAAAAAAATGGTCACAATTACTCAAAAAATTTCCATGCTATAGAAGATGAAAGGTAAATTTACAAGGGTTCGGTTAATATACTGTATCTTCTTTAAAAATTAACGTATTGGAGTAAGGCATATACCAATGCTTTACTAATAATTTGTCTTTAAAACTGAGTAGAAAGAAACTTGTCCTAGGTCTTTAATTATTCCGCAGGGTGTTCCAAAAACAGACCTTAAAATCATCACGTCCCACAGAGGTGGAAATTAGCCGTGCAAAAGTCAAAATTCTGCTGTCAACAGAAAGCTTAGAATATCTGGATGTTTGGTTAGAGAAATCCCACGGATTCCGCCGATTGTCATAAAAAAGGGTTTGGTACTTAGAGCTAACAAGTAGAGGCTGCCAAATCTCTAGGAATCAGCATCATGAAGGCTAGATCAGGCATTTCTACTAGTGTGCGTCAGTTACACACATGAAATGCGTTGTAGCACTAATTATTATAAAAATTGTATTAGCTATGAAGAATTTCAATAAACATATCTATAACTTGCTGAACGAATCATAAAAATCCACCAAAGAATAATAAGATGGAATAGTTATTAGAGATCAAAATTGACCACATATTTAACATTTTTATAAAGGTGTGGTTTATTCACGCTAAGAATTTACCACCCGTCCAAGAGATAAAGCAGTATATCCAGCTGTATAATATGTCGACTTAGGATCATATAATACCTCTACTGTATAACCTTATACCTAATGCTTATTAAACACCTGCGTTATGGGCGTAGCTATCATCTTCCTAAACACAAAAAAAAGACATATGCGTTTAGTGTGTCCAGTGGAAGGGCTTTAGTAGGCTCCAATGGAGCACTCTGTATAAGTAAAAATATCGTCGTGAGAGAATCCATTCTTGGGACATCCTGTATATACCATAATTCAATATGTGGCCGTAATTCATAATAATATATCCCCAAGTTCAAATAAAAACTCCATAACTCAAGCAGAATCGATAGAACGGACGTTTTTTATGTTCTTCCCACAGTAAAACGTAATGATTGAACAAAATGTATCTCGTCTATTCGAGGAATGCTTCCGGTTTATTATGCCGTAAATATTGTGGGGCCACCCCTTAAAGCCACATAAAAATAGTGGTGGTAGGACGGGATCGGCCTGGTTCGGGTTACACCTGAGATTTTGATTATTTTCTCGGGCAAATATCGTCGTATTTCACCTGGTAGATTATGTTACAAATGAGGGTAATGGTATTTGGATTGCAAACAACCCCGAGCTAGTTATACTGCAGTGGGTAATTGATACTAAAATTTACGACCAATTATATTTACACAAACCGGTAAATATTATACTATAAAATTTAAGTTTTAATTGACTTTTTTCTATAAACTCGTTAAAATTATGTATGTGTTTGACATTCTTTGGCACAAAAGTACATAATGCAAGTTAAGAAAGGAATATATCGGATGATGAGAAAGCCAAATCAATAACAACTCAACAACTATCCAGGTAATAGGTTTTCTTGAAAGATTAAAACGTACTTCAAACTGACAATTTATATTTTATTTCGTGCAGCAATCAATCTACCAATGTATCGTAGTGTTTCCTACAAAAAGAAACACATAGAAACCAATTTCCACGCACAGAGAAAATCGATTTTCAAACGCGCACACCACCGTAATCAAATTATTCCTCTCCCCGGAACGATGGCAAGGATAAAAAAATAACTTCGCCTATGTTCAGCGTACGTTACGTACACATACAATATAATTCACTTTGGTGTGTTCGACGGTCGACTTTTTAAAAGATTTACAACGGCGACCGGCAATCGGAAAATTGCCTATCGGCTTCGAATTGATGCCCGGAACGTGCCCGTGTACACGTCGTTTGCCAAGATATACACGGCACAGCGCCGACAGCAAACCGGCTAAGGTCCATACAAACTGACGCGAACATAAGAACGCGAATACGAACTCAAAATAATAAATTCGATAATTATAACTAATCTGTAGGTGTTTCTGCTCGTAATTGTAGTGTGGCATTCGATTACCGAAAATTACTATTCTTCATCTTCAATTTGTTAAAGAAATTATCGTGTTCGCGTTCGCGTTTGCATGTCCGCGCTAGTTTGGGTTGACCTTAAAGCACCGGTAGCGGTCTAGCTCTCAGAATCTCCGAGAGAGGGTGCGCATTGGGGTCTCGCGAGACCGGTTGCCTCCCCGCGTGACAGGTGATCCTTCAGAGTGGAAACATCTGTCAATTAGTCGTTTGTTTTTGGAAGTTCCAGACGCCGCCGCCGCTGCCGCGCGCCGTGCCTTTTCTTGCCGGGAGAAACGACCGACAATGCCTTTATTAATTGATTTATCGGGCTGGTTACCGAACGGTAGCGATATTATCTTTCGGTAAGGTGTCAAATTAGCGCTGGCGGCGTTGGCGGTGAGCCGGGCGGCGGCGGCGGCGGCGTCGCGGCGCTTATTGTGGAGCTAACTGCGAAGTGCTAACGAGCATCTTCCTTCGTACTTAATAATTGGGATTGGTTGAGGGAGAATGGCCTTCCGGGTCTTTGTTCTCCCTTTGAATTGTATTGATTATTGAATTGTGTACGGAAAACTATTGTGACGATTTATTTTTGGAGATTTTTTTTTTGGTTGACTTGTTTATATAACTTTAAATGTTTGTTTTGTTTTAGCCGTGCTCTGTATTTTTTGCTTCATTTATAAGATGCAAAATGATTTGCTTCACTCAAAACTGTTACACCCTGTATATTCACGTGAACTGACCTGAACATACTAACGTCAAACTGACATACCTTCAGTGTACATATGATTTGTTGCTAAGTATTCTTTTTAACTAGTGTAAAAATGTGACTATTTCTAGCCCTCTGTAAAAAAAACTGTTTTATATCCTCCTTAAAAACAGCCAGATCACAACTGACATTTTGTCACCCTAAGGGCGGGCACTAAGCCAAACTTATAAACACATTGGTATATCACAAAGTCAAAACAAGTGCCCCGGGTGAGGATCGAACTCACGACCTTAAGATTATGAGACTTACGCGCTGCCTACTGCGCTACCGAGGCTGTGTTGTACGTGCCAAGTTGATGCCACGTGGCTGATGTTTGTACAGAGAAACAAACACTAGAAAGTAGAAACTGCCACTCTGCATTATGATGCAGCAAGGTCGAAAAACAAAATGGCCCTACCTTTTATTAAAATGTAAGGGCGGCGCAAACTATTGGGGGCGAGACGGGTTCAAAAATTGTGAGAGGCAAGATAAACGTGAGTAATATGCATCGCAAAACGTATTTATAGTTCAAAAATTTATGAACAAAACGGTCTTAAAATAAATAAGTTTGCATAAATTACCCAAAAATGGAACTTCAACATAACATTTGTATTATTTTGATCAAATATCACACATAAAGTTCGTATACACATTTATAATACAAATAAGACATTGTAATTACCTGTGAGTTTTCTTCGATTGTCACAGTTTTGTGATTCACAGGATATGATCTAGATCAATCTGATTCTCCCTTCCTAATCTGCAACAACAGACGTATAAGCACTGTGTTTTTAAAATAATCACTACTTAACATCTCCAAAATAATCACTATCCAACATCTCCAAAATTAACTATGTACTTAAAAAATCGATGGAGAAAATGTAACCAATAGAAAGTGGATCTCTTAAATCATCACTTGCTACATGCTCTTAAAACTAACAAAAAATATTAATTTTATAATACTTTCGTCGCGCCAATTCGAAATGGTAAATCCTCTCCTCGTGCATTCGAAAAAAAATTATAAATACCTATATAGGTGAAACAAATAATACTTACTGCAGATGAGTGATGAGTGATGACTATGATCACAAAACACTATGATCACTATCACATTTTAGTCAACATTCGTTGACGATATTCTTCTCTCTTTACAGAATTCTGTTTTGAGAGACGTAACAAAAACCGATAAGAGACGTCGTTTTGAGAGACTTAAATAACCGCGATTATAAAAACTGCTTAGATCCTACCTTATAGTGTCTTCTGCCTCCATCGCTGGGTGTCATCTATGGGACCTACCTTGCACACGATGTCTTCATATAAGCTCCATCGGGGTCCTCTTACACGTCAATTCTCCGTTCTAGTAAATTTACGGTTGCCACAATGCACTCGTATAGCTTAAGCGCCCACTACTAAGTATCTCTAGCATTACACTCGAAAAAATTTTACTGAACTACATCACACTTCACTACTAGCTATGCTCACATCACTGGTGTCGTCCATCTGCAACAATAAAAACAATAACATTTAATATAGCTAAACCAAAATAGCAACATAATCAGATGCATAATGTATACATCCACAATGTTTATTAAGATAAAGACACTGGTCAGTTACTCATAAAAATCTGATTATTGACGCTGAAACAAGTAAAAAACATGATCTCTATACACACGGAGTAATAGCTTATCCAGAAATTCACTAGTATGCAAAACGGCGTAACCCGCATTGCAAATTTTTGCGGCTATTTCGGTATATAACACAAGATTTTGCCGTCAAATCCTGTCAAAAATAGCGGAGAGACGCGCTTTTGACAGCAAGCAGATGTTTTTTCTGCAATATGGCGCAAAATAGACAATTTAATCTTGCTTTTGTCGCTTTGTACGACTTTGGGATCTTAGATAATTCGTTTTTAGTAACAAATGAGCAAGTATTACTTACAGACTGATCTAGATTTATATTCTTTGCTCCAAATTGTGACTCGTCAAGTTGGTTTCACGGCTGCTTGAGACTGCTATAATAAACAAAAACACATACTTGCGCTGACTGATCATAGCTACAAAAGATATTCAAGAGAAATCATTAAAATATGCGGTTAAACGTGCACATTCCACCGCTTAGGATGTATATCGCAAACTGATCCAAATCGTCAACAACAACATTTGAAATACACAAAAAAACTCTCCTGGAGACCTATCGCATACGAGTATCCGGCTTGCTGCAAAAACTCGCTCATTCGACTGCGACATCACAGTATGGATTTTTGCAAAATTGTGAAATACATATTCTTCTACAGCTCGTGGAGATTCTAAATACCACTCACTTTTATGTTGTTTTTTTTAGATATAGCTTTGATAATTAATAATATCATTTTCAAATCGTACCCTTTAAGGACTCAAGTAAGAAATTCGCATTTATACTTATATGTAGCCAAGAACGTTTAATAAAAACCTCTTATTGTATGTTAGGTATATACAACCCCAACCGCTTCACCCTACGTCCATCAATTTTGGGTACCATTCATATCATTTATACATCGCCGCATTGTTGTCGGTTTTGCTGGCGCAGGACCCCCCTATCTTACAATTTTAATATCACTCTTCAATTTCATTTGAAAATATCACGAGGGGGAGACACAAATGTAGGTAATAACAGACGGACCCACGGCGGTACGTCTGATTACACAAACAAAATAACTCCGATACATAAATAAATCGAAACGGTAAGAAAAACTCTCCTCGTCTATTAACTGCAAGTTCACACATCACCGACGTCTATTCGGTGCCTAATGAAAGGGGGAATACCTCAAGGGATGATCCCTGGTCCTCTTTTATCCCTTGCGCGACGAGGGACACGGGGTTAAAACAAACTCCGTGTTTGCGCTCTTGAATAGCGATTCAATGTAGATTTCTTCGATTTAAATAAGCGTCTGGCTATGCGGGAGAACAATGGCGGAATTTTTAAGGATTTATTTATTGTTCGTGAGTGGAGGTATTAAAAAGTAGATTGTGATCGCTCCTGGGCGGTATGGCATGCCTATAATTTATTGAAATTGAGCTGTACACAATTTAAGCAGGGTCTATAACGATGAAGTTGATATAAAACATTATATTGCTTTATTTTTGTGTAATTACTTTGATCTGTGCACACAATTGACAGATTACATATTTTTTATAAAAAGTAATCAAAAATGTCCACGTCCTACCATTAACACAGCCGGTTTATAATATGTATACAATTGCATCATTATCACTGCTTTGTAGCAACACTACTCCAATTATCGAATGAACGCACTATAGAAATTGAAGAGAAGGCAATGACCAGATCAAGAAATTGTCGTACAAATAATGCTTGGTGGCGGAGCAAAGGCGTGTGTTAAGTCCGCCTAACAATTCATTTTCATCTGGACGATTTGTCGCAAGATGGCGACACTCGCTGCAATCTGAGAGCACTTGGTTTTAGCGTAAACTGTGTCTATATTTTTATTAGTTGAGGACGCTGTTGACGTCCACATTTCTGTGATTCACCGTAGGAAATAACGTACTGTTTACTGGACTGCAGCCGTTTCGCGAGGCCAGAGCAATTCGTTGCAGGAATTACAGGATTATGGAAACAGTGGCGTCGGAAAGATTTTTCCACATTCCAACTCCTTAATTAAAAATTCTTTTATAATCTTTTATAGATTTTAATGGTTCTTTCAGCAAGTTCTAGGAGATTTTACAACGCAGAATTAAAGGTAATTAGGTAATTGTAAAGAAGATATCTTACAACTTCTTATACCTAAAAAAAAGAAACGACTTTAGTAGTCTAAGTTTGGAACACCCTGTAGAGTTGTTAGGGGTCTATTACTTGATTGACGAAGATTTTTTTGGTTGAAGAATTTGTCCATAATACAAGGGAAAAAATTTCCAAAAAAATTATTTGTTCCAGATTATGTTTGCCTTACATAACTAGAAACTGACAGAGGATGTATTGTAACAGGTCTAACGAAATCACTTAACAAATTATATAAATTCAAAGAGTATGCAAAAGTACTGCTTTCAATGTACTGTAGCCACCATTCAGAAGGATCGTGGGGAATATCAACTCATTCATAAGACCCTCACATCATGACATACACGTAAAGATCCTTCCATTTTAAAATATTCTTTAAAAGAATCTTCACGACTTGCCTGGTTCGACAGAGTAATTTCAGACACTCTGTCAAATCATTTGATTAACTTTCATCCACTTTAAAAGTCCGATCTAACAGGAAACACAGCATATATTAGGTGTCCATGGCTTTTCAAGATCTCCAACTCTAAACCCAAAATAGTAGTAATTTTTTTTCTTATGTGTCACTGCATAACAACCGTACATGTAACAAAATTTATTTGGTGTATTTTTACGGCATCTTCTTTGGTCACTTCTGATATTTTAATGCACACAATGTCTGTATAATATACTTTGATAAAATAACACAAAAAACTTGTTGATTCGTAATATTTTGGACAATCTGTTATGAGAATGTATACACAGAAGGCTAATTCAAGCGCAATATATGAAATAAAATGGAGCTTCGACCTATCACAAGATGACAACAGTTACTGGACATTTACAATATTTATTTGGAAGTGTCGAACTTCGATTTTTGCATTCTTCTAAATCTGGACCAATTTGCTTCTAATTTTCTCAGAGGATTATCAAATTCTATCAAACATAACAAGAGTTATTCACTATCAAAATTTGTTAAATTCTCCTTTATTATAAGTGGATGTTTTTGTGAACCACATATTTTGTGGCACACAAATTCGGAGATTTATCTATCTGTTTTCTACGCTACTGGATGAGCGTCGGGACGCGCTGACTCAGATGGGAGAGCCGCTGTCCAGGCTAGGAGCCAGAACAATAAACGTATAAATACGACGTGGGATGAGTTGGAAAGACCAGGAAAGAGCGACTGACTGGGCGACGCATCGCCTGTCACAGAGCGTTCCAAAATTAAACGTCCATTGTAGATGTCGCGCGCTATTACCCCAACTTTCTGAAATCTTCGCGATGTCCCATGTCAGATGTACGTACCACTCTAAATATCACGGAATTTGACAACGACAGCGACCACCCCGCATACAGGCGACGCATTTGTCACTGAGCGCACAACAGACGGCATACCCAAAATAGAAAGGTCAGGGAAGAGAATGTTCCTTTAGTAATTTTTTGTTAATGTATTTATCCCATAAGGTAACAAAAACCGATAATTTGAAAATGGTTTTACCTTCATAAATTATTCACATCGATTATGACCGCACGCATATATAGAGTGGTCCACAGCAATGTCCTTTAAATATTCGTCCCAACAAAATGTCGATCAACGTCATAATTGGATTGAAAAGCGGGATTTTCAAACAGAGCCGCCCTCATATAGACACAACAAGGGCGCTCAGTGGTGGCGTGGGTGGTAGCGAGTAAAAAGCCAACAGCTAGCAGCAGTCAGGTCGACCCCGACCCGTGAAATAATAAAAGGATATCAAACCATCCAAAACGGATGGATGGACTCGGACGGCGCGAATGCACTCGCACAGGGCAGGACGAATTACGGGCGCAACATATTTCACGTGACGGGTGGTCCACTGGCAACTCCAACTGACAATAGTGTCACCGTGGATGTGCGAGTCCGACCGTGCCTCCCGCAAAATCGCTGTTTAAAATCGTTGCCGGCCGGCGTGCCGATAATCCGGAATATCTGCCTTGAATAATGTTTGCGTTATTCTGTAATAATAGGTGAATGGCGTCGATATTTTTTCGACGATTCTGCAGATTTTCATGACGGGTTTGTACTGCATTTGGAATCTTGAAATGTCCACTCAGAGTGATTAATGGAAAGTACTAACTACATGGAGTGGCCACACCATGTGGGGACTCAATCCAATAAACTATCAAATTTGCATACGCTACTGAACTAAAATTACTATTGGTATATTTAGATTGGAGACTTCTGCGGTCCGAATCACTAAGTTCTAGATTTCCGGGAGAAAACCGCGTCAACGACGATAAAGTAGTCAACGTTTCGCACTCTGTTGAGACAGCTACGAAGAGAATGATTCTAAACATATACTGAAATTCTATTAACTAATCAACTAATGCTTGAAACAACTATATTGAAATTCTTATTAGAATAACATATTATTTGTATAGAAAAAAATCTGATGTGGCCAGGCACATGACTTTATCATACGATACAGCCGTGTTCAGGGGGGCAATTTGGAAGTTCAAGGGGCATCCGCTTACTATGATTTAATTTTTTTTCCAAAAAAATGGAATGGACATAAATTATACAAAATTTTCTCTACTATAGTTTATTATTTAACTATTTTGACGAAATTACAGAAATGGCGGCTAATTTGCAAAATCGTTGAAAAATGATAAGAGTAAACCTCGAGTTCCTTTGGGCCCTTTTGGACAAAACTTCTTTCAGCTCTAAGTTTAGTCACGAAACTTCTAAATATGAAGTTTCGTCTCGATACCTTCAGTAGTTTCTCCGGAATCGTCGCCACAAAAAACGGGTACACACACACACACAGACATTTTTTTGTACCTTGGTGAAACATGTTCAGGTGACCCAAAACGACATATTTCCGCTAAAATCTCAATCTTTTTTTTTCGACACGATTACAATACTTTGTCATACTACGTATGATAAAGTAAAAAAATCCTCTTCATGCTACACTATATAAGCAAGAATATTTTTTTTGATATCCAAGAATATAGTTCTCTCTATGTATGCTTATAGCCCCTAAATCGCTCATCCCATTGATCTGTAAATTAGTACACATGTTTCAAATCACTGGAGGATGAGCTGTTATCAGTTTGGTCAAGACCATGTAACATTTGCCACTTCCGGTTGTGAGAACACACATATCTACATACATTTTCCAGAAATTACCAACGTATTTTCGCCGGAATATCGATTTTTTTCCTTCGATAACAATACTTTCCTTCTATGGTACTAGTCGGAAAGTAAAAACCATTCCTCAAATGAATAGTTGCCATTAGTCTGTACCATTATATCTACCAGGCATATTAACGTGACATTTATGCCCCTATTCAATTATTAGCGCATCATTGCGCTTAAGCTAGCAACCCTATACTTTATACTACCCTATTATATCGATTCTTTTTCAAATTATAATGTTCATTTGTGAATTAACATATCTTCCCATTAGGAGAGCAGGTTTTGTAAGTTATTGCCTAAAGATTAACACCTGGACTGTTTTTATTGCCTGAGGTGCACTCCTCAAATTTACTTTTGGCCCTATCTATTATTACCTACGGTTGTGTAACCTAACCCCAAGGGTCAGGTAACATATCTCTTAATCTAAAATTATATAGGCTTTCTTTACTGGAGAAGAATCTCTTGACGAACTGTTTAGAATGCTGCTTATTATTTCTAAAAGTTTTAACAACAAACCAACTCTTACATAATAATAAGTTCTTCATTATTTATACATTTACGTTCAAACACCCACTTGAATAATACATTAACTACCCTCTATATTACCCAACATGAAATTTACACCTTCGACGGACGATTCTCTAATAACAGCAATCAAAAGCATGCAGTTTGGCCATAAAATAAAGTTGTTCGCTGGGAATGTCCACTGCTATAATCCACCTATGCATCTAGCGTGACAATGGGGTGTTAAAACGTACCCCCAATACACTTCGGAAAATATTGCTTCGCGATAGGACGAATAAACTGCCCTTTCAACAGTGTGTTGATTTTATTGTTAGGTTGGCATTAATTGTCCCCGGTAAGTACTTCATCAATGTCATGTCTTATATCCGTTGGAATGAATTCAGTGTAAGTGCAACGCTTTCGTGCAGAATGACTTATTCTGTACGACTTGAAGCTAGTAAAAGAATAAAACCTTAAAGGAATTTATGACAGGATTGTGAAACTTGGCCAGGTGTAAACAAAACTTGGAAATGACACCTTGAGCTTTGAATTATAAATTTATGACCTTTCTGTTACATTATTAGGTTCCATTGGGCCACGTTAGAATATTAACAATTTATAATATTAACAATGAATATTTTATTATTCCGTTTAGGCAATTCAGAAAATACGTTAGCTTAGCTGTTTAATTGTACCATCAATATTATTATTAATTATTGATTACTTATCAGTATGCTTTTATCATGTAAACCTTGAATGAATACTGTATAAAAATCGTTTCAGTAGATATTAAAAAGGCAAACAGATCTCATCCGCCATTTTGCCAAAAATAAACTATGTTAGTACGTGTAACAATTACGAGAGGACAGGAGAAAGAGTTTAATAGGCATTTAACCCGTGGCAAGCGAAGATGGATGGTATGTTTTCTGATGGAGGTGATCTAAATTTATAGGACAGCCGTTAACCAGCGGCCTTCGTGGCACAATCCTCCGCTCCTCCTGAATTAATTCCAAAGAATATAAGACGTGACAATGATAAAGTAGTTACCGACGACAATTAACGAGAACCATCTGCGGAAATCAACACTGTATGGTCATTCGTACCCATTATTACCTATTAATGTACCCTCCTACCGTGCATGGTGTTTATGGTGCAATACACAATAGAAGACGTGAAAAATGTCAATAGTTGAGGTAGAAATATAGAATTGTATGTAGAGTAAACCGTACTACTGGTACTACCACAGTTATTGGCACTTTCGTCAATAAACATCTATAAGATCTTTATTAAATCAAGAAATAATCAAGGATATCAAGAAAAATTATCCTTTAAACATTTTACATAAATCATGAACAGAAAATACTTGAAAAAGATATCCATTTCATTAATTTATTGTATAAATATAATTCAAACATTGCAAGCATTCTAATAAATATTTCAAACCGTAAACTGTATCGTTTACATTAGGTTAAATGGTGAAGAGGTTCAAAATTGAATTTCTGCAATACCGTATGCACGTGTTGCCTAAATACAGCCGCGAAACCGGTTTTGCCAACTGGGGAATTTTCAGTTTTCGCTAAGACCAACGCACAATGCTCATCTGTGCTCCAATGTTCAGTTCGGTGCTGTGACATATACGACCGTATGTTTTACAATGCGGGACGATACGTGTTTATTATTTATAAACAAAACAAGACAATCACAGCATTTCCACTGTTTACGCCGTTGCATTTTGCAACTGAAATTCGGCCATCGTCAAAATTGCACCCGTTCTTCGGTATGAAACGGATGGATGACATTTTCCTGCACGAATTTGAGCCTCTCTGGCATGGTGGTAAGACTAAGCCAAACATCTTGGTCTGATGTGATTACCAAAGAACGGGCGAACATATTGTGTATTATATAGTGTTATAGTGAAAGAAGCGAATGGTGAGGAGATGTATCCAGACTGCAAGGTAAGACTAAGACGAATTGATTGACGTTTATGTGATTTGTATCACACATATTCAGAATTTGTGGCTTCTATGAATAGTAGAACATATAGCAAGCATTTGAATTAATTTGGTTGAAAACGTGCTCTTCTACTCAGCACATCGGTTGGCGTTAGCAACAATGCGCGCGCGCGCTGGTGCGTGAGCCATACACTGGTACAAAAAGTACTCGGATTTCGCCAAATTTTGCATATCTCTTTAGTTCCTCCTTGAGACAGCGTTCCTTGACTGAATATTTACCCAAATCGCTGATGGTTAATAAACAAAACTGTCCATATTAAAATTGAAAAGGAGGGTGTCCCACACACTTGAAGTTAAGTTTAGTAAAATTGCCCAATATACACCGCATGGTAACTGGTATAAATCTACTAGTACAAGTTAAATCTTAAGGTAGAGAACCTTTCTGGATCTCCATAAAATGCTATTACGGCAATAAATTAATTTAATAACAACATAATATAGTTGAAAATTACGTTTCGGTCCTGTAACACTAGTATGGATGGTCCTTATTTCAGACAAGCACTATCCTTGTGGTTTTATTAGGGTAACCAGGGCGGGCCATTATCTACGGCAAAATATCCGTGAACGTGTAACTGTGTACTGGAGTAAGGGTCTCTTCTTGTTGCTCAGTTTTAGCTATTAAGTAAATTTTCTTGGAAGCAAGCGTGGAGAGCGCCAATCTAAGGCCAGTGCACCGGGTACTGCACAAAAGCCTCAACGGTTCGGACACATCAAAACAAACCTAGCTATCTCAGATATAATATATTTTGCAGGCTTCACGGAGCTAGCATTTCTGTTGGCATTTCCTCAAATTTATGGACAGGTGTGTTACGCAGTTTTTCCTGCAGAATGCAAGGGGAATTGCAAGAAATGGTACTTAAAATTAGTTACGCTAAATGCACAATTAGTCAAGGGGCAGTAGGTATTAGAATTAGGGGAATGCCCCTTTTTTTCACTGTGGTAAATATCTTTTATTCTTAAGCTTTTCCAGTTGATATTACCTGGACACAGAAATTGTTCAATTATTAATAATCAATATATGAGACTAGTTGCTGGTGCTGCTAGCAGCAACATCAGTATTTTAACAACTGTATCGCTTAAAGCCCTCTTTATTGGGAGAATATTGCCTCGCATTATATTTACAAAACACATTTCAAAAATATATAATTTCTTGAGTTAACATTCATGCTGGTTGCTGTAAAAGTTAAACAAGCGCTGGTGGGCTGGCTGCTGCTAAAACTCACTCGCCAACTGGTAAAACAGTGCTGCTGAGAGCATAATGTGACCCTTATCCTCTTAGCAGCCATTAGCAAATAGCACGCTAGTAAAACAGCTACGAAATTGAAACTTCTACGCCTTGGAATATAGGACAAAGCAAGCATTGGGTCACTTGAGCTCTAGCGAACAAATGGATACCCTACTCTGATCCTCTGTAACTCAATCGCATATAAATAGTTCTTAACGTAACCGATAGAAGTACTTAGGTGAAATATTGACTCAACTTATCGATCCTGCGGTCGTAGACTACATTGTTCACCGTTAACCGCTCATGCATTTAAGGGGTTATCTATAGCAATGACGTAGAGGGCAAGTGGATAGATATCTGGTCGAACCAACTGAACAAACATTCTGTCTACCTACATACAGTCTTTCATGGTTGTAATTTTGAAAATAGTTATTTCTATAATTCATTTTAGCAGTGTAACCAATATGGTAGGTTTTGTGGTCTTTTAAGAATATTACCTCTGGTTTTTTAAGCCAAATTTATCAGGAATTTATTGTTATTTGGTTGATTTCAATAAATATTGGAATTAATGAAATGTTCTACAAGGTGTTTAAAACTTAGCCCAATAACTTCAATGTAGAAATAATTAATTTCATAGTTACATCGGCTTATCTAACAATTTCGAAGAATTTGTTTATAGTTTTCAGAAAGTTATTGCGTCTTTAGGTGGGTCGTTTCTTTTTGTCGTAACGTATACTAAATTATTCAAAATAGTTTCGTACTCATCTATCCGTTCACGCGTTTGTTTTGCTTTGGACGTGTTCAGCGTCTAAAGACACTCTAAATTTAGGATTTGGACACCCACAGATCAGTCTCAGGAAACCTTTATCTTGGTTGCGTTTCCGCTTCGATAATGTGCCGGTTGATTTATCTGCCGCGCCTGTGATGAATATATAAGAGATAGGGACCTTTCTGGTAAACGTTCGGTTCTCGATTTTGCTCCTGAGGCATTAAATTTAACATTATGACAATGAGTTAGTACTGGCGTACGCACCGTTGCACTTAGCTGCGTTTCCGACTCTCGTTAACATACGAGTAAATAAGGAATACGACGTGGTACAATGTGAACGTGTTTTGAATACGCGAAATGGCTGCTATAATAAGCAGAAGTCACTTATTTTTACTTTCGAACTAGTACCCTAGAGGGAAATTACTGTAATCGACGGAAATAATCGAGAATTCAGCGGAAATGCGCGTTTTGAGGTCTTGTAAATCCACTGCAAGAGTTGTGGAAAATTTCTTTGTTGTGTATACGTGCATGTCAGTGTGTTTCGGTCAGTATGGTCAAGAAAGACCAAATTTTGATAAACGTCAGTGGCAACTGGCATTAGGTTGGCATCCAGAATGGCTGTGGCTTTACGAAATTGTGGATTGGCAGAAGGTTTATTCAATATTTGATGACTATACTTTTGCTGTATGCGGAGTGACTTTTAAAATATGCAACGCCACGGTCTCAGCGATATAATGTATTAAACGGGTGCATTGTTTTGTGGGTGTAGTGCATGTACTGTTGTAAATTATTACTGAGGCTTTTTCATAGAAACTCGAATATAGTCTGGCGTCGTAAAACAGGATCCCGGAATCTACTCGGTCCGCGTTAGGTTTTTCAGGTCAAAGCTCTTCTGCGTTTTGCTCGTATTATGAATTTAGAATAGAGCCGTCCAGCTTGTAAGTATGTAGTTGTTTACTGCAAAAACTTATATCCTCAAAAGGAGAACATATATGTATATTATACTTATTAGGGATTGCATTACCTATAAGCAATTAACCGGTTTATCTTCTTATTATTATTCGCAGTAGAAATAAACCTTAAAGTAAATATTTTTATAACATAAATAATCATAATAAAAGTATTTTTTAGTTAGAACATTATTTTAATTTAATTAATATAAATGAACAAACAAAATTTTGTCTTTGCCTTTTCGGCAACTTCGACTGCTTTGTCATATTTGTGATTTTCGATAATATATCCTTTTTTATTTGCTACTTCTTCTGAATCTTTGTTCATACTAAATACAGTAAAAAGTTGCTGAAAACGAATTAATCGCTTTGCAGTTTATGAAACAGAAATTTTGGAATTTACGATTCTACTTTGCACTTTACACATTGCAAATCTAGCTTTGCAACGTTGCAAAAATACTCTTTATGAAACAAAAAATAATGCAAATTTGCAAAGCAGTTTTATGAAACAGGGCCTGAAAACTGGTACCAAAGTTTGGTATAAATTTGGTCAAAATCGTTTGCAAAGAAAATACTTGTACCATTTGCCACTTCTGGTTGTCAGATTATCACCAACAACAATCCAGGGGACCTAAAAATGCGTATTTTAGCTGAAATCCCGAAAACAAATCCGTCGATTACAATACATTTCTTCTAGGAGACAAGTCGGAAAGGAAAAAATCACATAAAATTTCGATTATCAGAAATAAGACGTCTGGTTTTACTTTTCAACCCTCTTAAGAAATTTTAATCTGTACAACTCTATTTCGGAGACAAATTAAACAGAATCGTATGTTAGATGTCAAGAAGAGCAATAGACTCGCTAACTAACACCGGTGTCCCTTAATCGTCTCTGGTAAACTTCGACACGAAGCCTAACCTAAAAATAAACGTTTCCATGTTTCGCCGTAGTGACGAGTGAGTCACAACACAGAACCCTGAAGATTTACGACCGAACTCTCAGCTTACGCGCCCGTATTTATGCGGCATTTGTTTCTAATCCGACACCGCGCCGGTCCATTTCAACCTCCGAGACAATTAAAATAATCCGAACGTCGCCGGACGAGTAAGTTATCAAATTTATTGACTCTATCTCGTCTGGTTGTTAACAGAGGACTCTGATCCTGACACTACACAGTTAAGAATCACTTATTTATAAATGGCTGCATAAATAAATCTACTTTAACCTAATCCAGACTTTCTATTTTTACACGACAAAAAAAAGGATAAGCTCTAACCAAAGTGGTGCGGATATGCGGACACGCACATCGTGTTCGTGTCCGCATTTCCGCACCAATTTTTACAGACCTTTATTAGTGAAATCGTAACATATAATTTCAGTTTTCATGTGTTGTTCCCTTCAGGTTTTTCAGCCGTACGGATAATGATCGCAAATGGTCGTTTCTTTTGGGAAACATGTAAGGCAAAACGGTTTTATGTGCTCGATTGGCTGTAAAGATAACGTTTATTAAGGGTATTTTTCGTTAATATTTTACCGTAATTCCGCGAGAGGTCGTTACTTGTGCACTAAACGGCGTTAAATACCGACACGTAAAGGCCTCTTTACGATGTCGGAACTGTGAATAGCATTTTTAAGTCTCGCCAACGGTATGTTAGGTGTTTTTTTTTTGTTTGTTTTACGATGCCAGCCAGTTGTTAAAGCATTTATAATCTCCGCTGTTCGGCATTGTTTGGCTGAATGTTTGGCCATTGCTTTATGAGTGAGTGCGTTAGTCGTCTTTGTTGTGAAGATATTTGAGATTGTTTGAAATATGCAATAATTTTACTAGGAAAGCTGTAAATACAATACCTCCACAAGGTTTTCCTTACTATAGATTGTCGATAAATCTCGTCTGCAATCTCGTTTTGTGACATTCCTGTCCTTATGCGCTGGTCACACTAGCGTGTTTTACTAGCGTGCTATTTCCTACTGGCTGCTAACAGCATAGTGTGGCCACTCAGCAACTTACGAGAAAATAATGACCATAATATTGCTATCCTGAGTGGCAGATTAGTATTGAACACATACAAAGACAAAAAGGATATTCAGAGGTAAAAAATCTAGATGAGTTCTCTAGCAAGTAGTGAATTTATCTTCTACTATGCACTCTGTTCCCCGTAAGGATAAAATAATGAAGGATTATTCTGTTATTTAACCCATAAATTCCATGGAAAAGGGGTTCGGGGATTTCCCTGTTTATAAATCGTCGCTGGTATCGGGATTTATATGTATTATAATACTTGGAACATCAAGAAAATCATATTCTTACTCTGAGAATTTTATATTTTACTTGAACCAACCAAATGATTTTTCTCTCTGTGTGGAATACTTCTAAATCTGTTCATATCATATCCACATGATAAAAGTTACCCTTCATTAATTCGTTGACGCTATCCCATTTCCATCAGAACCGAAAAGTCTTCCACATTACAGGTTTTGGGGACTTTTGGTGTGTATAACTTAATTAGGTAGTCCGAGTGCTGAGAGCACATTACCATAAAGGGGGCGGCCCGGTCGGAGCGGAAATGCGTTATTTCGGGTTCGAATGTGTAATTTCGGGTCCCACCTGAGTGAAATTTAAAAATTATAAATTCGCCCCTCGACACATTTCCGCCCCAGGCCAATTAAAACTTTTCGGGGACGGCGTCGTCGACGACGGGGCCGAGGTGGTGGTATTTTTGTTTTTAAGAGTGCCATCCCAGGCGGCAGCACTCGACCAAGACATTACTTTGCCACAGTTCACGACAAACTTTCAAGCAATGCAAAGAAAACTGTCCTATTTAACCCATAGGACAGTTTTCTTTGCTATGCTTGAAAGTTTGTCGTCATGAGGACTTGCAGATGTTCTTTTTTTGTCAATAATGAATTACATTATGTATCTATTCATCGAAGACTAATCAGCATTTTAACTCTGACTTATCTTATTACTCTAATCTGTTCTAATATTGCATCCATTTGATGTGTCTTAGTTGGTTCAATATGGCGCCACACTTGACGGCGGATTCTAATTTTCAGATTTTACAACCAATTATTGCTACTAATTTACTTACAACAATTATATTATCCATATTATTGTTATCCTGAGTTACAAATTATTATTTAACACATCCAATTGAGAGAAAAGTAATGTAAAATCAATTAAATATATTTGTTTAAACATATTCCTTTCAATGAAGGAATATATGTTTGAAACAAATAAGTATTTTTAAATTAAAAAAACTGAGATGCATGGGCTGAAAGAAATATTGTATTTGAAGTAAAAAGAAATAGTTTTCACTGGAAAAACGATACTTTTACACCAAATGGTTTTCCGTGATTTCCGTAATGTAGAAATTATTTGAGTTTAATTACAGAAAAACGTTTGTATGAAATAAATCAGAGAATTTAAGAAATTTTACTAAAGAAATAATTTCTTTGCGGCAACTATTTTCTTTCATTCAATTTTTTCTCTCTGTGTAGACTTCTACCTTAACGAGTAGATACCTATATATAGAATTGATTCATAGACAGCCGCTTAATCGAATTTTTCACTAAATAACTAACACATATAATCCCACTGGTCTTCGCTGGGATTTACGGAGCTCAAAAATCTTGGCACCGACTTAGGTCGCAATAATCTCTTAATTCGACCAAACAGGCGACGTACTCCCCAGTTCACAGTCTTCCAGGCATTCTTGGCATCTTGACAGATACTCATCCATTATCTTAATTTAATATTTAGCTTTTTAGCGTTTTTTTATCTACTAGAACTATTCGCTACTAAAACTGTTCTCGAATGTCGTTGACAATGATTGACACCAATTTCTAACCCGTTCTTTTATGCAGTGTGGCGTAACAGTGTTGACACTTTTCGATCACTAGAACAGTACACGTGACATAAGTTTTTTAGGTTGCAGCTTAAAAAACATGAAATATTAAATTACATATATTAAATAATATGTTAAGCATTGTAGGAGGTCAAAATGGCGGGAACAACCGCGACTCCCTAACATGGTAGCATTTTGGCCAAGCGCGGTTTAAGGGCTTTAATTACTGGTCAAAATTCTAATTCATCAAATCTCTTCCAATTTATTCGAAGGCAAAACTAACTGGGTTCTTTTTCTTGAACCTTGTGAACACATTTTCTGACTACTAACTGACGCGTTTAAGTATTTAACATTTAATAAGGGCTGATAAAGCAAGACTACTCAAATGAAACGAAACACTTATCAAAACAATAACATCTATTAACAATAATAATCAACAATCCTGTTTGATAGGTTACATAGAAAAATGAATGAAGCTTTGAACATATTGACGTTTAAATTAAACCTAGGAGTTGATTTAGACAGACACACTTTTAGCAGAAATATGAATAATTTAATTTACAATGAAATGCGAGACGAGTTGAAAAGACTTACCAGGGATAAACTTAAGCGCCTAAGAACGCTCCACAAAAACGTTTACTTTACATGACGGTGGTTGAAATGAGAAGAGCGAGATCTGTTCGTTTGCATCCCTCGACCCCAAAGGAAGCCGGAAGCATGTCTTCTTAGCCAATGACAACTCTTCAATTTTAAACTTATAACACGCGGTCAAATCCTAAACCAGATATTCAACCCTAGCAAAAACCTTTGGCATTCCCGAATGTTCTTACAAATATCTCGCTTAATTTGATCATATCTTAATAAATAAATAATGGGTTGCCGACCCATTACAGCATTCTATTGTTATACAGAACATAATAGCTACAACGTAATACGATATCGATAAAAATATATCTGTATCAATGTTGTTCAACAGGTTAATGATGCTACAAAATTTTATCGGGGCATTTCGCTGGGTTCGATTGAAACGTTTATGGGATATGAAGTCAGCCGGTAAAAACTCCTAATCAGTGGCCGTTATTGCTGACCTTACTGTCATCGGGACCTCAATCGGCTAATACCCTAATGGAAGTAGTCCATAAACCTTATTGCCCGTAACAATCAATAACTGAATGTATAGGGGAAGGCAATCCAATATTGAGTGGAGACCACTTGTAGTCGTGTTCCTTTTGTACTTATCCAGATTAGTTCCGGTTTAGTAAATTTTTAAGTTACCATCGAATCAAGATAGTATTTTTTGACAATTGTAACTTCTCTTGGAATGGATGTGCGCGCAGCATTTTCTACAATGTAAACATTCTTCCAAGATAGATTACACAGGGAAACATTGATTTTGCGGCATGAGATTTATTAGTCAATCTTGGGTAATTCTGGCCTACTAAATATGATATTAACAAAATATTTGTTAAATTGACTCCACTTTTTGAGATAAAGATTCAAAGAAGTCCATATTGAAAGTAATTTGAAATTTTTTACCATTCGAAAGCTTGAGACATATTACACAATTCTGAAACAACAATGAATTAAAAAAAAAACAAATTTAAATTAAGAAAACGTTTTGTGTGTGATTTTTCTATCTAACAGCCACTTTCTAAGGTCCAGCAGTAGTCTGCCAATTATATGGCAATACCATCGGCCTTCATATCTTTCCAGCAAACCGTTGCTCTTGTTCTTCTTTATAATCACTCAGATTGTCAGAAAATTCAACCTAAATCATGTGATTTGTAGTCCATCAAAGATACCGACTTCTAATTTTCCTGTATTGAGGCCAGGAAATGATTAACAAATATATTGGGAACATACACCATTCTTATATAAAGCTTTCACAAACTGTTTAATAAGCCCAAATTTAATATGTAGTGGTGGACGAATTATCTGTTCTCGACTTATCAATGGTTCATGAACGATGTTAGCTTTTCATATGGTCATACTTATTCTCGATGGCCAGTTCTTCCTATCCCACTGTGCATTGGAGTAACATATTATATTTTAAAAAGTTAGTTCAAAGATTTGTTTTAATAAATAAAGACTTGCTAGCAGCACGAAAAGCAAAAATATTGTTTTAATTCAAACAAACTAATGACAAAATTAATTACACAATTGTTGATTTCATGTTTCAGTTACTCAACAATCACAGCGGGTTATATTGTAATATAATGCAAATTCGATTTATATAATAAGCAAGTATGAAAATTCATTTCGAACATAATTTTCCCGTATGTTCCTCCATCTTAACAGTTTCGTGGTGCCCATAAACCCGCGAATAGGTTTGATAATGACACCAGCATTAACTACCGCTCGTAATTTCGTCCACATTACTGCCATGTTTATGTTTGTTAGCACTACTCGATGAGCATGCTAACGACACCCACTAAAGAACTTCCAGTATATCTTCCGGCGGGCCATTTGGTCGGAAAACTGCACCGGCATCAGGGAGGAATTTGTCATTTTCGTAACGCTCGTAAAAATTTACGAGATCACCTCTACCGACCATTAATTTCGGCATAAATCACGACTGGGACGCGTGCATTGCTAATACGTCCCATAAAAAAATACATAAAAAGGGCGACGTATCCATTTCGGCTTTGCCGAGCTCGAACCGCCTCCTTATGCCGCGCGACACGACTTCAAACATATGTTTCTGACATATACGGCCTACGGTAGAAATATACCGACGTAAACATCGGGGTTCGGGCGTACAAAAATCCAAAAGGAATTGGGTCACTACCGACTAACTCTGTGCAAAAGTTGCATGGGAATCACGTTTGATGTTTTCACTTTGCAGATGGCTGAATGGCTTGCGTCGTTTTGTTGACTAATGAGTACCGGATATTGCAGGAACCTGTGATGATGGTGTTTTTATTTTTACCTGGTTTGGAGTCAAAATAATGGAACAAATAAATACATATTTAGATTAGAGACTTCCGCAGTCCGAATCACTAAGTTCTAGATTTCCGGGAGAAAACTGCGTCAGCAACGATAAAGTAGTCAACGTTTCGCACTCTGTTGCAAGAAGCATCTTCAGGACGTAACAGTAAGACAGCTACGAAGAGAATCTTCGTAGCTATCTTACTGTAGCTGTGTTACTGCTTCGTAGAAATGGATAATAAAAGATTTTCCCATATGGTGCGGACTTTCCTGGACACACTGTAGATTTTCGCACTCTGTTGCAAGAAGCATCTTCAGGACGTAACAGTAAGACAGCTACGAAGAGAATCTTCGTAGCTATCTTACTGTAGCTGTGTTACTGCTTCGTAGAAATGGATAATAAAAGATTTTCCCATATGGTGCGACTTTCCTGGACACACTGTAGATTTTCGCACTCTGTTGCAAGAAGCATCTTCAGGACGTAACAGTAAGACAGCTACGAAGAGAATCTTCGTAGCTATCTTACTGTAGCTGTGTTACTGCTTCGTAGAAATGGATAATAAAAGATTTTCCCATATGGTGCGACTTTCCTGGACACACTGTAGATTTTCGAACTCTGTTGCAAGAAGCATCTTCAGGACGTAACAGTAAGACAGCTACGAAGATAATCTTCGTAGCTATCTTACTGTAGCTGTCTTACTGCTTCGTAGAAATGGATAATAAAAGATTTTCCCATATGGTGCGGATTTTCCTGGACACACTGTAGATTTTCGCACTCTGTTGCAAGAAGCATCTTCAGGACGTAACAGTAAGACAGCTACGAAGAGAATCTTCGTAGCTATCTTACTGTAGCTGTGTTACTGCTTCGTAGAAATGGATAATAAAAGATTTTCTCATATGGTGCGGACTTTCCTGGACACACTGTAGATTTTCGCACTCTATTGCAAGAAGCATCTTCAGGACGTAACAGTAAGACAGCTACGAAGAGAATCTTCGTAGCTATCTTACTGTAGCTGTGTTACTGCTTCGTAGAAATGGATAATAAAAGATTTTCTCATATGGTGCGGACTTTCCTGGACACACTGTAGATTTTCGCACTCTATTGCAAGAAGCATCTTCAGGACGTAACAGTAAGACAGCTACGAAGAGAATCTTCGTACCTATCTTACTGTAGCTGTGTTACTGCTTCGTAGAAATGGATAATAAAAGATTTTCCCATATGGTGCGGACTTTCCTGGACACACTGTAGATTTTAATAGTTAAAATAAACTACAAATAGCAAAAAATCGAATATAATTCTTCCTTATATCTTCCTAGTTCAAACTAAATACAACAGTTCGTGGAAAACCAAATAGAAATCAGAATCAGGCATCGGATGTTTTAATTTCGGAGAGTTTCGTTTTCAAAAACCCATCCTAATCGGCAAAGCGCTGTGCCGCAACCTTTTACATTATTTATAGCTTGACACAGATGCGAACCCTTCGCCACCGGGTGAAAAAAAAAAATGGAGATACCCGTAGAAAGAGATCGAGAATGGGAACAAAAGGTACCGAACGGGAATAATGCGGATCGTTCCCGTTGTTCCCGCATTGTCTGCGGACGTCGATGACATTAATAATGCGCCGGCCAAACCGCATTACAAACATCAACACCGCCAACACCACTGGAGAGAAGACCTCTTCACCATACGTATATATTTTTCCCATAAACCGAACAACGGACTTTCATACCGACCATATATTGGACCGTGTAAATTTCATTTTACCACCCCCTTTGCGTTTGATAAGTGATTTATGACCGCACAGTACAATCGGGAATGGTTGATGTGTAATAACGTTCTAGCATTGTTTTTACTTGATGCGGTAAAGATGTAATGTCAATAAAATGCTTCATTTTAATGTGGACGCACTTTATTGTGGCGTTACACTGAGAGAAAAGAAATGTAGAATCAAATAAATGTATTTCTTTGAACATATATTAAGCCTGAGTGTGGCCTAGCGGTAAGACGTTAGCGTTGCACTCAGGGGGTCTCCGGTTCGAGCCCGGGGACCTGCTTCCAGGGTGAGGTTTTCTGTGGTTTTCCTCACTCCTTAGCGAATGCTGGGAGCCAAACATCTTAAGACGTTCCACAGGCGCGGGCGATAATAATAATACTCTGGCCTGCCGATGCCCCCTGTAATTGGCGAAAGCTGTTGGGGGATGTTAAGGCTTGGATTATTATTATTATTATTATATTTCTTTCAACATTCGATTTTATTAAGTGAAGTACTATATTGTCAAACAGCAAAGGAAGATTTGTTTACTTAAAAAAGGACGTAGAGTTCTTGAAACGACAGCTTTGAATTTAATAAATTTTACCAAAGAAATAATTTCTTTGCGGCAACTAGAGCTTTGTCTGCCACTATTTAACATCGATGATGGGGTTCTGTTCTTGAATTCGCTGAATTCCTATTTGTGTTCTTATTTAAAAATGTTAAAAACAATTAAAAACTGAATATAGCATTTATATAACTGTTGCAAAAGAACTAGGTGTGACATTACATCGATTATTTAAAGCTTTATGTACCATGAATTGACGTACATACGCGATTTCAGTTTCGTTCTGTGGCTGTTCAACCTATTTAAAACAATAGCCGACGATATAAAAATACTCGCAGCGTCATTTTTCACAATTTTACAGGCGGTCACATGCCAGACAGACAACCTTAACCAGCGAACAGCACCAAGTTTAATTTTGTTTTGAATGCGCTTTTATTTCATTTTCATTTTATTCCGCATATTTGTAAACTAGAACCACCGTGTCGCGTCCGTCCGTCTGTCTGCCGGGGGAAAACTCAAAGCAAAATTAGTGTTGTGTACTTTTGACGGGTTCGTGTTTACTGTTTAGCAGAATGTCCCCGGAAAAGAATATAAAAAATTGCGCGGGGTCGGGGACGGGGGCGTAGGACGATGAAGAGGGATGGAACGCCCGTCGTTCATTTTTCATTTTCAGCCAGTTGTTTTTATTACGCGAGCGCGCTTTAATTTAGTAAAAGCGTAATTTATAAAAGGGGACCGGAGCCGCTTTGATATGATCGCTCCCAGTTTTTCGCGTTTATATAAATTTATTTACGGCAAACTGTGCTCCCACAACAAAATTATTTATTTAACAATTACCGCCCATACTGGGCTTGAGTTTGTAGTGTTTAGCAATTTGCCGAACTTCACTCACTATGTGGTTTATCGTCCATGTATTTAGTTATAAATGAATCCACTAGTCAAGAGCATTTTATGCATATTGTGTTTACTTTTTATATATAAATGTATAGTGTAGCATGAAGAGGATATTTTTGCTATCCAAATAATATTTTATTGTAATAAAAATTTCAATATATGTAGTTATTGGCTAGTTATTCTTCCGGTAAGAGTTTAGTATGTTTATGTTGAGTATATTTTGCTCTGCCGAAGAAAATGTTATTCTTCCACGTTCGTTTTACATCAACAACAATATTTTTTGGGTGAAAAATATACATGCTTCAACGAATAAATAGTTTCTTGACCCAAAAGTATACGTACGTATCGCTTAAAACAGACGTAATTCCTTTCAAGCAGTTCCTTCATACTTAACACAAGAAAACGTAATACTTGGAACATCAAGAAAATCATATTCTTACTCTGAGAATTTTATATTTTACTTGAACCAACCAAATGATCTTTTTGCGGACATAGAAACAAGTTATATTCTTCACTCAAAGTTATTCGTGTTGTATCGTGGATAATAAAAGTGTTTACACACATGTGTCAACAATTTAATATTAAATTATTGTTTTTTTTTTGTTTCAGGTGAGTCCATGTCAACTTCAACCGCAGAAATTCATCAACATTTGCACAAGGTTTTTATACGCATATTTTAACAGTGACCTTTCAATAATATTTTAAAAAAATAACCCAAACAAGTTGTCACCTCGACGTCGTGTCAATAATTGGCCGAATTCAATTCATCCTCTCTAAAATTGTTTACTTTATCCGCGTCGTATTTTTTATCGACGTCTGAGCCGAGAGCGGCTTCGTTTAGTTCTTAAGGGTGCCGATGCTGTCGAATGCGGAATAAGGATCAAAAATAGGTTAAAAATGGCGCTGGCGGCGTCGATGCACGTACGACGCCGCCCTCCCGACATAAATAATGAAAGGCCCGCCACCGACTCAGTATCGAAGCGGGCCCAAAAAGGACGAAAAAGCCCGAGTGTTACGGACGTTTTACACACTTTATGAAATTTATTCCTGTCGGGACAAAAAGCCGAGGTTTTCACGGCACTCACGTACCGCCAAACAAGAGGAGAAAAACTCCCAGTCTCAGAGGTACAGGATAAGATGATACAGGACTAATGTTACCAACTGTATCACCTTGAAGTACCATTCCTTTACAGAACTATCTATCGCTGCAGTACGATAGTCGGAAAGTTGGATACGGGCCACCCCAGATTTTTTTCTTTTATTTTTCTTTCCTTCTTTTTTTCCTCGGACAAACAAACTACAACAAAAATACTTCTTGATTCAGCCACTGTTGAGATTTTGCCGTAGGACAGCGACATCATTAAAATGCGAACGACGTCCATTTTTCATCTTTTTTGCCGTTACGCCCGAAGTAAGGGTTACCGCGGGGGCAGATTTAAAAAATGTACAGGCATCGTGTGCGGTTTATTTTATTCGTTGCGCCGCAGGGCTGGACTGGCTGGTGTCGCGCGGGTCGCGCCAGAGGGCGCGCGCCTCGTGTTTTATTGGAGTGTATTTTATGACGTAACGCGCGGCCCCCCTTTTTGCCTGGCTTTCAGATTACGCCCGAACGTAACCGAGGGCCGTATGTATTCTTTTATGGGGGGTCATTTTTCTTCGACGTGATTTGAGGTTATGCCACGCGAATTCGTTTGACATCTGGGTTAGAATATCTTTTTTTTGTGTTCTGCTTCGGTTTATTACCGTTGTATGAGTAACTGGAATTTGTGAAATGTATTTTGTAATATTTCTATAATCAAAGAAATCATTTCGGCAATGCATAACATCATTTTGGTAATGCATACTGCCATTTCGATCAATAATTCTCTGTTCTTAATTCCCCTAAAATCAAAACGCATAAAACTCCGAACATCAGGTGCGGAAGTAAATAAGACAAAACTCAATTACCATCATCGGGCCGGTAATTCTACAATTAGATCCCGAAAGAAGCTCCAATTAATTCAATTTTCTTATACGGCCGCAGTGCAGTTAGTCGCTGGGATAGGTGCAGCTGTTCACCCGGCCATATTAGAAGAAATGGCGGCTCTTTAATGCCCTGCCATTAACAATAGCCGTCGCCGCCGCTGCGGCCGCCCCCGTTATACAAATGAACAATGAAGGCAAGCCGAATGCAAGCTTACGACTTCAGGCCCGCGCGCGAAATTCAGAATTGCAACGCTCTCGTTTCGGTCGTTTCCTTTCTGTTTACGACACGTATAAACTTCGCAACTTTGCGAATTCCACTAATATTTCACTTGGTTAGTGGTGGGGGCGCAAACTCGCCTAACGCTACCAAGCTGCAACTAACATATACCTCGTTGGGATTAGCTATTGTTAACTTTATTGTTATATTCAAGTTTTAAAGGGTGTTTAATCACTAAGCGTGAAGCACACTTCGGCAATTCAGTGGAGAGAACGAAGAAATATTATGTGTGCCATATGGACCCTTTCACACAGCACGGATTGGTTCGTTCAAAACCAATCTTTGAACTAACTTTTTGAAATATAACATGTTACTCTACAACTTACTGCTGCTTTTTCATTGGGTCAGCAAAATGGATACACTAAATATCCCTGGTTTCTTTGTATGTGGGACAGTCGTGTAATAAATGAACAATGGGATAGGAAAAGCTGGCCGTCGTGAATAAATATGACCGTCGGAAAAGCTAACATTGTTCATGAACCATTGATAAGTCGAGAACAAATAATTCTTCCACCACTAAATCTTAAATTTGGGCTTATTAAACAGTTTGTGAAAGCTTTGTATACGAATGATGTTTGTTCCAAATATATCTGTTAATCAGTTCTTGCCCTCAATACAGGAGCCGGTATCTTTGATTGACCACAAATCACATAACTTAGGTTGAACTGGAAGCATGGACAAGCTTTGTATCAGTTATCGAAAAATGTTTGGGAAATCACCAAGCTGAACAATATTAACAATACAAATCGATGATAAAATGCTTCAAAATTTTGAAAAACTAATATGAGTACCAAGTTACATTATTTTCATAGTCATCTAGATAAATTTCCTGACAATCTGTGTCACTGTTTATCACTTTGTGATCACAATGATTTTATTGCTACTGATTTGCTGCTTTTTTTTCCTAAATTTAGAAAATGTGAAGTTAAGTATCATGCCTGTGTTTGTGCAAGAAAATATACACTAAACTTGAGTACTACTTTCTATATGGGTGCACTGTCGATACACAATGTTCAATAAACCTTCATCCGTATACGACGTTAGTTCGTTTATATCGTACTAGATAAACATCTTCACTATGTCCATATAGTTGGTAAACGTGGAAAATAATAGCGAGCAACCTCATAACATTTACTCGTCAGACATACAGCAAACAGCAACGGCGGGATTAACTACTGTTGACAGTATAGATCTGCAGAGGCGACCTCTGGTGTTTGCGCACGGAACTCCTCGCGCTAGAGCGTTATTATGAAGTCGTTACTGCATAAATATCCCTGAAAAACGGATGCCCGAGCTCAACGCCAATAACCTGGCACCGTTGACTCAGCAGATGCATATCTAAAGTACTATTTGATGCCCCTACGCCCTATTTGATTTTATTGCCGCATCGACTTGAAATATTTAAACAGCCCCAACGGACGTACGCCGCTGGAAACCAGTGACGTACGCCGACGGCCAACCACCGCATTTTAAATTCTGCTTATGAATATAAGTTTGAAATTAAATTATAACGACCAATTAGGATAGCGTTTTACTGGCTGCGCCATTACTGGGCCAACGTTCAACTGTTTTTAATAGAATTTCAGATGGAGTATGTATGGGTGCCTGCTGAAAGTAGTTTTTTTTTAGCTGTAATATGATAACCAGGATATGCTTCCATTATTGAAAAGTATGCATAGGAATATATTAATGATCTTTGCAAAGTATCAGCTCTCTATGCTTGCTGAAACAGAACCCTGTAACTTGAAAGCTAAAGAAAAAGTTTTATGTAGGTTTTCGTCTTCACCTTGTATATTTGGGTATATTTTAACCACTATGATTGGTTAAATTGCAACGCGTATAGAGGGAAATGTTGATAATTTTTGGGTTATACATATTTCCACACAGGACTATATCGTTCCATTTTCACTGATTATACGTTGCCACAGTATATAAAAATATCTGGGGTGGCCCTCACCCAACTGTCTGACTACATCGTTGGCACAATGAAGTGTCTGAACACTTTTGCAATTATTCAATTTAGTAAAGCCAGAGCAATCTCTGGGCACTACGTAACGTCAATTTCTATGACAGAATTACATTTGTCATCCTGACATTTAATGTCATGTCAGTGGCATTGACGTTTGTCAAAATCTGACAATTTGTAACACGGCGCCGAAGGCTGTGGATTCTGTCAAACTGCATCTGTAAAAGCTAATAGCACTTAAACCGTTCATCCCATTGATCTGTAAATTGGTATACATATTTAAAGTCACTGGATGGTGAATTGATATCAGTTTGCGCAATCGTGTTCACGGCCACACATACATACATACATTTTCCAAAAATCATCGCAATCGATTCAGGGGACCTCAAAACGCGTATTTCTGCGGAAATCTCAAAAGAAAAATTCCGTCGATTATAATACTTTCCTTCTAGGTTACTAGTCGGAAAGTAATTATCTGGGTGGCCATCATCCAACTTTCCGATTACACCGTTGATACAATAGTGTCTGTTAAAAGTGTGTGAACACTGCAGTTATTCCATTTTGTGAAGCCAGATCCATTCTGGACCCTACTTAACGTCAGTTTCTATGACATTTGTCATACTGTCATTTAATTTCTTGTCATGACATGAATACTTTTCATCTAGAATACTAGGGTATAGCCACTGTGGTAGGTAGAACGTAGAAACACCTAAAGTAATTAGATATGGCTGTCAGGTGCATTTCTCATGGTATTTTCTTTCATTTTGCGTACTTTTTGAACTACGATACATACATAGTTCGGAATGTATCCCATAACACCTGCATGCTACATATTACACCGTTTGCGTTGACCTAGATCTGCAACTGTGAATGCAAAGGTACGCGTATTTCCCGTGATATATTTGATACGCGACGGCAAGATAAATACTTCTGTAATTTATTTCAATTTGCGACAAAGAATTTATGCGTTCTGTTATTTCTTTCATCAGACTATTGCAGTAAAAGAATTTTGCCGTTGTATTGAAATAAAAGTTGTTTTATTGTCAAATAGTGTTAAAATTTGCATTAATTAGCGCATCAGTCGCAATTACGTTCGTTCCCATAAATAAATCATCGATTATTACCCAAGAAAACTCGCTCCATGTCCCGCACGTCACATTATAACGGCCAATAATGCATGCGCCGCATTTGCAATGCAAATGACCGCCCGCTAATGACGAATTTAAATTTCATAATTTCCCAATGTGCAATTTATTCGGATGAAGGTGCACATTTTTCTTGTTCCGGCGGTCCTATACGGCAAATGGAGGCCACGAAAGGGTCCGTTAGACCCTTCAACTGATAAAACTAGTAGTAATTGGCCGGAGCAAGTGGCCAACCGCCACTATCAACGTATTAGCGCCATAAAGCCGTCGTAATTCATCGGATTTGCCGGTGTCGCTAGCAAATAATCGTTCTTTTGTGCTTGCGGCCTTTACGCGAACCGGAATTAATAACTGCTGTTGTGCTTTCGGTTTAACTAGCCCTAATGCTGACTTATATGTGGCAATATGTCGACTTACCAGTTCGTATAAGTGTTATTTTACGATATATATGCAAATGTAAAAGTGCTAATTTATTATCACAATATCATCTAACAAAAAACAAATAAAACTTTTTCTGAACTTTTAGCGTGAACTTTTTTTATGTAACAGATTAAATAAAACCAAATTAGGTACTGTATGTAGTTTCTTTTTCATAAACATGTAAGTGTTTATAAATTCAACACCGTGCAATCGCTAAAGTTCCTTGTGGCGAAGGGTTTGCCGTACCATATGAATAACTTTGCATATTTTCACATCGAAAAATGACAGCGCAAACACAAAACCTGATGTAGCACTCCGCATATGGTAATTAGCATCCTCTCTACACGCCTGCTAGCCAGACGTTTGCCTTTCGCGTATGAGTACATCAAAATAATAAATTAAACTTTGTTCGCATACCTCTCAGCAGAGAGGAACAGCAATGTTAGCCATACAGGCAAATGTCAGGTATTGGGTGAATATGAAAGCCACTTTTACACCTAACAATTTGTAATCATTCATTGATTCTTATGGTTCTTTAAGCAAATTATAGATAAAATCTTAACTAAAACTCTCCTTTTTTATTGAACATTACTACAATGTTCTATATTTCTGTAGAAATTGTTAGAAATTGTTAGAAGTTGTAAGTGGTAGGTTTTGGGAGAATATAAGTCCCATGCTATGCTGTGATCAAAACAGGCATCTCTTCTGTCAAAAATTAATGTAAAGTTCGGCCAAACACGTTTACTCTTATGCATAAATGTAGTGTTACATGCAGTTCACACAAATACATATTAGAGTTTCTGTACAAATATCTCAAGATTAAATAACCATTATATACGATTTCGGTATTATCCCTAACGTCATTTATTATGTAATATTGTAATAATTGGGGATTTCAGCTGCATCCATATTTTGTTCATTGTAATTTGAGATAAATTGTATGTGATGCCGGATATGTGAATGGTGATACTGTCTGACCTTTTCACACGCATGGGTATGTATGATTTGTTATATTTTCAACTTAGAAGACTCGTAAATCTTTCTTTTTTATGGCCCAAATCAGTAGGGTCCTTTCGTTAAGTGCTTTGTGTCTTGATATTTTGTGTGTGTGTTATTTGCTTAATTATAAATTATGGTATCGTGGACCGAGATAGTTTATACATGAGAGGTATAAGTTCAAGACAAAAAGATGAAGAGAATAACATTCTGTAGAGAACAGTCGAGATTAACAGCCGACATTCGGCATTCTACTTAAGATGTAGTCTTTTTTCATTTATTTTTATAATGTAACTTAGTGTAGTGTTTTGTGTTTTGTAAATGGTAAGCTAATTATTATTTCCTCCTTTGTGTTTTCACTTCTTTGTATTTTTACGAGAATCTAACAGCTCCTCTAGATGGTAATTTTAAGGATGAATTAAGTGTCTCTTTTATATTTTTTATTCATTCATTTTTATGTTTTTTTAATTTAATAAATTTGTTATTTTGTTGAGAAGTGTTTTCCTTTGAGTTAAATATCAATATGAGTAGTTTAATTAGTTTTGCCTGCTAAAATGCTGCACTGGTCCCATTGCAAGAACTCAGTGCAGAGCGACTGTAACAGCAATAATAGTGGTGGCTTGTGTTTGGGGGGTCGTGGTGTTTGACTTTAAATGTTTTAGAACACTTTTTTGTCATGCACTAATCACATTCCAAGAACTCACCATCCTACTATTACAATATTATATTTTACTATTGTCATTAAAATAGTCTAAAAAATTGTCTATCATTTGGTGAAAATATTATTAAAATCCATCAAGGATTAAAAATGTTATAAACAGAAGTAATTCCATAAGGTTAGAGGTGAGGGTTGCTTAGTTTTGACGTTTTATATGTCAGTTTCTAAAGTTTTTTTTCTACTTTGCATTCACAATGCACACATTGTAACACTGTTTTCGGTGTTACAATTAGCGAATTGTAACACCGTTTTTAGTAACTTTTTTCTAAGATTGGTGACATTGATATCAAATGCATGTCAAACGAAAATACACATAACCACAAAAGTAAGCACAAACTGATTTTTTAGAATCGCACAAACTGCGAAGTATGTATATTTTTATGCATATTTAAACATGCGTGTTGCATCCTAGGTTTCGTACGACTAGTATATGACGGTATATAATAATTATCAATAATTAATTTTTCACAGATATTTGAATTTAAGTGACAGATGACAGTGTTACCAACGGTTGCACCCATAAATACTCTAGATTGGAATTTTACCTAATATACTTCTAAATTTTTATAAAATTAATGACGCAAAGTAGAAAAAATAGTATATTACACTCGTTTTATAAGACATATTGGCGCATTCGTTCATAGATTATTAAACAATCCATGCGCCAATTTGACGTCTTATAAAACTTGTATAATAATATACTATTATTGAACATAGTACACATCGCTGGTGGGAGAAAAGTGCGCTCAATTTTCGATTGGGGAAAAATAGCAAATATGATAAATGAATAATTCGCGCCTTCGTTCGCCATAAATCGGAATTTCTTTAACTCGGATTGGCTTTTGGGCGCGATTCCATTGTTTCCTGGGGCGCGCTTATATTTATGTTTCATCGAATCGCTCGCTGTAGCACCGCGCTTCGGGAAGCGGCAACTGCGAAATTTGATATTTAAATTACGTTCGTGCTGGAAACGGGAACGGAAAAAATTGATGGATCACTTCGAACATTGTAATGTGTCCGGCCACTCCGAGGCACTTTCTCGTGTTTCCGATGGCAAAAAAGGCACTCACCGGCGGAATTATGCAAAAATCCATATGGACGATTTCTTTGGCGCGGTGTATCTTACACGCTGTCGCGGATTTGCATGTCATTAACGTCCTTGTACTCCCTGCGATACGTGTTATATATCACCGTACTATAAATCGACGGGGTAAACTTTGTTAGAGCAAAAGCATCAGCGTTTGGATGTGTACAATGATGGCTTCTATCGTCAATAATGCTATGATCACATTAGGCTGTTTTCCATAGCTTAAAACAAGGTCGTACCAATTATTATAGGTAACCCCGTGGCGTGCCGTTCGTTCCGCTGTCACGAATTTTCATACATCATCGGTGCGGAAAAGCCACGACATATTTCAATTTTTGCACACATAATGTCGGAGGAAGATTTATGCTAGTGTACATTATGAATACGCTAACTGCCTCGAAGTACCCGAAATTAATGGTTTTCCACTGGAGCGCCGCACTCGCTTCCACATTGTTGCTACGAAATTGTTTCCATACAGAGTTAATAGAATTTTGTCTAGTCGCGGCCGAGCGTACCGCCCTCTACTGTGAAATTGGGTCATACACGCCACCACGGGAAATGTACATAAATTTCCATAAGATCCAACGTCGAATGTGGTGGCCTCGTCGGACAACCAGCGCGTTATCATTTAATCAAAACGCCATGAGTTGTCTAAACCGGCTTTTGTTGTCCCAACGTTGGACAGCACGCTGCGCAAAATGGAAGGATGAGAATTACCGAAACTGTTAAAAGTTTCGACTGCAATCTACGTATGTAATCTGCGGTATGTAAAACAATAACTTCTAACAGATTGCGGTTCGGTTCTACAACTGGCATTGAAAATACATAGTAATTGTTCAGATTTCAGTCATAATACAGAGTCTTAAATCTTAGTTACTAAATAAGTAAACAAATGAGTTTGTTTATACTTCATTATAAATCACCATATAAACATACACTATCCTTTCCTCTAATGATAAAATCACCACAGTAAATAACACCCGATAGCCGGCAAATAAATTAGAAGGATTACCACCAAAGCGTTACAACAGAAGCTGTTTATCTTAGCTGAGACAGTTGGAAATTCCTCTTCCGTTTACCAAAACAAATCTAACAAATTATCAAGGACGTCCTGTGTTCTTTTCCTTCCATAAAACACGCACCGTAATTTGATTTACCACGCGAAAAATCGTCGAAATTTCCGCCTAAATTTTCATTTCGCCCGTATCGTTCGACTTTACCTTCTAACTACATAGAAGAGGAATTCTGCTTGCGTGACCGGTCGCCGTTTCGTCGTATTTTCCCATCTGCCCGGGTAATATACGAACACGGACGGCTAATTCAATAGTCTCCGTGTAGATGGCGCCGGAGCATGAACGGCTCTGCAACACCTGAGAAGGTGTCCTGTAAAGGCTTACTACATTCGTCCTATATCTGATACGATGCTAGAATAAGTGACACATAGGGGCTTACTACATCAGGTTGCTTGGTTACTAGAGAGAAAATTTAGAGGATGTTCCAATTCTACTCTGCGTAAATATCGGGAAAATACGCTGAAAGAGTTTTATGCTCTGCATAACACAAAATTGTCTTTAGTTGCATTTTTTATTCACATAAATTTGTAAAGCTTTGTCAGTTTTTGTGTTACACTAGTATTATTTTTGTTTTGTTGGAATTCCTTTGTCAACATGAGGTGTCACACTTCGTCAAAAAAATATCATTTTTGTGATAATCAATACAACATATGAAATAACGATAGTATCTTCTTACAAACGATTTTAATAATTTTTGTTAACCAAACCGAAAGGGTGTTTTATTTCATCGATTTTCTAGAACATCATGGAGTACATTGAATTCAATTTATTTTCCCATAAAATTCCCATTTAATATAATTTATCTGTACAAAAGCTGTACAAAATTATCTTTCAATGTTGTTCAATTAAATTTATTACGATTAATTCGACCGCATTTCAATTTATACTCACTACCATTGTAAAAGGATTTCGTTCATTTTCATCAAATGAATTAGCGCCATACATGTGTTTGATGGAAGTAATAATCATTATCCGAAAAGTTTGTTTTCCAATGTATTTCCATACCAAATTATAAAAACGAAAGCAAACAGGAGATTTATATTAAAGGATGGAACATTCTGTAGATCCTTGCGGATCCTTGTGTTCGCAAAAGGTCCAAAAGGTAATGTCCCAAATGGTAATATCCCAAAAGGTAATGTCCCAAAACGTAATATCCCAAAAGGTAATGTTCCAAAAGGTAACGTCCCAAAAGGTAATACCTAAAAGGTAATGTCCGAAAAGGCAATATTCCAAAAGGTAATGTTCCAAAAGGTAACGTCCCAAAAGGTAACATCCCAAAAGGTAATGTCCCAAATGGTAATATCCCATAAGGCAATGTCCCAAAAGGTAATATTCCAAAAGGTAACATCCCAAAAGGTAATGTCCCAAATGGTAATATCCCATAAGACAATGTCCCAAAAGGTAATATTCCAAAAGGTAACATCCCAAAAGGTAATGTCCCAAATGGTAATATCCCATAAGGCAATGTCCCACAAGGTAATATTCCAAAAGGTAACATCCCAAAAGGTAATATCCCATAAGACAATGTCCCAAAAGGTAATATTCCAAAAGGTAATGTTCCAAAAGGTAACGTCCCAAATGGCAATATCCCAAAAGGTAATGTACCAAATGGTAATATCCCATAAGGCAATGTCCCACAAGGTAATATTCCAAAAGGTAACATCCCAAAAGGTAATGTCCCAAATAGTAATATCCCATAAGACAATGTCCTAAAAGGTAATATTCCAAAAGGTAATGTTCCAAAAGGTAACGTCCCAAATGGCAATATCCCAAAAGGTAATGTCCCAAATGGTAATATCCCATAAGGCAATGTCCCACAAGGTAATATTCCAAAAGGTAACATCCCAAAAGGTAATGTCCCAAATAGTAATATCCCATAAGACAATGTCCCAAAAGGTAATATTCCAAAAGGTAATGTTCCAAAAGGTAACGTCCCAAATGGCAATATCCCAAAAGGTAATGTTCCAAATGGTAATATCCCATAAGGCAATGTCCCAAAAGGTAATATTCCAAAAGGTGATGTTCCAAAAGGTAACGTCCCAAATGGCAATACGTTACGTTACATCAAATATTAAAATTTTCCTGCTCCTTGTAGAGCAATAATGATTTTTTTTTTGTTTGTGTTGTCGCATCCTGGTCGCGCATAATAAACCCCTTTAACTGGAGCGTATCCTTTTGATGGTTTATATTGCGAGGAGCGAGAGCGACAACGATGCAGCAGAGCCCTCTATCGCGGGCTAATTTAAAATGCCAACCATAATTAACCTAGTTTATAATTTTAATGCATTTTAATACGGCATTAGCGATCCGCATAACGGTATGTTTATTATACGGGTTGGGGCAAAAAGTCGATGGAGCGATAAAACGTGCGTGCAGATTGTTTAATGAGAGAATTATTACATTGGCTGTGATAAATAATTATTAACTGATTACCAGTTTTAATTCGTAATTATTAATATATTAATTAATTATAACATACCACTATTACCAACGCAACGATTTAAAAGCTAAATCTTTATTATTACTATATTAAGTCAAACACAATTGATTTCTAAGTGGAAAATTGCTATTTTCGCACTATTTTTGTACTTTAGAACGACATAACTTCCTAACCGTTGGAGATAAATAAAATCCAATAGCACTGCTGTTGTTGAGAGAAGAGAATCTTCTGGTGGCTGGTTCTGTCTGTTAAAATATTCCCGCCCCCCGGATTTGACCCATCAGGGGGTCAATCGTAAACGTCAACGTAACATGGAACAAAGGGCAGCAAGCTTATTTCCGCTTCTACAATAACGCTATCTAATAAAGACACGACCGGAACAGCGTAAGCCAAAATAAACATTTGAGCATCGTTCGCGGGTGGATAGGGAGGCAGTAAATCGGCGGCGGCAGCGCCCCCTCGCCGCACGCACGTCGCCATTAAAGCATATCGTAAATAAAACGCTCGTTGGCCGGCCATTAAGCGCCATATTTAAGTGTGCTAATCGGGCCGGGCGTAATTATGAAAGCTAACAAAAGCAAAAGCGGCCATGGATCATTAACACGCAACCGGTCCGACGGGCGGTGGCGGCAGCGGCGGTCGCCGCAACACGATCCCTTCTCGGCCCTCTCGGATTCCCAGGGGTAGCCGGACGAAAAATGTGAGCCGCTGCCCTTTTTCCGCTAATGGGTCCAATTCATTCCCGTTGGAAAATTAGAATTATCACGCCGCTTACGACACGAACGGACGACGTCGCGTTTTACGGGTGTAGTCGATCTCCAACGTAGGCGGAACTCAACAAAGAAATCAGATGATAAATACAAAAATGTTATACAGGGATGTAGATCAGTTATTTAGTTATTATGGATGCCTACAAACCTCTTTTGTATGGCACAAAACTGTAATATGTAGCCAACACATTTTTGTTGACCTAACATCACTTTTCATGGATCAAGACATCAAAGTGTTGTGACAGGTCTAAGATATATTTGAAGTCATATATTTGGCTTGAATTAGCCTTCTGTGCATACGTTCTCATAACAGATTGTTCAAAATATTACCAATCACCAAGTTTTTTTTGTGTTATTTTATCAAGTCAAGTTATAGTGACATTCTGTGCATTAAATAAGGGAAGTGACCAAAGTAGGTGTTGTACAAAAATTCACCAAATAAGTTTTGTTACATGTGCGGTTATGTAGTAACACACCTGAAAAAAATTACTGAAGAGGTAAAAGCAGCTTACTGCTGCATTTGAAGTTTTAGGACCACCTCACCTTATAAACCAATGCGAACTGAATGATTTAGTTAAAGACTTAGGTTTATCACAACAATCCTTTTAAAGCATATTTTAAAATGGAATTTGTTGTTGTTGTTGTAGTTGTTTTGGGTGCGGTTTATTCCGCTGCACCTAGGCCAATTCTTGGCCCTTTGTGCTTACCCATTTTTACATACTGTTTGATAACGACAACCACAGGTGTTCAACTGGTTGCCGGCACCCACGGTTTTACGCCTCTTGCGAAAGGCGGTGGGACGAGGATCTTCAGCTGATGCCTGGATTTGAACCCAAGACTTCCTAGCAGGAGAGCAGCACTCTACCGCTAGAGCCACTCGCCCCACCATCCCCACCAGGATCATTACGTGTATGTCACGATGTTGAGGGTCTTATGAACGAGTTTGATATTCCCCACGATTCTTCTGAATGGTGGCTTTTTATCGATTCATCAAAATACAGCTTGAAAGCAGTACTTTTGTATATTCTTTGAATTTATATAATTTGTTGCAGCTTTTTAAAGTATCGCTGTATCTGTAAAGCTAGACCTGTTACAATAAATCCACTTTCAGTTTCTAGTTATGTAAGGTTATGTAAGTTACCTATGTTATAATCTGGAACAAACATTTTTTTTTTGTTGTATCAGAAAGTTGGAAATTTGTTGTAATCAATAAGACCAGCGAATAATCGGGACTGTTTTTTTTTGCAGTTGAATTTCACCGGTATTGTCCGGGACAAATGGCAAAATAATAATTATTCGAACGCCACCCGGTATCACTAAATAAACATTAGCATTAATGCGTTCGGATTAAAGTTGGACTGCTGTCACAAAGATATCAACGTAAAATTTGGCTAGCCCAGCGAACCAGCCTGAATAATTTATGTTGACATAGCGCAGCGACACAATTATTTTCTATCAAAACTAATACCACGCATTACTGTGATTCATTTAATTTATTTCGTCGGCCCGCCGTATTAATCTGATGAGATATGACGCCATTTCAGCAATTTTTCAGTTCACAATCAATACAATGTTCATTTATAGTAATTAGAATTATGTGTATTTTATTCAACAATGAATATACACTAAGTATCCTTTAAAAGTGTTCAACACAAACTTTAAAAAGACTTTGAAAGAAAACACCCGTAAATTCCTGTTTAAGAACCCCCATACATACTCGCGAACATCATACGTTTCGTAAGACGGCTAGTAGATGGCGCTGAGTCTACTAGATACGTTCGGCGTCATCCCGAGCAAACTATGAGAGAGCAGAAGTTTATATACTGCCTTTGCTGCCTGACTCACTCTTCCAGTGATAAATAAAAACTTCCCCAAAGTATCGGGGGGAAAGTTTGCGGTGCGGGCCCCGTTTCCTGCGAGGGTGCTTAGTTGGCATGGGTTCAACTAGCCGTCCGTGCGGAAAATGACCGTTTGCGGTCCAGAAGAAGACAGTTCGTAATTAGTTTTCCGTTTCGTGGACCGCTCGCCGCCACATCTTACCAAATAATAAAATTATAAAGCCCTTAAGACGCCACGATGCGATCTAGACGTCGACGCTTGCGGCGACATCTATCAACACAGCGGAAATGGTTTTTGTCTGTTGTCTTTTTCATAGCGGATGTCGTCGCCCAAGTAAACTAAATATATTTGATTCTCGCATGCGCCACTTGTCTGTTACACGCATCAAAAACATCAAGATTGAGCTAACATTACAAAAACTTTTTTGCGATGAGTATTATGTTCTGCTGTATATTATAAAAAGTATGTTCGTTTTAATTCGCTGTGTATGCGTGGAATAATAATACTAGGGGTTGTTTTATGGGGGTTACAATCGCACTGACATAAATCCCCACCACTAAATTTTAAGGTATGATTTAGCGGGATAGAAACTGACCTCTACCGCGCTCGCAGTCAACTAAATAAATTTATGCCAGCCCATGAAACGATAAGTTCCGCTTCAGACAATTTCGAGATTATTTATTACCTTAATCATTTTAGACATACAAGGTATTCCGCAAGTTATGGGTATAGATATCTATTAATGATTTGTTTAAAGTCTTACGCTTATGTTGAACTATATTCTTAATTGACTATTATTTCTGACGTACACAGAGAGAACTCTATTCTTGGATATCAAGAAAAAATATTTTTGCGTATATAGTGTAGCATGAAGAGGTTTTTTTTCTATCCAAATAATATTTTATTTTAATAAGAATTTCAATATTTTGTTTCAACGGTTAGTTATTCTTACGATTTAAGAATTTAGTATGTTTATGTTAAGTATATTTTTCTCTGACGAAGAAAACGTTATTCTTCAATAAAAAAGTAGACGTTTGTCTTACAACAAAATATTTCGTTGGACGAAAAATATACATATGTCAACGAAAGAACAGTTTCTTGATCCAAGATTCTTATTCTGAGAGATACATAGAAAGTTGTGCAATTACTTTACAGATGGCGCTAACAGTTTCTCGCGTCTTTTGCCACATATCACCGCTATATAAGTTATACGATATTGAGTGTTCCTATATTGTTTGTTTACATCTATGCATGAGTGTTTTATTTCATGGGTGACTTACAAGGATTATGAGGAAAACCAGGATTGTAGTGGAATAGCCTACATAAAGAGAACTCTATTCTTGGATATCAACAAAAATTGTTCTTGCCTTCTTGCGTAGCATGAAGAGCATATATTATTTATATCCAAATAATATTTTATTGTAATAGGAGTTTCAATATATGTAGTTATTTCAACGGCTAGTTATTCTTCCGGTTTAAGAGTTTAGTATATTTATATTTTAGTATATTTTGCTCTGACGAAAAAATTGTTATTCTTCTACATATAAAAAGAGTAAGACGTTTGATTTACAACAACAATATTTTGTTGTGTGAAAAATATACATGCTTCAACGAACAAACAGTTTCTTGGCCCAAAAGTATGCCTACGTATCAGTTAAAACAGACGTAATTCCTTTCAAGCAGTTCCTTCATACTTAAAACCAGAAAACGTAATACTTGGAACATCAGGAAAATCATATTCTTACTCTGAGAATTTAATAGTTTACTTGAACCAAACAAGTGTTGTATCGAATAAATTTTTCCCTCTGTGTACTAGAAGAAGAAGAATGTATATTTGCCCACTAAGTTTTAGGACAACTATTATCTAAGATTTATTCTTTATTTCAGACTTAAGAGTTCCCACGGAAAGGCTTCAAATATATTGGACAATAATCATTTTCTAAATGGTAAGTAACAATTTTTATAACGTTGATTATTTTGAATGAAATTAACACATACTTTAAAAAGGCATTCCAAATTTATAATAAAAAATATAAAAGTACCAATCTAAAATTGATTGATTGAAATCACAAGCCGACACGAAAAAAAAAACAACAACATATTTTGCTAGTTGGAAATTACAATGGCAATTTCCTCCAAACAAATTCCATTTACGCATAACATGCGCAGCAATCAATATAAATAACTTACGATCAGTGTAAAAACTCACAGCGTGAAACAAATGTAACGATTCCATATGGCTTTTTCACATTAATTAATTAGGACCTATCGAACCCGTTATTTAGCCGTAGTGCTGCCTGCGATAAGCGCCCTTTTCCACCATTTGGGTAAACTACGACGCATCGAGCGCATTATCGGTTGTCACTGTTTTAAAAATGCAATTCAGCGTACCCTGGATACATCAATCACAGGACAAATTGACCGTAACTGTAACTTTTTACGTCACCAAATGTTTACACAGTGGCGGAAAATTAATCGCACCCGAATTTTCTATACTTTGGATTTTGTGATCCTTGAATTTTATTAAAATATTCATGCTTTATTAGGAGATTTAGGGCAGGTTTATTCACCTACACGAAAAGTTGCGTATAGCTATGTGTCAGATATGTCAAATTTATTGCTGTGTTACAACTCATTGAAGTAATAAATTACTCGTTACTTGCCCCTATTAAACACTTTCTATACACTGCCATATTTCTGTGTTAATGCTAATTACTACTTTAGAAAAGACGAGAAAAACTTCGTGTCATATAAATCAGGTGAAGTTTCGTAAACGTTCCACAGCAATTCGATATTTCAGTTATGTATTAAGAAGAACTTTGTTATCAGCTAACCAGAACCTATTATCTCTCAAAATTTGTGCACTCAAACCTGTTTGAAATTAGTCTGTATACAGAACGGTCCCTAAATAAAGAATACTTAATATTTTCGGAAACGTGCAAAATGGCACTCTCATCATTTCCTGAATAAATAAATCGGCACGATTGGGACCATCATGGATTGTCCAACATAAAAACTAGGAGTGTGGGAGATTTCAAAATTACCGAACCCCGAACAATTCAAATCGAGCGTTCGATCATTGCGATGAGTTGCGCTTTTTTATTGTATGCATAACGGGGCCGTAGCGTACCATATTCGAAACTATGCCATTTAATCACGGTACCCGAGAGACCAACGGACAATATAACAATTTGTCATTCCACTTATTCACCCCAGACGGCATATCCGATTTATACCCGTGTCTCTGAATCGAGAGCATTGTTTTGTGCGCGCATAACTTTGTGAATAGCAAAATCGGATCAACTGCAATATCTGCCACTGAGATATTGTTGACTGTTTGTCTATGCTAAGGGAATTATGTTTTGTTACGTGTTTTCAGCAAAGGAAGTTATTTCTTGTTGTGTTTCAAACTTGTTTATGTCTTGTCTAGTCAATATTATTGTTATACTTGTCTACAAACTTCAAGAAAAAAATGTATTACCTTATATACTTTGCTCCCTTATACTATGGTCAGACTAGGCTGTTTTACTAGCGTGCTATTTGCACGCTAGTTGGTTGCTGCTAGCAGCACCAGCAACTAGCGGCTAATAAAACAGTCTAATGTGACTGTGGCATTCAAGAAATCTTTTATAAACACTGCACATAAAATTAAAGATTAGTGAAGCACCAAGAATTATTGTACTAATGTAATTATAATACTAATGTTGAATGAAAAAATGTGAAATGGACAACTATTGGCACACATATTGTGCAGTAGAACCTACCTCAATAACCACACAGTATTCGACGACAAACTCAGTACCATTGTGTGAAATTGCAACATGTGAATATGAACTGCAAATCTGCTTCGCAGTTGAAGATCGAAATAATCGCAGATTTCATTTTAATTTTGGTTGGGAGGTGTTAGAAGGGATTTTCATTGACCAAGACAAGGGTAAATCCGCCACGTCACCGTAAAACTCACCCTTAAGCGATCCAACCTACTTGTTTACGAAAGCGCGTTATTGTTTGGCGACTGCGTAGAAAATTCCAAAGAGAAAAGGTATCCGGCTGGATAGATGGCTTAAATCTTTGCGTCGGGCGGGGTTGAAATAAAGGAAAAACGGGTACGGGGATTAGTCCGGACCTGATCCACGGGAATAGGGTATACGGACCGAGAGACGGTATCAATGGAACAACTTTCTGTTGTTTTAAAGAAGTTAAAGAAGGATTTCCAGTTGCGACAACTTCCTGAATGCCAAACGGCTGACCCGAAAGGATTAACATCGCATTAAAGGGTCGCAGTTCTCCCTCTCGCCCCTCAAACCGGTCGAAAACTCTCGCCAACGGCGGCGCATGCAACCCCCATTGTTACTTGTCCACAATGGACTACCCACTTAGCACTTTGTTCCCTGACAATGTAACTTCATTTATGCCCCATGCTACTTACGTGTAAATCTGTGTCATATTTCCTAATTGTAACGTAATGCCCGCGGAACGGGATTGTCCCTAATCGGCCATATGCATTTATGACCTTTGTCCCAAACGTGTGGACCGCCGGTGACATGTTAAAATGTGTTTCATTAGTTTATGTTATGATTTCAAAGGGTCTCGTTTTTTGTTCTTTTGGACAAACTCGCACACCACAAAATCGAATAGTATGTTTATTTCTTTTGTGGAATCATAAAAAGTCTTGTTTTGCTTAATTTGTTATATTTATCAGTTTTTTAAGAATTGAAGTTATTATCGTTTGTCATTTTGTGATTTATTGCAATGGGACGGAGCACTGTGCGACGCAATGTTGAGTTATGTATGGACATTGAACTGCCGATGCCTCCGTGAATTGAAAATATCAACCATTGTTTTTAATTTTAACGTACGGCTCTCGTCTGTCGGTATTTTTTTATCGGGAACTGGTGCCGACGCGAGGAAATGCTCGAGGGGAACCCCACAGAACCGTGTTCGATAAATTAAAAATCGGGATGAACTCCAGCAGGCGGACACAAAGTGAAATGAGGACAGAGGGGGCGGTAACATGTGCATTGTGAAAGTATTCGCACGTTTCGTGACATTGGCGCTGACAATACCTTTTGTGAGGCGTTATTATAATTCAGCGGATTGAAGAATTGTCGTGGAGAGAGATTGATGAGATTTTCTTGTAGTTTTACAGCGGATATAAATGTATGTAAATTTTGATTTTGGAATCTTTGATGGATTTTCATGATTTTTCCACCATGTTATAAGCATATTTTCCTTCCTAGTAAGTACAATTATGTATTACAATAAATTGTATCGGTCCATACACCGCAAATTCCACGTTAATGATTTTAATAGACAATATTAGGGTAATAATGCTACCTTTTCTCTGAGACACCCTCTCCCTTATAGTCGGAGCTCTATCGACCGCTACGCGAACTTCCATCCCTTACATGCACCATCTCTCTCCGCACCGCGCCACCCCCGAAAAGTGTACCGACGGCCGCCGGCTTGACACCTAGGGAGCCCAGGGCTGCGTCTCTCCGAACTGCTTGCCGACGAAACAAAACATTGTCGACGAGAGGGATTGTCACTTGTTTTCAGATGAGTGGATGGCCGTGGAGACAATGCGTACTAGGTTGAGAGGAGGCTGAATTTACAAACTCCATCGCCCCCTCAGGTGGTGACCTAACCTCGAAGTTTCAGCGTGCAGTCTTCTTCAGCATTATCATAAATCGATGGCGATGGGGACCGCGAGTGCGATCCCGGTCGGTAATTGGAATTTTCCCCAGCGAGGGTACATAATTTTCAAATATTCACCCCGCATAGTCGCACATGTCCCCGGTTTAAAGCTGGCGGTATATTAACCGAGCCTGGTGTCATTAGGGCGTTATTGAAGTGCGACCGATTACAAAAGCTTGGCCCATGAAACTTTGTTGGTCAGACTAATTTTGATCGCCAATAACTTTTGTAGTTTCTGATAGATTTTGATCGGATTTTCGGCAAATTACAGACAAATTCCTCTAGATTAAGGACCATAAGGTTAAATTTTTTCAATGTTGCGTACGCGGTGTTAGAGCCGGGTGCAACAACACTTTAATTAGTCTACAAGATCTCAAACTTAGACCACAAAACCACTCTACACTATACATTACCTCACTCTAGCTTCTATTTTGAATTAAAGAGAGCCGCGTGTCACTTTAATTCAGTGGTGGAGCTACAGTATCACAGAGTGGAGTGGAATTGGTTATGAATGCAACATAGCCCTCAAAAGATGGAACCGTAATCTGCTGATTGCTACTACACATCTATCCCGGTAAACGTTGAACACGTATAAAAGGCATTTGCATAATTGCAATAATCAAACTTATGGACTGAGTTGGTATTCACCGACAGGATAAAGGAATCAGCTGAAAGCCTTTGTCGCTGATCGATCGTACCGTGGACGAAGTCGTTTCGTACCACTGTCCGACCGATCGTTACCCTATTAAAGACCTCACTTTTGCTTTTCATGAGCAGGAGAATCGCTTCAGGAGATTAATGAGAATGCCAAAGGAAAGTGCGCCATCAGGAGAATGAAAAGACCTTGCGAACAATGCTTGATAGTTTCGCCATTGAGACAAATTCAGTCAAGTGTATCTACATTATGTACTTGGCTGGTTATGTCACAAGAATTATAACAACCTAAAAAAGAATTATTATCCAGTTGTCATATTTCAAGAACTTAAGATTACGTTTATGTAAAATTAAATAGTCTACAGTCCTACGTGACTACAAGAAAACTAGACGATTGCAAACGATATTCCGTTTAACAAGCCGTCTAGTGACAGATCAATTTTCGTTTCAATTATGCCCGCTAGAGTTCTCGTAAGTACAACTTCAGCAACACGCAGTCATGTAATACGATTTATCAATAACAGAGATCGGTACCGCTAAATCGATTCTGTACATTCAGTATAACTGTACAGGATAATTCAGGTCACATAGCAGCTATGATAGGCATCCCCGCTAAACAGTTGATTTAAAAAAATCCGTATTTAATGAATGAAATCCTTAATTAGTGAATATTGTGCAGGGGGATCTGCCTCAATAAGCGCGCAGCTTTTGACGACCAAGCTTTTTAATTAAAGTCAGTACGCCGAAATAAATTGAGCACGGTACCGTTACGTAAAATTGCTGTATGTGAATAAATAACGTAGTTTGCCATACATTTGTAAAAGAACTTGAACTTGATGAAAACTTATTTTTATTTATTCAGCGACAAATTTTTATTTCATTTATTTATAATATCCTATTCTACCAACAGTATAAAATTGGTGTTCGAGCAAAAATAAGTTAGTGATTATACAGATTGTTAATAATAGCAATCCAGCTACTTTCAACAAAACGCTGAAGCTCAAAGTACATTGATATTCATTCACAGCACTCAATTCAAGAAACAATACTAAATCTTGAGAGAAAATGAGAAAAGAGAAGAGAAATGCTCAAATACAAAATCCGAAGGGTTGAGTCGTCCCTACCTCATCTCATTGAAGGGATTCGGCCTCCAGAATGTTACTGAATGGTTCGTTCGCATAATAAACGCGGTCATCAGGCTAGGCCATTACCGTTTGAAAGTGGAGGAGTACGCGGGTATTTCAAAAGCAATCGCAACACCTACACGAAGCGGGTCTTATTGCCGCTTTCGGCCTCACTTTCGAGCGAAGGGCGGCTGAAACTGGGGCGCAAGTACATATGTCCCTGAACAATGGCAGCCGCTCCGTGCCATAATCGTGTAATAATTGAAGGACTTTGTGTTACTTAATCGTCAGATTAAACTGCTAATGGATCGATTGGGGATTTTCTACCCAATTATTTCGGATATATTGCAATTACGAAGAAGTTCTTCGATTACAGTAACCTGCATATTTTAACTTTAGATTGGAACTTGGAATGCTATGATTCGAAATGCTGCATACGGAGAAAATGTCTCTCAATTCTAATCTACCTTCTCTTAATCCGATCTAAATAATGGGCTACTGAAAAAAGTCTTGTCTCAATGACTTTGTTTATATAAAATACATATTTCTATCTATAACTGATCAAAATTTTGCGGCGATGTTCCATGAAAGGATAAATTTGTCACGAGCTTCTAATCTATAGGAAATGAATCCTTTATTGCTTCATTTGCATGAAACTCCCTGATGAGATAGTAATTATTCTTCTTGGGATGGCATAAATGGGAAATGAATGCTGCATTAGCGGATGTACAAAAGTGGGGGTGAATTTCGCACCCCTCGTTCTATAAAATTAAGTTGCTGCCAAAAGGATGAGAGGGTAAGAATTGAATCATAATTGTTTTTCATTGCGAGTTAGTGGTTGCTATTTTTTACTTTTCGACTAGTACCTTAGATAAATTGTTTTCGATGTAAGCATAAAACGTTGTGAGTCAAAAGGATATTAATCCGCTCCTACATTCAGAGTCCTAAGAATTCGACAAAACACCACAATTAACATTTCCATATTTGTTTCCCTATAATTGATATATTCTGCAACACATAATATAGATAAATTAAATCAGAACTACACGACACACCAACGTTAGCTGCAAGAATGAACAGATTACGAAATAAGCAAATAAATTACGATGAAAACTGCCTTCGTAGTTGCTGTCTACACTTCACCGGTATAGCAGCAGAAACATTCAGTAATTCCGATGTTCGCGCCGTGTCCTATTGTGCTGGCAGCGTTTAGTTTCATCTGACTTATTGGAACAAAGAGGCCTACGTTAAACTTACAATGCGAATTCGCCGTTTTGTTCCAACTGTTTATATGAGAAAAGTTCTTTTGATGTGCTGCTCGCATTCGGGATTTGTATGCAAAGCTCCGGCACCCGTTGAAATTCGAAAGTTGTGCTTTCTGTTCGGGCGCACACACAGAGAGAGCAGCGCTTACACAAAACAGTTGACTGATACGAAAATAAAGGGATGTTTTTAAACAAATCGTTGCGGCCGGTCGCACCCCATTCTGTACCAGCACAGAACCAGACAGAGAGGGATAAATAGGGCGCTTGCTGCAAATATTACAACTCCCGCGCGACGCTAACGGTGGAGATGTGGACAATAAAATCTTTATTCCACCTTTCACTGCCCAGTTTGATGGGATTCTTTCGTAAGTTACTCTCCAAATGTCCGCTGGGAAATATTAAATGTTTTGCAGCGCGGGAAAACGATGTTAACGGAAACTTACTGCACTTAACTGGACTTTACGCTAGGAAACAGAATAGTAGTTCTATGAGAAAGTAGCACAATCACGAATTTTATAGTAAAAATGCATTCTTCAAAAGATACAAATGTAAATGCACTAAGTACAACATAAAACATTATAATTCAAAAATTTGTGTTCATTTATCCCACAATTTTGATAGACTATGATTATGAAGTACTCGCTGTATCATTAGTTTGTTTGAATTGACTCCAGTTCTCGTGATAAACGATGGAATCAAAAGTATAGTATAAGTTAAATTATTTTAATTTAAACCTCAATAAAAAAATATTTTTGCTTTTCGTGCGGCTAGCAAGTCTTTATTTATCAAAACCAATCTTTGAACTAACTTTTTGAAATATAACATGTTACTGTACAACTTGGTGCTGCTTTTTTATTGGGCCAACAAAATGGATACACTAAATATCCTTGTCTTCTTTGTCTGTGGGACATTGGGATACAAAAAACTGGCCGTCGAGGATAAATATGACCGTAGGAAAAGCCAACATTTCATGAACCAGTATATGTTATAGTTATTTCACAGTTATTCTTCCGGTTTAAGAGTTTAGTATGTTTATGTTGAGTATATTTTGCTCTGACGAAGAAAATGTATTCTTCTACATATAAAAAGAGTAAGAGGTTCGTTTTACAACAACAACAATATGTTGTTGGGTAAAAATATACATGCTTCAATGAGCAAACAGTTTCTTGACCCAAAAGTATACATACGTACGTATCGCTTAAAACAGACGTAATTCCTTTCAAGCTAACTAAACAAAGTAGGTAATCTTGAGTCTAACTAGGTAATAGCTGCATTAACGTACCACTATGGGTATTGGACTCTTCATAAATATTTATTTGCACATTTCGATCACATACATGTCTGTTAAAAGGCAGCACTCAATGCTGCGTGTATTATTAAAAGATTTTGGTGTGAGCAAGCACTCAAGTAAATTAAATCTACTATACAAGGTGGTATAGAGAAATAACATCCTCAATTTAGGAAAATAATATCACACGAAGTCGATATCTAGAAAATAAAGTCTCGAACAGTATTCAGTATTTTTCCCATTATATTTCTCTGTGTACATATTTATTTGTGATGTGAAATTTTTGCAACTTGTGACAATTGTAAAATTCAGAAACACGATGCTTGTCATGATCCGTAATTCGCCATTCATAATTCCTCAAAGAACTGTTTATAAACGACTTAAATTTGCATAGCATCACAAATTCCAACATCCCTTAGTTCTTAAGCTGCGAGTCATAACCCAGTTATCTTCCACCGCGTTTTGATAACAATTTTATTCATTTAGCATTACAAGCGGGGCGATAATTATATTCGGATAAGACTTATGCCGCGCGAGTCTTCCACCAGGAACGTGCTCGAATTCGGAATTTTGCCGCGCGTTATCTAACGCTGAGGGAGGCTAAACGAGAGGAACAAGTAAAGTAAAACTTCGGTGCACCTGACTCGCCTAAACAACTGACAATTATAAAGATACAATAAAATATTAAAATTCGAGCACGTCGTCGAGGAAGTCTCTCCTCAACCCCCTTGTTCGCCCTTCTTCGAATTTCGTACACTCGGCTTAAATATTTTAGGGGTAGCGAGACTACCCCGCATCGGGGTCATGTTTAACTGATATACACGAGATAAATTGTTAATCGGATCATTATTCCCACTTGATAGTGAATATTTTAAGGACGTAGGGGCGGTTTTCCCTTGGCAGCGTTTGAGATGTTACTAAGTAGGAAACATTAAATTTAAATCTTTCTGCATATTGTAGATGTAGGCTGAATATCATGAATTTCGATCTCCAAAAGTATATTCAAGTGAATATCAGTCAATTTCATTCACCAAACTCCACGTATCGCTTAAAACAGATGTAATAGTAGGATGGTGGGTTCTTGGAATGTGATTAGTGCATGACAAAAAAATGTTCTAAAACATTTAAAGTCAAACACCACGACCCCCCAAACACAAGCCACCACTATTATTGCTCTTACACTCGCTCTGCACGTGAGTTCTTGCAATGGGACCAGTGCAGCATTTTAGCAGGCAAAACTAATTAAACTACTCATATTGATATTTAACTCAAAGGAAAACACTTCTCAACAAAATAACAAATTTATTAAATTAAAAAAACATAAAAATGAATGAATAAAAAATATAAAAGAGACACTTAATTCATCCTTAAAATTACCATCTAGAGGAGCTGTTAGATTCTCGTAAAAATACAAAGAAGTGAAAACACAAAGGAGGAAATAATAATCAGCTTACCATTTACAAAACACAAAACACTACACTAAGTTACATTATAAAAATAAACGAAAAAAGACTACATCTTAAGTAGAATGCCGAATGTCGGCTGTTAATCTCGACTGTTCTCTACAGAATGTTTTTCTCTTCATCTTTTTGTCTTGAACTTATACCTCTCATGTATAAACTATCTCGGTCCACGATACCATAATTTATAATTAAGCAAATAACACACACACAAAATATCAAGACACAAAGCACTTAACGAAAGGGCCCTACTGATTTGGGCCATAAAAAGGAAAGATTTACGAGTCTTCTAAGTTGAAAATATAACAAATCATACTCATGCGTGTGAAAAGGTCAGACAGTATCACCATTCACATATCCGGCATCACATACAATTTATCTCAAATCACAATGAATAAAATATGGATGCAGCTGAAATCCCCAATTATTACACAGACGTAATTCCTTTCAAGCAGTTCCTTCATACTTAAAACAAGAATTATATTCTTACTATGAGAATTTTATATTTTACTTGAACCAACCAAATGATCTTTCTGCGGATATAGAAACAAGTGATATTCTTCACTCAAAGATATTCGAATCGAATAATTACAATGAACAAAATACAATGAACCCGATCATTTTCGCCTGTATGGTTATATAGATTAATTACTTAAAGTAATAGAACTTAAAAACAGTGACCCCATCCTTGATCTGATTACTACATAAGTCAATACTTTTCAAACTTGGGCCGTAAATATTCCAGACATGCGTTTAATAATGCCTCCTTCGGGTGTAGTAGTAGCATCCATAGGTAGCAGGCAATTCCATATTCGACCGCAAAAGGCACACGAAGTAGAACCAGTAGGCGAATATACGCTCGGAGCGGCACAGTTATTGAATAACAATGAACAGAAGCAGGTGCCGCCATTGTGCTTAATTTTCCTCATAGTGCCCTCCGTAACAACCAGAACCAGCACTGTCGGAGCCACTTGTTCAGTTATTTGCCAAATTGGTTCCGTACGTGCCGCTCCTTCCGCCAATTATGCACCCTAGTTACCGTCCGACAATACCTCCTGTTTAATGGACATTACTCTTTGCCTTTAATTGTTTTTGCAATACCTAATGACCAAACATATATGTACAATTGCACGCGTCTCCGGATATATATATATATATATATATATATATATATATATATATATATATATATATATATATATATATATATATATATATATATATATATAAAACGCAGTCATGACTATGATTATGAAAAGTCTTTCTAAATAATAATATACGATTCTTTGTGGAATTATAAAAACTTGACAATAAAATATCTCGACATCAAATTGGACATTGATGCATAATGAAATACATAATCGCATAATTGATTAACAATACGATCGTTGCGACCGATGAAAAAGATAATTAAGATCCGATCGTTGCAAGCCAGTAAGTCGACGCCGACGTCGTTTCATTTATGCGATAAAACCTGGATAGTCTAGTTTGTAAGCGTCGCACTCGAGTGCGTTTATTAATGACCCCCCGCTGATAGATAGATTACCAACCGGAAATAATTAATCTTCTGCAGTCGTTATAGAAAACGACTATTAATTTAATCCCCTTAAGCATGGTATAAGTGACACTCGCGACGGGCTAATGAAGTCACCCAGCAATGGCGGCCGTCGCGACGCGTCGCTTGAAATCCAATACTCCCAAGACAAATCTGCTACTCGTATTGTTGTGTCTGCATCTCTCAACGAAGAGGTTTTGTCTTGTTTATCGGCTCTGAGCTATTAGAACAGAGTGCTGGTAATGTTATCCAAACAATTTGGTAAACTGCTTTGATTCGTTGGTAATTACTAATTATGCAATGAAAATAAGTAATCCCTAGACTAGACAACAACGAGACAGATAGAAGATAAACATTAAATAAGAAGATTTTATCTAACAGAAATTTTTAATAAATTACTTTCCTAAAACTAAAAGAAAACTAAAACTCTAATATAAATAATACTACGCTTATGCTATACATACGCACTTTTGCAAATTTAATCTCCAAACAAAAACGTTAAAAAAATAACAGATTTTTCAGATAGATAACGAGTTGTGGCGTTTACAGGACGTGTTTTATTTTTTACGGTTAATTAATTGATGGCACCTATTGATAGATAAATTACCTTTGGGATATTTTATTCACGTGCGCGGATTTATTTTATTTGTAGGCCTTTCCAATATAATTTAAAACAATAAAGTTTCTCGTGCACGGTTTGCGTAAATAATTTCGTGCGCATTTGTGCGTCCTTTGTTGTCGTTCGGTTTACGTTAAATTAAATCCATCGAAATGGGGCAGTAAGGACCATTAGTCTGTGTACATCCGACACAGGAACGCGTATTTGAATTTTACAAATCGAACGTACCAATTTATGCAGCCACAAATTAACTCTCTGTTGCACGCTTTTCTATTATACCGAACGACAAGTGAGGTGTTTTAGTGCACTCTATTTGCACGAAACGAGAAAGAACAAAACTACTTTCTATTCGTTGAATATTTTATGCCATAAAGAGATATTTCTGAAAAAAAAAAAGATTAAAATCCATCAAAGATTCCTGACTCCTGAAGGCAAACTATATCAAATATCAACTTTCGATTCATACGTTTGCTAATCCCACGGTCACACTAGGCTGTTTTATTAGCCGCTAGTGCTGGTGCTGCTAGCAGCAACAAACAGGTGCTGGTGGGCTGACTGGTAAAACACCCTAGTGCGACCATAGCATTACACTGAATGTGACCTGAAAGCTGGTACTCGACTAGTTCGGAATCCGGTATAAAATCCACGGAGGCGATTGAAATTCTTCACCTTAACAGGACGCGGAGGGGTTGCGAGACCCATAAGATGGGGGTCGTACAAGGCAATTACTTAGAGTCTCCGGTCGGTCGCAAGTTTCAGTTGGCGTAATTGTCGTGGTCCCACGGTTTGCGGCGACGGCGATGGTTGGTGGCAGGCGGGAGCATAGGACGAGAAGGAAAAAGAACTCTAACGCTGCGAGTAAATCGGGAAAACACGCGAAATGCATTATTCATAAGCCGGCGTCGGATGACAGGCTAGTCGAGGACGGGCAGAGACGGTGAGGTCTTGACGCGCCAACAACCGCGCCACTTTCAGGATTAATGACATCTTTATACCGTCCTCCCACTCATATTTATATTTTACGCGCGTTTTATACTCGTCATTTCTTATAAATTCTTGCTGTTTATGTCAATAAATGGTAGATTACATAGGAAAGGCTAATCCATTTCGGAAAGGCAGCATTAAAAAGATTACGCCCTCAAGTGGAGTGAATAAAGAATTACGCACAAAAACGTGAAACGGTAAAAGGCAGGTAAAGAGGGGCGAGAACGAAAAGTAGGGGTAGAAAGGTCCGGGGCGTTAATAATTCACCTGCGTTGGAAGCGGTCCTAATCTCCAAAATACATTTCGCGAAATAAATGTATACCCGAAGCAATTACGCTAAATTATTTCCGATATAAATAATAATAATAAAACTTCTTTCTCGCGCGCAATTTATCAAGAGAGCCGGTTTCTTAGCACCGTAATGGTGTTCCCATTGTCCTGCCCGCCGCGGAGGAGTAATTTAAAAACCGACGCGCTTTCAATTTACATTTCAATGCCCGGCGCGCAACCACATCCCAGTACCAAGGCTCGCCTCCACCCATTCTTTATTATTCTTTTCGCCCAGCGAATAGTTCATTCCATTATGTGTATTTATTTTTTCTTGTTTGTTCTTTTATTTCTCTCGTTTCTCTCTCTTCAATTCCTCGAATTATGGATGTGCAATTGCATGAAGGGGACGTTACAAAAGGCGGAATGAATTAAGTTCCTCGTTTTGCTACGCCAGACAACAGTGTATTACATTCGAGACAATCTTTACTGCGCACTCGTACTTTATAAAATTGATTTTTCTTTGTGTCTACGAATGGAAATTTGATAAACTTAATTTCTCAAAGTGGGGTTTGGCTGTTGTCTGGTTTGTTCTTTAGTATATCCCACCACATGAGCTGAAAGGTTCCAATTGCTTTTATGAAGTTTTAGCTGATGTTTTTGTGGTCCAAGATTCTCAACCTTGAAGAAAAAGTCTTGTTTCCTTCTTGGGTTATATCCAGAAATTGAAGAGTTGTAAATCAAAAGAGTCTAAGTGCCATTTTTATGTTTTTAACAAGTTTATTTTACAAGTTTATAACAACACAATTAATTAAATAGTAACATTAACCAAATAACGTTTGTATCACAAATCAAGTATGTTAAAAACATTAATTAGGCGTAATCACAATTAAGGGAAGTACTAAAAGTTTGTAGTTTCCTCGGTAATAAATATTTGGTACTTAGACCCTTTTGATTTACAACTCTTCAATTGTAAGATATCTTTTTCGTCATTACCACAGCGCGTGTTAAATCTGACAATCTTTTTAGATAGGTAATTTTGAAAAATCATCAGTCGGCCAAAAGGTACCCAAAATATTTAAATTTAATTAAATTGGGTTGTTTCCTGTACCTTACTAGTATCGATTTTGGTGGCGCTACTACCACTACCGTTATATTGGAACACTGATTTCTTGTTTAACAATACAAGTTCTTAGAACTGTCGTGCTTATGTGCACGTGCCAAGGTGGTTTCCCCTTTATCGATAAATAATTAACTATTCTCGATGTTGAAGTTTAAGGACCGCAATATCGACTTCTTTGCTCTGATTCTAATGTTTTAACGATGAGGTCGTTAATGTTTTATGAACGGGGTGAATGAAATATTATGTAAAGGTTTCGAATATCACCTGGCTGTTAGGGTTTACAGACCACGTATAAGCCAGACCATGAGGGGGGTTGAGAATTATTTATAACACCAAAGAATCTGACAAATTTTGATCTTCGATAAGTCTTGGATGGATTTTGTTGTTGTTTTTTTTTTTTTTCGGAAAATTCTTCGAGATTTACTTCGGTTTTGTTTATTTGATTAGCATGAATGACATTTTAGTGATCTAAGTTTAGATATGTGTTATGTGTCATTCAACAATATATTTAGCATAATTTCTGGCAATTCTGGCAAATTTATATATGAAGATAAGTTATTAGAAGACTGTCTCAAACAAAGAAATAAAAGTTTCCTAAAATATACAATGCTCCAAAGAAGAAAACCGTAAAAATCTATTTTTGTTGAAACTGATTGCAGCTGGTCAATTCGTTGCTGTCCTGTAACCGACGATCGGGGTCTTTTTATCTGTCGAAATGTACGACTGAATAGTCAAAACATTTATTGATTAATGTGTTTACGAGAGCGATAAAAGGAAACCCTTTAATCCCGGATCAAACTCAGTGATTTGTTACGCGTTTCTGTCGTAAATCTACTTCCGCCCCTACAAATTAGATCGTCTCCTTTGGATAGCTCTTGGCGACAGAAAGAATATTAATTTAAAAAGTAAGCTCGGTTCTTGGTCTATTTTTATATCTTTCTTTCCAAAGCTGATTAACTATGAGCAGATTTATTATTTCGTATATATAAAATAAAAGACATTTTTGTTGTTTCTTTCCGTTTTAAAACAATTAGTGGTGCGAAAGTACTCAACTAAATCAATACTTTAGACTTTTCGTTTATAAATTATTAGTATTTAGTTTTTCCAATTCAAAAAGTATACAATTCTTTCAATAAATAAATACAAAACGGTTTAGCGAATAGATTTTTCCTATACAGAGAGAGCACTGTTAGCAGTAGGACTCAAAGGGCCGATGTATCTTAGTCTGGATGGAAACGACAGGGCGAAGGAATGGAGAATAGCGTTCCGTGGGATGTTCGTTCCATGGCGCGCCATTGTTCAGATAAATCGGTTTCCTTTATTAGGGGAAATTGGTTTTGCCCGGTCCTCGTTCCGAGCTGCCCTCCGCGAAATGTGCTGTTTGATTTTAATTCTATGGGATACGATATTGTATTTCGATAGCACGATTACGTATTGCCACAGAGAAAAAAAACGGTGAAAGAGAAGTACTGCGTTCAATTCGATTTAGGGAGATGTAAATGAGATCAAAATATTCAATTTATTGTTGAGTATTTCTTGTTAATAAAGGTTCTTTCAGTACATTTTCCAAGGTTTTACAAAACCCACAATCTTTAGTGGATTTATATATAATTTGGTTAATGCTTGCATCGAATAGATATATACAAATTTGCTACAGCAAAACGCTTCGTAAAGTACCAACTGTGATATCGTCAAGTTGCCGCACTGAATTTTTTTCTCTGCATGCTGCAGTACTGCCACCGCATTGGTCGAACGATTCCTCAACGTAAGGCCCTTACGTGGACGAATTCAAATCGTCGCAGCAGATATATTGCGCCCGAAGCAGTAGCAGTCGTCACCGGAAAAGAAATTTGCCCAGCTAAGCATCGCAGCGCCGGGAGGAAGGTCCTTTTTTGGTCGGACCCGCTGTCCCAACCTTCATATTTAATACCGGATGGTCTGGCCCTGTGGGGATTGTTCTAAGATATTAAATATGATGGATGAAGGCACCAGATACCTCAGGACGCAGACAAAACATCCATCTTAAAGGACTGTTTGAATTTAATATAATACAATATAATACAATTTCTTTCCTAGTGTTGAAATTTATGCAACTGTAATCGTTATTAAAAGGTATTGATATGAAGAAATTTAATGAACGAAAGAAAGCGTCAGCTTTGTATTCAGCCAATAACTACAGTACCCCTCTCTGATGCGAATGGTATGTCATCAAATATCACTTTCTGATATTTGACAGGGCAAGTCAAGTGCGGATGGGTCCAAAACGAAGGCATTAAAATGCGAAGTAGTGTATTAAGGGTTCCCTTGCGACGAAACCACCCCCGATTTTCGTCCCCTCTCGTTCAATTCTGATAGCTCAATGCTTAAACTCGAGCGTCGAAGTTGACAGACGTCACGTCCGGAATATTTCGCGCTGAGGTACGCCAGCGCCCCCTACCCATTGACACGGAAAAGATAATAACCGTCTCAACCCGGTGCACTGCGGGGGTCGAATTCACGAAACCGTGCCTATTAATCCGCATGCGGAACCACCCATCTCTCTTTTCCTATCGGGCTAAGATAGATTGCTAGATTCGTGAACGGCTCTCTTGTCACTGATTCTGGAATATCGTCGCAGGTTTCAGTGCGGCCGAAGTCGGCTTTTCATACTTTTGATAGTTCATATCGGAGTGTGTTCATTAATAACTTTCGCTCTCGCAATGGAGACATAGGAGAGGAAAGTTACGCTTCGACGGAAGGTTTGTTTGTTCGGGAGAACGAGGAAGTTACAATTAGAGGATTTATGACGTTCATTTATTTCGCGCACGTGACTACCGGAAACAAATTTCTTAGGAAGCAGATGGCGGTTGCTGAAAAGCCTCGGATTTAGAGTAAGAGAAGCAAAGATTAAGGGGGTTGCGCAGTTGGAGTGGAAGTAATTAAACTGTATGACAACTAGGGTTTATTTTTGGAAAGAAGACATTTAAATAGGCAGAAAATATATACTTTCTGATATAATCCAAAAAAAAATTATTTGTTCCTGATTATAATTGCCTTACATAACTACAAACTGACAGTGGATTTATTGTAACAGGTCTAGGTTAACAGATACAGCGATTCTTAAAAAATTGCGAATCTTTACGACTTGCCTGATTTGGCAGAAAGATTTCAGACACTCTGTCAAATCAGGCAAGTTTCTTTAGTGGATTTTTCAAGTGGATGGTTCACTTGGGAGAGGATGGTTCTCTCCATGGGGGATACGTCGCGATGCTGATGGCAAATTTGGATATTTTATTTTATGCTTATCCTTCTTCGAATATCCGGAGACGCTTATCGTGCAAAAATAGCAATTCATCTACATTATTGGAAGGCTCTCGCCACAACATGGGAACTGCAAACGGCATTTTCTTTTGCTTCCCTTTCATCCACCTTAAAAGTCAGATCTAATAGGAAATACAGCATATATTAGGTATCCATGGCTTTTCCAGATCTCCAATTCTAAATCCAAAACAATCTGTTATGAGAACGTATGCACAGAAGGCTAATTCAAGCGAAATATATGACTTCAAATAAAATGGATCTTAGACCTGTCGCTGTCAACGTTTTGATGAATTGATCTATGAAAAGTGATGTTAGGTCAACAAAAAAATGTGATCCTTGTTCTGGCTGTAGGACCCTATTTCCCTTATGTTATCGTAAAAACGCACTACCAATTTCCAACATTTCCAAAAGTTTATTTCAAACTCCAAAAGGGCAAAATGCTTGCTGAAGAAAAACTTTATTCTGCGTGTAGTGCAAGCTTGCGACAAACTCGTATATCAATAACCGGTTGTTCGAGTGAATTTAATTTTGTCCGAAATGGATGAAAAATTACACAGATAGGCCACTCTAGCATTAATCACTCTTTATACAAAGCTCCGCAGCGAACGCAACCTAAAATGGAACGCAGATAATCTTTACGTTCATTTTTTGTTCGGGTTTGATTGATGACTTTTGTATAATAATATCAAACAAGTGATTTACCTGTTGTGACCGCAACATACGTCCAACGTACCTTGCTTTTAATTAACGATTACTCTGCGATCAATAAAATAACCATTATATACAAATGGAATTGAATCTTGTAGAAAAAATACCAATTCATCATGTAGCACAATACAATGTGGGAAAATGGTAGTTTACTACATATTTAGCTATTTATGACACTTGTGCAGAAAGAGTGATTGTATTTTGTGAGAAGGAAGAGCGTACAAATATATTTAAATATACTGAGATCACAGATTTCTTTTAATATTTCAATTCTCTCTACCTGTAGCGCAATATACTATAACAAAGGGCACTTGAATGCTAATTGAAGTGACATTCCATCACGTTATTAATCAAGTTATTAATTAAGTGGGGTCGAGGGAAGGCGGCCACCCCCGTTGCAGAGCTTAATTGTGGGCATCCGAGGCGTTCCTTGAGATTCAAAACTAATTAAATGCAAAATTCCAAACTCACCAGTAATAATTTCGCCCTGCCGGCGTGGCTCTATATGGTAAGGCATGGAAGGGGATGTAACCACGGAAAAATGTAATAACCCCAGCTTAAAGAAATTCCCGTGCAAATATTTAAACAGATAAAATATCTTTGAGGGTTGTCCGTTGGCGAAAGAAAGTTAAATAAACAGAGGGCGAGTAGAGGAAGATTAAGTTGTCGATGGTAAACACGTGAAATTGTTGTAATTGCGGAGTTGAGCGCTCTAAGATTTAACCAACCGTTTCAATCATTACTTTTTATTTGTATGCGTTTATCCTTAGGGTTGGTATATAATTATGTCAAATAAGCCTAGTTACTTAATATCATGAGCAAGGATGTTATTAAAATAACGTTTTCTTATCTTATACAAAACCAACGTGTATTTTAAACTTTATTTATGATATTCTTTCTTTTGTTTCCAGGAAAGGATTACTTACTAAGATTATCTAACCCCCGTGAAACCTGTAAGTAAAAGACTAAAATCATTCTACACATTTGATAATTTAGTTTCCAGTACAATAGAAATTACTGTTTTCTAAATTAAAACATGTATGCTGGCGCTGTAGTAAAACATGTACGACATGTGATTATCTGAAAATAAAAATATTACCAGCCACAAACCGGAAAATATATCTTTTTTGTTAAAATAAACATCAAGCAAATCCGGACAGACAACCATGACTGTGTTCTATTCTGGTTCTGGTGCAAATGTATCTAAACTTATAGTTTATCTATAATATCCGTCTAACCTCACACCATACATAAATTACAAATCAAAAAATTGAAATCCACGACGTAAAAATCCGTAGAATTTCATCGCATGGGGTTTAAAAATGGTTTAAAAATGCACCCAATAACTCACTAATTATCGGAAATGTACGTGGCCACATAAAGAACTCAATTAGTCCGTACAGCAACGTCAGGAGGCGTTACCTGATTGTGTGTTTAGTTTTCCACCTCGGATTCTAAATTTATTGCCCGCCAGAATTTAATTAAAATATTTCCGGCGTTTGCCATCAGCCGCAGTAAAGGTAAATCTTATTGCACACGACCGCGACCTTAGCCACTTTTCAGCATCTATGATTTAACACTAAAATTCAAAGTGCAAGAATTAATATAGTCTACCAATCAACGTCATAATCAAAACCAAGACCCATCTTAGTTTTAAACAAAACTACACGTTAGTGTTTACTGGACCGTTAGCAACAGTGGTTGACGCTAACTTTCTAACATTCCAACGTTCTGCATACAGGACTGACAGGTGCTTGAACTCTTCTCGATCCTGTACACGTATGTGGTATATGTATAGTTGGATATACAAATACATAGAGGTCGCCGGTGGATGGTCCGTCTGCATTCTAAAACAATTAGGCGAGTTGGACGTGAGGTCTGGACTGGACTGTACAATAAAACTTAACCGAATTAGCATTAGTGGGCTTAGCGTTCATACGGATTAGTCCGCTCGCAAACATGGTATGCGATGAATTTTAATGTCATCCCTGATATTACGGCGCACGTGCTCGCTACCCGCCTCCGCCACCGCCGACCGTATCTCTCGCTCCACCGTGCAACTTAAATTGTAAACGGCCGCCGCTAATGGCGTTCTTCAATTACATGAAAATCGCACGGCCTTGTGTGTGCGAAATTAGTTTCTCCGGAGAAACTGTAATGCATAAAAGATGCTGGGAAGGATCGTTCTTTGCTTTAAATTAGTATTTTACGTCACTTTCTGTCACGCTTCGTTCTTTTTTCTGCGACCGTCCTTTTTCGTCCTTTCCTCTTGTTGACCTTTTTCGCCCTTTCGTCCATTTTTGTTCTTTCGTCCTTTGGTGTCCTTTTTCGTCCATTCGTCTTATCGCCCTTTCGTTCTTTCGTCATTTTACCCTTTTTCGTCCTTTTCGCCATTTCGTATCTTTTTGTCCTTTCGACAATCTGCCCTATTTCGTCCTTCCGCCCTTTTGCCCTTTTTTGTCCTTTCGTTTTTTTGTCCTTTTGTCCTTTTAGTCCTTTTTCGCCTTTTTTTGTCATTTCGTCTATTTGTCGTTTTCCGTCCTTTCGTCCATTTTTTCTGTTCTTTTGTCCTTTAAGTCCTTTGGTTTCCTTTTTCGTCCTTTGGTGTCCTTTTTCGTTCTTTTGTCCTTTCGTCCTTTTTTGTCCTGTCGTCCATTTTGCTCTTTCGTTCTTTTACGTCCTTTCGTCTCTTTTCGCCCTTTTTTCGTCGTTTTGTCCTTTTTGTCCTTTCGCTTTTTCGTCCTTTTGTGTCCTTTCGTCCTTTTTGCCTTTTCGCCCTTTTTGTCATTTCGTCCTTTTTTGTCCTTTTGTCCTTTTTTGCTATTTCGTCCTTTTTTCGTTTTCCGTCCGTGTTCTTTTTCGTCCTTTTTTGTCCTGTCGTCCATTTTGTTCTTTCGTTCTTTTACGTCCTTTCGTCTCTTTTCGCCTTTTTTCGTCGCTTTGTCCTTTTTGTTCTTTCGCTTTTTCGTCCTTTTGTGTCCTTTCGTCCTTTTTGCCTTTTCGCCCTTTTTGCCATTTCGTCCTTTTTTGTCCTTTTGTCCTTTTTTGCTATTTCGTCCTTTTTTCGTTTTCCGTCCGTGTTCTTTTTCGTCCTTTTTGTCATTACGTCTCTTTTTGTCCTTTCGACCATCCGTCCTTTTTCGTCTTTTCGTCCTTTTTTGTCATTTCGTCCTTTTTTTGTTTTTCGTCCTTTTTCTTCCTTTTTGTACAAACTTATTCGTACCTATACCGAGCAAAATTTGTATATCAGACAGGTTATAGTGATTTATAGTTGTTATTGAACGAAATTCCTAAAATGTTGGCGTTACAGACAGTTAAATATTGAAGGAAGGATTAAACTAATTATAACATTACCTTGGTGTCTCAATTGGCGTAAAATAAGTTGCTACTTGATATAAGCCAGATAACAAACTAGACGACTCGCAAAACTGCAACATGTCTGCAGCGAAGGCCAATGGTATTAACAACCAGCCGAAAAAAGAATCTAAAAAGTCATCATTTTGTCACCATAAAAAACATAATATTTTATTTCACTTTTTTTGTAAACCCAGTAAGCATGCATAGAAACTTATCCCTTCGTAAATTCACACACAAATTTACGACAAAAACTAGCATGCATGATCCATCGCATATTACTTTGCATATCGTCGCTCTCGTAGCATATATCAATAGGGTGGCGTTGTCTCTCCGGAATATCCGAGACATTTCTCCCTTTTACGTATCCGCGAGCACATTCAAAACCTAAGTGACGTTCGTGAATGACAAATGAATATTCGCAGTAGCATCGGCGGTTGGCGGAAAGGCCGCAGCACTAGTATGCACATCGGAACAGTCGAGAAAGCCGAGATAAAAATTTATGAAACGCCACTGAGTGATGTGTCCGCAACGTTACTAACGCCCGCCAAGGAATGTACTCTATAAGAATCCATCGACTGTGAAAGGCTCCCTGTCCGTCGTCGGTCGTCGTATTTTGCGAATTCGATCTGGACGCTTTTTTTTATGTCCAATGGGTGTATTTATTTATTAGGGTCTCCGTCCCCATTTCAACTCGTGTTATGAGTTGTAACTTCGAACTCTTAGGTCGCTTTTTATAGTTAAATTTTGTATGACGACGGTTTTATGTTTTTTCGACTTCGACGAGTTTTAGATATGTAACGTTATCTCGTCTACAACAGATGAACCCAAAAGAAAATTCCTCCATAATAGGTACTATGTTCGAAATATACCCAACGCAAAAAACAGCCCACCTAACAAATTGAGTTTCTACAACTCATTCTTATTCATATTTCTACTTTAAGGGATACATATGTCGCAGAAAAAGTATTTTGCAAAAATGGCGGAGGAGCCGGTATTGGGTAATTCTCAATAGCTCAATCAAGACTTCAATAAAACCGCATCCAAACATGCTATACTCCAAAAAAACGTTGTACCTGGAACAATAGCAATATAAACACATGGACAGGAATGCTTACAAACGCGATTTGGATAACTTCGCTCTTCGAGTTGTGTAATAGCCATTGAGAGATTGGGCTTGTTAACAAGTTAATGCCGTTTAAAATGTACAGTTCGCCGCTCTAATACAAAGCGGATACACCCCGCCGTTTCCCTGGAGCTAAACATTGCTTGGGTGCGAGCTTGCATTGTTGCCTTTAACCCCACCAGTACAGTACGATACATTTGATCATTCCTTACATATTTTTCATTTTTTTGTTCAATTTTTAACTTGTTTGTGGACAATACTGGCTATCTGTTAAATAATAATTTTATGGACGTTATTTATTATTATTCACAATCACGTTTCTACGTGTCTATAAAATGTTAAAGTGGGTTTTGATAAATTTTAGGGGGTTTTACAAGAAGATAACTAAACATAGAACTGGATTTATAAGCTTTATTAAACCAGACAATAAATAGTTTCGATCGTGCGCGCTTCGTCGTGGTGGTGAAAACTCCTCTATTTAAAATGGTGTTCACCCTCGGGGGTTGCGAAATAAGAAATTCCTCTGTAGTAGTTGTAAATCTGGCCGTTGCCAAGAGGCGAGAGGAATAGAGAGAGAGGAAGGGGGAAGTTTTACTGCGGTGTTTTCCCACCGAGTAGTTTTGTTTCGAGGATGTTGACTTTAACCTCATTCCAAATACCCGTATCGTTTAAGACGTTAATAAAACATCTATTGCAGACTTCTCTTCGCCACAGTTCGCTCTCTCACTCTTTTCTTCATGGCTCTCTCGCTTTCTTAACTTCTCTCCGCCGCACCGCACAGTGCATCGACTCAATACAAAAATAGACACAGTATGTGGCAAATATCATTGTCTATATCTTTTACATGAGAAAGAACGTGCTAGAGGGCCGAAAAATAATAACAAAAGTTCCTATACATTAATGTTATTATCGTTAAAGTAATTTTGTGATTTATTGCTATGGGACGCAGAACTGATGACATAGGCACTTTTGTGTAACTAATCCTTCAGATTTTTTAAAGTAAGAATCCTTAAAAATAACGTACGATTAGAAAAGTTGAATAAAAAATTATTTCGTTCTGAATAAATATGGTTAAAAAGCTTTTACAGTATATTCTGTTATAGTATGAGTTGTGAAACACAACGATCAAATTAAAATATATGAGAAACAGCAATATTAGATGTGACCTATTTATTATTTGCTAGATTGGGGCAAATGACCACTGTGCGCCGTTGTTCCCGACGATATTGTCTAGAGCAGTGCTAGCGAATATTATTAGGATGCAATATACACAGTGTAATAAGCGGGTTATGTTAGGTTGGCTAGTCTACAATTTCCGTTGTCTATGCTGAACGGCAGACTTCTACAAATACTAGTCCTAGCTATGTCGATTATGAATTATGGATGGTACTAAATCTAGTTAATTTTGTGGATCTGGCAGTTGTGCATTTCGGTCGATCCTAATACCACATGGCAGTTGTATATTAGACCTTTTTTTGGGTTCTTATACCACTACGTCTTTCTATTCATACTCTTTTTATTCCCTTTCTCTTATTTACAGAGATTACATTGGACATACATTACTTTGAAACCAGAAAATATATTGAAATTCCTATTTTGCTGCTATTTTCACTACTTTCACACCATAACTTTGCACTCATCTGCTGTATCTCCTAAATTCACGCGAAAAACAGAGTATCCTTCTTAGGTATCGCTGGCAAAAGTCGATGGGTCAGTAAATCGTATCGAGCGCCCCCTCGCGGTGAGGTTATACGAGCGTGGTATTACGTAAATTGCGGGTTAGCGACGGGCTATTTTTTCCGGTCGACTCCGGCTCCCTTAAAAAATCGTACCCTCTTACAGGTCCGTACCGGCGGATAAATAAGTAATGGCTTCTGCAGAAGTGGCTAACGGAAGGAAAAAGAAGACCGACGCCTTCCTCGGCGATAGCCATCAATAGTAATGACTCGAAGTTGCCTGAGAAATACACATATACAGAGCTCTAAGGGAGTTTGAGGTGGATCCGGGTCTGCCAGCAACCGAACGGCAAAATATTAATGCAAGCAAATTGAAAATCAATATGGGTAGGAGAGTCGGTGCCGCTCTGATCCGGGACCGGGATGGGAATGAGAAGTTTGCAGTGCGGAATGACGCGCGTCCTTAACGTGGAAGATTTGTTTACTTACGCAGGGTCTTACTTACTTAAACTTAAACTTACTTAAACGCTCTTACTATTTATCTTATTTAGTTTTGGTGGTTTGTCGCAAAAATACAATTTTGTATGTTATTTTTTAAGAGAATATTTTATCACTTTAATCAAATAAGTATTTTCGTTATAATTCGTAACTATTGAAATAATTCAAGTCTTTCCGATAATGCAATATCATTTACTATACTGAGTAAGGTAATATTTGCAGTAAACTGTCAGGACTTTTTGTTATATTGTGTTTTATTGCCAATAGGCATGGTAAAATTCGTTTTATTTTGTGCTGCAATCAAAATCAATCTTAATATATCTAGACAGGAGGAAAAATTAAAAAGATAAAGACATATTCATTAATCAACGTAAATGGTGACAGAGAGAGAACGTGAAAATCTTAAATATATGAATGCCTCAAAAACGAGGAACGTTTTATTTTTCTGTCCAGTTGTGACTTTGGGACATTCAGTATAAAAAGAATAGGATATTGACGTTAACATGCACAGAAGTCAGTATCAAACGCATTGTCAACAAAACTCTTATGCATGGATGGGCCGTTTTTCGCGATGAAGTGCACCGGAAAGCGCAGAAATCCTTCATATATCGAAGGATTGGGGCCAACCTTTGTCAATAGGCCCCGGGAAGCAGTTTTATTGAGGTACTCGACTCCATTGTTTATATCAAACAGTGGAACATATCGACATTGTATCTAAGCTTTCGGAGATTGCATCTGCAGCGCAAGGAAGTACAAATACTACTACTACAAATAATCCTTTCTCCGGGATTCTTCAGTTCGCGAATATTTAAGGGGAATTTAATAATGCAACTGTCTCACAAAGCGCAATTTAATGAAATGAGGATCTCTAAATTATTCACGCACGTGCAGACCTCGACACAGTCTTGCACCATCTCTCTCTTTCTCTGCACTCTCGAGAACTGTAATCAAGCTGGCTGTATGTATATATGCAGATGTATATTCAAGCATGCAACAGCACCACCTGGCTTGGCGGATTTCGTACATTTCTCCTCGAAGAGAACAACTTCTCTTTCAGGTAAACATCCAGTGCCATGTCAACTATTACAACTTTTCGAATGCATACATTCGTAGTATCTTATCTAAGGTTATTTGAGTGAAGTTTTGAAGTTCTTGGACGCCTCTAGAGTAGCCTCGAGGTGCAAGGTTTTGTACTGAACTGTTGGTTTCCATATCTTAAGCTGGAAGTTTCGGATAGAATTTTGATGTATGTATGATGAATGCTAATGTGCCACAGACATGGTACAGCGCATAAACTAAATTTTCCGATGCGAAGTTTGTTGATTAGATTTAGAGGCGATTCTTTACGAATTTCTATAAGTATGTACGAGTAACCGTACGAGTCGACAGATGCCGGTAAAAGACATGACTAGAGTCTACATTCTAAAGGACTACGTGTGTCTGCTATGAAAATTTACATATTCACGTGCTATTTGCTACTGGCTGCTAACAGCATAGTGTGACCACTCAGCAGCGCTGTTTACCAATTGGCGAGTGAGTTTAGCAGCAGCCAGCCCACCAGCGCTTGTTTAACTTCTACAGCAACCAGCATGAATGTTAATTCAGGAGATTATGTATATTTGAAATGTGTTTTATAAATATTATGGGAGGTAATATTCTCCCAATATATATAGAGGGATTTAAGCGATACAGTTGCAACTAATGATATAAAATTATAAATATGTAATTTATAATTTTTATTTTAAATAATATATTCAAATATTTCTTCAAAATTTAATAACCTGGATTATGTTTATTTATGCATATAATGCAAATATTATGTAATATTTATAAGTTGCTGTCACGTGTTGAGCTTTATTTGAAGTAGAAATGCATATATACTAATATCAGAAAACGGAAAACTGATTGAATTACTTTTGTGTTTGAAGTTAATATAAATAAAACATTATATATAAAGTAGAAACTAAATTACGGATGAAAGCAGTAACGTTTGAACAATTTGTTATTTGGAAATATACTGGGAAATAATCGAAGACCTGAAAGAGATTTTTTTTATGAAAATATATAATTTAATTAATAATAATTGATAAACAATAAACAGCGTAATGTGACCACAAAATAGGTGCTGCTAGCAGCAACAGCAGCCAGCGGCTAAAGAGAGCTAACTGTCAAAAAATTCGATTTTTACTTTTTAAATGTTTCTAATAGAAAAATGTGCGCTTTTTTCAATGGCCCGACTGTCAGGTTGAATGATTAGAAAAGCTACAATTGTAATTTTCCAGTCGACCGCATCATAAGTGTATATATTGCTAATTTATTAAAACTAAGCACGCTGTTGGTGCGCATGCGCTTTGAAGAATTTGTCATTGATATTAATTACCTACCGCTGTCCGAACAAAGCTTATATCAAAATCATTTGATGCTACACAACCGTTGCGTTCCCTGAACGCGCCCAATGATTACAAATGTTTTTGGAGATCAGTATTTGTGATATGGTTTTTGTCTGAATACGTGAAACTTTTTGAAGACTACATGAAACTTCCATTTTAAAGCTCGGACCGAAACCACTCCTAAATATTCTATTTAAGCCGGAATTCGTTGACGAATGAGATTTTTATTTTCCCAAGTTCCAAGTCCGTCGCGTCCCAAATTCGTTCTCTCTCTTACTTTTTCTATATGAAGTCGCCCGAGGTCTCGAATGTGGTGGTGGTAAGAAAGATGGCTCTACATCTGCCACATCGGCCGTGAATAAAAGAACACGTCTACGTCGATATATTACACATATGAAATGTTTAAAGACGTCGGGAGCGTCGGTCGGGATAGTGTGGCGCACCAACGACGTCGACGACGACTGCCACGGGAGCATGACAAATGAACGCAGATAAAGGAGCATCTAAATATTACACAAAAATGTGTACAGAAAAGTTCTCCCCGGTACCACCCGTACCTCGCCCCTCTACGTTCATTCATTATGTTAATGTCTTCCTTTCCGAAGATATATTTGGAGAGGTTGGCATTTCGAGGAAATTAATGAAATCGTATAACGTTGTGAACCTGAGCCCTGGATATACGAACGGTTCCACGGTTACAGATTACTTTAAACCTATATACAGGGTATTCCACGCAAATTGTTCCATTCCTGTAGCCTAGAACTCAATAACTAGACTTTTTCCTTTGACAAACCTAAGTCTTTAACCAAATCATTCAGTTCGCTCTGGTTTATAAGGTGAGGTTTTCTTCAAATGGTGAATCTTCACGCCTTGCCTGATTTGACAGAGTGATTTCAGACACTCTGTCAAATCAGGCAAGTTTCTTCAAACAGACGAAATTTCTTCTGTCTCAAAAATCGAAGATGATGAAGTAGATGGCGCATTTGGGAGAGGATGGTTTCTAACTACTGTAGACATTCAGGGCTGAAGAAGTCCTAAAAAGGCACCTTCAGGACTTCTTCATAGAGTTGTGAAGTAACGTTTAGGTAAATTAATTTCTCGAAACATCTTAACTCAGTTGACCACATCTCAACCAAAATAATTAAGTAAAACCAGCAAAAAAAATGATCCATTTATCATAACAGCTAAATTATTTTTCCACTTTTGTGGGATTGTTTCGTGATGTTTAATTTGCGGCTCGCCGCGGGTAGCGTAGCGCGGGCCGTGGGTCTGCGGGGCGTCGGCGGCCCATATTTCTGGAGTTGAAATTTAATTTGCACAGTGGAACCGGGCGGACAAGTTCTTAAATCAGTGATTCAATGAGCGTCTACCGAGGGCGGACTTAGAGCCTTCCCGCGCCCAAATGTACAAGTTTCCAGTTATAAATTCAATTTAACTTTTAAATTCTGATCGGTTCGCCAGGCCCGCGTCGCTCTACGTCCCGTATCCGAAGTGCCATTGTGGGCCAATTTTACCGCGGCGCAAACTTCAACCGAAATAATCGCCTGCAAAGCGAGGCGACAATTTTTACAGCGCTTATTGTGATTGATTACGATCGTTATTCAACCTTTCGGGTCGAGAGGGATGTTTCTACATCATTTGGTGCAATGAACAGTTGACGTATTGCACTGGAATAGGAAACTAAGTTTCAAGTTTTGATTGAAACTAAAGAAAACCATATTCTTCCAGGTTTATATAGGTAATTATTTCTGCAACTCAATTAGCCAAGACAAAAGGTTTAAAGCAAAAAAATATAATTATACCACTTATCTAACTGGATGATGCTCAGTTTAGTTACGAAGAATTATAGCTTTTAATCACAGTTCTTGCAGTCTTCTTTCCGCTGTTTCAGTTCGTCGCTGAAAAATAGTGCTGTACTAACATCTTTTGTGACGTGATAACAATGCTGCAGTTGCAGCGGTGGGTGGTAGCTGTACCTGCAGCCGACTAAAGTCACGACCGCTTTCTACTGGGAGACATAACTCCGCCAGTAGTTAATTTACTTGTATGTGTGTCCGTTATGAAAGTTTTAGGCGACGTGATTTAATCTTTGTTTGTGTTCTTTCCCCCTTAATTATAATCTCGCAAAAACGACCCAACTGGTAGTTTGTTTATCTTTAAAACATACAATGCATATTTCTTCCTCTCTTTCCTCTTTTTCAATGTTTCCTTTTATTTCCTCTTTCGCTTCTTTTGCATCTTTTGCCCCTTTTGCTTCTTTTATAGACAAAATTTTTTCATTTTTTCTGTAACATACAAAGAATTCCAATCTATATATAGTTTTTTTTCGTGCAGGTCCATTGTGTGCTCTTCTGAAATTCCAGTGGACAATCAAATGAATAAAGTAAGTTTTAGTATAGAGGTTTATAGATAGATACGAAAATCGAATTCAGTATCATAATATCTTGGGAGTTATTGATTGAATAGTGAAGCACATATTTATGAATGCTAGAAAGTTAAGAGAGGTCATAATGTTCTAGTGCCTTATATTGAAAATATAAAATCCTGTTGAATTTGATTTCGCTGGTTACAGTTAGTAAAAAAAAATGTCGACAGTACTGTAATATCGGCATAGTACAGATTTCTGGTGTTACTAAAATGTTATTAAACATAAAAAATGTATTATCCGTTTTACTGCCGAGTGAATTTTATTTTATGCTTGCTATAAAACGTGCCCTAGTATTGTTGAATCGCCCTCTTGGTCTGGAAAAGTGCTGATACTGAAGCTTGATGGGTTTGCAGTCATTCGTCATAATTCGAAATATCTCCATGAAAAAAATATTGAAATGTTTACAACAGACATTATTGTATGCTATACTTAAAAAAAAACGCGACCACCTAAATTTAAAAATAAATGACAAATTTGATAGTTTTTAACCATGGACCACTTACAACACTATTTTCATCATAATTCCGTCAATTTCTAATGAAATAAACCGTCGTCAGCGTTAATTCCAAGCTACCATTAATTCCAATCCGAGTTTTAAATATTTGCCATCTAGCCGGACATGGAAATTAATCCGATCCGGCTGCCATCTAGCGGGTATCATTGAAATGCGCAACGCGGTTTCGGGGCCGAAGAATATGTCCCGTAGGAATTAATAGATTATTGTGTTGGGAGCGTAGGTCCTGCCCAAAGGGCACGCAGGAGCTTTAAGCTAGACGGCAGCTTGCCGAGAACGGCTGCGACGGACGGCACGTGCAGAAATAAAATTTGGGGGAAAATCTGACCGGATAAATGGACCGGACGAATTTAAATACCGGAGTGCTGAAGCTGGAGAACTGTAGAAGAAGAACGTGTAGAATCAGAGAGGTCGAAGGTAATCGAGCGAGTAATACGTTGTGATTAGATATTTAAATTCAACACTTAACATATTGTCTTGTTTTCCTGTTTGACGATAACTAAATTAGAATTACAATTCTCTGCCTTTACAAGAAACACTATTTTGATATACATTTATACAGAGAATGCCTCATTTCACACGCATAGTTCAGCGATTTCCGCCCACATAGAAGCATTAATTTTCCGTTTTGGAAACAAAGAGGGGTTGGATGATGTTGACTGAACGGCAGTCAGCATTAGTTCGTGGTGTTCCGTGTAGGGGTAAGTCCCCACAGGGGATGGAGGTATGCGTTAATGCATTAATAAAGTTAATTACGATGACAGGTATCAGGCTACGCAAGTGACGTACGTCTGTTCCGTTCAGCCCTAGCTGTGCATGTGTAATTGGATAATTGTTAGATTTTCAGACGAGGAAACGCCATAATATCGCGGAAAATGTTCGTAATTAGGGACGGTCGGTCGTTTCGGTTGGCAGTGCTCGAGCCAAACGCCTGACACGTTTAGCCGAATTTAGTTCCGGTATTAGTTAAACTGAGAGTTAGTGGGACACAAAGTAAATATACGCTGGCGTTGGCGCGAGTTGGCGGGAGAAATTTATGCAAATGTGTGATACACTATCTCGAAATCTATTATTTCAACGTGGATTATTTCGGGTTTGACTGCGCTGTTTGGATCTACTGTGTTTGGTAGGTACAAGTTGCTACGGTCGCATTTACTTCGCACAGTGATAACACCATAACAGCAGGTGCGTTTGATGTATTACCTCTGGTTGGATTAAGATAACACGAAACTTTGCGGAAATATACTTGATGGGGATGTATCACCTGAGATACGTATGTAAATCAAATGATCTTATCGCTTAGCACAGGCGCTATTAAAGTTTTTTGCACCAGAAGTTACTAACTATTGATTTTTGCGTAGTTGTTAAATTACCAGAAAATTTTGTCACATTTTCGCAGGTGAGCAAATCACCTGTGCTCAATTACGTGTGTTGACTTTATTTTTGACAGCAGGGATGCCTGTCTTAATCACACCATAGCATGGGACTAATATCCTCCCAATACCTGATACTTGCTCATCAGAGAGACTTAATTTGAAGAAATAAACCTACTAGCTTGAAACGCAACAAAGTTATCCGTACCAGCAACATCAATATTCATATTCAACATTCCCACTCCCCGAAATTATTTAAATTCACCGCTCTACCGTCATTTAAAATCCTCCAACCCCCAACATAATGTACGACAGGCATCAAGAACCAAAGTCTAAAAATCCTACACTCCACCGTCCCCGTTCCTCATGTAACATTATTCTGTAACGACACCCCCGCAGCGATGGAAATGCGAAATATCCAGCCGCCGGCTAACAAGAGTTTCCACTAAGGTATCTCGTCTCCGAGCGCTCAATACGCACGGTTATTGTGTTATGCGCGGTGTCGGGAACACGCGTATATACCGCTTCATATTTTTAATGCCATTATCTGTGGAACGTGGCGTGCCTGTCGCGCGTTGACAGCGAACCGAACTGACGCTCCTGTGCTAAGACCCAGTTCACGGCTTTCATATTCCACCGACAAGGGTTTGCCGTCTGTCTGTCTGTCGGTATTTCCATTCGTGCGCGGAGAGATGGGGGAGACGCGTTTGACCTAAACGGTAATATATTCAACGGAATTGAATTGGATGAATATTGATTGTGCAAATGGGTGGTATAAAGCTAACATCTCGATAGTGAGTTGTGCGTTTCTGCTCAAGGGTAAACCATGATAAGTAATATAAACTAGACTAGAAAAAAAAAAACACATTTTGTAATCAAAAAGTGAAATATTTGATAGAATATTTGATTTAAAATGTACTGAAATTTTATCCTGATTGCTTTGTAGATATGAAATATAGTCCTCGACAAAACAAAACACAAACGAATGTATACCACAGTAAAGCAAAAAAATAGTATTTTTTTATGTGGGCTGCACAACCGAATCGGAAATCAAAACCGATCGGGGCGATTCGCAATTTGGACAGATTGGCTCGTGCATAATTCGCGCGTTATTTTTTCCATCAGCGCTAATAGGTTTGTCGACGCGGTTATTTGCCGGACGGTAGTCGAGCGCGACGGGAAGCTATACGCCACGCGTCGCGTGCGGTCACCCAACTATAAAATCGCTCCCCGTCGCCGAACAAACTACACCGACTAATGGGGGCCGCAAAAATTTCCCCAACACCTCTGTTACTATGCAATCATCCGTCGCTAATTCGATAGAGGGATGGTAAAAGTTTAAACGGTGAACGTTTTCCATGTGTCAATTCGTGTTTAAGCCTGTGGTATGCGAAAATATTTTTCTCAAGTATTTTTCAAGTATGTATAACTATTTCTGTGGTTTTGTCTAACAAAATTAGACATTTTTGCTATTGATATAATGAAATAATATATTTTGTAGTAATCTCATCCAAACTGTAGTTGAAACATTTAACTGAAAAATATTTAAGGGTTTTTTATTAAATAAATAGATTAATTAACAACTATTTGTTTAACTAATTTAAAAACGCCATAACAACTATGAAAACAAAATTCAAAACAAATATGTACAATTTTGTAGTTATTTTAATTTGAATTAAACAAAAATATATTCTGTTTTTTCAAAGGTATTTTTTGTCCATTTCTTACAATTACTGCTTATCAAGTATTCACTTTTTCTCCTACTTCTTCTACTTTGCAAGGTATTTTATTTTCTAAATTTAAATGTGAAAGAAAGTCCATAAAACATTTCCCCAAGAAATTTCCGCGGAAGGAGTGTCGAGAATATCAACGGGTGTTATTCGATTGTCATTGGTCGTGAGCAAAAAAAAAACTTTTAAATATATTATGCACTCGAGTCCGCGTTACTCATATTTCTCCATTGCCCGCGGATGGATATTGTAAAGTTTTCCTTCCATCCACTCGGATCCGAACAAGGACCCCGGGATAAACAGAAAGTTATTTCGTCTCGTCTTATTGTAACCATGCAAAATGAGGACACTCCGGGCGCACTCGGGCGAACTGTTTGATAAAAACCTACTCTCCCGTTACTTCAAACTTTATTCCACCAATTCTGCGGGAAATTCATCTCCTCCATTCGCTCAATTTTAGTTTACCGTGCAGCATATATACTGTAATCGATTAAATTACTACGCTTATGAAACCAAATTGGTTTACTTGTGATGTAATCTCTGATGGATGTAGTTTTATAGCAATATTCCATTTAAACAATTAATCATTTTTATTGCAGAACAGAATTATGTTAACGTTATGTCATAAATTTGCGGCAAAAATACGTTTTTATATAATTTGCCATTCTGGCGGAGGCGCCGGAATAACTATTACCAAACTATTTATCTTCCAGAAGTAAAATGATGTAATTTCTTCGCTTGTTTGTATCTCGGTAAGGGCTCATTAACGAAAGAGGTTCACCTTTAATTTCGGTATTTTATGTCGGCGGGGTTTCAGCTTTAATGGCCGCCCCTAAACAGCCCTTTGTGCTTCAGGCGTGAAGGTGTTAAACGCGGAAAACATTCGGAAGCCGCAAGTTGTTAGCAATCTCTCGCTTTTACGGACTTTTACGGACGGCTAAGTGGGCACGACCGAAAAATGAAATCGCAACAATATAACGCTGTGGTTTCTCGCTAATTAACTACGGTAAGAGAAACGTTTCATTGTTTGTTTATGGAACAAACGCGTAAGTTCGTAATAGAGGTCTATGGGATGATCTACCTATTATATAAGAGAAACAATATAAAAAGTCAAAACAATCTTAAATATTTTTGAGTTTTAAGTTTAAATTACTAGGTACACATACATTGAGATAAAAATCTTACATAAGACTCATTATTATTCTAAACTCGAAACATATATTTGAAATGATTAACTGTTGAGGATCATTAAACATGTTGGCCAAATCTAATGAAGTACTTTCTGCTTTTTGTTACTCGTTTATTTAAAGATATTGATTGATATTATCGCTTTGTTGATACGTGTTGTAACCATACAAATTGTACAAAAAGTGTAAAATATAACATTTCTTAAAATCTGCAACTAACAGAAATAGAATTTCTAGTTTTCTTGAAAAATATGAATCTTTAAATGAAAAGTTGTAAATCAAAAGGATCTATGTACCATTTTTAGGTTTTTTGAGGTTTTTGTGTCAATAGGTTCTACCCTCAGTAACAATCAAAAGGATCTATATCAATACCGTGGCATGGCATATTAATCAAAGCATATACAAAGAGCTAGATGACCTAAAGAACATTATGGAGTACTTGCCAGGCGAAGCTAAGTACTTTAATTCATACCTCATTCAGGCGTTTGCTTAATACTGAATTAAATATCTTAATTAAGTTTTTATTTACATAACATTATAAGCAAGTGTCTTATATATTATGACTGGAATAATTGTATTAGTTACTATATACTGTTTTCTTTTAATTAATATTGGGAAATATTGCTTTTGCTCGTCAGAATAAATTACTGTGACGCACAAGGTTGCTGATTGCATTAGGCCATTAGTACAAATGTACCCAACTTGAAATGTATAATGACAAATCGACACAATTTTCTTAGCCAAGCGTATTTCTGGTTTTCTTTGTAATATCAAATATGGAATATTTGTATCGTTGTAGAAAATATCGATTTTATTTCGTATTTTCGAGCAGTAATTTCCTGTCCGTGGGTAATTTCTTTGAATCTTTTCACGATAACGCGCGAAAACAATTTTTTTGCCATCCGTTCAAGTTTGCCAGATGGCCGGCCAGTCCACATTTTTGAATAGCACGTCTCTACGTTATGTTTTTATGTTCATACAATTTTTCGATACCACAACACGTTCAAAACAATTTTTTGTTGACCGTTCGACTTCGACCAAGCCATATGGCGTGCTTGTAATGCGTATTTTTGTTATTTACACATTTCGCATAAAGATATTTACTATTTTGTCTTTTACTCATTTATTTTTCAATTAATCAATGACAAATTTCAAATCTCTAGAATTGGTACTAAAACACTAAATGTCGTTCTCAATAATTTTGTAAGATGTTAAAACGTCTTAGTTTTTGAAGCCTTTCTGAAAATTTTCGGAAAATACTTATCAGAAAACAAATGTGGCACAAAATTACGTGAGTTTAACCGATTTTTACCAGTCAGATTGTATGATCAACTACTAACAATAGCATCACTATTATCCAGAATTCTATCATTTCACACCATTTGACGGCAATATTTGACACATTTCTGTTTTACATTCTTAAATCAATTCTAGTATAAAGCAGTTTTGTTACCATTACCTCTACTACAGCAGTCATAAATGGTTTTATAACAAATGAAAATTTTAATTGTGACAGGAGATCACGATCCAACAAAACGTTTGCTAGCGCCTGATGCCTGATGGTTCAGGCAATATTTATCTGTACCGGGTAGACGGGCGCTATTATTCATTTTTGTCATTAATAATAAATCAGCTTAATAGCCGTATTTCATGAAAGTTTTAAAGTGCAGTTTAAAAGCCAACGGGCGGGAATATCGATTTTTCGGCGACCGGAGCACCCGGCGGCGGCTGTGGCATCGTCGTTCGCCTCACCCTTGCCAACTGAATGGCACACAAAACCCCACAAAACGACACCCAGGCAGCGTTACCACTTTTTAGAAATGAACTCTTCATCATTTTAATTTAGATATGAAAATAATTACGAAACTATCTGATATTTTAAATGTTATGGATATTATTTAGTTAAAATATCCTTTCTATTTCTATATTTATTTTCGTTATAAAGGGGGTTATGGATAAAATGTCTTAGAATAGTGACTTGAGTCTATATAAGTTTGAATTTGTTTTGAACTTTAATGGTGTGGAAACTGTCGAATCAGGAATGATTGCGGAAACGTCATACGGACGTGAGGGTGAACTGTGCACGCGCCCATTATGTGGTAATGACCGTAATATACGGAATCTTTGATCGGAATTAGGGTGACTGAGCGATCGACAACATCGTATACGTGAAATATTGTGTTATTGCACGCTGTCGGTTTTTCCGAATCTTTTTTTGGGGTGAAATAATTATTGTTGTTGCTGATGCCTAGTGCTGGAGTAAATAATTGATATATTATACCTACATGCAATTGTGTAATAATGTACCTACATACTTTTTCCAGAAATGATTGCAATGGATTCAGGGGGTCTCAAAACGCATTAATTAAAGTGCTTTGGTTATATTTAGAATAAGATTTTTATTTGTTTATATAAGCCCCAAATGACCAATTTAATCGTAGAGAATCAGTATTATAGTAATATTTATAGCTTTTCAAAACGACAAAGGTACCTCCCCACAGCATAAAAATATGTTAATATTTCACGTGATGAAGTTGATAGTACTTATCATCAATCGCCTTACAAAGTGGGCGTATAATATCTACATTATAATGCTTATAGCCCTTAACCACAGTGTTCCTTTGCGATATAAATCAACCTACGCAAGTCTCTAATCTGCATTAATAATATACCTTTTGCCACAGTCAGCCCCACAATGCCAAAAGAAAACCAAACACGTTCTAACAAAGAGTAATAATATCTTCATAATGTATCTGCTCTTTTTTTTGCAAGCTTTTCGCTTATTAAATTAAAATAATTACCGAATAAGAAGTAACAAAACCCACAACGATCCATTCGTAAGCAAGCAATCCATCAGCATAATCTAATTTGTCTCGTCCCTCCTTAAAATACAGCCCACGGCGAATATTGTTCTCCCTGGCAAAGTAATTTGTTGGCTCTGTACTCTTGTTGGGCTTTGTTGCATCAGTACTGGATGGATACCACCGGTCCTGAGTGCCTTCGATAAAAAGTACCGTGGAAATGAATTGGACGAGGCGGAGGAAGCGACCTCTTCAAGTGATAGTAGCGCTTGTATATTCATTCTTTATTGTGTAGTTCTCTCAGGGACTGTAACGGGACAACTGTATATCTTTGGAATAACGGAATAAAGAATAAAGGACAGATGTAGTCGCGAGCTTGATTAATATATTTGAGGTGGTTTGTTCGTCGCTTCCTCGCTCTCAAGTATGTTTTCAGTTAGGTATAGTGCCGTTTATGCCACAAAACAACGCTGCTGAGTCATGCTATGCTGTTAGCAGCCAGTAGCAAATAGCACGCTAGTAAAACAGCCTAGTGTAACCATAGCATTAGGGATAGAGGAAAGTCGCCATTAATGTGTCTTTTATTTTATTATTTCACCTTTCAATTAAGGGACGAAGAATTGCAGATAATCAATCATTTTTCTAATTGATTAGTGACATAAAGTTAATTAATTCATGTACAGTAAAAAATCAACTCTAACCAAATTTGTTCCGATTAAAATTGTACTTAGCTAATCAATAAACATGAAAACGTGCAGGCAAAGGAATGTTTATATTAGCTTTAATTCTGTATATCATATTCCAAGATTCCCGGACGATTTAACTAATCGCATAAGTTATTTTAATAAACCCATCTCGCATACATACTGGCCCTCATCTAACCAAGTAAATCTATAAAACTTTGAAACTTCGTGTTTGTTAATATCAGGGAAATGTAAGGCAATCGCTAAGACGTGTGTACTGGTACCGTTCGAGCTTAAGCGTCGAATTTACTGGCGTCGTAGTGCATGAAACCTGTACAGACACGTACAAACACGTACAAGCACGTATAGACACGTACAGGCACGTACATACACGTACAAACACGTACAGACACATACAAACAGGTACATGCACGTACATACAACGTACAGAAGCGCTCAAGCTGTAGTTTTAATGACCGGCGGAGAATATTTCAACCGCCGCTCGCCGCTAACCCACCGCCCCCGCAACACCCCGCGTAATACCCTTTATTAAATCTCGTCCTTTTTCACCTGTTACAGGTACAAAGTGCTACGATGTAACCACGACCATAAAACCGCAGCATGGACGTCCGATGGCCTCTGTCTTTCTCTAGGATACTGCTCATGGTGCTACCATTAGCCCAACAGACCGCCACTTTCAAACAACAGGGTGAGTATATTGGAATCTCTGTGTGTGGAAAAAGTTAAACTGAGATTTTTATTACACAGTTCACAAGATTAATTTTTAGAGGTAGCTCGGGTTGAGACACGAAAGATCTTGATAAAAATCTTTGTTTTATTGAAGTTGAACTTTTCGTGCTTATTAGAAGTACATAAACTTAAATGGTTTTCATGTATTATTAATATTTCCTGTGCACGAAGATGTGTTATATCTTGTAAACGTCTCAAGTTTCCCGAATTTTAAATAAGAATACTTCAGACTTTTGTCAGATAGGACAAAGTACCTACTACAAGATAAAAATGTATTTTACACGAAGACATTTCGGGAGCAGGGCAACGATAACACTGATACCGAAATAAGGGCAAGGAGACAAGAGCTATCCAAAGTTTTATCCAACTTTTATCTACCCTTAGGTTCTCTCGTACACGCGCCCAAACGTGTCGAGCTATTGTTTAGATAGTGTTCTCTTATATAAGAGAATGCGTGTTAGGAATAATATCGACCAATTTTTAAGGGAATTTATTAGGGCTATCTCTTTTCTTGGAAAACATCCAACGATAAAATTGATTCGAAGGTCTCAATGAAGAGAGAGTTTGTTACAACAAATTTGAAGCTTATTAGTAAAATTATTTATTTGCTAGAATGAATGAAAAGAAATGACTACACACAGAGTATCCAAGTATTAGGTAGTACGTATACTTTTGGTTCAAGAAACTGTTTATTCGTTGAAGCATATATATATTATATTTCTCAACCAACAAAATATTGTTGTTGACGTAGAAAAAACATCTTGCTCTTTTTATATGTAGAAGTAAAACATTTTCTTCGTCAGAGCAAAATATACTCAACATAAACATACTAAACTCTTAAACCGGAAGAATAACAGCCGTTGAAATAACTACATATATTGAAATTCTTATTACAATAAAATATTATTTGGATAGCAAAAATTCATCTTAATGCTACACTATATACGCAAGAACATTTTTCTTGATATCCAAGAATACAGTTCTCCCTGTGTAGGCTATTCCACTACAATCCTGGTTTTCCTCATAATCCTTGCAAGTCACCCATGAAATAAAACACTTATACATAGATGTAAACAAACAATATACGAACACTCAATACCGTCGAACTTATTTAGCGGTGATATGTGGCAAAAGACGCGAGAAACTGTTAGCGCCATCTGTAAAGTAATTGCACAACTTTCTATGTATCTCTTAGAGTAAGAATCTTGGGTCAAGAAACTGTTTTTTCGTTGAAGCATATAAATTTTTCGTCCAACGAAATAATTTTTTTGTTGTAAGACAAACGTCTACTTTTTTATTGAAGAATAACTTTTTTTGTCAGAGAAAAATATACGTAACACAAACATACTAAATTCTTAAATCGTAAGAATAACTAACCGTTGAAACAACTATATTGAAATTCTTATTAAAATAAAATATTATTTGTAAAGAAAAAAATCCTCTATATAAAAATCATCAACATATTCATTCTACTGACTTATTGATGTTCTAAGTTCTCGCCAATATGCGGCTATCTCGATTAGGAGTCAATGTTATGCGGGACCTCTTACTAATTGATTAGCTCCGCAGGTTGGCGTCCGAAGTTAACTTGCGCCGCCCCTCGAGTCCAGAATTCAACCGCCATCCTCTGAGCGTCCCACGGGAGATTAATTAGACCGTGCGTAGACGAAACTTTGATAATTTTCGGCGCGATCCGAACGCCGACGTTCAATTCTTGTGGGCCCCCGATCACTGAACTGGGGGCGGGTACATTGTCCTCTCCTGACAAGTTTATTGCTTCGGCTAACACCAAACTGGAGATAATTTGAATTGTTGCCGGAAGGAGGTCTATTTTGTGGCTCCAAGACATTGGAACTATATATAGGTACTCCATATAGGGTATAGTAAATGGAATGTCAAACTTGTTAGTAACCTGTAGGAGTATTATTGCTGTATAGGTACTCGCTATCGGTTTCAAAACTATTTAGCTATACGCTCGAATGTTATTTGTCAAGACGTTATTTGATCACTGGACTGTGTTAACCCCAATGGCAAAAAAGCCCACCTAAAAATTTGCCAAATTTTATCACCAATAACTTTTGTAGTCACTGGTGGATTTTGATGATTCTGATTCAAATATAATATTTACAAGGCTTTTTTGGTCCTTTTTTTATTTTTATGCCTATTTAATACACAGAGAACTCTATTCTTGGATATCAAGAGAAATGATTCTTGCGACACTATATGTGACATGAAGGGGATTCTTTTCTATGCAAATAATATTTTATTCTAATAAGAATTTCAATGTAGTTGTTTCAACGGTTAGCTATTCTTACGATTTAAGAATTTAGAATGAATATATGTTAAGTATATTTTTCTCTGACGAAGAAAAAGTTATTCTTCTATACAAAAGTAGACGTTCGTCTTACAACAACAACAATATTTTGTTGGGTGAAAAATATATATGTTTCAACGCAAAAACAGTTTCTTGACCCAAGATTCTACTCCGAGAGATACATAGAAAGTTGTACAATTACGTTACAGATGGCACTAAAAGTTTCTCGGGTCTGTTGCCACATATTTTTGCTATATAAGTTTAACGATATTGAGTGTTCGTATATTGTTCCTTTACATCTATGCATAAGTGTTTTATTTCATGGGTGACTTACAATCAACAAGCAGGACTGTAGTGAAATAGCCTACACAGAAAGAACTCTATTCTTGGATATCAAGAAAAATTGTTTTTGCATATATAGTGTAGCACAAAGAGGATATTTTTGCTATCCAAATAATATTTTATTGTAATAAGAATTTTACTATGTGTTATAGTTACTTCAACCGCTAGTTATTCGTCCGGTTTAAGAGTTTAGTTTGTTTATGTTGAGTATATTTTGCTCTGGCGAAGAAAATGTTATTCTTCTACTTATAAGAAGAGTAAGACGTTCGTTTTACAACAACAATATTTTGTTGGGTAAAAGATATATATGCTTCAATGAGCACACAGTTTCTTGACCCAAAAGTATACATACGTATCGCTCAAAACAGACGTAATTCCTTTCAAGCAGTTCCTTCATACTTAAAACAAGAAAACGTAATACTTGGAACATCAAGAAAATCATATTCTTACTCTGAGAATTATGTATTTTACTTGAACCAACCAAATGATCTTTCTGCGGATATAGAAACAAGTAACGATTACATAAATGTAAACGCTGGTAGAGGTCAATTTTAATTAATAATATGTCTAAAATGACATTTCTGTAATTTCACACACAATACCCAACAACTACCTTAACCCATTTTCAACAAATTCCCCATTTAATTCAATTAGAAATTGTTATTATTCCATTCCATCCATTGACATAACGACACACATAATCAGCAACATTAAAACAAACACAAGACATAGGGTTCCGTCCTCTAATTACAGAATTAACCGCGTACGGCTCTGGTATACACAGCCACGCATCGCGGCGGAATTCACGGTTGACTTTTGACAGGCGTTTCGCGCTCGAGAAAGTTCGAACGTCGTTGGACCGTGTCTGTAAAGTCTTCCTAGGCTAGCGACTAAACGCGACAGGCGTATGTCATTTTCAGAGGGTGAAAGAGGGACCGCTACCGCGTTCCCCTTTTACAGGACAAGGCAGACATTCAGGCTACTGTAAATCGCGCCCTCTTGCGTGTACGTGCATGCCTAATTAGACGGTGTACGCGTTAATACGCAGTTGTAAAAGATTAGATCCGCATACGCGCTTCGGCTGCCGTTTGGGTTAAAGAGAAATAAATCCCTTTAATTGGGTGGGCCTGTTAATTAGAGCAGTTAGAATGGGCGGGTTTATTATTAGGCGCAGTTTGTTATTTAGACTAGACTGTTGTGTGCCAGGTGCTACAAATTGACTTGGAAGGCCCTAGACGTTTTGCAATTGGAGAATTGCGATATTACGAATTACAGAACTGCTTCTGGGACGTGCTTATTAATTTGGAATACCTCAGATTTTTTTTATAGCTGGAGTATATTTTGACAGAATATATATTAACTTTCACTCCTGTCCAATTAATGATAAATCGATTTTTCCAATTTACGTTCAAGTGATTGTTCGGACAAAGGACTTCCAATTTAGGTGGCGCAAATTAATTTCGGGAAAAAAATTCGTCCTACATACGGAACAGCATCAGAAAATTGAATATGGAAATGGAGCGGCCTTCCTGCTGCCGTGAGTCCTACGCTTTCCGTTTCCTTCTGTGGTCTTTAACAAAAAAAGCGCCCATTTGCATTGCTTAATTTTCACTCGAAGAAGGCAAGGATAACCCCCCAGAGGACATCTTATTATACCGGGGAAAGTAAGATAAGATGTCCGGAATATTACCCGAATGGTAATTCCTCTGTTTTCCACTGGTTCCTTTCGTGTCCTTTTTAAGAGACGACATTGATTAAATCTTACGCAAGGCTTTTGTACAGTCTTACCTCACAATTCTAAATTTCTACTTCTTACAATAAAACAGTCTAAATAATTTACTTCAAATCGGCACTCTGATATGATTTTTGGCCCATAACGCATGATTTTCGTCAGTACAATGCCAGGCCCTCAGTATAATTAGCATAATATTCAAATATCTCCAATTTTTTAACACTCTCCTGGGTCCTTTATTATAGAAATTCATTCTCACGTCTCGTTCGACGTGATCAATATTTATTAATTTTTATCAACTGGGGACCCATTGTACACTTCTTCACGCTGGGGCGCATCTGCTAATAACGAGATGTATTAGATTTCTAATTATTTCGGAATGCTGGGTTTCACCCTTAACATGTCTATAAGACGATCAATTACGTGCGATCATGTAATCAATAAACTGCTCAAGTGCTTGTGCAGTGTGCTATTAGCGTCAATATACATAAATAATGTATATTAATGGCTGATACTGATCAAGTTTACAGCATCTTATGTTACGTTTACTGAAAGCTTCCAACAGTTTACAGCAAATTGGAGAACGTCAAGATCAAAGATCAGAAAAAATGATTATGGAGATCTAAAAAAGCTGATATGCGTTCTGAACTCGATGTATGTCGATGTAATGATAGGTCGATGGCTAACAGTTATTCATTTACCCAAATTACTATTATTTAACTAGTTACTGCTCGCGAACTTCTGCATCAATTCAAAGTTAATCCGACAGAGGCCGCTGTTAACGAGAGCCCACACAATTATTCAATAATCCGAATCGACCGCTGCGCTGCCGTTGCTCTATTTGTGTTTGTGAGCCCCATCGGCATCACAGCAAATCCGTCTGTCCAACAAATATGACCCAAAATGAATATGTAATTTGTCCGATATGAAGCGCCATCACTTTTTATACCTGTCGACTTCAATTTTCTAGAACATAGCAAAAATACATAAACTTTTATCAATTTTGATCTCTAATAACTTTAATAAAACTGAATTTCCAGATTTTAGATTCAGATAAACAACTTGACGCATGATAAAACTTACTTCCGTGACAGATAAATCACAGTACCATTAAGCAGAAGCCGTTCCCAATATTTACATAGAGAGGCGTAATCGTACGATTCTGATTTCCGCAGGATATGAAGACCATTCGCCAAATAAACGACTTTTATTAAAGCACACGCCCTCTAAATCAAAGCGGGAAGTGGCCGAGTTCACGCAATTGCCTATTAATAAGAGAAAAATCCGGCGTACGGTTGAATTTATGGCGTCCCCATAAATTCCCTCGCCAAAATTCGGAAGCGACATCAAGATGGAAATCTCCGTGCCAACGGCCCGATATCTATCGATAGTCTTCCGTTTTACCACTTCTCCGTTAGAATGGCGTCTTTGCAATGGGGACTGAATGTCTGGCTCACTACAATTGCCAGCATTCCCTTTTGACAACATCTAGAAGTCTAGTCGCTTCATTATCATTGAGAAGAGACAAATTTATTAGAGTGTGTAATTGTTAGATTGTTGTCATGTCCTTATTTTATGTTGTGTTGAGTCCAAAACATTTCAAGATAAGATTGGTGAAATATGAATGTCTTTCAAAGAAAAATTACACAACTTTCAGATGCAACAAAAATAAATGGTCCCGGATTATATCCTTCAATAACTATTAACTGAAAGGATCTATTGTAACAGGTTTAGATTTTAAAATACAGCAATTCTTTAAAAAAAACTGAGAAAACTGCAATAAAATCATTTAACAAATTATATAAATTCAAAGAATATGCAAAAGTACTGGTTTCAAGCTGTATTTTGATAAATCGATAAAAAGTCACCATTTAGAAGGATCGTGGGGAATATCAAATTCGTTTATAAGACCCTCAACATCGTGACATACACGTAAGGAACCTTCCATTTTAAAATATGCTTTAAAAGGCTCATTACGCCTTGTAAATGAGGACACTGTGAAAAGATTCCATTCCTGTAGCTTAGAACCCAATAACTCGGCTTTTTCTTTTGACGAGCCTAAGTTTTTAACCAAATCATTTAGTTCTCACTGGTAAATAATGAGAGGTGTTCTAAATCTTCACAACTTGTCAGATTTGAAATAGTGATTTCAGACACTCTGTCAAATCAGGTAAGTTTCTTCAAACAGGCGAAATTTCTTCTGTGTCAAAAATCGAAGATGATGAAGTGGCGGTTCTTGGATATTTTAGTTTATGCTTATCCTTCTTCGAATATCCGAAAACGCTTTTCGTGCAAAAATAGCAATCATCAATTCTACATGATTGGAAGGCTCTCGCCACAACACGGGAACTGCAAACGGCATTTTCTTTCGCTTCCTTTTCACCACTTTAAAATCCGCTCTAATAGGAAATACAACATATATTAGGTGTCCATGGCTTTTACGTCTTCCATAATTTTTTTTTTGTAGATGTTTTATATTTGGTAGTATATTTGGTGAATTTTTTACATCTTTTTTTATCACTTCCAATATTTTAATGCACAAAATGTGAGCCTTGTTCTGGTTGTAGAATCATTATTCATTAGTCGAAAATGCACAAATAAATTGTGTTCATTCTAGAAAATGTCATTACTTTTAGTATTTTAATCTCTATTCGTGAATTATAAATTATATTACTATTTATTCTGAGTCTGCAACCGGAAATACCGGATTAACTGTGAGTCATTTCGTTATATGAACCGGTGTGTTTGCGATGCCGGCCGCGAATAACGAGACGCAAAGAACTAAAATTAATTTCGAAAGGCGTGGTAGTGGCTGCTGGGCTGTAGCCATGTAGCTCTGTAGGGGTAGAAAAGGGGTGTAAAAAGTAGCAGACGTGAAACTGCGCTCGTAAATTTACGACAATATATGCACTGTACATGTAAGTGGCGCGCTGGCTTTTGCGGCGGCCGCTACACACACACACACCAGCGCCATCTCCAGTCGCGACCCATATCCGCACAGAAGCAGGGGGCAGGCGTTTTTACAACCCGCTGGTAAAATTCAAAATAATCAGTCACCGTGGTGAAGTGACGCTAATTAAAAATGAGCGGGACGAATGCAAACGATAAATTCACGGGACTTTTTAATGTCGGCCCTTTATCCTGGAATCCCCGCTAGGCCGCCCTATAACATCCTGAAAGCACTACGCCATTCAGCCTCGGGATGAAGAGCGCGGTGAATATCGCGAAATGGAGTCTACCTAGCTAAAATTAGTCTGGTTGTCTGGAATAAAAATACGAGTAATTTTGCAGAAATTATGCTTTTGTACAATACATACATGCATTTTCAAGGAAGCTACGTTCATTTTCCTAATCAGGATTACACATTTATTGATTTTTGCAAAATAAATGTTTCCCTAACTCGCGCTGTTTCAATTGCAGTTTTCCCTAAACAAGGGGAAAATAGCGTGGGTCCCTGTTCCTCATATTAGACGGATATTGGACGAATTGGCTTATTAAATTTGGGCTACGTCGTGACCCAGATGCAATTACGTCGAAAGTTTATTAAGGCACACAGCAACGTTCATTGATTCTAAAAGTCCTCTCATGAAAATTCGACATGCTAACTTTGCGAAATTGGGTTTGTTCGGTCGAATTTTGTTTGCTCTCACTAGACGTTGGGAAATTAAAGCGAAAATATCGTTTATTCCGAAGAGAATTTTGTAAATTTGAAAAACCCAAACAGTCGGAAATTTCGTTAAAAAAATTGTCTATCAGACTCTCAGTAATTAATGAATTTTCAATCAGAGGCCGACCTGTCGATAGGGGGTTGGTAAACGGATTATAGGTAATTAGAATTTATTGCATTTGGATGTTAAAATCCCCCGATTTTGCGACGACCAAAAATACACACAGTAGCGAAAAAAAGTTGTCTGCTTTGAATATTTGCCTGCTTTAAATATACCAAAGCACATATTGCATGGTCCAGTCCAAGTTCGAAGAAAAGTTAGCAATTTTGTAATATTAAATATCCCATGTGATACGTGTACGTACAATTTAATCATGCTTTGTTATATATTAACAAAAGTAGTCAATGTACGTTCTTCATTATTCTTTGTTGCAGTATTTCTGGTTAACTTTGAAAAGAATTTTGTATTTTACTTGAACCAACCAAATGGTCTTTCAGCGGATATATAAAACAAGTGATATTCTTCACTTATTCGTGTTGTATGGAATACATTTTTCCCTCTGTGTACCTGGAGTCAAAAGAACATTTAATTAAATCAAATGTATATCTTCATTACAAATCCATTCAAGAAAAACGCAAACTCTATCCACATTCTCAATATTTCGAGTGCAAACAAGTGAACCTAATCCTTTGAGTATTTGTGTTTTTGTTTCAGGGGGTTGCTATTTCCCGGAACGATGGGAGGGCACCTGGTTCCAGTCGGGAGTACGACAGCCGATCCTGATTGAGGGCCCCCGGCTGAGCAGCAAGGGCATCTGCCTAGGATCCGAGGGAGACAAATTTCTCGTAGTCGACGAGTAAGTTAACCCTTTATTTATTCCCCGCTTAAGGGATTACCGCTCCCTCTTTGGCTTGTTAATGGAATCAAAATAGTGGCGCGGCAGCGGCCGGTAGGAGGCGGTACCGTCTGCCACCCTTCAACCTTTCACCCTTCCACCCCCACCCCGCCACGTACCACCCTTCAACCTACCGCCCCTCGTTTTTTCCTTTTTTCGTTTTTGAATTAACGATGCGGTTTCGTGGGGGTGGAGACGAGCTCTGACGTGCACCAGCCGCTTATGGCTAATTGAGCCAGAGGTACTTACGTATGGTTCATCGAACGACGAAAAGGGAATTCGTAATGACTTCGTTAAGTTTTGCCCTTTGTTGCGAAAAGCTACGCTTTGTGTCGATTTTGCTTCTTTCTGTTCTTGCGAAAACTAACTTCAATGTTGGAGCTTAAAATTTACTCATGGTTTGAAGATCAAGAGGGAAGAATTTAATGTTGGTTTTGTGCATCGTTAAAGAAAACAAAAGAATCAAAAATTTACCACGGGAACAAGTATTCTCTCTTTACATTAAATTTTACCACCCCACATTAAAATACAAACAAAATTTCTAATTCACCCATACAACTCGTCAAAATAACACAGCATGAATTGAAAATCATCTGCTGACCTCCCACAGTTCCATCTCCAAATCAAATAAACACTCGCATAATCTAAAGATTCCAATATAACCACTCCCTCCTCCTAAACCCCATTGTGAGTTTAAATAAAACGCTGTTACGACGTAGATTGATTGGGGGTCTTATAAATCACTATCACCGGGAACCGCACCCCTTGAAATTGTGGGTTCGTAGTCCTGTGTGTGCACACGGGGATTATTAGGGGTATTAGTGTGCAGTTATAATACGGGGTGTGAGTGGGCAGGTGCATTCATTTCGGCTCAGCCCATTTGCGGCAGCTTCGTAACAACATTGGGTAGTGCATACGACGGCGGCGGTGGCACTTAAGTACTTTGGAACATGCGAGCAGATATCATCCTTTTGATGTGTGATACGAATTAAATACACGCATGTGACCGTTTTATAATTTAAATTAAGTTATTAAGGGATTATTTACGGCGCCTTGCAAGCTGACAGGTTATTTTATACGCGCGTATCTTTCATCACGATCAAAATCTAAAAATGTCTCAAACATCATGATATACACGCAAAGATCCTTTTATTGTAAAATATGCTTTAAAAGCCTTGTTACGCTTTTTAAATGAAGACACTGTCATACCTCGTGCGAAAAGATTCCATTCCTGTAGCCTAGAACCCAATACTCGGCTTTTTCTTTTAATAAACCTGATTCTTTAACCAAATCATTCAGTTCGCACTGGTTTATAAGGTGAGGTGTTCCTAAAACATGAAATGGCGAATCTTGACGACTTGCCTGATTTGACAGAGTGATTTCAGACACTCTGTATAATCAAGCAAGTTTCTTCAAACAGGTAAAAATTCTTCTGTGTCAAAAATCGAAGATAATGAAGTGGATGGTGCACTTGGGAGAGGATGGTTCTCTCCATGGGGGATAGGTCGCGATACTGATGGCAAATTTTGATATATTATTTTATGCTTATCCTTCGGAGATGCTTATCGTGCAAAAATAGCAATCATCTACATGATTGGAAGGTTCTCGCCACAACAATGAAACTGCAGACGGCATTCTTTTGCTTTCCTTTCATCCACTTTAAAAGTCCGATCTAACGAGATAAACAGCATATATTAGCTGTCCATGGCTTTTCCAGATCTCCATTTTTAAATCCAAAATAACAACAGTAAGCTACTTTAACCTCTTTCGAATTTTTTTTCAGATGTGTCACTACATAACAATCGCACATATAACAAAACTTTTTGAACAATCTGTTTAATTCAAGCAAAATATATGACTTCAAATAATATAGATCTTAGACCTGTCACAACATTTTGATGACTTGATCTATGAAAAGTGATATTAGGCCAACAATGAAATATCCGTTGTGTTATTACAGAAAACAGCAAAACAATAAAACTCCTTTTTTTGCCGACTGTACGACGTGTGTGTGCTGTTGGTTGGACTGATGAAAGTGACTACAATTTGTACTGTATACCCACTAATGTATTTTTTTCTTTTCATTTGCCTATTTGGACTGACCTATTTTACTTCAAAATATCATTAATATTAATACCGTAATGTAATCGCTTTTATCAATAAGTAAATATACATCATAATAAATTGATGGTGTATTTACTTCTTGGTTATTCATTTGATAAATATATATTTGTCCATTAACGCCGTTATATTGTCGACAACAAACAACACCTAAGGGATAGAATAAATAAAATAAAACAATGCTTTCATACTAAATATCTTTTACTGTTCTAAACTAGGATATTCTTGACATGAAATATCAAATCATAATAGACAACAATCGTGATCATCTCTTTTTTAGAGGGACATAAAAAACGGGGAGGAAAATTTAATACCATTGAAGTTATCAAGAATTTATGAATGCAAATCCTCCCTAGCATTTAATCAAAATTTAATCCACCAACCGTCCATTATCTAATGACAAAAAGTGATATCAAACCGCCACCCCCACGACATCCAGATGTCATAGCCTTGCATGTTTGCATGTCCAGCCATACCCATATATATCCTATCCCATCAATCCCCATAGTAAAAGTACGTAGTATTAAGGCACCGCAGTGTTCCGCCAAATGAACTTATACAAAAATTATTATGTTACAGTAAGAGGGTGTGCTACCGCTGCGTGGTGATTCACGAGAAGCATGCTAACGTTCTCCAGTACAAAGAGAGTGAGTATACTTGATATTTATTAGATTACCGGCCGGTTGCCGATACGTTTCACGCCAACAGCGCTCTGCTACAATCTAATACATAGCGCCAGGAGTCTTTTGTTCGCGAATATTACACCGGTAAACCGTATAAAGGACTCCCGTTGAGCGAAGGAATGATCTGAACGCTTCGTAGGGTGCCTTACCTCATTTGAATCCGCCGGGGGAAGATACGTTGTTATAGTTTAGATGTAGATTGCTTTTGGATTATGTACCAACTGTGAACTATGGAGATTGTGGAGGGTCTATAAAGTGTAATGTGATTCATTTCTTTTTACGTCTTTTATGATGATTATAACTCCAGAAAACAGAAATTTTGATAACACGACATTTCTAGTTTCTTTTGCCCTTCCATGATGCTTTATAGGACAGATGACATAATCAGTAACGTCAACTAATATGATTTTTCTTGACGTCGGAAACCTGCTGGAAATAAATAGACTTCACGTCAGAGAAAGAAACCCATCAAATGGGCAATCCGGGCCAATTAATCACACAAAAAGCTTATCAATCGCTGCTGCCTGCGCCGTCCACATTTATCCGACATTTGCGATAGCAAATTTCCTCCTACCGACCAATCAATGGGATATTCGATGTTGACCCGAGGATACACAATAGATTCCAGTATAGTTGCCATTTGATGGCGCTGTTGTTTGTTTTAGATTTAGAGGGAAATACAGCATAATGGTGTACACATATATCTATAATTGCTTTAGGGAATTGAAAGCTCAAGTGCACCATTCACATGTAAACGATAGTGAAGATTATTTTTATCCACTATGTTCTTAAGGCAAAGTTACACCATCGCAACAACAATAATAAGCAAATAAATAAGCAAATTCAGATCCAAAAACGTCATACTGGTACATCTTCTCCATCTGAAAGTCGATTACAATACTTTTCTTTTAGGATACTTGCTGGAAAGTAAAAATTCAGTAGTACCACTTCTACAAAAATATTCGAAGTCCTTGATACAATGCAACTTTACTGCAGCACTTGAATGACATCTGGCTGAAGTGTCGCATGCTGGCGCATCAGACTAGGCTCTTACGAGCACAAGTACGAAGACGGTTAACTGTTCCGAAACATCGATCGTCCGTTTCGGACTTAACTAGGTTAGCCAATTTACATGCGCTTGCAGGAGGAACGTACCACTACAACAGATCATAAGAACCGATCTGGTTGTAGTACCAGTACTGTTAGAGCATTCGATTAATTTGTGCAGCATCCTTCAGCTGTCCTAGAGAATTAGAAGTTTTATAATTACGAAAGTTCCATTGCATATAACTAAATAAAGCTGCCTAATTATGACAATTTTATATGATACAATGAGTAATACAATTAGGATCTGTTATTTCCTTGATAGTTTTTTTATAGCTAAAGAAAAAAAAGGAACCATCTGCATAAATTCTCCAATATTCAAAAGCAGATAAAAGCTTTAATGTTTCATTGTAAATAATAATTTTATCTGCAATTCCCAGGGTTTCATTCATTCTACTTTTGAACAGCGTACCTCAACAAAGGCCAGTGTTTCTTTTATGTCATACCTCTATACATACACCTGTGAGTTAGTTTCGTGGACTACAATCGCTGTAATACTTTTCAGTCTGAATGTAATTCACTCTGTGGGTGCACTACAGAGGGCGAGTAGATTGTCATTAATATTTATTGGATTCGATGGAGCGTCAACTTGCAATTCAATATTCCATCGATGCTACAAAACCTGCACTTTATCGATTCTACTCTTGAACAAGTTGGATCGCTTTGACCGGCAATTAACATCAATTATAATAATTAAATCAGTGGAGTTACTTAACGGGCTAATCGAAAGAATAAAATCCCCATAAATAAGCTTTCTGGAGCATTATTCATTATGTAGATCATTATGTTATTACTCAGTTCAATTAATCAATATCTCTTAGCGGAATTTGTGACCAAATCTCTTACAGAAATAACTAACAACTTAAGCAAATTAAGCAACACTGGTATCCTGTATTTTGACAAATGATCAATGATAGAAAAATATATTTCAGGAGTATATGTGTCAAAGAAAAACGGTAATTACTAACTAACTTGCAGCAACATACAAAATTTATTCTACAAAGCGTTAGGGCAAAATGTTATTTACAATGGATCTAAGAGCTTTGGGAAGTACAGCTCTATAGACTGTAGCACTGGGTACATCCAGATAATACTAAATTTCACTTTGTATCGTCGAAAAATAAAAGTAACGTCTTCTAGAATGGAACCCGAGTAAAATCAGCGGGTCCATCGGATTTTGTATAGCGATTCCGAACATGTTTCCTAATTGCAAATTTGCATCTAATGTCGTAAGAGCCGGAAGGGTCGCTTGCCGGACGAAACGCTCCCATTGCCGGATCGATATCGAAAAATTTGCATCGACATAACGGGCGCAGAGGGCACTGTATATCGAGTAGAGCCGCGCTACTTGTTTTTGTCATGAGAAACATCGAAACTCTTTCATAATGCTTCCAGGATTGGAAATATTTTTCACTGGTCGTGATTCTGATTTTACCGCGGCGGTCACCTACCGTCGAATCGACGAATTAAAACGCCCCAATAAAAAATACAAAGAATAGAGGCACTCACGATCACACAAGCGCTATTTCTCAGTGCTCAAATTCTCGTGTAGTAATTTCCAATAGGCGAGTAGTTAGTTTCTTTGTCTCGCGAGGTATATTGGTTTCTCTTATCGGAGAAATGAGATTTTGTAATTGTTTGGATTTTCTAGGGGATAGATAATCTTCGGAATGTAGCATTGCTGTGCATCAAATAATACATAGCCTTCCATTTATAACTCGCTATACTCGTGGAGTAATCTCCCATTTCACAAAATAAAATCCCCCTCTTTTGCACTGTCCCAAAGAACCTATTATCTACAACTATCTATGACTCTTCTATCAAATTACAGGTAAACATATTGATTTTTAACCGTGTGACAAGCACGATGTAGCCACAAATCTTGACGCCCTTAAGAGCGTGTTTCTGCGTAACAAAAACCACCCTAAGGGTTAATTTATACACGACAACTGCAAACATCCCCCGTTTTCGGCGGTATAAAAGACTGCTATGTTGGCGCGTAGCACATTCATATATTTCCCTCGATCCATTGATTTTGTGATTTCCAATGCCATTACGGTCGACATTACGGCTACCCTGCTAATGCAGTCGGCGACACACTTAAATAATGTAGCTAATTTTATTTGCATATTATAAATGGACTTCCGCTGCCGATTGGGGCTTATAAATATTTGAAAAGCCATTATCGTTTCATGTGATCGGACATACCCGCAATAGCAGTATTCAGTATTACGGTTACATGGAACGTTTATCGACGTAATTATGGCGAAATTGATCGACTTTCTGTGATTATTGGGTTAGTAATGTGTTCTTCTATAATATATGAACCGTTAGTATTGATTTTGGAGAGAACTGAGTGTAGTTTTGGCCTATGGAACATATTTTCAAAAATGGTTGATGCGCCGGGAGATATTATTTATATTATCGAATTATTTGCAAAAAAATTTTTACATTAATACAATACTAATATAACAACATAACTGTAGATGAAAACATTTTATATTTGTGTTTCATAAAGTGGTCGGATTTATTTTTCGGCGTTCATGTTGAACGAAACGTAATAAATTGCGAATAGCGGTGTAAAACAAATGCTTTTCATTATTTTAGTGGTCGATTACTTTGTTGTTGTTAAAAAATAAAAACAATACGAGCAATTGAGAACAAATAATGTGCATTACATATTTGTTTGTGGCTACAGGTAACATCCAGCTGAAAATTGTAAAAAGCCACAGTATCAACCGAACATTTAATAAAATGTGTAAATATGTTTGTTTCATTATATTCCATGCTTTGGCAAATTATAAAAATATTAATTTTGTTAATAAAACGTGAAATGCCCCAAGAGCAATATTATGTGAACTGACAGCTAAACATAACTTTACTGGTCGATCAATTTCAGCGAAAATGTACGTTTTGGGGGACACCCCATTGCCATGATGTGTGGAATGCTCGTTTGTGAGTATGATATCGCCTAAACAGATGATTGGGCTAAAATTTATTATGTACATATATTTCGAACCAAATTGCTTTTTGGTGACAATTTGACAAAAGCATAAATTAAAATTTATCCATATTTAGGTGGGAGTCACCACAGTTTGTGGTGTATGTATACCAAATTTCAGCCCGATCCGTTGTTTCGTTTGGGCGCTATCGTGTTCACGGACATACATGCACGTCATACACACATACATTTCCCAGAAATCATTGCAATGGATTCAGGGGACCTCAAAACCCGTATTTCCGCAAAAATCTCGATTTTTTTCCGTCGATTACAATACTTTCCTTCTAGGGACTGTCGGAAAGTAAAAATAATATGTGATAACATAATAATTTTGCAAATAGTTATTATAATAGACCTCTTAAACATTTTTCGATAATTTTTGCAAAAACATTTTAATTAAACATATCCTTGGTGTCATTGCGTTGGTTATTAATTTCCTCTTGGTTGTAATAATAATTTTACCTGCGTATTTCATATATACGTTGTAGTTTAATCCCGAAAACATTCGGACTTCGCCCAAAACGGCGCAATGAATTTCCAGTAAGCGAGGCCAACTTCTATCCTATAATTGCTCCCCTAGCACCGGCAGTTTACATACCGACTAACTATCTGCAGCTGTACCGGTTTGCGTGCACAGCAAAGATTACTTTCCGCGGACGGATCCATTGGGAATACGTTCCTGCTTATCCAGTTCCGTACTATCTCCATTGTTATACCTATAGCGCCTGCGAAAATTGCAGCGCAACGCCAACATTTCCCGGAGTGTATACTATCAAAGCATTCGATCGCCGAACGCGTACACTCTAACCTATCGAACTCAAGATACGTTCACAATTCAAGCACGAAACTTTAAGTTGCACATTTGCAATGCACGCCGGGTAGATTGGTTTTCTTATCAACTTCGTGCTGCGTGCTGTGCCACACGACATGCTGAAGTTTCCCCCTCTCCGAAGTCTCCTATCTTCGACAAAACTATGATTTAGGAGTGGGAGAATCTTCAGTACGGTGTTCAGTCCAGCACGTGGCATGGAGTCTTTAATCAACGTTAGTTCTAGATGTGCAATTCGAATGTTCGCGCTCGGCGAGGGAATACTTTGAGAATAGACCAATCGGACACCATTCTCCTAGCTACTATACGGCCGTTAACTGCATACATACACATTTGTACACAAGCCTATATAAATCATCACCCTCTTTCTTTCGCAGTCAACAAATTACACTTATTCAAACAATCAAATCCGAGCTGCACGCCAGTAGTGTCCGATTCAACAGCATACAGTAGACCTCCGTTACGTTCATAATTCACGCTGGGGACGGGCAAATGCGGGGTTGATGCATCGCTGTCACCGGGTTGATATGCTTGACAAGTGCAATGGTAATTTATGTATTTTTGCTCGTCGGCTACTGGCTAGAATACGGCAGTAATTCATTCTGGTTTTAATGGATTCAAATCCTTTTTTTTTTTCTTTTTTGTGTGTAAAGTGACGGAATGCGGACAAGCTGAACTGTCCAACTAAGGAATATTTTGGCACCACATGATTCCATCTTTTGAACATTCTGTATAAAGAATACAATATGTAAAATATGAATACAAGACGTGTGCAACATTTGCCACATAGCCATTTGCTGAAAATCAAAGGTTCAAACTAGAAAAACTATTTTCGCTATATTCATGAATAGTCATCTCTAATCTCAAAACCTCTATACGACTCTATAAAACTAAAGTTTGATAAAGCATTGATTTCCTCGTCTGAAACTTTTTCAATGGCCTCCATAAAACTCAACATGCACTACAAAACAAGCACAAGCCAATCCACGATGTTGCCCGTATCTCTCGTCACCAATATCAGCTCATTATGCATGCAAAACTATCACTCATAAATTGAAAACTTGATGGGAACGTATATTCCGCAGGGAGGTTACGACACAACAGTCGCGACGACCGACGACACCGTCCGCTAGCCAAACCGCTCCTAGATGGCGCTGCGCGTCGCGTATGGAGACCCGCCTCCCAACAGTCGTTCATCATAGTTAAACCGCTAGTTTGAAGTTTCTAATTTCATAAATTAAGACATACTCCTTGGCGAGTCCTTTGCCTTCTCGTCTACCATCTCTCTGATGCGTTGCTTTTCTGTTTTGTAGCGTTCTGTCAAGGGAGAGAGGCCCTGCCGACATTGTGCAGCCTCATTACTGGTGATGCACTGCTCTATTCGATGTTCAGAGAGAACGCCAACCCCACGCCGTGTCCTTTCAAAGGACCCTTTACCTTCACGTACAACAGGGGACATGGCGAGTGCAAGTCGCCCGTCTCCAGCATCGACACATGCACCGATGACAGCAGGCTACTACTCAGCTATCAGGCGTGTCCTGACGTGCACGGATCGGAGAGCACAGGTTAGTACAAGCATTAGATCTTTGGGTGGACGTTGGTCTTCCTTTGAACGTTCCGGTAAGGATTTTTCTATGGTTGCTAAACTCGGTTACTTCTTGCAATCACTTCCATTACCAATATTAGTATTAAATTCAATTATTACACGATTGAAGGAAGGAAATTTCAGTAGAGAACAAGGGACATTGTCAAATGATTTTTGTTTTATTTTGTATCAATAAAACTGTAGCCGTCAGACCTTAGGCCTTTCCATTAGCCACCGTCAGCTTACTTGGCCGAAATAAATAAGTAATCACTGCAGTATACAATAGAATTATTGGTCACAAAACCTCAAGGCACGAAATAATATATAGCAATTATTTTTTGCGTTCATTTCCTGTGCTAAACCCTCAATCGATAAGTAACCACTGACCCATAAAGGAGAATGTATATTCCTTGTTAACTTGGACCGCGAAAACCATTAAGAACGGGAACCGGCCTTTGTCGGGTGGTCGGAACAAAAAGTTGGCAGAATGTAGTCTAATGTAGCGCGAAACTTTCAGCTCGCGTCTTGGTTCTAGAACAAACTTACTGGAGTATGCCTTCGTTCACATACACGTAAATAGACGATAGCATGGCCCGTATGGCAAAAGCTTTGAAGTCGCCTTTGAAAAATTAGCGACCACCGCTCGGTTTCGGGTTCTACGCGATTTGTCGTTATTAAATACGAAGTACAGCTAGCCCGTTGGCAAGCTTGGCTTGGTCTAGAAACTAGTGGACGCTTGTATATAGCATATACCGAACTCGAACGAATCAATCATGAAATTGCTACTAGAGGCTGAATACAGATGAATGGGTAGCCTGAAGAACATATAACTTCAATTCTAGGTCTTTCCAACGTTTTAACAAATATGTTGGAAAGGCCATTTGATAATTAGTACTGTTTAATAGTTTTTTTTATATATAAAAAAGGAACTCATACTTCTACTACGACTAATGTAAGTTTTAGTTAGAATGCTGTATTTTCTTTGAAAATGGATATCATTTTCTATGACACATGCCTGCAAATCGCCTGACCTTCCTGTTTGTATGACGTTCCTACCAATAGTATATATTTGTTACATATCTTGATCAAGTTGATTTTCTCTTAACTACATTTAATTTGACCAGAGCAAGAAAGATATCTTGAAAATCAAACATTTTATCATAAATTAGAGTTAGTGGCGGATATTAACTTTTGTTTGGGTAGCTAGCTTAATATCGATCTATTTTGTACCCCGACAGTGCGTGACTGGCTCTAATATTTTACGGAGTCTCGCCGAAATGTGACATTATTGAATTTGTTCCACTATTTACTGCTTTTATCGAAATATTAACATTATTTAATGAAAATTGATGATAGGAGAAAGCATGTAAAACAGATAAAAGGTGAACTGAATTATGAAATATTATATAAAACGCTACCTTAATGATGAAGGATTATAAATTACCTCGAAAATATGACGCTCTTAAATTTTAACGTAATTTATTAAGGCGGGCAATTTATTAAAAACACCTGCAGTTTTTAATAAATGTCACCTGTCTTTAAGACCCTCTTTGTTCTCAGCTACGACGCTAATATTAATACTTCCTCCCACAGGGTTTAAAGGTACGACCAGACGAGCAACTTTTGTGGTTCGATAGTCGTGATGAAAAAATCAAACTAACAGTTTTAAATGAAAGCGCACAGACGAACTACATTCTATCGCGCATAGATTTAAGGAAATTCTTCTAGTGTGGTTTGTGTGGCATTTTTGCTGTTGCCATTTCCGGCGTTACGACTGTCGCGCTACAAAAGGTCACTCGTCTGTTTGGACCCTAGACTGTGTTTTTCTCAACACAATCAATATAATCTCAGTTCATTGCTTACTTCTTTATCATAGAGTCTATCAACGATAATTATGCATGGCAATTTTGCATTGCTTTGTTTGTTTGAACACAACACAATTATGCCAACTTTCAAAAGTTCTGGCGTGCGTTTTCAAGCAAGGTGGTCCATAAATTACTATTCTTATCGAACTTCTTACCAGCTAAGTGTTTCCACCATACGCATAAGTAACTATTAGCGTGATGAATAGTTGAACAAAACTTCAAATGCTACTAAAATATGCATCGTGTTCTACCAACTATACAACTCTTATCTGACGCTATTAGTGAAACTATATAAGAATTTTAAAGTGGAGACAAATAATGGCGATCACTTGCATGCACAGTGGTGTTAAAGCGCATTGCTTAACTGCACGCGAGGGCTATTATTAAATACCCAAAGGGTTGATGATTTACGATAGCCTTGTGCGGAATCACATTGAATAGTTCTTTGCATACAATATCTCAATATAACTTGTTATTTTTCTATCAACTTTGATTTTGTAATATTCTAAAAATTTGACAATCTTACATCTGTTACTTATAACTTTTTTAGTATCTTGGAAATTTTGGTAGTTATTTCAGTAAATTATAGATAAATTACACAAAGGAGCAAGGGTCCTACAAGTCGAACAGGGATCACATAATTTTAGGTCAAGTTATACAGACATTATGTGCATTAAAATATGGGAGACCTCTTACAATAAAGGCAAATATAATCTGGAACAAATTTTTTTGGTTGCATCAAAAAGTTGGAAATTTGTAACCAGTCAAATCATTTAGCAAACTTAATTTGAGATGTCGTACAATTGGACATAAATCTTTCAACAATTTGTTGAAAGAATCATCAAAATTTTGCAAAGTAACAGAAATGGAATAATAAGATTGATCATTCACATTATATACCGATAAATTTGGACACCCTGTATACGTAATGCGCATGCAAGCCGAACTATTTGTTTTAAATAATCAATACGGTAATACCGCGTGAACCCGCTAACCAGCGCCTCCGCCAATCTGGCAAATCTGGATCAAGATAGCGGCGGTCACCGTAGCGCCGCCGGTCAAACAACGGCGATTCGTCATATTTGACGCGGTGATTATTAAGCGCGACGTTAAAACTGAGAGCGCCGCCGACCGATCTATAATTCAGTCCGGAACGTGGGTATTTTAATGTCGGTAATTTGTCATGGCTTGTAGTTGCTGTACTAGTAGCTGCCCTGTCTACCGGTATGCCAACGTCGCCAACTATGCAACTGTGTCAATTATGTAAAAAGGCGATTCTAAATCATAATTATTTATGTTTCTGGTAAGCACTTTAAGCACTTGTACAATTCCGTGCGACATTATGTCACTAGCAATTTAATTATTATTATATACACGATGTGACAGGAAAAGTATTTGAAAATGTTTTACAACACAAATCAGACTGCGTTTTGCAAATGAAAAATTGTAACCTTATATAATAACACAAATAAACAATAGCAAACCCTTTCTCGCCCACCGAGAAATATAGTATACACATCCCCATCGAAGGGTTCATGAAATTTTCCATACATGAATTTTGCATCAAGACCCTGCTCAATATAATCCCTGGTATCGTTCTCTCGTCATGCTCTCACGCCTCTCATCGCCGATATTCAATTGTATCGTCGTGTTCAGGGAACCCTTTCCAATGCAAAGGACCCAGTTTCAGCGCTCGGGTACGCTCTCCGAGTGCGAGGGAATCCACTTCATCCCGAGGTCTTCTTCACTCCGCACTGGTGTTTAAAACTCCTCGTTACCTATGCTATTAGAACTCCATTCACTGTATTTTATGTGCATAAGATGAAAGGTAAAAACGGTGTTTAATGGACAAGGTGAACTGATGAACTGCGGTAGATTATTCGTGTAGTTAGATGAGGTTAAACTAAAATTATATACGTCAGTGATTAAAAATAGTCAAACATCTTTTATGTATCATTTTTTGATAGAAACAATAATAATTTACGGCCTGTAGAGAATATTCCATTTAGTGGTACAAAAGTCTCCATATGGTAGCAGTTCTAAACAAATTTTGTAAAATTAAAAAAGAAATTCTAGATGGATTTAGAGTAATTGCCCTTAATCACACAGAAGGATGTCATTTTTTATAAATATACTAGTAAGGAACTTAATTAACATACGTTTGAGCTTGAGGTTGACCTTGGTGGTATGGTTCTACTGGGTACTGCTCCGTCCGCTGCGGTATGCAGCAGGACACAGCATGAATTCTTGATGCAGACGCTTTACATCCAAGCATTCAAGTTTCGTACGTCGCAGCGCACTCAGTGTTGTTCCTGGCCGTTACTTGGAGAGTACCAGGTTGGCAGTTGGAGAGGACCAAATTTGATCTTTCGGTACCAACCTCCGTCGAATAACTATGGTGGCGAGGAAAATTGTACGAAACGATCTAGTCAATTGAGGGATACAATCAAAGAAAATATACATTACAATGTAGAAATAATGGTTGCACTGTACACATTGTACTGTGTAAAACACTGGAGCACAACATTTAAAAATTATAATTGGGTTAGCAAAGTAAAACGAGTGGGGACCAGTTTGACTTAAGGGGTACCAGGGTACCAACTGACATCAGAAAGGACCAAATTTGGTCCCAAAGTACCAACTTGAACAACACTGAGCGCACTAGAGATAAAAGTATTTAACTTGAGGACGTAAACAGGGAACGTAGTTGCGGTGGTGGGGGTAAAACTGGTGGGCGAACACCCCTACCACCACTTCGAATTACACGGACGCGCCAAATGGGCATAATGGTTTATGGTAGCACGGATGTGCGCCACCTACGATGCACATTTGCATGCACCGCGATAACACTCCTGAAGACCCCCCAATTTGCCTCCCCCGGACCCCCGCTACGTGCCCCCCACCACTCGTCTGAAATCCGCAGCATAAACCGATCGCTGTTTGAATATCGGCTTCCAGCATTCTGACTGGTATGTTCGAAAATATTTATTCGGATTTCGAATAATTCGAAATGTTTCGTTCATGGCTCGGGATGTTTTGTCAGATTGTTATATTTGGGGTAAATATGAGAGGATTTGTGGAATAATGGAGGTGTGAAATCTATAAATTTCCAGAACTCACTATAATTTTTTGGTCACAGAAGAGCTTGCACAAAGAGAACTCTATTGTTGGATATCAAGAAAAAATGTTCTTGCCTATATAGTGTAGCATTAAGAGGATATTTTTGCTATCCGAATGATATTTTATTGTGATAAGAATTTCAGTAGGTATTGTGTTATAGTTATTTCAACAGCTAGTTGTTCTTCCGGTTTAAGAGTTTTATGTTGAGTAAATTTTGCTTTGACGAAGAAAATGTTATTCTTCTACATATAAAAAGAGTAATTACCTTCGTTTTACATCAACAACAATATTTTGTTGGGTGAGAAATATATGTTACGGTCATAGTGATAAATAGGTTATTATTAATAATTACCGGTTATTATTAATAATAGCCAAGTGGCGAGGTTAAAGTGAAGAATTTATCACAAGAACCGGCTATTATTAATAATTTCCAGCATGCTGTGGTCAATGTGATATATATATCAATTCGATATTGACTTAAGGTGATGCTACAATATAGTAGAGCCTCAGATTGGAAATTCTGTTAGTATCTACATAATCGCCACACAACGAATTTATTCACTGGTTTTTCAGTGTTGGACGTTTAGTGACGTTAGTCCTGACTAACTTATTTAGTTACTACTCATGACTAAAATAAGAAAGATTATCAAAGCGAGACTAAAAAATGCCAATCCACACTAATTGCATGCACGAGTGTGTAACTCTTTGGGTCATGCTTATTTGCGCAATTTCTTAAAAACTAAGTAAGTAATAAATTAGAAGCTCGGTTTGTATTATTTTACCAGTGCAAATGTACGTAGTGCTTCTGCATTTTGCAATTCGTGGCAAAAAATATTTTTATTTATAAGTTATTACCTATTTATTATCTTTTTAATACAAAACTTTAAAAAATGTTTTATATTTAATTTTGAACACAAAAGTCCTTCTAAACCTTTATTTTTTGTGGTAGACAACAATGACACCATTTATATTGTAAAAATAAAGTGAAATAAAGTTTGTAACAATAGGGCGTCATCTTCTTTTGTTTTTTGTATTTTTTGTTGGTGATGAACACTTTTATAATAAATATATCTGTGAGATATTAGATATACTTAGGGTAGGTATAGGTAATGGACATACCGATGTAGGGAAGATTGAGGCAAGTTGTTACCATGTTTAATCTTTTATTTATAAAATTACTGTCAAACACCAAAAGTAAAAATACCGTTTTAGGAACAGAACCATACAAAAATGTTTGCATCATTTGTGCGGTGCAATTTATGTAAAAACATCTATGTAAACCAGTCTAGTTCTTGCATGTACATATTTGCATGAAAATACAATATTGAAAAAATTATTATTAAATGCGCAACATTTCAAGATAATTAGGATTTGAGAATTTACTTAATAAATTGTAATTGTACATTTACAAAAAACTACCCACATGCATTAAATATAAAAATGGGTGTTATTGATAATAAAATGGTTAACTTTTTTGAACACTCTGTATAAAATGTTCTTTTTTATGTTTTCGTCATTGAGCCGTCCTTGGGTGTATACCAAATATCATTACTAATTATATCCAGTAGTTTCTAAAGTACAAGGGAGACAAAAAAGCGTTCTCTATTATCAATGTTTTGTATTATTCTTAATTTTGGTGATTGGGGTAGCCGTACTGATGATTTGCGTCGAGTAAATAAATATAATAGCTTACATAGTAATCAAAATAACTAGCTAACTTCTTTGAAGACTGTATACAAAAGATCTTTTGTAAAAAGTAACATTTTTATCACTTTTACCGTGCCCGTTAGGAAATTATTAATAATAGCCGGTCCATGTGATTATTTAAGTGTTTCTAATCACATTGACAAATGATGCGGTTATTATTAATAATAGCCTGTAATTATTAATACAAACCACATTTATCACTTTAACAGTAACATATACATGATTCAACGAACAAACAGTTTCTTAACCCAAAAGTTAAACAGGTGTAATTCCTTTCAAGCAGTTTCTTTTTTTCGTTTTTTTTTTTCGTCGTCGATTACAATACTTTTCTTCTAGGGTACATAGTAGTCGGAAAATAAAAACAACAGAACTTTAAAATCTCGGACAGAAACCTTCTTGTAACAGCGTTGACAACACCGAACCGTACGTTATCTCGTAAAACCATGTGCCCTTACCCGTACCTCCACTCGATAATAAAATCAACGCCGCTCTTTTTACACCCCAATTTTACCCCGGCAATATTTTTTATGAAACTATTTCGGGGCGGTGGCGTCGCAATACGGTCCGAAGACAGCCTTGGCACAATGCGTCTTAAATTGGATACATCTCGTAAATGCATTAGGAAACAGCAGGTGTATTCATCTCAGCGCCAGCATTCCTTGTAACTTTGCTAATAGTCGTGGGATGTGTGATGCAAGCAGATACCGCTTGGCGGCGCTGCTTAAACAGCACTGCATAAGCAATTTCAGCAGCATTTATAGCGTTCGTGCAGAATTCCGCGCAGTTTTAAGTCGGTAGGTTACATGGTAAGGATTTTGAAGGATTATATAATTTAGGACCGGTTTTATTTTCTGTGCGAAGCATAAAAGGCACTAGACTAGTGCTAAAAGACTATAGAAATAGATAGCTTATATTCCGTCCACGGAAATTCTCACTTCTCATCTCTGAAATCTGTGCAGTACAGATGCATCGATATTTTGAAAAATATCGGAATTTACGATGCATCACAAAGCCACGGGAGAATGCGAATAATAAAATGTGTTGTAAAAAAAGACATAGCAGGGTAGCGGTGACCCAACGGTCGCGAATTGATATTCAGGCGGCGGATTTTCCGCCAGTGGCGTAGGAGTGTTACCGCCCGCCGCCTGCCGCCGCCCCCGTTCGAGTTGGTCCGATCGGGCATCGGAGGAACCCTTTGATGTGTCCCCCGGTTATTGGCAGAGAAAATAAACGGGAAACGGGCGAACGGAAGGGGTTTTCTCTCTTCTCGGCTCCCGAGAGTCGACCTCGGATTTGCCGCGCTAAGTGCCATAGCTGGCCTGGTAGCTTCGGCTCCCGGAGGCGGCACGAAATAATAGAATTTTGTTTCGTTCCGTTACTGGACGGAGAATGTTTTGCGTCGATTTCTATTGTCAACGACGGAGAGTTTCAAAATATAATCTTTTTGTTTGTAATTCTGTTGTGAAACAATGATTTCTTCAGGGACTCATTATAAAGGAATTGTCGTTAAGTAAATGATTCACAGAGCCTACGGATTGGCTAGAAAATGCATAAAATAGATCTTGGCTTTCTTAAAACTGTGCCAAAAAAATAGTCCAAATTAGTCGAAAAATTATTAGTCAAAAAGTGTTTTTAATAAATTTATTTGTAAAATGAGGAATTGAATGTATCTCTCCTTTTCAGTGGAAGAATTAGAATGTCTAGCCGTGTGGAAAGAAGGCAACTCGAGGTACCTTGTCGGCAAGGTGCACCACAGCCATGCTACCTCAAACGAGGATCGCTTCAGATGTTTCGTATACGAGAAATCGTCGGCGGCATCAGAGGCGGAAGACGGTGTCGATTATCGTATAGCTCAAAGCGGAGATGCTACATGTAACGGCCTAGCCAGTGCCATGGAAGGAAGCAGAACAATGACACTGAGAAAAGGTAACTTGCATATAGATTAAGATTCAACACTTTGTTCTTAACGCGAACGCACTATAATTATATACGATAGATTTTCAATTTTCAAGTATATTCGCGAAATTCTATACAGAGTCCTGGTAGAATTTTTCATACCGGAACAGAACAATAATTGATATATCTGAGAGACCGGAAACCGTTTCCGTCCAATCAATTCACACTAATTGACAACTATCGGTAATCAGGCTAACCCCCCACTAATTGCCAGTCATCAAGTCGTCGCTGACGTAGTCGGATAGCAGGGATCGATGGACAGACACTCTTTCACGTTAACATTTGACAGGTCAACTCAACCCGTTCAATTACCAGACTCGAACACCGGCGCAATGTTGCCAACCCACACCGATATACAGTCCCAAATCCGCACGGCACATATTAATCATAGCCGACTGGCGAAGACCCGTCAGAAGACCCGTCAGTATCCGGGTAAATGGCGAAGGGCTCTTGCGGCGGCTTCTAGACCAGAGACGGACAGTCTTTGATGTATCAATGGCGGAAGTCGAAGCTGGGTCCTTAATGGGCGCTGACCGACGCGATGCGACGTTTGACAAATGTCTGTCGACGATCTCCAGACGAATTTTGCGGAGAGAGGATAAAGGATAGAAGTTTACTGAGCTGGAAACCATGCCAACGTACGCATATCGTTTTTAAAACGGTGGGAGTTTTGAAATGGTTTTCAAAACTATAGTCTATGTTGCTGTTATTTAATTGAATATCGACGTTAGTAAATAAATAAAGCAGGAAATTCTTTACTGCATTCCCATTAACTGCATCGTTGAAACTGCACTAAACCTATATTGAAAATTCTCCGGATAGTCCTTGGGAAATGAGTTTTCGTACGGGCCAGTGATCACCGACAGGACCCCGGCGGAGATCCTTGCAGGTGACAGCTGATTGATTCTGATTCGACGAGATTCCGTCGTGGACATTTTACTGATGATTGATCAAAATCGATGAGCCACACAGCCCGATATTCGGACAATTATTTTCGTGTTTTATGTTTTGTCCAACTATCACTTAATTTCCTGAAAACTATTACACCTTGTTAAAAACTGGCGTTAAGTGTCTTTTAAAAAGAAATCATTATGTTGCTTTTTACTTTCCGACTAGTACCCTAGAAGGAAAGTGTCCGATATTCGGACAATTATTTTCGTGTTTTATGTTTTGTCCAACTATCACTTAATTTCCTGAAAACTATTACACCTTGTTAAAAACTGGCGTTAAGTGTCTTTTAAAAAGAAATCATTATGTTGCTTTTTACTTTCCGACTAGTACCCTAGAAGGAAAGTGTCCGATATTCGGACAATTATTTTCATGTTTTATGTTTTGTCCAACTATCACTTAATTTCCTGAAAACTATTACACCTTGTTAAAAACTGGCGTTAAGTGTCTTTTAAAAAGAAATCATTATGTTGCTTTTTACTTTCCGACTAGTACCCTAGAAGGAAAGTGTCCGATATTCGGACAATTATTTTCGTGTTTTATGTTTTGTCCAACTATCACTTAATTTCCTGAAAACTATTACACCTTGTTAAAAACTGGCGTTAAGTGTCTTTTAAAAAGAAATCATTATGTTGCTTTTTACTTTCCGACTAGTACCCTAGAAGGAAAGTGTCCGATACTCGGACAATTATTTTCATGTTTTATGTTTTGTCCAACTATCACTTAATTTCCTGAAAACTATTACACCTTGTTAAAAACTGGCGTTAAGTGTCTTTTAAAAAGAAATCATTATGTTGCTTTTTACTTTCCGACTAGTACCCTAGAAGGAAAGTGTCCGATATTCGGACAATTATTTTCGTGTTTTATGTTTTGTCCAACTATCACTTAATTTCCTGAAGACTATTACACCTTGTTAAAAACTGGCGTTAAGTGTCTTTTAAAAAGAAATCATTATGTTGCTTTTTACTTTTCGACTAGTACCCTAGAAGGAAAGTGTCCGATATTCGGACAATTATTTTCATGTTTTATGTTTTGTCCAACTATCACTTAATTTCCTGAAAACTATTACACCTTGTTAAAAACTGGCGTTAAGTGTCTTTTAAAAAGAAATCATTATGTTGCTTTTTACTTTCCGACTAGTACCCTAGAAGGAAAGTGTCCGATATTCGGACAATTATTTTCATGTTTTATGTTTTGTCCAACTATCACTTAATTTCCTGAAAACTATTACACCTTGTTAAAAACTGGCGTTAAGTGTCTTTTAAAAAGAAATTATTATGTTGCTTTTTACTTTCCGACTAGTACCCTAGAAGGAAAGTGTCCGATATTCGGACAATTATTTTCATGTTTTATGTTTTGTCCAACTATCACTTAATTTCCTGAAAACTATTACACCTTGTTAAAAACTGGCGTTAAGTGTCTTTTAAAAAGAAATCATTATGTTGCTTTTTACTTTCCGACTAGTACCCTAGAAGGAAAGTGTCCGATATTCGGACAATTATTTTCGTGTTTTATGTTTTGTCCAACTATCACTTAATTTCCTGAAGACTATTACACCTTGTTAAAAACTGGCGTTAAGTGTCTTTTAAAAAGAAATCATTATGTTGCTTTTTACTTTTCGACTAGTACCCTAGAAGGAAAGTGTCCGATATTCGGACAATTATTTTCATGTTTTATGTTTTGTCCAACTATCACTTAATTTCCTGAAAACTATTACACCTTGTTAAAAACTGGCGTTAAGTGTCTTTTAAAAAGAAATCATTATGTTGCTTTTTACTTTCCGACTAGTACCCTAGAAGGAAAGTGTCCGATATTCGGACAATTATTTTCGTGTTTTATGTTTTGTCCAACTATCACTTAATTTCCTGAAGACTATTACACCTTGTTAAAAACTGGCGTTAAGTGTCTTTTAAAAAGAAATCATTATGTTGCTTTTTACTTTTCGACTAGTACCCTAGAAGGAAAGTGTCCGATATTCGGACAATTATTTTCATGTTTTATGTTTTGTCCAACTATCACTTAATTTCCTGAAAACTATTACACCTTGTTAAAAACTGGCGTTAAGTGTCTTTTAAAAAGAAATCATTATGTTGCTTTTTACTTTCCGACTAGTACCCTAGAAGGAAAGTGTCCGATATTCGGACAATTATTTTCATGTTTTATGTTTTGTCCAACTATCACTTAATTTCCTGAAAACTATTACACCTTGTTAAAAACTGGCGTTAAGTGTCTTTTAAAAAGAAATTATTATGTTGCTTTTTACTTTCCGACTAGTACCCTAGAAGGAAAGTGTCCGATATTCGGACAATTATTTTCATGTTTTATGTTTTGTCCAACTATCACTTAATTTCCTGAAAACTATTACACCTTGTTAAAAACTGGCGTTAAGTGTCTTTTAAAAAGAAATTATTATGTTGCTTTTTACTTTCCGACTAGTACCCTAGAAGGAAAGTGTCCGATATTCGGACAATTATTTTCGTATTTTATGTTTTGTCCAACTATCACTTAATTTCCTGAAAACTATTACACCTTGTTAAAAACTGGCGTTAAGTGTCTTTTAAAAAGAAATCATTATGTTGCTTTTTACTTTCCGACTAGTACCCTAGAAGGAAAGTGTCCGATATTCGGACAATTATTTTCGTGTTTTATGTTTTGTCAAACTATCACTTAATTTCCTGAAAACTATTACACCTTGTTAAAAACTGGCGTTAAGTGTCTTTTAAAAAGAAATCATTATGTTGCTTTTTACTTTCCGACTAGTACCCTAGAAGGAAAGTGTCCGATATTCGGACAATTATTTTCGTGTTTTATGTTTTGTCCAACTATCACTTAATTTCCTGAAAACTATTACACCTTGTTAAAAACTGGCGTTAAGTGTCTTTTAAAAAGAAATCATTATGTTGCTTTTTACTTTCCGACTAGTACCCTAGAAGGAAAGTGTCCGATTAAACGTCATTGCCGCTGACATTAAATGTCACTATGACAAATGTAATTCTGTCACTGAGAGTGAGGTTAGGTAGCGTCCAGAGATGGCTCTGGCTTTACTAAATTAAATAATTGCAAAAGTGTTTAGGCACTTCATTGTGCCAACGATTTAGTCGGAAAGTAGAGTGAGGGCCACCCCAGATATTTCGATAGGATGTTGCAAACTTGAGCAACGAAAACATCATGTTTGTTACACAGATCAAATGAATTGCTAAACATTACAAAAGTTATAAGAGAAAAAAAATTATCCGGAAAAACTAGCATTAACCCCTACACCCGTATCCAATCCAACTTTAACACAGCGAAAGCCAGAAACCGCAAGAGTAACAAAACGAAACCCTATCTACCGACCGTTGGAAGATTGGAAAACCAGAGCAGACGAACGCGCCATTATTTTTTGCAACCAATTCGAGAAAAATTGCAACAATTTAGATTGGACCGCAGACTAAACGGCAACCGGGGTGCCGTTCCCGCATTTCCTCGTGTCCGTAATCATCCAGCGCTGCAGCGCAGCGGCGACGGCATCGCGTTTGCGGAAAAATAGAGGAGCGCCGTTAAATTCGCATTTGTCCGCCGGCGTACATCTGTCCGTCGGCGGCGTGTCGCGCTATTAAAACGCTAGATGGCGGTAAAAACCGCCGTTGCGGCGGTACGGCCGAACTAGCGGCGCCTCTGGATCCGCTTCGGGCGCGCAGAACCGGCGGGAAAACCCCGGAAAGACGAGAAAAAACCGTGGCACGTTTCGCGAACGCCGCATCAATCTTGTCAGCCGGAAAGGCGTCACACTTCCTGCTAGGGCGCTATGTTAGGGCGAAACGATACGAAAGTAGGCGGCTGTTATGCTGGACGTGCCAATACGGATTTGTCATGATTTTTGTTGCGTTTTGTTCAATTGATTTTAGGATTACGGGTAGAAACTTTTAACTATTGCGTTTGAAATGATTTATTTGAATTGTTATGAAAATAATACCGGCTCCTCCGCCACTTTGCGAAAATATGAACTCAATGTGAAAATGTCTTTGTGTTCAAGCAGTGTTTCTACTATCCCCATTCTAAATATTATAATTGGAGATTTATATCTTCTATCTTTTACAAAAAATACTCATTTTTGCAATTTGATATCCATTAACAGTATTACATCTTTTAGATCGTAAAGAAAGTGAAAGTATTATACTTTTACATAAGCAAGGAACTAGGATTTTAAGTTTGATTGGATTTTAAGTTAAGGACTAAAATACTGTATTATAGTCGCGCGAAAAGTTGTTTTACTGATTACAAGAAAACGTAATACTTGGAACATCAAGAAAATCATATTCTTACGCTGAGAATTTTATATTTTACTTAAACCAACCAAATGATTTTTCTGCGGATATAGAAACAAGTGATATTCTTCACTCAAAGATATTCGTGTTGTATCGAATAAATTTTTCCCTCAAAAAATTCCTTTTTCCAGAAAAAAAAACAGTTTTTCCTATAATTTTGTATCCGATTTATGTACACCCTCACTGAACAAACCGTTTATTATGCACAAAAAAGTAACGTTGAGTTTATTATCTACGTCATCATTGTGTACCGTGTACACAGGTGTAACAAAACAAAAAAAAACGAGAAAAAATGTGTACTGTAAAACGGTCAGCTTGTCCGTGGCGGGAGGAAACCTATGGGGGTGAGTTAGCTTGGTACGGCCGACTGGATGATGCCTGGGGCTAACAAACAAACCGAACGCTTTTAATCCGGGCAATTACGCCAGACGAAAAAGAACCAAACGATTTACCGCGAAAATATTAAATTAACCCTTTCGATGTTCGGGCAAACTACGGAAATAAAATGGATTAACCGTTCGGAGATAAAAAAAAATATTGCGACTCCTGCAATAGGAAGTCTAGCGTTGTTGTGTATCTAAACGTCTATTTGCACTAATTTTGAATGATTAAAATTTAATTTAAAAGTATACCTAACCATGGAAGAAGTAGAGAAGGTATGCTCGTACGCATTTAGAGTGGGGATGAGTTTTCGCGTACGTCTGGACTGATACATAGGCTACTTAATATACTTATGTAGTGATTTAGTCATATATGCAACGTACAATTTGAAATTTGGTAATCGAAATAACTTCTGGAGATCATACATACTAGTATGACGTAAACAATTCCTATTCGTCCCGTGGCATCGTCGTACACACTGTAAACTTCCCAAGTATTTGCAGGCAATCATCTCCTCAAACAGAAAAATCCTGATTTACCTCCCTTTCTCTTTCTGTTTCAGCGCCTTCTATGAACAAATGTCGATTCCCTTCGTGGATAGCTAGCTACAACCACTGGCATACGCTAGACTATTCGTACACGTACAGTTTCCATCATAGGAACAGCACGTTACGAATCACCAATACCTCGAGTCTGGAGATGAAGATTGTATGCGCTCAAGTGAAACACGTGACCAGAGATGAGAGCTACGTCCTTCTGTTGACGCACTTCACGATGGGATGGTAAGCAGATTGTTAATCATATATAATATCATCAAGCATATATCAAGCATATATAATATCAAAATAATAAAACTATACAGTTTTCAAGATAGAAACAAGAAAACTCTTTAGTACTGTTAAAATACTTTTTGTTCTTAGACAAGAGATTATTCTTGAGTCCTTATGCTCCATCGAGAATCACTTTTCATTACCAGGAATTATGTTTACTGAAAATGTATATCTAACAATGGAAAATGTTACATACTGACATGTAAAATGTCCCATTGCTATTTAGTTTTCTCATCTTTTGTCTCTCGTTTGCAGCCAGAGTGGATATACGTGCATGTCTTTCTATCGACGTGATAGTCACGTGATGGAGGTGCAAATAGGGTCACACACGAAAAGGATGGAGGACGCCTGTACGCCACTGCATTTCAATAAGACCGGTCTGCCGTACATTACTTTAGTCAGTAAGTAGGAGAATGCTTTAAAACTTTTAGATTTGATCATAATTTAGGTTCACAAACAGTTAGAAGCCTAACGAAATTTTCTTCAAATTTGTTGAAGCACACCTATTCTTTGAGATAATAAACCATTACTTATGCCACGGTCACACTAGGCTGTTTTATTGGCCGCTAGTTGCTAGCAGCCAGCGGCTATTTTGTGGTCACATTAAGCTGTTTACCAGCAAAAGTACTGCTGCCGCTGGTGGCTACTACCAGCAAGCCTCAGTTCAAACTACAAGGTCAACTATTTCTGGTGCATATTTTAGGGGTTCTTAGGTTTTTAGGTTCCAACAATGGAACAAAAATCCACCACAGCGGCAGACCTATGCGCTAAATACACATGTACACATCCAACTTTTGCCAAATATCGTCCTTTCGCGCAGGTCTCAGGTTAAATTTTCAATGGTTTTACTGTAAATAGTCCCCTCCCTATACTTTCCACCATATGAGAGAAATAAGCAAATATTACCCTCGTATATATTACTTTAAGTATCGCCGACGTGCAGAGATTAATTTTAATGATTCGTAATGATGGTAGAAACGATGGGGGCAGGAACGGTTGAGTGCACCGTAAGTGAACGATAATCTGTTTCCGCGCTTGAGCTTTCGACTTCTCTCCTCATTACGTAAATTTTGCATAATTGAGGTGAGTACGGCTGATCAAAGAGGTTCTTAGAGGTCTTAAGAACCGCCGCTCGGATGGTACGAAGGTATGGGAGGCGGCCTTCGTATTGGCTGCCTGTGGAATCGTACCAGCATTCAAAATGGAAACGTACCGAAATTAGTTCTCTTTGTAATTATTATCGAAGCACCGGGTGAAGCTTTTGGCGCTCCGTGAAAGCGCAGAACAGACCCAACCGCCCCAAATTAATGGCGAGACCTATTTATAAAATGTCTAGTTATTTAACTGGAAAACCAATGAGACCCATTTGCATCGACGATCGATGCAGGGAACCACTTATTGAAGAGATCTATAGGGATTAATTTGTCTTAAGCTTTGAAATCTTCTTTCTTGAGAATTGTTTACTGCCAAATAGAAATTTTGGCAAAATACACTTTCGTACATAATAATGATAAAAGGATTTACCCAAAATTGTGTTTTGTTTTAATGGAACACAATTAGGAATATCATCCTATTTGGACAAAACTTTTCTTGAAACATTCTTGTAAGAAAACATCATGAATATTCATATAATTCATACACAACTTCAACAAAGACCTTAACGAACTTAAATTGTTATAATCACCGCTAACCTTTCTAACTTTATAAAGACAGAGGCCTCTGAAACATAACGTGTTATATAATTACTTAATCCAGATTTTGGAAACATCCTGCAGGACAATATCGCCGCCGAAGGCCGTTTCATTACAGTTCTGCTGCTTAGCTCGCAGCCGTTGCGCCGCACCTCCTCGCACTGTGTTAATTAAATGGCAAATTTAAATTTTGCACGGTATATTTAAACGACGCGGACTTAATTCTGAATTAATACCCCTTTAAAATTGGTGGAGACCGGCAGACAGCGGCATAGCCGTTCGACCGTTTCGCATTATATAAAATTCTCGCTAAGAGTAAGAGCCCTATAATCCCATTGCAACGGCTACGACGTCAATATTTAATTTAAAGTCGATATAAATTTGCTTCTTTCGTTGCAAAGAAATTAAACTGGATGGAATTGGTCTATGGGGTATTAATTGAAATTATTTCGTATTAATTATTTCTGAAAAGAGATTATACTGAATTCCTCCTTTTATTTCTTTTTTAGATAAAAGGAAATTGCGAAATATCATATTTATTAGCATTACATATTAAATTACTACTAATATTGAGTTTTAAACAAATTAAATTTTCTTACATGTGGAAAGGGAAAGTAGTCATCTTAAAATTTTTCTCTTTACAGAGTGGTCCATAAAATATGTAGTACATTTTATAGTAATGACAACAAAAATTGTATAAATCAATTTTCCTAGCTCTCATATTCAAATTGTTCATCATATCAGATGATGAACGCTCTCATATTCATATTGTTTATCATATAAGATAATGTCTTCGCCAGTAACATCAACAGATGGTGTTCAGCAAAAGACTGTTAACGTTTTCATCAAATGCGTTGTCCTTATAACAGCGAGTAATTATAATTGTTGTTTTTTTGAAATTGAAGATATTAAAGAATCAGAAGTATATAAAAGAGTATTAATTCTATTTTTTACAGTTTTTGTCCAACCACATCGCTTCTTGAGACAAAAATGGTTTTAATGAGCGATGACAGTCAGACAGTCATTTTTTTGAAAGCTGCTATTAAAATTGTTAATTTTTAGTTTTATCTCCGCTTTTTCGTCCGTACTGTATGCTTTTCCTGTAAATTTATCGATAACATATGAGGACACCGCTGATTTTTTGTCGCTTATACTGTTTTCTTTCTGCCACACATCAAACAGCACTCGCCGGTACGCGATCACAGCATCTAAAAATATTTTATGACATCATTATATGTAAGTTTCTGCAGCAAATTTGAGTTGAATATTATACTGAAATATTTTCTCTTTTATAAAAAAATTAATCAAACTGAATATAGGTGAATACATAAGGTTTCAATCCAACTAAATAAAATATATTACATTTACAAGAAATGCGGTACCATTTTCCATAACAAATTACCCCAAAAATTACCAAAAGAATCAAGATTTTCATAAAAAAAGTCATTTACATAAAAAAAAACCTCTTCTCCAGCCTCTACTTGTTAGCTCTAAGTACCAACCCCTTTTTTATCATAATCGCCGGGATTCGTGGGATCTCTGTAACCAAACATACAGAAATTCTAGGATTTCTGTTGACAGACACCTCAATGCATTGAAAACGATTAAAGAAATCAGAATAAACAAAATATCGACTTAATTCCGTAAGAAAATACATAATTTCATGTCATTGTGAAGAATAATTGCGATATTATATTGTAAAACAAGTTGTAAACTTAGATTGCCTTAGATGCTTGTATCATGTATAAATTGATATGTTGCCAGTGCACTTTACAGCATTCATGTTTGTCTGAAGGTAACTATTTATAGATGAACAGCCAAACTAACTTTGCTGTGCGACATTGTAGACAAGGGTTGTAGACAGGGTTTGTATACGATGCACCTTGCCTATGCTTATCGACAAACCACTATCTAATGCCACTAGAGATTGTATTGAATGTGTAATCCGATGTCAAACTAGTCGCGGCAGAGTTCGACCGTATACGAGAGAGTTCACTGAAACTATTCAACTATTGATAAGGCGATGGCGTATACGAATCCTTTGCCCTAAACAGTAACCCTTGTTAGTAAACCTATTTATCTGATTTACATTATATTATGTGCAGACGAGCAATAGTCGATGGATACCCACCTTGGTAGGTAGGTATCGTATGCGATTGCTGTTTGACTTGCTAATATACACTTTGGGCAATATTATGCTATAGTATCGGTATATTGTTCCCGTAATGGGTCAATACATTTATATTGAGGACGTAAGCAAACTGTTTATGACTACCTAATTGAATTGCTATTGTATTAAATCAGTTTTTTCTAAATCAGCAACCACAGCGATGAAGGCTGTGGTTGCTAAACGCTTATAGCGCCTAAATTCCTCATCTCATGGAGGATGAGCAAGGATTAATTTGGCCAAAATCACACGAATCAGATTATGGCCAAAATCCAGGCCAAGTCAGCATAAACGTGCACTTAATCGATATGTAATGAATACAAAAAGTAAAGCACAGAAGTTATGACGTTTATATTTTACTTGACGTGATTAAACGGGGCTCTTTAACACCAAGTTTCTGAACTTCTCTTTGCTTTTATCTTTTAGGGTCATATTTTTTGCAACTCAACATTAATTAAACTTTTTTCTAGCTATCATTATCTGCCTACCTTAAACCCTCAATTAAGTTGTTTACATCCATCTTTTTCGCTCTGTTGACGCAGACCTTGAACTTATTTCTTAAGTACTTCTTTCACTTTCCAACTCAGATTAATTTAATCCCCGTATACATTTTATTCTTGCTCCAGGCAATTTTAAATGAAAAAAAAAGAAACATTTGTCATCATGTAGAAAATCAGCAATTTAAATCTGTACTACAAAAGTAGTATTAATCTTTGATAACTTCTTGAACAAACATCTTTCGTTAATAGACACAAATAGAATCCCCTTTGAAGTGTTCCATTGATTGAGTGACTAACTACGTTCAGTCTAGTTGCCTCTCGTAAGTTCGAGGACCTCCATGCTCAAGTCATTAGACGGTATTAATGACGGGTTTTCAGATGACATATGCCGACAATTATCGAGGACACCGACAGGGTTGGTCGCCCACACACGTTCGTGTGGGGTTTTGCTGCGGTTCTGTTCCCCAAAAATAAATTTCACCGGCTTATGTTGGTCGGGGTGGCCCTACAACCCCTAACTTTTTGCACGGGTCGAGTTGTCAACGTTCAAATACTAAAACTCAAATTAATTCCGAAATGTTTTACTCACGTTGGTTAGAACGGTGGGCCGGAGCAGGCGGAGATACAACGACGTCTGGTGGGTGGTTATCAAAAATGTATGTTTACGAAAGGTGAATTTTTAAATGGGGTGTATTTTTGTCGGAAAAATACAGTTAATACATAATTAAGGTGAATTGAGGACGATGAAAAGAACAAATTCGAACGAATACAAAATACATGTTAATTTTTAATTACGTTTTTGTCCTACAGAGTATGTTTTTTTTTGTTATATTCTAGCCAATTAATTATTGAAGTAGGGAAAAACCCGACCTATTTCTTTAATAGCTTAGTATTTATGAGAAAAATATTCCACGTTGATAATATGAATTATTTGAGCTACTTATGATGCTGATAATAGCACTTCCTCTTAAATGTCTAGCTTAGCTAAGCGGCCCTTAATATTTAGGGTGGCTTATGCTTATTTTGATTGCACAAGACTTATATCTGTTAGTCAAAGTTATGGTCGAATTAAGGCGACTTGGCAACGTTTATTTTTCTGCAGTTTTTGTAATATTTTTGTAAAAAAATAGCAATCAAAAAGTACTGCATCAATAATTTTTTTTCAACAAAACTTTTCGTTATTTACAGCATCATCTCCTGAGCCTCGAGAGTGTCCATACTTCGGCAAGTTCAATGTGGACAGTCTGGTGACGAACAAGAGGTTTACGCGATCGACGAGGGCCATGGCTCGACCCCTAGCCTATTTCGACGCGGCGGACGAGCTGCACTTCAGGGACAAGTTCAGGAGCGTTAGTTACAGCCGCAGGATAAAAAGGGTGGACGAACACCACGGTAGCGGCAGCGGCGGCGGCACAGTCGCCTGCGATAACGAGGGATATTCCAGTTTAATAGTGGGCTGCAATTCTGTCGACACAATGGAGTTTCGGATCGATTGCCCTCCATCTGATTTCATCTCATGTGAGTAACGATAAGGATTCGATAGATCGGTGCGATTTGCAAGTACGGACGCGATCCTCTTAATCGCCCAAAAATCGAATAACTTTTTTGAGCAACTAGTTCGGAATAACTTTTCTTACATGACAGATTCTTTGCTATTTATAATGCAGTCAAATTAAAATCAAATTAGTTTCTTTAACCGCGGTCACTCCGTATTATATGTTGCGCGTCGGTGTGTGCGAACCTTTATAGATTCTTGTCCCGTTTTATTGCCTGTGCTATGTTCGGAAAATGGTCTGAGATTCCCCGTCGAGGCCTGACCGGCTTGCTGGGAGAGCTGGGCGGTCGTATCGCCCTCCGGTATGGTGTCATAACGCGGCGCCCTCTTCCGTATAACAACTTTTTCCCGGTCTTCTTTTTACTTTGATCGCACATACTTTTCCGACCGCAATAGTTAGTCGGCTTGGTCTATTTTCCGCCACTGAAGGCGACTGCAGGAGATGCCGAATCGACAAAAAGAAACTTTCTATGAACTCCTGCCCTCGATATATGGATGATTCAGTTTAGGGATGTTGGAATGCTTGTTGCAGTATATGTGTGACAGTAACAACCTTCTAAATTTTAGTCGTTTGTTAGCATATTCATAAATTATTGTGTGCTTTACAGTACATGTTTATGCTTATTATTTGAATTTAAAACAATAACATACGTAATTGACACAGTTAGCAAAAAAAAAACGTAATTTTTAAGGTCAGATTGACTTTTATGTAAACCGGGTGATTAATTTTCCAAAGTTAAATTTATAAGGTTTAATTGAGGGTTGAAAGTTTTAAAATATTTAGGTTAACAAACATTCTCTTCTGCAATCAACGTATCGAAATGAATCAAAAAAACTTTAAATTGCTAATTAATTTATTGAACATACCAATATTGCGATTATATAATTTCATATACAATGGTATTAAGTACAAAATATTAGCGAAAGGAAAATAAAAACTGATTTCGAATTCACGACCAGAATATATTTAATTGGCTCTTGTTTTCCAGAAAACCTTTGCCAAATACAAATAATATATCTTTTATATGATTTTCCACATACATAAAATATAATGTGTACATATTATAAAACCTACTAGCTCAGAAAAAACATTGGTTATCATATTCATAGGTTGAGAGTGTTTTATAACTAGAAAGCATATTTAGATAGGTAAACCGTAAACCTATGTATATACCGAAACGTATGTGGTTGGAATTTGGCAGAAGGCCACCTATACGTGTCATTAAACACGAAACGCCGTACGTATGCCACAAATGCAGTACGGGTTGCTTCATAAAACGGTTTCCCAATTACCTAGCGGGTAGGTAAAGTCTCTTCACTACTAACTACGGTCTGCAGAGCCATCAAACTTAATGGCAGAATAAACTGGAGCTTTGAAAAACTTTTTATGGGCAGTCATTTTTGCTCGGAGTGTGCCATCAAAGCCGCCGTGATCTGATGGACAGATAACGACAGATTAACTTTGCTCAAATCCTCCAAGGTACGCTAATGCCTCTTTAATGTAACTCGAAGTTATTAACAATGAAAAAGGGGAAAAATATACACGAGAAAAGCTTTTTCTTCATGGTTGAATATTATTGTCTACTTATTACAAAAACTACACTACAGATTCTGCTTACACTGTACTTCGCAATCAAAGAAAATGTGTCAACAACTCCCCGCAGTCCTTGCCTCCCAAGTAAATCCTGAAATTCAATACGAAAGATGATAAGAAATACGCGTGATAATGAAAACACTCCACGCCAAGACCGCAGGCCAGAAACTGCTGTTGGCTAATAAAGAACGGCTTAGAGGAGCCCGCTGCGTATATATATAGCAATAACTGTCTCTGATAAACGGAGACAATTTCAAAGTAAATAAAGAAGGCTTGGAAAAAATGCTGTAACGCTTTTTCCCTCGCTTGGATTTACGAAAATATCTCTATATACGACTTTTATAATATTTGCCCAGCGCCTCCGCCAATATTGCGATTATTAATTATTAAATATTAGCGCAGCGTAAATAAAAACTGATTTCGATAGAGAATCAGTTTTATTGTATTTTATAATTAGAAAGAATTTTATGAATTTCTTATGCACATAACACTTTTCTGACTTCCGATTTAGTTGAAATTTAATTAAAAAATTACACCTACCTACCATCTGCGTGTATCTTATTAATTTAACAACGAAACTAGCCTTAAAAGTACAGATGGCTACGCTATAATTGCTTAATTTTAATGTCAGTTTAGTTGAGTTGTTCAGTTATGAAAGTGCACCGTCGAAGTTTCTTGCTTCAGCTGGCGCTGACGCTGCCCTTTCCGTCCTTAAGTTCGTAAAAATAGAGCTCAGAATTTGCCTCCACGGGAATATCTAAATACGCATAGTGCCACTGGGCGGAAGGAAAGCTTAATTAAAAGTTAACTACGCGCCATTCTAATTTCACCAAGCTCTAGCGACGAATTGAACCTCTCCTCAGCACACCGAGAAAACTTTCGCCGAGAAAAGTTTACGAGAAATTAAAAAAAATGTATATAATATGCAGAGCAACTGTTAATGTTGTTGGTTACATTATTACCTTGTCTGTCTAACTGATTCTAGCAAAATCGTACAAGATTTTAATTTTTTGCAGCTGAATTTTAACGAACATTGCATCAAAATAAAATAAATATTCCCTTTATCCTTGTATAATTAATTTGCGTCCATAATGTTGAATAATGGCCAAAAATTATGAAGCTTGCTTTTCGCCTGTGCTGGTCCGTATCGCCACTTATATAGAAGAATTACGCGGAGGGATTTATGGTTGCCATTTGCATATCGCTACATATTCATAACTCGACGGTATTACCATATACATGAAATTGAAAAATGTTTAACAGTTTGCGAATATTTATATGATTCGTTTGCATAGCAAGTGTAAACGGGAGGCGTTAGGGCTGTTGCGTAATTCCTCACACCCTGTTATCCCATATTCTCCCTTTCTTGCAAGAGAAAGAAAACATTTACCTACACATAATGTAAATCACAAAATTTTCGAAATTGCATGACTGATAATGTATCATCAAAAAAATTTTGTACTTTCCAATGGTTTAAGGTTTCAAATATAGATAATAAGCCACATTTTTGTTGTTTATTTCCATTTTAAAGGCCCTTTGGAACGAGGCCTCATAAGGAACTATTCAATGTCATATTTTCTTTTCTACTATGTTTGGATCATCTATACTAACTTCTTTGTGGTATTAAACAGTCAATCAACCCTTTTATATATATATATATATATATATAAATTTGCTGCCTAGGCTTTGAATTTGAATATTTCACTCCATGTAAACAGATAACTAAGGACCGATCGTGAAATCTGTTTTGCAGCTTATTCCTGTCACGGTCAGTGGGAGGAGAACGGAACGAATTACCTGATAACAACGCCACTGAGCAGGGCATCGCACGGCTCTAGGCGGTACTGCTTCATATACAGGGAGCACGGCCTAGGCAGGGTGCTCTTCTCCACGTCGACCGGGAACTGCGAGCGAACGTTGCGACCGGGCATCTCAGGAGAGCTTGTTTTCAACGTCACTAATAATGGTAAGTCGCGGGGCGGCGCGTACGTGCCTCGAATCGGGCGGAGGCGCCGGGTATAAATGCATTCTCCGTTCGTAGCTGGAGGATGCAGTTCCGGCGAATGCCGCGAAACCCATCTACCGGTAATTGGCGAACTGGTAAATCGCCTCAGAAATACTCGCGACACAAATTAAATTTAATCCCTCCGCTCACTATGAGGACGTTGGGCCTCAGTGCAGGAAGTTTGCCAACCGAAACACTTAACTCTTGAAGAGTTGACGCCCGTTTGGTTATAGTATAGGTTCTTCCGTTAATGCAGCCGATATGCTAAATGAACTAATTAATTTATATGTTAAATGCGAATTGTGCGCAGTAAGTGTTTCAATCTTAATCTATGATTTGAAATACAAATATTTGGGCTTGTTTAAAACATAGCCTAGACACTCTAAACCTTCTGCAATAATTACATGAAGAATAAATACGTAATTAATAATAATTCTTTATCAAAATTTGCCATTTTCCAGAAATCATTTCTATGGAGTTGTAGAAATAATTATAAATGTAAATGTGTCTATCATTTTCTGAGAGAATCATCAAAATACACGAAATATTACCAAAGTTGTTGTAGAACAAAGTTTTTGACACGTTTTAGGTTGGGTTTTTGAGTATATTAATCGTCAGATATTAAAAATTCGCATAAAAAGTATATTTTAAACCTGAATTAATATTAAACTGAATTAGTATTAAAATCACACAAAGTCACAAGCATTAACCGCGCACACACATTTGATATATTAATTTTCCAGCGACCGCACAATTCGCAACGAAAACAGTGGCAATTAATTTTCATTTGCCGCGACACCATCAAATATATAATCCGGGACAAAGACAAATGAATAATTAATTACTCTCAAGCGAAAAATTATATAGCGAAACCGCCGCGAAATTTATCTACCACCTTATTATTTATTTAGCGTAACATTCACCACACCACAACGATAATAATCCTTATAATAATTAATAATAATTTTCGGAGAATGTCAAGCTTTATTCCTCGCAGACGTAAAATTTGTTGAAGTAGAATTTGCTTTGTATGATATGAAACAAATAATTTAATTGTTATTTCTTTATTTCCAGGAAAGTGTATGGAAACAAGCGATGCCCAAAGGACTGGAGGATCCTTTCTGCTGTTCACGTTGTTGTGTTTTGTCTTTGTGAAAGAAATGAGATGATCGTTGAAGTGTTAATTTTACGTAAATTTATCATTAGCGTGTAAAATGAGACTGTGCTGTAATAACGTCGAAGAGATGAATATTTCTGGGTTGTGTGTACAAAAATATACTGTCTATCGAGTGAAGATAGAAGTGTGAAAATACGGAATAGTCTACCCTGTCTAACTTCTAACCTATCTTTATTGTTTATTTCTTTTCTTTAAGGTAGAAGTCTACCCCCTTATATAAGGCACAAAAACATGGCATTTTTGAATGCGTTTAATACTAATCTGAAACTCAGGCTAACAATGCTATGGTCATTATTTTGTCGTAAATAAAAAAAAATCCACTTACAAAAATGTTTCGGTTCTAATCTTTATTTAGTGACATCAGCGCCTAACTAGCGGCACCAGTAGGTATTAATGGAGGGTAGACTTCAACGTTAAGGACCGTCAATCTGAACATTTGCTCTATAAATTATCATGATGTACTATAAACTGTGATTACCCATTATGAAGGAAACGTTTTAACGAAAATTTAGCAAAGTAATGAGAAAAATACCCTTTGTAATAATAATATCTAGTTAACCTATACGTACTTTTAGAAATATTCGTATATTCGTTCACACCCACACATTTTTACACCTTCTCACACAGATTATATCCATCTATAGCTTTTATAGAGATTATCAATTTTAATATTTGATTTTGTTAGTTCAGAATCGGTCGATTGTCTTGTGTTCATAACAACCCTTTTCCAATCAATCCATCAAAGATTACAAAAAATTTTATTGTACACAATACGCAGTGCGATGTTATGAAAAATTTAGACACTGGAACATATCACCGTTTGTAAAAAAAAATTATCGGCCGCTTCTGTAGATAACAGAAACAAATAGTAAAAATAACAACATGACGAAACAAATAGCAGACCTGTGATTAATTTTTAAATCATGAACATTGTTGAGTGGACGCAGCTGTTGCAACCGATACGTATTTTAACAGAAGCGCTTCTTCGACGAAATGGAAAATATGCGAGCGAAGGAAGAAGAAAGATAAAAACGTGATATAGTTTGTAAACTTAAAGCAATACAATTTCGACTGTTTCGTTTATCGCGTTGTTTATTATTGTTTGGTGAAGGAAATGTTGTACTCAATCTATCTATATGTATGTTCTCCTCATTTTTGCTCAGAAGCAATAAGAAAAGAAAAACAAGAGAAAAGTTGTAGTAGTATTTAGCTAAAAGTTGTATAGATACGTGTACATAATTTCTGGGGAAGATATATTTTTAAAGTGACCCATAAGTTCTATAATAATTGTAAATGATGTTCAAACGCATGAAATATTATTAACTCTAATGTTATTTCGTTTGTTTTCTTTTTCTATATAGTCGCGACAACGAAATAAAATTAGAGATTTAATTAGCACTAAAAAAAATCCCTTGCTTTTTCTAAGACACTGACTCCTTCCTGTTGACATAATCTGCTTCCCTCAATTAATTGTTTTCTTAGTTGTACAAGAGAGAATGAAAGAGTATGTATTTTTGATGTGAAAAATTGCAAAATATGGGAGTTCGGAAGGTAGGGGATAGATATTAACGTGCGATTTGCAATCAATTGTACATGTAAATTGTGTAATTTAAAAAAAATCAACATAGGCGAAAGTGGTAGGACACAAAAAAAGAGTACAGAACTTTTTAAAGCAAAAATATAAGTTTAATTTTTAGTAGAGGGATGTGAGGACCCCTTACATACTTTAAAATGAACATAACCTAACAAGTAATTTTACGTAGCGTATAATAATTAATAATAATGATGATGATGATATATAGTACTGTTTTAAAGGCAGAATTTGTAAAATAACGGATGGAAGTTTGGTGCCTTGGATGTTTTGTTTAAGAAACACAAAATGTTGAATATATAAACAAAAACGCATTTGTTGTAACAAATATCTGTACATTTAACAAATAAAAATTTAAGAAAGTGAAACATTGCATTGTTTTATTTTTATATGCTTGATGATCCATATAACATGCTAATAATTTTATCAGGAAACGTTGTCAACACCGCTTTGCAAAATTTTAAAGCAACACGAATTGGAAGCAAACGACACAATGTGGTACTTTGCAAAGTAAACATAAACTACGTTGTAAACACAAAATAATTTCAGGTGAGTCTGTAGGAACAAAATTTTGTCTTGTATACAAGTAGCTGACAATATTATCACACTTTTGGCCTTTAACATCTCTTATGACATATACACTTTATGACATATCACTAGGAAAAAATGTCAAGTGGCACTAAATGGTAGTACCCACGTGACACTAAACGATGCAATATTTTTATTTATTTGCATTAATATCATGCATACAATAATAATTTATCATACGCAACACACCAATCAATGTAATAAATTATTGCAATTAACCCAATTTTGTAGGAAGAATGTCCTTACAGCATAGGTTTAATTAAAAACAATTCACAATTTATTGTCTGCATGCATGTAGATAATAATCTGCACTCTCTACATTTTAACTTGTCATTTGTCGCAAATAATGCCTCAAAATTATATGCAATAACACGAAATAATCTAACTGTAATGACACAGCTTTCTACACTACTGGGAAACGAAAAGTGAAACATACATTAATATATTTGTCGTTTCTATTTACTTAGCACTAAAAATGAAATTATGGAAAGCGTTGATTTCTAATATGTTTTTCCTTCTAAACAGGTAGTCACAGGATAATATGTTGCACAGATATTTTACCAATGCGGATTTTGCTAGCCAGGGTTTATCTGGTACGATAGATAAGGCGTGCGGAGGGTTAATGTAAACACTAGGGACAGTAACCTAGAGGCTCGAGAAAAAGAGGCCAGGCAGTACCATAGAATGGCTCTAGGGGTCTAGTTGTGTGAAATGTGTTGTTGCTGCAGTATTGTAAAGTGGCTCTAGGGGTATAGTTGTGTGGAAAGTATTGTTGTTCTTCTAGAATAATATAGACATGGAGTCATATAACTTGGGCTTGTCGTGGAGACATGGAGTTATATGGCTTGGGCTTGTCGAGGATAGTAGAGACATGGAGTCATATAACTTGGGCTTGTCGTGGAGACATGGAGTTATATGGCTTGGGCTTGTCGAGGATAGTAGAGACATGGAGTCATATAACTTGGGCTTGTCGTGGAGACATGGAGTTATATGGCTTGGGCTTGTCGAGGATAGTAGAGACATGGAGTCATATAACTTGGGCTTGTCGTGGAGACATGGAGTTATATGGCTTGGGCTTGTCGAGGATAGTAGAGACATGGAGTCATATAACTTGGGCTTGTCGTGGAGACATGGAGTTATATGGCTTGGGCTTGTCGAGGATAGTAGAGACATGGAGTCATATAACTTGGGCTTGTCGTGGAGACATGGAGTTATATGACTTGGGCTTGTCGAGAATAGTATGACATGGAGTCATATGACTTGGGCTTGTCGTGGAGACATGGAGTCATATGACTTGGGCTTGTCGAGGAGAACATAGACATGGAGTCAGACGTATATGACTTGGGCTTGTCTATCTTCCTGGGTGCCATAATAGGATATTATGCGGGTTCCCCCATGACTTGCACCGGTATATGGTAGCAATGGCACTGGCTAGTGCACTCCGCTCTGCTTCACTGTGTGTGTGTAAAGTTCCATCCAGGTTGTGGTTGATTTGGAGGGTTTTAGGTGTGATAAGATGAAGTGTGCAGATGACCAAGCTAGCCTATGAGTCCAAGGAAATAGACGACATGGACTGGAGACTGAAGTCTGGGGACAGGAGTCCCCGGGTAAGTTAACCTTACACTGTATCGTTATCGCTGTTTAAAGAGGGTATTTCTATATTGTTATATGATACGCGGGGATGTGTAACCGTCCGGTGCCGATCGGGAGAGCCGCGGATTCCTTCCAATAGCGTGATAATCCATTTACCAATGACGTGTCATATCGGTGAGTTATTATCAATCTATTAAGCATGTTGCAGTTTGGTATCAGATGAACCAGTTTTAGTAATTATGAAAAAAATGTAGTGCGGCAAAAATCCTTAGCCAACAAATATAACATTATTATATAACACATTGGTAAATAAACATTAAAGTAATATTTAACTGAAAATCAAGGATTGTAGCAATGTTTTTGCAGATGTCCCATTAAAAAATTAACACATTCACACTACTAGCACGATAATTAAATGTCAGATTGTGAGTTAGCACTTTTTAAGTGGATCTTAAGTGGATCCAGGATAGAATTATTGTCATGGCTTGCACGAGGCTGACATCAAATTGCGTCAGACTAATGTCTACCGCTCAATTTTTTAATTAGTCTAGCACTCTAGCATCTCCAGCCTAGGTGGATAACGTTTGATACCAGTGTGTGACTTTGTTATCTTTCTTACTATATATTGTGTCAATAAATAGACTATCCGAAACGAAGGACCAAATTGTAGGGATTATGCTCTGTATGTATGATGACTCACTCAATGACAAAAAAGCCGAAGAGAGAGATAAAAGAGAGATGGACAGAGACAGGAGAGAAGTCCGGAGAACCGGACTCGTCTGGAGCGCTAGCAGCAGTACAGCAGCACAGGTCGCGCTTAATAATTGCAGGAATGAGCCGTACAATCAAACTGCCGGCGCAAATTAAAGCCGGTAGACATTTACGAAGTACAGTGACCAGTTTTTGAAGAGGTGGGGAATCAAGACTAGTCATATCGTCCGTGCATCGATTCAGTCGCGTGCCTCCACCAGAAATGTAAACATAACCTTAACGCGGTCAATCGTCTATTTTCGTCAGTCATTAAAATTGCGATCGCGTTACATTAAAAATATAGATACGTGTAAGTTAGAGTGGGAAATATATTTTTTAAGTTTGGGAAACTCAATGCAGTTAATAATTTTGTGATTATTTTGTAAATTTATTCATCCAGTGTTTCTGTGAATTTTTAATAATAGGAAGTTGTCAAGGTAACTTATAAATTGTAACATTGTTTCACTTCAGAAAAATGTTCGGAATCAAAAGAACGCTTAAAATGAGGTTCGCAGCAATTGTTTTATTGATAGTATTCGGTAAGTTAATGAAATGTCATTATTATTAACATTTTTCTTATTAACCATGCACTCTGTCTACTCAGTCTTCATTTTACTCCAGAATACAGCAGAAAAATTAACACAACACACTACCACACGTTCAGGTACACACATAACTAACATTATTCACCCACATAACACATGAGATATCTGAAATAGTCATGCTTAAAAAGATGATGAAACACGCTGAAAAATTTCAATTCGTTTCTATGACTCCTCTGAAAAATAAACACAGCCTGTCATACAGATTATTCAGTGCGAATCATCAAATGCTCACATCATAGCAGATCAAATAAAAATCCAAAGAGTGGAAAAGGATAGCCTCGCCCAGGATTTGAACCTAGAACTCTTTGGTTGACCTCTATCTTATAAGATCTTCATTGCATTTCAGAAGTGCCATCAGTGTCTTTCAATTGTTAAGTAAATCCTTTGAAATAAATACATATACAAATAAATAACTTTTATTTGAAACATTTTGCTTACTTAAACAATATTTACGAATAATACAAATTCAAAGTGTAACCAGGGAACACCACAGTTGTCCATAACAACATGGGCTTGACAGGTGGCGTTGTTTTAGTACATTTGTACATCTGTCAACATTTTCTTTAGCAAAAATTTCAAAGCAAATTTATGGTATATGAGTTATTAGATCGTTTGAATTTAAATGCATCACCCGGTATAGTAACACATCAGAATGAAACAAATACCACTACATTCCTAATTAATTTGGTTTTAAAACTAAGTAGGTGCAAACTTGACCAAGGTCTTTAATTATTCCACAGGATCTTCCAAATTAGAAAACAAAAACGTCAGAAACTATTTTAAAAATTGGATTAGCTGTGAAGAATTTCGAAAAATTTGTTGATAATTTGTTGAAAGAACGGCACTCGTGCTTTTTCTAATTAAGACGCAGAACTTTTACATGTTTCCAAGAATATTGTGGTTCTTAATCATGAACAATTGAAGCATAACATTATACATTAAGCCTTGCTTGGTGTCCAGCGATCTTGACATATTTAATGATGTGGTTATACACGCGACTTCTAATGCATTTCATGATCGTGTTATCCATTATTATTCAGTTGTTAAACTTGTTATTAGTGATTTGTTTCGTTAGGATAGTCCTTGAAAATAGGAAGGTGTGGTAGCGAAAAGTTTGATAGGCAAATATTTTTGTGGATATTATCTACCTATACCAATTACGAACTTTCAAGTGTTGGGCGCGTTCAGCGGAATCGCCCATTATCGCCGACATTTGCAATCGAGTAGCTGCAAAATTGAACTTTTCGATATTACTTTTGACGCTCGAATTGAAAAAAGGACACAATTCCGCGTGGACTGCGCGATATTTTGTAAATTAAATGCGTCAATTTTGAAAAAAAGTCACGTTTTTGCACCTCTTCGGGTGAAGGCGAACCTCGAGAAAATGTCACGTGACGTCTAGAAATTCCGACAAGCGGATCGATGAACGTCAAAAATTTACATTTTTTATCCGTTCCTGCCGACCTTATAAAAGCCGCTCGCTCTCATGTCTTACGATAAGATCCCTCTAAATACCCTTCGCAAAGAGTTTTGATCAAAAAACGGCCTTAAAAACAATTTTCGATCCAAAAAAATCGATTTTTGTCGACCCGTGTTTTGCTGCTATTACCACAGTAACGTCAAACCCGAAACGCCCCCTGCCGGACATACGTAACAACAGTAACAGATAGCAGATAACCTAAAATGTATCCTAAAATGTCCATATTGCGAATGTGGACAGGTGGGAAGCCTTAACCACATATTTCTAGAATGCCCAATAATCGAAAATTTTGACTTATACACAGAGCTAGTCTACCTATACTAATTACGAACTTTCAAGTGTAGGGCGCGTTCAGCGGAATCGCCCATTTTCGCCGACATTTGCGATCGAGTAGCTGCAAAATTGGGCTTTTCGATATTACTTTTGACGCTCGAATTGAAAAAAGGACACAATTCCGCGTGGACTGCGCGATATTTTGTAAATTAAATGCGTCAATTTTGAAAAAAAATCACGTTTTTGCACCTCTTCGGGTGAAGGCGAACCTCGAGAAAATATCTAGAAATTCCGACAAGCGGATCGATGAACGTCAAAAATTTACATTTTTTATCCGTTCCTGCCGACCTTATAAAAGCCGCTCGCTCTCATGTCTTACGATAAGATCCCTCTAAATACCCTTCGCAAAGAGTTTTGAGCAAAAAAACGGCCTTAAAAACAATTTTCGATCCAAAAAAATCGATTTTTGTCGACCCGTGTTTTGCTGCTATTACACAGTAACGTCAAACCCGAAACGCCCCCTGCCGGACATTCGTAACAACAGTAACAGATAGCAGATAACCTAAAATGTATCCTAAAATGTCCATATTGCGAATGTGGACAGGTGGGAAGCCTTAACCACATATTTCTAGAATGCCCAATAACTAAAATCGAACATTTTGACATATACACAGAGCTAGTTTATGTACTATATGCGGGCATTTTTTTGCCAGGTTGTGGCTGTTCAAATATTTAATAGTTTCCTGTATATCAATTCCAAAGCATAGATGAGCCAGATAGCTATCTGCTTCACATCACAAGTATACTAAAACGGATGTGTGTTTTGTACTGTTGTTCATTGATCAAATAAACTAATGGATTTTCAATGGGCGATTGAAAATCCATTACGGGAAGTGGTATTGTGCATAATTAATTGACCTTTATTTTTGATCAATTACCATCAAATATATAATTACACATTATTTATTGACTTTCTCGCTATATTTCAGATATCTCAATTATACACAAAGCATCAAGTAAATCTGCAAATCGCTTATCGAGATATTTGCTCTCGTATCCTATTTCCACTATCTGCTTAAGGGATTAATTGCCATTGATACTGATAGATTTCGAAGTATTAATGTAATAAAACAATATTGCAGGTGTATAGACTATTGCGGTATTAAGTTGTCATGATATGATAAATAACCTTTTCGTAGATTTGTCTATTTGACTAAGATACTTCAGATTTGTGGCACCTTATTGCAAAGAGTAGATACTTTTCACTACCTTCTAATAATAATAATACGATTGTAAAAAGTAAAATAATGTATTTTAATATAAGACAGAAATTTTTCAATAGCTGTTTATTTTATAGATATTAATCATATAATCTTATACAATTAACTAAGATTTTTACTTTATTTGAATGTGTTGAAAGAGAAACCTGAATGTATATTGTTTTGTATTAACTTGGTTAGTGTATGTGTTGCATGCATATTAATAGATAAGCACCACACGTATTTATTATCAAAACTGTTCCTACGTAAACAAAACGAATTTATTTAATTGTTGACAGATTGTCCTTTGTTCATAATAATAATAATAATAATAATATATTTATTTTATTATATGATTATTATATGATTTTAGAATATCTTTTCAAGTCTATATGTCTTATAAAACGAGTGTAATATACTATTTTTTCTACTTTGCGTCATTAATTTTATAAAAATTTAGAAGTATATTAGGTAAAATTCCAATCTAGAGTATTTATGGGTGCAACCGTTGGTAACACTGTCATCTGCCACTTAAATTCAAATATCTGTGAAAAAGTAATTATTGATTACTGGTTACATACCATCATATACTAGTAGTACGAAACCTAGGATGCAACACGCATGTTTAAATATGTATAAAAATATACATACTTCGCAGTTTGTGCGATTCTAAAAAATCAGTTTGTGCTTACTTTTGTGGTTATGTGTATTTTCGTTTGACATGCATTTGATATCAATGTCACCAATCTTAGAAAAAAGTTACTAAAAACGGTGTTACAATTTGCTAATTGTAACACCGAAAACAGTGTTACAACGTGTGCATTGTGAATGCAAAGTAGAAAATAGTATATTATTATAAAAGTTTTATAAGACGTCAAATTGGCGCATGAGTTGTTTGGGGCACGAGGAGCGCCAGTGTCCTCGTGCCCCAAATGAACGAATGCGCCAATATGTCTTATAAAACGAGTGTAATATACTATTTTTTCTACTTTGCGTCATTAATTTTATAAAAATTTAGAAGTATATTAGGTAAAATTCCAATCTAGAGTATTTATGGGTGCAACCGTTGGTAACACTGTCATCTGTCACTTAAATTCAAATATCTGTGAAAAAGTAATTATTGATAATTATTATATACCATCATATACTAGTAGTACGAAACCTAGGATGCAACACGCATGTTTAAATATGTATAAAAATATACATACTTCGCAGTTTGTGCGATTCTAAAAAATCAGTTTGTGCTTACTTTTGTGGTTATGTGTATTTTCGTTTGACATGCATTTGATATCAATGTCACCAATCTTAGAAAAAAGTTACTAAAAACGGTGTTACAATTTGCTAATTGTAACACCGAAAACAGTGCTACAACGTGTGCATTGTGAATGCAAAGTAGAAAATAGTATATTATTATACAAGTTTTATAAGACGTCAAATTGGCGCATGAGTTGTTTGGGGCACGAGGAGCGCCAGCGACGAGTGCCCCAAATGAACGAATGCGCCAATATGTCTTATAAAACGAGTGTAATATACTATTTTTTCTACTTTGCGTCATTAATTTTATAAAAATTTAGAAGTATATTAGGTAAAATTCCAATCTAGAGTATTTATGGGTGCAACCGTTGGTAACACTGTCATCTGTCACTTAAATTCAAATATCTGTGAAAAAGTAATTATTGATAATTATTATATACCATCATATACTAGTAGTACGAAACCTAGGATGCAACACGCACGTTTAAATATGTATAAAAATATACATACTTCGCAGTTTGTGCGATTCTAAAAAATCAGTTTGTGCTTACTTTTGTGGTTATGTGTATTTTCGTTTGACATGCATTTGATATCAATGTCACCAATCTTAGAAAAAAGTTACTAAAAACGGTGTTACAATTTGCTAATTGTAACACCGAAAACAGTGTTACAATGTGTGCATTGTGAATGCAAAGTAGAAAAAGAATATTACAGTTTTTGAAAAAGCATATTGCCAAGTAATTTTATGCTGATTCAATGTATGCAATATTCTGAATGAAATGACATATATGTATGCACACACATTGTCATGTAATTGTAGACAATGTAGACCTTGCAAAACAATTTATTTCAATATAGATAGTTCATATCGTTTACTATACATATAGTGACAACATAAGTTTGGCAAGAGTATTACATTATTGTTCTATTACTCAGCGCAAAAAAAACGAGCATAAAAAGCTGATAAATTTTGATATCGAACATTTTTTGTAATCTTTGATGGAGTTTTATGGTTCTTTTAGTAAATTATATGCAAATTCTTCGATATTAAGAACATCTTAAAGCCCTTTTTTTCATTTTTAAAACCTAATTATTTAGTACTTAATGCAATATCGTTATGAAATTACAATATACATACTTTATACACAAGGGAACAAATTTTCAACTTTCTGATACAACCAAAAAAAAAAATGTATTTGTTCCAAATTATATTTGCCTTACATACTAGAAACGGAAAGTGGATTTATTGTAACAGGTGTAGATTTACAGATACAGCGATACTTAAAAAAACTGCAACAAAATTAATTAACAAATTGTATCAATTCAAAGAATATGCAAACGTACTGCTTTCAAGCTGTATTTTGATGAATCGTTAAAAAGCTTCCCTTTCATCCACTTTAAGAGTCCGATTTAACAGGAAATATAGCATAAATTAGGTGTCCATGGATTTTCCAAATCTCCAATTTTAACTCCAAAATAGCAGCAGTAAGCTGCTTTTACCTCTTCCGTATTTTTGCACATGTAATAAAACTTATTTGGTGAATTTTTACAACATCTTCTTTGATCACTTCCCACATTTTAATGCACAGAATGTCTGTACAACTTAACTTGATAAAATCTCTGATCTTAGACGTTAGGCCACCAAAAATGTGCGATCCCTGTTCTGGTTGTAGAATCCTTGTTCCCTTGTGTTATTTAAGGGTTAAAATTGAGTACCTGCTTAAAAAAACACTTAAATCTGTCAGCGATTACAAATGTTATTCGTAAGTTATTTGGTCAAAATTTGTGAAGTATCTTTATGGACCGTTTTTAACATTTTTAACATTCATAAAACAACCTACCGTAATATTTTTATTAATGTAACCTTAGACAGTGCACTTAACGTAATTCAAAACGCCTTACAATAACTTTGTAATGCCATATTATCACGACTGCAACAATGGGTAGTATTTTATTACATAGTATCAGAGCAAATATTTCACGCTTTTCTTCTACATGCCGCGTCCTATTTGCTTACATGTAACAACTCATTCTTTCTTTTCCAGTTCCTGCCAACTGTGATATAAGGATAGAAGAAGAAGACATAGACCTCAAACTTCATGACTCAACAAACGTTACCCTGACAGCACTGTAAGTATTTAGGTTACTTGTTATCGTATTTGTAAATATAAATTCTGTAGTGTCATATTTTCCAGACGTTAGAAAACAGATTCATTAACAAGTTATCTACAGGTCTTTTAATGAGTATGTTACGAAATATGATTTGCGCTTACACTCAAAATAACTTAACACTGTAATCAAAATACTTAACACCAAATGACTAATTTACTATACGATTTAACATATATAATATAAATATATCCAACATTGCCTGGAAAGTACAGATACTGGATGACAATTATCTTCAAGGCAAGGGAAATAATTATTGCTCAATGTTTTGTATGCGAGACAAAATTCGTTTTGATATCTTGACAAGATTACTTTATCTTTATTGTGATCTTAACAATCACGACTTGTTTTAATCAGAGGAACGTGTGAAAAAAATCGATGACGTTTTAATCAAAATTCTTACTATTGCTATACTATAGAGTCTATAGACAGTATAGATAGTACATAGATCAACTTTGGATTTGGAATAGTTAATTTAATCTAAACATTTTAAACCAACAAAAATTTTGTGTACCAGTGGCATACACATTGGATTTATTACGTCATATATACAGCGGATATATGATAACTATGATAAGATTTCACGCGTTTTCTTTACTCGACATTCAACAATGTGCGAGTGCGATTTTTGCACTACAAAATAATCTGGTAAATGATCTTATTTATATTTGTGGCAAGCTGAAGTCAAACAAAGCAATTGATGCCACAATTAACTTCAGATAGTACAATAAAACAAACATGTATTTCTGTGGATCTATAGTCGGAAAGTAAAAAGTTTTTTATAACGTTTTCTATAAACTATATCCTGAACTAGACATTTTGACCATTTGATCTCTAACTCTGATGGAAAAAATTTTTTTGCACCAAAGCTGATCTGCGTTTGACTGCCTTTGCAAATATCTTTCTGTCTGAGTACTGTGTGTGTGTATGGCTCATTGCCAACCTTTGGTAGGAATAGTACCACATTCTAAATAACTTAAGAACACGTAAAGTACCTCTGTGTGTCCCACATGTTCCAGGTGTCATATAATTCCGTTGATTACATTGCAACTTTTGCAGTCGGAGTCGACATTACTATTTATATTTGGCACACTTGGCTGATTTTCTGTAGGTAAACAGATTTCCCAACATATACATGTTTAAATGTACAGCAGTCCTATGCTGATTTCTGAATCTGTCGTACACTGTTCTCCATTCTAAATCGAACTATAGACCAATATTATCTTTAGTTTTATTATGTCTGCTACGACTTTGATTAAATTAAGTGTCTTATGTAGATAAACCCTAATACTTATTATAATCCGTAATACATACTCGATTACTCGAATCGTATGTGTCATTATTCACAAAGTACGTGTTATAGGATGGCACACAATACAAATTAATAAATATGTCTTACGTCAATAAAAAGATAAAAAGTTAACGTATTTATTATACTTAGTCGACTGATAAAAGTTGTCTACAAATTACAATTTTGTGTGTGATTGTTTTGCTTACTACAAGTAGAAAATGTCATTCCATCAAAATAATGCAAACATTTTATATAAATAAATCGTTTACCTGTCATTGTTTTTTTTTTTTACAGGAAATGACACAATATATCGAATACAATGCTCTCTATAGTTGATTGAATACATGATTATTAAGCAACATTTTGTGTTAACTTAAAAAAATCACTTTTAATGCCACAAAATAACAACAGCCCTTTACTAAACTGACGAAATCCAACTAACTTATCATCTAAATTGTTTATTAGTAATTAAAATACTTTTCCTATTGTTATGTTTGTATTATACAGTGGTTGTCTTTGTTTCAGAAAGTTAACTCAAGAAGTGGATATAAAATTTTGGGTACAGCATGATGACATGCTTAAGATACAGCCAACGGAATTAATACTGTATCCTTCAGAGAGAGAAGAATATTTTTTGGAAATAGAGGCAATAGGAGCAGGACACAGTTTGATCACATCAAACACAACAACTCAAAATATAAGGTAAGTTTTATCGATCGAATGTCTATTATATAAGAATGATTATGCACAAACTTCGAATGTCCGTTTGAATGAGTGTTTGCGTATTTTAATTCTTTGAAGTAACCACAATAGTTGTTAAAAATACCAATGAATGTATGAATAATTAATAAGACGGTTTGTTTATGGAAATGATTCAGGTTTACATGAAAAATGTTATTTGATTGTGTTTGCATTCTCCACGTTTTCTTTTGCGTTTGATTTATTTTACAATCTGCGCAAGAAGAGGGAATACCCTCTTGTTTGTTGTAGTTGTTTTGGGTGCGGTTTATTCCGCTGCACCTAGGCCAATTCTTGGCCCTTTGTGCTTACCCATTTTTACATACTGTTTGATAACGACAACCAGAGGTGTTCACAACTGGTTGCCGGCACCCACGGTTTTACGCCTCTTGCGAAAGGCGGTGGGACGAGGATCTTCAGCTGATGCCTGGATTTGAACCCAAGACTTGAAAGCAGGAGAGCAGCACTCTACCGCTAGAGCCACTCGCCCCACGTGGAATACCCTCTTAATTGACGTTATATATTCAAGTCGAACCTCACTGGAGTACGAAAACTGGTACAACAGAATGTTTTTGCTGTTGCAGGTAGTTAGTGATTTTAGTTTACAGCGCATTCTTTCTTTACAAATAGCTGACGTACATACATTTGCAATTTGTGCATGATAAGATAATTAATGCGATAGTAATAATGATAATTATGTTATAATGTGAGGTAGTTCTGGCAAAAAATACGCAGGTGCATTTCGTACAAATAAATATCTACATATTTGTCATTTTAACAGTGATGACTAAACAACTTATTTATTGACTTCTGTGATAGTGATTCTACAAAATGTCGTCAAGTATTTCCAATCATGTTAAAGCTCAATATTTAGAGCTTTTTGCTATATAGTGTAGCATGAAGAGGATTTTTTTTCTATACAAATAATATTTTATTCTAAAAAGAATTTCAATATAGTTGTTTCAACAATTAGTTATTCTTACGACAAGATTCTTACTCTGAAAGATACATAGTAAGTTGTACAATTACTTTTCAGATGGCGCTAACAGTTTCTCGCGTCTTTTGCCACATATTACCGCTATATAAGTTTGACGATATTGAGTGTTCGTATATTGTTTGTTTACTTCGTGTTTTATTTCATGGGTGACTTACAAGGATTATGAGGAAAACCAGGATTATAGTGAAATAGCCTACACAGAAAGAACTCTATTCTTGGATATCAAGAAAAATTGTTTTTGCGTATATAGTGTAGCATGAAGTGGATATTTTTGCTATCCAAATGATATTTTATTGTAATAAGAATTTTTCAATATATGTAGTTATTTCAACGGCTAATTATTCTTCCGGTTTAAGAGTTTAGTATGTTTATGTTGAGTATATTTTGCTCTGATGAAGAAAATGTTATTCTTCTATATATAAAAAGAGTAAGACGTTCGTTTTACAACAACAACATTTTGTTGAGTGAAAAATATACATTCTTCTACAAACAAACAGTTTCTTGACCCAAAAGGATACGTACCTAAAACAGACGTAATTCCTTTCAAGCAATTCCTTCATACTTAAAACAAGAAAACATAATACTTGGAACATCAAGAAAATCATATTCTTACTCTGAGAATTTTATATTTTACTTGAACCAACCAAATGATCTTTCTGCGGATATAGAAACAAGTGATATTCTTCACTCAAAGATATTCGTGGTGTATCGAATAAATTTGGCCTCCGTATACGGACAATTCCGCACTGTATGAAAGGGTGCTTAACCGTCATCAGGTATTTCTGACAAGATTAATTGGCCTCTTAACTGTCATATGTGACATTTGCTAGACAACTTTTTATCATGGCTTTACAAACTCTATACATTACTATATTATCAACCGTTATTTTTCATATATAGTGGCTATTTCTTTATTTTTTACGTGAAGATGGATATTATACCGAAAGGATTTTATAAACAGAGAATACGGTACCAACATAACTTTGGACTTAACTGAAATCAAATTTTCTTTTTTCCAGCATTGAGGATGTCTTTGTGCGAGTGACAATCTTCAAGAATCGAGGTCTAGACACATTCTCTATAGTGATTGGATGGTTGTATTTTGTAGCATGGTCCGTATCATTCTATCCGCAGATTTACATCAACTACAAGCGACAGAGGTATGTATAACAGAGATATCAATATACCGAAATATCAATGATTCTTCCCTTCTTTTATACATTCCAAAAATCGATATGAAGAAACGCAAGGAGAAATTCTCCGTTCGTTTCTTCTATTTGCCGATGTAAAACCAGTTTTTTTGCGAGGATGAACTTGAACACGTGCTGCAGGCATGTTGATGGGTCAACCTAAAGTTATTGGTCAATTATTGCCGACCTTGAGTTGCCAAAAAACGCCGAATACAGCACCGTCCTCAATTAACTGTGTTTATTTCTATAAAAATCTTAAAACGCAGATCTATTTATAATTAGAAAGTACGCGGTAGGTTTTTTTAGGTGTTGTAGAAATCCTCCATGACAGAAGCGGTTTTATTGGCTAATCTTTTAATGTCTAAATAAAGTTGGTCAATGTTGCTGCGTTTATTTACGTTTTTCTGGTTTGTTGTTGAAACAGATGACCGTAATGAAATAGCCACTATATTCGTTTATATATGATCTTTGCTAATAGTTGTCTAGACAGGTCTAGATTTACAGATACAGCGATATTTCAAAATATGCAATAGTACTGCTTTCAAGCTGTATTTTGAGTTTTTCCATTCAAATTATTGATACCTAATAAAGTAATTTAATGATATTAATATTTATTTTTGCAGCGTAGTCGGCCTCAACTTCGATTTCTTGTTCTTAAACGTCGTCGGATTTGTTCTTTACGGAACATTTAACCTCGGTTTGTACTTCATACCTGAAGTAAAGGTAAGTTTAACTAACCCGTTTGCCAGTTTACCCGCAGTTTACCAAGTTTCTTAGTTCACCTAGTAAAAAAAGACACATTTATAACCAAATTAAAAAACTATCAACGGTTTGGACAAAGTTATTCAATAATAGAACCGGTCATTAACACAAATATAAACAATCAAAACCAATAAAATATAGATTAGTGAGGACACTGTCTGTCAATTCGTGTAATCACAATTTGATTGTTTAATATTGTTTAATAAATTTACGCGACATATATCATTGGCGAAAGAATGTCTTTGTTGAAAGTTGTACTACAAAATTCGGATATGAAATCATTAAAATGTCTTTCGGTTGTGGAATTTAGGTTGCGCTATATGCAATAAAACTAGTGTACATTTGCACTAGTTGCAACTTCAAATATAGTTTCGTAACCTAAATAAAATATATTTAAAGTATTACATAGTATTACTATGTTACCTGTTGGTCAAAATGTCATCTATTTTCTTTCATAACAGTATATAACGTTTATACAGCTCAATAAACTGGAAACAATAAGTCATAAAATAATAAATTTTTGTATTAGCTGCGCAAGTTTGTTAATTTATCTCTGTTAAATTTTATTATAATTGCAGGAATACTGTATTAATATACGGTTAATTAACAGAAGTGGTTAAAATTCTGAAAAAATCATAAAATTCATCAAAGTTTATTTAATTTGAGACCAGTTTTTTTTTTTTTTTTTTTTTTGTTTTTAAGGCGGAATACTTCAGCAGATATCCACGAGGTTTAAATCCAGTTCAAGTGAACGACATAGTCTTTGCAGTCCATGCTGCTATAGCATGTGTGATAACAATAGCCCAATGTTATTTTTACGAACGAGGTGAACAAAGAGTGTCTTTAACAGCACGATCAATTTTGGGAGTCTTTGGAATCTTTCTCTTCATCAGCGTAATTCTTGCTGCTGTTAATGTCATCGAATGGTTAGATTTCCTGTATTACTGCTCATACGTAAAGTTAACCATTACCTTAATAAAATACGTACCACAGGTTTGTTTGTTTCTTTTTTACTGTTGTGCCAAATGCTTGAGTTATTTAAATTTGTGTAAATTTTAGGCATACATGAATTACAAGAGGAAAAGTACTGTTGGATGGAGTATTGGTAATATTTTCCTCGATTTTACTGGTGGTATGCTATCCATGATGCAAATGATTATCAATGCTTATAATTACGGTACGTATTTATTTCTATGCCAATTAAAATGTTTTAAAATTATGTTTTTTTTTGTTGCAGAGGATTGGGTGTCAATTTTCGGCGATCCAACAAAATTCGGATTAGGGTTGTTCTCGGTGGTATTTGACATATTCTTCATCATTCAACACTACGTTTTGTACAGGCATTCAAGCTATGAAGAAAAATAGTATTTTGTATATTTGATTTTTTATATTAAGTCCTATAGAATGTATTTTAAGTTATTTTATACTCAGTTGTTACAAAAATATATATTTCATGAAAATACAGCGTATTACCCTACACAACCCCTCCAACGCATACCTATACGAATCCACCAAACTCATTCCCATAGCCGACAGACTAAAAACCCTCTCCACTAAAATTGCCAACAAATTCCCACCTGAAATATCCCACCTATTCCTCACGATAAATCCCCACCTTCATAACCGCCCAAATAATAAAAAATCCTTATACGAAACCATTGAAGATCTAAAAACAGCATAGACAACTACACACAAATATCTATCCTTACACCGGGCTGAAGGACCCATGGTCGATGGCCGTTTCCAGGCGAAGAAATTGTACAACATACCACAATAACATGTCATGAATATACATTGTAGTACCTACCAATTTGTCTGGAAATAAAACTTGAATATATACAGCGTATTATTTATCATTTCTTCTTGAATTGCAGAATCACTTCATATTTTAGGCTAATTTGCGTCCTTTTTTTATTGGTAAAAAACGAATTGAATAGACTAGCTTTGTACAATTTCTCTGCTGACATAAGTGTCTAAACATGGTCTAAACACCTTTACTATTATTCAATTTTATGAAGCCACTCTGCACCCCAACCTAACGTCAGTTATAAAACAGTACAATCAAAATCTCTCAAATCGCAACACAGCGTCGAAAACTGTGGATTCTGTAACACTGCTTCAGTAAACGTTTAAAAATTAAGGTAATAATTGTAAATTATACTTCAAATTTGAATTAGTGAACAATCCATCTATAGAGGGCGCAGTCGTAGCGCTTAAAATCCATACTGTCCATGCATTATACACATCACTTGAGAAACGTCAAACGGTAGAGGTTAGGTCCAGAATTTTCTATTTACAACGGCGAAGCATTCGGAATTCGTCATAATATTATCGTGAGTAATTTTTTCTGTATAAAACGACCACGTAGCAATGGCCCAATCCAACGAAGAAGTAGTTGATAGTTTGTTAAGTGACCTCAAACTAGAAGCAAACGCGGAAAACATAAACACAGAAACAACTGAAACGCAAAACAAAGAAACGGCGGAGAAATCAAAACAAGAGACTGACGACACCTCTATTCCTGATGATTTTGAAACAGAAACAAAAGAAGAGAAGGATCCATTCCTAATAGACGAAGTAGACGAGGAAGAATTAGAGGCAATTGAGAAGTCGTTAACGGATGAGGAGAAGGAACAGAGACACAAGGAAGCATTAGAGTACAAACAGACCGGTAACGATAAATTTAAATCCGAGCAATTTCTAGAGTCCATTAATGCGTATACGAAAGCTTTAAATGTATGTCCGCTTGCTTATTCTAACGATAGGTCAATTTTCTATTGTAATCGTGCCGCTTCCAAGATGAAGTTAGGTAGAAATGAAACAGCTATTGATGATTGTTCAAAAGCAATTATGTTAAATGATAAATATGTCAGAGCGTATTTGCGTCGAGCTAAGTTATACGAGATGACTGAAAAACTAGAGAGTTGTTTAGAAGATTATCAAAAATTATTGGAGCTTGATCCTGGGAATCACGAGGCTAGGGCTGCTACTATAAGACTGCCACCTATGATCGAGGAGAAGAATGAAAAACTCAAAACTGAGATGTTAGGTTAGTTTTGTTTCTGATTTTTTATGAATTTCTTAAAGAAAGTATGAGTTTTTTTTTGCAGGAAAATTAAAGGATCTAGGCAATATGTTCCTTAGACCTTTTGGTCTTTCTACTGAGAATTTCAAGATGGAACAAGATCCAAACTCAGGAGGGTATTCGGTTAATTTCCAGCAACAACGTAAAAGTTAAGGATCTTAAATTTATGTTATTTGTATATTTATATGCATTTCAAGATTTTTTTTTTCAAAAAGTTAATCTTATTGTATTTTTTGTTGACTTATTTTGAATAAAGGATCATTTCTTTGACTTGCAAAGAATTTATTAGACAATGAAATCCCAATATTTGAAGTCAAAACAGATTAAGGTCAATGTGACAAAATTATGAACACAAAAATCCTGAATGGATTAAAATTTTAATAATCTTAAAGACTATTTTTTTTTCCTGCTAATGAGCGTGCGTGCTGTCTTTTTGGGAATGTAATAATAAACCACAACATTCCTGACCTAAGACAAGCTTATTTACTATTGGGACTACCTGCTGTATTATTGCAACTGATTTTAGGGAAACATTACTGATCTAAGACATGTATTATTGATTTTTGTTTGACATTTGTTTTCTATTGAATCATGAATGTCTCTATTAAATGTTTAGTGCCATAAATTTATTGAATTAAAATCTTTCTAGTTAAAAAATTCAACATTTGGCACCTACCACAATTTTACTGAGTTAATAATGTGTGAAAATCCTCAGTAAATGTGTTGGGAATGTAATAATAAACCACAACATTCCTGACCTAAGACAAGCTTATTTACTATTGGGACTACCTGCTGTATTATTGCAACTGGTTTTAGGGAAACATTACTGATCTAAGACATGCATTATTGATTTTTGTTTGACATTTGTTTTCTATTGAATCATGAATGTCTCTATTGAATGTTTAGTGCCATTAATTTATTGAATTAAAATCTTTCTAGTTAAAAAATTCAACATTTGGCACCTACCACAATTTTACTGAGTTAATAATGTGTGATAATCCTCAGTAAATGTGTTGGGAATGTAATAATAAACCACAACATTCCTGACCTAAGACAAGCTTATTTACTATTGGGACTACCTGCTGTATTATTGCAACTGGTTTTAGGGAAACATTACTGATCTAAGACATGCATTATTGATTTTTGTTTCGACATTTGTTTTCTATTGAATCATGAATGTCTCTATTGAATGTTTAGTGCAATAAATTTATTGAATTAAAATCTTTCTAGTTAAAAAATTCAACATTTGGCACCTACCACAATTTTACTGAGTTAATAATGTGTGATAATCCTCAGTAAATGTGTTGGGAATGTAATAATAAACCACAACATTCCTGACCTAAGACAAGCTTATTTACTATTGGGACTACCTGCTGTATTATTGCAACTGGTTTTAGGGAAACATTACTGATCTAAGACATGTAATATTGATTTTTGTTTGACATTTGTTTTCTATTGAATCATGAATGTCTCTATTGAATGTTTAGTGCAATAAATTTATTGAATTAAAATCTTTCTAGTTAAAAAATTCAACATTTGGCACCTACCACAATTTTACTGAGTTAATAATGAGTGAAAATCCTCAGTAAATGTGTTATGGTTTAAAAATGTTACAGGTAATTCTTACTCATCAACACTGTCATGCATTAGTATGAAATATATCAAATGCTGCTTGTAATAATTGTATCAAATAAATCGATTAAAACGAAACAAGGCACTAACATCAGTCATGTTCAAAGTTGTCCTGTCATAAATATCTTGGGTGGCTCCCACCCACCTTTCCTACTACTGTGTTGTTACATTGAAGTGTCAATAGGTTTGTTCAAGCAGTAAAGAAACTAGTATGAAATTAGTTCAAACTGCTTCTATAAACGTTTATGGCGCCTAAAACGTTCATCCCACTGATCTGTAAATTGGCCTAGGTACATATTTAATATCACTGGAGGATGAGCTTGTATAAATTTGGTCAAAAATCGGTTAAATCCTTAAGAAAATGCATATAATATCTGCCACTTCCGGTTTTCTGATTATCACCAAAAACAATCCAGTTTGTCCCCTGGTAATTGATTCAGAGGATCTTAAAACCCATATTTCCCCTAAAATCAAAGTCGATTGCTTTCTTTCTAATTATTGTTAATACATAATATAGTGTATAATTCTGTTACTGTTTATACTAAATAAAAATAATATTAATACAGACGACAGCACCTGCAAACAAATCAACCAAACAAAATCATGTTTTGGGCATCAAAAAGATTCGAAATTAAAACTTACTCGACATATCCCGGCAGATCTCGGAAAAGCATCCGGAACTCTAGGATTCCTCTTCACATTTTTGCACTTGACCGTAACTATTTTGTTGATCACAGCCGTGTTCATCCTCTTCATAATTTTGGCAGGTTTCAGGCCACAAACCTTCGCCGTTTTCACGTAGAAACAATCCACTATGGCTTGGTATGCACTGAAATGTCAACTTATTGTGATTTTTAAAAAGCAGTCGGCATGTATTGAGCCTATTTACTTGCACACTTTATGCGGTTCTTTGAATTCAGTCCAATCCGCCGGCCCTGTACAACTCACATAATCATTATGTAGCGCGTGAAAGCAATTAAAATACTTCATGAAATCTGAAAGTTTCGAAAAAAAAATGAAAGTTTCGAAAAAATTCTTACGAAAACATGGCGTCGAAAAAATTTCAATATGGCGGCGTATTTACCGTTTGTATTTGTCGAATTACAAATGTAATCGAAAAGTGTGTCGACTCCTTTGATTAACTGGACGTATAATCCTTGTTGGGTGACTTTACAAGTGCCTAGAAACTCGTCAACACGGTCCAAATGGTCTGATAAGTCTCTAAAAAGAACTGATTTAGATCAGGCGCCATTTTGTTGCTTGTTAAAACATGCGTACCGACATGTGCTGGGTATATCTTGCTCAGTGGCGAGATTTATTATACTTTCTGGATTTATGGCCCTCATTTGCGCCAAGAAAACTACAAGATCGTCGTCTTTGCAAGCCGGTAGACTGGCGTCAGCAGCTCGTGCTGAAAGATGCCTCTTAACCAACGTTTTTTGATCTCTGTATAGAAGAATAGGTTTGTGATGGTGCATTATAGATTCCACTAAAACGCAAGAGAATTAGAATAGAAAGTTAAATATTGTGAATATCATAGGTACCTTCATGAGATAAAACAGCAATAAAATATAGGCTACAAAACACTAAAGATAAAAATCGCATTAATATACCTAAAGGGAGACATAGGTGTCACTTTGACAACACATGTGACTGATTGATGTAAAGAATAGTGTACAGTCGCTCTAAATGTCAAGAGTGGTTTGAAACTATAGCGTATATCTCAAAATTTAGCATACATATGCGGCTTTTGAATTCACTTTTGAAATTATAAAGCAAAATAAGTTTCCAAAAGTCTAGGTTATAAATCCCGTCTGATGAGACTGTCACTGTCAAGAAGCTGTCATTATTTTGAAATGTGTCAAATGTAACTTTACAAAATCACGCTTTTTGTCGAATTTTGTTAACCAAGTTCTTTAGAAAAACTGCTTTTTTTGCATGTTTTATAAATTAAGAAAGAAAAAACCTCAAAAATCAACGGCTGTACTATTCTTTGCTAGCCCGATTTTTGAATAACTGGGGCACAAGCAAAGCTCAATAATTTAAGTTGAAAGCTCGAGGGCAGATGTCGCTGCGCGCGCGTGAACTCTGAAAGCTCTTCCCAGGCACCATCTATAGCTGTTATGTTTTCAACGGGCGATTTACGTCAGTAAAAATGACAAATTTTACATTGTCTCTGCTTTCTTTTACGGTTTTCCTATGGCCTATAACGGAGGGAAAAATAGTGGTAACACCATTCCTTCAAGACAGAAACAAATGTGATGATATTTGCAAAACTGTAACATCATACATTCCTGTGGTAAGGTTATCTTTTTTCTTTTGAGTATTAGAGTCTTAAAAAAGTCATTTCCTGTTTTATTAGTTAAATGTAAGGACTGTAATATGCGAACGAGGTTGCCGATTTTTTAATATTATCTACCTAACTGATGGAAATACAATTAATTCGACAAAACGAGAGTGCCAAACAGGTAAATTCGAAAAAAAAAAGAAAACAAATGTGATTATTCATAATAAATTATACTTTAGCATGCAAGGAAGCCTACGATTCTGAAGACTTTAAGCATTGCATAATTGGTTGTGAAGCAACCTTATGGAAACAAAATAACATAGACTTTGTTTCTATCGATGGCAAACACAGTGAAGGTCTGAGAAAACTTGTAATGGCAGGTGTTGGTATTCAGGAGAAGAGTCTGTACTTAAAACCTGATTTCTCCGATCTCTCTGATAATAATTCCACAGACTGGTACGAATGTATTCGCTGGCGTGGAAAGCTGACAAAGATATTCCTCTTCAGCGCGTGTTTGATTGCACTGATATCTTTTTTGTTGTTTTCTTTGCTTACCACATATATCAAAGGATATATTATGGAAAAGCAAGCTAAAATATCGAATTTCGAGCTGGATTATGTTGACTCGGATACGGAGAGTGAGATTATCGAATTTGAAAATCGTGTTAATCAAAAAGAGCTGGTCAAGCTTGTTGCTGTCACTGAACATGAGCACATCGATAAGCACTTGATGGTTTAAAATCAGTATCAAAATAAAATAAGAAATATAGATTTACTTTGCAGTAAGATAATTATACTTACTGAATAAAAGTAATAACAACCCTTTCCTGATAGAAACGCGAAAGCCTTTCAATTTTTTCTTATTATGGAAAACTTTGTGCATTTTTTAGTATGTCATAGATTAAGTACCTTCCTGTGAGTGTACATTATATTTTTTCTATCTATTGATATTTTAATTAGTAATACGATATTTATGTTAGTAAATTTACAATACTATTTGTTGTAATTTAATATATTTATTACAGGTTTGCATAGTTATACATTTTACAACTTATTTAATGTTTATGTATTATGTGCTGTGTAATAACAATGTAATAAAAGACTGTGTTTTACCCTCGGTTTTTATTGAACAATGGTTTTTGATTTGTGCAACATTTTTTTTATCTTAGCATAGTAACAAAATTTTTTTTGTTTAAACAAATTATAAAACAAATAATGTAGAAACCACAAAAAAAAATCTATGCATTGGTGGTCAAAATATGTGTTATTAGTTATTCTAAAGTTTTAGACTACCAAGTAATTTAGATTTTTTTCGAAAACAAAATATGACCATCAATAATTCTATATGAGACGCAGTCCACCCAAACGGGCTTTAAAACGAAAATAAACAACAAAAATGTTGTTTATTTTGTATAGTTTAAAGCCTAAACTAATTGAACTGACAATTTACACCCCCATTGTAAATTTATAACACTCAACTTTCCGAGTTTCTTTCCAGTGTCTAATCACTTTTCTATTATTCCATTTTGTGAAGCCACAGCCCCTCTGGACCATAACCTAATGTCAGTCATAGAATAAGTGTCATATGTCAGTGGCACTGACATTTGTCAAAATCTGACAATATGCAACACAGCGACAAAGGCTGTGGATTCTGTCAAACTGCGTCTATAAACGTTTATAGCGTCTAAACTGCTCATCCCAATGATCTGTAAATTAGTATACATATTTAAAGTCACTGAAAGATGAGTTGGTATCAATTTGGTCAAAATTGAAAGAATCCCTAAGAAAACGCACATAAAACAATTTGTCAAACAGACAGTTTGTCCCCTGAAATCAGTGCAATGAATTCTGGGGACCTCAACCTTTTTTTGTCAATTTTTTTTTCATTGACTACAATACTTTCCTTCTTAGATTCCCTAGGGTACCAGTAAGAAAGTAAAAATGTTGATATATCACTGAGTTGAGTAAAAAAAAGCACAAAATAATGTTTACAATAACAACTCCACTTTTAAAATAGTGAGGTTACAATACCAACGTCCCCGCCCATTGGACTACTAGCGACATCTGTAATGACATCATCTATCAGGATCGAAAGCGCCATCTACATAAAAGATAAATAAAAAAAGATAAAATCACAAATATATTGACATACACAATACAAAACAATTCCATAAAAATATACAATTAATAATCTGCAGCAGTATTGGCCAAATAATCTCTCCTTCCAATATTTGAAGCTTGTTTGTTCTGCAAAGCCTCCAATTTTGGGCAATCTGTGATACGATGCCCCAAACCACCACAATAACTGCATCCACGTTCGTCTATAAAAAAGCAAATATTACAAAATTAAACAAGATATTAAACAAAATAAAGAAGAAAGACAGAATAATACACAAACCTCCCAAATCGAGATATTTTTCGCTTTCCGAGCATAACTCGGCCAAAAACGTAGGAACTTTTTGTTTTGCCTCCATAAGTAAATGCTTCAAATCGAGTAATACTGATTCATCGTTAGATTTATTTATGAACGTCGTCGCCAAGCCTTTGTTGCCAGATCGACCGGTACGACCAATTCTATGTACTTAATGAATAAAAAAATGGTTAGTTAAAATATAACCACAAAAAATATAACCTCAAATTTGAGGTTATGTACCCTACATACCGTAATTCTCTACGTCGTCGGGCATGTCGTAATTGATGACGTGTTGCACGTCGGCAAAATCTAAACCTTTTGAGGCTACATCTGTCGCAACTAAAACATCTTTTTGCTTTTTTCTAAATGCCTCTACGGAACGTGAGCGTTCCTCTTGATCTATAAATCATTGAAGGATATAACTAATATCTAATATAATATAACTAATATCTAATACTCAGAATTCTAAAAAAAAAAAAAAAAATACTCAGAAAAATGTGTAGATACCTTTTCCTCCATGAATGGCGACTGCCTCAACACCTTTCAAAAGTAAATACTCATGGATTGCATCAACGTCTTGCTTTTTCTCGGCAAAAATAAGGACTGGAGGCGGTGTTTTTTGTAAACACTCTAGTAAGTATACTATTTTTGCTTCTTGTTTTACATACTCAACTTCCTGTACCGAAGTAAGTAGTATTAGTTTTATTAAGGTAGAGATCTAGGGTAGTTTTAAACTAAGTAGAGCACAGTGACATATGCAACCAATTATACCCAGTGTATGGTTTATAATTGACCCACGTATATTTGGTTGCATACACAACTGTGCTCTCCTTGGCTTGAAACATCTATACAACTTTGTCATCACAAGTAAAAAGAGCATAAAAAAGCAAATATTCTAAATAAAAGTACAAAAAATGGCAGAAAAAAACAAGTAAAATAAATATAGCACAAAATAACACCAAAACTCTCCAAGCTAAATATTTATTATTTATTTCAATTAATGTGAACAGAAGGACATGTATATATTGTTGTTTGACATTGGGATGAGAGGACAACAATGACTTCTAGCAGGATGTATTAATGGAAGGTAGACTTGCACGACAAAATAAATTGAACTGTAAGTTGAATTACCTGGATGACGTTTATGGAAGCAGCTCCTGCACGTCCCACGTTGATAGTAATCGGTTTTACCAGGGCTGATCTGGCAAAATTTTGGATTTTCTTAGGCATTGTTGCTGAAAACAACAAAGTTTGCCTTTGACCCTGTGAAAAAAATGAAAGCAAAGTACAATTAGGTTACTTCTAACTGTACTAAAAACAAACACTCAAATTCTTCTACTTTCTAGTCTTAAAAGTGTCTTTACTATATAAATTTTATCATGTTGAAAAAATTTGTCCAAGAAGACCCAACTTAAGGAAGATAAATGTTAAATTTACAAAATCTTTGAAATTGAACATATTAATTCATGAATTTATCTTTAAAATTGAATAGACAAAAACTTGGACCACCAAAACATGATTACACAAAAAATAATTACATATGTTATAATTTGTATTAGCTAGGAGGAATTTTAAAGAATTTGATTATAATTTGACGAAAGAATCAACAAATCTGCTCCTAAACTTCTAAAACAAAATTACGAATTACTTACATTAAAATACGAAAATATGGTCCTAACATCTTCTTCAAAACCCAAATCGATCATCCTATCGGCCTCATCCATACACAAATACCTACAAACGCCCAATTTAACAATCTTCTTCTCCAACATATCCATAAGACGTCCAGGAGTCGCCACCATAATATGCACACCCCTAAATAAAATCTAAATAATAAAAAATTCCAAAAAAAAAAAACACTACAATTTTCAAAAACTTACTTCTGTATAATATCGATACTCTCAGATACTGGAACTCCACCAATTGCTAAACAACTCCTAATCGCCGGCATATTATGCTTATGTAAATTTGCGCAGAAATGTTGTATAATATCGAAAGTTTGTTTTGCTAATTCCCTGGACGGGCAAATTATTAAACCGTACGGACCTTCATTTTTAATAAAAGGTAATTTAAATTCTTGCTCTAAACAGAACATTATTAACGGTATGACAAAGACCAGGGTTTTTCCTGAGCCGGTAAATGCAATACCGATCATATCTCTTCCGGATAACCTAAAATTTCAGGTTATGTCATGGTGGAGTAGTTTTAAACTAAATAGAGCACAGTGACATATGTAACCAATTATACCCGTATATTAGGTCGCATACACAACTGTACTCTCCATGGTTTAAAACATCTATACTTGTTATCCTATACTTGTTATTCTAGACCACAGATTTTAAAACATTTATTTCTGGAGAATAAGTACTTCAAATAAACACCAAAAATTTGAAAAAATCCAATAAAACGTAAAGTAAATAATAAATTTCAAATAACTTACACAGTTGGTATTCCTTGTACTTGTATAGGTGTTGGTTTCTTAATATTTTTCTCCTTTAACCCTTCGAGAATACATTTATTTAATTTCATTTCTTTAAATAACTTTAACGGTGCAGGTATATCTTCCCCCTCCACCAAAATTCGTAATTCAGTTCGAATTTTATCATGTCGACTTGGAGGTTGTTGTAAAATATACCTAGGTGGAGTCCAACTAAAAAAACCAAAAATAATTTAATGTAAATTTTAAAAATTTTAACCTCAAATCTTACCTTGTCTTTATCGGTTCGCTATATTGAATACCTTTAGCTAATTCAGAAACACCCATCAATGCCTTTTTTTCTGCGACTATCTCCAAGATTTCCTCCTCTTTCTTGAGTTGTCTCTCAACAGCGCTCACTTTCTTAGCTAAAACAACACATTTGAGGTTAAAATTAAAAGATATACTTCCATACATTTCATCAAACCTTCAGCAAGTTTTTTTAACTCCGTATGTTGATCGAGTAAAGAAATATTATACTTTCGTCCCCATACTTGCTCCTCGTCGTCTTCGTCTTCATTTGTTTCATTCTCACTCGACGATTTTGGCTTATTCTGTTCGTCTTTGAGCTACAATAATTAAACTATTAAAATAATTGGATTATTTTTAAAAACAAATAATAATACCTGTCCAATTCTTCCTAATTTCACAAGTTGCTGTCGTTTTCTTTCTTTAACAGGAACGTAAGGGATATAGTTATCATCAGAGTCTTCAGATTCTTGTTTTTCGTCATTTCGTCGGTATTTCTAAAAAGAGGTATTGCTTCAGACTAATTAATTGATGTATAAAGCAAACTTTACCTTTACTGGTGGATTCTCACTCATTTTATTGTTTTGGTTTTGATGTGAAGACAACTTAACCTCAAAAAACGTTGGGATGTCGCAGTTGTCAAAATAGGATTAACTGATTGTGGCCATTGTGGCCTAAGGGGAAACTGTAGAGACGATTAAATTCATAATTTTATGAACGAATTATTCTTATATGGCTTTTAATGTTTGTAAGGTTGTGAGTCAAAGAGTCACTTATTTTAAATAAACATATTTTTTTACGCATATTATTCACAATTTATGAACGTTCTGTTTTGATGGTGGTTGTTTGTTGACATTGGTCGATAACAACGACCTCTAACCGGTATAAATAAATTCTAGAATTTTTTCGTCGTGCTGTCAATTGCGTTTGTTGAAGTTTGTCGAAAATCGCAGCGAATACAACGAAGATGAGTTGCCCATTCGATCCGGAGAGCCTTGGAAAATTGAAGGCTTTTGTTGACGTATTGAAAAAGAACCCAGAAATTCTCGATCTACCACAATTAAAATTCTTCAAAGATTACATACAGTCCATACCAAGAACCCCAACAACCGAACCTCCAATGGCCGAGGCGAAGGTAGGAGAACCCGAGACAGAACCTCAACCAACACCACAAGCCCCAGAACCCGAAATTGAATCCGATCCGGAATCAGAACTCGAGTTTGACACCACCGGTGTAATCAAACCCGATGAGTTGGATATCGAAAAACAGGTATTGTAACAGTAATTTTTGTATTCTGATTGTTGTATATTTTATCAGTTAAGGTGGCAATTTGTATAGATGTTTTAAATCAAGGAGAGCACAGTTGTGTATGCAACCTAATATACACAGGTCGATTATAAACCATACGCTGGGTATAATTGGTTGCATATGTCACTATACTCTATACTCTGTCCGCCGAAACTTTGCGGGATAGGGATTGAAATTCACGCTGTTGATTGGTGCAAACGGCAGGCAGAGCAAATAAAATTGTCACAATTTGACGTTTGTTTGAATTTCCTATAACATAAATTATTGTAATACTATAGTTACAAATTGGCCAGTGTAAATCTGGCTTGCTAAATCCCGCCCATCACTGCAGAGTTTCACTGAACAGAGTATAGTTTAAAACTACTCTAAAGTCATAATTTTGTAGGTTATGGGTGATCCGAATAAAGAGGTCACCACCGAAGACGAAGACTTAGCAGACGAGAAACGGTCTGAGGCCATGCATGAATTTTCCTCGGGCAACTTTGAAAAAGCAATTGAATTATATGGGGAAGCCATCAAAATTAACCCGCAATCTGCTTTATTCTTCTCGAAACGCGGTCAAGCCTACTTAAAATTATCCAAACCGAACGCTTGCATCAAGGACTGCACCCGAGCGTTGGAGTTGAATTGCGATTCGGCCCCCGCTTATAAATTTCGGGGACGTGCTTTTATGTTGCTTGGAGAATGGGAGAAATCTGCTAAGGATTTGAGACAGGCTGTTAAGATTGATTACGACGAGCAGACGGACGAATGGTTGAAGGAAGTTCAACCAAACGCCCATAAGATTGAGATGCATGAGTTGAAAAAGGAGAGGAAGCGGTTGCAGAAGGAGGAGGCCATAAAAAGGGAGAAGATCCGATTGGCTAGGGAGGCCCATGTTAAAGCGGCGGATCAACAGCAGAAAGAGCCCCGTAAAGCGACCACCCCACCTGGCCAACCCGATATATCCAACATCTATAAGTTGCTGCAAGATCCTGAAGTCTTAACAGCTTTACAGGTTTGTTCTTTTTTTTTTTTTAGTTTATTGATTAATAATTTTTATGTATTTAACTATACAAGAATATACCCCAGTTTACAATTATTATTATTATTAATAGAGTAGTTTTAAACTAAGTAGAGCACAGTGACATATGCAACCAATTATACCCGTATATTTGGTTGCATACACAACTGTGCTCTCCTTGGTTTGAAACATCTATACAACTATGTCAACTCAAGTAAAAAGAGCATAACTAACTAAAAGCACAAAAAATTGCAGAAAAAAAACAAGTAAAATAAAACACCAAAACTCTCCAAGCTAAATATTTAGAATCCACACTCTAGTTGTTAGTGATTAAAGTTTATCAATTTTTTTGGGTTATTTATAACAAATTGATGATTCTAATCATTTTCTGTAGGATCCAGAGGTGGAAGCGGCCTTCAGGGACATATCGACCAACCCGGCAAACCTGCACAAGTACCAGGGCAACCCGAAGATTCAAGTTGTCATTGAAAAGTTGGCGTCGAAATTTGGCGGCGCGACGGATGGTGCTGGTTTTGGGGGATTCCCTGGAGGCATGCCTCCGAATTTCGGAGCCAACTTTGGATTTGGTGGGCCGGATGCTTCTCCCACCGTTGGTCTAGACGAGGACCCCTTGGATTAAGCGTGGCCGTAGCGCACTTTTTGGAGAAGGCTGATTTCTGTGTATATTATCGTACATTGTTCAATAAAAATCTGTTAACTTTCTAGTTATGTTTGGTTCACGGATAATAATTAGGTCTTTGATTATGTGCTGTCAGGATAAGACTGAAATTGTATTTTTTTTTTTTAAGGGCGCTTAAGGATTTTAGTTGTTGTTATGTGTCCTTGAATACTTTTGTAAGTGAGTAGTTTACTTATTAATAAATAATGCTCATATACTATGTTTGTTTTTATTTTTATTTTTGTTTTAAATTTGGCTTTATAGATGTTTCAAACCGAGGAGAGCACAGTTGTATATGCAACCAAATATACGCGGGTCAATTATAAACCATACGCTGGGTATAATTGGTTGCATATGTCACTGTGCTCTACTTAGTTTAAAACTACTCTACTTAGAAATATCTGGCAGGATAGCAACCTAACCACATCAAATGTATTTTGTTGAAAAAAGAAATGTAATATTAATGAAGACAAGTGCTGGAAAAAACTAATATCAGGTAATTCCATGAAAGTATCACAGTTATTTGGTAAACAACAGTGTATTGTAGCCAGATCTTGATTGATAAACCGTTATATTGACAAAATAGCTTACACACTGCAGAAGATTTACCTGCTAAATAATAGTTCTTTGTAATTTGTGAAGATCATACAATAGTAATCAATTCATCCCTTTTTACCTGATTTCTAACTCGCAATATATTAAAGGGCCAAATACAAAAGAGTGGGCTTTTACCTACCTGTGTGTTATCTATAAAAGTTCCCGTTAGTTTATCTATATAAACTGGTGGATTATGCCTTCATCTTCACAATCTGTTCGGTCACTATTCCAACGTGTACACCAGAGACCTTGTGCTATAATTAATTTAGACCATTTAAAATGTCGATGAAACCAGACGATCATAGGCGAAAATGGAATAGAGACGAATACGAAAAATTAGCAGAAGAACGACGAAATGCAGAACTCAAGCAGGAAGATGAAGACGACACCAAAAAGAAGGCTCCAATCAAACGGGAGCTCCTCAAAAAGCGAGACTACAAACTTGATCTTGAATCAAAAATAGGAAAGAGCGTACTCGTCAACGCCACTACATCAGGGGTATCCCAAACAGGAGCTGGATATTACTGCAAGGACTGTGATTGTATGGTCAAAGATTCGATCAGCTACTTGGACCACGTCAATGGAAGAAGTCACCAGAGGAACTTGGGCATGTCAATGCGAATCGAACGCAGTTCTTTCGACGCAGTTAAGGCTCGATTTGGGTTGAACAAGCAGAAAATGGAAGAGAAGAAGAAGGATTACGATATGGCCGCACGTATGAAGGAAATTGCGGAAGAAGAGGAAAAATTAAAAGAGTATCGACGGGCGAAACGCAAGGAAAAGAAGAGAAAGGCCGAAGATGTTATTGGCGCCGATGACCAAAATAGTGAATTGGCGAGTATTATGGGCTTTGGTGGGTTTGGTGCATCTAAAAAGACTCGGTAGTTAATTAATTGATAGGTATATTATTATTATATATGTCTAACCGATTCAATATCTCTACTAATATCAAATAAAATGTAAATAAATATGCGTGATATATGTTACTATATGTATTATATGGAATGTTTGTAGTGAATAATTCTTTAAATATATATTTTAAAATTATAGCAGAATCGTATTTTTATTCATTCTATTTTGTACAGCTTGATAATTATATATATCTAATGGTGAGTAATTTTATTCTAAATATAATTTTAGTGTTTCCTCAAACCAGTCACGAAATAATACATTTGGTCATTAGCGTAATCAAAGTAAGTAATGTCCAAAAATGTAGTATTTCGTAGAAAAAACGTAAAGATTTTTATGAAACCAAACCTTCTAGTAGTGCGGGCAACACTAATATCAGGTAATTCCATGAAAATTTCAGTTATTTGGTAAACAATAGTATATTGTACCCAAATATTGATTGATAAACCGTTATAAGCAACAGGTAAACATCCACTCTTTTGTATCTTGCCCTATACTGCGAGTTACAAATCAGGCAAAAAGGGATGATTTGATTATAGTTATAGTTATATGTATCTTCACAAATTACAAAGGCACTATTATTTAGCAGGTAAGTCTTCTGCATTGTGTAAGCTGGTTTGTCAATACATATAACGGTTTATCAATCAATATAGGTAGTCAATATAGTACTGTTGCTTACCAAATAACTGTGATATTTTCATGGAATTACCTGGTATTATAGTTTCTCCCAGCACTTTTTTTCTTCGAAATACATATCCCAAAATTTAGACTTTTAGTGTTGTAATTTGTTTCAATGTCCATTAAAGTTTAAGATAGAGAAAATCCAATATCACCATTGTAAAGCGTCGAAAAGTGCATTAAGATGAAGAAAATCCAATAGCACCATTGGAATCAGAGTGAAAAACTGCATTAAGGATCTAACCTTATAATCTCGTCAACATTTCGTTACAAATCTCAGTGCAGAAATTTTAATTTTCAAGTGGCACGTCTATCTCGAAATCTAGGTCTCGGAGGACATGAAACCTAAAATGGGTGCGCTAATTACAAATTCGAATAGAACAAGTCTCTACCTCTAAGCGCTGCTTTTAAAAATTTGCCGCCGTAGACTATAATTGCCTAGCTAGCCTATTTACTACAAGTTTACTATTGCTTAGCTAGCCTATTTACTACAAGACTATTGCCACTACAAGTAACACATTGTCCATAATAGCCAAAACATTGATTGATGTCCTGTATCTGCTCAAATATTCAACATTCTGATGCAAAATGTTTTGAGGATAATGTTTTTTTTTTGTTTGGGGGGCCTTTCATACAATAATAAACAAAGTAATCATTCCAAAATCAAACTACCAGCTTTTTCATAAACTTATTTTAATCACTTCAAATATCATCTCATTCATGATACATTTCACACTGTACAATCATCATACAATATTACATATAGATGTTTCAAACCAAGCAGAGCACAGTTATGTATGCAACCAAACAAACGCGTATAATTGGTTGCATATGTCACTGTGCTCTACTTGGTTTTTAAAACTACTCTCCTATTGTAACTTCATTCTGCATTTATTTATTAAACATCAACACACAAACGGATAGCAAAAAATCCTGTAATTTTAATTTTTACACAACAATATATTATTCATCTCCGTAAATAAAAAAAATTGAAATGTAGTTTCTCTTATTTTGTCTAATTATTAGGTTTAATATTAACCTATCATTTCTTTTTTGAAGAACCAAAACCCCCAAAGCCCATGATGGCAGCAAGTTCACTATCTCCATCGTCTGCCAATTCCTCAGCTTTGCGTTTGTTCTCTTTTCGTTTCTCCCGTCGGTATTCCTTTAATTTCTCCTCCTCTTCGGCAATCTCCTGCATACGAGCCGCCATATCATACTCTTTCTTCTTTTCTTCCGTTTTCTTCTTATTCAAAGCAAACCGTTCTTTAACAGAATCCAAGGAGCTTCGTTCGATTCTCATCGACATCCCCAAGTTACGCTGGTGTTTCTTTCCATTGATATGATCGAGAAAATTAATAGAATCCTTCACCACGCAATCGCAAACATTACAGTAATAGCCCCCGGATTGGGATGTCGGCGTGTTTTTGTTGATTACGATACTTTTTCCGAGCTTTGAATCAAGATCGATTTTGTACTCACGTTGTTTAAGTAGTTCTCGTTTTACCGGGGGACCTTTCTTCTTTTTATCATCATCTTCTTCAGTTTCTCGTTCCTCTTTTCGCCTTTCTTCTGCTAACCTCTCGTATTCTTCTCTGTCCCATTTTCGCCTATGATCATCCGGTCTCGTGGTCATTTTATGTTATCCTATAAAACTGCAGTTTCTTCTAAATGAAAAACAGTCCAAAGACAACAACCATGAAGCTTGTAGCAAATGTCAAAGCTGTCAAATTGTCATCATTGAATTTTGTTGATTATTCGGGTAGCCTCTTCCGTTTATTGAAAACCTCTATTTAATTTTAGTAAAAACATGAAAAACAGTTTCGTAGTGTTAATTATTATTACTGTAAACCCCGTATAAATAAACATAAATCATAGCTATATTCATGTCGTTCAGGTTAACCAAAGTTGTCAAACATAACATGGCCGGTGCCGTGGATGAATTAGGTTCGTTACTTTATTGAATTTTCGTATTAATTCCCATAGAATATTCACTATAATACAGCTATAACAACCTAAAACCATAAACAATCCAATAAATAAATTTAAATTCTGTATATCTATAAATGAACACAGTTTTTAAAATCTTGTTTGTCATCCCACATAAATTAAATAACTCTGATAGTGATAATATTTATTTTAGTGCTCCTGGAACGGGTATTTCTGCGAGTTGGTTCTGCAGAAACAGACGATCAGCTGCAAAATGTCGTGTCAAAGTTCTTACCGCCGGTTTTGCTCAAACTCTCCTCGCAGCAAGAGGGGGTTCGCAAGAAGGTTATGGAATTATTGGTACATCTGAATAAAAGAATCAAAACTAGACCTTTAGTTCGATTACCGGTCGATGCTCTTTTAGTACAATATCAAGATCCAGCAGCAACATCATTTCTTATAGTAAGTGAATAGTTTTTATTTTGTATTAGTATTATAGTACATAGGTAATTTTCTAGAACTTTACTATAATTTACATCAAAATGGGGTATCCTAGACTTAGTACTGAAGAACAAACAGATTTGGTTCCTATGATATTAAATGCTGTCGATTCAAAGCCACAATCGCACCAAGATAGCCTTTTATTGCTAATTGTTCCATTGCTTGGTAAAGTGAAGATTCCTACGGATCCTGCAAAGAGGTCCTCAATATTTGGGTTGAATGAAAAACCGCAAATAGCAAAGCTGTTCTTGACTTTGTTGTTGGATATGTTACTTCTACCATATGGGTAAGTGCCTATAAGTTAATAATGTTCTTAATATAAATATTGTATGTATTTATGAATGTGATCTTTTAATTTTAGTATTAGTTTGTCTGCTTATAGACACTTGTGTTTAAATATAATATTTTTTATTGAACTGTATAAGAAATTCGGTGTGTCCAGTAAAAGAAATTATGACCACTATTCTTTGAACAAATAAATAAATCATAAAAAAATAATATTTCAGAGCTTTGTCTGCACAATCCTCTGACACTCAAACAAACACAGAAGCAATCACTGTACCACCAGGGATGAGCGAGTACACCTATAAAAGAGTCACAACCGAAAATTCGATGAAACCAGAAGAACTAGAACAGGTACTTTAAAAAAGAAAAAAAACTAAAAAAAAAGAGCAATAATTATAACTATAACTAAATCTTTAGGTCAAATTAGGAATAGTAAAATTCTTAGCGAACGAGATCTTCCCCAACGAGGAGATCCTCCTTCATTTAATAGTAGCAGCGGCCGACACAAGATTCAGCGTCGCCAATTTGGCCGATAACGAACTCAAAAAAGTAGTCGGTACAATCGATTGGGGCTCCTCAACCACACCGATGCCCCTTTTCATGCTTTTCCTAGGGACTCAGGGGCCAAACGTCAAGGCAAACTTAAAGAAGTTACCCGCCAGCACAAGAATCCGGTTGAAATTGCTAACTTACTTGTGCCGGGTCACCGGGAATGGGTTCGTTATTCCCCCATCTATACAAATCATATTCGATTCTTTGTACGGTACGAATACTAATACAAGACTGAAGACTTTGGCTTTGAATTTTGCATCAAATCTGGTGAGATAGTAAGTATTGTAAATAGAAATTTAATTTGGCTAAAAATAAGGGAAAATCAAAAAGAGTTTAAAACATTTTTCACCAAATTTTCCAAAAACAGTAAATCATCAAACAAAATTTTGCTTTAGTGGAAGGAAATTTCTTCTGGTGTATGACCCTTTGGACATTCATTGGTGCGATATTTCATTCAAAAAGTTGAGTTTGCCTGATAAGTTTGATTGGTGTTTGTCCAAAAGCTTCCTTCAGCCTCTTGAGGAATTTTTTAATGGCTTAGATGAGTTTGGACATTCGTAGGTGTTAAATTTGTCGAAGAAGTTTGGTGAAGATTGGTGTTTGTCCAAAAGATTGCTTCAGCCTCTTGAGGAAATTTCTTCTGGTGTACAACCCTTTGGACATTCATTGGTGCAGTATTTGCTTTAAAAAAATTGAGTTTGTCCGATAAGTTTGATTGGTGTTTATCCAAAAACATCCTTCAGTAAATCATCAAACAAAATTTTGCTTTAGTGGCGACGGGGCTCAATTATCCAAAGTTGCAAGCGTCTTGCAATCAGGCCTGAACAAGCTGATCAAAGAAGGTGAAGAGGCTCACCAGGGGCAAGCTTTTATCATCAATGGAATGATTGGTAGGCGATTCCCGATGGTCGTCTATCATGATGTCTCCCTCCTGGAGTTATTCTTCAAGAAATTGGAGACTGCGGAGCCTGATCTAAAGTTGCAGATACGCGAAGGCCTCCTAAGCCTGATTAGCGCCTACAAGTACGACATATTTCCGAATGAGTGCGATAAAAACGGCCGCATTAACATCCTTTTCGCCCTCATGAAGTATTATATTGAGTCTCAGGAGCCGATGGTCAGATTTGCTGCTGTTCGTACCGCCGCTACGATTTTCCCCCCAGATCATGTTGGATCAAAGGTGCTTCTATTGCTGGCAATGGGTGACCAGTAAGTATACGTAGAAACAAAAAAAAATTTGATAAATTGATTTATGGGAAAGTAACTTATTTAAGAAGCACCCTGTATGGTGAACTAATTGCTAGTAGGTAGGTATACAGGGTGCTTTTATAATAGTTTGTTATTACAGTAAGTAGAGTACAATTTTTTTTTTTTTTTTATTGGAAAAGGAGGTCAAAGAGATTGCAACAAGAGATTGAAACAAAAAAATTATTTAGTAAAACAATTAATAAAAAAAACCTTACCTAAGAAAGTTGTATTATAATTTTAGTTTACTCTCGTAATTAAATCCTAATAAATCTTGCTATCAAAAATCTAAGAAAAAACACTTTACCTAAATACCTTCTTAAAAACAAAGATTATTTCAGAAAAGACGAAGTCTCAACGGAAGCAATGAAATCCTTATACGGCACAGCAAGAAAAAGTGACATCGACCTATCAAAAGGTACAAAAGCAAAGGATGTCTTGCCTGTGTTTTCGGAGACCGTTAGTCACATCTTCAGGGAATCGGAAGCGATCATGAAAGACCCGCAGAAACGGCACACGATCGGCAATCAGACTCTGCCGTACGCTGTTCCAGTTTTCACTGAAATAGTTGTTTATGTGAGGCTGTGCCTCGTGAGAGATTTAGACGTTCCATTGACAAGACAGATCGCGAAACATCCGTGCGAATACACTCCGATCATTCGGGACTATCTGCAGAAATGTTATAAGGATGGTGATGCCGTTGATAAGAGTCCGTTACTGAAGTATATGTCTTTGGTTAGGCAGTTGATGGTTGCCAGTCCAGGTAAAATGTTATTAAATTTGAAGTTGATTGGTGTTTGTCCAGAAGGTTGTTTCAGCCTCTTGAGGAAATTTCTTCCGGTGTATAACACTTTGGACATTCATTGGTGCAGTATCTGCTTTAAAAAATTGTGTTTGCCCGATAAGTTTGATTGGTGTTTGCCCAAAAGCTTCCTCCAGCCTCTTGAGGAATTTTTTAATGACTTAGATGAGTTTGGACACTCGTAGGTGCTAAATTTGCCGAGGAAGTTGATTGGTGTTTTTCCAAAAGGTTGCTTCAGCCTGTTGAGGAAATTTCTTCCGGTGTATAACTCTTTGGACATTCATTGGTGCAATATTTTATTCAAAAAGTTGAGTTTGCTTGATAAGATTTATTGGTGTTTGTCCAAAATCTTTCTTCAGCCTCTTGAGGAAATTTTTTATCACGGAGATGAGTTTGGACATTCATAGGTGCTAAATTTGTCCAAGTAGTTGGTGGAGTAGTATTGCTACTCCATAAGTCTATTATCTGTTGCATTTTATCCGCGGACCCCTTGGGATAGACCCACAAACCCCCAGGGGTCCACAGACCACAGGTTGGGAAACACTGAACTAGTGAATGATTACATTGAAGGCACAAAATATATAGTAAATAAAAATCTGTTCTTTTAGCTGTTGATTCAATTTGCTGCATGGCAGAAATAGTGGGTTGCGTGCCCCCGACTTACAACTTCATATCGAAGGATGTTACGTGGATGCGTGACCTCCTGAGCACCACCAAGGAAGAAGTACGCGAACAAGCTTCCGTTTTGTACGCAGTCACCGCAAATGGCGGATTTTCCGACCAGGAATTCGACGAAGCTCTGAAATATCTCTTGAAGCAGACCGGCTCGAAGACCCTAGAGGCACAACACGGCGCCCTCCTGGGCATTGGAATGTGTTTGGAGCGACGAATCATGACTCAAAAAAGCACCAAGGATTTATCATGTTGGGAAATTCTAAAAACAAGCATCAATACTTTAGGTAATTTAAAGTTTGGGATAAAAAATTGGTGATAAGAAATTTGTGATAAAAAATTTGTGACAAAAGATTTGTGACACAAAAATTTGTCAAAAACATGATTTTTTTATTATAAAATATTTGTCTTATATGTAGCCTCATTTCTTCTACATCAAAATTACACCCTGGTGGGCGCTGCTTGCACTTCCATTGGGTTAATTGCGAAGAGCACCGCTTTACCCATTGAGAACGGGACAACCGGAAATCTGGGAAGCCCAGAGGCTAAGAAGCCCGCCATCGGAAGAGTGACAAAGTTCGAGGTTATGACCCAGCTGCTTGCTGTTATGGGTAACTCGAAGAACCCATCTAAGGTTAGGGAACGTGCTGCGCGGGCCCTAGGCCTGCTGTGCATCGGTGAAGACTTCCCGTTTGTTAAAGAGGTGATCGAAGGCCTACTGGATACAGCCAAAGAGGTATGAAAATAATTTAAACTTATTATTGTAATTATTTAAGAAGCATCCTGTATGGTGAACTGTTATTATCAGGTGGTTATACAGGGTGCTTTTGAAATAATTTATTATGATGGTACGTATTATTGTGAAAAGTAAAATATTTTTTTTTCAGACTAAAGATGTTGAGGTACACTTTACGATTGGTGAGTCGTTGGTAATGTGCATTCAGGGTGTCTATTCTCCGGAGGCAAGAGACTCATGGACGACGCTCCCTGAGAAATATAGTCCACAGAAATCAACGCCTGTCGAGACCTTGGAGGACAATCTGAATAATTTAGTTGACACTTTGCTGAGATACGCGAATGATACTCATCCTAACTCAAGACAAGCCGCTTGCATCTGGCTTTTGGCATTATTGAAGAGCTGTCCAGACAAAGAAGCCATCAAGAGCAGACTTACAACCATACAGGGAACGTTTATGAATTTGTTAGCGGAGAATAACGGTAAGAATTTGTTGTACAGGCTCTAAAATCAGTCAAAGGCTTTTGAAAGAAAGAAAAAAAAAAGAAAGAAAAAATTAAATGTAATAATGTAATAAGCACCCTGTATACTAGACAGCGAGATATACAGGTTGTTACTGAAATTAGTGCATATGATGGCATTTTGAGACGACAAAATTAATTCATCTAATTTTGTAGATATTGTGCAAGATGTAGCATCAAAAGGCTTGTGCTTAGTTTATGATTATTCCCAGTCAGAAGAATTATTGACTAGTTTAGTAGAGCAGTTGACATCCGGACGAAAACCAACTACGCATGTCACAGCTAACACCAAACTCTTCGAAGAGGGTGAATTAGGGAAAACACCAACCGGGTTTGTATTTATTTCACATTTAATCACACTTAATAAATTCAATTTTATTCTTTGTTGCAATTTTATCTGCAACAAAGAATTGTTCAATAAAATTTAAAAAGTTATATAAAAATATAAGAAAAACTTTTCAGAGGTAATCTGTCAACTTACAAGGAACTATGCTCCCTAGCATCAGATCTGAATAAACCCGATCTGATTTACCAGTTTATGCATATTGCAAACCACAACACAATTTGGAACTCAAAAAAGGGAGCGGCATTTGGTTTCTCGTCCATTGCGGAAAAGTGCGGCGAGCGTCTGCAACCGTTTCTGCCTCAGATTGTCCCCAAATTGTACAGGTATCAGTATGACCCTACGCCGAATTTACAAGCGTCTATGCAGAACATCTGGCACGCTCTTGTCAAGGAACCGCAGAAAATGGTAAGTAACTTCTTTTTATTTTTCAGTTGTGTACTGAATCTTTTTATTATCAAATGTAAGTATTATCACTGTCAAGAATTATTATAAAAAGCAGGTTTTTTGCATCTTATTATTTGATACCCATAAAATTAAGAACTGTTTGTTTGTTAATAAAAATCAGTTTTTAGATAAAGATTCGTCTTCAGGAATTATAAAAACAATATTTTTTTACAAACGTTTGTAATTTTTTTCAGTTGAAACTGCAGTAGTTTTTGTCCAAACAGTGGGCGCGTTCAGCAAACTCAACGGTTATGTAGTTGAGCGGTTGTTAGCTTTATTTTTGCAACTATGTATTTGTTTATCAGCCACAACTTCAGGTCACTATGAAATTCTTTTCATCCATTCTCATTCTAATTTAAAATTATTTTAACCACAGACTATATTTCTGACATTGAAAATTTTACTTCCTCTCAAAGTTAGGGATATTTATGAGTAGTCTTATGTATCATGTCAATAAATACACTGATATACTCAACGTAAAACAAACATCAAGTAATCAAACAATCAACAAGTCAACTGTTGAGTTTGCTGAATGCGCCCATTATCAAATTCATTTCATCGCCCTTTCAGCTTGACCTGTACCATCATGAAATCCTAGCTGATCTACTGGCAAATTTAACCTCAGCTCAATACCGCGTTCGCCAATCTTGTTGTTTGGCGCTCCAGGACTTCATAAAGGGATCAGGTAATCGTTCGATCCACGATTCCGTCGATTCGATGGCGGAAATTTGGACTCAGTTGTTTAGGGTTATGGACGATCACCATGAAGCTACTAGGATTGCAGCAAATAAAACCGCTAGAGTTTTAAGCAAGGTATAGTTGTCCATTTTTGTGTTTGATGGAAGGAAAGAAAAAAATTGGAATTTTAATTTTTAGTTGTGCATTCGGGGTTGTGACGTCAGTCAGGGTAAAGATGGTGTCAAGATGACGGAAGCCATACTTCCAGTTTTCTTGAATAACGGTATCACAAATACTGTGACCGAAATTAGATTAATTAGGTAGGATTATAAGTAAGTTTTCTTCAAAAAAAATAAGTTTTTTAAAATTGTTTATTGCAGTTTGCAAACAATATCTGAATTGGTTGGTTCTGCTGGAAAGCAGTTGAAACCATTCTTGCCGCAGCTGATACCTGCCCTGCTCCAAGCAACAGGGGAATTAGAGTCGTCGAAGTTGTCGTACCTGAGTACGATGCTTGGGGCTCAGAATCAAGCACAGGAGGCTGTCGATAGCGCTAGGGCGTCTTTCGCTAAGTCGCATTTTACTACAGAGACTGTCTCAAAGGTAAGCTTTTTAGTTTATTATGATACATAACAACAACATTACACAAAAGTAAGTAATACATTGTTTGTAATGTGTCCAGATGTGTCCAGACTATGTCACAAAACATGTTATATAACAATTTATTGTTTACATTGATTACATTTTATCAACATAAATGCAGTGTATTTTATTTTTTTATGGTAAGTTAATATAAATATTACATTGATTTAGTGCCTGCAATATGCTGATGCCACTATTTTGGAGGACTTGATACCTAAAGTGACTGAACTAATGAAAGGAGCCCATGGTTTGGGCACAAAAGTTGCCTGTGCTCACTTTATAACATTGTTGGGCTTGCATTTAGGACAAGATCTACAACCTTATACAGGTAAAATAAAAATTACGTTTATTATAACATTAGAATCGTTGTAAGTAGCATAATATATGTAGTATGTTCAATAAAGAAAAGGTCTAGTTTGTCATACAAAATTTTGTATGTTGCCTACTCTAAAAATTTGACAAACTAGCTGTAAAAGTTAGAGTTTTTAGAAATTTTCTGACATTTATGACTAAATTATGATATACTTCACCTTTTTTTATTGAATTTGAGTAGAAAGTAAACATAACATGAGTATGTAACATTGATCATATCATTGTATTGTTATATCATTCAGGAAAACTACTGGGAACTTTGGTAAACGGTCTGACGGATCGTAACGCGGCTGTCAGAAAACACTACGCCTCTGCTATAGGACACCTTGTCGGTACAGCAAAAGAGGCCAGCCTGGAAAAACTCTTTGCAAAAGTCAGCCATTGGTACTACGAAAGAGAAGGTAACTTTTTTCCAATCAAAATTAACATAATAATAATAATAATAATAATAATAATAATAATAATAATAATAATAATAATAATAATAATAATAATAATAATAATAATAAATAACAAATCTTTATTAACGACAAAATTTTTCTTCGACAGATGACTCCATAAGGTCAGCCCTTGCCCACACCCTAAAATCCATAGGCGTCCACAATCAGGAAGTCTTGAAGAACCACTCAGATGTTATAATGCCGCTAGTTTTCTTCGCCATGCACGGTGAGAAGACGCCGGAAACGGAACACACCCTGGAGACGTTCAACGACATTTGGGCTGAGAACAGCCCCGGCACCGAAACCGGCATCAGGCAGAACATCGAGGCCATCTGTGACATACTGAAGATGGCCCTGGAATCACCATCTTGGAATATGAAAGCTCAGGTACAAGCCAAAATTACAATTATAACACCTAGTATGCAGGTCTCAAGTTTTAAATGGTTTTATTGTAGTCCAGAAAAAAAAAACAATGAAACTAAAAAAAAATTTTATAAACTTTAATCACTAATAACTAGAGTGCGGATTCTAAATATTTAGCTTGGAGAGTTTTGGTGTTATTTTGTGCTATATTTATTTATATTTACTTGTTTTTCTGCCATTTTTTGTACTTTTATTTAGAATATTTGATTTTTTTATGCCCCTTTTACTTGTGATGACAAAGTTGTATAGATGTTTCAAACCAAGGAGAGCACAGTTGTGTATGCAACCGAATATACGCGGATCAATTATAAACTATACACTGGGTATAATGGGTTGCATATGTCACTGTGCTCTACTTATTAGTTTAAAACTACTCTAAAACCGTACTTTTTCTTAGGGTGCAAACGCAATAGTATCAGTGGCCACAAAACTGGGAACAACGATGGACCGTGGCCACCGTAACAACTTGATTAATATCTTATTAGCGGGTCTTTCGGGTCGTACCTGGAATGGAAAAGACAAGTTAATCAAAGCCCTAGCAAGTATTTGCAAAAATTGCAAGGATTCGTTAAAAGACGACCCTGAGATAAATTTAACAACGATAGTGGACGCCATTTTGAAAGAATGCCGTAAAGAGGACATGGATTATAAAATTAAGGCTTTAGACTCCGTGGGAGACGTTTTATCGGCTCTTGAAATTGACAGATTCGAAGAGGTTTACAACATTGTGCACGGCGTTCTAATCAATGGTAATTCGATGCAGAAGGAAGAAGATGAGGCTAAGGAGGACGTGGCGAAAAATCGTGAGAATTTGATTAAATTAAAAGAGGTTGCTTTTGAGACTTTGGGTAAAGCTTGGCCTTCGAATGGGAAAGAAACACAAGAGAAATACCGTGAGGTTTTGGTGGAAAATTGCGTCGATTGTTTACCGACGAATACGAGAACCGTGCAAGTTTGCATAATGACTGCCATGTGTAATTATGTGGATAAGTTGTTGTTGTTGAACGAGAAAGAATTGGGGGAGATGGATCGAGTTGGTTTATCGAGGATTATTGATAGTGTAATAAAAGCGTTGACGTATGGTTTGAGTATACCGAAGAATATGCGATTGAGGAAGGAGGCTTTGAATGTTGTTTACTCGTTGGCGAAGAAGTTGAAGGAGAGTCAGAAGGAGGAGTTTGGGAAGTTGATGGGGATGTTTGAGGGGGCCCTGGAGGAGTTGAGTAAGGACCATCAGCCGGAGGTCAAGTCCAGGGTGGTCGATATTAAGAAAATAATGAAGGCGGATTGAATATGTGTATATACGTAATCTGCGCTTGAGGAAAATGTTTTTCGATTTCTTTTTAACCGTTTCGAATTGTATTTAATAAAGATGTAAGAGATTTTTCGTATTTTTGTTTATAATTTTATGTGTGCGAGACAAAAAAAGCATATTTTGGTGGTGACAGGTAAGTATTTAATTAATTTTCAATAAGTTATAAAAATAATATAATGAGAAATTAGCTGTTCTAGTGAAATTCCATAGAATAATAAACAGTATGATAGCAAATTATGGGACCAGCTCATAATGAGGACCATAATTTATGATGATGAAGTTTACGGAACAAGCCGCAGGCGAGTGGGGTAAATTGTGATACATTTTTTCGACATTTCATCAAATTGCTGTAACTAATACAGGGTGTCTATAAAATGTCGAATAAGCTACGCGTGCCAATGTTCTGGATAAAATTTCTAGTAAAGAACCATAATGCAAAAATGTCTTTTCCTAATTTGAGTGTGCTTAGGAACCATAAGAAGAACAAACTTAAAAACTTAGCAACGCTGTATTTAAGTGTTTGTGATCAGTCTACAGCGTGAGCAAACTTCAAAAACTTTTTACTGGTCTGTATATTTTCAATAATCACATTTTACAATAAACACCAATATTTGATCTCCGATGTTAGTAGACAGTGTAGACATAACCAAAATGTTTTGGTCCCAGTACAAAACAGTTTGGACACCACTGCCGTAACTTTTGAAAATTTCTGGAAACGCAGCTGTGCCACGTGTCTAACCTGGGCCAATCACAGCTAGTCGCAAATAGCCATCGGGCATCTACAAAACCTTTTGTGGTCAGAGTGCGAGTGATGGATCAAAATGTGATGGATTTTTCGCGAATTTTCGCCGATTTCCACCGATTCTTCGCGTGTGTTTTGTGTACCAAAGTGCCGGGATCAATTCAGAAGCAATTTTGGGACGCTGTGGTCTCCGGTAAGTCAGATTTTCTTGAGTTTTACTTGGAATTCTTTTGTATGCGGAATTTTTGCGAAGCGTCGCTAATATATACAGGTTTTTCTGAATCTCTTTCTGGCTGGGCAGTAGAAGAGTAGACATAGTTGATATATCCTCGGTTGCGGTGTTTTGACAGTCAGTTTGTTGGTATTCGCGTCGCCTGAACGTTGCTTACGCCACGATCTTACAGGAATTTTAACATTTTGAGACCTCACCGTAGACCTCACATAGTCCCATTCTGTGAACGGGCTCAGAAAAATATCTGGGGTGGCATAACTTCTCGACTTCCTTGTTGATACATTGAAGCGTCTAAACCTTTTATAATTCTTCAATATCGTGAAGAGGGCCACTCTGTACCCTAACCTTATGTGAGTGGACTTTTATCAATACATTTTTGGCAATTCGCAAACATAGCGGGTGAGGCTGCGGCTACTGTCAGTGCAGTTTATCTGACACTTTATTTATGTACACACCTGTATTATTTATGGCGATTTGGAATATTTATCATGTCCTTTGCAGACTCATGTTCTTATGTAAGAATTTACGTAACTTTATTTAACCTAAATTGATTTAAAAAATGAGGGCCTGGTCGGTATTTTGTTGCGATGTGATGTAACAATTGCATCTTACATTTACTTGCTATATGCCTTTTATTTATATCTACCGTTACCTAATTTCATAAGTAATTTATATCATCAATAATTACGTATACCAAAATGTGTTGTGTACGTATTTTAAAGCCAGCTGAATATTTGTCTGGATCACAATATGTTACAGAATTAGGCCAGTATCCCATATTAATTCCATTCTATTGCGTAAAAAGCAATAACAACAGTGGTTACCTAAATTAAATAACGTGTCATCTTATCTCTAACTACATCATCATTTCGAGGAACAATTTATATTTTTATTTATTTTTTTTTCATTCATAAACAGCAATATTATTACCTCGCTTGTATCAACGCTCCACAATAACCTTGGCCTAAGAATATACAAACAATAACAAGTTGCAATTCTCATATATGTATATAACTAGCAACAATTAGCTACATAAAACGAGATCGTGTGAGAACAGATTTCTTATTTTCGCACCCGCTGTAGAAAATATGGTAATCACGAACTACTTTATTGAGATATATAATATCATGTTAAATAACACACCCAACACACAGTTATGAAATATGTTTACTTGTTCGGAAATCTTGAATAATTCGAAAAATTCCACAACAATAAACAGACCTAGAAATTCCAAATTCACTGAAGACACTGAAACTCAAAACAAAGACAATTAAGATGAGTCATAGTACAATTTTTCAAGACGATTCCAGCAGTCTTTAGTGGTGAAGTCATTTTATGTTGGGAAGAATGAATGGTATTGGTTTCTGCTGTAATTTCACCGCATAACTCAAGGAATTAAATATCGCGTTGTTTTTGCAATACTAGTACAGGACTATTGCAAATCATCGTTAAACCCACGATGTGAGGCATCTGAGTTATTTCAATGTTGTTTTGAAGTTATATGCAATGCTTGGATGAATAGTATTGGGTAATTCTAATGTTGTGCTTATGTATTGGAATGTACTGATTTCAAAAATGGTATTAGTTTTCATATAGCGCCTACGGGTTGACGAGAAAATAGAAATCTTGCGGTTGAATCTTGCGGATGCTTGTTAAACTTCAAATCAAACACAATGATTACACATATCAAATAATTTATTAGAAGATATCATTACAATACATCGTTTATTGTAAAATCTGTACAAAGAAACGAGAGAACATTATTTGTGATTATTGGCATAACACATGTTTATAATAAACAAATATAATTAAAGCTTTTGTCGTAAATAACCGATCATAGTTCCTTACGCTGAACAAGCGCAACCACGATATAGCTCTTCGTCCGCCTTCTAGTAAGTACTAAACGGTTTGGTACCGTACGTCTCGAAGATATTGTGCCAGAACTTCATCCGTTCGTCCCGCGGATTAGTTCTGGTCTCCAAATTGGCCGTGATATGCAAATAATCCATATTCGGGTACGGTTTGCACTCATTCCAGATCACGTTGTCAAGGAGAGCATCATTGCCCACAGTTGGTTTGCTGAAAATCGTGAAAAAAAAGTTAGATAGAGCATAGTAGTAGTAGTTTATATGTCTGAAGATCTTGACAGCTGCTCGAACAAAGCTATAAATTTCATTGTGAACGCTGGGTTTTGAAAAAAAAACCCTGAATATAGATTTGCTTACCCAGTTTTGGCAAAATTACTCCACATGCGAACCAGCCGCATTCTGACAGTTGTATCGGTGGGTGACAATTTTGGGGGTGAGCTCTGTCGCAGGAATAAGTAGTTCAATTCTTCAGCATGGCCAGCACCTGGAAAAAGCAAAAAAATATACATTTTGTCATACAAATAGAAATTATTTTGCTTATTGAGTTGTGACGAGTTCTTCAATTTGCTGGATAGGCGATTCTAAACAAACTAGGGATTGCAAAGTGTCGTTTTGCAATTTTTTTCTCTTACCTGCAAATTGTGTTCTGTATGGATCACCAAGGTAACCAGCGTAGTCAAATTCGTAGAGGTATAATTTGTGCGATTTTGACAGATGATGAGCCTGCCTGATGATGGGTCGGATCAAGTTCATATCACCGAACCACTGCCCAAAGAAAAACAGTTTTAAAAGTAAAACTTTAACATCTTAAAGCATCATAAGTGATAACAAATAACGACAATATAATAGATATTTGATGCTCTCTATAATATGTGGTAGAGGTTTCTTTATGGTGGAGGTGATAGACTAACCTGTAGGTAATTATGTTCTGAATACATGGTGGTGTCACCCTTAAAATATTCCTCTTTGATGAGATCTCCAACGGTTTGGAGGTCGGTAGGTTTTGCTCCCAGATTCGGTGGCACCAAAGCGTAGGAGGCCAACTGGAGTGCAGCTAAAGTACCTCTTATTAGTGCGTCTGAAATAACAATTATGTACATATTTGCCACTTTTAGTTGTCATATTGTCATAAGAAACAATTCAATTCGTCCCCCGGTAATTCTATGTATGTATACCAAATTTCAGCCCGATCCGTTATTCTGTTTGGTTGATATCGTGTTCACAGACATACACACATACATACATACATAAACACATACACGCATAAAGACGTACAAACATACATACAAACTTACATACATTTTCCAGAAAACATTGCAATGCATCTTTGATAGACAGACAATATTTATAAATAAAAGATAAAGTGGTTTTAATATTAGTAGGGCAGTAGAGTATGAAGGTTTCCAGACGTCTGATATGCTTGTGAATGGAAAATTTGTAATGATCGATGGCCTAGCAAAGATTACAGTTTGTAGAGCACGTTTTACCATATAGTACAATAAAAGTATGACACCAAGTGGAGATAAAGAATATCACGTTTGTTTGTCATGCTAATTTATGATCCATTTTTCATTGCCACATTATGTCCTATTCAAAACAAAAAACAAAGAAATGTATTTTAGTTTTATTTATTTATTATGTATTTATTTCATCTGGTGAATAATAGAATGGCATATTTATATTGGTCAGATCGATCTGTCAGCACAGGGCTTTTCGTAAAAATATCATTTTTGTTGATGGATAAAAATAAATTATGGTTACCTGGCAATCCTGTCCCTTCCAAACTATTGAAACCCATCAATACAGTGACGTTGTGAGCTTGATCCAACTCCAATATTTCATACGGCGCAACTGTCAACACTGCATTTTCGTGCTCTGGCTCCAGCACAGTAGTAAAGGGGTAAATTTCAAATGGTGACGTAAGAGTGACCTGGACATGAAAAGAAAATAGTAAACATAAAATTTTGCAAATAGAAATACATTGCTTAGATAATTCTCTAATCTTATCGAAGACTTGCAATGTTTAGCTATGACGTCAGAGATATGAGGTACCAAACCTTGACATTGCAGCTCCATTTGATAAGCACCTTGTATATTTGCGTATAGGTCAATAAACTGTTGCATCTTCATCTTGCACAACGCTTGTTGTTGTATGTTATGTGATTAATGGATGTTTTTTGTTAAAAATTGCAGTTGTGCCTATTTATATTTAAATAATGCGTCTTGCTCAAAATTGTTATCGGTAACTTTTGATTATTTTTTTGTGTGTGGAAAATTAGCTTGTTATGGTAATTAAGATTTTGACTCACCGCAATGCCAGCTTGCTGCGAATAGGCATGTAACGCCATGTAGTCGACCTGCTTCAACTTGCTGATGAGTTCTCCTGAACTATTGGTCTGAATGCCCAACATTTCACCAGTTTTGAAAGCAATTTCTCTTTGCTGCCTGCCAACACTTAGTAGCATCAAAGAAGATCCACTCTCCGTGATGGCCCTATTGAACAATCCCTTTGATTGCGGGGTGACCAATAGATGTGACACTGATATACCTCCAGCACTCTCACCCCATATAGTAATCTCATTGGTGTCGCCACCAAAGCACCCAATGTTTTCTTTAACCCATCTCAAGGCCATAATCTGGTCCTTCAGTCCATTATTTCCGGGACAGATTAAATCGTCCGTGGTCAGAAAACCGAATGCTCCTAAACGATAGGAGACTGTTACGACTATTATGTCTTCGTCAATGAATAAGTCAGGGTTGTACAATTGGTGACTGTTGTCACCTTGGAAGAAACCACCGCCATGTATCCAGACCATTACTGGATGGGGTTTTGTCGATTTTGTCGTTCTTGGACCATGCGGTGTGTAAATATTTAAGTACAGGCAATCCTCAGATCCTGAGATTTTGTCAGTCCTCACGTAGGTTGGGTAACCTTGGACACATTCCGATTTTTGTTTTGTTGCGTTTAGAACGCCTGTCCATGGTAAGGGTTCCACTGGAGCCTGAACAAAAATAACATACATATTTGTTTATTTTATAAGTTACTACACAGAGGGAAAATATTATTCGATACAAGACAAAATATCTTTGAGTGAAGAATATCACTTGTTTCTATATCCGCAGAAAGATTATTTGGTTGGTTCAAGTCAAATACAAAATTCTTAGAGTAATAATATGATTTTCTTGATGTTCCAAGCATTACGTTGTCCTGTTTTGAGTATGAAGGAACTGCTTGAAAGGAATTACCTCTGTTTTAAGCGATACGTATACTTTTGACATATTTTTGTTGTCTACTTTTTTATAGAAAAATAACTTTTTCTTCGTCAGAGAAAAATATAAACATACCACATTCTTAAATCGTAGGAATAACTAACCGTTGAAATAAGAATAATTTTTCCTGATATCCAAGAATTGAGTTCTCTCTGTGTAAAAGTTACTAAAAATTTCCATAAACGTTTAGTGCTCATTTCATTGACAACATTAAACAATTAAATTCAGAAATATAGTCATATAACGATCTCCACGTTTTGAATACTTAATTCATCGAGGAAAAATTACAAACCACTTTTCGCATTAGCGAGCTAGATATATCCGGTTTGTACATACATCATGTAAGCAATTCGTAATTGATTAGTTCAAGGTAGCAAATGATTCTTATATTGGCATCGGTGGTTAACCTCTAACTATGTTTATAATTAACGGTAATAGATATCATCCTAATTAATACTAAAATTAATTGCTACCGAAAAAAAGGAGCTTGTTTATCAATCTTCGGACACGCGATGTGTGCCTAATTTGACTAATTTATTCAAGTCATCGTACTACAATTAAATTAAAATCTGTAGGCATGTGTAAGTAATTCAGTAGCTATGGATAACAAGTCAATTATATGTGCATAAATAGATGTTTTCTATCTCTGTATCAATTCGAACATGTTATTTGCATTTTGGGACAAACGCTAAAACATGCTTGATGATAAGAAAACATTGCATTTTTATATTATACTGATTTAGCAAAGTTGTTTTTACTTTTGATTTCTGCAATTTTGTTTTCTTATTTACTTATTTTTAGATTTTTAGAAGCGCCATCAGTATCTTTCAATTGTTAAGTAAGTTTTTAAAGAAATATACATATATTTTTTGGATAAGTATGCTATTCTCCAAAATAAGTAAATTTTTTTGAAATATTCTGGATGTTAATCTAAAAATGATCAACCTTGGCTTCAATGTCCGTTGTCAAAGTTCAACAAATGACTTGGTAATTATTGAATAAACAGAGAATTGCAACGTATATACATACATACTTAATTTGAGATGTGTAAAGTACCGAGTTAAGTGCTATTTTTGAGCTACTAATTTGCAGTATGTTTTGCATTTTGTTTTTTTTTTCATCACATTAATAATGATGTTATTCTTTATTCTTTATCCGCACAAGTAAATTATGTAATACACATTTTTATCTCTAGATTTGCGCTTCGATAAAAAATGTGATAGTTAATGTTGCACTGTCAAAGTTTTGTTTGTTATTGAGAGGTTCTACATCCTACTATTCATTAATTATTATATGACTATTCTTTGCATCGATTAATAATCGAGATCATTTACAAAAGATCTTGAGAATTATTTATTTCACTCAATTATCTAAATCATTCGAATACCAATAATTCGATTCTTGGAATCATTCAATTTTTTCCATCACTATTAGTTAAGTTATTGGGTGCATTCAGCCGGGTTATCGATGTTAGTTAGCGCTAGTGCGTTTATGCTAACGATTCAATCTATCGTTAATGTCCGGTTGAACGGGTATATTGGGTAGATGTCTTCTTGTTGTGAAAAATGGCAACCGATACCCCTAGCGCTATATGGTAGCGGTTGTTGTGGACAAGCAGCAGTTACCGCTCGGAGCGCTACGGTACCATATGGCCTGGCTGAATGTGACCATTGTTTACAAAAAATATAATAACATAATATTAAAAAATCTCGGGTTATCACAATCAGATAAATCGTTTATCATGATGTTCCAAATTGGCTGATAAAAATTAACACATCGTTTCCTAATAAAAAGGTGTTAGCGAAAAATATTAGATCATTATTTTAAAATAACATCGATAAATGCGTAAAATGTTCACGAAAAATTCGAGATTTCAACGGAAATATGCGTTTTTGGGGTTCCCAGAATCCTTTGCAATGATCCCTGGATAATGTATGTGGGTAGGCATGTATAATATGTGTGTGTCTGTGAACACGATAGCGCTCAAACGGTACAACGGATCGCTCTGAAATTTGTTATACATATTTAGAATTACCAGAGGATAAACTGGATTGTTTTTGCTCACAATCTGGTTTTGACCAAACTGATACCACCACCTCATCCTGCACTGACTCTGAACATGTTTACCAACATACAGATCAATGGGATGAGCAGTTTAGGGGCTATAAGTGTTTATAATTCGGAAGTTTGGGGCCCAGGGTGGCTGTGGCTTAACGAAATTGAATAATTGCAAAAGTGTTTAGAGACACAATGTGTCAACGATTTGGTCGGAATGTTGGTTGGGGGCTACCCGGATTTTTCGACAAATGTATTAAAAGAACACCTGTAAACGCTATTTGACATGCATCAAACAACTCACTTTAAAAGATTCATGGCTGGTTCATTCACCTACACGTGAAGACCTGTTCAGCAACATATGTGTCAGATATGTTAAATTTTGTTGCTGCTTTACACCTCATTCAAGTAGAAGATTACCTACCAATTATGGTGTGCAGAACTCGTCACTTGTCACTTTTATTTATGCTCTACACACTGCCACTAACAATATTTCTGTGTTAATGCCAAAAGAATGGGGTAGCAAAATCCACACATGGCTAATCAGGGCCTTGTAGGAAGGTGAATGAACGAGCCCTCAGTATAAAAATGTTCGTAAATGTGTGACGAGGACACATTTTTTTCACAGACTGAAAAAGTAGACACATTTATGCGTGACGAGGACATACCATTTCACAGAGTGAACAAAGTAGACACATTTTAGCACTACTTAACAACACATCGCTTGCTCAGGGTAATTTTAGAGGTAATTTTTGAGTTTTTAAGGCTCTATAAGAAGATTTGAATACATTTGTGGACAAAATGTTGTTTGACACTCGTGCAAAACGTTATTTTAATTTGTAAACTAGCTAGTTCTTAAAAAAAACGACTTACCGCGAATCTCAGGTCTCCAACAGGTGGTCTAGCAAAGGGGATCCCTTTGTATGCATAGTATTCGTGGTGGTTTGCAGTTTCTTCTATGGAACCCTTCACCTCTCCATACTTTGTGTGAACTGTGTGTCCTTCCTGGTAAAAAAGGATGAATAAAATCAGAATCATAAGAACAAAATATAAAAAATAATGCTATAATGTCACTTAAAATAGTTCCTTACTGCAGAAATGGAGAGAGCTGCAAAGCAGAATATGAAACTAGTGCGCGAACACATGGCTAATGTAGCGTGTTCGTTCGTACTAATTTCAGAAATAAATATGGAGTTTTGTCTCCGGTGTTTTTATACGTTTTCAGGTAGCACTATAGAGATAAGATGATAACAGCATAACTGGAGGAGGGCATCACATTTTTATTTTCGGTAAAATACACGCGATTTTCCGGGGGTTTTCGATGCGATTCACCACTGCACTACATACTTCTGACCACGCTGACCACTGCGAACTGAACGGCCGTTTTTCGAAACGCGATGTTTTCTGGTCCCTCAACTTTGTGAACATTTGCGAGCACGTGTATCAAAATGATGATACGTAATCCTACGTTAACCTTCTGCTAACCTTAATTGATTGTAAGCCGAACTTATGGAATGCCAATATGACTGGTTAATGAACGAAGATACATACTTTTACATTTCCAACCAGTTTTTTTTTTTAATTTAATGTCACACATGTGGGGTTAATTACTCTCCTTAGGTTCAGTGCAAGGTCAACCAAATCAACATTCGCTTTTTGATTACTCATCAGATTATGTTAAAGCACATTAGTCAAAACGATGGACAAAAACACCGCAATTTGAATTATGCGCAAAACAATTAACTGTATTTGTGAATATCACAATCACTTCTCCGAATTGTCTTGATAAGTGTGTAATTTGATGTAAATTATGCTCATATAAATAGAATAATTGTTTATTTGGTGCATGTAATGTAAACTAATCAAAATTTGCTAATTAAATAGCTAATAACAGTGGGGGAAATATTATTGCGGATTATTTTGGAAAATACAAACATTTGAGACGTGAAATTTTTATAACCCCACTTGATCGAATTTTTATGGGCCTAATCATTCTATTAAAAAAACTGCAGGGGTTCAAGTATATTGTCCTTTTATTGTATTATTCTTTTGTTAAAAAATCCTTCATCTGTGATACTCATAAATATGCTATGTTGTCATTCATATCTAATTTAAAAAAAGGTGTTATATTCAACCATCGCATCGTTTTGCATCTTTGGATTCATTTAGATCTTGGAACAATTTTGTTCTTTTTTTCTGTCCAGAAGATTAGTTAATGATTTTTTGTAGTTGCCTTCAAGTCATTGCTTTCTTTCATTTCTGAGGTTCAAAGACAGCAAAACATCACTGAAGGCATCACATTTAATACACTACTAACATTAAAAAGGCCCAGTAAATTGTCCTATGCATACGGGTTTTAGTTAGTAGGGTGTTAAATTGTTGCTAGTGACTACTAAGAAAAATGTTTATCAATATATTTGCCTTCATAAGTTGCTTAACTTTATATTGTTTTGTTTGGCAATTATGGTGGTTACAACCACTATCTTGACTTTGCATTATTCATTAAATTGTTGGCAATAATTATTGTTAGTTTCATTAATTATTTTGAAAGTTATAAACTGTCGAATATGTTTATCAATACCTTGTGCATAATAATGAAAACTTTTCTGAACATATCAGTAATAATATTGTTTATTTGAAATATAACGATTTTGGCCATAATTATATTACATCTATTATCAATTTAAGCCTCATCCAATTTATCGCTGCATTTTTTGCCAAACTAGAGGTTGATTATATTATATATAGATAAATAATGTAATAGTATTGTTTTCGATAATTAATCATCATTACTAGGAACCTCAAAAATTATCGTGTGATATGATACGTGAATTTTTGGGTCAGATAGTCAAAACAGAAATGACGGCAGTAGATACAGTAAAAGTTGTGCAAATTTGGGTGTTGATAAAATATTTTGGCAATTGTTTAGTCATTGTAAGGACATTTCCATGTATTTCCACTTACATATTTACTATAACATAGATTACGCTTTGTCAATAAGTTGATAAATTAAGATAAGTACATATAAACTGACAACCCAAATATTTAAATCATAATAATAAATCAGATAAAATTGACGCCCATCTGGAACCTCAATATATGCTATACTGCAACCTACAAGTTAACTATAAATTTAAATATTGCCAAATTCTGACTAGAAAAAATTAGCTTGTATTTTTGAAAATTATGAATATTATAAAGTTAAAACTTGAAGTTTTTATAATGTTTAAAAAAATAATGTTTGATTATACTGGAATATTTCATTTGATCATTTTGACAAATGATGAACATAATTATTATATCTGTTCTCCGTGTTTCTTAAAAAAAACTGCACGCGAAAGTTTCATAAATCTTATCTAAATTCACTACTAATATGTTCCTTATTAGTCCAAAGGTTGAAAGTCATAATTGCCAAATTTTCTCACGAATTATGGCATCATAATTGTATAAATTTATTTTAACTTATGTAGAGACACTACCCAGAATATATGTCAAATCAAAAAGAAAATTTACATCGAAAGAAAACTATTTAATTTCTTATGTTTGCTAGTTTTGCAAACAACGTTTGATATGTTATTGTGTTTACGTTTTTTTGGCTCTACTAGATAAGATCGGCATAGATTAATTAGACACGTGTCATATAAAAATAGCCATTCCTGCGTCAAAAATAGTCGCTTATCCCATTTTTTATGCAGGCCAGTATTAGATAAAATTGTATCTGTGTATATGTAGATATCATACCAAAATCTTCCTCCTATGCTTATGTGTATGAGCATTAAGTGACAAACTGTGTGAACTTTTTGATAAACTGAATGAATTACACACCTTGTGAGGTGTGCAAAGTCCTTTTTCTCTGATAAATGTTCTCCAAAGTAAAACACTATTGTAAAATACAGATACAGCTCCTAATTAATAACCAACAAATTTCATTATTTGCTCTTTGTAACTTGGAAAATGTAATCAATTATACATTTACAGAATGGGCAAAAAATAACGAAATATTGATTTACCAGTAAAGGATAATATATAGGATATAGGATAATATCTTCTGTCAGACAGCCTATATAAACATTTATAGGGCCTAAACTATTCATCCCATTGCGCATTGATCTGAAAATTGGCATACATGTTTAAAGTTATTGGAGGATAACCTGGTATCAGTTTTGTCAAAATGGGCTCAATCTCTGGGAGAATGTGTGCAACATTTGCTACCTCAGTTGTGAAATTGTCACCAAAAACAATCCATTTCGTCCCCTGGTAATTCTAAATAATATGCATGCCAAATTTTAACCCAATCCGTTGTACTGTTTGGGCGTTATCGAGTTTACAGACATACATACTTACATACATAAATACATACCTTCAAACATAACCACATACATACCCACATACATTATCCTTGCATACATTATCATTGCAATCGATCCAGGAGACTTTAAAACGCGTATTTCCGCTGAAAACTCGAAAAATTCCGTTAATTACAATACATACATACTTTCCTTCTAGCGTACTAGTCAATAATTAAAAAGGCCAACATAGTAATTAACACATTGGCTAGATTTTCAGTTATTTCTAGCTATACGTTATCGTCATTAATACCGACTAGTGTAAACGAAAATCTTCTCTAATTATATAATTTACTTTATCACTAATTACTTAAAATCACATACAAAGACATAAATTACAGCTAGATGTAGTTAATTAATTTTCACGTATTACACAGATAGTATTTTGTAAATTTATCGCTGACATTTGGTCGTGTTCTTTCGTTTCTCACAAGAATCTATCACATTACATATAAAAGTGCAATTTAATTAATAAAAATTGTCATCCCAATCCGAAAATCTTTTTAATAACAAAGTTCTCTGCAATAAATTTCAGTTTTACATTTTTTTTTGTTTTTTTGTATGCATGTCGCGTAAAAATGTTGGAGAGCCATATCAAGGAGTTAAGGTGGCTCCACACGCAACGGAAAATCCGAAGGTCTTCCTTGAGGCGCTAGGCCTCGAGGAAAACCTAAAAATAGGGGGGTCTCCACACACTACGGTATATACGAAGGCCAGCCTTAAGGCATTCCAGTTTGTGCTCGTGCAATAGCGTCAACAAATGGTGCTCTTGCTGTTGTTGATTTATTTTAGCTATAGAAAGTAATAAAAGGCCTCGAGGCCTACATCACATCCCTCCACACAGTCCGGTCGGCCTTGAGGCGCATATACACAGAGGCAAGCCGAATGAGATTTTGTATTGAGATTTCCGGCCTCCAGGCGTCAGATTCACAGGAATGCCTCTACAAAATTCTCCATACACACATAGAGGTTTTCCTTGAGGTCTTGTGCCTCGAGGCATGCCTTCGGGTTTTCCGTTGCGTGTGGAGCTGCCTTTAGATCAGTGTTTCCCAACGTGGGGCGTACGCCCCACTGGGGGGCAATATGATTGTTGAGGGGGGCAATTGGAATATAGAAAAATTTTGAAAAAAAAACCTACCTTAAAGTCTCTTTGTACCGTTCATACTGCAACCGTTAATCATATCCTTGAGGCTAATTATTAAATATCCCTACACAATCCTAAATCTGAAAAAAAAACACACAATAGGGAAAAATTTAATTAAGCCATCAATATTTGTAAAAACGTTTTTAGAAAAATATGTCAAAAATGTGATAGCTATGCCACTTAAGATACATTGTTGAGGAACATTTTGTTGAAGGTATGTTATTCTGTAAATTAGAAAGCATCACAACCTCCGGAGATATTCTTCATAAGCAAAATAATTACTTCAATGTCTTTAATATTCCAATACAGAACATAACATCCTGTACTGCAGACTGTGCTCCTAACATGATGGACAAGAAAAGCGGCTGTTTAAAGATAAGAATCCAGAAATGCTTCTTGTGCATTGTCTAATATAGCTCCATAGGGAAAACTTGGTAACCAAAAATGTTTGTCCAGTTCTCAATGAAGATTAAATTCGGTTATAAAATATGTCAATTGTATCAAAGCTAATGCCGAATGTGACATTTCAAGTTAATTTGTGAAGTACAAAATAATTCATACTTTTTATAACTAAATTTAATAAATATTTGTGGCTACCAAGTTTTCCCTGTGGATTACACAATTCACAAGAAGCATTTCTGGATTTTCATCTTTAAACAGCCACTTTTCTTGCCCATCATGTTAGGAGCGCGATTGGCAGCACAAGATGTTATGTTCTGTATTGGAATATTATCGACATAATTAATAACATAGTTTTTTAGCTTAGAAAAAATATCTCTGGAGGTCGTGGTGCTTTCTTATGATTTGCAGAATAACATTTCCTCAAAAAAATGTTCCTTATTAATGTACCTTACATAAGTTATCAACAAGGCCTCAGTGCCTCTCACTCTTGCTCATTTTAACCATTCTTTTTCTGACAGTGTTGTTATTAAGGGGCACAGCTATCACATCTTTGTCATCTTTTTCTAAAACCGTTTTTACAAATGTTGATATTGACAGTTTAATTAAATGTTCCCCTATTTTGTGCTTTTTCCAGATTTAGCAATGAGCACGAATATTTGATAACTAGACTCAAGGGTACGATTAACACTTGCAGTGACAATTTCAGTTTTAGAGTAATTGTTTAACTTTGTGTTGTTATAATAAAATATGGCAGATTTGTGTTGTATTAGTTTTTAAGTGAATGTTTATTTCTATTTTGTTATAATAGAATATGTAGCAAATTTTGTTTCTGCTAAAATGCGTAGTATTTATTTCAATAATCAAATAAATTATTGTTTTATGTTATTATTTTTATACCCCCAATGGCGCAAGTTTTTCATTACGTCACAGAGAGGAAATTAGTCAAAGTTTGTTGGGCAGTATGTGTACCAATGACGAAATGAGAAACGTACACCGTTCCGAGTAAGGTTCATTTCCAACTCTGTTATAGGTATAAAAAAAGACAATATGAAGTGGGGCATGAGATTTTTAGACCAGCTTCGGTGGGGCATAGCTCAGAAAAGGTTGGGAAACACTGCTTTAGATGGTTAAAATATTTGTTGAAGTAGAAGCATATTCTCAATATCGTAGCAAATGTCGAAACAACTGCGAAAAAGAAAAAAAAACATTTTCTCATACCTCTGTCACACTTTGGTATTTTTAAACTAATGGAAGTGAGTAAAATGACATGTCATATCTTGTTCACTAGTCTCAGAAATAGCTATAATATTATTATCTATATCGTATATGAAATCTATTGGCCTTACATGTACAATACAACATGTTTTTAGACAACATGTACAATACACATTTTCAAAGCGTTATTATAGCTACTGATAATTTATTACAGTATTCTTAACGCTACTTTCCTTATCTCTGATGTAAACTACAATAAACATAAACACACTTTAATTGCAAATTCTGATTTGATATTTTGGTAGGTAACCAATTATACGCAATTTAGAAATTATATAACAATTATAGTGAACAATTCCTTGGTTATGATTGGGGCTATACGTCTAGACTCTAGACATCTGAAAACATATAATTGCAATTCTAAAGGCCGCACGTGTATTTATTCTTCGTTTCCTGTTTTCAAATGTGAGGAACAAACAAGAAAAGATACGCGATTTCATATTGACACGTGGTGGTTTTCACAATAAACACTAATGTTTAATATGAATCTTAATTTATTTACATACAACATGGAAATTCGTTTAAAGAGGTATATTATCAAATAGTTAATCCATCCATAACTGAATAAGGACGCAAGACGTGTTATTAAACATTGTAGATAAGCGAACTTATCTTTTACTTTTGAATTTCTGTACATACAGAAAACTATTAAAGTATATGGAATGTGTTAGAAATTATTGTCTTAGGTCAACATTTTATAGATTTTCACGTATTAAAGTACATAATTACACAGTATTAAGTCAGGAATGAATAGACTAATATATGCATATAAAGATATATGCATATAAGATATGCAAGATAAAAAATCGCTACAAGAATTTTATGCTTAAAAAACATTATGTTTTATAACATTACGATTGAAATATTTTATTATAATATTATTTTATATTTCAGTGTTGTATTGGACGAAAAAAATCGGGATTTCAGCGAAAATATTGAGGTCCATTTTATTCATTGCAATGATTTCTGGAAAATATCTGTGTGTATGTCTGCGAACACGATAGCGCTCAAACGGTGCACGGGATCGGGCTGAAATTTGATATACTTATTTAGAATTACCTAGAGTTGTTTTTGGTGACAATCTGACAACCGGAAGTAGCAAATGTTACATGCATTTTGTTATAGATTCATCCGATCTTGTACAAAATAATACCAGCTCATCCTCCATTAATAGGATCAACGGTTTAGGTGCTATAATCGTTAATAAAAGCAGTCTGACATAATCCACAGCCTTCGTCGCTGTGGTTGAGAATTGGCAATTTTAATAAACGCCAGTGGCCACTGACGTGATATGACATCTAATGACTTCGATGACTGACATTACATCAGAGTAGTTGTGGCTAAATCGAGATTTCAGCGGAAATACGCGTTTTGGGGTTCCCTGAATCGATTGCAATGATTTCTGGAAAATGTATGTATGTGGGTATGCCTTAATGGCAATTATTACATGCGTCTTCTGCGGGATTTATCCGATTGAGATCAAACTCATACCAGCTCATCCTCCAGTATGTTTAAATATATATACAAATTTGCAGATCAGTGGGATGAAAGGAACTATCAGATTTTGACAAACGTTAGTGCCACTGACATGGCATGACATTAAATCGTTTGTCAGTATGACAAATTTCATTATGTCATAGAAACTGTCGTTAGGTAGGGTTCAGAGTGGCTCTGGCTTCAAGTTGAATAATTACAAAACTGTTTATACACGTCACTGTGCCAACGATGTAGTCGGAAAGTTGGGTGATGGCCTTCTACACAGAAATTCTAAAATACCTTTCTTTATCATTATTTTCTTCTGTGAATAAGTAGCTTAAATTAATTCTCCTGTCATCATATATTCTATTGTAGGCATCTCTAGCATTTAAATGATAAAGGATAAATATATTCTCTGATTGAGTCCGCCATATTAGACTGCTAAATTTCCATTTTTTTCTTTCTCTCTCTCCATAAATAAATTAATGTTGTAATGCCTGAGAAACCTGTAGTATAGATAACCCAATATTCATTAACAATATAATAATTTTCACACTGTACTTGTAATAAAATTGCTTAATAGTCCTTTTAAATAAATTACGATTAAATTATGGAATTATAAAATCGATTGTTAGGATTTTTAGCGCTACGTGAAGCCTATTTGCACTTTAGGTTTTTGATTACATGTACTTTGTTTTAACTTAAAGAAAATTTTTGTTTGAGGTACGTTTATTATAATATAGCTTTTTCAAGTGTTTTGGAAAATGTTTGCTCCATCTTATTGTACAGTACAGGAGGTGGAAATTGGTCGCAAAGCTTCAAAGGGTGTATACTGTACAACATGCATAAAAGCAGAGCATAAAGCAGATTTTGCAAAAGCAAATTTATGATCAGAGGACCTGACAGTTACCCTGAGCTGTTGATCAACTTCCTGTTGTTGGAAAATTCATAACATTTGTGCAAAGAAGACGCAATCATGTTCTTACTTGTTGAATATTTACCTCTAACATAGTTCATCACTTTACAAACAAGAAAAATAAATTCCAAATTTTAGGTACCTACTTCAAAATTAAGAGAAGCGAACCAGAGAAGAGAAAGGTGTACCTAAATTGAATCAAGATGGAAAATTTAGTCTATGAACGGTTATCAGTGGTAATACTGCTCATACATCGTGCTGTGATTAGTATGGATTTATGCAAGTGTTGTTATTTGGTTAGCACCGACGCGTGCCAAGAATTGTTTGGACATCCATTCACTCAACACATCAAACAATGGAAAACACTCGTTCGTTCACCTTTCTATCAATTACACTTCTTGGAAGTTTTACTTTACGGTACTTAGCGTATGTCAACTATCGTAACAAAAAATAAAATAAATTAGTAATTTTTGTTTCATAATCTGCCATAGAGCTGTGAAAAGATAGAACACTTATAACAGAATCAAAACAAATAACGCGTTTTCTCGCATAAAATTAAGCTGCGCCTAACGTTACGACAGAATTCCATCAGGTTCACATGCAAAATCGATTTGGTTGCTCGCTTAAGTGCACTGCACTTTTTTCCTTTTTCCTTTCTTTTCGGTTACTCCATTCGTGTCGAAGTCGAAGTGCAGTTGCAACTTGCTCCGAACACAAATCGCGGTAAACAAGTCCATTAAAGCTTCCTGTCGCTGGTAGGTGCAATAAAATTGATACAGCACTTGCCTCTGGATGCTTTACATGAAATTCTACACTTCTGACATTTCCTGTTACATCCAGAACATGTACTTTACCGAACTAAGTACATATTCATGAGATTGTCTTTGATGGTTAATAGAATTTTCTATATCAATAAGAACAAATTATTTTTATTCAAAAATACTGTGTTACAAAATGTTTGGTGTATGAGATTTAAATATGCTTGAGTACATCTTTTCACATGTTTTATAATAAACAATACCAAGTTCTGAGAAATGCATATGAATAATTTTCTCCACAGGGTCAATTTCTCTCATTATCACATCATTATAACAACCTTTCTATGCAATAAAACCGATTAATTTGTAGACACAACTGTTTCGTTACTCTTATGGAAATCTACCTGCATTTTGTTGACACTATATGTATGTCGTTCGCCTGCATATTATGTCCTTTGGGTATGACATTAGAAAATGTACAGAAAGTACTATCACTAGATAGGTACTTTCAATTCTGATGGTGCTTTTCTTTTGGGCGCTGTTACCTGTCATGGAGATTTATAATTGCATCGACATACAATGGCGCTAATGCTGAACAAGTGATAGCGAAACCGCCGATCGAAAATGCAATGAGTTTAAGTTATTCATATCCTTGGGTATCTAGCCAATCGACTGAAACTATGTTAGGTATGGTAGTATGAAAAAGGTAGTATGAAATTGCAATTCAGTATCACTTTCTTTAGGGAAAAGTTACATTATACATATGTGATAGTGAAAGCGAGAAAAATAATGGAAATTGTTCGATAGTTATCTCCGCGTAGTGTAATCATTAGAATTAGATTAAAATTAAATTAAATCACTATTTTATTTCCGTTGTTGCTCATAACGACAGGACGCTATGCAAATTCTTCAATGCTCTTGTTGTATACATGCAAAGTGAATTATATGTAGCTGTTAAGATGCAACTACATGTTAACTGTTCCAAATGCACGACAGTGATTCTGTAACGGTATAACTCATCCATATTACATACTTATTATGTAGTTTGACGGCAAAACACAGCTATCATTCGTTACGCTGTAACCTAATAATAATACTTGATTTTTTATTGATATACAGTGTGGAAAAAAAATTTGGAAGACCGAGAATGTCTTCAAGCGACGTTATTTCTGGCAAAACTATTGTAAATTTGACGTCTTTTCTTTAGCTATACATTTGTTTGGGTATTTTAGAAAACAGCGCGTGTTAATTTTGACAATTTACTTTACATGATGTTTAAAAAATCGTGACAATCGATAAAGAAATACTCGAGTTATTACGCAAGTGGTGAAAATTTGTTGAATTATCGGGTAGACGGTTGCATTTAATTAAATATTTAAGTTTTTTTGTCCTTGTCTTCTAATATAACATCGCAAAAAGTACAATGTAATAACACTAACATTAGCTAGATATGATAATGAGCTTATAAGTGGTATCTGCTTAAAATACAATTGTTTTAGACAGCATAATTTGGCATCAGAAACAGTCATGAAACCTTGTGAGGCTTCCTGCAATTTGTGGGCAAGATATCTACAAAATAATTGTCGTTTCGTGCAAAAGCAAGAACATTCCGGATAATGTAACTGTACTTAATCTTATTGATTCAAAGAAAATGTCGAGTTATTGGGTTCTAGGCTACAGGAATGGGATCTTTTCGTACGAGGTGTGACAGTGTCTACTGTCTACTAATACAAAGCGTAACGAGCCTTTTAAAGCATATTTTAAAATGGAAGGATCTTTACGTGTATGTCACAATGTTGAGGCATATTGTTTGACTTTATATAATTTGTTAACTGATTTTCACTTTCAGTTGCTAGTTATGTAGGCAAATATAATCTGGAACAAATATATATATTTTTTTGGTGTATCAGAAAGTTGGAAAATTGTTCTTCTTCGAATACTATGATACATTGTTTCTCATAGATTTTTCTGTTTACTGCATGTTCATTATGTTTCCAAATAACCTAAAATAAATTCTCAAAAAGTTTTCCTAAATATTCGGTTTAAATAATCTTGTCAGTACATGATGATGCTCTTTTTATTTTGATCACTGTGACCATCTAAACGTGAAGAAATCAATTTGAGCTTCTCTACATTCCCATCTTTGAAAGACGCAGAAAAGACTGAATTTCTAGAAATTTTGAGCACTTTTGAAGACTTTGTCGCGCTTGTGGCGCTTGGTGCACGGCTTCTTTTCAAAGGTTCCTCCTCTTCTTCGTAGTGAAATTGTGGCTACCGCAATTAGTAGGCCACACGAAGATATCAACTCTCTACATGGACGTAGCAGTCAGTTGCCTTTGGGACTTCATTTTGTCGTGTATATTCACTGAGTGAGTGGACTCTGAAAGTACGCGGTGAACGGTACTACACGTGAGTCGCTGGTGCACCGGTTTTAGTACCTTACGAGTACCGGTGAATGCCGAAAAGTGAACAACAGAGACTAGAGGAAGGACGCGGACGGATATACGTACTAAACCGAGGTCAGTATACCAACAAATACGGCAGCATTTCTGGTATTTCATTGATTGCTGCGTATCTCGCAGTATAGGCTATGGTATCCGATACAACTTTTTCGAGGAAGTGACTGATTGTCGCTGGTGTCCGTCGCACGGTTTACTTTGGTTTTGCTTTGCTTTATTTAGACGAAAAGAGAAATTCGCCTGGTTGGTATTTCTTGACGACAGGGCCGGAGTTAGCATCTGTTGAATCTAATTTGCTAGAAAGAATAAACAGTGTCATGAATTGTGAGGAAAAGAGAATTTGTAGATAAACTATGATAAGACGATTTCTTTAGATCCAAATTGATGTATTGATTGATACAAAAAAACATTATTATCACATCTTTTTGACCCATTCCAATTTAGTCTGTTCTTAAGTCACCAAGAAAATCATACATTTTGATCCACTTCATTTCAATGCTTTCTGTTTTTGGGTGATTTTGTTTTTTTTTTCTGTAGCTTTAAGAACTTTTTTAAAACCAAATTAATCCAATTTTTGGCCTTATGTAATCGCAAATCTAAAGTTAACATATTTTCACTCTTCTAAAATTTATAATTTGAAAATCCGGGGTGGCCCCCACCCAATTTTCCGACTACATCGTTGGAACATTGAAGTGTATAAACACTTTTGCAGTGATTCAATTCCGTGAAGCTACAGCCACTCTGAACCGCATCCCAACGTCAGTCATATTTCAGTCACATTTAATGTCATTTCATGTCAGTGGACACTGACGTTTGTCAAAATTTGCCACTTCACAATGTAATACGTTTCTCTGCAACATATTTGAGACAACGTTTGTATAACTTTTACTTGTTAATTTAACTATCCAGAACATAACAGCGAGTAAACAACCACAAGAAAAATATTACACTTGAACGAAATATACACTTCCTTGAGTATGTAAAAAAATGCTGTAGTAGGTATCGTTTGGTTAGCTAAGCAGCGTAATGTAGAAAAAAAGCAATTGAGAATAACAGAAAATGTATTACAACATTCAGATTAAATTGATGTTGTGACCAACAAAAACTTTCTTCTACAATGTTTAATTTGCAACTAACAATTTTCTGTATAATTTTGTGTTGAATTTTGAGCTTAATTAAACGCTAATTAATAATATTGTTTCTATGAAAATGTATATAAAATAATTATTACCATCTAATTAAATGTCATAGTTCATATCAACAAAAGCAAATCTCTAAACCAGGAAGTGTTTTATGTGTTACTTTTGCTTGGCTATGCATATTATAATCGATTATGTAAATAGAATGCCATAAAAACGTATACCAATAACTCCTTATTAAGGAGGGAGTTTCAAGTTCAAGAAAATATTATGACTCAATAACAATATGAGACATGGAAGTATCTAAACAATCTTCTAGTTATTCAATTTTGTGAAGCCATTTTGTGGCAGGGGACCCCAAAACCCATATTTCCACTGAAATTTCGATTTTTTTCCTTTTCGACTAGTACTCTTGAAGGAAAGTATTGTAATCGACGAAAACAAAAATTCGAGATTTCCGCGGAAAAACGCGGAAAATGTATGTATGTATGTGTGTATCCGTGAACACGATTGCGCCCAAACGGAACAACGGATGGGACTGAAATTTGGTATAAATATTTAGGATTACCGGGGGACGAACTGGAGTATTTTTGGTGCCGGAAGTGGCAGATGTTATAAGCGTCTTCTTAGGGATTTATCCGATTTTGGTCAATCTGATATCAACGCACCATCCAGCGACTTTAAATATGTATACCAATTTACAGATCAATGATGATGAACGGTTTAGGCCTATATATATATATATATATATATATATATATATATATATATATATATATATATATATATATATATATATATATATATATATATATATATATATATATATATATATATATATATATATATATATATATATATATATATATCTAGGGCCACCCTAGATATTTTTTGTCTAGGGCACTAGTTATAAAGTAAAAATAAACGTAATATTAATAATTTACACATTTCAAAAAGTTATGTTAAGTTAAACAATTAAAAATTCCTCTTGTTCTTCGGTAATATTTCATATTAGGCAATTTTTAACCGTAAAGTAGATGATATTTTCCCTTTTTTATCGTTTTGTTTATTTGGTCAATATATAATTAATAGTTTCTGTTCTAAGAGCTTTGTATTGGGAAGAAATAAATCACTTTCACGAACCCTCCCTTAAAAATAAACTTCTCCCTAATTAATAATCAATATTCTCAAGCGATAAAACTGATTTATGAACTCCTAATGCCATTTGGGAGTTCTTTTATTCGCCGATACGAAATTTACGCCTCCACTTTGCATAAGAATCTAATAAATTCGCACGAGGCGACCGAGTTTGAAAGTAACTTCTAAGTAGATATAAATTGATAGATACAAATATACGTATGAGTGGCTACTTTTGCACATCGGAGAAAGTAGTTTCTTAATGGCAACATGCGTGCAATCATCGAATATATATTTATTTTTTAATTCCGTGCCATCGATCCACGACTTATTAGGATCGCTATTAAATAAAATTAAAGACGGAGTACTGACTTGTTAATCGATAGGTAAAAGTTACACAGCAAAATGACGCCTAGAGGTGGATTTACGTGACCTCTGTAAAGTTTATTTAGCGCAATTAAGACTAATATAAATATGAATAGAGAAAATGCTTGACGTCCTTGGCATATTTTAATACTATTTAATTTTTAGTGTATGTTTTTATGACAGGTTTTCATGCACATTAATAAATACCTAGATAACATTACTTAATCTAAAATCTGACCCAATAGAAAATAAAGTAGGTACTGCAATCTTAGCGGTCTGCAACAATAAACAATATGCTGTAAACAAAGCCATAACAGTGCTTCATGCTATAGTTTTTCCCAATAATAAAGCAATCTGCCACATAGATGTTCTCCTTTGTTGTGAAAGAGTAATTAAACATTTTTCTTAAGTGAATTCAACTTCAGCATCTTACAACATCCAGTTTCCATTGTTTCGTACTTATTATACCATATTGCACAGTTTGCGAGCAAGAAGAATCGCCTTTTGTGTTACAAAAGAAGAGAGACAAGTTGATGTTATGAAATATTTTTCATTTAGAATAATATTATGAACTACAGAGATTTTATTGTAGTTATTAGTTCTTTAATTATATCATATTTCGACACTTGTTTTATTCTAAATTCTGTTAAAAAATTGTGAAAGGTTTGGTTTTTCTTAAGATACTATACACCACAAGGTATAAAGAACATCAAGGTTAGTGACCTATCAGGTAGTTAAACACAAGAAAGTATGCTCAGCTGACCCAAATAACTGTTTTTTTGTTGTTTGAATTGATCACGCCCAGCAACGCGATGAAATTTGAATAAAAGGCTTCTAAAGTGGCATCCATTACGATGAGTAAGTTTTATTTGTTATTTTATATTCATGCAATATTTTATATTCGAGCGGTAAACTATGCAGCTTATTAAAGGAACGCCTGACATAACCCGTTATGTCATCGTATAACAAAAGTAACGATCTGAAGTCACAGTACATTAAATGGTTAAATTTCCGTAATCTGGTTTAATATTAGTTTTTATTGCAGTAAAACCGCAGGTCGTGAATAGAATTTTGCGTATTAATTTTTAAGTTTTGGTATTGGAACTTGAACGCTCACGAGATTTTAAAGTATTTCCTTTTTTTGTCAAATTATGAAATTAGTTGTTGAATTCTTTGAAATTCCATTATTATAAGCATTTTTTTGTCAAATTGTGTTTTAAATAAATACTTTAAATAAATTTTAATTAAGGAATATATTTTCTTAAATTTAAATAAATAAAACAAAGCAGATTCCTTTTTGAAAAGGCGCTTAATACTCTACACCTCTCACTATGACACACATTAATAGCACTTATGATTGACTAGCACATCGTAATCATTATCATATTTTTATAACGCTGCATGGTCAATTAATAGCATATACTCACGTGCTACTATCAAAACATAAACATTGTATTCTGCAGTCCATAAAAATAAGCACAAATATCAGTCTATAGTTTCTGTTATCTACTTCAAATTCATCACAGTTTGTTTCAAATAGGTAAGCTTAATTTTTTCCTTTATGAAACCTGAACGCTATCAGGTTCCTATTCTGTCATCAGATCACAATTATTACGTGCGTAACAGTAAGACATCTACGAAAAGAATGATTCTCTTCGTAGCTGTCTTTCTGTTACGTGCTGAAGATGCCTCTTGCAACAGAGTGCGAAACGTTGACTATTTTATCATCGTTGACGCGGTTTTCTTCCGGAAATCTAGTACTTAGTGATTCGGACCGCGGAAATATACTAATATAGTCAATTTTGCGTTTATTTTTTTAAATTCTTCACGCCTAAATTTAAGTTTGTAAGTTTATAAAAAGTTTTTTCATCTTTGCGAAACTGGCACACCATCAGAATATAAACTAGGTTAAAATTTGCTGTAAATTACTATTAACCAGAGCGTAGAATTGCACAAAACTGTGATAATTATTCCTGTCTTCTTTAACTAACAATTCCAAACATAATCTTATAATCATAAGTATTTCTAATTGGCTGTATTTTCATTTGTGTTGGGGTATTTTAGCCCTTTCGTGGAATTAACTTTATTATAACGTCTAGACGGTGGTATTGTTGTATAATTCATAAATATTTCACTCGGTTTGGGGCTGTTTTTTCTTTACCTTGCAGACAGGATTTAATCTCCAGATTCAAGGACTGAATAAACTCGACAAGTTATTTACAATACCGAATCGAGACCAGAATATTTGCACAGAAAAATATTCATAATATGTATATTCAAGTGTGATTGACATTTATGAGATTTGTTTTCATGAAAAAAAATACATGGTAACTAGAGTGGGTTTCAGCAGTAACGAGAGTAACTCATCGCGATGAGTTATTCTCTTTACTGTTGGAAGGTACTTTAACAGGTTTGAATAGCAATTTTCGACGTATTAGATTCTTGGTATTAATAAAGGATATATGTAGGTAGATTTTGTACGTATTGTCGGAGATTATATATACTTGCACAATTCTAACAGAATTTGTTACGTTATTATGTATTACGTTAAGCGTTTGCAATGTCCTGGATATTGTACAGTACAGGTAACCGATTATATCATTACTATGGAGGTATATGGTCATAAAAGTTTAATTTTATAAGTACAAATACCTAACATACTATTATATTTTCCGTATAGTTCACTCTTTGGGAAAATGTTTATGCTGTAATTAGTTTATTATGGCTTGTACTTATTTTTACGTAAACTTCAACTTAAAACAGGCAAATGTTATATCACAATAGAAGTTGGTCGATCCAGCATTATGAGTTCGTACAAAGAAATACATTTATTTGATTTTACATTTCTCTTCTCTCAATGAGAGAGAACATATTCTTAATTTTTCTACAGAGTATTCCAAACTTAGATTAAAACATTATGTCGTTTACATGATCAATTTTCTTTAAATATTTTGCTATAATTGGCTAAAAGATTCTTCAAAATCCACAAAAGATTACATAAGTTATTAATTTGACCACATTTGAAAACCGGCCTTTATCATAGAAAACCTGTAGCATTCGCGAAATAAATATTATTTCCGTGAAGCGTTTGCACCGCCAATCACGTAACTTGAATGCTGAAAGCTTTTACAAAGTTTCTAACCGTATTAAGGCATCGTCGGCGCCTGAAGTGTTTGAAGCGCGCACGAGACAAATGGTGGCGCTACGGAGGCGCTCATAGAGGGCGCACTGAAGGGCTATGTCGACATTTTAAAAATACAAAACATTGTTTGAGATAACTTTATAATGTAATCTCCACGCTGCCGTTATCTCGGACGTTTAATTAAGCGCCGTTTCTACCTGTAACGAACAATTTATAACAACTTTTACCGACTGCTAAACAACCTACCGTTTGAGCGCTACGTCGCGTCGGTCGTTACGTAGCAGCAACAGCAACAGCTTTGATTGCGTTTTAAGTACTCTGCTAGCAGTGCCAGTGACCACCGTCTGTTTTTGTACAGCCGTGAAAACTGAAAAGACAAGTGAAAAACAAATTCAAATTGTCATTACGTGATGTCTTTCTAAGCTAAATTAAACTGTCAGTAATTGAATTTATATACTGTTCATTTATTGGACATTAACCTTCGACAACACAAGTCTGCAAGTAAAAAACTGCATAGAACTTGATGTATTCTCTTCAAAGGTATGTAAGTTTAAAGCAGGTAGTCTATAAACTCACTATTGTATGTACTTACCAGGTGACACATGAAATGCACCAGAAATAGTTGAGCTTGTAGTTTGAACTGAGGCTTGCTGGTAGTAGCCACCAACGGCAGCAGTACTTTTGCTGGTAAACAGCATAGTGTGTCCACCAAATAGCCGGTTGCTGCTAGCAGCACCAGCAACTAGCGGCTAATAAAACAGCTTAGTGTGACCGTGGCATTAGTTTGTTACTGGTAATTACTGAATTTGATTGCCATATTCTATCCACGGCACGTACTCGTTTATTCGAATGACACTTACTGCTAGATAATGGATCCGTTGCACTAACTATGCAAATCGCACCGTGAAAGTTTCACCAAAATTAATAAACTTTCCTTGGTTGTTACGTTCGATATGAGCGATATACATTCTGCTCGACGTGTCCGCACACTAATTAAAATGCTTCCGGTGTCATCAGCACGCGAAAGTTTCATTTTGTTCCTCCTCAACCATTCTTGTACTAACTTGTTTTCTTTCCTTTATGCTCTGGGCTGTATTCTGTGCCAGAACCGTATGCTTCTAGTCGTAAATTATCAAGAAACCCCCTGGCGGCGGTGGTGAGTTGGTTGGTGACCGTGAATTATACTTAGCAGTGGGGTATGAGTGCCTGGAGGAGATGAAGTACTGCTTGCCTTATGTCGTATCATCAAGGAGATAAGCGTAACGTAATATTTTGGGGATTTCCGCGGAAATACGAGAGGAAGCCTTGACTGGTTTAAGTACGTGAGCTGTCTCGCGGGCTTTATACGTGCTGTATATTGAACGTTTGCTTATTATGGAGCCTAAGGGTAGTTCTACGTGTCTTACAATATTTTTACCAGAGATAAAGACAGAAGGAACGCATAAAATTTTTTTTAAAAACAATTTTAAATTAAATGTTTTATTTTATATGTAAGTTTAACATAAATCTTTCGTGCCTAAATTGGGGTAGCAAATGCGGACCGAAGGGAAATTATTAAGGAATAACCATATCGGATTGTGCTAAGAAGGTCCCCTGGTATGTTCCCGCCATTCTCCTTCAAACCTGGGTTAGCTAACTTAAATGAAAATTCTTTGTTCACGATTATATTAGCACGCACAGAGAGCGACAAGAACAAATTGACTTTTAGGAGGGATGAAAAAAAAAAACGTATGAAGCCTTATTCGGATCCGATTTACAAGGTCGCATTCGTTCAATAAAAATGACACTTTTATGGTACCAATAATTTTTCTATATGGGCCTGTGACGTTAAAGAATTACGGTTTCCTTTCGTACTTTTTTCGAAACATTTTTTCATCCATTTAGTGGGTATATTTCAACTTGAGTGTATCGCAAAAGGTTAATGAGACGAAATATTGAATACTTTTTTTGTGGAACTCATTTTGCTCAGAGTAAAAGCTTCATAACAAAAGTTACTTTAGCCATCATAATATTTCACTTTCCTTCGGCAGGCGACGGAATTTGAAAGAAAATACTTGTCAGTCAATATTAAGTACAATTTTTCTTGAGTCTACACTATTTTCTACTAAATAAAAATTGGTTTAAAGGAGGGTACTTTTGAAAGCACCAGCAAATAGAGCTAACGATCACATTTCAAAGCGCCGTTGAACAGAAAGGGTCTACTAAAAAAAACGGACATCGTATGCCTACTGCAAAAAAATGACATGGATCCACAGTCAGTGTCATGTTTTCATAGCTTAGTAAAACCCCCTGAAAAGGTAACATGATAATATTGTACACAAAGGGGAGCGAAAATAGATTAAAGCAACTATTATCAAGTAGAGTGAGAATGAAGCAAAGTGAAAAGCTCCTGTTCCTTTAAGCAAATTGCCAAAACAGAATTTTCCTATAATATACTAAAAGAACCATCAAAATGTGTACCATTATACATAGATCTTGAAAACTAAAACAAAATAACAACATAAGGAGATGGCTCGCAAATCACAGCCTGATTTGTACTCTTACGATGTTTATTTATATCTAATTAACTAGTACACTACAACTTAAAATAATGTAGAGTAGTTTCAAACTAAGAAGAGCACAGTTGTATATGCAACCAATCATACACAGTGTATGGTTTATAAATTGCCTGTGTATATTTGGTTGCATACACAACTGTGCTCTTCTTAGTTTGAAACATCTATAACTTGGTACTCATATTAGTTTTTCAAAATTTTGAAGCATATTGTCAACGATTTGTGTTGTTAATATTGTACAGCTTGGTGATTTCCCAAGAAAAATTCGATAACTGATACAAAGCTTGTCCATGTTTCCAGTTCAACCTAAGTCATGTAATTTGTGGTCCATCAAAGATACCAGCTTCTTGTTCTTGCTGTATTGAGGCCAGGAAATGATAACAAATATATTTGGAACAAACGCCATTCTTATATAAATCTTTCACACACTGTTTAATAAGCCCAAATTTAATATGTAGTGGTGGAAGAATTATTTGTTCTCGACTTATCAGTGGTTCATGAACGATGTTAGCTTTTCCTACCCCAATGTTCATTTTTTGCACGACTGTCCCACAGACAAAGTAAACAGGGATATTTAGTGTACCCATTTAGCTAACCCAATAAGAAAGCAGCAGCAAGTTGTAGAGTAACATGTTATATATCAAAAAGTTATTTCAAAGATTGGTTTTGATAAATAAAGACTTGCTGCAAATATATTTTTATTGAGGTTTAAATTAAAATAATTTAACTTATAGTATACTTTTGTTGCATCGTTTATCACGAAATTCTTGTGTCACGAAATGTTATTAGAAGCGCAACGAAAACGTGAACTACAGGTTGCTAACTTAATCGCCTGACCCCGGGCAATTTTGGCCTCCGTAACACTACATTCAAAGAAAACATAACCTTAAAATCCGTCAGGTTGGAGGGCGATGGAATTCAATTATTTTCTAATTTCCATTCAACTGTTCCCTTGGTTAACATTGTGCGTTTATGACGGGAACCGGGAATCGCGTCAGCGGTGCTTGGTTACATTTCATCGAATGTTGGCAGCAGTCCAAGCAATGCCAATTGACTGAGGTTGGTTGGGCAATAGGACGCTTTTGTACTGCGATAAATCATGAGCTGGTAACAGGTACAATTCTGGCGTACATAATGAAAACAAATCGCGCAAACTGCGGTGAACGGGAACAGAAATGGGCCTTCCCGAACACCCTACTACCTACCGCATTTCATGGACATCAGCTTCGGAAATTTATACATTATGCCCAGAGGCAAAGTGATGGCAGAATAAAAGATATTCGATTCGCCTCGTTCAGCAGCCTCGGAACTGACCATTAACTTCCACTCGTGTAATTTACACTGGCACGTAAGTGGGGAAAATGACTCACGTAAGTGGGGAAATCTCACCCCCTTAAAGGCTAGCTTGAGATGTTTAACTTTCAGAAAGGTCGAGATAAATTGAGATGAAATTCGGCGACTTCTGTTTACATTTTGTTTCATATTTACTTTCTGAGTGGGTCCTCTAAAAAGAAAGTGTTGTAATCACCTGAAGAAAATCGAGATTTCTGCGAAAATATTCGTTTTGATTACCTTATTACTCTATAAATCCATTGATATGATTGTTGGAAAAAGTCACTCAAACTATACAGCGGATCGGGCTGAAATTTGATGTACTTATTTAGAATTACCAGGGGACGAACTGGGTTATTTTTGGTCACAATCTGACAACCGGAAGTGGTAACTGTGATATGCATTTTGTTAGGAATTCAACCGATTTTAACCAAACTAATACCAGTTCATCCCCTGAAGAACTGCAGAAGTTGCAGACCCTTGAAGGTAGTAATGAGATAGTCAGAAAGTTGAGTAGGGACCACCCCAGATATTTATAATTACCGAAATATGTTCAAAGAAATACATTTATTTGATTTTACATTTCTTTTCTCTCGGTGTACTGTATTTATTAAATTTTGAATAGAAAGTGCACCATGTCTTAATCTGGAACCGAATGCTGATGTCGAAATATCGTAACCAAAGATTGTTGTCTAGCTTGCGACATGGTCAACACTCAATAAGTATCAGTAATACATTATTGGGCAAGTAAAGTTCCGTTCATAATGATTACTGAACCATTTACTTCCAGGCATCAAATTTTTCGTATAAAGTAAACCACAATCGTTGATTGGACATGTGAATTGTAAAATATTCTAAACGGGTTTACAAGACGTAGATTAAACTAATTATGGTGGAATATTTCGTCTTGTTATTAAAGTATTAAACTAATGTTGTTAAAATTGTGATTGTTATAAGATACTAGTTGTTATTACACGAGATCGGTTTCAACAGTGATCGAATACGCAAAAATACAATAGAATTTAGTCTAGGGGATCCACTAGATAAAGTTGGACGGTAATTAGGAATGGACAAAATGCAAATCCGTTCAAGCGAACTAACTTTCAAATTACTTTTACTGTAGTCGATTATAGCTGTCTATAGAGAATGTAGGACAGACTCGATGCAAAGAGTTGATTAGTTCTCACCAACCAATTGTCAAAATTCCTGCTAGGTAGGTAAATTGATTTGAGAATCAATGCTTTAACTACGGCGTTTATAAACTCTGATTAGTTTAATTTAAACTTAAATAAACGTAGCTTTAACAAGATTTTGAGTAGCATTTATGAGAAAATATATTCTAAACACCTGCTCATCCACTGAGGGAAAATTTTATTCGATCCAACACGAATATCTTTGAGTGAAGAGTATCACTTGTTTATATATCCGCAGAAAGTGTTTCAAGTATTACGTTTTCTTGTTTTAAGTATGAAGGAACTGCTGGAGAGGAATTACGGCTCTTTTAAGCGATACGTACGTATACTTTTGGGTCAAAAAACTGTTTGTTTGTTGAAGAATGTATATTTTTCACCCAACAAAATATTGTTGTTGATGTAAAACGAACGTCTTACTCTTTTTATATGTAGAAGAATAATATTTTCTTCGTCAGAGCAAAATATACTTAACATAAACATACTAAACTCTTAAACCGGAAGAACAGCTAGCCGTTGAAATAACTATCCTATCTTGATATCCAAGATAGAGTTCTCTCTGTGTAGACTATTCCACTACAATCCTGGTTTTCCTCATAATCGTTGTAAGTCATCAATGAAATAAAACACGTATCCATAGATGTAAGCAAACAATATACGAACATTCAATATCGTCCAACTTATATAGCGAAAATATGTGGCACAAGACGGGAGAAACTTATATAATTTTTCTTGATATCCAAGAATAGAGTTAAAGTTTGAGGACTCTAAAGTTAAGTGATTCCTAAGTGATCAGATAATCACTCTTTTAGTAACTCTCGTAGTTTACAGAAGTCCGGAAAATGATACTTGTTACAGAGTGTAAGGCGTCTATAATTTTACCGTCAATCTCGAAATAATTATGTTGTATTTTTGTATCTGACGTATAAATATAAGTTCTTTCAATTTATTAGTGTTTTTTATGTTCTAGATGATCTTTTGATAGTACAAAAACGCAATGTTTATAGCAAAAAAAAACTGCTTTTTTAATTGTGTTGCAATAGGTTACGAATCCACGACATTTTGTCACATAACTTTCAAATCAACATTTCTAAAATCCAATATTACGTGTTATCGTAAATTTTGCAAAAATAAACTATTATTCTCGAATCATTTCCATAGACCTTCACCATTGCATAGCAGCTTTCTACAATAGACATTAAAGGATGTTCATTGTCAACAGGTGACATTTCTGATCGATTGTAATAGTATATTATTATACAAGTTTTATAAGACGTCAAATTGGCGCATGAGTTGTTTGGGGCACGATGAGCGCCAGCGACGAGTGCCCCAAATGAACGAATGCGCCAATATGTCTTATAAAACGAGTGTAATATACTATTTTTTCTACTTTGCGTCATTAATTTTATAAAAATTTAGAAGTATATTAGGTAAAATTCCAATCTAGAGTATTTATGGGTGCAACCGTTGGTAACACTGTCATCTGTCACTTAAATTCAAATATCTGTGAAAAAGTAATCATTGATAATTATTATATACCATCATATACTAGTAGTACGAAACCTAGGATGCAACACGCATGTTTAAATATGTAGAAAAATATACATACTTCGCAGTTTGTGCGATTCTAAAAAATCAGTTTGTGCTTACTTTTGTGGTTATGTGTATTTTCGTTTGACATGCATTTGATATCAATGTCACCAATCTTAGAAAAAAGTTACTAAAAACGGTGTTACAATTTGCTAATTGTAATACCGAAAACAGTGTTACAATGTGTGCATTGTGAATGCAAAGTAGAAAATAGTATATTATTATACAAGTTTTATAAGACGTCAAATTGGCGCATGAGTTGTTTGGGGCACGAGGAGCGCCAGCGACGAGTGCCTCAAATGAACGAATGCGCCAATATGTCTTATAAAACGAGTGTAATATAGTATTTTTTCTACTTTGCGTCATTAATTTTATAAAAATTTAGAAGTATATTAGATAAAATTCCAATCTAGAGTATTTATCGGTGCAACCGTTGGTAACACTGTCATCTGTCACTTAAATTCAAATATCTGTGAAAAAGTAATTATTGATAATTATTATATACCATCATATACTAGTAGTACGAAACCTAGGATGCAACACGCATGTTTAAATATGTATAAAAATATACATACTTCGCAGTTTGTGCGATTCTAAAAAATCAGTTTGTGCTTACTTTTGTGGTTATGTGTATTTTCGTTTGACATGAATTTGATATCAATGTCACCAATCTTAGAAAAAAGTTACTAAAAACGGTGTTGCAATTTGCTAATTGTAACACCGAAAACAGTGTTACAATGTGTGCATTGTGAATGCAAAGTAGAAAAAATACTTTACGAGCTGTTATCACCTACGGGCCTGAGAATATTGACTTATGTAGATTATCTTCTGTTGCAGGTTTGACGATTAGCCCAAGGCGATTAATCCTTCAGCTTACTGGGCAGCCTTTCTAATAATTCTTCTTTTGCTGGTTGTGTCGCTAGTCGGTTTCGTTTTGTGCGACAGTCAGTGGCAAGGATAACAAGTGCAGTGCGTTACGTTATTGCGGCGATATGCAGTGAACCGAGTTCTCTCCCAACATAATCAGACAATAAGCGAGACAAATGTGCGTTCGGTGTTTGTGCAAATGATGTGGTTCCATACATACATTGCAATATGTGTTTGCGTATTGGGACTGTGTGTTACCAACGGTGAGTAGATTACGTAGATAATTAATTTTCACGGATCTATATTTAGCGTATTCAAACAAACAAAAAAGGTTACGTTGTGCGGACAACATCATCAAATTAATCATTTGGCGGAGATTACAGTAGTTTGTGTTGTATGTGATAATAAAACCATGTGAAAAAAAAAAGAAAGAAACATTTAACATAAATTGCTTACTGACTAAAACAAGAATTAATAGTTTATTGTGTGATTTAAGTTCATTTTGAAGAGTACATATTGTATTTAGCTCTGAAGTCATTCCAAGTCAACAGGTCATTGTTTCTTTTACGCACGATTTGCTCTATTGTAAACGCTGCAATAAATGACTATAGCCGATAATATAATTTCACCTGTTAAAGCGATTTAGGTTCTGCTTAATGCTTAACGCTGTTATATATATAATTTTTCTTCTATAGGTATCTCTATCCAGTTCCCTGGATTGCTTATGCTACCGTATTTGAGTACACATTCTACATTTTTCTGATATATATATATATATATATATATATATATATATATATATATATATATATATATATATATATACCAAATGGCTATATATATATATATATATATATATATATATATATATATATATAGCCATTTGGTTGTTGACATTTACTCAGTCCAGCAACTGCTTAATCGAATTTTGAAAATGACATTTTTCTACTTTGCATTCACAATGCAGACATTGTAACACTGTTTTCGGTGTTACAATTAGCAAATTATAACACCGTTTTTAGTAACTTTTTTCTAAGATTGGTGACATTGATATCAAATGCATGTCAAACGAAAATACACATAACCACAAAAGTAAGCACAAACTGATTTTTTAGAATCGCACAAACTGCGAAGTATGTATATTTTTATACATATTTAAACATGCGTGTTGCATCCTAGGTTTCGTACTACTAGTATATGATGGTATATAATATAATAATTGTCAATAATTACTTTTTCACAGATATTTGAATTTAAGTGACAGATGACAGTGTTACCAACGGTTGCACCCATAAATACTCTAGATTAGAATTTTACCTAACATACTTCTAAATTTTTATAAAATTAATGACGCAAAGTAAAAAAAATAGTATATTACACTCGTTTTATAAGACATTGGCAAACAACTCATGCGCCAATTTGACGTCTTATAAAACTTACAGTTAGGTAGTGTACAGAGTCACTCTGTACCCTACCTAACGTCAGTCTCTCTGACATAATAACATTTGTCACACTGACATTTAATGTCATGTCATGTCATTGGCACTGACGTTTCTTGTATCAGAAAGTTGGAAATTTGTTCCCTTGTGTAAATAATTTCACCTCACCAGGTACCAATTTATTACAATTTTGGAAACTTAATCCCGATATTTTGAACTTAAAATGAAATTTAAAGGCTATTTTATAGAGCCAGAATAAGTGTACTTTAACCCTTTTGACTTCTAGACCCCTCAGGTCCATTCCGTTCTTTTGTTAGTGTGACCCCATAGGCAAAAAATAACCTACTCAGGTTTTATGCTGTATTTCTAAAGGGACAAACACTGCCTCGGTAGCGCAGTAGGCAGCGCGTAAGTCTCATAATCTTAAGGTCGTGAGTTCGATCCTCACCCGGGGCATTTGTTTTGTACATCATCATCACCAACATCACCACAAAAATAAAACAAACTTTGTGGGTTTGTCAAACCTGGCGCATATCGCAACTTCGGCGTGCAGAGTTCGTTGCAATCATCAGGCGAAATAAATTTCATAATATCACTTCATCCCATTAAATCTTATTTCATAGTAATCAAATTTAATTGAACGTTCAACCTTGTTAATGTTTTTACTAAGGCTAATATCAGGTTCTCATGGTATTTATGAAATTTATCAGATGTTTCGTGTGCCGCAAACCCCATTCTTATTTACCGTAACTCCACAAATCGATGGACAAAAGGTCACTAGCACAGACCAGATACACATATAAACCAGCAACACGGTGCGTCTTCTTCTTCCACTAAGTAAAACGAGATACCGTTTTATTCAAATGTTATATAGCGTTGCATAAAAAGTAACTTCTTATGCTTCGCCGTTCACAATCTTTTACAGCTGCAATGTAATAACCTTCCCGTAAGAAGTAATCTAGCTTAGCCTAGCGTATCTGAACCTGACTGTATTCTCAGTCCTTAAGTGCCTCTGTCAGACGTTCTCTGGATTAACTGAAATCCGCAAAGTCCAGATCTCAGAGTTATATATTTTGGAAGTTAGTCGCCTTCGCAGAGTTGAGGAAGAGCTTTTGTTTAAGCCTAGAAATGCCGAGACTTTGCCGGGCGGCAATACGTAAAATTCCTTCCTGAAACTTTGTTAAAGTTTATTAAAATTTAATATTACTCTAGTTTTGACATGGGTTGTTACCCCTTTGTTTGAGAATTTTAATAAAATATGATGAATTTTATCTTGTTGTAACATTCAAACAGTGTCCAAACTATTTTCTCAACACGTTTTGTGTATCTATAGATAAAAATGTTTTTTATTATTATTAATATTATATAATATTTGGCATATTAAGTGTGTACTTCTAGTAATTTCTTACACAACTTCAAGGCCTGTTCATGCAATTTTGAATAAAATTACTAGGCTCGCATGTACTTTTCCTCGGAGAGATCTGAGATATTGCTTTGACAAGACTTGGTTGTTGTTGTAACTCAACCTGACATTGCAGACAATGTTGTTAACTGTTGAGAAGGTCACATAATAGAAAGTAGACTATGTATTGATAGTTTTACGTAAGCCATCTGTCATTCATCTTCTCAAGCAACTGCAAACCAATACTTAATTAATCTTACGTTAATTGCCTTTTGGTACCTTGTTTCTAATAAGTGATGGTTAAGTTAGACCTTAATTTTACTTTAAAATCTCTACAAAGTCTAAAAAATGATCAAATACCTTCCAAATTAATCGATTGTTACAACAGGAACAATAATAATTTATATCCAGCAAAAAACAATTTGTCAAATTAGTTCTTTTAATGAAGAATTTAAGTTAATGAAGACATCGTTTAATGACCTAAAACAATGTCTTTATTTTTAAGATAAGTACAGCTCTGTAAGAATTTTTCTTGCAATTAGTTGCTCCTAATTGTCACTGTCTGTAGAACAAGAAGAATATCATTGTTTCTGATCCGTACTTTTCTATATAATAGTATTTCTTTCGAGCAAAAATAAGTTTTTGGGATTTTACAGTCAGTTCGAGCAGTATTTTAGACTGATTGGTTTTTACTTTAGGCACATTCTTGTTAAAATGCATCAAATTTTAATAAGAAAGTAATGTTTTTAATCCACACGATGATCAACATCCTCCATCATATTTCAGAGGTCAGTGAAGAGCTCATCTAGCAATATTGAATATCTATTTTAAAAAAAATTGCAGCAATTTTGCATCTATCAACTGAATAAAAATTACTACTAAAATTAGAAGAGAACAGTAAAATTTGCATATGAAAACAAAGCACTTTCACGTCACATAATAACACATTATTGCAAATGGTGTTTAACCATTATGAACTCTTGAGAGCTGGCACAGATTTTGCTCGGGAGTGTGGCGCTAGTTGTACTACTAACCTAGAAATTTTACGCACCTAATACCACACTGCTGGATACATTGTTTTTGGTCTGGATTGAAAAGTGTTTATGTGGATCCCACACACAAAAAGCATTTATGTGTTCTACTTATATTAACTACTTGATCAATGTTTAGTGCTTTTCTTCGTGAAATGGCAATGATTTTAACACGAAATCATTGCCAGTTTTCCGATAACAGAACAATAAAACCATGGTAGTAGCTTTCTCTATTTTATTAGTAATTGATATTGAATCGAGTTAGCGTAAATAATCACTTGATTCTATTACATCACACTTTCAACACAGCTGATTCTTTGAAAATTGGGTTTATTGTTAATTTGTGTTATGATTGCTGATTATTGGTTGCCACCAAATTGCCAATTATTATCGTTTTAAGGATATAATAATTTCATATTTTATGACAGCCTTGTCGTTTTGAGTTAATAATATATTATTGTATTGATTATTCCTTAATTATTTGTTGTTGTTTTAAGATGTTTTGTCATATTTTATATAACGAATAAAGCAAAGATATTATATTTAATGACATCCGTGGAATGCATTTATCCATTACTATAATAATTGTAGTGCTAAACGTTCCTTGACATTTCACGGCTTCAAAAATTATGTGCACACAGAAGTGAAAGATTGCTGTAAGACGCAATAGCTCTTGTAATGAACTCGAATAGCAAATAACAGAAAATTATTACAATAATATCGTAAAGCATGCTTGAAAATTTGACCTTTAATTACAAAGTGTGTAGAAGCAATTATTGTTTAACTTTCACGTGGTATATTTTATGCTTTGTTTATACTGTAGTCAATACTTGTTGATGTCGACAGTATAGTTTTCTCTTGGATAACCTCTTCGAGGCTAATATATGGTGCAAACATAACGATTGCCCAAAACTGGATATATAAATTAAGACTGTCTAAATTCACTTTCGTTTTATTATCACTTTCTTTTGCCGAATGTTAACTTTCGTTTTCGAAGACATGCATCTGATACCATAATCCAATAAAACTTCCCCAACTATATAATCAGAACAATATTTATAGGTATTATGCAACAAACTTGATTTTTATTTTGTTCTTGTTTCGCCTTTGTAGTGTTTACTCTTTGATCATATTATTGCTTTTTATATATCCTAAATATTACTCTATATATTACTAAATCATTACCTTTTTAGTAATTAGGAATGCTATTAGGTAACACCACAATAGAAGAACCAATTTTGAGTTGTGTTAAGCTAATTTGAATCATTATGACTAATTAACATGGAATATCTTTTTTTTTCGTAACACATAATAACAATTAACAATTTACACACATTTGGTTTCTAAGTATGTTACATTAGTATTAGTAGAGGTAGTAGTAGTCCACATGTGTTGATTATTTACATAAAATAGGTTTGAATAATAGTAAAACGTATGAAAAAAGCTACTGGTATTATAATTTTAACACAGTAAATTAAATACTGGAAAATATTGCTCATTGAACTATCCGACTCATTGATACATTGAACCATTTAAATCTTCTGCAATTAGCTATTGAATTTTTTTCGTCTATGGAACTTAGGGCTGGTTTATTCACCTACACGTAAAGTCCTGTATAGCTATGTGTCAGATAAGCCCATTTGCCCCATTTTTTTCCATTAACACAGAAATATGTTAGTGGCAGTGTGTAGAACGTGTTTAAAAAAATCATGTGACGAATTCTGTCCATCCTGATTACTAATCTATTAATTGAATTGAACACCAACAATTTAACCTATTAGACACATAGCTATACATGACTTTATGTGCAGTTGAATAAACCAGCCTTTAGTCGGAAAGTATAGAAGTTGATTTTCTCGCGTTAGCTGTGAATGGAAATATTGTGCAGACCGTTTGCAATAAATCACCTGTTAATAAACATTGTGGTCAATTCTGACCAAAGTTTTAACGACCCTGGATCAGTTTCACTCCTATTTGTATCTACTTGCTTCCTGCTAACTTCCAATAAGGATACGTTTCCTGTTTTCCTAAGGTAAAGCCGATCGTTTTCACTGAAATATATCATCTAAACAACGATTTAAACTAGATATTTGGTCATAGAAATCTTGTTTAATTTCACTTGTTTGGTAAATTGAACCTGCTGTATTACTAGGCCTTCCTGTTGTGCATTGAGGTCAAGATCACTTTTACTTTAACATCTACCTACATCTATGAGTAACGGAATCTGTATACACTACACAGTCTTCAGACGAGGTGTTAGAAGTAGTAGCCAATCTCCCGACATGCAAATTGTTGTTCTTACAGGTGTGGATGGATGCTTTATATGGAAGATTTGATTGCTACTAGACGTCATTGTTTGCGATTGTGTATGAATGAAGTGTAAAAGCTTGTTGTAAAGCTTTGTTAGAAACACACACAAAAAATGCGATGTATTCTTGTTGTACTGTAATGTAAATTTGTGTAGGCAAAATCTGCAAAAACTAATGGTGCAATTATGCAAACAAATGGCGATGGTGTTTATTCAAGGTACTAAACCGGAAAGCGGTGGAACTGTTCGTACCTACGGCACGTAATAAATATAGAGGAGATAGAAAACAAAGAATTAAAGTGTACCGTAACCAGATGGTAAATTGTTTGGGTAAAACGAATAAATTTTGGGCGATTACTGTGGTGTAACATCGCTTTTTAATTGTTTAGTTCGCCGCACAGATTGTATATTATGTGCTTCCACACGATTCTCAGAAGAAAATGTAACAAAGACGTTTTTCTTTCTTTTTCTGTTTTGAATAAACTCTGTACCAAAAAAACCTGCCCAGTTTGGTGGATTTTGATGATTCGTTGACCAAATTCTAGACAATTCGTCATTAGCTTTCTAGCCAATAAAGCTTTTAAAATAATTATTTCTACCACCCACATCATCTGTATAACCGACATAATCTTTGTTTTCATGGTCTATCGAATACGGTTAACCTTGGTCAAATTTCTGTCTACTCAGTTTTAATTCCAAATTGAAGATATTAAAGAGTCAGAATTATATATAAAAGAGTATTTATTCTATTTTTTTTTGCAGTTTTTGTCCAACCACATCGTTTCTTAGGACAAAAGCCAGGTCTTCAAAAAATGTTTTCCTGAGATAATTTTCTATCCGTTATCATTAGAAACATGTTGTTAGTTAGATCGTTCATAGTTTGCTCTGAAATGATAAAATGTAGTAAAATAGCTATTTTGGTACTATTTTCAAACATTGGAACGTCATGTCTTCCTAACGGTATAAGATGGAGAAAATCCAATAGCACCGTTGGAATCAGCGTAAAAAACTACACTAGAGACCACAAACTTAATTAATTTGATACTTGACTTTTCATCGACTAGCCAAAATTTCTCAAAAAATGCAGTTTTGAAATTATAATACTTAACAAGTGTCTACCTCTAATAGAACTCGTTATTGTATGTAACTCGTGTATTTTTTGATCGATTGGGATGATTTTTCCATCATGTGAAGAAGATGGTCCGAATTAACACGCCTGTAGTAATTATCAAATGAGATGTCTTATAATAACTTCTAGACCACAAAAAGAAAGAAAGAAAATTAGAAGTTTTAAACATCCTATCCTAGGTGTACTCAAACTTGAATAAATAACTAATTGATAATAAAAATAGAAATAAATGTTTTGATATTTTCTCCTAAAATATTAACTGTGAAAAGAACCATTATATCTGACAGAAGTTTATTAGTTTAGAAGTGACTGCATAATAATCGAGGCATTTAAATAACCGCCATTTATAATTAGCTCCTGTCCATTAAGTCTCCTCCAAAATATCCTCAGGCTATTTTGTTCTGAATTCGAACAACAGAAGTATGAGAGATGCGAAAATTATACAGTCCATACTTTCGTTTACATCATGATTTTCTCTAGATGATGAATAAATTTCCAATATGGTAACTTTCTTCTAATGCATCACAGAATATCATGAATATTAACTAAAAATAATCAAGGAATGAATAGAACAACAACACCGATAGGTAGATACTAATGAAACTGTAATAATTTCTGTTTTCTATCTTGGGCACTTTCTTCTTGTTACGAATCTATTCATCTTCAAGTAGTGATTATTTCCGCTCGCCATCCACAATACCTGACTAATTTATATCCTCTAAAGGCCAAATAATCACGGAAGTGCTATTTCACAATGATATTTGCTCGTAGATGTTAACAATTACTTATCGGAAGAGCAAGCAAGAAGCACTTTCTTTCTGTTTACAGAATAAACAGATTTTTCTGTCAATGAATTCAGGTGACGTATGGCGCGGCGCCGGTTGGGCTCCTAACTAACGAGCTTTTTTCGCAATTTTTACCGAAGAAACTCGGGAAAGTTTGTTGTTTCGTTGGGCGTGCTAATGGAATCAACAACTAGACTATTTGTAATTTCACTTCCGATCGGAGAAATAAATTGAAAGATGTTTGGCATGTACTACTTTGTATTTACTTGTTCAATTAGATATTAATTCCAACAAACTTTCTTTGTAAGTATATATTGAGAAAATTTATATATAATGAGCAGATTATATCGTAATATTAATTTAATCGTATGGTTGTAACCTGAATCTAAATGATCTATAATCTAACGTCATCACTGTGGTAACTTGAGATGATACAGTGTAGGATATATCTTGACAGTAATTGCCGAGCGATTAGTTAGGGGTTTAGACTACCCTGTTGATTTACTGGGGTGTACACAATGTATAGGAGTCAGTTTGAGTAACGGTTATATAACTCGACATTAGCTGAAAGCGTTTGAATTTATGTTATGCTATTTAAAATAGGTTTATACATAATATTTCTTCAGAAGGAGTTATTTTTGGCAAAGACTTTTGTGTATTAGGTTTCATAAGAAAACTTTTGTGGAAAAGGCATATATTAAATGACTGACATATATGCCTTGAAAGGTTCATCATCTATTCGTAGCATTCCCAACTCAAATATTTATCAATAAATAATTGACCTTTCTAAAACCTTTTCTTATGGAAATTAATACAATATTTCTTGTAAAATGCTCAAAGATGTCTTCGTCCAGATTATCAAATAAAAACTGCCGATTACTATTTAAAAAAAAGTATCCCCTTTGATCCTGCAACCAGAAGCCACTGTGAAAAAGGTTAGGCTAATGAAAAGACAGCGAATTTATAATTTACATATAAATGTATAATTTGAACCCTTCATGGGTTTTTGCAAAAAAAAATAACTCCTTTTGATGATACTTTGGGTGTCCTTTCAGACCTTTTTCCACCCTTTATAAATAATACTAAAAAAGACAAGGATAGAATTAAAATAATTATTAAATATTAAATGATATTATGTTTATATTAATTAGTCATATTTATTCATGAGTATAAACACATTTCCCCTGCCTTAGGGGTGTATTTTCAAAGTTAGATTGTATTTTTACAGTCTACAATTTTGGTAAATTCAAATGGTAATTCAGAAAACTTTTAATCGATTTTGTCGGTGTCAAACCCGCAACGAAGGGTACCTACGCATGTCGCAAAAGTACTGACATGGGGCTACACATACCGCTGGTAAATAAAAAAATTCGTTTTACTTTCCGACCTAGAAGGAAAGTATTAGGTTATTTTTAAATTATTATTTAGGTAATACAAAATTTTGATCTGAATTTGGCTCTTCCTAGAAGAAAAGTACTCTAATCGACGAAAAACTTTTGGAAATTGTATGTATGTATATATGTGGGTATGTATGTTTGTCACAACAATATGGCCTATAAAATATGTATACAGTATTATGTATACAATTAGCAGGGGACGAACCGTTTCTTTGTGACAATCTATTGAATCGATTTTGATCAAACTAGTACCAACTCATCCTCCAATGATTTTTCTCAAGATTTATTTTCGCCTCTCGTTTCAGTTCTTTCGGAACCATGGGCAGACCGGTCCCTAGAACAATTAGACGAAGTCAACGACGTTGAAATCTACAAAGCAGTCGTCTCCTCAATGAATGAATGGGAACGAAAAAGGAAGGCAAGAAACGCTAGGAACGCGAGGTAAGCAATCATCAGATCAAGATGGTAAACCCAATACTTACAGTAAACCCAATATCTATAGTAAAATCAATACGCTACCTGCTAAATCAATACGTCGCGTCGCTCTGAAGACGTAGCTAGGTGTAATCTGTTCGTCTTTACCCGGATATCCGTTTCCTGCAAACTTTAATAAGATGGGATGCATAATACCATCGGTAGATTGAGTTCAGGTTGTCATTCTCCATGCCTTCGAACTGCAATATCTGTTGTTGAATGGTTCTTGAAGGGGATGCAGTTTCTCACGTAACTGAACCGTTCTCTTTGTTGGTGAAATGTCTCTAAATAGAGTTGCACGGGAAGTCAATATTGGAAAAGCATAATAGCAAAAGTATTGATCACTTAAACACTATGTTTGCTATCGTAAAATAATTATTTATATGCTCATTGGAACTGTGTAAGTACTTTACAGAAAATGAATTTTCTATGAAAACTTTTTTATGTATAGCATGTGTCTATTTGATATTCACTATAAATATTTTCAATATAATTCTTCTAGAAGTCTAGAATAAATATAATAAAGTATTTCTGGCAAACCACTTAACAGCACATTTTATGTGTTTATCAAATTTATTTCTGAACTAGGCGCAAAGTCTTTTGGTAGTCCACTTACTGAGTTGTCTTATTTTCTTCTTTTAAACAATTTTGTGTTTAAGTGTTATAAGTTAAATATTGGATGAAGGGCAAATGCATTTGAAAAAAGCATTTAAGCGACAATTCGTAATTAATTGAAAATTCTTTCTTTTAAAAGACATCAATATCAAATCTGCTCAGAAACCAACATTCTTGATGGTTTGAAAAAAGATATATTTGAACAAGAACCAATTTCTTTGCAGATTTAAACGCCAGGATACATCAGTATGCTATCCAGAGTTAGGTTGCTTTGAATCATCAGGTCCCTTTGGTTATTTGGATATGTTACCAAACACACCAGAAGAAATCAGCACCAAATTCCTACTTTATCCGATCAGTAGTCGACGTAGACGGAGCGGCTCGGAACCCATAGAAATTCCATTCGCGAACATCACAAATGCCATGACATGGTCAAGGCAGAACTTCAACAATAGCCTGCCAACCAAAATCCTTATACATGGATTTGGCAGCGACTGTACCCACATATGGGTCTACGAAATGAGAAGTGCCCTCCTAACAGTGGTATGTGACAGTATTTTTTTGAAATATTTACTGATTAAAAACGTGTTTTCCTTTCCGGAATATGTGGACAACATAAAACGAATAAAGAATTATTAAAACCATTTCCAAAACTAAACTAAGAAGTTGTTCTTTATTGTTTTCAGGAAGAATGCAACGTCATCTGTGTGGACTGGGCAAACGGAGCAACTCTTCCAAATTATGTAAAAGCCAGTGCCAATACAAGACTAGTAGGCAAACAATTAGCAATGTTCCTTAAAGGACTCGTGGATAACGTAGGTCTACCCTTAGAAAAAATGCATCTGGTCGGTTTTAGCTTAGGTGCGCATGTCGCAGGATTTGCTGGCTCAGAACTGGGAAATCTAAGCAGGATAACAGGTAATCTTGATCATTTTATTAATAGCTGGATGTATTTGAGTAATATTTGTGTATAGGTCTGGATCCAGCTGGACCTTTATTTGAATCGCAGGACCCTAGAGCTAGGTTGGACCAAACGGATGCGGCCTTTGTGGATGTGATCCATAGCAATGGGGAGAACTTGATCCTGGGTGGCCTGGGATCCTGGCAACCTATGGGCCACGTCGATTTCTACCCCAATGGTGGACGCATGCAGAAAGGATGCACGAATTTGTTCGTTGGTGCTTTGACGGATATAATTTGGTGTAAGTTTTGTGCTTATGTTTTTTTTTTCATTCTTGCATTCGATGTAGAAACATTTGATTTCAGCACAAGACGCTCCTTAGTATTTCAACTTGTACTAATTGCGTACCTAAACCTCATACATCTTAGTGCAGTTAGAATCGTGCTATATAATGTAATTTGAGTGTTTCTAATTTCTTAGGTCCCAAACTGAGCGAATTGGCAACTTGGATAAATTACTGAGAATACATAGTTTCATAACACAGTTAACGATGAACTTTGCTTATATAGACATGAAGTGGTTCGGAAACCATAAGAGGCAGATATACACCACAGGAACCATAATCTCTGTAATGCCCGCGGGGCTACACTGCTCTACTTCTGCAAATACTGTTGAGTAATTCTGGCATTCTTGCGTGGCGCTTGCTGTGGTCGTTCCCATACCATTAAACGACCACATTGTTCATATTTTATTCATGCTCAATGACACTGTATACATGGAGAGGTGTACATCTACTTTACATCTTGTTTCTAACAGTTAACGTTTAAGTTATAACGCTATATCTGTTGATAAGACAGTTTTATTAGTGTTTATATTTGGTTCAAATTCTTTATACTTCCGAATTATATTTTTAGCTGCTGCTGTTGAGGGAAGGTCTCTGTGTAACCACAGGAGAGCTTACAAATTCTTCACGGATTCCATCCATCCTAGGTGTCACTTTCCCGCCTTTCCCTGCGATTCGTACGACGACTTTATTGCCGGGCGCTGCTTTCCTTGCAACGAGGAAAGGTAAGTCCGGGTTCCAGTTTCACTTCCGCTCCTCCTGACTAATAGATCACATACTTGTCTGCTCTTATTATAGAAAGTGCGGCAACATGGGCTATTACGCTGACCGCGTAAAAGGACGCGGCCAACTCTATCTCGTTACCAGAGATGAAGAACCATTTTGCGGTAAGTGGAGATATCGATTTTGCGTCTTTAATTGGCCGTATCGGGTCATTCAAGTGTCTACGGAATATCTAGAATGGAGACTTCCGCGGTCCGAATCAATTATTTTTTTATTTCCGGGTGGAAACCGCGTTATGGGCGTTGGAATTGTCGACGTTTTATACTCTGTTGCAAGAGGCATCTTTAGGATCTCTTCACACCACGAGAGTTACGAGGAGTAGCTTCGTAACTCTCGTGGCCTGAAGACGTCTTCTAAAAATCGTAATTTTCCTCAAGAATTAACATTTACAGCCTGTTTAATAACTAAGTGAATTGACCTCGCTGCCAACACATAATGGGTGGGCTGGTCAATTTCCTTTTTTCGCCCTGTACTGGTTTTCAAGATAAATGTCCGGGTCATTATTCTTCCAGTATTCCCTGAAATGTTCCTGTAATTTCAGATAAAAATTATAAAAAATCGACCTTTTTTAACCGGAATTATTCTCTTCTTGTAATATACATGCACGATGCTTTATTTTGCAGCACACCAGTACCTGATAAAAATCGAGAGTAGTCCTGCGGAAGTGTCAATCGTCAGTTACGGCAGGATACAGGTCACCCTGATCGGAGACACCCTCCTGAATGAAACGTTTACCCTCACAAAGTAAGTTCTTTTTTATTCCTGTCCTGAAGCACCGCTACAATCATTTCAGGGAAACGCTACTCAAATGGAAATTTCAAATACATAAAACGACGGCTTCTGCGTTCAATTCGTATTTTATTGATGCGACCCTTGCGGTTTAAGCCACAAAATTTCAATAGAAATTCAATCATGTCTGGTTTTTCGGAAATATTGCGTGGAATATTGTAATTTCAGGTTTTATCGATTATATTATCGTATTCGTATTATCGATTTCAGGAAAGAGGACGAAGAAATGCGTTTAGGTGAATCAATATCAAAGATAATCGTTCCACACCCAATTTTATTACCTCCAAGCCAAGTTCAAGTTGTGTACACGTCATACACAGGGTGGTTGACATCAGGCTTGCTCCAGTGGAAGATAGACAAGATATCTCTAAGCGATAGCTACGGGAAAAGGTACGATATACCATCTAATTAACAGTTTGATTCAAGCTAACTATTTTCAGTGTCTCCATCTGCAAAAAGAACCTGATCTTGGACTCCGGTGTTCCAGTAGTTCTTCCGTTATTCCCAGGGGACTGCAAATTACCCACAACTGACGAAGAGGATAAGTACGCGGAGGATCGTTTCGATGAAAAGAATCGCTCCAAATTCGTACAGAACATCGAAGATAAGAATAGTTCAATCCCAGTGACCGATCCAGTGAATGAAATCATTAAATCCTCATGGTCTAGCGACAAGGATAACGCTGTGGATAACGAGCCAGAGTCAAGTAGGGCTTTCAATACAAGGCACGTGAAGTCTGCAGAATATCCCGAAAATAAAACGGCCATCAGGGAAGTTGTTGAGCCGATATTGAAACCGCAATCGACCAAACATGCAAGATCTCAAAACCTTAACAAGGAAAGACCAGAAATAACAGAACCTATATTGGGGCCCACAACTTCTAAATCTCTAAATTCTAAGTCTGTAACTTCTAAATCTGTAACTTCGAAGTCTGCAATTTCTAATTCTCCATCTTCGAAGTCTGTAACTTCTAAATCTGCACCAATTTCGTCAACAACGAAGCCAATAACTAGGAAGGAGAAGGAATATCCGTTTTACGAGAATAGAGGTTCTGATTGGGTTCCAGCTGTCAACTTAAACAAGAAAACAAGCGAAAAATGGAAGAGAGAAGACGATTCGAAGTCGATATCCATAAACCATAGCAAGCCACCGCGGAATGAAAATGGTTTTGAGGCTATAGTAAGAACTGTGCAATTCCTTCCGCAGAGGATAGCGAGGATGTTTGAAGATGCTGAGAAATATACAAGGGAGACTATTTTGCCCTTTGTGAGTACCTACACTCCTAGGTTCTTATCGGATTTCATAGCACCAAGACAGAACCAGAGGCAGAGGTATGTTCCTCTTCATTTTGAGGATGAACCAACAACGACGAGGAAACCAAGAACCACCAAGAAACTAACCACTACGACGATCAAAGCCACCACAACAATAGCAACGACTGAGAAAATTGTTGCAAGAGATGAGGAGAGCAATTCGGTATTGCCGGAAGTTAAGCCTGAAAGTACAACGAAAATTGTGGTTTCTACAAGCACGCCATTAACCAAAATTGTGGAGACAACCGTAGGTACTACACCGTATTCTCATATACAGAAGATCTTCAAGAAGAAGGAGAAAGTGGCGATTGTTTATCCTGAAAATTCTGAACAGATATGGAGTGTAATTCTCAATGAGGACGCTAAGAAAAAGATTGAGGCCAATGATAGGATGGATCCTCAGTCACAGAGGAGTATAAACAGTGCTAAGAGAAGTATCCCGAAGGAGATTTACATCGATTTACCTGTGTTTGAGGATGACTATAAGAAAATTAAGTATATTCCTATTTCGGACAAAGCGAGATAGGTGTTCAACTGTGTAACTTTCTGTATATATTATGATAGAATTTATTTTTGTATGCTTTATGTGTGTATTTGTGATTTATTTATTCGAATAAATAAACATTTTGTAATATGTTTTTGAGTGTTTTATTTTTATTATGGATATGAGTGACTAATAAATTATTATATCATGCTTTTCTCGGCCATTTGCTACCATTTGGTGTTACTAACAGAAAGTCATTTGAAACTATTGTAGGTCGTTGTCGTCGAAATTTTTAAGTGTTAGATGTTTCAGTTTTAGATGAAATTTTGCAGAGTGGCACGTAATGAAGGTAAGTAACATTTTATGAAACCTAGTAGCATCCTATACCATGAACGACGTGTGAAATCATATCATACCTTTTTGTGCCACAGTGTCACTTGCTTCCACTTCGTGTTACTGGCTTTGAAATTTTGCAGAGTGGCACTTAATGAAGATACATCTTATGTACACCTTGTAAATCTTATACCATAAGCGACGTGTGAAATCATATTATATTTCTATTTCCGGGAATGTAGATGGCCCCACAATCTATTACTCGAATGAGTTGTAACACACCAACAGAACTTGAGTCTTTACCTGTAGGTGAATCATTTTAGCGTCATTTGACAATTTTTCCAAACGATGCAAATTTATTGACCTACAATAAATTCGCATCGTGATCTGTCTATACATTAAAATACAAGAAATATCAAATTGCTGGATTGTTCGACTTGTCAAATAGAACCAACTGTCATATTTGAAGTATCTGATTACCAATCAACTACTTCAAGCAAATCTGAACAAATCTAAGCTTAATTTTATAATGGCTTGTCAGAGACTTGAATGTCCAGGTATCTCGAGGTTCTTGCTTATCTTCATAATAGTGACTATGTCGATTCTTGTCATTGCTATCATCATCCTTGGAGCATTTGCAGCACAGTATCAATGCTTTACCAAGACTTACAAGAAAACGGAGACGAATAAACAAATGGACCTTCCCGTGTTGCATGAATTGAATGCAACGAAATATCAGCCACAAATGACATTTCTGACAACAGTTAATGACGTTCTCAAGGTACTCACAACAAGAGTTGCACTACTGTGAGTTTATAACACTCTACTTGTAGATTATACTTACTTTATTAAATATGTTATTATGACTGTTATTTTTGCGTTTTTAAGTAGCAAGTTCTTCAGAAAAGCATCACGAATTATGTAATAAGGGGAATTATTATTACCTGGTAGGTTATACAATACACTTAGATAAGATATAAAAGTTCATGCTAAAACATGTAAGTACATAATAAAACTATCCTAGGGAATTATGATGCCATCTTGTCACAATTTGTTGAACCTTTTTAACAGTTCATTTGCCGCGTTTAATCCGGCAGTGTTATCGTCGTCTGCGGCAGGTGGGTCGCCCTTAAGACATCCTGATATATGAATGGCAATTCCAAATATAAATAATATGAGTAGGAGAACGCAGTATATGAACAATATGCATATGCAGGCATTTATATGGGACCAACATTTTTTACAACATGCGCTCATAATAACCTCAGCACATGGTACGTTCTGTTGTTGGAAAATGTAAACTTACGTTGATGTGACATATGACAACACATGTCATGTGAAAAGTCACTTTAACCAACAACAAAAGTCAAAATCTGAATCTATAGTGCATAGATAACTAATATATTATACTAATATAGATACGCCACTCCCCCCCTTTGAGTGATAATTGATAGCAACGCCACCTTGGCGACTGGGAGCAAAAAGTATAGACACAGGACCGGACTATCCGGTCCAGGACCGAACTAGCCATCACTGGAAGCGGTATATTAAAGATTGTTATTGTTAAAATTAGAAAATCATTAATGCAACATAATTTCTCTGAATAAAAATATATTTTGTTAAACAGCAAATACTACATATTACACAATAGATAACACTGGAAATATGTCTTGATAAACCCAGGCACAATGATGTATTTCTTCAACTGGTCTTTTAAGATCAACTCTGCAGCGGTAGTATAAACTGAAATAGAACAATGGATATTATGATTATGTAATTATAGTTTTTTTAATGATATGAACTACAAAACAAAGTGCAATTTTCTTTAATATTGATAAAATGCACTTTCTTTTTATATTCATGGTGAAAACTTCTATGGGTATAAAACTGGGTGGATCTCTGTTGTTAATTTTCATGTTTTTAAATGTATTTAAAATCTATTTAAAAATTCCCAAGTATTTAAATTTTTGTTTTCTTTCCATGTGAACATACGTACTCTTCGAAACAAACATCTTGAAGTAGACTACAATATAATTTCCTTTTATATATCGGGAAAACTAGTAACAATTTTTACCTTTTTACGTTGTTACGAAAATAATCTGGAAATTTTGCTGCATTTGGAAAACGATGCGGTGATGCGTGACCTTAATTGTACAGCCAATGCCCATTTCGGTTGAGATATTTTAAAAAGGAAAAAATTGTCTTATGAGCATTATTTTCTGAAATGTAACAATGATAGTTAAGTACTTACCTTATTTGCTAAAAAAAACGAGCAAAAATTCAATAAAGCAACAAATAATAAACTTAAGAAAACACACTGCAATAGTGCGAGAAAAGATGGCTCAAGAAGACTCTTGAAGTCACAATGACACCTCATTAGACCGACAATTCAACATGGTATCTATGGCATTGTATTTCAAATATATCAATACAACCCAACCCGACAACCCAAAACCATCTAGTTGCTAGTAAATATCTTATGCCGCCATCTGTTGCACAGAAATCATAAAAAAAATCAGTTGCTAAAGTAGATATGATACACCGTCAGCACCATCTGTGCAACTGGGAGCAAAAATACACCAATTATCCAAGCGTTACGTATCAGCGCCGTACCCCTGCTATAGTGCAAAAGAATTTAAGAAGAGACATACATCAGATTGTAGATGTTTAATATCATTAATTCATTGGTGATAACATGTAAAATATACAAAATAATCATGTATATATACTACAATAAGTATAAGCTAAGGTATAATAATTGTATATGCTGCCAACCTTTCACCGATATTCTAAATTGTTTTAATCGTTTTTACCATTTCGGTCACAAGGCTTAATGCGGCGACTGCTGTTGTGCTGGTATTCCGTGAAGGCTTAAGACATCCTGATACACCTATGGCAATGCTTAGACCAAATAATGTAACGATCAGAATGGCATAAATAACCAAAATGCATATGCATGCTGGTAACGTACATGCGCAACATTTACAAAGATTGCACATTACGATTGGTGAAGATAAACGTAAAACTCAATTTGGTGGTAAATGGATGACAGTTGCTATGACGTTTGAGAAGTGCCAACTGCAATAATTTTTGACAATTGTTTTTGACACTAGGCCAATCATGGATCAATCCAGAACAATCTACGCGGAAGATCAGAGTACTAATTTTGTTGCTACCGAAAGCCTCTGACATGATTGTAATTTTGCAGAGTGGCACGTAATGAAGAAGGTAAGGAACATCTTATGAAACTAGTAACATTCTATACCATGAGCCACGTGTGAGATCATATCATACCTTTTTGTGTCACCTGCTTCCACTTTGTATTACTCGCTTTGAAATTTTGCTGAATGGCATGTAATGATACATCTGAAACAAGAAATGTTATCTTTATTATCCTACCCAAATTGGTCTTTTTGTATACCCTGATATCAGATCAATGTCACTACAAACTCATTTTCTATTTTGTGCGGTTATTATGCTCTTTGATATTACATATTTGCGTCAAAAATCTGACTCCGCATTACCCATACTCATACCAGTGCGCTCAATATGATATCCTCCTGATATATATCAGGATATCACGAGATGACTTCAAAATGAGTCACATGAAATTATTATAAGAAGGTTTCACCAATAAAACAAGATACTTTGCAGGAAGGTTCTCAAGACACATTTATTTATTCTCACACAGTTGACATATTTATCATATACTTTAATGCTTGTGTAGTGTAGTCAGACGAACGAGTTTGATGAGCAGGAATCCAGGAACCTCTCTAGGTCCTCAAGTCTTCTAACTTCGCGCTGAATGTGCTTCAGGTGACCCCACCTTAACTGTTTTAGCTGCTTAACGTACAACGGTTCCTCCGGAATTTTGCTACACGAACATGTACCGGTGTCATGATGACGCTTAGCCTCAGATTCGCGACATGGCGCCGACGCGCACGACGTATTCGAATTAAAAGTATCAGCAAGCGCCTGCGCAATCTCAACACATAATTCCTTATCCATCTTTCCTGCCGAGTGCTTCTTCAATATCTCAACTGCTACCCGATGATCTATTGGATTCTAAAACAAATAAATCAATAATCTGAATGAGAAACATACGATAGAATGGCATTGTGACCTAATTTGACCTAGAGAAGTAATGCAGGCGCTTGCAAAGCAATACATGATGAAAACCGAATCTCATCTTCGTGTATTTTGCATCTGTAACGTTGTGAGCAATATAAACTGTTACGACAATGTTTATATTACCTCTTTTGTCGAATATTTCTCACAAAGATTCGTTCCAAAATGATTACTCAACGCGTGATCAATCAAATTGACCACGTAACTCTTCGTCCTGTGCAGTTCCAAAGCATCATCCACAAGTACCCTAGGCACGGTTGCGGCCCTCATAGATTTCACGGAATCGCTGGACTTCTGGTTGCAAACGTCTGAACTCTTCCTCTGTGTGATGCCATGATTCGACGTCGGCAACGACAAAGGCCTGCAAAATTCAGACTTCCCAATATCCGATCTGGAGTTGTTCTTCGGGGTATCACAGGCTTTATCCTTCTTGGGGACGTCGTGTTCAGGAGTCTCGAAGTGCTCTTCAGATGTCACCGTTTGAGTGAGGTTATGTTGAGCCAACGCCGTCTTGGCTACATTGTTCTGGATGGCTTGGATCTCCTCGTAGTTGAAGCTCTTGGGAAGGTCTTTAAGAACTTTTTCACTCTGAGGATACAAGGAATGTTGGTATGGTGTGTATTTTTGTAATTGGCCGTACCTACTCCCAGGTTTCCTTCTGTGGTACTTCGTGGACTCTTGTCTGGGTCTTTCTTCTCTGGTTCCTTGGGTGGTGGTAACTTGAAGTCATCATCGTTGGCAAACCCGTTGGCCTGAAGGTCAGCTAGAAGTATTTCCTCAAGAGTATCCGCAGTGATACCTTCCCCGCTGGCCCCGCAGACGTTCGACCAGTCGTTACTTTGTTGCTTATTGATCCTTCTGCTATTTTCTTCTTTCTCCTTAATAGTTGACGGTACCTAGAATGGGACAAGACTGGTGGAGTCTAAACTTGAACGAGGAAATCTCCTACCTTCGGCTTAAGTAATCTAACTAATTTAACATCCGGAGGTGCCCCGGTGAAGTCAACAACATTCTTCTCAAAGATCTGCTCGTATCGTTCCAAAGCGGCGTCTAGCTTGGACTTGGTGACGTTGAGTTCGTTCTCGGATCTTTGGCTGAGTTCTTGCGGCGGAATCTGTTGCGAAGAAGTTTGCGCGTTATTGTCGCCGCTGAACTGACTATTGGGCTTGGATGAAACAGGTGTCTGGTACATATAGCCGGGAGGTGGAGATGGAGGCGGTTGGTATACAGGCTCAGATGGCAGACGTTTTGTCCTCTTGTATACTGCGGGGTCTGGCTGACAGGACACCGGCAAACATAAGGCCGATGGTCTTTTTACAAGTGCTGGTCCAGATGATCTTCTGTAGTATCTAAATAGAAGAGATTTTTTACACTAACTATGTTTTTGTAAATCACCACAAAGAAGATAAAATATCTAATGTGGCCCCCAGCCTACTTTCCGGCTACATAGACACATTGTAGAGGGTGAAACACGTACCTCGTAAAATAATAATAATAATAATACTATATATCAGGATTATAACAATAACCAATCGATATATTCCCTTATAGCGCCTAAACCGCCCATCCCATTGATCTGTAAATTTGTATACTTATTTAAAATCATTGCAGGATGAGATGGTGTCAGTTTGATCAAAATCATATGAAGCCCTAAGAAAACGTATGTGACAGAATGTTGTCATATTGTCACCAAAAGGAATCCAGTTCGTCCCCGGTAATTCTAAAGATGTATACCAAATTTCAGTACGACCCGTTGTTCCCTCTGGGCGGTATCGTCTTCACGGACATACATACATACATACATTTTCCAGAAATCATTGCCAGCGATTCAGGGGACCCCAAAACGCGCATTTCCTCCGAAATCCCAATTTTTTTCCCGTTGATTACAATACTTTCCTTCTATAGTACTAATCGGAAAGTAAAAAAGAAGACCGAAAAAATGTTGGATTTACAAACATATTTAGTCAGTTTTAAAGTCATTGGTTTAAACTACAACATGAAATTCTAGGCTGTACTTTAGAGGAACATGTTTGCAATAGTGCAAAGAAGTGGGGGCAAAATTATACCAACCATATGTCCATTTGCTCATGAATTGTCTTATATTAAACAATATTGTTTTTTGTCATATTTTGAGTAGCTTTGCAATATCCTGTAACACGTTTCTAACACAAATAAGGTCAGCAACAATGGCACTGAGTATGCTATTTTCAAGAAAATGAGGGCAAGTTTGGGAATTGATTGTTGTCATATTTTGGGTTGCTTCTCAATCTCTGGTTTTAATTCTCTAGCTCAAATTAGGTCAGGAACAATGGCATTAGAGAAGCAATATCATTTGATACATTGTGTTTTTGTCATAACTAGAGTTGCTTCGCTAGCACATAATAATTTAGGACTCGCACGGATTGTACTAATACGTGACTGTCTGTGCTTGTTTCTGGGTAAATTGCCCCAAGCATTTTGCCGTGATACTATTTGTGTAAAGTTCGCGAAATTACCAGTGTTGTGTCAAAGAGGTGCTTCAGGTGGAAAATGTTTGCCTTGGTGGATATTGTTTCCCCACGCGGAGTACGATGCATCATGATAACTTATAAACAGTAGGAACAATATTAGTTATTTGAATAAACATGCATGTAGACGGTCGCAAACAAAGGGAGTGTTGGTTATAGAAAAGAAAGCATATTGTATTAGCAGTGACTGAGTGTCTTTTAGAGATGACCTAGTTTTGAACGATATGAAAGTAAGGACTTACTCGTATTACAGTCATGGATAAAATGCTGTAGGGACGTTAGTTCTTCTTGTTAAGTTACGTAATAAGGGTCTCGGTTTTATTCTTTTTTGCATTTGTTTTTCACAGTATAGTAGCAGGTGGATGTAGGGATGGAGACAGGTTTACTACACCCTCGTTGTTCAAGTTACTAGGACAATAAACTAGGAAAAGACCGCTCTAAAATTGAGTGTAGGTCTATTCTAAATTTTGTATTACACACTCCAATTCAAAGCAAAATCGAAGGACGTCATTTATGGTGGAGGCGCATACATTGTCAGTGTTTTTCTCCTATCCTTTTCCCAGGACGTGAACCCTGTTCCGGGTCATTAAAATCGTGACATCAATTAACCTGACCGCACCTATCTCTGACCGTGGCTGACGCACCCCGCTATGCGACTGCCGGAGCGAAACTCTCAGGGGTTAACACCCCCTTTTTGCTTATTATGTTGTTGTTTGCTGCATTGTCCACAAGCTAGTGGATTATTTATTGTGACACTGCAGTAAATTAAACCATTACAATGGTGCTTTATTTTCGCTGAACTCATGTTGACAATCAGAGCAAATGAAAATCTTTGCTGAGTTGATATGTATTTCTGTAATAAATGAGAGACGTTTGATACTTTGTTTATTAAATTGTCTCCATATTTGACTTACTAGTAGTTAGAGATAAATGAGTAAACAGAGAATCAATAGTGAATTAACTGTGTTGGGAATTGTTACTTCAACATAACGTCAAAATAGTACTGCAAATGTCATTCCGAGTCCACAGTGGCCTTTGTTGCTCATTTATAGCCACTAATTGCCAATAATTATCACGTCCGAGATTGCCACTGTCCACAAAACCCCATCTATTTCGGTAACCCGTATCTAATTCCGGTCCTAATTTTAACACACATAGTTGACACAGTCGACAATATTGGAAAAGCAATGGGGAAGCAACTCCATTATAGTAATTGGTCGTGTTTATATAAATAGGCACAACACGTTGGTATGTATGAACAAGCGTATCTGCCTCGACTGTCACTGGACGACGAGATCGGTAAAAGTGATCAAATAATGCAAACACATGACCCACGCATTCAAACAGACTCTGTTTGTGGTACACCTCTCTATCGCTCTGTACACATTTTTTGCAAGGACAAAAAGTAAACGTCGATACCGCTTTGCTCTTTGTATAGATACTAACGTACCTGCTGTAGAATACCTGGTAAAATAGGAATTTTAGGACTATTTTATGGGACAAAATAACCTACATATTTTTTAAAATGTAGCATATTGGATAATGCTTTATAATCAGAGTGATAACACAATATCGATATGAATTCCCGAACTCATCTTTAGTATAACTTCCTTATATCAATAGCTGTAAAACCGCCCCTATGTTTACTATCACAAATGAAACTATGAAATGAACTATCACAAAGTGCGTCAAATAAATAAAAGGGTAATCTACATTAATTATGCAGGTGGATGGTTATCAACATTACACGGAAATCGCACGCAATACCCAGGTCATAAAACGTCAATAACAACGACCTAATAATATATATTGAGAACGCATATTGTTTTCAGAAATAATTACGCAGCATTGTTAATAAAGGACGTCATCCACGCCATTACACATGATATTATACAGCAATTATTGAAATATAATTCACCCCAATTCTGTATCAAAGTTACTATGTTTGTGGTTACACCGAGTGGACGTGGGCTCACACATTATGACCTATTTTAAGAATTTCACATTTATAGTAATTTTGCTAGAGAATAGTCATGCTTTGATCCACAGGTATTCATGAATATAGTGCACTATTAATGCTCAATGTGATTTATTTGATTATTAATGTTTATTTGTCTGCAGAGTACAATGCAAACAAAAGAAACGAAATTAGCTAGAAAAATTGTGCATACCGAATGAAAAACTAATTTATTTAGTGAGAATTGTCTGTGGGAGTAACAGATGCATTCTGGTGGTGCAATTCCAATGAATAACAAACACCCTTGAGGCACACGTTCAGGCCTCGAGAGACTAGGATCATTCCTACAATAGGCTGCATTTCGTATGCAAATGGGAGATAATGTACGAGGATAGAGAAAAAAACTGCAAATGTGTTTATTATGCAAATGTGTGTTATGCAAATTGCTTGCTTTCTATGATTACATGTTTATTTTTTAAAGTGGTTCATACATAAAACGCTGTTTTTGAGTTAATAATAGTTTAAAGTAAAAAAAAAGTTAATTAATACCATCCCATAACATCCCTCATGAGGACAAGACAAGACTCCTGACATTTTAGAACAGTAAAAACAAATGAATGCAGACTTAACGACGATTGAAATTAATAGTATCATTTCACAATTGCCACGTGTACAATTCGAAAACAAGTTTTTCCACACCGACTTGCAACACTTAAAAAGAGCAACAATCAATCTCAACTTCGTTCATTCCATTAGTGGAACTTAATTATACAAACACATGCTAGACTCTAAGGGCAGCAAGTTTACACGTTGGCGTCGCGTCGGATGCCGTCGCTATGCCTAATGTAAATATTTTCTTTGTAGCTGTCGCATAATGTGTCTTATAGTTTCAGACGGTTGTACATTATAATATAAAATTTCAAAAACTAGTATAACTGATAAAAATGTATTGATTATATTTATCAATTATATTAATCAATTTCGTGAAACTACAGCCACTCTGAATTCCAATCTACTGTCAGTGATATTTATCAAGTTTTGTCAAGTCGCAACTATATGACCGAGGCTAGGAGTACTGTCAAACTGCTTCCATAACAGCTTATAGCGCCTAAACCGTTCATACCACTGATCTGCAAATTGATATACATATTTAATGTCACTTGAGGTTGAGGGTGTATCATTTTGATCAAAATCGGTTAAATTCCTAAGGAAATGAATCAACATCTCTGTCACTTCTGGTTGTCAGATTGTCATAAAAAGCAATCCCGTTCGTTCCCTGATATTCTAAACATGTATACCAAATAGCAGCCCAATCTGTCTATTATACAAGCATTGATATTATTTTGACCCAAAAGGAACGACCCACTATTGCTAATTAAAATTTTTTTTTTTGGAAAAGTGTGTTAATTTTAATTAGTATGATTGGAGAACTTCCAACGCCAAAATATCCTACAACAGAAAACCCTCACCTCACCCTTTTCGTGCCGCTACCACGGTCAACTCCATCAAAACCACTACAATCCCGAGGTCAACGCTAACCCAACTATATTGGGTTTTGTCACACCAGCAAAAGTGAGACGCGGCGCGGGGGCGAAACTTGACCTGCGAACGAGGTCAACCAGTAAAAGTTATTGCTCTATAAATAGACGGACGTACTTTCTACGTTGGCGTGATGATTTTTTCAGCGGGTGGTGTAAGAGTCCTGATTTATTCACTTTTCGTCCTAGTAACGGGGGTGTAAAGCAGTTGGCTGTTGAATATGTTTCTCTTTAATGAATTGAAGATAGATAAGGGAGAATTCTGTTGTGTATTTCCTAGAGTTTGGGATTAGTAAGATGATGAATTGCAGAGGTTAGTAGGACAAGCTTGTTAAGTAGCATTTCGGGGGTGGTTTGCGAGAAGGGTGACATCATGTAAATGTAAGGTATAATGAATTTGATAAAGATTTTAATTAAGGCTTTGCTTAAAATTTCCAAGGGTATACATATGAATTAAATTGTCCTTATATGACCTCCACGGCTTTATTTTATTCCGCATATTTGGCGGAGGTGCCGGCATAAAAATTTAGTTTTGTATTGGGCGTTTGTGTATTTTTCTGCCACCAAAATTCTATTCTACTCATCTACGACGATATTAAAGGTAGTGTATTAGTAAATTTTGATAAATATATGTTATATATATATGTTGATAACTGTATAATTGTAGATTGTCTTAAAGTGACAATTGGTTTTCTCATTAAAACCACTGCCACTTCTCAGAATTTCTAAGCTTAAAATCGCCTTGAAGGGAAATAACCCCAGTAGCAATAAGGATCATTATTGAGCGGAAAATTATTGCGACGCCGGGCATTATCTGAACCCGGCAGAGACACGAAGTTAGCTTCTTTCCGAAATCAATTAAACTTGGATTCCGACGCAAATCCTCGTCGCGATTTTGCGACCTGCAATTTTACCAGCGACTGCTGCCCGCTGACCTTTCTCCGAATAAATTCGGAACGTGACCTAATCCGTTCGCAGTATCGTTAAAAATACAAAATATCCACGCGTGTAATCTCTCTTTTCCCTCTACCCAGAATTCGGATTAAAATCGAATACATACCCGAAATGATTTCGGCGAAACGCATTCTAATTTTTAGGTTCGATGCTTTGCTGTAAAGTAACTTTTATGGTAGTCAATTTAGTATAAAGCTAAGAACCATGAGCGTACGTGTAATTAGTTGCCACAAACAGACGAGCCAAATGATAAACCTGGAATAATTGCAGATAAAAATAATTAAAAAGCGCTCTTGTGACACGACTGGGTAGGCGAAAAGCTCAGCATAACAGCCCCCTTTGCGTCCAATTGAAGAGGAAGCAAAATTACTTTTTTAATAGCCCATGCGTGAGCGTAGTGTGCCATTGCACACGGGAAATTTAAAAATGAATATTTGCGAGAGATATTAATCTGGGACGAGCAATTAATCCAAATTCTTGGTGAGCTATTTGCAATTCGACAAAAAAACATAGAGAGAGAATGTTAGTTGTTCATACATATCCTTTTCATTCATTTGCCAGGGGCCGGCACACAGTGTTGCGTCCCATAGCTATAAATCACACAATGACTAAAATGATAATAACTTCAATTCTTAAAAAACAGCTAAATAACTAACCAAACATCTCAACTGTTATTTCGTTTGGATCGACTTGACATTAACGATGGTCAAGGCCTAAACTTATTCATTCCTGATTATCGCAATAACGCAAAGTAGTTGTTGTAGAACAGTTGTTGTATGCATTTTTTAGTTTTATTTAATGTGGAGGCGAATCTAGATGGTAAGACAAAATTATATGTTCCACATACTGTGCCATGTGGAAAGCCAGATACCTTTGAAAGCGATATTCCTTTTACTTTACCTGATCAGTTCGATTTGCTAGTAAGATTTATAATCCGATGATGAGGATTAAAAATATTTATTTTTGATCGTGTTTTATAGTACTATTATTAATTAAAAAATAAATTATTAAATAAAATTAAATATAAGATGCGTGTAATAGTAAGAAATTTTTTTATTATACTGTACCAAACAAGGAGCAAGTATTTGTTTTAACTAACTTCGTTCTAAACGCGAACGCCCTATAGACATGGGGACCATATTCAATTACACGTGATCTGACTACATCTTTATGCAATAAACCCAATAACTACCCGGAGGAACTTAATTGACATATAAACACTCGCTTGCACCGCTACAAACCGTTCACTTTGGTTTATTTCGTCGGTCAAAATTGAACATTTATTCGCAACTCCGCAAGTACTAATTGACTTTAATGTTTGCGAACGGATTTGCGAATCACTCGTTTGAAGTAGTGGCAGTCGATGGTAATTATTGGACTAGAGCTTCCAATCGATGGACCCTCATCCAGCACTGTCAAGTATTTGGCTTCGCGTTGAACGTGTTCCTCCTGGGCTTACGCAACTACAGAGAATTTGCATTAGTATTCTCCCTGCTCTGGGACATTCTACGTCAAAGACAAATCGAATATTGAGATTCACTTAAGTGGACCGTGCTGATACAAATTCAGCCGTAAATTCAAGCAGGTTTGTATACAACGGAGCGTTTACAATAAAGTTGTGTTGTCTAAATGCTAGAGCGTTGGTTATACTATGACGACTCAACATTTAGGTAAATATCTTAATTAATTAATTTGACGAGATCAGCTATATGTGTTTTAATATCAGCTACGTAGCAGATTATCCTTCTAGGGTACTAGTTGGAAAGTAAAAAGGAGATCTAGGAATTTTGTCATTACTGTGCAACGCTGGTGTCAAGCTCAAATTTAATATCCTTTGTAGTGATGAAATACAGAACCACTTCTGGAAACGAACCTCAGCGAACATAAAGCACGTCAAATATCATGCATTATATAGCCAGTTCTAAATAATTAATTAGCACCAACGTTGAAAACAGCGACAATAGAATGGACTGACATGACAAATTAATTAATATGTATAAAGGAAACCGCAAAATTATGTACCGAATATTTCAAAGGGAGTATTATAATTATATTCCATGTCTCGCTTTAAAGCTTCATTAAGTTTTGCTAACAAAGAGTGCGCTTTAGCTCATCGTTTGGGGCTTAAAAAAAGGGCTTAAACTTGTAATAGCACCCAATAAACTTGTAGATAAAGTAACGCTATCTACATGAAAGAGGTCTTATTCAATACCTACCGAAAAACGCCCGCGAATTTCAAAATTCAGTGCTTTAGAGGCACTTTCTAATAACAATCAAATATACGAAACTGCACTTGAAGTAAAGCTTACTTTGGTGTTCGAACTGTTATAGGATGCCTCCTGACAGCCTGCGGTCGGACAGCTGTTGCAGATGGAATAGACGCAGGCACTGCCGTCCTCGGCAAAGAGGTGATAAGCTGGTGTGTGCTTCTGAAGTTCATCGAATCGTACGTCATTTCGGCTCTATCCGGCGCATAGTAACCTTGAGGTCGCTCCGCGATCACCGGCATTCGTTTCCGGTACACCGCCGCCCTCTGCTGGCCAGGCGCTGCCATCATCTGAGGTTGTGGCGGTCCCATAGTTTCGTAGTAATACCTGAAGTTACAAAAAAAAACGAACATGAAGAATTCAATCTTCCACAACATTAAAAACCATCAAAAAAAGTTAGGCAAATTTTTAGGCTAAATTCGTGTGCAAATGTGGTACATACTCTGGTTGGGGAGGTGGAGGACCTTGCAGGTAACCATTAGCATAGTGTTCCTGGTTGTTAGTCATCGCTGTAACCGTTTTCCTCCTGTACAATTCCGTAACATCTGGCGGAATGATGGCATGGTGGGGTGAGGCTTCTGAGACTCCATCGCTCTCAGAATAGTCTCCTATGTAGCCTTCCAGTTCGTCATAGTAGTATTGAGGAGCAGGTTGGGGATGGCCTGCGTAAGAGTATGTCCTTGGTCGAGACATCCTGCAAAGGAGTAATTCATTTAGTTAGGTACTTCTAGTTTCCTGGAAATGCGTTATCGAAAAATTGATTCTAAATAACGCCTTTTCTTTCAATATAGTTTTTATATGGAAACGTTCGGCAAATATGTGTCTATTGGTAATTCTAGACAGGCTTGATTAAACAAAAAAAAATATAAAATATATAAAATCTATATCAATAAAAAACATTTTTTTTGTTGTGGAAAAGAAATTGCGGTAAAAAATACACAAGATGAAAGTTAAATTTACATTTCAAGATTATGCAAATGCCAATATTTGTATATAATTTGCTGAAAAAACAACCGGTTGTTGAATATTTGCTTTGCTTGGGAATATTTTATATGGTAAGTTATGAGAAAAATACAGACCTGTAACCACAACTAAATAGCCATAAGCAAATCAATAACAAGGGTCCAAACGAGCTGGTGACCTGATACGAAGTCCACAGTAAGAAGTAACAGCCAATGGCAAACACTGAGAAATAGTCAACATCCAATCTTAGCGTTAGCATGATTCGGTAGTAAGTAGAGAGCTACTATTCATTCCAATAATTTTCGTCGAGGGCGTAAGTATCTCCGAAAACCAATTAGACAAGTTTACCATGCCTTAGCACAACAATTTGCAAACTCCTCTACCCTTCAATGGGCACAGAAATAAAATTTTCACAATCGCGGTAACTCCATTAAAAAGTTTGAAGTGGATTCACGAACACAATTAATGCACTAAACAAATTTGTTCCCTGCTCTGACTGACAGACATGCCTCACTATTGACAGTTCAATCATGAAGTTAGACGCGACCAAAATAGAAAAGGGACTAAAATATGGACTAAATAGGATGGGGATGCAACGATAAAGATTACTCGACTTCGTACCTGTTTTGATGATAATGATATGCTTCCACGACTGATGCTGTTCTCAAAATGTGCTGAGTACTTGGTCCAAATGCTTCTTTTGCTTCTTACCAACAACGGTAGTACTCTTCTGATGGTATCCAGGTGGTCTTCTTCGACATTAGCTTGCCACTTGACAGGGTTTGAATTGTCTCTTGTTTGGATGACAAATAATTTAGAGCACTGTGATGATTTGCACCGGTCATGAGAAAAAAAGAATAAAGTACTAGGTTGACGTTCCGCGAATAACGTCAAACGGCTGCTACCAAATTCACGCGATTTGTATACTATATTTGATTGTTTCGGAGGCAAATTTAAGCGACGTGACGTTTCGATTTTGACGTTTTACCACTACTTTCGTTGCTACGATTTTTTAATTAAAAAATTGATTTAAATAGTTTAAATAAGGCTGAGCTAAATAGCACACCATTGTGTAAATCCGAAAAAGAAATATATTATCAATACAAAAAACGAGCCATTAAAAAAATCACAAATCATGATGGATCTTTCAACTTTCCGACTATCGTAGACACATCGAAGTGTCTAAACACATTTGGATTATTCATATTGTCATGTCATGTCAGTGGCCACTGACGTTTATCAAAACCTGTTAATTTGCAACACGGTGACAAAGGATTCTGTGGATTCTGTCAGACTGCTTCTATAAACTCTTTTAACGCCTAAACTGCTCATCTCATTGATCTGCAAATTTGTATACATATTTAAAGTCACTGGAGGATGACCTGGGTTGAGTTTGGTCTGTCTCTTACGACTGTTTGTGTTAATACTCACAAACTCTGCCTGAATTTAAAAGACACTGTAGAAACGCAAAATTCTAAATCGTATACGAGAATAGAATGGGAAAGTTAAATTATTTACAAGATTTAAGTTGAAACACCACATCTACACTTAGCTAATTAAAATATAATCATTAATGTAGGCGTTAGTATAGTAATATGCATATTATTCCGTATACAATGCAAATATAACCCGTAAGCAGTAATAGCTAACACTTCTACAACACTGCATTGCCAGCTTAATAATAGTTTTGTATAACACAATATCATCAGCAAGCCTCATAACTCTGACGTAAATATTTCATATAGCTTATTATTATCTTGATTAATATCTAGGTAATTTTCCCGCTATATTTGTAACAAACAGTTCATTGCAACATGTTCGCTTAGTGCCATTTAAAATGCGATCTATTTTAGTACCTTCTGACTAATGAAAAAGAAGCTTTCGTACGTCATTATCATCGAGATTATTCTTGAATATTCGACGCTAGAAAAAAAGTAGCAATGTTGATTTCTGAGTTCTGCACGCACGTTTGCGTGTGTCCTTTCAATATACCCCCATTTGAAAAACCAAACAACAAGTTTAACTCCCTGTTTGTCCGATCGTTATCTAGCAAATTTATACGCTTATTGCAAATAACAACCTACGCAGTGTTGCACGCCTTACCCTATAATAAAGAAATACTCTTTTATTTACCATGGAATTTCTTAGCATAATAAAGTTTACCTTTCTAAATTGGGTATGAAATTACATTTCACCATTTCGTTAACGTGTTTTATTACTTTATTAATGTCGTATTTTATTACATCATTTGTATTCTGCACACTGGATCTGAATATCTAATTTACATGCGGCCCAATGGCACATTGAAATCATCAACAATTTTTCAATTTTGTGAACTCTAGATGAACATGACATGTCATGTTGGATTCTGCCAGACAGCGACTATAAACAGTCATAGTGCCTACACCGAGCCTGTTATCAGGTTGGTGAAAGTCAGTTCAAACCCTAAGAGAATGCCTCTACCATTTTCTGTTGTCATATTATTACACAAAAAATATCAATTTTGTGGTCTCTGGACCCTACCTAACGTCATGTTAAGTAGTGGATTCAGAGGTGATTACAATACTTTGCTTCTAGGGTACTAGCCGGAAAGTAAAAATAAGTGGGAAGAATCCGTTGATGGGTAAAGTTTTGTTGCTTTATTATAACTCATTACAACAAAATACAACGGAAAACATTATGCGGATATTATGTGGATCGATATAAGCTGTGGACAGCCGGTTTCAACCTGTTTTAACAAATTTAATACACGGTCGTACTTATAATTGCAGTACAAAATTTGATTACACAAAACGTAGCGAGTGTACACCATTTCAGCAATATGAATGATTCATATTTTGCCAACTGCCGCCACGAGTATACCAAATGTGCTTAAAAGCAATAAACTCTGTTATAAATACAGCACAACATAACATTACAAAAATATGCAACTATTTTTTTATTTATTTAATAATAGCTCGAAATAAACGTGGAATGCGCTTATTGATATAATAACGGTTTTGTAGGTATAAATTTCGGTTAACTTTACGTTCACTAGAACTTGAGATTGGTAAAAATTGTGTTCAAAATTTGTTTTAAAAAATGTAGTAAAAAAATTATACTAAAATTTATAATAAATTAAATCAAATTTGCTTTCAAATCAAGTTTTCCTCTAAAAATTGTATCCCCAAAATTCCATTTCTGAATACGCCAGCTCAAACTTTGACTTTTCTTGGAAACTGTGTGTGGTAAGGCTATTGCATCCCCAAGACCCAACATCTACAGTTTGTCGGTTGCATTCACCGTTCCATTCAAAGCATCCACCTTGTTAGCCAGAAATGATCATCTATTCACTGAAATGCACTCGACTAGGGCTTACAGTATTTTGTACGATATTGTGAGCCGTCATATACTAAAAATACCGGAATTACGGTATTAGTAAAATCCTGCGCAAAGTACACACTGCCTAGTAGAATGTGATGTATACCGATCGTGTTTATCAGGTTAGGGGACTGTTCAATATGCCTTCCGTTCTCTTCAGGCAATAAGTCTAATAAGTTTTGCAGATTTCGTTACGAAGCTACGAAGCTGTCTCACTGTTACGTCCTGAAGATGCCTCTTGCAACAGAGTGCGAAACGTTGACAACTTTATCCTCGTTGACGCAGTTTTCTCCCGGAAATCTAGAACTTAGTGATTTGGACCGCGGAAGTCTTCAATCTAAAGAAACAAGTGATGTTCTCTGTGTAATGTACTTCAAAGCACATTGCGAAATAAGTGACACAGTACCACAAGATGCGAAATTGGATGTAACTAAATCTCGAAACAAATAATTGCCTAACGTAGACTACAATGATCTGGAGCGACAAATATCCCGAAAGCTAATTACTGTAATGCCGGCTTAATCACTGGAACTTTTCGTTAAAGTAAATACGGACAACTGAAACTTGGGATGTTTAACTTTGCTGATCTCGCTCGACTGTAAGGATCCAATTCGAAAAACAAAGTATTTGCTATGTCTTTAAATCCTATTTAAATTCGTCTGACACATCGACTACGGTGTTTGTTGTTAATCTTCTTAAATGATTATAAAATTTACATATGTTTCAGTTTTAAAGTCAAATTAGTAAGAAATATTTCAAGAAACATAACAGTGTTTTACATATTTAGTGCGTCCATGATTTTGAAAATGAAAAATAAATGATCCCAGTCACATAAAAGTCGGATTTCCAGCGGAATTCAGAAAAACCTACTTGGAACAATGGGTCCTAGAGTGTCCTATATATCACCCTAGTTATCGCCCACGATTCGGCAACGACGACCGACGCAGCAACGCTCAGTCGCCGTCCGAACCCTCCGCCGACTAGACGCGAAGCGTCGCTGGTACCGGAAGCGCTCCACTGCGTCGTGACGCTCACAAAGTTTTGTCAAAGTTCTCGCGCGCATTCCAGCCCACGTTTACTTAAAGACGATTAATATCAGTAATATAACTGGCTGAAATTGACTCTTGTTTGTACATAGAATATTGCTCCGGATATTCTAGATTGTTCGTTGATGCGTATAGACTTGTTGAGCTGAAGTTCTTCATCCTTTGTCAACTTGTGTGCAGACATTTAGTGGCAGTTTAGAACTTCAGACGTGGTAAGCTATACATGTTTTTATATGGAGATATGTATGTATTTTTGTCATTGATAATGATGATATTGTTGATCTGTTATGGTATGTGATTATTTATATTTCGTATTGAAAAAAAAAAAAAAAAAAAAAAAAAAAAAAACTCTTCACAGTAGGATAAAAAGGTCGTTTTGTTAAAATCGAAGTATTGAAGAAATAATAAACATGAATTTAAAAAAAAATGATCCCTAATAACCCAAGCCACCCACGCACGTTTAAATTTTTATTATTTAGATTTTTATTCCTTCCAGTATTTACGGAAATGTAAAGTTAATTTTTGTAAAATAAATTTACTGTCATTCCACGGGTAACAAAATTATCCATCGCTTTATAGTAAATTTACCAAATACTTAACCACCAACTTCTACTTACCAACAACTTCTATTTGAGCTACTTTTCCCTAAAATAAACCTTCCATTCATAATTTGTCTGATGATTTATGTAATAAATATCCAACAAGTCATGTCACGTCTGAAGAAGTCGATTCTTTTGTTGCTTGGATTTTCTTGCTTAAAGCGCTATGCCTATATTATTACTTTGTTCAAAATAGTAAATGTTTACTATTATTGTGGCTGAAAGAACATTTTCAAACAAGTACTCGTACAAATCAAATACGCAAGAAAAAATGATACTAACAAATAAAAATTTGCTAGACAGTTAATTTTATTGACCAGAATTGTTTTGCCCCTAAGACAAACATTGACGAGTGATACGTATTTTTCTTATAACAAGAATGTCCTGATTGTAAAAAACGATATGTTAAAGTTTCACTAGGTTTGACACAGAGACAATGGTTTTGTACCTTGATCGAAGAAATTCTTGAAATTTGACAGAGGAATGCAGGGTTGATGTGCCAATAATCCATAAAATCGATATCTTTCACAATTTGTTTTTAAGAGGTCGTTAAGAGGTGGATTTACAAACATTGAGAAGCACTCAAACTCGAAGAATAATAATACCAATCTTAAAATAATAAGAATATTTTTAGAATGGCGAGAATCGCCGTGTCTTGTTTATACTTCACGTAATCGTCATTCGTTCTGTAATAATTTCTGCTTTACTTACCCACGGTATTATGCCCAATTTAAATTACCTCCAGAAGAGGCAAATATTTATTTTACGAAGGAATCGTTTTACGTTTTTTTTTTTTGACGTAGTTATAATTTTAATTTTATTAGTATTATTTTGAAGGGGCACCGTCACGGTCACTTATTTGATCGCGTATTTGTGGTAAATGTGGATATACATATCTTTCTACTGTTTATACAACCTTACACAATAATAAACACTGCTGGATCGCATATTTAAGTATAACTAGAGAATGTATTATGAAAACGTATAGTGTTATATTACGTGGTTCCTAAAATTTAAATATTGAGTCACCGAAACCATAATATTTTGAATTAAGAATACGTGTTGATATAAGAATAATTTTTCAGATTGTCGTTTTGTCAATTTGAAATTAATTCGTAGTGCGTTATGAATGGATGAATGGAAGACATAGCACGAGAAATAAACTAAAAACAACTCTAACAATAAGTGTCATAACACCGATAAGTTATAATAATTAGGTATAATATCACTTTCGTGAGCTTCATATGCATTGTGAATATGAGCAAAATATAGGATATAATTACTTTAGAATATTTCGATATTTAAAAATGAATCTGGATAATAATAAATATAAGAATTTTTATACCGAATTAGAATAAATGTTATTTAATTTTAGTTTTCGATTATTATTGAACTCCATCCGGAAAAATTTGCTTATGCTCTTGATCCCTGTAAAATATCCATTGTCACGTAGTATGGAAATTAAAATGTTTTCCTCTTGTGCTGGGAGATAAACGATAAGTGATATCTTCCATGAACTGTCGATATGGGGAATCCACATCTAGTCCTTGTAATTTATTGCAATAACAAATAAAAATCAAATAATTATTGTTTCTAGTGCTTGCCTGTTCATTCAAATTGATAAACAGGCAGGACTCTTTAGATTACTTTACTCCACGGTAATCTTTAGTAAAGACTACAGACTTACTCCCAAATGAAGAGTAACCAGAATATTGCTAGCATTCTGTAGCTCAGTTTATATGTCAGCGCCATCTCCCCACCAGTAGACATAGAAATAATTTTTAATGACACCAGTTAATTTATTCAAACGCATAATCTTTTTACTCAAATCTATTATCTTTCTCTTACAAATAATTTCAAATAGAATATTTAGGCCGATCTTTATTTCAAATAGAACCAGATTTATTTCATTCAAACGTATTTCTGCAATTAAACCCAAACAATTTCTACATTCCGGAAATCACGGAAACCATTTCGTGTAAAAGAATCGTTTTTTTTTAGTGAGGCTATTTCTTTTTACATCAAATAAAATATTTTTTCTTATTTGTTTCAAATACAATTATTCTTTCCTTGAAAGAAATATGTTCAAAGAAATATATTTATTTGACTTTACATTTCTTTTTTCTCAGTGTAAAGATTTGTACTCTGAAACGAGGCATTAAAAATTGCCAGAAGGGATCAAGAAATTAGATTTTACAAAAAACGTTTATTACGGGAAGGCAAGGACAGCTGCAGTCGTCTACTGTTCGTTAAATTATATCATTATTAAAAACTGCTTCGGCAATTTGGCCGCTTCAGTTCGGCACAATGCTACAGGGACAAGATCATTAAGCAAGAATTAGCACTAATTTCTTCGCGTTGCACTACAAATGCTAATTTCGTCTAAATTCCACTGCTTTGCAGAAAGAATTTCACAGGAATTTAACACAGACAAAAGAAAATCAACAATGACACCTTCGTTTAAAATTTCTTGTAAGACTGTCTTCTGTTAGCTGGTCTAATGGCTTGTTCTGCAAAACATTTTCACTACACTGTTGTTGTTTTCTGTTAAAATACAGCTAAATTTCAAAATACCTGTGGCAGAATTTGATTGAATGATTTCAAAGCATACTTTATTTATTTAATCTTAATTTATTTTCATGTATAATGCTGAAAGTGCATAATTATCCAGAGTACAACACGCAATATTGATGGTTTGTTACTAACCATGTTATGTTATGCTTAATTACTGAAAAAGAAAACAATCGTTTCATCATACAGTCAATATAGTCAAAATAAGTTTCTGTTTGCTAGCGCTAATTGAAGCTGATTTATTATATCCTACGGCCTTGCTAGTCAAATTTACGCAAGTTGCAGTAAAATTTGCATAATAATAATAAACTGAGTTCCTGAATAGACATCGCCTCTCATAACGAATCACTCCAGAAATTAAAGAACATAAATTATGGCTATTACAGTTTCTTGTTATAGGAATTTATGAAGTGTTTACGAGTGTTTTCATCGTGTATTTGTTACCTTATTCTTCAGACAAAAGGTTAATTTGTCTACAGTTTGTTCGCAAAAATCTATCAAAGATTACAGGTGCTATGAGAGATCAAAACTTTCTCAAATTTTTAAGTGGATCGAGTATAGTACGTTGTTGGTCAGTGTATCGACTTTGCTATTAACGACTTCCGTCCTTTGGAATACAAACGATAACTAATAATAATAATAATAACAATTTACGTTGACCGAGAGCCAGATTTTAATATATCTGGACACTTTCCAAATGGCATTTGACTTTAAATTCCAGTAAGTCATGCAGTTACAAATGCCGGCTTTAATTAAAATATTATTGAAATGAGGAAGAATTTAAGCGATGCAAATAAAAGAAGGGAAGCTCAGTCTCTAATAGAATTAATTTGCCGACATTCTTTTGATTGATTATATAAAAAATATGTAATTATAATTTACAACCATAGACTTTTGTAATTTAGTTTGAAGTTGTTAATAATTTCTATTCAGAACCTTAGTGTTGATATCAGTAAATGTTTATGTGTAACCCTTGGCTTAACTTTGTATAATATTGGCTTTGCTTACTTCACTTTACTGCACTATTTAACTAACTAAATTTTATTTATTTTAATTTTTATTTAACGAACTATATGATGAATTTGATAATAAAATTCTTAAGAACTGGTTTACTAAATTTATAAGAAACAAATTAAGATCTGTAAAAACATAGGGAGAAATCAGCATCTAACAAAACAGATTAAAAGTTACAATACGGTCAAGGTATATATAAAATAAGTAATAAAAACGTGTACACAACAATGAAGTTTATTTTTTAGCATTGACCAAACTTTCCCCTGATAATTTTTCTACAAAACGTATAAACGGTTTCTTCACAAACGCATTAGATCGATAATTTTTCATTTTGTTCATAAGAATGCTCGGAGAAGGCAGCAAGATTTCGACCGGTTCATCTTCTTCAACGATATCAATATCCATCATATCATCCATTTCAGGGGGAATATCAACGTCAGATCCAATAGTTGCAGCTACGGAATTCCCACTACCCTTTTCCTTCAGGCTTTCCCTGGACTCGTGCCTGCACTTCTTGCAAATCCCACCCTTCGAACAATATTGTACGTTACGATAAGCATTGCCCATTCGCTTAAATTTCCTATGTTGCGTTATGTATTCCAGGAAGAATAACTCCCGAAACCAACGTGCCATCGTGTGCCAGATCACGCAGAAGAAACGGTTTGTCGAGGAGACAAACCGGCATAGATATATGTATACAATTTTGAAATATTTTTAATCACAAATGAAATAAGCAATTATTGCGTTGTACGTATCGTAATGACGTTCAGTGTCGTATTCTTGGTGTTTACGTGTCAAATTTGAAGTGGTAGATTTAGATATATGTTAAGAGATGGCGCCACTAGTACTGAGAAACGTCAGATTCAGCTGTGAGAAACTTTGTTCGAATTTGGTGTAGTATATCAGTATATTTTAGTGTACATCAACAACGTTCAATATATATCATCTTGTAGATGGCGATGAAAAATGTCAGATTTAGAAGCAAGAATCTTTGTTGGTTTTTGACGGTTCTTACAGCAGCTTTAACTTAAGCCTTGTTTATTTAACTTAGTATTTGTCCCTTCCTTCAATTCTACTCCGAAAAAAATACAGCAAATACCTAAATTATTGATCTGTTTAATACCTATATAGAGCTAGTTGGTAATTAATGTTCTGTGAAAGGGAACAAGAAACTCGGGAAAACCGATTCTCTGCAGTAGAATTCATTTAGCTAATGCAATATGCCATGAAATCTGGTTAATAGCGGCACTGAGGGAATCTGTTATGCACTTGTAATTAATTTATGAGTGGTCTTTGTCCGTGTATTCCGGTAGCACTGCTTATAAATCAATGCAACTTCAATTTTAACACGAGACACTAAATGGCATCACTTAGCATTGCAAATTTTAACATCTTTGGAAAGGAAACTGCAACGCGACACCTGCTAAATATTCATTTAAACTCATCAAGATAAAAGGAAGAATTCTAATATTAATTATAATCAACATAACTCAATGTTCTACAAGATTCTACAAGTTCTTCGATTTTCTCACGTTTCTATGCATGTAGTTCACAGTACATGACGTTCTACCTTCGCTTCGATATCGCTACAATTTGATCACTTCCACGTGATACGCGTTTCGATCTTTTAGCACATCGTAGACTTACATAATTTTGCAATACCTACGCGGTGTGAATGTTTAGCAGAATGTTCGATCCCTACTTTCTTGTACCTTCAATACATTTATGCCAACAGCGTCGATTCAGGGTAAAAACTAAAGTACGTACCAGATTGTGCTAAATAATGCAAGAGCAATCCTGGCTGTAATCAGAGTTCAGTTTGGTAACTCGAAATAGGAAAAAATGATTTACTAATGTAAACCATACGTCTGGAAACTCTAGAGAGAACTTTACTAAAATATAAAACAGTGGTACCTACTCATCGTATGCGTCAATCAGAAAGTTTGTTGTAACAATAATTTTTACAATTTAGCTGAAAAAAAAGAACCTTTCTATTGAATAATTTATAATTTCCGATGAGTATCCTAGAAGGAAAGAAGAAAAAACTGACGCTCATATTCTTGAAAGTACCAAAAAGAGTAATAAGATTTGATATTGCTGGTTAGGTGCAAGAAGGCAGCAATTATATCAAAATCCATAAAGTTTATTCGGTATGTTGGTTTGTAATGGAACTACCCAATATGTTTGCTTCATATTTAATTTAATATCCTGTAAATAATAATTGACACTGATGCCACTATTATATAATATATACCTAGTATGCCGCTAAAGTAAACATATTTCCTCTTATCGAGTTAACACACATTGTATACATAAAGAGATGTAATCTATCAGTCGGTTTCCTATTTAATAAATGTCACCATCAATTTATATAAGTCAATATTCATTTGTTCAACTCTAAAAGCTCATTTGCGTTCATAATTAATTACATGTCTACTCAATTATAACTGCAACTGCTGCGACCATTCTCATCTGCGCGTCGTGTTTGTTTTAGATTGCTATTCGATTATATTACGATATGACTCAGAGGCAATAAAAATAGAGACGAACAATTCAAATAATACCGAAAATATTTGCCATGGCTCAAGGGCTAATTACATCAATTAGTGGCCGCGTTACGCAGCATATGGCGTATGGAAATCCATGATTACATGATTACTAATCTTGGTGCTATTCTGATGTAAATTATACACACGGGCCAACCAAATAGTCACGATAAAGGATACGTCTCCTTCGATATCTTTTGACAGGATCTCCAGCAAATATTACATAAAGGCTAATGCCAGGAATCGTAGCAATCCTTTTCGATCATTCTGGAAGGAAGTAAGCAAATATGACGTCAAGTAGAACGTATATATCAAGCATACGTAGGCAGATCATATATAAATTGCGTTTCGAGGATTTTACCTTTGAAGATCCAAATTGGATGTAGACACTGACATGAAATAAGATTTCGGAGAAAACTACAGACTGTTGGTTTGGAAAATGTTATATGACGAATGTAGGGTAAAATTACTTTCCTCCTATTATTACTGATGATATAAAAAAATCGGCACGGTTTTTTTTCTACTATCCGGATTACAAGAAAGAGGTATACTTCTATCGTAAACTTCGGGAAAACTCGGTCGCCAGCCAATGAAGTTGGATAAAGAGTACTGATTAATTACAAAGATGTATAAAGATGTGTAGATAACGGGTCCATGATAAACATTGTTTCTAATAATCCTGGATGGGCTTCGAGTCATTTGCCAGGTTGTGCAGAAGGCATGTATCCCGCAATTTCCAGGCCAAATTGGCAATTTGAGTTAGCTTTAGAGAAGCAGCAGCATAAGAGGATTATTATAGCTGCAGGTACACGTATACCGGACGGTGTACCGGTTCGGGAATTGTCTCCAATAATGAAACTGCGGGTGTTCACTTTATGCGATATTATACAACCGATTTTTTTAATGCAAATTTTGTTCTGCAGTCCAAATTTCCACCAATCTTTTGAGACAAATAAATTGTGGAAACGTGGAGGCTCCACGCTTTTAACGTTAGACATTTAGAACATATACTAAGAACAAAATGGCTTGAATACTGAATATTTAATATAAAATTCATAACCGGTGTTACAAAAGCGCTTAAATATCACAAAAGCATGTCGACACAAAAGCACAAAAGCATGCTGGCGATGGCGTTACTGAAAAGGTCAATATTAATTAATTTTTAATAAATTAATTAAGAACATCTGAATCATTTCGAATAACTGACATTAGATCTTACACCCGTCCTCTCATCTATACCAAATTTGATAAAAATTGGTGTATAAATAATGAAGATATCGATATTTGACTAATAATTTTAAATAATTTAAATTCTAATTTAAATTAAATTCTTTTGAGATAATCACGAATTCCATTTCGACGTCTGATTTTCGTAGTTAGATACAAAGCTAAGAGGCTAATTTGTCGGATTTATTTCATGAAATTGTCATCCCCACTGCGTATTTTGAGAAACGCCACCCTCGTTTGCCTAATGTCTCCACTGGATTTACTTCATAATTTGACTGAGATTAAAATTCTCCTTGGCAATTTGTGAATACCATCCTTTTTCGTTATTTAATTTTTCCCAACCGCTCTTTAAATTTATACCATCATACTAATGTATAAATAAATTATGTTTATTTTATGTCTTAATGAGCTATAATGACAAATTTTGCAACTGACGGAAACCTAGACATTGAGGGTTGTAGAGGTAACCAACATGAAAATATGTATTTGCAGGGTAAATATTTGTCATGTTATGTCAAATGTGAAATTGTAATTTGTTTCAGTAGCGAGTTAGAAATGTGTGTCCAAAAACGGATATAATTATCAACCGGTTTACTATAACTTAAGTTATAAGTGTAGAGATGAAATGGTATGCTCTACTTTGCACCGAATTGAAGCTACGCGCTCTAGACTTCAGCAGTAGCAGTTGATGGTGGAAATTTGCAGTTATTTAGCTGGTTAAATGTTCACGCGAGCGCAGCTCCTCGAAACTACACCTTCAGAATGGGGTAGCAAGACATTTCCAACTGGAAAACCGAAAATCTATAGCCCCGGATAAGGAAGTCGTAATTTCCGTTACAATCGCAAATTGGATGCAGTTCCAATACTCTCTACTCTTGAACTGAAATGTATATTGATTTTCGCGCCAAGGGATTTGAGATATTGACGGCCATTATGCTCGATACTATAACAACAAACAAATAAAATACATGAATTACGAGCTCATAATTAACAGCACGTATAAATTACTAGCTTTTGAAGTTAATAATAATCATTCCAGCGATTTATAATGATTACACAAGGGAACAAATTTCTAACTTTCTGATACTACAACAAAAAATTGTTCCAGATTGTATTTGCCTTACAAAAATAGAGACTGAAAGTGAATTTATTGTAAAAGGTCCATATACAGCGATACTTAAAAAAACTGAGAAAACTGCAAAAAATCAGTTAACAAAGTATATATATTCAAAAAATATGCAAAAGTACTGCTTTCAAGCTGTATTTTGATGAATCAATAAAAAGCGACAATTCAGAAGGATCCGTTATTTTTTCAAATGTGTCACTACATAACTACCGCAGATGTAACAAAACTTATTTGGTGAAGTTTTATGAAATCTTCTTTAATCACTTCCCATATTTTAATGCACAAAATGTCTGTATAACTTGATAAAATGAAACAAAAAAAAACTTGTTGATTCGTAATATTTTGAACAATCTGTTATAAGAACGTATGCACAGAAGGCTAGTTCAAGCGAAATATATAACTTCAAATTAAATGGACGTTAGACCTGACACTTTGATGACTTGATCTATGAAAAGTGATGTTAGGTCAACAAAAATATGTGATCCCTGCTCTGGTTGTAGGGCCTTTGCTCCGTTGTGTTATTTGCAACACAAATACGATATATATTTTATGTCTTTTGTACCCTCGTTTGAGGTCATTTTATCTTTCTTTAGCTCCAGGGATTTTATAACATTCAAAGGATGTATTCATGTCGCAAACGCCACTTTCAATTTATCCTAACTCTGGTTCCATGTCTGTAAAAAGCTCCTATGTAAGTTTTTCTTCCTACAGATATTTCGTTATTAACATCTTGTTACTTGTCAAGTAGCGAGTAACTTCTTTCATGGCTCTTACATAACCTTTCTACAATGAAAAATAACGTCTGTTGGAATTCTGTAGTGGCCCTCTGAATGCTGAGGAGAATGGGGAATATAATGTATAGCACAAAGTGTGCGCATACCTACTTTTTACCCTGTAACGCTGAAATTGTTCCGCACAACTTTAGATATGGTGCTTGTACGAGTTACTGCAAAAACGTTACTGCAAGGAGAATTTACAAGAAATATTCACATATATATTTCTAGCTTTTGGTTATAGTACAGTATTCATGAACTTTCCATATTATATTGTTATTAATAAATAAGTCCATTATCTTGTGTAATACGTCCACCAATTCAATACAAACCCTCCAAATTTATACCATAATCCGCATGCTCCCTTTCATACCTCCGGTCCTCTGTTATTATATACTAACAATGGATACTTTGAACCGAGAAATACATACTTCAAAAACAAAAGCCAAGAGACGGGAGAGAAATAGGTACCTACTTGAACAAATTTCCGTATCGCCGACATGGCTTGTGAAGATTGTTAGTGGTGTAGAAAGTGAAATCGTGAACCACTTCCGGTTCGAGATAGCGTGGGAGGAAATTGAGTAAAGTGGCGACACCTACCCTTCAGCCGGAAGGTTTGATTAACTGTTGGTAGCGCCCTCTCGCGGGATAGTCCGTCGGAATTGAGGTGTTACTTTGGGTACAAGAGAAAGTTCAGCGTGTGCAGAAATATTCTATGCAAATTGGTCTGATTTATGTTCTTTGGGGTTTGCTTGTGATGGAGATGAATATATTTTAGTTGTACGTGAGGTGGATTCGAAAAAATAATAAGAATTTCGCATATGTTATGTAAGACAGATGTAGTAGAAGTGGGTACATATTGCTGTCAGAATTTTTTAAATATATGTAGTATGTATATATCAAATATTTTTGTTGATGCCCGTCCATTTTAAATGGAGGTTGGAATTAGGTGCAATAACATAAAGAGGACTCGTACAGCTATAATCTTCGTGTATATTGTCTGTTATGTTATGTTATGGGTCACAACTTCCAACTTCAAGCCGTCGTATTTACCCTAGCACATTTATTAATACCTGCGGCTTGTGTAACAGAAGTTCGTTCCCTATATTAAGGGCTTATAGTCAGCACAAGGTACATACAACACGAGACTAGCATTTATATGACGAGCCTTGGAAGCAAGCATATTTATAGATGACACAAATTTATTATTATTCTGCAAGTAAGTATATTTGATTTCATTCTTATATAGGCTTTATTTAATATGTTTGTTCAAGAGTATTCTTATTTTCGTAAGTTTCCAATATTCCTTTCGTATTGTGTGTATATGTTGGGTTTACATTAGTTTGAGTTTGTTATAGAAATCTGGTATGTTTTCGTATTAGCCGGCTAAATGTAAAATATGGTTCGGCCGGAATGTATACTCTCTGAAAAAATGAGCGGTCTAGTACAAACACAAGGTTAAAAATAAGTCTGAAAGCGAAAGTTAATTCAAGGTTCAAGGAATTACTTTCAGAAGTATTTGTTATTCTATTATTGCAAACATTAAAGGATTTTTATGTAATATATTTGTATATTAGAGGACGAACTAAAGCGGTTCCGCATCTATTTTGGCTTTAAAAAAAGATAATAAAATACAGGAAAAATTGTGTCAAAATATGTATTCAAATATTTTCTTGAGAGATAACGTGTAACTAGAAATTGTGAGCATACTAATGTTAATAGTATGGCTGTAATAACACTCAAACCTTATGACAATATTTCCATAACTAAAAATACTGACGTACTAAAAGTCATCTATAGGAAACTAATATTACCGCGCATATTCGATGTTACAGCTATGAGATCCCACATCATATGGAAATTTGATTTAAATGCAAAAGCACATCTCAGCTTTTCCGCTGACTTTGTATAATATTAGAAAGTTTGATGGATTTTACAGTTTGCACAGCATATATTATCTATAATATATTACGCCCATGTGCAGCATTTGCAAAACACTCTAAGAGAATCTATAAGAAAAGAAAAGAAAGATATTTATTGTGCTTAATGTATGTTTTAATATACTTGTCGTATCTTTATGTAAGAATCTACAAAAAAACATACATATATTCAGAGAACGCACAATAATAGAGGGACACAGAGCACAGGATAAAGTGTATTAGAGGCATGAAATATGGCCAAGTTGTGTTCTTTTATTTACATATATAGTATATACGTCAGAACGGAATAAAATTTATGGCACGTGTCGCATTCGGTACCGATTTCTGTGATGAAAACGCACCACATACTTGGGTCGTAAATATTTATTTATTACCTTATTTAATTTCGATCAAATCAATTCTAAATTGTAGTTTTACTTGATTTAAAAGAACTGTTTGTGGCACATCTCACATAAAATCACCTAATGTATATTTGATCGCGCAGATCACCATAAAACATTTATGTCTGCATTTGAACTCAAACCAAGATTAAACGGCAATCAAAATCACGAGAAGATTACGGGAAACTTGATATGAGTCTGCATTAGCAAGCATTGCAACATTTGCAATCTTATGTAAGCGCGTGCAGCTTTAGTAGGAATTGCAGAACGAATCAATTTCCTGAAACCTGACGCTATGTTTGCTATTGACATACAAGTTACAGTGAAAATTAACCTTTGCCATAAATGTGTATGTATGCACTTCCTTGCCATGTAAAGTGTAAAGTAACATTGCAAAGCTAGCTCAATTTCAACAGATCCCTATTTAATATATAGGGAGGTATAATAGGTATATACCTCGGAAATAAAAATGATGGAAATTTTCTTCAATGGCTTATATAAGATTTCCTGAAACTTTTGAGCATAAATTTGTAAGCTTACTAACAAAGTCAAAATATGATACAAACCGATATAAAATTTTTTTCCAAGATACAAGGTATTAAATACTTTGCAAACTGGTATTAATTGCCAGTGTGCCATACATATACTTATCACTGTACGACTTTGAATAGAAATAAAGTAGCAGTTTGTAAAAAATGTGTTAAATTCTTTTGTAAACCATTACAAATCAACTGAACTCACTCCTTTCGGTTGCCAATATACGTTCATTGATGTCTTATTCTATGTAAATCTTTATTCTATATAAATCTTCCTGGAATATAGACAACGCAAGTGCCAGGATATTTTCGGTAGAGTGACGCCGATAAAAGTACATACATTCAAATATAAAGTTCATTAGAAAGATAAAACATAGGTAAATGTTTATCATGATATAAAACTGTTCACTGGTTCTAATCAACACTTTAAAAATAATCCACAGCAAATATAGCAATTGCAGTATTTTGAGTAGGGTTCATTACACTGTTTAATACGTGGGCATAATTATAGTGATATTTGAAAGCCATTTCACATTTATTACTATTAAGATTGTTAATCACTGGATTAAAGAGGACTTTTATTATTTTTCGCATCTCAAATTATATTATCATAATCGTAACAAGCAAGATAATTGTAAGGCGTTATTATAATTAACAAATAATTAATAATCTCTTCGGTTATGTTTATTTTGTTTGATTTTTTTCATGTTATTAAGCAGATCGATGAAGTTTATGTTAGGTAAATGTCGTTCTTTATTTAGATGGTTCTCGAATGCTGAGTTTCCATTTTTGTTTTTGATACGTTCCCTAAATCTTATGGAATTGCTTCTCCCAGTCTGTTGAATGTAATATTTATCACAGTATCCACATTTGATGCGAGATATACCACTTGTGATTAGGAAAATGAATATCTGTTTGCCCCAATGTTATAAGACAGTCGAGGAAATGTTTTTCTACTGTAACACAAAAGTTATAACTAATTTTTGAAGGTAGATACTGCATAAATCTGCACTGAGACTCGAGTACAACACAAAGACAATAAAGGAAAACGTTAGTTACAATATTCCCATCAGTATTTCAGTAATTTAAATTCCAGGAAATTCTTTGAATAGCAGTGACAAGAAATTTTCATAAACTCTACACTTGACGAGCAAATAGCTCTTGCAAACTAACAAAGTTTTATTACCGTTTTTGTTTGTCCCTGTATACGTACGTAACAGTAGTCTTTTGTCTACGTATATGTAACATAATTAATATTACTTTGGTTCTGAAAATAGACCTGAAAGCAGCAATTTTCACGACGACCGGAGCAACGGCCTAACTGACGTGACGGCAGAAAGGTGTGTCTGGATAGATTATTAAATTCTACAGTCATGAACATGTACAGTCATGAACCAGAATACCGCTCGCATTCTGTAGCTCAGCTTATATAAAGTCCAAAAAATGCCAACGAGTGCGTAGAGACTGTCAGAAGAGACTGTCTGAACCCATTTTTTTTTATTCAAACACATAATCTTTTTACTCAAATCTATTATATTTCTCTTCCAAATAATTTCAAATAAAATATTTACTGACCTCAAGACCGATCTTTATTTCAAAAACCTAAACAAATTCTACATTACGAAATAAAATATTTGCCTCAGCCCATGCCGCTCACTTTTTTTTTAATTAAACATACTTGTTTTGGTTTTACATTTTACAATGTCTACAAAAAAGGCTCATAATTGGAACTAAATTTACCAAAAATTAACTATTTGCTGAAAACTGCAGTGTATAACATTAATCCTAACAAAAACACTTAAATAATGTCTACCGGCTCCGCCACCATTTCTGCATACAACCTGCGGCCAACAGCCTACAGCCAACTGTGGCCAACAGCCATAAAGAAATAAAACGCAACAAACTCAATCAAAAAAAGTAACATCCCGCTTCCTTAATTTCCGACAAGAAACCAACACAGCCGACACTAAAAATCCTAATTGGAAACTCCTATCTAAACTCTAATGCAACACGACGATGCAACAGGCGCGACCGCAAGATGGCGCCATTGCCCGCAATTTACGTAGTATTAAATTTTCGTTAGGAGCAGAAGTGCACGCGATATTTTGCGGCCGGTTTTACTCCGCAAGAGTGAGCGTAAATCAAGTGAGCTATGTGCAGCGGTACCGCTGGAAAAAATCGCCAAAACTCTGGCGTTGCAATAAATTGCGACGGGTGCTATTTAGGCCGCTCAGAGAACATATAAATTTAAAACTTCAATTTCTTGCCGTGCATAAATCAGATGCATTCGTGCTAGAGCATCGTCTATACCGGATTTTACTACCACGAGACAGGACGAGGGTCCTTTGCGTAAAGTATAATATTTTATGATGTATCTACTGTGGTTTCAGTGTGATAAAAGCTTACACCAGACTGTATAATTTTACTCTCACTATGGTATAGAACAGTTTGTTAGTTGGTTTCTTTGTTACCATTTGCAACAAGTACCTACAGTATTCCCACAAAAACACATTTCATCGACCGTAATCCTCCCATCAATAACAATTACTACTAAATACCTCCATGCACCGCCCTGCTGGTATTGTGCGTCATGCATGAGCACCGTGTCGAAGGCGTGCTAAGACTTGTTTGTCTGCTGTCCTGTTCTCATTGTCTATTGCGCCATTATAAACCAACCATTCTGACCTAGAGACAATTAATAATGCATTTAACATGTTGTTTGCCTCATCGCGTCTCGATGCCCGGATACTGTATTGGGTAATTAGCAAAAGGAACACCTTCACGGCAGCGTCATTAATTCTCCTGACGGGTCCTCATGCAATTAAGCGCAACCCAATTAAGCGCTACTTGAGGGGGAGGGGCAACTAAATGCGTCTTAGGGCCTCCATACATGGGCGATCCATCGGTCCAAAAATCACCGTGTATGGTGGAACCCAGATGGACTGGTGGACTCGAGGCGACATGCGAAATATTCATGACGCCGAGCCATTGCTCTATTTTCTATTATGCTAAGAATATAGCACTGCCCACCCTGCCACCCCTGACGAGCCGCCACTGGAATATAGTATACAATAGTATACAATATATAGGCCAAAAAATGCCAACGAGTGCATAGAAACTGTCAGAAGAGACTGTCTGAAACCTTTTTTTTTTATTCAAACACATAATCCTTTTACTCAAATCTATTATATTTCTTTTCCAAATAATTTCAAATAAAATATTTACTGACCTCAAGACCGATCTTTATTTCAAATAAAACCTGATTTATTTCATTCAAACGTATTTCTGCAAAAAAAACCTAAACAAATTCTACATTACGAAACAAAATATTTGCCTCAGCCCATGCCGCTCACTTTTTTTAATTAAAAATACTTGTTTCGGCTTTCCCTTTTACAATTTCTACAAAAAAAGAGTCATAATTGGAACTAAATTTACCAAAAATTAACTATTTGCTGAAAACTGCAGTGTATAACATTAATCCTAACAAAAACAATTAAACAATGTCTACCGGCTCCGCCACCATTTCTGCTTACAACCTGCGGCCAACAGCCTACAGCCAACTGTGGCCAACAGCCATAAAGAAATAAAACGCAACAAACTCAATCAAAAACTCACCGTGTATGGTGGAACCCAGATGGACTGGTGGACTCGAGGCGACATGCGAAATATTCATGACGCCGAGCCATCGCTCCATTTTCTATTATGCTAAGAACACACGAGGCGTCGCACGACGAAGCGGCCGCCGATTCATCTGCCGACTACACAGACAAATCCATTTGCAAGCACTTGTAAAAGACACATTCCTTTTTGGTGTTTCACCCTCTACAGTTTATACGTTTAGAGAGTTTATAAATGTGTAAACAGTGTGTCAATCTCAATGTAGTCGGAAAGTTGCAAAGCTTTGTCTGCCACTGTTTAATATCGATATTTCTTTGACTTGAAGCAAATTCGTTCCATTCAAATTTTTTCTTCTCTCTGTGTAGAAATAATTATTTTGAAAAAAGTAGCTAAGAAGAATTTTAAAGTATTGGTCTATAATTTGTTGAAAGTTTAACCAAAATTCAGCAATAATTAAAAAAGTTATTGAAGAATAGAATTCATCAAATATTTGTGATAAAATTTGGAGAGACATACTGTTTCCAATTAAGACTAAAACTGAACTTTAATTTTCCATAATTTTTTACCAAGATGAAGATGATTATCATATATATTTACATCACCAGCAAAGGAAAATCTTTTCTCAAACGCAATTTCTCGTTTAATCCCACACCTGCCGCATACATACTTCCTGTATGCGCATATAGGTTCCTTTCTGGCAACGTGAACGTATCCCAAGCATGGAAATTGAATTCAATTCAGAATAAATCTCGAAAAGCCGATCTGTTAAGCTCAACATTGAATCCGAAAATTTGCAATGAATTCGCTTGTTGTTGTGACGTCGTTATCATAAATCTACTCGTCATCGGTACAAAATGTGATAAAATTTCGGCAGATCTGGCGTTCAACAGCTAGCGAGGTAATTCATTTGTTTAGTTTACAAAAATTCTCGCTCGCCGAAAACTGTTTTTATTTGGGTTGTAAATCTTTCCCTATGACGGTATTAATATGCAGGATTTTTTTTGCAGGGGAAAAATTATTGTTTACGTTGGTAATTCAACTAACTATTTTCACAATACCGATATGTGTACCTACTCGTATGCGGGCTATGTTGGCAGGTTATTTATACATTTTTTGATTTATGAATGGGTGTATATTGTATACTAATCGTTTATTTACCGTATTAAATCTACATACATTTGTAAAGTTACAGTGATTATGTATCAATAAAATAATACATGTACTTTACATAATTAGCATTTCACAATATGTACATTTAATGTTTGAAATGTCCTTTGCCATTGCGGATGTCAATTAATTATAGTACGAGACATGATTTTAGATAATATTTTTGAGAAATGTATAAACAACAAAATACGCATCATATGCACAATCTGGCTTGCCCGAAGTAGGACAGTGTCAACAAAAAATTGTTTTGGAAGTGTTGTGGTTTCATTCAAAAATGTGGAATACACTGACCATCTGGCAAACTCGAACGGCGAGTAAAAAATTGTTTTCGCGCGTAGAGCGTGAAATGAATTTTAAAGAAATAACCCACAGACAGAAAATAACCGCCAGAAAATACCAAACAAAATCAATATTTTCTACAATGATACAAATAACACAGGACAACAACAATTTTTTTTTCTGAGGCATCAGTTTCTGGAGTCAATTTGGATAGACTATAATTATGAAGTAGTCGTTGTATAATTAGTTTGTAGTTTGTTTGAATTGACCCCAGTTCTCGTAATAAACCATGTAATAAAAAGTATAATAATCAAGCAAAATTATTTTAATTTAAACCTCTATAAAAAATATGTTTGCTTTTTGTGCGGCTAGCAAGTCTTTATTTATCAAAACGAATCTTTGAAGTCACTTTTTGAAATATAACATGTTACTCTACAACTTTCTGCTGCTTTTTTATTGGGTCAGCAAAATGGTGCACAAAATTAACATTGGTATAGGAAAAACTGGCCATCGAAAATAAATATGACCGTAGGAAAAGCTAACATCGTTCATGAATCATTGATAAGTCTGGTTGCATACCATATTGTACATTGTAGATAAAACAGAAACTTCATTAGTTATTTATACATTTTTTGATTTATGAATGGGTGTATATTGTATACTAATCGTCTCGTCGTTGACTGAATTTAGCACATAGTGCTGCTGCTTCAACACTGCGTTTCAATCGCACATCGTGTGAATAGAATCCGGAACATCCGGTTACAGCAAATTAATGCTCCGTTAACCTGACATCGATTAGCAGATATCTACCTCATCAAGGGAGCTGCAAGTGGCTTGAACCCATTGAAGATAACAGCCCTTCAATTTGCTTCCGCCTGTCACCCCTGATCGACTGGAGATATAAAATAAGCCCACACGAATCGACAAATTATCACTACGTGGCATCCGAAGGAAATCATCGACCTTGTTCTCAGGAGACTTCCTGAAAAATTGGGGAGTAATAAAAGTCAGTTGAGGCTGCCCCATCGGTCAGCCGGAACATCGCCTTTTCTCCCCACCAACGGCCAAAATTGAAATCGTAACTCAATCAAACTTTCGACTTCACGCTTCTAAACGTGCGGGACCAGATTTGAATCATTCGCGTTGCCCCAAGAGATATAAATTGAGTTTTTGTCATAAAAGGGAAGGACGGTGTAATGGCCACTGAAAAATAGGATTTTTCTCTCGAAATATGAACATTTTCACAACAGGGATTTTTTCTTGGCGGAAATTCCAGACATATATATCCGAGTATCGAGTTTTATTAGAATCTTCGGTATCCAATGAGGTGTAACCGTACCAATGTGAGATTTATATGAAATAAACCTGAAAATGACAGTATTATACTCCGCGTAAAAAAAGAAACGACCGACCTAAGAATTTGACACATTATTATCTACAATAACTTTTGTAGTATAAAATCCATCATAATTTTATGGATTTGTGGATGCTTTACGTATAAAAAACGTAATTCCGTTTGACTTTCCAAAATTGTTAGAAGAATATCCTGAAAAATCCGTTGAAAATTTTACTGAGTCTATCAGAAATCTATCAAAGATTCCAAAAGTTATTGACGCTAAGCATGATAAAATATGGTTAAAGTATCCAACCTATCCGAAGTAGTTACGCATAAAGTTTATGCCAGCAGCTGTGTTTTATGTTCAACTCGAAATTAATACAGGCTTCCGTCCCTCGTACCGGATGACAATTTAGAAACTACCATATCTACACAATAGTTTTAGAGGCTGTCTCTCTAAATTTCGTTCAAGTGTGTCTGACCGAATATTCCCGACTAATTTATGGAAAGCGAGTGAGCGATATTAGTTCTTGAATTTTCATTAATTTAAATCGTCTAGATAATTTTCAACTTCATCCTGCAAGCACTTTGTGATGTAACATCTTTATGACTATGATTTAAATAAGCTCCAAACATTAGAAAAAGGGACTAAAAAGGCACGTTTTACATACTTAATTATATATACTTACGTTTTATATACTTTTTGTTTCATATTATAATCCAATAAAAAATGAGGATGCATAAAAGAGTGAATATTCCCAAACAAAAAAAATGTCATATTTATCTGAAAAATAAGAAAAAATATTGTTCTAATTTGTGGCGATTCTTGTGGAATTTAAACTGTTTATGCACTATAAACTCATTTACATCGAATTTAATATAGAAAATAGATGCGATGCTTTATTACTTCCTCGTGAATTGCTTCTATTAAGTTCTTTCAGCTTTGAAATTTCCGCTATCATAAAATCAATATTCACTAGAACAATTTGGAATAACAAAATGGTAGCCCGGAGGTTTTAAAGTTTACTTGAAGAGAAAAAGGTTGATGCAAAATTTATTAGATTGCGGAAATTGGAATGTTCTGTTTTCCTTTAATATTTCAATACCTGATACAATATTTCTACTTCCTCTTGCATCCTCGTCATATATAGTTAGTGGTCTCTAGGTTTTAATAATTCAATTTTAAAAATTAGAAAGCTATACACTTGTTTCTAACTATACACCAGAAAATCGAATCGTATTTACAATACTAGGCATGCCCCTAGGCTGTTGTTCCGACTGCACAAGGAAACAAGGGTCCTACAACCAGAACAGTGAACACATATTTTTGGTGACCTAACATCACTTTCCATAGATCAAGTCATCAAAGTGTTGTGACAGGTCTAAGATCCATTTTATTTGAAGTCATATATTTCGCTTGAATTAGCTTTCTGTATGCACGTTTTCATAACATGTTGTTCAAAATATTACAAATCAACAAATTTTTTGTGTTGTTTTATCAAGTTAAGTTATGCAGGTGCATTAAAATACGGGAAGTGATCAAAGAAGATGTTGTAAAAATTTACCAAATAAGTTTTTTAACAATGTGCGGTTGTTATGTAGTAACACATCTGAACAAAAAATAGGGAATAGATAAAAGAAGCTGTGTCAATTTTTGACACAGAAGAAATTTCGCCTGTTTGAAGAAACTTGCCTGATTTGACAGAGTGTCTGAAATCACTCTGTCAAATCTGGCAAGTCGTGAAGATTCACCATTTGAAGTTTTAGCAACACCTCACCTTATAAACCAGTGCAAACTGAATGATTTGGTTAAAGACTTTTATCAAAAGAAAAAGCCAAGTTCTAAGCTGCAGGAATGGAATCTTGTCGCACGAGGTGTGACAGTGTCTTCAGTTACAAAGCGTAATGAGCCTTTTAAAGCATATTTTAAAATGGAAAGATCTTCACGTGTATGTCACGATGTTGAGGGTTGGTGGCTTTTTAACTATTCATTACTCACACAAATATTTCTTTAAAATCCCTCCAGATTATACTTTCTAACCAAAAATTCTCTCAGCATCGACCATCCCAACAGTACCAGGCGAGCAAAAAGGACATTCATCAAAATTTAACCACGCGTAGAGGACAATACCCCGGGTATTTAGCTCAAAGCGCGTGGCGCTAATGGAGGCCACAACTAAATGAAATAGAACTATTAATAATTAATCACGTTTTTCGCCTACTCGGTGGGCCTCCGTTCCTGGAAACAAAACGTAATCGCGCAAATTGTAGGCACGACCGGCAAGCATTGTCACGGCTATAATAATAGAAAGGACGATCCCCGAATCGTTCACCGCGCCACCGCCAGGGCGCGTGTTTTGCCGCCGTGGAGTGAGATTGCTAATTTTCCAACGTCCAAATGAGGTTAAACATCAAAAACCAGTTATTTTCTTTGATGTCGGCGTCTGGCTTGTGAATGGAAGCTATATTTATTTCTTGGATATTGTTTTTTTATGAAGACAATACACGATATGAAGTTGCGTGCTCTTAATTTTGATTGCTGTTTTTTTTACTGTTCTTTGTGTTGTATTTATTTGTTGGTTTGTGTTGTGTGGTTTTCTTACAGAAGCTAGGTTTTCATAAATAGCTTAATACATATTATGTAAACTTGCTAATTTAGAGCATAAATAAATGAAACTTACATTAATTGATTTCTCTCCTAAGACTGAATGTAAAAAGTAGGTTGTATTTACTTAAAGTTACCACTATTTTCGTTCATTTTGACAGAAACCTTCACCAATTCTCAATAGATCATTCGAAAATAATTTATATCTACTGAATGCAAGGATTCTTATACCAGCCGCTCAAGGAACTGCTACAATTTTTCCTTTCAAGTATATTGAGTCAATCAGTTACTTTCCTTTTACTTTTATTACGTCCACCGCCATTTGGCCATTTTATTTTCTGTTTTCAGACGTGCCCTGGCAGCATATGTGCTTTATAACCATTCGTGTAAGTACTACAACGTTTTTATTTAGTTGGGCAATGCGTCTTTTGCTAATACTAACAAACATGTGTTCGTTTCTTGCAGATGCCACCCAAACAGAAATTGGAACCGGACATGTACGTCGATGAAATATTAGTACCTGAAGCCATTCCGGAACCAAATGGTGCCATGTTTTACTTCAAGAACGTCTAATAAGGTATTTAACTTTTGTTGCCAATGAACAAGGATTATTTAAAATATTTTAGCTATGCAGAAAAAGTGAAAAGCTAAAGGGCTATGGAACATTATAAAAATTAGTTTAGTAACTTTTCTCATAACTATAAACGGCAATATTAATAAAGTGTAATGATGGGTGCCAAGAAATAAGGGTATAAAATGAATTTAAACGGTAAATGATTTTTCAGCTTCCCCTTTTCAGCCGTTATTATCATCCCTTACCCTAAATGTTTCCCCAATTTAGACGTAGCAATCACGTTCAGTTCCTACAGTAGGGGAAATTGAAATGTAACAATCACCGTTTTTTTCTTTCTACTTTCTATCAGCAGTCAGATTTAAGTACGCAGCTAAATTGCCTCTAGGAATCGAAGAAAGAAGCGAATGCGCGGTACTGTCAGTATTGGAGAGGACACAAGAGACAAAACAATGAGCCGAAGAATTTTCCGTTTTCCTGTCTCCTTTAGATTGAAGCCATTTACATCTTTTTTTTGTTAGAGCTCGTTAGAAGTAATTAGCCTTTTCGGTGACTGTTGTACGGCCCGCCATTTAAACCTTTTCTGAATTAATTGGACACTTCGTAGCATTACGTTCGTTACAATTAATTAAAAAAAGGTTTGCCTGCGATTCTATTGTAAACAGTTAAATCGTAATTCGAAAACTTATGCACTGATTACTGGAGAAACCGAAAAATACAGAACCGACGAAACTAACGAAGATTTGACGGTGGCTGAGAAATGTCTGATGGAAGAGTTCTTCCTCACTTAATAATATGTCAGACGAGGAATAATTGGATGAAAGGACGAAAAAGGACTAAAAGGCACAAAAAAGTACGAAAAAGGACGAAAAAGGAAGAAAAAAAGACGAAAAAGAAAGAAAGGATGACAAAGGACGAAAGGATGACAAAGAACGAAAGGACGACAAAGGATGAAAGGACGAAAAGGGACGAACCTGCGAAAAAGATAGAGAAACAAGAAATAAGACGAAAAAGAACGAAAGGGTGAAAAGGACGAAAGGATGACAAAGAACGAAAGGGCGATAAGGACGTAACGATGACAAAGGACGACAAGTGCGAAACGATGAAAAAGGACGAAAGAACAAAAAAGTACGAAAAAGGACAAGAAATGAGGAAATAAGACGAAAAAGAACGAAAGGGTGAAAAGGACGAAAAAGGACAAAAGGACGAAAATGGACGAAAGGACGAAAAAGGACTCAAGGACAAAAAATGACGAAAAAGGACGAAAGGGCGAAAAGGGACTCAAGGACGAAAGGGTGAAAAGACAAAAGGACGAACAAGGACGAAAGGGCAAAAAGGACGAAAGGACGAAAAAGGACGAAAGGACGAAAAAGGTGAAGAGGAAGAAAGGACGTTCGCAGGAAATAGAACGATGCGTGACAGAAAGTAGCTTGTCTGCTTTATATATAAAACTGTTAGTTTAATTTTTGGCATCACAACTGTCGAGCAAAAGGAGTGTTTTTACATGAGAACGTATTAATCATTTTTTGGTATACGTCCTATTCGGTATAAGTCCAAACATCAGGAACTGATTAATCATGTACCTTTAAAGAAACTTCAGTCCATTTATATGACAAGAAGTTGATCAATGCTGTCCGTAACATTGTCCTTCGATATCTCAGTTATTATAAAGAACTGAACAATTTTTTATAAGAATTTTATGGTCAGTTGCTCAAAATCTCTCAATGTTTGTGCAGTCAAACCTGCTACACTCTATTTAGTATCATCACAGATAAAGAAAAACACGGAAAAAAGTAGATTTATTAATTAGTTAATAGGACCAACCTTGAAAGTAGAATAAATTAACCCGCAAGGCTGTCATTTTATGAATATTTATCACCCTGCCGTGATCACAAGCACGGGTAATTTTCCGCAATTTATTATGGCGTTCGGGGGTTGAACGTAGCTTGGATTAACCTTAAATAACGTCCAATATCTATAGGAATGATTATAATAACCAGTCAAGTCTATAATTTGTGTGATCTTAGTTTGGAAGCAATTTAAGTTTTATCGTTGAGTTGTCGCAAAAAATGTCTCCACCAGCAGGAAATTGTGTTGGTTCTAAAACGCCGAGCGCCGTGGGAATAACTAGTTTGGATAACTGCGTCTAGTTAACGGCATTTGCATTCCGAATTTGCAACCCAAGTTTTATAAGTGGATAGCGCGGTTCGCAGTTCTTATCAAACAATTATAAATTTAATTACTTGTAATTAATTAAATTAATAGTAATATTTTGCCACCCTTAAAATAAAAATAATAAATTGAAACCGCGTACCGAAGAATGTTATAAAAATATCCGTTATGAAATCGTAGTTATTAGAATTTACTGCTATACGTATAATATATGCAAGAAATTATAGTATTATTAAAGAAATATAGCAATAAAAACTTACCCACAGTGAGGTGCGTCACAATTATGGTTGAACTCTTGAATTTACGAACACAAAACATCGCACCTGAAAAGAAAAAAAACACCCTATATAAAGTGTAATACTTTTCGCCCACTTCGTTGACACATTGAAGTGTCTAAACATTGTGGAATTCTTCAATTTCGTGAAACCACAGCCACTCATGAGTTAAAATGAATTTCAAACGTCATTTTACACACAGTAATATTGATGTAATTATTTCAGCTCTTTATTTCTTTATCAAGATAAAAACTATACAAAAAATATAATTCTTTCCTCATTTCTTTAATAAAATAATTTCAATTACATTAGCAACACAAAGTGAAAATTTGTATAGGCGTCTCCGTTTGGGGACAAAAGCTATCGCTGATGAAACGCGTAGAAAAATGTTATTGGAAGGATAGTCCACCATTCAAAATAAGTCCTTTGTCACGCTCATTTCGTTTGCCTTTTCTTCATACCGACTCGTCTCACTGAGCACAGTGAAGAGAAACTCAAGCAAAAAGCTACTACCAAATGTACGCCGGGAATTCTCCGTGTATACTGACCAGCCTTTGGCGACACGCTTTTCACAAAAATACAAAGCGTGAAGCCTTCATATCTTCTTCTTCCATGAAATTAATAAATATCACAGAAAACAGGTCGGTTCCATTATGTTTGTATTCAAAGTTAATATTGGTATGGTAGATACTCAACTAAAATAAGGTATATATTAGGTGGAGTAATTAAATTACGAATTAGTAGTCAGGAAAATTAGAAATATAAAAGGTAATATTTATACCGGCGCCTCCACCTTTTTGGCAAAATATACTCAAATTTTGATCTCCAATAACTTTTGCAATCTATAGTGGATTTTGATGATTCTTTCAAAAAATTATGGACAAATTCTTCGATATTCTTCCTAGCTAACACAATTTTTAAAATAATAATTTTTACAATTCATTTTATCTGCGCAATCGATTTGATGTTTTTCTGGTCTAACTTTTCGTCTACTTAGTTTTAAAGCAAATGTATTAAAATTTGTCTCAATTCTATATATTAATTTAAAAGAAGATTCGCCATTTTAATTGAAAAGTGGTAGGTTTAGTTTTCATCTTTCGTGTGGCAATGTTTTCAACACGATCCGATCTAGAGAAGATTCTAGAATTAACACGATGAAAACGATATCTTATAACTTCTGATACAATAAGAAGAAAACATATTTCAAAAACCTAAGTAGCAGAAATACTCTGTAGAGTAATTAGGGACCTATCATTAGCCTTTTATATTATAGCAAGGTCCGGAAAATTCTAAGAGCCCGTACTTTATTTTGCTATGCGCCATTTAACCATTTAGAAGGTTTAGGTGAAAGTTAAATATACAAAAAAAACTGTCTCTTTTCTGAGATAATTAACATAGACATGAATCACAGGGGCTTATAATGGTAATTAATTTGGCTTTAAAACAGTGTATTTGAAAATTTAACCACTTTCTTAATTTGTAGTACACAGTATTCCATGTCGAAAGGTTTTTTTATAAAATTAAAATAGAGGCCCCTTTTCCTTTGTAATATTTTTATTGTTTGGTACTAGTTTTTGGCCGTTAGGCCATATTCAACCAAATCTATAAGTTGAGGATATTAGTTATCAAAAAATTAAAAGTACAACGCAAATATAGTACTTAGAGTCAACATATTAAAATCTAACGTATACATGTGATGACAATGTGAAATTTTAAACAAAAACACACATCAGGCAACTCGTCCTACGCGGCGAGTAGCGGAACTAAATATTATTAAAGTTTAGTTTATATTTAAATTTAAAAAGTGAAATTCAAAAATGGTTGAAATTTGTTGAATAAGTATAATTAATTGATTAATTCCTTTATGTTTCGTATTGTTCAAGTAGATCTATTTTGAAACCTTTTTGACATTGATGTAATAGTTTAGGGTGTTTATAGTTGATTTTATGTCCGGTATTAATTCTGTATTAGTATAACCATGATCAAGATGTACCTTACATACAAGCAATTAATCATGCGACCGATTTCCTTTATAACGAATCAATATCTTTGATTGCCTGACGTAGATAACGTCCACGGTACATGCGATTGCGTGTGAGCCGACTATAAAAATCGCCAGGATTGAACAAATCCTGCCGACCATCAAACGCAGTAATTGCACGAGCTAAATCCGCATCCGGCAGCAATCGGTTAGAATAAATCCTTTCGGTTATCATGAACGCTAACTTGGCTGCTAACCAATCTACAAAGAGACGCCTCAAACTGAGCTATATCCCATAATATCATAACAATACCCACCAAGGTCGTATTCCCGAAACAATGAGCATTAATCCGCATACGGAAACATATATCTCTCTTCTGCTATTGGCATAAGTCAGAACAGAGATAGACTTCTCGAATTATCAGTCACCGATTGGAGAATATCGTGCGAGAGTAGTGTAGCGAGTTTAATAAATGATTGGTGAAATTATAGGTGTAATTATCTTTTTGTTTATATCCGTGATATGGACTCCAAAGACTGTGATATGGACTCCAAAAATTGCTATTAACTGTGATAAATTCTGCGATCTGACAACACTGACCATGGCCAGAGGAAATTCCGCCTTCAGTAAACTTCGACAGCGGACGGATACGCTTGTTGAGACGCCAGGCGCGGCCAATACACGTGAAACGTACGCAGCATCAATTTTCAGCCGGTTCGTGATGTCTCAATCTTTCAACTTCGAACTGCACTTTGAGCAATACTCTGACATTTTTAGATTTCTTTCAAGACGAGAGTAAAATATATATATATTGGAAGGTAAATACGTATTTTATTCTATTTATTCTACCGTTCACCAATGAAGATAAATAAATTATAATTGGAGGAGTAATATATCAGAGCATTTGATGTAGTTTAAAGATATTAAAAAAGTGGCTGGATTTAACATACATTTAGCATAGTTATGTAGGTTTAACGTGGAAGTCTACCTTCAATTAATATGAAATCAAATCGTAATATTCAACAATTAGGTACAATTATGGAAAAAAAATCTTGATCCTAGTTTGCTTACAACAAATGTAATTATAGAAATATATAAAACAGTTTTACCAATACATAAATTAAATTACTTCATAATGAAATTTAAATTTGTGGTTCATACTTTTGGCAATTGAGAAAATAAAACAAATAAAATAGATATGCAGGAAAAACAAAGGTTTTAGTTTGATCTGCCCGTTCTATTGAAAACTGGTAACTAGCAGCAGCATCGGAAATCTGAAAAGTCCACAGAAAGTTAAATAGCTCGCAATTCGCAAAGACGATAAGGTTCTATTATGCGGGACACTAATTCCTAGTAAGTATTCATTTCCTCGGACGTAACTTTTAATCGCCGGTAGAGCTTTAATGAGCCGAAGTTCAATATCGTCTTTCAAGCTCTGCTGAGTTTCCTGTCGGAATAACTTAAGCAATAGGAAACAAAGCTTTAAACTTTCCTCGTCTATCATCTAGCACTGTTACAAGCATTGTCTTATCACTATTTCCATTTTCCGAACAAAATATTTCAGTGAAGACATCGAATATAATGGTAGCAGAAGAAATAAGCAATACATAAATCAGAAACGTTTATTTGATTGGACAGGCCATTTAAAATACGCAAAACGTAAATATTTAACTGAGGAAACTTTGCTTTGTGTACGCTTTATTTAATAAATTCCGGCATGCATTGATCTTCAAAACACCAAAGAAAAGATGTTTTACTACTATTTTTTTGTAGTATCGCTTATTTGTCAATGTGTTTTCAATTCCACTCTCTACTACGATTCTGTTCAAATATTCTTTGAACTGTTTTTAAATGTTCACTTTAATATCCAGAATCTTTCGATATGAGTTGGATGATCTATTTATAAACAAAGAATATTTTATAATTCATAAAAAAATTAAGTAAAGATTCAATTTAATAATATTAGGTCAAGGAAAAGCTGCTTTATTTCGAATAATCCAACAATAAAGAATTTAACAATGACATTTAATTTCTGAATTTTAATATTCATTGCTGGATGTTTCTGAATGGTAAATTGACGCAATTTAACTTGTAAAGTCAACCAGCGGAATGACTCCATGAATATTAACGCTTATCAAATAAACATTTATCAAAATTCGTTCAAGTAAAGACCAGTGCCGAGCGACTCTGAACGGCTCATTATTGTCGCAAGGGACAAGGTAGGTTAAATGTCATCATAATATTTGAGTCCGCCGTGCCGTGACTTTATTGTCCCGAAGGAGTTAAGTGGGTGTTGTGGAACTCCAGGGGTGAGTTTGAAGCGGAAAGTGGAGGGGGCAAATTGTTCGAGGCCCAGTAGCTCGACTTCATAACAGATAATGAAAGTTTTCTTAAATACAGACGACAACATTTTCAGTGTACTATTCGGAACGTGCCTCTTTCAAAATAACAAGAGAAACTTGCGTCATACACTACAATTGGTGTTTCTATTTTATACAATGTTCGATCATAAATTGAAAATTGCATTTTCCGATCGCAGCGGTTTAATTGGTTTTTCGGTAATCTTTGGCAGAAGATAAAGTTTCTAAGGCACTTTGACTGACTCGGCGAAGAAGTCGGACTGTTCGAAAATATCCAGGACGAATCCCAAAGGGCTCTCATAACTTCCGATATTACTTCAAGAGCGTGCATTAGAGAGAAAATCATGAGGTACTGGAAGTTCCAGCACTACTTCTGTTATTACTATATTGCTATCCTAAATGTATGAATATTCAGATGAATTTCCTATTCATCATGAACTGGTATACAATACATGTAATGAGAGTGGCTCATTACAGAGAAAAGGATTGAGTTGTTGAGGTGCCTACAATCGAAATACGAACCAAAAGCAATCTATAAGTATCACTTATAGAATACAAGAGGTGTTTTTTTTGTGCTACTACATGTCGCATAGGTTCAAAGCTACGCAGCTTATCACAAAATTTTACAACAGCATTGTGAGTCCGTTCTAAGCACCACTTAGATTTATGTCAAAATGGCAAAGAGAACTGGGCCCAAATCAGCTGTCACCAATCACAATGGCTTTCGACAAATAAACTTTCATCCACAATCCGTAATAAACAGTTTCACATTTCCTGAAAATCAATTTCCCAAAGGAAAATCTTTCGGAGCCTATTTTATAGAATCATCTAACATGTTGACGTTAAAATTACTGTTGGTGTGGGACGTTGTACAAACAATCAGGCGGCTAAATGCCAATTAGAAAGACATCCGTTAAAAATGGGGAATCCCAAAAACGAAACATAATTGCAAATCCGGGAATTAACAATCGGAAACCTATTCTAATAAATTTGACGATTTCGCGCTCGGAATCGAGCGCGTTGCAACTTGGTTACGTAGAAACATAAAAACGTCCATGCGAACTGTTTACCGGAACGGGCAGTTTGGAGATGTGCTACAAATGCTACAAAATAGAGCGCCATCTAGTATCCATTAAACCGAATTGTCCTCCGTTTAGTATTTAACTGTATGTTATGCTTATGGTCCATGATTGCTGCAATGTTCTCAGTGGGCAATAAAATTTGCTCGGTGAATTTGATGGAATGTAATAATAAGTTCTTTTTATTTGTTTAGTTTGTAGTCCAGTCATCTGTTTCGCATATTGAAATGTTATGACCGTCTCTTCTTTATGGAATTTTGAGAAAAGTATCATAAAATTAAAGTTACAGTTGTGTAAGTTTTATTCCCTAAGCATAAAAAAGTAATTGTACTTTTATATAATTTAAGCACGGTGTGTTGTAATGTCCCACAAACGTTTATACAACAAAAACAGTGTACCTGGAAAGTAATAATACCGGAAGTCATCGATCCTGGTGTTGATGCCAAATATTTTACAACCCAAACATCTGTAACTTCCGCTATTGCACGTTTGTTTTATATCCATGTATATTTACGAGGTTTTTTTATGAAAGTCCAAAGAAAAGAAACTCCAAAGAAAGGGAAAGGGAGAAAAGCCAGCGATCAAATTAACGGATTAAAAGGGAAGGGTAATAAATACCCTAGTCGTAAATCTGACAAATTAATGTTTTCTGCGCGGATTTTTGCTTTTTCACATTTTCCTTTACTGACAGCTAAATAAATTGATGGAGCAGTCATGAATTATTTATCAGTGAACCTATATCGCGTATATTTGTAAGGAGCATATTTTATAATAAAATTAGAATTCCAAGATACCTACTATGACCAATTTTAAAATAGCTTTTGTCTGTAAGTTATTATGTATACGCTGGGTAGGCAGAGGAATTATCTTCGTATAATTCCTAAGGGTTTATTACTTCATTACCATAATCAGATTTTCAGCAAACAATCTGGCTCAAGGAACGTGAGTCTTACTTAATGAGAATAGTAGGGGTAGATTCGTGAATTTTTTATCGTCCCTTGCCGAATTTAGTTTTTCAGGCGAGCGTCGTTATTTGGAGACGTTAGACGTCGCGCGTCGTGTCTAATGCGACAAGGAAAACTCGGTCTGAACACGTCCGTTAAACATTAATTCCGGCGCGTTTTATCTGTTTAAGTAATAGGCCTCCGTCTCCTAAAATATTGATCGTCTAATTGAACGAATGGTCTCTGTCACGGAAGTCGCCGTTTATACTTTGCTTCCTTTACAATTTACGCGGCCTTCTGTACTGCCGCTTACAGTTTTTCTCGACTGCTATTCGCCCATTGTCATGCAAAACAAGTCGCGATAGTCGTTTCGCATTATAATGCATCATTCGCGAAAATGTAGCGTAGAATTTTTCCTTGCTGTTGTGCTGTGATTCTGTGAACATAACTGAATGTATAATGCTTCCAGAAAAAGAATCTTTGTGCAAGTGACATGATATTTTGGTGATTTACGTTTAAAATAAAAATTTTCCAACAGATTGCAAAGAAGAGATAAACCTAACACAAAACTACAAAAAAATTGTCAAAACGATCAAGTATAAGTACTTACAGATCGGGTCTTAAGAGTACAACGTGGGTTATTTATGACCTGATTAAAATTGAACTATAAATAAACGTCCGTTATAAGTTATGACGCTATTTGTTACAGCGCCGGAAGGACACATTTATTATTACATCAAGTGAACACTGCTTTATTAATTGTACTTATAATATTATAAAATATATTTAATTGAGTCGCCTAGTATCAAAAACAGTCCTAAGTTATAAAGAAACTCGATCAAATATGATTCATTCTCAAAATCGTGTCCTTGATATTTTTAAATCTCCTATAAATATTTGGTTTTAATATGTACTTGTGCTTGTATTTTTCTTCATTTTGCTGTTATCGATTTTCTAGAAAACATGTTGATTCAGATATTATGTATTTGGAACTGAGAGACTTAACAAAAACAGTATCATTATCCCAAATACAACTTTGCAAACTAATATCCCAAATTAATAATAAACGCGAATAAATTATACATAAAAAGTGTTTAATACATAGAATATATGTTGCAATTAAGTAAGTATCTCTCAATAAACTATCAATAACTTAATAAACCGTTACATTAAAGCCGCATCAACATTAAAAAGTGATATAAATATATTTAAGTCTCGTAAAAGTGGATACAAAATACAAAATAAACATCGGTACTGTCTGGCATTTCAGCGTTCCTACCGATATGTTTAGGGCAGACAACAAAATTTTGTACGGCATCTTTAGGACGTAACAGTAAGACAGCTACGAAGAGCTTATGGTCTATATAGAAGCACACCATAGCCCGATGGAAGATGTGAAATGTCTGTAACGAAGCGATTGCGGTGCCATCCTGTTTACATTTGTCTAGTCTGTGAACAAGAGTAGGTGATTTTGGGTCCTTTGTGGGCCATAAACAAGTCTCAAATCTACTACAGTGGCGCCACGTTTCAAGTACTCTAAGCGCTGAAAACACGCGCTGGTGGAAATGGAAAACAGAATCTACACGTCGTCAGTCCTCCGCAAATTTACTTAAGATTATCAATCGGTGTCACACTTTCCCAGTTGAGGCTCTAGCACGCATTTTTACCTTGTCACGGTTAGGGGGTTTTCAACGTGTTTGACAAGTCAACAGGTTTACGTATCGAAGCCTTTTTTTCCCTTGTAACTGCTGTCAGACACGTTCACTTTAGTTTTAGTAAACGTGAAAAATCGAAAGGACAAACACGAAGATAAAGGGTGACGTTGTTGAATGTTTTCTTTTGTTGGTATACCTATAAATTTGACATCTCGTGTTCTGTATTACATGACGAGTTGGCGATAAAATTTTTTTAGCGCAATTCAAATAGTTCTAAAGCTTTCAAATGGGAATAGTCTGGTCTAAGAAATTCACCAAGTAGAGTTCGCCAAGTATTCATGAAGCTCATACGTCGAAAAATTTCATTAGACCTTGCACAGTCCTTCATTCTAGGCCCTTGAATATAATGAAGATACGTGGTAGGGTGCGCACAGTTTCAAGGCAGCCGTACATCATTACACATACGTCCGTTTATCCAGGTCTCGATGAATATTATATGTAGATCGCGTCCCAACGCGATCAAGTTAACTCATGTTGAAAAGGCGGATTTTCAGCATGAGTACTACAGAACCGTACTTTAGTATAGGATAATAAGACTAATAGAGTCTTGGACCTGATTTCTATCACGAGACACATCTTAAATCATAACAAGAAGAACTAACCATGATGGCTTGTACGAGACAATTTCGGACGCATTCCCGAAAATCGCCTGACCTTTACGCGAATTTTACGGTCGTGATAGTCCAAGTTTTGTTGGTAATGCAGAAATTTCAACTGTAATTGATGGAATTTGGCCAATAGTTAGTGATGGTTAGTACTCGTTATAGAATTTCATGTGGAAGTAAGTTATTTTGGATTTTTTTAACAAAACGTTTATGTGATGTAATAACAACTTGAACATATAGTTTCGTATTGTTTCTAATTCAAAATACGTTTTAATAAAAACGTTTATAATTCACTTATTGTTTTATAATATTAATGACAACTGTATATAGAATATTCCAGGCCCCAAAATAGCTGGGTTAATCCGTCCCTGCCAAAATTCTACATTTTCACTTTCAGTGGTGCGAAAAATCCACTGTCCTCAGCCTCTTTTCATAGTATTATTATTGCGTTACGGCGTTCTTAATACACTCGAATCCCGCCACTTTATTATCACGGTTTTATACTCGATTTCGTCAAAATTGGTCATTCCCTCAAAACCGGATTTACGTTATGCGAAAAGTTATGATTTTAATAAACGAAAAGTGTAAATTGCGATACCGAGAAGTAAGCTTGAAAATGCGTAATTTTTTCCGAGATAGAATTACGGTGCTTTAGAGTTTATGAGGTTTATATTTAACGACGAAGGGGTAAGTCTAATCTAAAAATTACGGGGTAAAATGAAACATCAATAAAGGGCGAAGTAGCGTTTACATATATTGCAAACGGGTTGTAACTCTCTGTTATACGAATTTGTTATTTGAATATAGAGACTTTGTGGTCGAATTATGGATAATTATATTGTGAAGAAATTTATTTCGTCTGTCATAATGAGCATATAAAGCCGCAAAACCCCAAGGAGCTATAACAGTACGTTATGCTGCAGAGGTAAGCCAGTTTTGTGGATTCTACGAGTATAATTAATTCACTGTTTTGAATTAATACAGCCTGCAGTCTCGGCGAATATATACAAAGTGTAACAGGTCTAAGTACATGCAATTCGCAACAAGCCATTCAAAATGAACAAATAAAAGTTGGTTATGTATTGTGGTCACACTAGTTCATTAAATATCTGTATGATATTTTAAATTCTAGCGGTTTTCTTTTTATCGATTTGTGTAAAAGTTATTTTAAAACTGTGGTATTAAAATGTGCGAAGCATATTTTCCTCGCGCTTCTAGATTTGCATACTTTTTTCTAGGTAGTTATTATGATAACTTAAATTATGCAAGTAGATTGTATCGTCAGCAGTTATGTTATAATTACGTGCAGTTTTTATTTAAATTTAAGATTAAACATTTCTACCCTTTGTTCTTGTGTAAGTAATGTGTAATGTAAAAAAATTAAAGTTTACAAAATTACAGTAATTTACTTACGGCCGTATGCATAACAATACATTATAGGATAAGTGTATAATGGAAATGTAATATAGTGGAATCCTGTCTTTTCCTGTCTTTTCCTGTCTTTTCCTGTCTTTTCCTGTCTTTTCCTGTCTTTTCCTGTCTTTTCCTGTCTTTTCCTGTCTTTTCCTGTCTTTTCCTGTTTTTTCCTATCTTTTCCTGTCTTTTCCTGTCTTTTCCTGTCTTTTCCTGTCTTTTCCTGTCTTTTCCTGTCTTTTCCTGTCTTTTCCTGTCTTTTCCTGTCTTTTCCTGTCTTTTTCTGTCATTTCCTGTCTTTTCAAACTGTATGTTTAGGCTGTCTTTTCGGGCAATCTTTATGAGCTGTCTTTTCAGGTTGTCTTTTCCTGTCTTTTCATTCTGTCTTTTCCTGTCATTTCTTTTCTTTTTTCTTTTGTTTCATCATAAGTATGCCATGTGTCCACTCTTTAAAATTCACACCTAGAATTATTGTGTAGTTCCATAAAACGGTGTTATGTAAGAGCTTTATTCTCTTGTTTTCTCTCTCTCTCTCTCTTCAACATTTCAATTCAATTTCATTATACAAACGGTAAACACGTTATCAACTCACCGAGTGGACGTGCAATCTCTGCAGTCGTCTCGTGTCGGGTGCTGTCAACTGTTTTCTTTGGGGTGCGCATTCCGTTTATTGGAAAAAACCTCTCTGTTGGTGAGCTTTCCTTCATCCCTTGTGTCCGTGACATGCTCTCGCAAAATTAGATGCACTCCTACGGTTTTGCAGCAGAAGGCTGTTATCCTTTATTTGCGGCGTTTGAAATACACCTAGACATTCTCTTAATGACGTTACAGATTGTACTACCAGCATACACAACACAAGAAAATGAGATGCGTCTTTTCAAACAATGTTTTGAAACACTACAGTACGTTTCACTAAATGTATTTCATTTAGTTAGCTTACTCTTTAGTTTTGATAAAATTGACACTGTTATCGATCTTCATAATATAATGTTAGTATCAACATATGGTTGTAGCATATGTTCATTATCCAACCAAATATTAGCATAATAACATCATTTCGCGATTAGCCACATTTTTGTCATATTATATCCAACGCTTCAACAATCAACAAATCAGTTCAAGTGCCTACGGACATGTCTGATACAGTGCAACAATTTTCGTTTAATTAGTGTAATAATCGTTCCACTCAGTACCAAAAGTTTGTCTTCAAATAATAAAAACCCACAACAAACTTTGTATAAGTTTATCACTTCTATTATTGGATTTCTTTGTGCTTGGTGAATCGTATTGTCCACGGAGTTTTAAACTTTTCTATTCCCTCGATCTATCAATGTACATTGGAACATTGAGCAGATATATGGATGGAAAAGTTCTTCGTTAGATTACTTCCCAAAGTGAAACTTAACTTGTTACCGCTCCTAGAAAGGGATGTGGGTGCTTGCATAATTTCGCAATGAAAGTGAAATGTTTGGTCTCCCCAACGACGTTTTAGCTTTCATGGGTCTAGAATAATTTCATCCTTGAAATGATAATTAACCCAATTATTCCCACCGGCTACACTGGCATAAAGTTTTTCCCATTTCAAGTGGCTCTATAACGGTTCTAAGTTTGTTCTAAGACAATTCTTGCTTATCATTCTGACTTTTCAATCTTCTATATTTGTCATTCCAACAAAATGCTAATATTATGAAAACAAAAATTCCGTCACGTGAAACAATTGAATGAGGAACTGTATGGAAAGGTAACTGTATTATATTATAAAAGGGGGTTATAAAAACACCCTATTCGCCGCATCTCCTCGCCATCGGCCATATTTGAAGCCTGGCGTTCGCAGTCGCGAATTATAATTCGCTCCAGATAAACAATCTCCGCTGAATTTCTGATTATTCGTAAATCTGAGAGGGGCCTACGATCGTGATAACGCTCTAGAGCGGTAATAAATTATTCAGAGCGCCCCCCTAACTTTTTCCGCGCCATTAAATTCACTTATTTTTGAGTTTGTTACAATTCCACGTCCCTCTTCATGTGAATATTTAAGAGCATCCCGGCAGATATCTTCGTTCATTTTTTTTTTAACCAGACGTGTCTGCTCAGACTTTGTCCATTTGAGAACTGAGTGAAAAGGGGATTAAAGACTTTAAGCAAAGAATTAAGAACAGTTTCTTCAAGGCGCATGCGCAACTAAGGACTAATTCGAAACTTGCGCCGGTATTTATGACTGCTCGAACGCTTTTCATCATCACTGGACAATCTATTGCATTATTACATTTTACCAAATTATAGGTACCTACAATAATGAGATTTGAAGTTTATTATTTTCTCTTTCAGTTGCGATTATTTATTTATTGCTATTACGTTCAGAAAAACAAATCTAGTGTAAGATTTGCGTTTCGTTTTATCTGTAAAATCGACGGGGTTGTTTTGGTGCTCTAAGCTTGGAATATATTCCAAAACATTTGCTTGGAATTGCACAATTAAACTAGTTGTATTTCTCATAGATGATAATACCATTACTTAGAGTTACTTAGAAAATTTACCCTATACGGGCATACCGGAGGGAATGTGTTTAATTAAATACTTTGGCGGGCGCTTTTGCAGCAAGAAGCTCGTAAATAATTCAGCTTTCTAGTGATTCTACAACAAACTTTAATATTCCTTAATTAGAAAACATCTTCCATCATCTGTATGCTCTTTAACGTTAATAAACATCTCAGTAATGGAGTCTGATGTGTATTTTCCCAAGAAATTTGAGTTTTTAATTAATTAGTATTGCATTTAATTACTTTTGCTTACTCCGTCACAGTACATTTACCCAATAAAACATAGAATAAATAACAAATATTCCTACTTACGTAAAAATTATGCATATAGAAGTAGAAGAATAGTATTGACAATACCTATTCCTTATTATAAATATCTCACTTTCGTTTTTTCGACTAAATTACATAAACACACTGACAGAAAAGAAATGTAAAATCAAATAAATGTGTTTCTTTGAACATATTTCTTTCAAGGAAATATATATGTTTGAAACAAATAGGTATTTTAAATTTAAAAAATCTGATGTGGCCAGGCACATGACTTTATCATACGATACAGCCGTGTTCAGGGGGGCAATTTGGAAGTTCAAGGGGCATCCGCTTACTATGATTTAATTTTTTTTCCAAAAAATGGAATGGACATAAATTATACAAAATTTTCTGTACTATAGTTTATTATTTAACTATTTTGACGAAATTACAGAAATTGCGGCTAATTTGCAAAATCGTTGAAAAATGATAAGAGTAAACCTCGAGTTCCTTTGGGCCCTTTTGGACAAAACTTCTTTCAGTTCTAAGTTTAGTCACGAAACTTCTAAATATGAAGTTTCGTCTCGATACCTTCAGTAGTTTCTCCGGAACCGTCGCCACAAAAAACGGGTACACACACACACACACACAGACATTTTTTTGTACCTTGGTGAAACATGTTCAGGTGACCCAAAACGACATATTTCCGCTAAAATCTCATTTTTTTTCGACACGATTACAATACTTTGTCATACTACGTATGATAAAGTAAAAGGTGAACTGCATGGGCTGAAAGACATATTTTATTTGAAGTAAAAAGAAATCATTTTCACTGAAAAAACGATTCTTAAATGGTTTTCCGTGATTTTCGTAATATAGAAATTGTTTGGATTTAATTACAGAAATACGTTTGAATAAAATAAATCTGGTTGTATTTGAAATAAAGATCGGCCTTGAGGTAAATAAATATTCTATTTGAAATTATTTGAAAGAGAAAGATAATAGATTTGAGTACAAAGATTATGTGTTTGAATAAAAAAGTGGCTTCATTAAAAATTATTGCTATGTCTACTGGCGGGTAGATGGCGCTGACAGTTAAAGTAGTTCTCTCTGTGCAAGTAGGCAATAAATGAGTACGCTTCTTTCTATAACTCGGGTATTTTCTCACCGACATTACAGCATATCAAAATGCATGACAGCACATTACATTTCTAAATAATTTGGTTTTAAAACTCAGAAGGCAAAAACTTGACCGAGGTCCTTAATTGTTCCACAGGTGTTCCAGAGCTAAACCACAAAAAGATGTTGGTTACACAGGTCAGATGAGTCGTAGAAACAATTTTAAAGGGTTTTGGAATAAAATATTTGCGGTCCGAAGACATTGTTTTACATACATTTACTGTTTAGTCTCGCTTTTTAAACATGGATTGTTACGTTCCTTATTGCACAAACCATATTTTTATGGCCAGTAAGTTAAGTAACTATTTAGTTTCTTAGAACTGTTACAGATACATAAATAAATGTAATGCCATTTCTGTACACGTCAGCTCCAATTAATAAAATTAATTCATTCATAACTTCCATTCATATTTAATAACTACCATCGCACATAAATGGCTTATTTTGTACATATATTGATTAGTATAGCTATTATGATGATTATTATTTGTTGAAAAACATTGGTTTTAGAATAATATTTAGCGATTTCATCTCAAATTTTAATATAGCTGCTGTGACGTTTGTAAACCTATAACTCAAAACAACGAGAACACTGTTTGTAATCCTTTATATTTTTCTTCGAAGTATTTTTAGGTTGTGAAAATAGACAGTAGTCAGATGAATATATTGTTGTTATGGAGAAAAATACAGAAGATTGATGCACGGTACAAGAAAAGTGGAAAATATTATTTGAAAAAGTTAATTAATGTACAAGAAATTAACTGATTTGTGACAATCTACGTAAGAAAACTAATTAGGTTTAAATTACACGCTGTCAATCATGTAATTAACGATTAGAGTTTATTATAATTATTTGTTTTTATTAAATTTAGTTATATATTGATACCACCAAATTGTAAACTCCAAATTATAAACAACCTAACTTTATAATAGGCCAATCTGCGACAGTAAAAAAAACTATTTTTTAAACGACAACACTCGTAAAGAATTCACCTAAAATTTGTCGAAAGATTACTAAAAATTCGCACTGGAAATCTCAAACAAATCCGGAGAAGTAATTTTTCAACAGGAACCAACCTCACCGTATGTAAAACACGCTTCGGCGAATCAAGACATCCACGCACATCGCATAATGTACCTAATATATACGAACACAACCATGCAAACTTCGTATCCGCTCGATCTGCTATAGCAGTCTAGTATCGTGTAGGCCGACAGACCGAGGACATAGAATCTTATCTTGCCTTCTCCACAATACCTATAACGCGTTATCAAACTATGCGGTGAACGACAGAGGCAGAGTCGCAAATTCCCTTTAATCGTCGTGGTATCGGTGCACCTATTTTACTACTATCTTTATAACGATTTTGACAGTAGCGCGCGCTCTGTCATCTCGCGCAAATTGTAGCCAATTACCCTATTGCGTTAATTATGCATGCAATTAAATGACAGAGCGACAGAGATAACAATTAGTGTGTTTTGCGTGTTTTTTTTTTCCTGCGGTGTCCAAACGACATCTTGCGGTCCGTGCGTTATGTTCTGTTTGTGCCGAGTGTTTTTTGTGACTTGTGTGATGGTGCTGTTTTTCAAATTTTGAGGATTTTTTGGGCTTTCCGTGCCTTGAGTGATGGTTTGCCAGTAAGTCAAGAGAAAAAGAGAGGTAAATCACTGTTTGAAGATTTGAAAAAATGATATAACTATTATTATGTATTTAAAAAATCTGATGTGGCCAGGCACATGACTTTATCATATACGATACAGCCGTGTTCAGGGGGGCAATTTGGAAGTTCAAGGGGCATCCGCTTACTATGATTTAATTTTTTTTCCAAAAAATGGAATGGACATAAATTATACAAAATTTTCTCTACTATAGTTTATTATTTAACTATTTTGTTTAAATTACAGAAATGGCGGCTAATTTGCAAAATCGTTGAAAAATGATAAGAGTAAACCTCGAGTTCCTTTGGGTCCTTTTGGACAAAACTTCTTTCAGCTCTAAGTTTAGTCACGAAACTTCTAAATATGAAGTTTAAGACACACAGACATTTTTTTGTACCGTGGTCAAAAATGTTCAAGGGGCCCAAAAAGACCTATTTCCGCTAAAATCTCAATTTTTTTTTTCGACACGATTACAATACTTTGTCATACTACGTATGATAAAGTAAAAAAGTAGAAAGAAAATCTATTGATCAATAAATTCAATAAATTGCTCACATTCTTGGCATAATATTATTGAATTTGTAGCATATTTGGCAATAATGATTAGTTCTTTATCTTATCAATTTTATTTACCTGCCTTAAAAATTTTATACTAGATAACGTATGTCAAGAAAGATCGATTCATATTCTTCAGTTTATCCTGCATGTCTCTTCTTTTTTTTCCAAACACTCTTAAAATAATAATCTTTACCATTTTCTCTCATTTGATATCAGATATTACGTTCCAAATCAACTATCACCCTCGAAACATTATCAACATATTTGCCATTAATAAATAATAGTACCATAGTGACGCAGATCAATTAATGTGCTTCTGATATGAACGTAGTAAATACGCCTGTTATCATACCACATTTCCGCTTTTGACCATACATTTGATGACTATTTATAGTTATAATTTATGTTTTAATATTTTAAACGGTGAAATGTGAAATTGAAAGGAATATTGCAATTATTCAATTTCGTGAAGCCACAGCTACTCAGGACCCCATCCTACCGTCAGTCATAGAATTGTGTCGTCTCATGTCAGTGGACCATTACGTTTACCAAGATCTGCCAATTCGCAACCACAGCGACGAAGGCTGTGGATTCTGTCAGACTGTTTCTATAAACGCGTATAGCGCCTAAACCGCTCATCCCATAGATCTGTGAATTGGTATACGTGTTTAGACTTACAACTGAAGATTAAGCTGGTATCAGTTTGGTCAAAACCGGATGCATCCCTAAGAAAACGCGTTTAACATTTGCCACTTCCGGTTGTTTGATTGTCATCAAAATCAATCCAGTTCGTCCCCTGGTAATTATAAATATGTGTACAAATTTTCGGCCCGATCCGTTGTTCCGTTTGGGCACTATCCTGTGCATAGACGCACATACCCACATATGTATATACATATCCACATACATACATATCCACATACATACATATCCACACACATACAGATCCACATAAATACATACATAACCACATACATTTTCCAGAAACCATCGCAATCAGTTGAGGGGACCCCAAAACGCGTATTTCCACTAAAATCTCGATTTTTTTTTCCGTCGATTACAATACTTTCTTTCTAGGGTACTAGTAAGAACGTAAAGACTAAAAACATGCCCTATATGATCCCTATATGATCAACATTTATTAAAAATTCCTTTTTTGAAGACCATATTTGAGAAACATAAACCTACACTATCAGATAACCCATAACTAATACAACAATTTTGGAAAAAAAATTTTTTAAATAAATTTATCAAGCTTCAATTTTTGCTATTTATGTAAATCTATTTTATCGACCGCGTAGTGCATAAGTGAGGTAATGTAATCACTGAAAATTGACCCCCACTTTTTCAACGGAAAGGGTTCCAGCATCCTAAGTCAACCAAAATTTTAATTATGTCGGTCTGTTTGTGTTTGCTCTCTTTTTCGATAAAACCGTTGCACCTATAAATATAAAATTTTGTACACATTTAAAGCAATTTGGACAAATTGATTCGAATTGACCAAAATTCGTCAACAGGCGGGTGGAACAATGGGCAAATGTATGTTAAAAATGTAATAATTATTTAGCTAATTATTGCTGATTAAGTATTTAGTCGACGACACTTTAAAACAAACAATTAATAACCAATTCAATCATTTTTTACATCATTTTTATTTGTAACAAATACGATACAATATTATTATTATCCAATGATACACCTGCAGAGTTACAAATACTCAATATATCTTTCAGAATATTCCTTTTATATACCAGGCCGTGCAGGTAATATATTATTTAAATTAGGTCCCTATAGGCAAATTTGTCGCAACCCTTTTTATCTGAAAGTCTAATCACAAACTGGAACTATGAAATTCGTGAATTTAAATAATTGCGATGTATAATTATTCCATGACAAACATTAGCAGCCGATATAAATTCAATGAGAAATATTTTAATCAAACCATTAGAAATAAACTCTGCGGATATAATGTGATTTATTATATTACATTCCATATTATTATTTGTATGTTTTTGTTTCCTATTTTCTTTTGATGTTGACGAAAACATTCCTCGTTGTTAGTCATTAAGTATACAGTAAAAACATAAACATAAACAAAACCGAAATAATATTTTATCTAAAAATAGCAATTTGTAATTTTGCCGGACACAATTTTATTATTATTAGCAACCAAATAGTATACGTATTAAACAACAAAATGTGTATTAATATCCATCTGGTACTACGTTTTTTCAACATATTTTAAGTAAAGCTACAATACAGATAGCATTGATGTACCAGTATTAATTGATAAACTTCAAATAAAAATAAACAGGTTTATCGCATCTATGCCCCTCGCCTTACACCTTGGATCATATAATTGATGCCATTTTCTTAGGATGATTAATGTTCCTTATAACAAACGTCAACCTAATCGTTATAATAAGCTTATGCTAAAGTTGTAATAGTTATTTTAGAGGTTTTGAGAACTCAATTATAATTATAATTGACACACTCGTTTGTTTACTTTTCACTGAACCAAATGCCTGTCACTTCCTTTTGTATTATTTAAATGACAAGTCTATGCATTGTTTAGTCTCACGACTACATGCAGGCTTTTGATCTTCAATTGTCTATTGCACTGGAATTTGAATAATTGATGTTAATGTATATTCCATCGGATCTAGGCGATGCCATATGCAGACTCGCATGTGCACATTGATGCTAATAACAACAGTTATGACACTGTTTATAATTCTAAGTAAACAAAACAATGTAGCAAAATGTTGTATGTTATTATACTCTATTTGTGATTTATTATTTTTAAATAACCCACTTTATACTATAAGAAGACAGTACAGTCATACTGACAATACTGACATAAGATAGATTATGTCATTAGATGGACGTATTATGACTTCATTATTGTGTTTATCACTGAAGACATATAACAATGTATGCACACCTCTTCTAATATCTGTCCTTAACAGGCAGTATGTATCACAGCAATAAAAATTATAGACCATTATGTTAGACAATAATAATATGCTCACTAGTAACTAAAATGTGTGAGTTCCTTGCAATAAAACTAGTCGTAAAAATAATGATGTATGCTAATAGTTCATGTAGAACTGTCTTCACTATTTTTCTAATAGTTCTACTTACATTTGTAAGGAACACGTTGCATGATAAAATTACCAAAATAATAAATAAATAAATGACAAAAATGTGCACAGTGGAGTATACTCCACACTGTGATGTATACTCCACAAAGTAACATAATTAATTTTCAAAAAGCGAGTATTTTTTGAGGGCATTAATCTTCAGCTTTCCCTACCAGAAAAAGGAGCAATCAATTATCACGCATTTTCGCAAGGAAAGAACGGAATGTTTGCGTTGAAAAGCTTTTATCTCGTTTAAGCAAGGTGTCCTTTTTTAATTACCTACAGTCTTAAGTATATTATTCATCCAATTCTGCTTATAATCTAATCTCAATTAATATTATTAATCACTGACCAGAGTACGGTTCATTATGTATTTGCTAGTTTATATATTTTATATAATGATCGTTTATATCGGAATTATTTCAAATTACAGATTGTACTAAACTATATAAGCTTGACAAATCACTGTGTTATTAATAACTTACACATAACGTCCTGAGACTGCAGCAAAATTTGTTATTTGCTTCATATATTAAATTTATGGTTTCCTGTTCGAAGTATTTAAGTGGTGCGGTGTTTCTGTTATCTGATCTGAATTTATATCTTTAATGACAATCTTTATTATCGGCAATTAATTATTTTATTGTCCGTGATTAGAGGAAACAAAATTAAACGTAATTATTTCAATTTCAGTTACCGGTTTTCCTAACATATCGCACATTTGACTCGCATAAGTGTTCTAATTAGATTATTGTATATTTCTCTAGAAATGTTTAATTACAATAATTTATCTTTTGTTTCAGGTTCGTATATGTTTGTCCGATATAACAGGTATTTTTACTTAATTAATATGTAATTTTAGTATTAACGAAAGCAAAGTACATAAATTTGGAAAAATTATTTCTGATATACTGTTATTAGCTTCTTATTATTGGATAAAACGAAAGCTATTATATGGATAAATTTAATCTGTCAAAAAAGTTTGCTATATATTTTATAGCTTCCTTTATTTACCTATTGACGTCAAACGCTGCCAGTCACGCACGAACACAACACACCATTCCCGTTTATAAAAAAACAGGCTTTTCAAATTAATTTTTATTTATTGACGCTTAGCGCAGCGATGCGATAAGTGCTTTATGGAAAATGTCATTTCATCGTCAACGTGGATGCATTTTGATGTAAATTTTCACGTTAAAATAGCCGCATAGCCGTATGAGGGTGCAAATCATCAGTAGCGTCTCGTCACATTGGGTACTGAAAGAAATGTTCCATTTAGAATATCTACCTTCTAATACAAGGCAAAAACATGGCACTTACGTCAACTAGATCATGTTTTAGCACGGTGTTTTTTTTGTGCTACTGCATTTCAGAGATATATGGGAAGGGAGGAAAGTTGTTTTCAAGTAAGGAATTTGAGGTTTTCGCGATAAATAAATACATGAAACGTTGACAATATTTCGAACTTTTTGCACGTATATATTTTTGTCTAACATCGGAGTGAGAGGGCAAAAATTACTTCTATCCCTGGATATCGATATACAAAAAGAAATTGAGTGCTTTGTTTTGCAAAAAAAATCTAGAATAATTGCTCTACGGTGTGCTGTTACCGACTGTGTACCCGATGTCAAAATGACAACTTACAACTATAAAATTCCATTAGTGTTAAATTTAAATTAGTGTTAAACACTAATCTGAAACTTAGGTTAACAATGTTATGGTCATTGTTTTGTCGTAACTAAACTAGGAGCAATAAATGGCTGTAAAATGTGATAATTGGGTTGTACTATCTTTGGTGGCGCCATCTAACATACGTACATGGTTGAAACAAATCCACTTGCAAAAAGGTTTTGACTCTAATTTTATCTAGTGACTTCAACGTCTAACCAGAGACATCAGAGGGTATTAATCAAGAATAGGCTTTCACTTTTTTATAATGCTGACAACAACTCTTGACGAGCCGCTACTGGGTGCTGAGTATGAAGCAGGCGTACATATATGTGTGTATTCAATTTACTTTGGTGGAGATTCAGGCAATATTTGGGTCACAATGGGAAGCCGCTATGATAGCGTTTGTGGATTACAGAGGGCATGTTGCTGAAAGTTTTCAGTGATGAAAAGCGTTTCGATTCATTTTTTTTGCGTTCGGGTATCACATTTTACGTACCGGTTTGAAAATAGTCGTACTGTTATGTTTTATAATGAAATACATACGAAATTATTTATTGTGGCGATACGCATGGAAACCAATATCATATCATAAGCACTAGAGTCAATGGGGGCGTTCACCCAGGCTAGGTAGCAGCGAACGCAAAGTGCTAACTTGTCCACAACTACTGGTTGTTCTGGACAACTCATTGTAGTGTGGCGCTCGCAGGGCAACGGTAGCATAGAGCCTGGCTGAACGCCCCCATTGTGAAATGTGCAAAACCGCTTGTAGCATTATTATTGTAGCAATTTAGGTACCTCAACAGAGGGCAAATTAGATTGCGCAAATATAATTTATATAGTAAATAACCAGCACAGACAATAAAGTACAAAACAGCATAAATAATAAATTACCATATAGACTAGAGTGGCTAGACCGTACATCCAAGTTTAGCACGTTTTTTACGAAATAATAACATGCACTAACCTACTCGGAATTTTTACTATTACAATAACATTAAATTTATTTTCAAATATTTGCATAATATTTACTAAAAATATTACAACTAGCTATGCAGTCGATATGCAATCGATATTTAAACTATTTACATAAGTAGCATAAGAATATATTTCATATTGTCAAAGCCTATGACTATTGTCACAGTCATACTTTATGGTTACGAAATTGTGAGCGAAAAGTGAAAGTTACGAAATAGATATAGAATATAAAGATGACAATTTCTTTGTAGCACGTGTGATGTGTCAGAAAGAATCTAACACGTATGTCCAATATAACAGCACAAATCGATTAGACATGTGGACACTCGTGGATTTTAATATACATCCTTTCGAACTTAATCAAAATGTGAGACCAATTTTATTGTACTTTCGATAAATAGCCACAATAATTTGACACAAACAACATGTTAAAGTCGTTGTGTATTGCGATAGATGGAATAATTCAATATCTAAATATATTAAGTGAGCACGCAATCGACTAATTTTTTTTTTTGAACGTAACGGAGAGATACGTATGAATCACATATTGTTCCATATTGTTTAGTTGTTAAGATTCTTAGGGCTAGTACAGAGGATATAATTAATTAGTTGTGATTTTTTCAACTATTCGTGTTCAGTATGATGTAGGAGTAATCGGATCATAAAGACATACCTATTGCAAAAAGAACTAGGTAAAATTTTATTGCGTACGTGAAATGAAGTCGGATAAAGTCAACTTAAAATTTTACTGTTACTATTCTGTTTTCTACTAGCGGAAATCCATAAAAACTTGGATTCAAATCATATAAAATTTATCTCCTCCTGAGTAAAACAATCTTTTACAATCGTTCTTTATCATTACTATAAGCGAAGCTAAGCACTGTCATAAATAAGTTATCAGGTATATTATAGGGCTTTTCAGAAATTTTTAGACAAATTGCGAGTATAAAAAACACCCTTCTTTCTTTCTATTGTCAGATTAAAGATAATTTAATCAACTTAGATAATGTTGATGATAAACACTAGATTTTATCGACGGCGACGTAGGACTGGATTTTCGTTACTGAGTGTAGATATTTCGCTACATGAGAAAATACTTGAATGGGAATATAAGCAAAGAAACGGAAACTTGAGCACGTATATTTTCGCAAATAACCCCAATCACATTGTCCAGAACGTCGTGGGTTGCGGTAAAGACAAAGTATCCCTATCCTCTATACAGTGCCTCTACGAAATTCAGTTTTTTTATATAGATACTCTGATAAAACCAGAAAGAAAGAAAGGGTCCAGCATACAGCCAACCCTTATCCAGACGCGATCAAATAACGAAACGAACTTTACCCTAGCTCTATATTACTATAGGAAGTATGTTGGGTGAAATAAATGTCCAAATGCGTACTACGTAAAATATAATATATAGTGGGATATTATTTCGTTTATTCGTTTCATTTAGATGATATATGTAATTGGTAAGCGTGTCAATTTGCGTCGATAAAATTGATTGCTTTCAATGTTAAGATAATAAGGGAAACCGTCGTTTTTTTTTTTATCACTTATGAAAACATTCATGATGTCGATCTATCCGTGTATACTGTATACACAAATAAATTAATGTTGATCGAATATGTTTGCGTTCTTCACACCGCTAAGCTTATCTATATACACGTGACAGTTTGGATAACTTGATAAAATTTACACGAATATTATATTTGTTATGGTATGGCTAAATTAAACACAATGTAGTATTACTTTAAAACAAGCCATGTTTGAAAACCACAAAGGGCTCGCATTCTTTAAACACTTACAAATAAAAATATGTTCTACTTCGGAAAGTAAAAATTATGGATTTTCGCACTCGTCAAGTTCACGTATGGCAAACACATCACCATCTTCAATTTTACGGCATAGTAATGTCACAGACATAAAATAACTTTATGTTTAGTTATACGCGGCTAATGTCACGTGATATTTTTATGGAAGACTGGACGACGAGATAAAACCATGATTCCTTTTTGTATCTATTTTATATCAAAAAAATTAACCCAAACTAATAGTTCAAGTTTTATTTTCTGTTTATTTGTATGAACCTCTAATGGACCTTTTTTATCGAAAGCAATGCAATAATTAATTTTCCGATGTGCACGTGTATCTTGTGTTGTTATAACAGCGAGTTTGCCAGGTTTTATAACAGCTAATAAAGTCAGCTTTAATGAATACCGATAGAGTAATGGTGCAGCATCGCAAAAGCTGTTAAATCTACCCCCCACATTATTGGACACATAATTAATGGACATGCCCAAACTTTCCACCGGAAACAAAACGTCAAACAGGGATTCAGTTTCAATTAAAATGATATACTATGCTTTCCGAAAGTATTTATCTTTATTTTACTTCTAGATAATTTACCAAATGTTTGCTATGAGTTCACACTTCACATCATAGCATCCATACACTTCAATAAAGCCAAAATTACTATCTATGACGAATCGACTGTTCATATAACGTGTTAACGGTTGAATCGGTGTCCAGATGGAGGTATACAACATAGCGGATTTTACAGTCAGGAAGAGATAATGTTTATAATAATGTCGGAATTTATGGATTGAGGATTTGTTTTTGCGCAGCGCGGCGTTCTAAAAATACTAGCAGAATTTTAATGAACGCATTGTAAGTGTTAAAACATTTAAACAGCTGTTCCTCATGCGGAAAAAGCGATACTTCGAGAAATACCACATGAAATATGGTCACTTAGTATAGGGAACCGTTGACGTATAAAAGATGTTAAATATATAACTTATAATCACTTAAAAACTAATTAATGAACCTATTTTTTTAGAGATTTGTTTTTTTGTCAGGGTTTACTACAGCCCTTGAGGGAGTTTAATAATTATCAAAATTATGAAACGGATTGAATTAACAATTATTTTAAAACGAACAATTCCATGAGTAGTTTTATTAGTAAAATCGTTATGGTGTGGTTCGTTCAGCAGATAAGGTTGGTTTATTATCGAGATTGTTATTGGATAGGCGCGAAACAGTTAAGCCGCGGTTTACCTGTGCACAACACCAAGGCCTCCAAGGACAGAAACAACATAATTGTGGAAAATTAATATGAGAACACCATACTTACGTAAATTACGTATCGATTTCAGGTGTATGCTTACGCCGAGAACGAACACGGCGAAAATAGATACAGTTTCTGCGTTCATACGCTGCAGATATTAGTACCCTGCTTGCCCATGCATGTCCAATGACAGTTCCATTAATCCTATACACTTTGATATACCCACGGCACACAAGCTGCAGGTTTCATCTGGGTTTTGTAATCAGATTTAAATTTGACAAACGCAAGATACATATATGTATAGCAAAAATAGGATCTGTCCACACATGGTCCACACAGTTTTAGTTATCGGTGTCCATAGGTTACTGAATCAATTATTTTATTCGTATTTAGGAGTACTAGACTGCAATAAATATTCCAAACAGTTGCGTCGAATACCGTGTATACAAAGTTACAAACAGTCCTTTAAAACAAACATTGCAGTAGATTCTATTGTTTACAATACTTTTCTTCTAAAGTTAAAGAGGCCAATACAATAACAATTCATATTATTCGAGAATCCTTGCTCTGGAATCTGGATAATTAAAACTCTGATTTTGTTTGGATTGTCTTGTTTAATTTTATAAAAAACTAATTGGTCTAGTTACTTTTGTCTTTCACAGAAACACTGCTAATATTAACCTTTTTCTCTTTCAAAAGAAACACAGACTAGACAACTCTATAACAAGCTTGGCGGTGTTCTGCACCCGGATGTTCTGTACCCAACTGAAGACCTAATTCATTTACCCTTTCAACCGTCCACCGGATACAAGTTAACACGTAACTCGTGTCGTGATATCAAGCTACTTACCATAATTAAACTTGACGGATAATCCGGCTTGGCGACACCCCAATTAATAAAACTTGCCTGCGACAAACAGATTTTCGGTACTTAACTATCCTAGCCTGTAAATCTAACACGACGTTTGGGAATGCAATCGAAGTAGGTCAATCAACACAAAGTTTCGTTTAAGTCACGGTATACCAGTTCCTCCCAGACATCATTGCGACGACAGGAAATCATTAATTCCGCATGTCTTTAATGTCTTTAATCGAGAACACGGTCGGACGAGTAGCGCAGTATCGAAAGACGAAAACGACAATCTCCGGTCTTGTCAGATGCAAATGCGGTCGCCGCTGTTGAATTAAAACTAAAAATAAATTTCTCCTTTGAACTGATAAGGTTTCGTTTCTAAATAAAACTATATTCAGCGTCAAAAAAACACCCACAACTTTTAATTTAGGTTTATTAGTAGTCAAAAACTTACTTAATTGTTATTGCAACATTGACAATATTAATATCTCCCGAAATAATTTATATACATAACTTCTGAAATAATATAGACACGCAAACGCTGCTTTTATCAACGTAATCTACAATGTTTTCTTCATAATACATGTTTTTTATTAATATTACTGGACTATTATGTTTTAGTTTTTGAAATAAATGTTCTCATACTATGACCAGCAACAATGTGTAGGTCGGACGAGAAAATAGACCGGAAGCGTTGAACACGATAGAGATTATACTACAAACCACGAGAGCTGCAAATGACTAATCGCTTACAAGGTTACGAAACAGATATACAAAAAGAAGGCTGTTTCATTCTAACACACGTGATCGGTCAAACAAGATCTGTCGCGTACGTCATAAATAACAGCAGAAATCGCTTAGTCATTTGCAGCTCTCCTGGTTTTTACTATATATGCAGCGTGGGGCTAGGGGCACATAAATTTGGGTATTAGGTAGGTATGCACCGGATCGAACATTGCTATTTCCAAATTAATATTGTATCACGGGCACCATTTGCTGCATGCTAATCACATCATTACAGATGGCGTCCCGATCAGTCAGTGGAATGGATTTATCGGAATTGGTTTAGGAAACTAAATTTCCTACATCGATAGGCTTAATATCATGTTGTATGGCCATGAAGAGGTATAGAGACTATCAAAAAAATATAGCATGTTATATCTATGTTATCAAAGGATTCCTTAAAAAAATAACAACGGTTACAAAAGTGGACCAAAAGGTTGGGACATAGCCTAACCATAGGGACCTGGGATAAAAAAGATGAATGAACCCACAATTTTAACCTCAGGGACTGTAAGTGGTCTGATGTACTATCATTTATACCACGGTCACACTAATCGATCTAATAAAATTTAGTTGTTGGTACTGCTATCTTAAATTAAATTAAACATTAACAAAAAGAACTATAATAGTTTTATTTTACATATATATATGTCAAGAAAAGAATATTACAGGAATTTAAGATGTTATTTAGCAATATTTTTTCGCGTATGAAGAACTTTTTGGTATTTAATACATTGAATCATTGTTGCACATTATTCTTATTCGTATGTTATTTATTCATTGTTTCTTTAGTGAATTAATCTTTGCACAAGTGCTTAATCACCATTCATCACCAAGTTATATTGTTACAATATTGTTAACCTTTGGGTCTAATAAAGAACGATGAATTTCGGAATATAAACGTTTTGAGTCGACGTAGTCAAACGTCTAGTCTCCTTATTGTAGAAAACCATTAAACTGCTTCTGCGATACGGTCATAAATCTTATGTCAGAACCACATGTGTTCGCATACGTGTATATTCCTCGACGTTTGCTCACTTTAGCCGGCTTACGAGCACATCGCAAACTTTCCGCGACAATCTCGAAAACTCGAGCTTTATGGTTTACTTCATAAAGACGAACATGTATACCATCTAGTCCGATGTAAAACTTTTAAATTTTCTGACAGTCTACATTATTTATCACGTATCTTAAACGTAGAGGAAAACGATGAATACTGAGAATACAAGAAATATTTTAAAAAATGTCTTGAGGCGGTTTGTTTTGTAAGGATTAGAAAATGAAGTTGGATCTAGTCATGGATACAGTATTCTAACCAATTTATTATTAATAAGAGGAGTGTCACACCGTTGGTTATCCAAAAACGTTAGTTTGGAGACATCTAAAAATGTATCAGTTCCTTTTCTTAACCAACGATAAAAGATTGATCGAAATAAACAAGGTGGGGATGTGATATCACGATATCAAAGTGCTACTATTCGTAATAATACTTTTAAGTTAATTGACTGTAAGAAGGTGTAATCTGCCTGTGATTTATGCATCCATTTTTATTACTAGCCTCCTGTAATTACGCCGCTGTTATGCGCAATTACTGATACAGTGCGTCACGTTCACCGACTTGTTAACGTCGACTAACTGTTGTTGTATGTAATATGTAACCATACTATTGGGTTTTATACGACCAGTTCATTAGTTGTATAGTGGAAAAACTTCATGTTCTACTAATAAAAAAAATTAACAAATTCTGCAATTTTATGTACATATGATTTAGATAAATTCCTTAATATCTAAAAAACTTAATGGACAGGTATAGGGACGTTTCTCAAACATTTGTAGAAAATTAAATTCTAATCCCTAATTCTAGGCTAACCAAATACGTTTTCATTCATTTAAAATTTTCAAGTTTTTTGTAATTGAATTTGGTAAAACGTAATTTAATTCTTGAGCAGAGTTTCGTCAATTTTATAAAAATAAGAGTACAACCCAAAACAGTTCTAACAAAACCCCATCTACATATTCTTTATCTGTTATACTTATTCTTAATATAGCAATAACAGCTAAAACTGCTATTGAAAAGCATCATTCAGACTTAAGTAAGTTGATTAAATATTTGTATAGTTGCACAGAGGGAAAAATTTATTCGATACAACACGAATATCTTTGAGTGAATTATTTGGTTGGTTTAAGTAAAATATAAAATTCTCAGATTAAGAATATGATTTTCTTGGTGTTCCAAGTATTACGTTTTCTTGTTTTAAATATGAAAGAACTGCTTGAAAGGAATTACGTCTGTTTTAAGCGATACGTACGTACACTTTTGGGCCAAGAAACTGTTTGTTCGTTGAAGTATGTGCATTTTTCACCCAACAAAATATTGTTGTTGATGTAAAACGAACGTCTTACTCTTTTTATATGTAGAAGAATAACATTTTCTTCGTCAGAGCAAAATATACTCAACGTAAACATATTAAACTCTTAAACCGGAACAATAACTAGTCGTTGAAATAACTACATAATATTGAAATTCTTATTACAATAGAATATTATTTGGATAACAAAAATAACTCTCTTCATGCTACACAATATACTCAAGAACATTTTTTCTTGATATCCAGGAATAGAGTTCTCTCTTTGTAGGCTACTCCACTACAATCCTGGTTTTCTTCATAATCCTTGTGAGTCACCCATGAAATAAAACACTTACGTATAGATGTAAACAAACAATGTACGAACACTCAATATCGTCGAACTAATATAGCGGTGATATGTGACACGAGACGCGAGAAACTGTTAGCGCCATCTGTAAAGTAATTGCATAACTTTCTATGTATCTCTCAGAGTAAGAATCTTGGGTCAAGAAACTGTTTTTTCGTCGAACCATATATATTTTTCGTCCAACAAATTATTTTTGTTGTTGTAAGACGAACGTCTACTTTTTTATTGAAGAATAACATTTTCTTCGTCAGAGAAAAATATACTTAACATAAACATACTAAATTCTTATATCGTAAGAATAACTAACCGTTGAAACAACTATATTGAAATTCTTTTTAGAATAAAATATTATTTGGATAGAAAAAAATCCTCTTCATGGTACACTATATATGCAAGAATAATTTTTCTTGATATCCAATAATAGAGTTCTCTCTGTGTGGTAATCCTTTCGAAATCTGAAGCCTCAAGGCTCTCAAGGATAATTTCGAATCGTTAATTGTTAAAGGACAACGGTAAGCCTTGCGTAGGGAAGAGCGCTTTCGCAAATTGGAGTTTCACTTGATGAGACGGCTAAGAGGTGTAATTTTCAATTATGGGGCTGATGCCGTCGCAGGAGAGTCTATGTGCCAAATTTACACGCACAATTTAACGGGATACATAATTTAGGCGGTAAGGATTTGAATTTTAATCACATCTTACTGGAAGTTCTCACAATTCCGGATATAGAATTTCAATTAGATTTGCAGGCTTTCTGTATTTATGGTAGATTGACAATTCAATTTGATAATTTTCAGATTTTCATTATTATTATATCAAATAAGACAGTAAGTACTAAAGATTGTGAATTATTTGATTATTGCTAAAGCATATAAATATAACTGTGCGAATAAATGTGCGACTGGTGACAAGTAATCTTGAACTGAAATCATTGAAAGCAACAGTACTACCAACAAAGAAAATCCCTTAAATACACGGATAAATCTGATACGAGCATCTGTCTGAATGGGAGAACTTGTACCTAATATCTCTTAATTAATCTCGTAATTTCACTTCCGCGGCATAGAGTTTCGCCTCCATAACACAATGTGACGACTCGTTGACCGTAAAATAAGCCAAGACCGGCCCATTTCTAAACCAGGCCAGAGATTCCGATGCCCTATCCATCTATAAATCGCTTATTTACCGGAAGAGGCGTAAGGAACCCTGCCGTAAATCTTAGTCCACTCTTAGCCTACCCTTTTGTGTTCCTTTGTGTGGTATATCTCTATAATATCACCTAAACCAGTTTACTGCATACACCATAATTGAAATATACCGATCCTCAGTGACGATAAAGCCCGTATATAAAGGAACTGGTTTATGTATATGTTTCCCTCTCTGACTTGTGGCTCCATTTCAGCAAAGTTAAAAAGGTATTTTGAAGTGTGTGAGAAATAATACAAAATAACAATGTTTCTTTTAATTATTTTGAATATTATCCTTTGTAATGTTAAAAATAGCTAAACGTTTCCTTGTCATTTGGTGGTTTATGAAGCTGTTTGCTGAATATCAATGTCCACAATCACGAATGTCAATTAGCTTAATACCACCCCTAAAACGAAGAAGAAAATCCTCTTCCATAAATTACGGATTTCGGCCTTAAGCTTTAACGGCTTTGGAAGTATATTAATTAAATTAATCCACACACATTAGATTAGACAGTACGAGCTCGAGTTGCCAATGGGATCTATTTATAACCATTCGTGGAAATTTTGTTGTTTGTAATGTAATCTATTACAGTGGGGGTTGAAGTTTACGACAACTCCCAATAGAACCATCGATAATATACTTAATTAAGTTAATTTGCGTCACGGAAAACTGGAAAATCGCTAGAAATATAAAATACAATACGTCATATAAGTAAATAGAATGTTTTTCAAAATAAGTAATATCTAAAATTACAATTTTCATAAATGGCGGAGGCGCCGGATAATTTTTTCCACCAATAAGAACCTTCACCACTAATTCCCGCTTTCGTTCGCATCCTAATAAATGCTTAGCATAAATCACAGATGATTTGGAGAGTATTGACAGTGAAAAGCAGATTACAAAAAAAAGATAAAATTGGGGCGTGTGAAAATTACCGACAGCACGATGCGATCGGGCTTTTTTTGGACGAGGATTTCATGACGGATACCCGCGCAAAATCAATTAAGTGTAATTTGAGGGCATTAAAAACTCAGCGAACACTTGATGGAATTCGACCGGCGACAGCCAACCCTACTGCCACTTTGCTCTTTACGTACTGCGTTCATTAATCAAATTCTTTTCTGGTTTGGTCCATCGTCCTTTTAACGCTGGACAGTGTGTATCGCAAAAGTGCGTACGATACTTCATTCGATTTATCCCAACAGTTGTATTCTATTTTTAGCGAGCTTTTTCGATTTGTTTCACGCTTTAGTTTTCTACATTTTCAGTTTGCATTTTGACAAGGATTATTGTTTGTTTACCTATTACTTTAGTTGATGGGTACACATATCGTGTTTATGAGGTTATAATATACTTTCCATTATTTATTGCTAGCAGAATTTTACTGTATGCAAGTTAAAACTGATACTTCACACTGAGAGAAAAGAATTGTAAAATCAAATAAATGTTTTGACCATATTTCTTTCAAGGAAAGAATATATGTTTGAAACAAATAAGTATATTTCAATTTTATAAAAAGTGAAAGTCATTGAATTTATAGGGCATTTCAGCATTGATGAGAGTGTTAATTTCGCACGCTTTTAATGAATCATTTCTAATCCTGTTCAAATATACTTTAAACTCTTAATTTTTGTTCTACTTGCGTGTTTTCATTCAACAAACATTGAACTCCCACTGCGACGACGAACGTGATAAGGCAGATAGTAAAAAAATACACTCCATTACCCAAAATAAAAAATATCCTTCATGCAGCTGTATACCGACGAAAGCGATGCTACTTTGATGTTGTAATTACCGTCTGATTACATGATATTTAATTCCCACGCTGTATCATTGGAACGCAGATATAAAAAAAAGTTAAAAGAGGCTAGGTGTCATTAGACTGTGCCCGCTGTGTAATCTCTCTCTCTCTTTTTCGAGGTTTCGACGACCTTTCAAAGAGTTGTGCTGTAACCGTTACGGGTCCATGGCGATCTTTACATCCTCCTGAAAGCATTTCAGGGGCCCTATTTCGTCCATTTGTTTCAGTCCTAATTTATCACCGGGTGTTGGTTTTTACAACCGCAAGTTAATTAATTCTATGCCTCTTTTTTACTGTCTACTTGAGCTTAATTTGACGGTGAAAGATTTTCGTTTGTAATTTTAGATGTAGACGTCTGCGTGGTTTGACAATCAATACTTTTTTAGTGTTTAGTTGGATGGATAGTGATAAAAAAATAATTCATCGCTCAATTTTTTCCTGAATTTGGATTGTTATTTTAGTTAATTACTATGGGGAACATTGATTTTGCGACATTAGATTTGTTAGTCAATCTTAGGTAATTCTGGTTTACTAAATATGAAAATAACAAAATATTTGTTAAATTGACTTCACTTTTTGAGATAAAGACAATCCATTCATATTTAAATAACATTAAATAAAAGTGGCCAATTTATTTAAAATCTTTTATTCAAAGATTTCAAAATAAATAACGCTATAAATTATCGTCGGCATAAAGTGTTGACCTGCTAAGTCCATATGCAACATAATTTGATTTGAGCTTATTACACAATTCTGAAATTAACAATAAAAGAATTAAAAAGACTCACATTTTTTTTGTTCACAACGGTTTGTGTGTGGTTTTCTATTGTATTTTTGTTCAAGACAGCCCCTTTCTAAGGTCCAGCAGTAGTCTGCCATTATATGGCAATACTATATCTTTCCTCCGTTATCTTGATATACTGCTGAAACCGTTGCTCTTGTTCTTCATTATAATAACTCAGATTGTCAGAACATTTATCTAAATGACTATGAAAATAATATTACTTGGTACTTATATTAGTTTTTCAAAATTTTGAAACATTTTGTTAACGACTTGTATTGTTAATACTGTTCAGCTTGGTTATTTCCCAAACATTTTTCGATAACTGATACAAAGCTTGTTCATGCTTCCAGTTCAGCCTAAGTCATGTGATTTGTAGTTCATCAAAGATACCGGCTTCTAATTTTCTTGTATTGAGGCCAGGATATTACTAACAGATATATTTGGAACAAACATCATTCTTATGTAAAGCTTTGACAAACTATTTAATAAGCCCAAATTTAATATGTAGTGGTGGAAGAATTATTTGTTCTCAACTTGATCGATCAATGATTCATGAACGATGTTAGCTTTTCCTACGGTCATATTTATTTTCGACGGTCAGTTTTTCCTATCCCAACGTTCATTTTGTGCATGACTGTCCCACAGACAAAGAAAACAGGGATATGTAGTGTATCCATTTTGCTGACCCAATAAAAAAGCAGCATCAAGTTGTAGAGTAACATGTTATATACTAAAAAGTTAGTTCAAAGATTGGTTTTGATAAATAAAGACTTGCTAGCCGCACAAAAAGCAAAAATATTTTTTTATTGAGGTTTAAATTAAAATAATTTAACTATAACTTTTGATTGCATGGTTTATCACGAAACCTGGAGTCAATTCAAACAAACTAATTATACGAGTTCTTCATAATCATAGTCTATCAAAATTGATTACACAAACTGATGCCGCAGAAATGTTGTAATTTAAAAATAAATTTACTTCTACAAATTATTGGACGTGATGTTTCGGTGCTTTAAGTTGGTAACACCATCTTCAACTTTAAGAAATGTAAAAATTGTACTGTAAGAACCAAAACAACTTCCACAAGTTAAATTCAACGAAAAATGTGACTCAATATTATTGTGAAAACAAAACTGCCTACAATTCGCATCTATCCTACTTTTTACCATGGAATGGTACGACAGATAAACTTTTTTATACTTTGTTTTTATTACTATTCGAGTGAAGACGTGCGCTCCCTGTCGCACAGTTTTTCGCAGTGTCACTAGAAAGGATTATCACCTCCACTTACCTAACGGATATTTGTGTTGTTTTGCGCTGTTTTTGTGTTTGTTGAAATCAAATATAAGCGAAGGGCAATATAAAAAAAGCGCTTGTTTAAAAATGTTGAATACAGAAATATTTTTTTGCACATTTGTTCTCTCAAAAAAAATCGGTAGCCTGTAATAGTGAAACATACTGTAACTAAATGTGTTTATCAGTTTTCATGACAAACAACCCTATTTAACAATTTACACACAATCTGATTTCAATTATTCGTAATCCAGATCCTCGAGCGGTTGAGATTCGAAACCCGTAGGTGAAATCAAGGTAAGGAAATGGCTCGAATAGCATGCCCAGGAGTAACTTTAGTCGAAATTTAACCGATGCAATGCATTACACCGAACAGATGGCGTTGCATTTGCCTCGCCACCAAAGGTTCGAACAAAGCCGCACACCGAATCGCATGGGGTCGTGTAAATCAACATGCACTATCTCCCTATATATATAGCATATCACACAAAGCGACCAATCCTATTCAACGGATAAATCGGATGAATCTTCCGAACAATTTCCCAAATGGAAGCCGCTGACGGATTTGTGTCAACAATACAATATCCTAATTGCCGGCTGGGATATTGCGGTACCGCAGACCCGACACCGCAAAGTGGACACCATATCGAGAGGTTAAAGGTGGACTTTTGCCAGGCGAATGTAAACGACACGCTAAACTGCCGGCCGTTAACGATATGTACGACTGAATATAACGCTACCGGCGCATCCGCCAAAATTGAACTATGTTTTAAACGGGCTTTTGCTCGGGATGTTTGCTTATCTCGTTATTGTTTATGTGTAGAGAATTATTTATGCGGTACTAATTACTATGCAGTAAAAGCCCATAACTATGCGACTCTGAGCTACTAGTTTTTTAAATTATATTGGAGAAACATAGACATTTGTCATAAAACATTATTTTATGATGTTACTTAGAATTATTTGTTTTAATACATGGTGACCAATTCAACAATGAATACGAATTTACAGTGTATGTTTTAGCGATTGAATGAGATAAAATAATTCATCCTTAGGCCAAAATAATTTATTTTCTTTTTCGCGGGTTTACTCACGAACGGTACATCTTAGAACAACGGGGTCTTCAAAAATAGATGCCTGGGATAATTTTTCATCCGAAACCGTTAGGATCATCCAAATCGAGCGATTAGATCGGACCCAGTTTGTTCCGAAAAGAGAAAATGTCGTAAAATAGCTATTTTGACACAATTTTCAAATGTCATAATATCCGAACCGTTTAAGATAGAGAAAATCCAATAAGACCATTGGAATCAGCGTAAAAAGCTGCAATAAGATCATAATCTTAATTGGTTCGGACGTAGTTAACTTTTCTTAGACTTGCAAAATTTCTTCGTTCTTTAATTCAAATCATATTTTAACGTTGCACAAGTGATTAAGGGAAAATTATTTTACTGTAGAGTGTATAGCTTAACCTTCACACTAAAGTAGTTCTTTAATAAAAAGCACTCGACTAACTTAAATCGTAAGAATAACTAACCGCTGAAAAAATTATAATGAAATTCTTATTAGAATAAAATATTATTTGTATAGAAAAATGCAAGAATATTTTTCCTTGATATCCAAGAAAGTAGTTAAAATCCGAAGCACTGTTTTAGTGTCAATTCTAACTATACAGAGTAGATAATGTTGAGTCTAACTAGTTAATAGCGCCATTAATTTTGGGTATTAGTAGTAACACGCACATAGGTGATTTATGCGAAATTAACTTTCTTTCCAGAAATGATCAGGAATGCAGGAAGATCTAAACACGTCCTTCGCGAACAGCACAAGTGAAACAGTAGAAGATGGGCACTCTCCATCCATCGAGGACATGGCTCTGGCGTTCTTACTCGCCGTGGTCATCGTCATTACCCTCGTGGGGAACACACTCGTCATCCTTGCAGTCCTTACCACCAGAAGACTGAGAACCGTGACCAACTGCTTTGTCATGTCGGTAGCGGTCGCCGATTGGTTGGTAGGACTGACAGTCATGCCACCTGCCATTGCTTACCGCATCATGGGTAAGGAATACATGATTATATATTAAAACATTGATATACTATACTTTGGAATCTCACAAATATGCCTTTAAGGTGATATTATAGACTCTGAGCTATGTGTTGTACTGTACACCGTGTTGAAGGTTCCCCCACTCGAGAATCACAATTATATTGAAGAGGGGGTAGCAATTTACACTAGTGATATGAGAAAAAGTAACTATATGTGTTATAACTTCATACATACTATTATTATACACTGGTTTCTCATTACTTCTGCCTCAGACATTAATACACGCGAAGCTCTTTGATGCAACAAAGCTCCTGTCGACGTAGCAGTCATTTTCTCTGTGTTATCTCTGGTAGTGTTCCCCTGTCTGAGCAAACGTTGTAATCAGGGCGACTCCTCACAACGTTGCAGGAGGGAAAATGACTGGGGCATAATGATGTCGGTAGAATCGTTAATGCATCGTCAAAACCTGAGCCTAGCGCCACTCCTATTGCAACAAGATATGCCGTTTCGGCCCTAACGAGTATTCGTGAGTCCATTCCCTACTGCTGAAAGTAGGGCAGAAAGTCTACGCTGCCATTGATGCGATCGAACAGAAACAAATGCAACTCATTACCGGCCGAGTTTAAGTATCAAAGTGTGTGAGAGAGAAAAAGTTGGGTGCTAATTATGGCCCGTACGCACACAACGTTGGTCGCTAATTAGTAGGAGCTTTATTAGGCTTGTCGTTTGAAGTTCACTAATAGAAATTGGGTCATTTTTTCTTATGAAAGTTGTGAACGTGTAGGCTTTTTAAATCTATAACTCGTCAGCTAAAGCATGATTGAACAAAGCAGGTTCGGATTTATAATGATTGATTAACTCTTTACCAACTGATTAAAGGCATATGCGTTCAATTCATTTATATAGAGCACTAAAAATCCCTTTGTTGTTTATATTGCCAAATTTAGAATTTTAATAACATCCAAATGAATTTCGGACATTTAAAGGACATTTAAAGCACTTTTGGTCGTTTATATATAACAATATGTAAAGTTCAACGTAAATTCAAAACTTTATGAATCTTTTGATACAATAAGAATACACATTAACAAATCTTCTTAAATTTGTGCGTTTTCTTTATAAATCTAATATCTTTAATATCCAGAAAAAGGGTCCTAACACATCATTTTCCCTTTTTATACTCAGTAGTATTGATGTCAATGCAGTAAGAACTGTTTAAGGTACTTATTTGCATACAAAATAATGAGGCTGTAAAATTATATTGTATTCTAAATATTAATTTTGTCATCTGAAACACATAAATGAAAGTGCGTTTCAGGACAAATATAAATACAATACAGAATATGGATTTTAAATTATGTTGGTATGTACTATGAAATAACTCACCTTTGATACCATCAATCATGACTTTGAATCCATGCTGCGTCCACAATAACATATTCACTTTCAAAATGGCGTATTATAGTCATCGAACCTAGAAAAAAAGTATGGCAGTTTATATATATATATATATATATATATATATATATATATATATATATATATATATATATATATATATATATATATATATATATATGTTTGGAGCGAAGATGACTTTTTATTTCTTAAAAGATATTTTATTTTAAATTTAAAATTTCCACTCAGATGTTCTGTTTAATTTGATAGTGCAGATAACAAAAAAAAATATTGAAATCAATCCTAGGAAAAATTTGGGTCAGTTACAACTAGAACACAAACAGCGCAGGTAGAAAATTTGTTATCCCCAGAAACGCCAAACTTTTCAGTTGAGATATCTTTCCCATTAAGCGCAAATCCTGCTTTTTCACCTGTCGATTTGTTTTTGCAGGTACATGGAAACTAGGATCAGCTATGTGCGACATATGGTTATCGCTGGACATCCTTCTATGTACAGCATCTATCCTAAGCCTATGCGTTATAAGCGTTGACCGGTATTTGGCTGTTACGAGGCCTCTAAGTTACTCCAGGAAGAGAAGATCAAAGAGATTGGCTTTCAGCATGATATTGGTAGTGTGGGTCCTGTCAGCTTTAATCACTTGCCCACCCATGTTTGGATGGTAAGTTCAAAGTTGTTGATTTTTACTTTCCGATTAGAAGGATTAGAAAAAAGTATTCCAATCGACGAGAAAAACTATTGAAGATTTGAGCGGATTTTTATGACAATCTAACAACCAGAAGAACCAGAATGAACAATTTTTTTTGTTTGTCGACTAGACGCTTTTTGTTATACCCATTACAATGTTTGAATAACCCTTAGAAGTTTGGATAAATCCATCCATAAGGGCACAAAACATATACGATGTTCTCTCCAAATTTTAGATTAATATGGTACCGAAAAAAAAAGATATGTTGGCTCCGTCAATTTAATTTACGATTACATTATTAATTAACTAAGATTTCGGGTGGTAATTTAATAACGCAGAGATGTTATAAACCAGATGTTAAACCAGATGTTACCCCTAACGTGGGGTGCGTCAACTTAATTAAGTTTTACCGCATTGCAACCGCAATGTAATAAATTATTATCTTAGGTTTGATTTTTAGCCGAGTTCTTTTGAGATTTGGATTTATTTGATAGAGGAAGAGAAAGTTAAATTTACAAATTTATTAGTATTTCCAACAATTTTTCTATACTGTTCTGCAATACCCACCAAAAAAATCTATTAAATTATTGTTTGTTACTTACAAATATAACAAATAGAACAGGTTTTCTTTAAGATATATAAATGTTTAACAAATAGTACAGAAAAAAGACACAGTACAGAAGAAAGATTATGTACCTAGTCACGTATCCAAATTATAATTATTATAAGGAAAATTTAATTATTCACCACCGTAACTAGCAGAAAACCTGCCAAATCCAGTGCTGCCCGTGGCGTTTGAAAGTTTTAATTCCGATTCCGCATTGACTGACAGTTGTATTCACATACAAAGCACGTGCTTGAGTTTAGTGATCACGATCGTTATATCCAGTTACCCCCCAAGTAGATTTGAGGGAATTGCTTTCACATGGTTACCATCGACTACCGTCGACACTTTTAATAATCAGTAACCATAATAAAAAATATTGTAGATCGTTTGAATGTGTCAACGAGGAAGTCGGAAAGTTGGATTGGGGTAACCCCAAACATTTTTTGTGTTGTCCAAGCCAAACTTGATTAATTGTAATATTATAGACAGTTAATTACCAGTAAATCTATTGTATAACTCGAGAACATGGCTATTCCATTAATATACTCAGTAATCAATAATTACTATATTAATAATTACTTTAATATCCAATGTCTTGAACTTCTAACATGCTAAGAACCCTTCAGAAACCAAATTAATTTGTAACATCCATTATACCAAACCAAAAGACGGCTGACATTACGAATCGAAACGATACTTAATTGAAGTTCTAGTATACCAAACTTACGTCCATATTACCCAGATAAACTAAAATAACCATTAATATTCATTGAGAAATCAACCCCAATCAAAGTCCATTCATCTAAGTTGGTAGTTTTGCCATGCACTATTAATCTTAACCAAAGTACAGAATGAAAAGCCACTTCAAGCTAACTCAACAACAACTCAAAGATAACTGTATAAAAGAAATAATTTACAACAGCCAGAAAATGGTCAACTTAAGTAAAAATGCAATCCGAAGACGCAGACAGATACAATCTGTCAAAACGCACCGGACAACATCTGCTTTACCGACCTCCACAAAACTGACAGAACGCGTCCGTATAAAAACAAAAATCCTGTAAGTAAATCGATAGAATACGGACTTACCTCAGAAGATCGCGGCCCAAAAGTGCTTCCGAAATCTAGTCGACACTTTGGTTCACTAAATACACGCGCAGAAAAGTTATTATCAACCAAAAATTCGCGAGAAATCAGTAATGAAAGATCAAGAACTGCACGGACGCGACGCGACCCTAACCGGTTTTTGTGACTGCTTACAAGCATAAAATCTTGCAAATGCATAGAACTCGCTGCGCGCTGATTGGTCACAAACACAGTCAGTTTTCGACAGTGGAAATGTATTTAGAACAGCGGTTCTCAAACATTTTACTCTACGACCGATCAAATTCAAAATCGTAAATATTCATAGTTTGTTTCGGAAAATGAGAATGGCCCATATGTACAAAAGTTTAAGGGCAGGCTTTCAGTAGAGATTTTAACGAAGGTTAATAGATGGCGCTAGTGGTATCATTTTCCCCATATTTTACCAGTGAATAATATATATATTTATCTTTAAGAATCAATCGGATTTTCGGTCTGCAATCATCACATATTGTTGCTAACTATGAACAAAAATACTATTGCTTGACGGTAGAGAATGCACGCGAAATGTACCCGATAACCTAGCCTTAAGGGAACATCGAGATGTGATGTCGCGCCCAATTTAAAAATTTATCTGTTGGGGAATATTTGAACGCTGTCGGTTGGGTTTATCGTTGTAGGATGTTCGAATAGGTACATAAATACAATTGTTCTGACACAAAGGTCGAAGTTTGTACGGCCCTTGGGTGCGACACGACAGATGGAATCGCTATTTATGTCGAAGATACTGGGCTTAGAGTATAAGAGAAATTAATATATTTTATATATTAATTTATTTATAAATCCATACAGTTTTTGGTAGATTTCGGGTCGCAGACCCTAAAAGTGTTTATTTCCGTCGAACAAATGGCGGAGAGTAACATTTTTACCGGTTACAATGTACTTCCATTAGCCACTAATGTATTAGCGGTGGGCAAAAAAAAGAAATTCAAAACGAAAAAGAATGGCGAGAACGCCATTTTTGTCCATAAATATATATTGCACATACCAGGGTTTCTTGCAAGTTGTGATAGAATTTTGCTTCTTACTGGGCAAATAGGGCACTATTATGCAATGGAATAGTTAAACGGATGCAATAATAGTTTAATTTTTTTCTGTTTGTTTCAGGTACGAGCCAAAACGTACGCCATGCCGGTACAACAAGAATGCCGGCTACGTAGTCTTCTCAGCAATGTTTTCCTTCTTTATTCCAATGATAATCATGCTCTATGTGTACGTTAGAATATCGTGTATCGTCGCACAACGCCATGATCAGCTCACTCATATTAACCCAACCAGAGTAAGTATACAAATCAACTAAATAATTGCTTAGATGATGTCATTACTTACATATGATTTCATCCAACGTTGTCCTTTATATATTGCCTCTATATCGTTATTTTTTTTATTGTTGTAGAAAGGCCACAAGTTAGTGCTTAATGCCAAAGATAACGAGTCCGAAATGGACCGAATGTCCTCCGATTGCGAGGACCAAGTCAACATGAAATGTACCAGGTACCAGATTAGAAAATTTTCTGCACGGTAATTGTTCTTATTTTATTTTATATTTTTGTTTCGGTGACTATTTCACTCTTGTAATAAAAATAAGGTTGTATGTAAAACTCAACAACAAAAACTTTACAATTGTGACAAGAAAACATCACCATGTATTTGCTCATGGGAATTTAATGATTAACTTATAGTTTAATAAGGAAACCTTATTTTTTGTTACTTGTATTTCGTGTGAGGAAATATTGCTCAGGGAATATGGAAACATTAAGGCCCTAAGTAAATTATAGGAAATTTCTCCGAAATTCTATAATTTTGACAGTGTCTTAGGTGGGCGTTTTTTATTTGAAAATGCGGATATGATGTTTCCTCTCAAATACTTCTGTTATTTTATGTTTACGTATAATAGTTTTAGCCTATTTTAGGACAGTGTTGTTCAATTCTTACGCTTGTTTATGTATTTCAAACGTATAAATAGAACGATTGGGTCGATAACGTTGATTGCTGATGCATGTATTAGATTGTATTGCTATGAGTTTTACGTAATAGTTCTCAGTCAACTGAAATGTGTTGATCTATTAATAGAAAAAAATAATTCTTGGAATAATTCTCCGGTTAAGTTAAATATTGAGATAACACATGATCTCGTTTCTATATGGCATTATTTATAAAATTCTATTCAGCAATATTTATAAAATGCTTATTTACACAATTTTATAATCCCTTAATGGTAATAATAAAATTCGACTAGCAAATTTTCTTTGTTAGAGATGAAGAGGCTAACAGCGACGTGACGGACAGTGACAAAATGGATAACAATATGTTTGATGACAGTGCGAAAAATGATGACAACACGACGCAGACAAAGGATGAAAGATTAAATAAAATCCATATGAAAGAGGCGAGAACTTCAAAAATCTGTAGCATCGTGATGGGGTTTTTCGTGTTATGTTGGCTGCCGTTCTTCATCTATTACTCGCTGACGCCGATCTTGCCAGAAAGCGAAACTAGCGCTATGATCATGGGTTACCTCACCCTTCTCGGATGGATTAACTCTGCAATTAATCCATTCATCTACGCATTCTTTGATGAAACGTATAGAAAAACATTCTGGCAAATTTTAACTTGTGCAACACGCTCGAGGCAGAAGATTGCGGACGCGGAATTTGAAGAAAGTTCCATCAAAATGAAAGGAAATGGCAGAAATTGCGTTATTCATAATGACATTTAATTGCACAATTCTAGTCTTTTTGGGTTTATATAGGGTCCTGCAGCTCACCTCCCTTAAATTATTAAATGTTAGGAATTAGGATAGGGTTTTGATTAGAAAGAATGTTTGTTTTTTAATGCTGTATCGACTGACGTTCCAATGGACTGACTGGAGTTCCAATTTAAAATGAGCAAACTAACTTGCTTTATAGTTTGATAACTTTGACACTAAATATTAATCACCCGGGAGAATTTGGATCAATGGAACTTCACTTTCAGTCACCTTACTTAATGAGCACGTCATAAAATTTTCATAACGAGACGATATTTGTGATTTTCATTAATATTTTAATCTAGTGATGTAGAAGCAAGCAATCAAAAGCGTCAACGACAATAAAGTAGTCAACGTTTTGCACTCTGGAGACGGGAGGAGAGCTACAGGATTCTGTATATGTATGATAAATAATATTTATTTATTGATATTTATATTATATTTATTACTATCATTACAGCTATTTAATTTTTAGTTTTGTAATAAACAATCATTTTATTAGAGATGTTTTATTTTTTACCTAGTCCTAAGAACGAGATGTTTATGCTTAGAAATGGATGATCCATTTCTACATATAGACGATATTTCATAGTAAGTGGAAATATTTTTTGTGAAATTTGGCTAGGGAAATATTTTAAATCCATTAGAGTTCAGTTAAATCCATTACAAGGCAAAAACACGACACAATCCTCTAAAACTTGCAAAGAATACTGATTTCTAGGGATCTAAAAACATATATGGAGCTATGGTTTCACAATGATAAAGAAAATTTTAAAAACTGTGAGGCCTCAGTTATAATTGCCAATTGAATGTGTTTCTATAAGAACTTTAAGATCAGAAGGTCAAAATCTATTATCCCTCAATTTGTATGCACTAAAACTGTCTTTCTAACCAAATCAACACATCGAGTTTCCATAGATTTGCTTGAAATGTAGCAGTAGACTTACCAGTATTTCAAGACAGCCTGGGTTTTTGCATGTTTTATGTTTACTAGTTTATAAGTGTCCTTATACTATCGTAAATCTCATAAAATTACGTAAATATATATTTCTTGTGAACTCTGTGTCCCTACTCCTGAATCACCGTTCTGTTCTGCACAGAGAAAATAGTTTCTCTACTATTTCAAAATAGCTGATTTATATATTTATCGGTAAAATTCAATAGAAAAGTTAGATAATTCAATAGATAAGTTTGATGATTCATTGAATTCGAGTAGAAGGTTAATTTTTACCTACAAATTATAGGTAAATTATTCGAATTTTAGCTGATTTACCTACATTTTGTCTGTGCAGACGTGTCAAAACGTTTACCAGTCAGAGAGAAGAGTTTGAAGAGTGGGAAACTTCAGCACACCGTGTGGCACGGTACGCGACACAGAGTTGATAATAAAAGTTACTTAAAAAAGCTTTCAGACTTTAGACTGAAGCAATGATCAATAAGCAGGCAATCGGCTACAGAAAACTGTAACTAAATGGGCGACATGATGCATCCTAATAATTGAAATGCACAATGTTTGTGAAAGAATTATAACAGATTAATGTTTCATCAGCAATATCAATGGTTCATCGCTTGAAAGTGTATGAAAGAAATTGCTAAGGAATTATAAGAAAACGCAAAATCTTTGATGTTTACCAGTAGAAGACTGCAAGAATCCTTATTAATCTCAACTATTTTTCTGTTTTTAGTATCACCGCTGGTGAGCAGATAGCCCAGAACAATCACGGTGAACCGCGTAAGAACGGAGGTCAACCGTTGCCCACTCGCGTTCACCGCTCCACGATCAATTATACATTCGCCACAAATGAACCAGTGACACCCCAGCGAACAGCCAGTTTGTACACGACCGCCAGCCAAATGACAAATGCACGCTCTAGGCCGGAATCTCTTCAACTGGACGTGTCCATCTTGAACTTCGAACCGGCCACGAGGGTTTCATCATTCCGAAGGGAAACGAAGACTGCGCAGACCCTTAGCATCGTGGTCGGTGGTTTTGTCGCATGCTGGTTGCCGTTTTTCGTCTATTACTTGCTGACGCCAGTTCTGCCGGAAAGTGAGATTGGAAGTGTCATTATGGGATACCTGACTTGGCTCGGCTGGATCAATTCGGCCATTAATCCCTTTATCTACGCTTTCTATAGTCCTGATTTCCGAATAGCGTTCTGGAGGTTAACCTGTAGGCATTGCTCGAAGACACGCAGGGCTAATGCTGCTTTCCAGCACAAGTAGGGTTATCTCGTCTCCTCCTTTTCTCGTACGCGTCGCGTCGTTAGGCATATTTATCAACATATTTACGAATTCTAGTCAATGTCTTGTAAGTAGGACTTAAAGATGTACCTATCATACAAATGATTACAAATAAATTAAGTGCGTATTACACAATAAATATATAGGTAGTGTGTAGTGTTTTATTTCTATACCAATTCATTGAGAATAATCCTCTTATCCTTCCCTTAATATCAAGGGAATATTCACCAACTTTGTTGTTGTAACGTTTGAAAAGATGTAGGTATTGGAAAATTCTTATCAATAAGCTTCATAAACAACAAAAGAAAACTTATTATGATGCCGCCTATTGTACCAAATCATCGCTGGTACAAAAAAAATCAAAAATGTAAGTAATTAGGTCTTACTTAACACTGGCTAAATCACTAAAAGCAACGACTTCAACCTTCTTATTGTACTAAGCTATTTAACAGTTAACGCAAAATCGACAGACTCTTCTACACCTAAACCATTTCAAAATATATTTATTAATAATTAAAACACGTTAATAGCCATAAGGAATTAATACAGAAGAAAATCTTATAACCACTGTTTGCTGTAGTTGCGATTTGTCATGTCGGCGCAGGGGTAGTTTTAACACTTTTGGTAGGATTCTCACAATCATGAGTCGCCACGTAATACGCCAAAATGGACGTAACCGCCGCAAGAATCACCAAAACGCCTATACATATATATCCCATTGGAGGCAATGCTTTACATTTGACCATTTTCCTAGTTATCATTTACTTCATTCATTATCTATATATCTATCAAAACCATTGTCAGGCAATATGCAGGTAACATATTCTTTGGGTTAGGATGTAGTATGTCAAATGTGACTTTCATTGCATGTCAACGCTCATGTCATGCTCTAAGTGTCGGTAAGAAATATCGTACAATGAACAAACCATTCTTTAAAATTTTGCTCTTGCTTTTTCCTATTTACTGCAGTTTGATACATATAGTACAAGATCCGGACCTAGATCGACCTTCCCTCATCCTTTTTTCTAATCAAATCTATTTTTTATACAATATAATGTATAAATGAACACAATGTCCAAGGGTTGCCGCCCCATATCCTGGCAAGGCTATTTTTAAATTAATATTATTTAAGGTATTTTTTTAAATAGTTCCGGTCATTCTTTTTCTTGAAAAATTTGGTACCAATCGAGAGCCACAGACTTACAAAAAACGCCAAACTAAGATTGGTAACTGGTAAGTACGAAGGTAACAGCTATTTTGCTTCATTGTCTGTCGTAATAGTAGGCGATAGCACAGCGATAGTGTAAACGCGCGCTAGGTGCTTGTCATGTGAACGAACTCTTTTACTCAACTATTCATATTTAAAATCGCGACAACCCTAAGATATGCCAACTTTTGCAAAGGCAACCCTACACCACGATGTTCGCAACAAAGCAACCTACATTTTGGTATACAATTGATTAGGAAAAACAATGAGGGTAAATTACTAGTACCAATTTACCTTAAATAATTTGTAATTGAAAATAGCCTTGCTAGGATATGGGGCGGCAACCCTAGCACATTGTGTTCATTTATACCTTACATTGTATGAAATATAGATTTTATTAGGAAAAAGGATGAGGGAAGGTCGATCTAGATCGGGATCTTAGACTAATAGGACAGCCTGAAAAATCCATTTTCTCTGAAACGTCATCACTTCCGCTGGCCATCGTGCTTTTCTGTCATGAATACAACTGTCAGATATGACAAGCACATTGAAGTACATAGCGCACATCATAGATGACATAAATAATAATGACGCGATTGTAATTTTAGGGATCTCTGTCTTTATTCAAACTTATTAGATCGTTTATTACTCCTAGCACCATCTACTGTGAAGAAGATGAAACCCGTTTTTACGTACTAACGATTGCTTCTGTATTGATAAATTTATTTGCGTTCTTATGCTACTAGAGGTTGCTGATTTTCCTCTAATTTTATTTCAAAACGGCGATCCGAAATGTGGACAATAACTGCTTAGGGAGTTGTTTTTTTTTTCTTACAGAAGTTTTTCTTTATATTTCATATTTTCATATTTTTTATTACAAAAAAAACTGTAGGTATGTCAATAATGTCTTTTTAATTTTGGTCTGCAAGAATATAAAAAACACCAATTTTGTCATTTCATTTATGTATTTTATATTTTCAGCAGGAATATCAATCTTTAGCATATATACATCTCAACACTCAAAGAACTACGATAGAATATGCCGCCAAATCGTTAAAAATATATTCTTCAGCACTTTATAGAAGTCCCATCATCAAATCCCATCATTAATTACTAATATTAATATGGCTATGTACACTATCTACATCCAATAACATAAAATACAACTTGTATTCTTCTGATAACATATCACTGTCATTTTGCTCGATATAATTAGACAAGGTAAATATGGGGCTAGTGTCCTTTATCTCGATGAGCAATCATATTATTTTCATAAAATTGCATCAAATAACACTTGTCTACCACCAGTTCTCCACATAGATGGCATCGTTTGAATTTCTCTCAATTTCTTTATACCTACTATCTTTAGACCTAGTGCAAGCAAATTTTACATCGACTACTGGTGGACCAACCACAGTAAGTTTTAAACCATAGTTTTTTAGGTAACTGTTATAGCTAACTTGTTTTCAGGTTGAACCATCATGTCCACCAGACGTGTCAATAAAGACTCAAGAGTACTGCTACATTTATGTAGACAGCACATATCCATACGAATGTCCATACAAGAAACCTCTTCAAGCACTACAGGTATTGAAGCCTCTGCAAATTTCTACTAAGCCTACTTCAGAGAAGGTGTGGTTACTAAGCAAGAATGATGTGTTTGGTTACTATGAAGAAACCACTTTTGGTCCATACTATAAATTATTGACCACTAGCTTAACTGGATACGAATCACTAGACTCTTCTTGTCTAATTCTGGAATCTGGTTCTCATACTCACTTGGTTAGTTGTAACTCGACAGATGTCGCTGGGTTATGCTTGTACAAGCATGGCGACGTGGATTTTTGTGAGATATACCATTCCATTTGTGGTAAAACTTGTGAGGGCAAGTCAAGGTATAAAGATGATTTTGTCTGTGGTGCAAATTATATAGAAGACAACAGTTGTGAGGAGTGCGATCAAAAGTTTGAAGATTATCCAGAACCGACGATAAGTATAAACATATTAGGCGACAATAGTTGCAATGAAATTTTTATCGTTGTAAACAACTACAAGAAAACTGTTTCAAATAGACCGATGGGTTTAATAACTTACTTGTCATTATACGGCTTTACTGATAATCTCCATCCAACAAAAGACTCGGTATATAATCGTCTAGCAATCGAAATGCCGTTCCAGAAGATTGGCGAAGATACGGTGATTTCTTCCATCGCCTATAAGACAAACGCGAGTGTGTTCTGGTTTCAGATGTTCACTTATCCCAACCTAACTCCAATTAAATCAGACGAATTTATCGTATCCAGAGGTCTCTCGAGTTTTGTTGTCAATATAACCCAGGATTATCCATCAGGAATTTTGATACCGTTTCAGGTCCACGCTGACGCAACTGCTTTACTTGCTGCATCACTAAGAAGTTTTGCTTACAAGTGTAGTTTGCTTGAGTTGTATCCACCTTTTGACAATGGCAGAAAGATAACCTTAGGTTTCCATATATTGACCTCTGTCGAAGAGGAATCAGCTCTAGAGTATATTAAAGATACCCTTAATAAATCCAACTATAAAAATTATTCAGTTGCAACAAATGAATACTGTTTGAGTATAACCGATGGTGACATGAGTTGGAATAAAACACGATTGGGAGCAGTGTCGCCAACTGTAGAGTTGTTCATCGACACACTCGGTTTACCTATAACGAGGATGTGTGAAGGAAGCTTTAGGAGAGGAGCTTATTGGTCTGATCTAAAAGAACAAGACATAAGCGAGGATTGTCCAGAGTTGACGAAGAATTTGTTCGATTTGTCGAAATCAAACGTCAGCATCTCTGAAATTAACGAAATGCTTTTGAGCTTAATCGAAGGAGCTGAAGATGTCATACCATATGATGTATACCTAGTCGCCAAATGCCTTGAGAGAATTATTTTTTCTGGTGAATCATACAATGTTGACACCACTGTACGAATTGTTGATGCAATCATGAATTTTAATGCCGAGCAAATGCTCACAGCTCAGTTACAACTCAACGCTACAGATTCTATTATCTATTCCATTGATGTGATGATGCAAGATTTGATCAGTGAAGATGAGAAGATAATAATTGTGGAAGGGGAACAGATTTTCTCGCAGGTTGCAAGTCTTGCAGATACCAATGTTACAGGAATGGCAATTTACAAAAGTAAGTCGTCGATAGAAGTACAAACTTTACTTAACGTCCATGACGTTGCACAAATTGATACAACTGACTTGATCCTTGCAACATTTCTGCCAGAAACTTTCAACTTGTACGATCTCAATGATCCATATTTAATTACCACTGTATACCTTGATAATGTCCTTTTTAATTCCCCGGAAAGAAATAGCGTCTCAAACATGGTCTTGAGTATTTTTATCCCAAATCAAAATTTCATTTATTTAGAGAAACCACTAACTGTAATTTTCGGTGAATCACTTGTAAAAGCAAGCAATATTTCTTGTGCATATTGGAACTATGGTATCAACAACCAGTTGGTCAGTTTGTATGGGGAATGGAAACCACATGGTGACCTAATAATCAACCCAAATGTCCAAATTTGCTATTTTGACCATATGACTCATTTCGCGCTGATTTTTGAAGCACCTGAAAATAAAGCTTTGAATATTGTGACAGCTATAATGTGTGGGTTATCAATTCTTGGGATATTGTCTATATTCTTCACTGCATGTGCTTTAACCAACTGGAGGAAAGGGGAAGGTATAAAAGTCTTGTTAAATTACAGCACAGCAATATTATTACAGGATGTTTTATTACTATTATTTGATTTAACCGATACAAACTACCACATTTTATGTACCTTCTACGCTATCCTATTGCAGTATAGCATATTGGCCCAGTTCACTTGGATGTTGATAATCAGCTATATTCAATACGAAAGGTTGGTAACGGTGTTCAATTCAGGAACTTCAAGTTTTAGGCGCCTTTTGGTACTTGGATGGACAGTTCCGTTATTTCCAATAGCTGTAAACTTATGCGTCGATATAACTATATACATTCAAGGTAATTACTGCTTTATCACTAAATGGACGCTATATCTAAGCTTATTCCTACCAATTATGATAGTTGTTATAATAAACATGATTATTTTCTTTAAGATCGTTGTCTCTATATTTTCTAAAGTTGCTTGTAAAGTCAGCGGAGACAATTTGGTCAAACATAAGATATCGGTTTGCATCATACTGTTCTTTCTATCGGGTTTGGCGTGGACTTTTGGATTTTTAGCCAAAATGTTAGAATCCATGACCATGTCTTTTATATTTTGTATATTCTCCACTGGACAAGGTGTCGTTTTATGGGTATACTTTGTCCTGTTGAATAAGGAAGTTAAGAAATTCATACTTAGGTCAAAATTGGTAAACACAATCAGCAGCTTCGGAAGGGACTTCCATTTGCCAAGGTTCCATGTTTCCAGGACCTCGGAAAATAATGCTTTATGTATTAATACCTCTTCGGTTGCATCAAATTCGAATACCAGCGACAATAGTATTAATCAGTGTTAGGAGACAAACGCAGAATTGTATGTAATCTGTATTAATGTTGTTCTGTATAAGTATGAGCATAAAATAAATAATTTATGAATGTGGTAATGGTTTGTTTTTAGACGACAATGTACATTTTCAAATCCCTTACTAAATCTCCCAAAAATACAATAAATCTCTAATATTATTCTTACTTTAAAGCTGCAGCGGTATGGATAGTGTCCAAAATTTACGGACAATCGGGATTCTATAGAAATAACTCAAAACAAATCTTGGTACCACAGATGGGGCCAATATATTAGGGAAATATTATCCAGCAATCGTGATCAACGATGACATCCACTCTCCTACGTTGTTCATCTCCAGATCTATTTGTATTTTTCATCAGATTGCCTGGAGATATCAAACGAGACGATATGGCGCGTTCAAAAGCTCTCTAAGCAAAAACAACCAATAACTCAACAACAATGTGTCTTATGATACCACTATAAGTACTTGTTTCCTTAGAATTTAATGAGGAGCAAAAAAATGTGCCAAAATATACGGTTTTCCTCCTCGCGTTATAGAAACAATGAACAAAACAACTTTTGTATAAAGCATTTGCTCTTCGAAAGAAGTTAAATGTTGATTAAATCTCCGTCAGTTTGTATCAAAGTACCGATTCACAATTTCGAATAAACAATTTATTCACCTATTAATATTAAACTGGATAGCGTTGTAAATTTGTACAGAAATTGCTGGCCTGTTGCTAGTTTATGACTAGGCCACATCAAAAGTCGGCAGTTGTTTGTTATAAATAGTTCGCAACTATATTTTCCTTACAGTAAGTGCGAGAACTGCGAATTAAATAAATCTTGTCGTAATGATCATAATTTAGGCTGAACGAACCATAAAAACCCTCTATAAATAACCGAGGAAACGATCTTTTATAAAGAAAACTTTACAATCTTGCTCACAAATAATTAACGAGTACGTTACCACATCAGCGCTTTGATTATCCCATTAACTTATCACTCATCTATAGTGAGTGTATACTTTGCTTTACAGTAGATAATAAATATGATATAAAATATCAAATATAAAAAAAAATCTGCTTTGGCCCCACTCAACATTTCCACTACCTCGTTTGCACATTGAAGGGTATAGTACATTTGCAAACCTAATGTCAGACTGCTTTTACTAAAGAATACTTCAAGGCTAAACAAGTATGTTATGTTTTCAGCGATGAAGGTTGTGTATTCTGTCAAACTGCTTCTATAATAAACTCTTATAGCACGTAAACCGATGATCCCACTAATCTGTAAATTGATACAGTCAAAATCGGAAGAAATACCTAAGAAAACGTATGTAATATTTGTCACTTCCGGTTGTTGATTACACAAGAGAACAAGGGTCCTACAACCAGAACAGTGATCACATATTTTTGTTGAGCTAACATCACTTATCAAAGATCAAGTCATCAAACTGTTGTGACAGGTCTAAGATGCATTTTATTTGAAGTCATATATTTTGTTTGAATTAGCCTTCTGTGCATACGTTCTCATAACAGATTTTTCAAAATATTACGAATAAACAAGTTTTTTGTGTTATTTTATCAAGTTAAGTTACAGAGATATCATGTGCATTAAAATATGGGAAGTGAACAAAGAAGATGTTGTAAAAATTTACTAAATAAGTTTTGTTACATGTGTGGCATGTGCAGTTGTTATGTAGTGACACATCTGAAAAAAAAATATGGAACAGGTAAAAGCAGCTTACTGTTTCTGGATAGGAGATCTGGAAAAGCCATGGACACATAATATATGCTGTATTTCCTGTTAGATCGGACTGTTAAAGTGAATGAAAGGGAAGCAAAAGAAAATGTCCTTTGCAGTTCCCATGTTGTGGTGAGAGCCTTCCAATCATCTACGATCTAGGTGATTGCTATTTTTGCACGATAAATGTTACCTCAGCATATAAAGCACTGCGAACTGAATGATTTGGTTAAGAATCTTGTTGCACGAGGGTCTAAAGCCTAACGAGCTATTTAAGGCATATTTTAAAATGGAAGAATCTGTACGTGTATCGCACGATATTGAGGTCTTATGAACGAGTTTGATATTCCCCACTATCCTTCTGAATGGTGGCTTTTTATCGATTCATCAAAATACATAGCTTGAAAGCAGCACTTTTGCATATTAGTCAATAAATCCACTTTCAGTTTCTAGTTATGTAAGACAAATAATATAATCTGGAACAAACTTTTTTTTTAGTTGTGTGTAAACCAGTACCTCCTAAGAGCATATAGAAGAAACGGAATAATCGAATCTGTAATATTGAGTAACTGATTGATATTTTTTTTGTATTCCTTATACCTATACATGTAAAAGCAACAAATAATTCAATCGACGCAAAATAACACAGAAATCTAAGAAGAATTTCGTACACTGAGAAAAAATGTATTACAAAACCCGTGTCATGTTAATAACTTAATAATAATAAACCAGATATTGATTTTTAACCTTTACAACATTTTAATATTATAAGTAACATCTAAACATCTGGTATTATAGAAACGAAAACGTCCACACGTGTGAGGTGTTTCTACCTGGCCGTGTTTATTTGTCGTCATATTGCAAAAAATGTATATTTGCTGACAAACACAAGTGTTGAGCGAATCGTACTGGAAAACGGTGTGTTATGTCGAGAAATGCTTGTAAAAATGTTCAATAGGAGATTTGTGCTGTTTCGTGCGGTGTTTCAAGTGATTTCAAGTGTATTAAGTGTGGGGTACACTTTGCATACGAGGAAATATCTACAATAGTCAGTACCCAGTGTATACAGAAACCATATTCTGTACTTGTTTTATCGTTGATAATTAACTTTTGGTGAGCAACAGCTAACTAGTAGGACATAAACATTAATAAACATTTTGTATGTATGCAACACGCATCTGAATCTGCTGCTATTTTACATTCACGTTATTTGTTGGTATTGTTATTGCATATGGACCACGACTGTTATATTCTGGTGAAGTGTGAGTGTAGTGCAGGGAAATGGCCCTTGAGGCTTGTACATTAAGTTGTGCGTGCCTAAACTAACGAGTGTAGTGTTCAAAGCAGCTATAAATGAGTGAGGACTGCGGACAGTGGTGGAGGAGGACGTCGATGGAGAGGCAGCTTACAGGGATGAAGACATCGTGTGCAAGGTAGGTCCCATAGATGACATCCATCGTTGGAGGCGAGAAAACCCAATAAGGTAGGATTTAAGCAATTTTTATATGCGCGGTGTCATCGATTCTTGTGACTCTCAAAACAGAATTCTGTAGGGAGAGAACATCGCCAACAAAAGCTGACTAAAGAGTGGTAGTGATAATAGTGTTCACAACACATTAGCAGTATGTATTATTTGTTTAATCTAGATATTTATTGAGTACGTAAATGGCGAAGCAAAAGTAAGTATGTAATCCATATTCATAAACGAAGTTATTGGTTTCTTATTTTATTTTTAAGGGGAGGTTGAAAATATTGACTAAAGGGTTCCTTTCTTATGGTTGAGTTCTTTTCTCCGAGATTAACTGCGATGATGAGGGTTATGGTCTTCTCCGTCTTGTTGAAGTAGGTAATTTTGAACAGCCGTTGTGATTATTTCATCAACGTGATGTTTCGTTCTTTTGTTGTAGACAAGGAAGAGAGGATCAAATGATCTAGATAAGATCCAGAGATTCACGGCGCCTCAATGCTTTCCAAGACCAAACTTGCACTTTGTGAGAAAGAATTCTTCAAGGCTAAACAGGTAAATGCCTAGATGTTATATTTTCATCGACTGCTTTAGAGTTTATAGAAGTATTTTAACAGAATCCGCAACCTTCGTCGCTGTGTTGCGAATTGTCAGATTTTGACAAATTTTTATTTTCCACAATATAAAATATAAATGAACACAATGTCCTAGAGTTTCCGCCCCATACCCTCGCAACAAAGTAACCTACATTTTTATATACAATCCATTAGGAAAAACGTACCAATGTACCTTAAATAAATTTAATTAAAAATTGCCTTGGTTGGATACGTACTAAAACAGTAGCTGGCTTTTTCGGTCCATCTTCGTTTTGATATTTGACGTATCCATCACAGACTGTATCCATGGTAACTTTAATTTGTCAGTGTCAAACGTTGTTAAATAATTTCTACTGATGAATCTGGATGGATGAGAGAAAATTTTGAAATTCATGATGTACACGACCTTAATTTGCTTCAGCAAAAATCTAACTCCTCATTTTAAATCGATCAATCCATTAGCTATTAAAGCATTAGATAAAAGAGATTCAAATATAGATGACGGAACGAAAACAACGAATAAATGGCGCAGATTTTCTCCATGTTCGTCCAGTGAACCCATGCTAAGTAAGGATATGTGGATCGACAAATTAAAATTACCTTATTACAAAACCTTCGCCAAGATTAAAGGAAAATCAATAACGCCCGAAGATAAGCAGGTAAATGCCATCTTAAAGATACAACCAAATCCAATTCCTGTTGGAATTGGACTGGTTAGGCAGGAGATAATGGACGAGACGATTACGAAAATGGTAAAGGAATATGTTGCTCAAAAGGATGAAAATATCAAATCAATGAAAACTCAGATGCGCACCGGCAAGGAACCTGATTTCCACATTCCTGAAATCGTCACGGAAAAGAGTGAGGAAAAGTTAACACTTACAGAAGACGGTAGTGTGTTGCCAAAACATACTAGAATTGTTCGTGCTGTGTAAAATAATTCATTTCTGATACGTGTACTTGAGGTCGTCTTACATAAGGTTGCACTAGATCTAAAACGAACGAAATAGATTTTGTTTTTTGTGATAATACAGATTAGGTTTATATAACTTTAGTGCAACTTTGTGGATTACATACCTGTACATTATATACCTAACTATTTTTATAAAAACTAAAAAATTGTGAATGTTTGGTAGTCCGTAATGAACTGGTATTGACTTAAGTGCCACTCATTATTCGTAGACATTAAATTTTATTGTGAATCTCGTCATTATTACTTTTTCAGTAAGTTTGGACTAAATAACAATTTGGGTGGGGCCAGCCCTGATATTTGCCCCTTTTGTCACAATTTTCTGTTGATATTATGAAACAAAAGTATATGAGAACATACTCTATTTAGAATTTCTACATCTTCAAATTTATACAAACATTTTAGGGTCAAACAACACGATTTTTCCTTTTTTTTTTAATCAAAGTAACGATGTAAAACCAAATTTACTGTAGGTATGTTATTTTGAAAATTGGCCAATCACGACTCATCTCCCACATGAAATGTGCACTTGAATTTATCTTGACAGAAAAATATTGCCGGCTAAAATTGCAATAAAACTGTTTTTCGAGCAGAGCGTATCTGATTATCCTCGCCGTGCCACTTTATCGGCTCGCCTCCTCAAGGATAAGCTCGAACGTCATAGCTGTTACGTTTGTCAAGAACCAGTTACATATCGTCCGGTTGCATTTCGAAAATAATTTATATGCTGGAGGACGTTGCCAAGATGCACTAATAAATATAATTCACTACAAGTACGCTCGTACATCTAGTCAATGATTTATACCATTTTCAGTATCTCCTCAAATCAGTTTTATTTATAATGTGAGCGAAATCCGTACGAAATACGAGACGACGCATGTCGAGTAAAAGATTTTAAACGAGCAAGTTAAAAGCTCTACTGGTGTCCAGATGCTGTAGTTATTTCATAAAAGGTGAACGACACAGATTTGGACGGACTTTATGTAGTCTATTCAGGGAAGTAGCTGTTTTCGCCAGTTCTTAAACCCCGGAATAATTTTCGTTTTGATTCACGAAAACGTTGGCAAGACACGATGTTTTGTTTGACTTTAAATTTGTTGAAAGACCCATCAACATCCATCAATCATTACAAATATTATCAGAGCCATAATCCTGAAGTTAAAATTAAGGTTAGAAATATTTTCTTTTAGGTTTACTTTAAAAGCAACATGAATAAATAGTTACTTTGAACAATGTGAACGTGTTGATAAATTTCTGGTTTTTGGCTGTGGTTTGCTTATTTGAAATCGCCGAGATATACTTGATATGTTTACATGTAGTATGGTTACACCTTTTGGATTTGTTTGGACTGATGTATTTATGTATAGGTAGTAGGATGTGAACCTATTTGTGTGCTTACATTAGATATATTTAGATAGACATATTCTGGATTCGAAGCAAACCAGATTCAGGCAAGGTTAGACCTTCTGACGGGAGATCTCATATTGACGTTTACATATTCAGTTTCACGTTTTATATAAAATATATGTACTACACGTTCTTTAGTTCGGTGGGTGGAGTCGCACAAACAGGGCTTGAAATAGTTTTTTTTTTACTTCCGGCTCTTTCAGTAATTCATAACCTTTTCAGTGTGTGACTTGTTCCCCTACAAGGAAAGTATTGCAATCGACCAAAAAATTAGAATTTTAACTGAAATACGCATTTTGAGGTCCCCTAACTGTTTTCATAAAATATAAAAATAATAAAAAAATACAAACGCCAAGGGCTGGTTTACGCACCTAAACGCAAAGTCCTATATAGCTTTGTGTCAGATATGTCAAATTTTGTTGTGTTACAAATCATTCAAGTAATAGATTACTAATCAAGGAGGACAGAACTCATCAATCACCTCTTTTATTCACGTTCTATACAGCGTGTAACAGGTTTGAGTGCACAAACATTGAGGGACAATAGACTTTGAGCTACTGAAAATTATATTCTTATAAAAAAATTATTCAATTCTTTATAGTAATTTATATATCAAGGATAAAATTACGGACTACAATGGCCAACTTCGTGTCATATAAATGAACTGACATTTCTTTAAACGTTACATAGCAAGAAAATACAAAACAAAGTAATAAATAGCATATGAAATGCATTTCATAAAGATTTTACAGCTTTTTTTTAGTCAACATGGTTAGCCCCTTATGGAATACAAGCGGTGTTTTCTTCCTACTGCTGGCTATGGGGTTGGTTCAGAGGTATGCAGGTTTTCAATAACTGTTCCAAAATCATTTAAAATCCATTTTGATCGCTATTTACTATTTACTAGTATCACATTTGGTTTATTTATTAACCACATGCGATACTCAAACAATATTGGCATTAACTTTAACCTTCAATATTTCATTTATTAAAAAGAAAAGAAAAAAATTGATATAGGAACTTTGTTCTAGCCAGAACCTATCATCTCCAAAAATTTACGCACTCAAACCTGTTACAACCTGTATACTACAATTACCATATTTCTGTGTTAATTCCAAATAATTGGGGAACAAAATCAACTTATCTGACCTCATTATCCTGATGTGTAATGAGAACTTTATAGGCAGGTGAATAAACTAGCCCTAAATGTCATAGTGAAAAATTCAATAGTCTACTAATAAAAACAAGAGGTAAGTTCTACAATTTTTGCTGCTTCAAACAATACTAATTACATACTATAAATTATTTTCAAGAATAAGTTTAATAATAAAAACAAGTTTTACTTATACAGGTGTGTCCATGAGGGTACAAACTTATGTTGTTTAGCATCAAAGAGAATGATTTACGTATGTAAACATTATAAGCAGCATTTTTTTCGTAAGGTGGGCGAAAGCATTTGGCACAAGAACCAGCACAATAAAAAAACAACAAAAGCGACTGGTTTTTACTGATCTACTAAAAGTTTATGAATCGTGTGCCATTCTCCCCTGTGTTTTAGAGTCGATGAAGTCTTGACTGACTAAAAATAAGTGCATATAAGCTGGGTATTGCTGCCGCTTTCGAAAACCGACGCTCCTCCTCGTTTGGGGCCCCGTTCTGTAGCCAATTGCACACCAAGAAATATAAAGTTCCTCCCGGGTGTATGCCCATTGTACAGACCGGGAATACACGCTTATAGAAATCCACTATAACAGTGAAATAATAACACCGCCCTCAATTTTATCCACTGCCAGTATTGCAGTCGACACAGACACACAGCTTGCTACCAGAGGTGTGCTTCAATCACTTCAGTACTTCAGTCAACAAATACTTTACCAGGACAGACATGGTACATACATTTTACTCTTATCTCTGTTATATCTATCTGTAATTTCCTCTAATTTACATCGATTTTTTGTTGTTTTTGTGTGATTGTGTGCTTTATCTAACTAATCGGTGCTGATCATGTTTGGCTATCATAACCCTAATATAAATCGAAATGATTGCTTGTCAAGTGGGTAAGTTTTGGATAATTTCCGTTAATGCTAATAACATAGTTATACCAATTTGATTATTTTGACAAGGTAATGTCTAAAATTTCGCATTTTTTGAGAGAACATATTTGTTTTATTATTTGTTGTTGGTAAACTGGAAGATGAGCTGTTATCAGTTTGATCAAAAACGGTTGAATCTCTAAGAAAATGCATTTAAACCGCTCACATTCATACGTACACACGAACATTTTCCAAAAATCGATTCAGGACTTCAAAACTCGTACTTCCGGTGAAATCTCATTTGAAATATATGTAGATTACAATGCTTTCCTTCCAGGCTAGTAGGAAAATCAACATTTTACTCATATGCCACAAAAACCTCGACGTATGTAGCAGGATAATAAAAATACTAATTCGGGATCATCGGGTCATTGCTCCATAAGAAAGCAATGATTATGCAAATTTTCAATGGCTTGGCTCGTACCCAATCTTTTAATTACAGCAATAAGTTAAGTAAACATAATTTCAACACGAGCCCACTTCAAGATTTTGTTTTTAATTTCAAGCTTCAATATTTTCTTAAATTAATACATTGAAGTAAAAATATTTATTCATAAATCTGGGTTATCAACTCTAGCAAAACAAACGATAGATACAAACACAAAACACTGCCCAACTCATATTTAATTTCCCCAAACTTTATTTACACGGTCGTGTATTTTCGAAATCGAATGTTTCCATAGCGCTGTAAATCTGACCGTTCCAGTTGTGGCAGCTGGAAAATTGGGCAATCACGTCGGATAAACGAGAACTGAATCGGCAATACATCATAAAGCGCGTGTTATTTTAGCTTTGGGCGCTACCAAGACGAACAACTAACACCTGTTGGCCACAGCAGCGAGAGTTACTTGGCTTAGGACCTGTAAACAAACGGCACTGCAGTTGTGTGGGCCCACACCAGAAAACCCATGTTTCATTTTATGTTTTCTTGTTTTTCAGGATGACCTACCTCCAGAACAACTGGCCGGTAAGTTAGAAATTGTGTATCAAGCTGTACTTTTCATAAATAAATTCAGGCAGGAATATAATTTATGTTCGTTCAGTGTATTTGTTGATGTCTGATTAGATGATCAAAATAATATACAATCGATGGCTTGTATTGGTTTTGGATAATTACCAAAGCTGTTAAATTCTGGGAAATAGCTAGACTTGTATAGTGCATTGCTGTACTTTAACATTTTTCTTGTTCATGTTCAACAGTGACTCCCTTATTAATTGATTATTATTGATACATGATATTTCTTCACATTTTTTTGTTACAAAAAGAAACAAGTTATAACCCAGTTTCAAAGAAATCGAGGAACCATATGGCATTTAATACAAAACTCACAATTTAGCATAGTTTACACTGTTTTATTTCGGTTAGCAACCATTTACCAATAGTCCATTTCACACACATCTACATAACCATCAATAAATACGCTTGCCAAGTCATAAAATCGTAATACTGTTGTTTTTTCGATGACAATGGGCTCCTAGTGCGAAAATCAGCTACAGACCTCGAAATCGAGACGTAAATAAACAGCACCGTTACGATCCGTATCCGAGAAAAGTACGAGCCACGGAGATATAAACATTACTCGATTGTAAACCGTAGGGGCGGGCGCGATGTTCCGCTATTTTCTTACTGTTTGCTGGTGGGAGTAGATTTGTAGTGGTCGAAATGTTTTGATGGTTGATGCAGCTGTTCCATTAGCAAGAAACGCGTCCAAGTTATTCTTGTACCGGGGTATCCTGGTTTCAGATCTTTCAGGACCCACTGAAAACGGACCCAGGATATGTACGCTCAAGCACACCCGGTCCCATTACACACGCGTGCGTTATTTTTAGGTCGTCAGGAAAGGCCCTCTTATTATTGAAGTCTGATTTATAAAAGTTTTATCGGTTCCGACAATATACGCATGTATGCGTGTGTATAATGTATGTAAGTACATACTGTACAGAAATAGAATTGTGTGAATGTGGGTATGTGTACGCGATTACAGCATGGATATTTCTGGGGAACTTCCATTTTGATTCGTGATTTATTACTCGTCGTAAATAGTTTTATTTATCCACTCGTAAATTAAGCAAATTACTGGCGCGAATTGGTATTGATCGGTGAGATTCATTGTGGATAATCGGTGCCATAACCATAAATTAAGTTAATACATGACGTTTGTTAGTATTGGACCAAAATTCAAAAATTACTGAGGAAAGAAACGAATTGTTAACTATCGACTCTGTACTTCTAAATATAAGACTAAAAGTGTATAAATACATACTAACAATTTTAAGATGATGACATCATAAACAAAACTAATAAGGAAGTATATTACCGGTAAATTGTTGACACATTCAAATGTCTAATCACTTTTGCAAACAACAGCAACGAAGGTTTATAGCGCCCAAACCACTCATCCCATTGATCTGTATATTGGTACACATCTTTAAAGTCACCGAAGGATGAGCTGATATCAGTTTGGTCAAAATCGGATGAATCCCTAAGAAAACATATGTAACATTTGTCACTTCCGGTTGTCAGATTGTCATAAAAAACAATACAGTTCGTTCCCTGGTAATTTTAAATAAGTATACCAAATTTCAGCCCCATCCTTTGTTCCGTTTGGGCGCTATCGTGTTCACAGACATACTCACATACCCACACAGTGATTACAAGACTTTCCTTTTATGGTACTAGTCGAAAAGTAACAAAAAAAAATATAGTTAATTGCTGACAGATTGTCGTAAGTACATAATCTAGAATTTGCAAAAAAATCAACAAATAAGAATAAGTTTGAAATTAATTTTATATTATTTTAAAATATTTTACGAACATCAATAATGTAATAGAACTCCACATGTTTTTTTTTCTCTACCATTGTTGAAAACTTCAACTTGAAATCATAGAAGCAAGCAAAAAGAATAATGCAGTTGAATATATTATTCATTCCTCAATAATATTTTTCTTCATTGTATTAAATGCAGCATGAGGAAATGTTGAGTAACAGTGAATGCATTATTCATGTTTGCTTTGCGAGATTAAACTTCATACCACATGGAATTCTTTTGTTGCCATTATCACCGTATGTGGTTGTAATAGTAGGATGGTGGGTTCTTGGAATGTGATTAGTGCGTGACAAAAAAATGTTCTAAAACATTTAAAGTCAAACACCACGACCTCCCAAACAAGCCACCACTATTATTGCTCTTACACTCGCTCTGCACGTGAGTTCTTGCAATGGGACCAGTGCAGCATTTTAGCAGGCAAAACTAATTAAACTACTCCTATTGATATTTAACTTAAAGGAAAACACTTCTCAACAAAATAACAAAATTTATTAAATTAAAAAAACATAAAAATGAATGAATAAAAAATATAAAAGAGACACTTAATTCATTCTTAAAATTACCATCTAGAGGAGCTGATAGATTCTCGTAAAAATACAAAGAAGTAAAAAGACAAAGGAGGAAATAATAATCAGCTTACCATTTACAAAACACAAAACACTACACGAAGTTACATTATAAAAATAAATGAAAAAAGACTACATCTTAAGTAGAATGCCGAATGTCGGCTGTTAATCTCGACTGTTCTCTACAGAATGTTTTTCTCTTCATCTTTTTGTCTTGAACTTATACCTCTCATGTATAAACTATCTCGGTCCACGATACCATAATTTATAATTAAGCAAATAACACACACACAAAATATCAAGACACAAAGCACTTAGAAAGGGCCCTACTGATTTGGGCCATAAAAAAGAAAGATTTACGAGTCTTCTAAGTTGAAAATATAACAAATCGTATCCATGCGTGTGAAAAGGTCAGACAGTATCACCATTCACATATCCAGCATCACATAATCTCAAATTACAATGAACAAAATATGGATGCAGCTGAAATCCCCAATTATTACATGGCAATATGCCATAATAACAGAAACATTATACTGTTGGTAAGAATGTTTATTAAACATCGTTATAAAAACATGGTAACTATTATGAAGACTCAATGTATGCAATATTTTTCTTTGTTTGATTAAGGGCTGGTTTATTCATTCACCTACACGTCCTACACCTAAAGTCCTGTATAGCTATCTGTCACATAAGTTGATTTTGTTGCCCTCTCTCATCTAAAGTCAATCTCGTGACATTGTTTTCCGTTATATACAACAAACCATATTTATTATACTGATAAATAAAAGAATCAAGAAATATTTTAAAAAATTTGTCGACTTTTGTAGTCAACCCACAATATTGTTATTTATGCTTGTTCCAACAGTTTTGAAGAAGGCGTTCGAGGCCTTTGACAGTCAAAAATCAGGAAGCATACCATGCGACATGGTCTCTGATATTCTTCGACTCATGGGACAACCTTTCGACAAGAAAATCCTAGAAGAACTCATCGAAGAAGTAGACGCAGATAGTAAGTATCAAAGAAACAATATCTGGAATTTCCTCCACCGAACCCTTGCCCGTTCACGGAGACAATTTCCTGAAGGAAATGACGGAAGAAAAGACTTGAGGATTTTCTCTAAGTCAACACAACTTGCCACAAGCAAGGTTCATTCTCAAACATTTGGATAAATTCTGATATCACGATTTTTCGGCCTCTATCAGCCTCAAGGAAACTGCCACACACGTTTCAAAATTCCTCAAGGCTTGGACTGCTTGGGCCAAACTTGAGGAATTAAACAAAATAATTACAACATTGCCATGTTTTAATTGTTTAACAATTCGTTTGGATGTATTAAAACCAAAATATGATCGTTTTTAACAAATATTTGTTAACGAAATCAATTTTTATAGAATCCGGAAGGTTGGAGTTTGAAGAATTTGTTACGCTAGCAGCCAAATTCATCGTAGAGGAAGATGACGAAGCGATGGCGAAAGAACTAAAAGAAGCCTTCCGTCTCTATGACAAAGAAGGTAAGGACATGAAATCAAATGAACCACGTGCTTGATGAACTATTTAATACTAGCCGTTGTTGATCATGACGCGAAGCAATGTATGTATTTTAAAGTTAGATGAAACTTACTGATTATTAATAAAATTTTCCACCGAAAACTCATTTATCAAGATGCGTTGCTTTTGGCACGTCTTCAAGCAAACAAAAAACATCCGTCCTCACGCGCCAAAGTGTAAATTTTCATGTTTCCATCATTTCGCGGTTGTCTGATATCGTGAGCTACTGCAATTAGCATTTAATAGATGTTTTGCTGGCTGTCGACTTTTGTTAAGGTGTTCTAAACGTCAATAGTATCCATTGTATCCATTCAATAGATGATAGACAAATACATGTATGACTAGAATATCAAATATGTCTTTTTATTTTTTACTAAGGCATATCATTCAGGTAATTCGCGAATTGACAGATTTTTGGGTCCGGTAGGCCAAAAATTTAATACATCTGATACTGTAAAATTTACAGTTTCACATGTATTAAACATTACAGTGTAAATTGACAGACATTGCTGGACAAAATAGTAGCAAAATCTAACTAAAATTAACTCAAATTTACATGAAACACGAACTAGAATGTGCTCCGCTAGTGATTTATATCTTGCCACTGGTGCTTGGAATCAACCCAGAAACGCTTGCAATAATGCAGTCAGTCAAATCACGCAAATCGTGTAAAACTATTTTGTTAGAGGCGCCTCTTTTGCGTAAACTGTTCACTTACAATTTATTGTTTGTCGGGACAAAAAGAAACAAACACGATTAAAAGAATTAATAGGGGACATCAATTTGTCAGCAGGTGATTTATATTTATGGAAATAGAACGAGTCATTAATGATGCTTTGAAAGCCAAGTGCTAAAGAGGTCGTACATCCATAGCACTCATAGCAGTTGTCCGCATATTCATTAATCACCTTAAGGATGTTTGAAAATTCTTCCTAATTTTTCTTTCTTAATTTTTCAGGTAATGGCTACATTAAAACGTCAGCCTTAAAGGAGATCTTAAGGGAACTCGACGACCAACTCAATGACAAAGAACTGGATATGCTGATCGCGGAAATCGATACAGACGGCTCCGGAACTGTTGACTTTGATGGTAATGTATATATTGGCGTATTGCTCTTTCGTGCCAGAAATAACCGACCTATGTTTAAATTTACGATTCTTGAGCGTACGGTAAACAATCCTATGTTTGGTTCACTTTGTTTCTTTGTGGTCGCGGTGCTGTAAACTTTAAAAAATACATTTAACGAGTAATTTTATGCTCGTTACTCTTGGCCATTCTCCAATGCAGAGGTTCAAAAATTGCTTTCTTGAAAGGTTGTTTGGTTTGCCAAACATGAGTACTAATAATTTTATGGTACCTACCAGAGGTTATGTAAGCTTAATTTATCGCTATTTTATAGTTTTCAATTGTAACGTTTGGCACCAGCTTTGTATTTTGTTTTATGGTGTACGTACTTACCCGAAATAAAACTTAATTTATTATTTTTCTTTCAGAATTTATGGAAATGATGACTGGAGAATGAAACAAGCATATGGAACTTCAAAAGGTGCATTTTATTAATCAACTTCGAGAACAATACAATATATATTTAATATATTTTTTTGCACACCGAGATCAATAAAAAAGTCAACACGTACTTCACAAATAGGGTATATTATATATCCTTTGTAGCTATGCTGGTACTCGTATTACAATACAATTAATAAATTTAATTCCTGCATTCATTTGTACCATTAATGATAATCTCTTCTTTGTTTTGTTTCCTTTTATAAGACGCGAATATGAAATGTTACATTTGTGGCATCATGTTGGCACTATTGTTTACAATAAAATTACGTTTTAAGTAATATGTGTGTTAAAAGTTTATTAGCTTCTGTTATCACTTGCAACCTTTTGCGTAAGAATACAAGGTATAGATGTTTCAAACTAAGAAGAGCACAGTTGTATATGCAACCAAATATACATAGGCAATTTATAAACCATACACTGGGTATGATTGGTTGCATATACAACTGTGCTCTTCTTAGTTTGAAACTACTCTATCATACAAGAATACATATTATGGCAACTAAAATTAGAGTTATACAAATTCTTCACAGCAAAATATGTCTTTGGTAAGTCACATAATATTCAGTTGCAAATTATATTTTTTTAGAAAAAAATCTGTCTAATGATCTTGGCAAGTATGACTAGCCTTTGGGTCAAACACCTACCTATAGCTAACCGAAAACATTAGAATTGATAAAAGAACTTCTCATACAGCGAGAAATTCTCATAAAGGCAGATTTGGTTAATTTTGTCTTACCACTTCACTTATTATTTTCCAGAGTTAAGCAAGATATGAGTTTAACATTGCATTTAATTTTTAGTTTAGCCATGTATAAAAGAATCCATTATAATTTCATATTTAGATATTATATCACTTATATGTTATATGATGTGATGTGAGAAAAGTTTTCCTTTCACACCACATTTTCTCCATTACATGGAGATTTTCAAAAACACCATTATATATAAACCTATAGTCTGTAAACCATTCAATATGGTCTATCATTATACAGTCGTCTAGAGTATTGCCAAAATTTTTTTTAACTGAAAATACTTCTTCCTGTAAATATTTCTCAAGAATAATATATGCCCATATACGATTACATCTACAAACATCAAACATCCACTCGCTAATTAAAAAAATCATAAATACAAACCGCAAGTATAAAAATTTATAAAAATCAACTCCGACAAACGTAGTAAGGAGGCAACAAACGTAGGCAATTCGTGTATAGATTAAATACGTATATAAAAAAATCACAATCTTCGCTAAATTTAACATAGCTACCAACTGATACAAATCCAAGAGAGATAGATACAACAACCATTGCATTGATGAAGGTCTACAACAACCATAGTCAACAACAGAGTACATCATTACTTGAAGTAACAAGGAAACTCATTCATGATTTCCCTGACTAGTTTCTGGTCGGATTTGCTGTGTTCTGACTCCTCGCAGAAGATTCTTGTAAAACACTTCAAAATGTCTTCTCTTCTATGTTGATGCTCTCCGTAATTTGTGTTTCTCATGACTCGACGACATAACTCTAAATACTGATGTCTCCTCTGTTGAAATAATTTAATTTTTGTGTTTTTTTTTGCGCACAAATAATAACTAACTAATACCTTATCTCCTGAAGACAAATCTAGAATGTTTCGCACTAGAATATCAATTAAAACTCGGACATCGTTAGTGTAGAATAAACTTCCCGTCCGTTTGTTCTCGAATAAATCACTCAGGAGTTTTAAGACTGAATGCGGTGGTTGCGGTTCATGATCAAATATGTTCACTGGATCCTCTAAAAGTATCATATAGTAAGCGAAAATCACGATAGAACATATTTTGATACCTTCTCTGTTAATTAGAAGTAATATCTTCTCAGTAAAACACTTCGCTAATGTTCTTTCGCTCAAACAGGCGACCACGACATTTTCCTGCTGGGACTGAAACTGTAAATTGTAGGCGAGGATAAAATTAAGGAAGAGGTCCGGTATTTCCTCATCGACGTCTTCAGCAGGAGGATACTCAATGTAGTTAAGGATGAATTTAACAAACCTATGTCCCAGAAATTCTAAAAGTAAGAGAAAATCGTCACCAGGTCTCTTCTGCAAGGAATAAAATACGACATACCAAAATGCGTGATGGGCATTCGCTCACCCATCGAGAAGACCATGGTGAGCAGAGTCGTTGAGAAGTTTATTTTGGAAATATTAGTGGGATTTTCTTCTATATCCCTGCGATATTAAAATATTATGTTATTAAATTTAAATTAATTAATGTTCATTCAAATATAATAGCTTTGAATTTAATAAATCTTACCAAAGAAATAATTTCTTTGTGGCAACTAAAGCTTTGTCTGCCACTATTTAACATCGATCTTTCTTTGACTTGAAGCAAATTCGTTTCAATCAATTTTTTTTCTCTCTGTGCGTACCTATGGTAATATAATAATGAAGCTCACCTGGCAATTTCGCAAGGAAGCACGGAATTGAGCATTATACTGACGACGGTCTTGTCCAAATTGCACAAAATACCAAAGGACTGCAGTAGAAGTTGCCGAATCGGCCAACGGACCTCCATTTGATAGTACAATATCAGGTTGTTTATAACGTGATAATTTGAAGATATGACATGCCGTGTAATATTCAGGTCAGCATTTGACTGAAATAAATATATTTGTAAGGCAATAGCAGTAATACAATAACAATTTATTGATCCATAAGTTTTCTATGGAACGTACACAAGAGCAACAACTGGAGCATGCTACATGTTGCCAGTTGTTGCCCTAGGCTTTAGACCACTTGTTATTGCGGTTCTGAAAGAGCCCAAACAAACCTCACCAGAATGGAAATCAGTTCCCTGAGGTACTCCTTAATAACAACTTCGTCCTCGTGCAGCATCCAGCTCCTCTGTTGCGAGTCCTCCTTACAATTCGTCAGCTCGTTAAAGATAACTTTGAGTCTGCTCGCATCTCTGGTCTGTTCGATCTGAACATTATCGACTTTGAATTGTTCTTCAGCCAAGCTGACGATGGTGCTCAAATAGGGAAACGCTGAAGCGGGTAAGATGTCGTGAAGACCTTGGACGACGGTGACGAGCGCTACTTTTGACATCTCGTGCGAGAGTTCCGTGTTAATCCTGACGTTCTCGATGAGATCGTAGACGTTCTGATGCGTTATAACGGGGGATGCTTTTGAGTTTGCACACGAAGTGTTTAGTGTTTGGGAACAGCGCGTAGCGTCGGATTTATGTCTTTGAGGATCGGAAGCGTATATGTCCTGGCTGTTTTCGTCAAAGGATTTCCGTAGGTTTTCCTTACTCGAATTTAAGGAGTTTTTACCTGATTCGACCAGAAATAATCAGTTAGAAAGTATATATGTGGCAGAAACTAGAGCAATTCTTTTGAAATGTCAAAACTGTTACCCATCTCTAATTACAAGTTTACAAGAGTTTATCTCTAATAGCCTTCAAGTAATGGCCAAATATGAATTTCTGGAACAATTTTCTATTCAGTACTGTTGAAAATATCCATTATTACGGACACAGTGTGGTTTAACAGTAGAAAATGCAGTAAAATGTATATTTCAGCAATTATTTCACGTGTCATAACTTTAGAAACGTTCCAGATAGCAAAAATACCACTGATAAACTGCATTAATAAGGTGACGAAACTGCCTTTTCACAAAACATTTATACTATGGATTTAGTAACTATTATTAGAGTTTTCCTCCACAATCAGTAAACTTGTTGTAGGCCAGAATTCCTGGACTACAACAAGTTTATTAATTATTGGGACTACCTGGTGTTTTATTCCATCTATTTTTTGCAAATTAAATTCTTTCTAGTCATAAAATACAACATTCCTGACCTAAGACAAGTTTATTGATTATTGGGACTACCTGGTGTTTTATTCCATCCATTTTTTGCAAATTAAATTCTTTCTAGTCTTAAAATACAACATTCCTGACCTAAGACAAGTTTCTTGATTATTGGGACTACCTGGTGTTTAATTGCATCTATTTTTTGCAAATTAAATTCTTTCTAGTCATAAAATACAACATTCCTGACCTAAGACAAGTTTATTGATTATTGGGACTACCTGGTGTTTTATTCCATCTGTTTTTTGCGAATTAAATTCTTTCTAGTCATAAAATACAACATTCCTGACCTAAGACAAGTTTATTGATTATTGGGACTACCTGGTGTTTAATTGCATCTATTTTTTGCAAATTAAATTCTTTCTAGTCATAAAATACAACATTCCTGACCTAAGACAAGTTTATTGATTATTGGGACTACCTGGTGTTTAATTGCATCTATTTTTTGCAAATTAAATTCTTTCTAGTCATAAAATACAACATTCCTGACCTAAGACAAGTTTCTTGATTATTGGGACTACCTGGTGTTTAATTGCATCTATTTTTTGCAAATTAAATTCTTTCTAGTCATAAAATACAACATTCCTGACCTAAGACAAGTTTCTTGATTATTGGGACTACCTGGTGTTTAATTGCATCTATTTTTTGCAAATTAAATTCTTTCTAGTCATAAAATACAACATTCCTGACCTAAGACAAGTTTATTGATTATTGGGACTACCTGGTGTTTAATTGCATCTATTTTTTGCAAATTAAATTCTTTCTAGTCATAAAATACAACATTCCTGACCTAAGACAAGTTTCTTGATTATTGGGACTACCTGGTGTTTAATTGCATCTATTTTTTGCAAATTAAATTCTTTCTAGTCATAAAATACAACATTCCTGACCTAAGACAAGTTTCTTGATTATTGGGAGTACCTGGTGTTTTATTCCATCTGTTTTCTGCGAATTAAATTCTTTCTAGTCGTAAAATACAACATTCCTGATCTAAGACATGTTTATTGATTATTGGGACTACCTGGTGTTTTATTCCATCCATTTTTTGCAAATTAAATTCTATCTAGTCATAAAATACAACATTCCTGACCAAAGACAAGTTTCTTGATTATTGGGACTACCTGGTGTTTAATTGCATCTATTTTTTGCAAATTAAATTCTTTCTAGTCATAAAATACAACATTCCTGACCTAAGACAAGTTTATTGATTATTGGGACTACCTGGTGTTTAATTGCATCTATTTTTTGCAAATTAAATTCTTTCTAGTCATAAAATACAACATTCCTGACCTAAGACAAGTTTATTGATTATTGGGACTACCTGGTGTTTTATTCCATCTGTTTTTTGCGAATTAAATTCTTTCTAGTCATAAAATACAACATTCCTGACCTAAGACAAGTTTATTGATTATTGGGACTACCTGGTGTTTAATTGCATCTATTTTTTGCAAATTAAATTCTTTCTAGTCATAAAATACAACATTCCTGACCTAAGACAAGTTTATTGATTATTGGGACTACCTGGTGTTTAATTGCATCTATTTTTTGCAAATTAAATTCTTTCTAGTCATAAAATACAACATTCCTGACCTAAGACAAGTTTCTTGATTATTGGGACTACCTGGTGTTTAATTGCATCTATTTTTTGCAAATTAAATTCTTTCTAGTCATAAAATACAACATTCCTGACCTAAGACAAGTTTCTTGATTATTGGGACTACCTGGTGTTTAATTGCATCTATTTTTTGCAAATTAAATTCTTTCTAGTCATAAAATACAACATTCCTGACCTAAGACAAGTTTATTGATTATTGGGACTACCTGGTGTTTAATTGCATCTATTTTTTGCAAATTAAATTCTTTCTAGTCATAAAATACAACATTCCTGACCTAAGACAAGTTTCTTGATTATTGGGACTACCTGGTGTTTAATTGCATCTATTTTTTGCAAATTAAATTCTTTCTAGTCATAAAATACAACATTCCTGACCTAAGACAAGTTTCTTGATTATTGGGAGTACCTGGTGTTTTATTCCATCTGTTTTCTGCGAATTAAATTCTTTCTAGTCGTAAAATACAACATTCCTGATCTAAGACATGTTTATTGATTATTGGGACTACCTGGTGTTTTATTCCATCCATTTTTTGCAAATTAAATTCTATCTAGTCATAAAATACAACATTCCTGACCTAAGACAAGTTTCTTGATTATTGGGACTACCTGGTGTTTAATTGCATCTATTTTTTGCAAATTAAATTCTTTCTAGTCATAAAATACAACATTCCTGACCTAAGACAAGTTTATTGATTATTGGGACTACCTGGTGTTTAATTGCATCTATTTTTTGCAAATTAAATTCTTTCTAGTCATAAAATACAACATTCCTGACCTAAGACAAGTTTATTGATTATTGGGACTACCTGGTGTTTTATTCCATCTGTTTTTTGCGAATTAAATTCTTTCTAGTCATAAAATACAACATTCCTGACCTAAGACAAGTTTATTGATTATTGGGACTACCTGGTGTTTAATTGCATCTATTTTTTGCAAATTAAATTCTTTCTAGTCATAAAATACAACATTCCTGACCTAAGACAAGTTTATTGATTATTGGGACTACCTGGTGTTTAATTGCATCTATTTTTTGCAAATTAAATTCTTTCTAGTCATAAAATACAACATTCCTGACCTAAGACAAGTTTCTTGATTATTGGGACTACCTGGTGTTTAATTGCATCTATTTTTTGCAAATTAAATTCTTTCTAGTCATAAAATACAACATTCCTGACCTAAGACAAGTTTCTTGATTATTGGGACTACCTGGTGTTTAATTGCATCTATTTTTTGCAAATTAAATTCTTTCTAGTCATAAAATACAACATTCCTGACCTAAGACAAGTTTATTGATTATTGGGACTACCTGGTGTTTAATTGCATCTATTTTTTGCAAATTAAATTCTTTCTAGTCATAAAATACAACATTCCTGACCTAAGACAAGTTTCTTGATTATTGGGACTACCTGGTGTTTAATTGCATCTATTTTTTGCAAATTAAATTCTTTCTAGTCATAAAATACAACATTCCTGACCTAAGACAAGTTTCTTGATTATTGGGAGTACCTGGTGTTTTATTCCATCTGTTTTCTGCGAATTAAATTCTTTCTAGTCGTAAAATACAACATTCCTGATCTAAGACATGTTTATTGATTATTGGGACTACCTGGTGTTTTATTCCATCCATTTTTTGCAAATTAAATTCTATCTAGTCATAAAATACAACATTCCTGACCTAAGACAAGTTTCTTGATTATTGGGACTACCTGGTGTTTAATTGCATCTATTTTTTGCAAATTAAATTCTTTCTAGTCATAAAATACAACATTCCTGACCTAAGACAAGTTTATTGATTATTGGGACTACCTGGTGTTTAATTGCATCTATTTTTTGCAAATTAAATTCTTTCTAGTCATAAAATACAACATTCCTGACCTAAGACAAGTTTATTGATTATTGGGACTACCTGGTGTTTTATTCCATCTGTTTTTTGCGAATTAAATTCTTTCTAGTCATAAAATACAACATTCCTGACCTAAGACAAGTTTATTGATTATTGGGACTACCTGGTGTTTAATTGCATCTATTTTTTGCAAATTAAATTCTTTCTAGTCATAAAATACAACATTCCTGACCTAAGACAAGTTTATTGATTATTGGGACTACCTGGTGTTTAATTGCATCTATTTTTTGCAAATTAAATTCTTTCTAGTCATAAAATACAACATTCCTGACCTAAGACAAGTTTCTTGATTATTGGGACTACCTGGTGTTTAATTGCATCTATTTTTTGCAAATTAAATTCTTTCTAGTCATAAAATACAACATTCCTGACCTAAGACAAGTTTCTTGATTATTGGGACTACCTGGTGTTTAATTGCATCTATTTTTTGCAAATTAAATTCTTTCTAGTCATAAAATACAACATTCCTGACCTAAGACAAGTTTATTGATTATTGGGACTACCTGGTGTTTAATTGCATCTATTTTTTGCAAATTAAATTCTTTCTAGTCATAAAATACAACATTCCTGACCTAAGACAAGTTTCTTGATTATTGGGACTACCTGGTGTTTAATTGCATCTATTTTTTGCAAATTAAATTCTTTCTAGTCATAAAATACAACATTCCTGACCTAAGACAAGTTTCTTGATTATTGGGAGTACCTGGTGTTTTATTCCATCTGTTTTCTGCGAATTAAATTCTTTCTAGTCGTAAAATACAACATTCCTGATCTAAGACATGTTTATTGATTATTGGGACTACCTGGTGTTTTATTCCATCCATTTTTTGCAAATTAAATTCTATCTAGTCATAAAATACAACATTCCTGACCTAAGACAAGTTTCTTGATTATTGGGACTACCTGGTGTTTAATTGCATCTATTTTTTGCAAATTAAATTCTTTCTAGTCATAAAATACAACATTCCTGACCTAAGACAAGTTTATTGATTATTGGGACTACCTGGTGTTTAATTGCATCTATTTTTTGCAAATTAAATTCTTTCTAGTCATAAAATACAACATTCCTGACCTAAGACAAGTTTATTGATTATTGGGACTACCTGGTGTTTTATTCCATCTGTTTTTTGCGAATTAAATTCTATCTAGTCATAAAATACAACATTCCTGACCTAAGACAAGTTTCTTGATTATTGGGACTACCTGGTGTTTAATTGCATCTATTTTTTGCAAATTAAATTCTTTCTAGTCATAAAATACAACATTCCTGACCTAAGACAAGTTTATTGATTATTGGGACTACCTGGTGTTTAATTGCATCTATTTTTTGCAAATTAAATTCTTTCTAGTCATAAAATACAACATTCCTGACCTAAGACAAGTTTCTTGATTATTGGGACTACCTGGTGTTTAATTGCATCTATTTTTTGCAAATTAAATTCTTTCTAGTCATAAAATACAACATTCCTGACCTAAGACAAGTTTCTTGATTATTGGGACTACCTGGTGTTTAATTGCATCTATTTTTTGCAAATTAAATTCTTTCTAGTCATAAAATACAACATTCCTGACCTAAGACAAGTTTATTGATTATTGGGACTACCTGGTGTTTAATTGCATCTATTTTTTGCAAATTAAATTCTTTCTAGTCATAAAATACAACATTCCTGACCTAAGACAAGTTTCTTGATTATTGGGACTACCTGGTGTTTAATTGCATCTATTTTTTGCAAATTAAATTCTTTCTAGTCATAAAATACAACATTCCTGACCTAAGACAAGTTTCTTGATTATTGGGAGTACCTGGTGTTTTATTCCATCTGTTTTCTGCGAATTAAATTCTTTCTAGTCGTAAAATACAACATTCCTGATCTAAGACATGTTTATTGATTATTGGGACTACCTGGTGTTTTATTCCATCCATTTTTTGCAAATTAAATTCTATCTAGTCATAAAATACAACATTCCTGACCTAAGACAAGTTTTTTGATTATTGGGACTACCTGGTGTTTAATTGCATCTATTTTTTGCAAATTAAATTCTTTCTAGTCATAAAATACAACATTCCTGACCTAAGACAAGTTTATTGATTATTGGGACTACCTGGTGTTTTATTGCATCTGGTTTTTTGAAATTAAATTCTTTATAGTCATAAACACAACTTTTCTCACCTGATACAAGTTTATTTATTATTGAGACTCCCTGCTACTTGTTTGGAACTGATTTTAGGAAATTAAATTCTCTCCAGTTATAAAATACAACATTACCACAATTTTGCTTAGTTAAAAATATGTGATAATTGATTTTTTTAATAATGGTAGCAAATTTTTCTCAACATTTTATCAGAAGGCCTAAATCTTTTTATAGTTTTATTTACTGCTCAATATTTCTGGTGGTTTTTGTTCATATTTTTTTATATAAGAAATAAAATTGAAGTTTATGAAATTTTTCACCAAAATCAGGTGTTATTTAGTGCAGAAAACCACAAGTTGCTAAAATGGTGTCAAAGAACTTTCTGATTTCTTCTAACATCTTTTTAGATGTTGATATCTAGGATTCTAAAAGTTCCACCATTTTATTGTGACAATAAACCAACAAACATTCTATAGTATATTCTAATTTCCCCTGTACCTGAAGCTTTCTGTTTAACAGGTTCATCATTCAATGATGACTGTCGACTTTTTGAAGCAAGAGTAGGTATAGATCTTGAATCAGTATTTGAAAGACTTCCTTTAATACTCTCCAGCTGTCCAGAAGAGGTCTTAAAAAGCAAAGGGGGTCCATCCTCACTGCCTACAGAGTTGTGCACAACCTCAGGCATCTGTTCAACCTGTCTACGCATCTCTCTTAACCTCGTAATCAAATCTGACTTATCGCTGATTAAATATTCAGGTTTCAAGTCGTGCCTTTGGGCAAAATCAATGGCGTGGTCGAGATATTGGAGGTAAAAAGCAGGGCTAACAGAGACACGTTCCACGTAGTTCGAAGGGATAAATCCAACTTCACCCCTCTGTGTCATAACTTCCCACCAGTTCTTGTGTTTGGTGTTTGTCTGGTGTAAAATGAAGTAATCGTTAGCGGTAAAACTTAGGGTCTTTGGGTAGAGTGCTTCGAAATCGTACATGCTACGTAGCATGTCCAGGTTGCCTGAAATTAAAAATTTTTTTGATAACACGATTACGTTGATTTTCTGTTTAAATTTGATCCTTACCCATGTGGACCGGTTTCTTTGACATTGCTCCTCCGGCTCCTGCCAATTTACATAAAATTCAACGCAATATTTTGTCTTCAGCTAGGAAAAAAGCGATCTAACATAACTACAAACTCAAAATAATGACAATGAATGTCACGCCTCTTTTTTGTTTATATCGCACCCTACTGTCACTTTGCTGTCAACTTGATCAGCTGATTCAGTATTCTGCGATAACCGGTTTAACTAGTTCCATCTAGTTGAGGTTTGCTTAAGGTTTCAGTATGAAATTCCTACAACAGATGGCGCCACGATTATAGTTTTTATTTTCCTTTTCTCGTTTTTTTATTAGTAGTTTATAATTAGGACAGGAAAAAATAAAAATATCAAGTTTCAAAACTCTTTACTTCAGTATAATATGTAAAATATTCAACATGCAACACATAATAAATTTGCAAAAAACAATATTTTTATAAAAATACATATCGTGGGGTGTATAATTATTATGCTTTATCTGCTTTATTTTATGGGCAGTTTCCTCACAAATTGTGATTTTATTATTAACATTAGATTTTCTTTTTATATAATCTTAAAGTAATAAATACAGTTCTATATGACAATAATCTAACTAGTTCAAGACAAATGCTAAACAACGAGTCACTATTTTGTACTTTCATGTCGATGGATTATTGATGATAATATGTGTGTTGGGTTACTTTAGGTTTAGATGGAAGTATCTTATCGTATCTATCGATTTTATGTAATTATAGATAAAAGCAGTATAAGCTTATATTATAAAATATAACACAGCTTAAATTTAGTCATCACATGGTTAAAATGGTAAAAATTTATGATTCTCCAATCAAAGCCAACAGTAATCGCCTGTAGTCGCCTGACGTGTCACCCTAAAATATAACAAATTAAATTAATTATTAAGGTTTCTATATGATACAACAAGATGGCGACTTTACAACTGTCAAACTTTTAATAGTGTTTACGCTAACTTCATAGTGGTTTTGGTAGCTTTTACTAGTCCATTATTGGTCCACTCAAGCCGTCGTGAAGTTAGCATCACTCTCCTAAGTTTGACAGATTTAAAAACTTGCCATCTTATGTCATCCCAAAATCCCCGCGTTATTCAAACCAATTCAGACATACCTTTATATCGTCCGCTAACGTTTTGCCGTATTGCGCCAGATAGTTCTGCTTGATCTCGCCCATATCAATTTCACATCTCGTAACCACAAGACGAATCAATCTCCTGTCGTTCGTTCCGAGACCAGCGATGGAGCCACGCAAACATTTTGCGAAATATCCGGGCTGATTTCTTATGGATCTCACTATCGCCAACAAACCGTCTTTTGCGTTCCCCGAGAATTCGTTCTTGATCGCTTGCTCAAAGTCATGCCCGGTAATTTTGTAATATTCCTCGAAGACGAGACGCAACTGAGCATAGTTTCTCTGACAGAGGACCATGTTGAATGTAGATTCGTCTGTTCCTAACCTTAGTTCACCTATAAAGATCAGTTATATAACTTTTGAATCTCCAAACTGACATAACAATTTAGAGACACGATTCGAGCACGTCGTGCTAAATTTTGACGCGCGTGTTCGCGCTTTGCTGGCGCAGTGAGTCCTCATATGCGAGCCATATGTCAACACGTGCGAGGAGCACATTTTAAGTTTTTTATTATTAAGTTCCAACTCTTAAATACGACCAGAAATTACATTAATGGACACGATGTATATAAATGCAAGGACACTAGGGAGCAGAGAAGCCATGTGAACAGGTTTGTCATAAATAGACCAAGTTATATGGCGCCAAAGATCTGGTGGAGGAGAGAAATCAATACCGTAACCTTGAAAGGCAAAAAGTAGAATAACACGCTTACTACATCGCTGTTGTGTCCAGACCAACAAGCCATAATGTGGATGAATATATCTAGAACATACCTGCTTTCAAAAGGTCTCTTGCATCTTGCGCTGCTAGTTCTTGATTGGTGACCATAGATTCATCTCTGCAAGCATTACATAATGAAACCATCAGACGCTTAAAAGTGCCAGATGTGTCTCCTCTTAGGTCTTCTTCTAAGGTTCTGCCAAACACTGAAAAAGTAACACAAAACTAACTCAAATCCAAGACCAGAAGTAATAAAACTTACTGGAATGATAAGCATGCCGAATGGTCCGAATCTCATTATTGCTCTTTGTGCAAAGCACCTCAATCAGCACATCTTCGTCAGTACCAAGACCTGCAATGGCATTACGAAGTTCTTTGGCGTAGAATTGTGGAAGAGGCGTCATCAGTGCCACTAGGAGATCTTCAAAACGACCACTGGTTTCACTCTTTAGGTCTTTCACGAGATCCTGTAATGATAATTGCTGATTGATGGTTTCGAGTGAAGATTTGGCTACGTTACCTTTCCGTACATTGTTTTGAACTCTTGGGCGATTTGCAAACGCTGAGGATTGCTTCTTCGCGCCAAGACACTGATGATAGCCTTTTCATCAGTTCCGAAGCCTTTCATGGCTTTTCGGAGAATTTCAGAGTCTGATTTTGGTTCGAACGGATGGACTGGGATGACAGTTGGTGTTCCCTAAAATCGAACATTATTATTCTATGATGAATCTGGTGTTTTGAGAGCGTATTATGAGAGCAAACGAAAAGAACTGAACATGTAAGAAAAATGATGCTACTTGTCTAACTAATGCAATGGTTTTTGCTTGGTGGCAATTGTTTTTTTGATGGATTGAGGAGGCTTAATATCCCTTTTTGGTTATTTTGTTTCATGTGAATTATTTAAGATGGCCAGAAATATAATTCGTCGAAATTCAGATCGTTAATGTTCCTAATCATTAATGTTAATGTTCGTAATCATTAATGTTCATAATCTTTGTATTTATAATCTTAATTCCTTTTAAAGTATGGCATGGAAGATAAGTATGGCTTTAGTCTATATTCTCGTTAAGACCTTAAATACCCCATAATAATTAGCAAACTGTGAATTATAGACTAACATAAGTAGAGTTGTTTACTAAACTCCATTCTATTCTTGGTTATCATCAGATTTGACTGACCTATAACTTTCTATTTTCGGGTTGAGTTCTTCTATATGTGTCGTTGGATTTAAAACCCTACCCAATCTCTATAGTGCAAAATAAGTAACACAATGCATAGAACAATGTGCAATTCCAGACTTTATCTACGGAAATTCCAAATGAATACCAAAATAACGACCGGTATTCCCCCTGTTGTGAAATAATGCGCTCACATATCATTAAATGTCATGCTTTACCAATGTTGATAATGCTATAAATATGGTTTTGTTTACTTGAAAATGTAAAACAAACCGATAACAATTGTTGCATGTCTTTCTGGTCAACACACATCAGCGAACTGTATTATTCTTAATTAGTACTAAATTACCTGATCTCACCAATCTTCAAGTATTGGTAATCAAAACTACACCTATCCCAACGTTGTTGGTTATCAATTAAACACAATAAATAAGCTACAAGCAACATCCACAAACAGCCACAACAAAACCACAAAAATTATTTACCTGAGGTTGATGGCAAATGTTAGCTGAATCGTCATGCTCAGGCAGCTGAGGATATGCATGCGGTGGTGCCGTAGGATCACTAGGGCCATGAGGAAAATGACCAGGAGGTTGGTAAGATGGTTCAGAAGGTGGGTAAGAAGGATACGAGGGTGTACTTGGAGGGTAACCACCCGCTGGAGGAAAACCAGGACTCGTAGGTGGAAAACCAGGATTCGCATGTGGAAAACCAGGGTTTGCAGATGGAAACCCACCAGAAGGAGGTGGATAAGGGGATGAACTATGCGGAGGAGGATAAGGACTACCACCTGTAGGTGGTGGTAGATGTCCATGTGGTGGTGGATGTCCATGTGATGGTGGAGGTGGATAATGTGGATGCCCATGCGTTGGGGGAGGCATTCTTGGATAATGTGAATGTTGAGGAGGATATGGCTTGGTCGAAGGAAAAGATCCGTCCCCTACACTAGCAGCTGTACCATTTGGGGGTGGAGGTGGTGTTGGATAACCAGAGGGTGGCATGTACATGGGGGCATCCATCCTAAAGCCCAGACTTGGAGGGTGTACAGGTCTAGCATGCGTAGGAGGCGGATACGGTCCTGGAGGATGGTGAGAGGATGGGTATGGGGGATGACCAGACCCCTGGAAGCAAGAAGAAGATCATATTAGGGCTTGTCGTGAATTGGGGGTGATAGCTTCACTTTTAGAATTAAAGTTCGAAAGGAAAATGCATACAAGTTAGAGATATGGTCGAAAAGGCTCAAGATGAAAATAGGCAGCTCAATGGATAGTTGTGGAAGAATGGCAATTCCATGATGAACTGGGAAGTTCTTCAAAGGAAGAAAATATATGCAAGCAATGGAATTAGTTTAAAAATGGAAGATCAAGATAAGAGATCAATGAATACTTGTGGAAGAATGATTGTCCTGATGGTTGAGGTAAAGGCACAGATCAATGATGGAATGGACGAACCCAAAGAAGCCTCTTTGGATTGAATTTCGGTCATATGAAATGATATTCTTGGTGTTTACTAAGTTTAATATTGGAAAACATGCAAAGGAAATGTTAAATCAAGAAGGTATCGTTAAGAAGCTTAAAGAACTCGTACAAATCATATTGGAGCTTAAACACAAAGATTCTCCCAAAAAAAATAGTGGTTAATGGTCACAGCATCTTGTTCCTTTTTGTTTTGACCAATAGGATTTTGCCCTTCTGAATGACTAACGAAAAACATCAACAGAGTTAATTATTCTTATCAGCACATCAAAGTGAACAATAGCATGCTAAACGGTGTTTGCATGGTCGATTAAAGCATTTGCCGGACAAAGCAGAATCGTTCCACCTGTAGAACTCCAACATTCCATGGTCACCAGATCTATGTCAATGTCAAGCCCGTAAAGTAAATGGGACGAGAATAAATTTTCGAACGGAGAAGGTGTGTGTATTGTTATTTTTATATCACCTCACGTAATTCAGTTCTAGAACGTATCTAGAACTGTGTTATTCGTGTTAGGAAACGGTCAAATGACTGAAATTGCGAATAGATTCTTAAGTGATGCGGTTTAATTGAACAAATTTCTTCGTTTGTTAGTATAGCGTTGAAGAATGTGTTGTTATTAGAACCGGTAATCTGTTTACAATATTACTTACATGGTGGTATGGTGGGTAACTCATATTTGTATCTTAAGTGAGATTTGTTGATCAACAAAAGTTGTTGAGAGTGTTGATAGATAAGATTTTGAGGAGTCTACTGCTGATAAGTTTTACAGCACTCACTACGCACGACTGGAGTATGCTACTGGAAGACTACTTTATAGAATGGAGTAGTGACTGTGGTAGCCTGATTCACACGTGCGCATTTTGTTGTCCGACGTCACAGAACCGACGAGAGGGATTTTTTGATACGTTATTGCGGCTACTTTTAGAAATTACTCCAGTTTGTTTCAACATGACTTTCACTTTCCCTTAGAAAATAAATTCAACACACCATTTAAATAATATTCTGCATTTCAAACACTCTTAAGTCATATATCATAGCAACAAATATCAATTATTTCAAGCAAAACCGTCGATAAATTCACCCATTTTTAATTAGTTGTTTGTTACTGGATAAACTTTATCAGTATTCTGTATTATTTTTAAATCCTCTGAGGAATTATTGCATTAGACAGATTGTAGCGTTCTTAAATTAGACACAAGTAATTCCAGATATGAAGTAGCGGACTTTAGTAACGTGGTACGCGTTGGAATTCTGTTGTTGGTCAAGTATTTCTTCGAATGTCGTTTTGACGTCACGGTTTTATGACGTATGTACGTTGTATCTGTTTAATTGTAGGCGAATCCGAATGACTCAACCTACTCACAACATATACTATTGTGAAATTTATGATGACACATTTGCTTAATCCATTTGAGACTTTATACCAACTTTCAATCGTTTTTTTTTATCATTTAGATTAAGTAAAAGGATTTAATTTTGGGCACTTTTTACATTTTGCAATTAAAATTTATATATAGTGTTCAATAAATCACATATAATTAAAAATACTAAACTTCCTCAGTATGTTGTAGATCAATTGCGACAAAATATGACACAACAGACTTAATACGTACACCAATAGTCTAAAAACTGAGTTAAGGTATGATATCATAAATCTAAATTGATATTATCAAATTGTACATATTGTCTCTTTGAAATAATTACATATTTTGCTTGACAAAAAGGATATAATCAATCTTCCAAAACTTATTCATCTGACAATATAAATTATTGTTTTTAGAATTAATCGATATGATTGGTCTTAACAGTTTATTTATTTTAATTGGTTTTCTAATTTTGGTTTTCATTTAATAAAGTTTCATCTTCTTTTCCTGTATAGCTGTATAATAGTGAATGATCTTCAATTCAATACACGACACAGGGTAAAATAAAATTTTTTGTTTGTTTTGCGAATATATTTCAAATCCATTAAAATTTTGCAAGATTTTGGGTTTGTATCACATACTGTTTACCAAACTTTATTTAAGTTATTATTTAATATTGCCACTTGGAAGATATTATAGATATAATAATAGTTTCTGTCGTTTAAAAGTATTGAAGGATTTAAAAACAATGAAACAACTAATAAATAAAATAATACATTTATTGTTCACATGTATGGAAAGATAATTTGTTGTAATACTCCTACACACTAAAACATTGAAAACAAACAATGAAAAATATATTAATATGGTGCAGAGTAACAATGGCTTCCACCCAACAACGAAAGAAGAACTGACATAATAAATTACTTAGTACTCTCCAATAAGGGCAAGTAGGCATTTCTTGTAATCTCCAGAAGTATCACCCTAAAATAAACAACAACACTTAAAACCATTCCTAAAGACTACACTAAAAAACTTACAGAAATCGCATCAGCAAGTGTCTCGCCATACTTGGCGGCATAAACGCTCTTAATATCTCCCATATCAATCTCGCATCTGGTCGCCACAATTCTCTGGAGTTTATTATCCTTCGTGCCCAGTCCAGAAATAGCATCATGGATACACTTGGCATAGAAATAAGGAGTATCCTTAATCGATCTGACAATTGCCAAGAATGCATCCTCAGAATCACCAGAAAACTCGCTTTTAATCGAATCCTCAATGGCCCTGCCAGAAATCGTTTCATACTCATCGAAGATGACACGTAATTGCGCGTGGTTCCTTTGGCAGAGGATCATATTGAAGGTAGACTCATCAGTTCCCCATTGGTTTTCACCAGCTTCTAAAAGCCTATGAGCGTCTTGCCGAGCAGCATCGATATCTACATGCATGCTTTCATCTCGTCCAGCACTACTCAAAGAAACCATCACGCGTTTAAAGGTGCCAGACGTATCTGATCTCAAATCATCTTCCAACGAGTTGCCGTATTCAGACTCGTAAGCAGCACCGATAGTACGAATCTCGCCGTTGGTTTTCGTGCATAAGACTTCAATCAACACTTCCTCATCAGTTCCAATTCCACTGATGGCGTCGTGGATGTGTTTGGCGTACAAATGCGGAAGTGGTGTCATCATAGCCACCAGCAAGTTCTCGAAGTTTCCGCTGGTTTCACTCTTGAGATCCTTGACGAGATCCTGAAGTGCAGAAGATGATTGATGGTGCTCGTTCTTATTGATTTTTGAGGGTGACTTACCTTTCCGTACATAGTCTTGAACTGGATGGCGATTTCCAAACGTTGTGCGTTGGTCCTTCTGGCTAAAACATTGATGATCGCCTTCTCATCTGTGCCGAAGCCTTTCATAGCTTTCCGTAGAATTTCAGCATCTCCCGATGGATCAAACGGGTGAGCAGGAATGACTGTTGGATTCGACTATAAAAGAAGTCATGATGAACAAAGTATAACTGCTATTCTGTTCCCAAGCAGTGTGTTGTAAGATAAACATTTAATACAATGAATTATTCAGCGTTAGCAGCCTGATGTGTCATTTTGAAGATGGTAAGTAGATTACCAAAGGTTTAGAAGGTTCCTCGACATTTTTGGGCATACCTAGTATGCTGTCAACCATCTTGAACTTATGGAAATGACACCTCAGTTTTAGACCTTCACACAATACGGTTATGGTGTATAGATTACAGGAACAGAGGAAGAAAGTGTTTTAGAGAATAGAGCGTAATTTGTTAATTTCCCAGGATTAAGGATTTAGTTACTGGGCATGACTTTAGCAATTGGCAGCATTTGAAAAATGACCATAACAATCAACCAAAGCAGTTATACAAGGGAATGGTACTGTTAGTTAGTATAAGCCCAGAACACACAAAGAACTCTATACCTTTGGTCGTTGTGGTCTTGAAGGGGCGTAGTTTTGGCCAACATGGTGCTGAACTGAATTTCCAGGTGGTTGATGAGGATAGGTTTGACCAGGATATGGACAGGAACTTGGTGGTTGGCCACTAGGATAACCTCCTCCAGGATACCCTCCTGATGGAGGTCCTCCAGGATACGATCCTGGAGGAGGTCCACCGGGATACCCTGCTGGTGGTGCTCCGCTGGGATATCCCGCTACACCAGGACCTGGTGGCGGAGGATAACCGCCACCTTGAGGGGGATAACCTGGATGCGGCGGCATGTACATTGGGGAATTTATGTTAAATCCCATACTTGGGGGGAAGACGCCGCCGCCGTGGGGCGGATAGGGTGCGGCGTTCGGAGGCGGCGGGTAGCCGCCTCCTGTGGGATATGGAGGCGCGTTGTCGCCGTGCCCCTGGAATCAATAACGAACGAGGTTAAAGCAGATTGGGATAAAACGTAAACATGGTCCGAACGAACAAACAATGCTTGATACTTATTTTAATTATTATTATTATTATGAAAAATGAACAGTATCTTGGAGTGCGTAGAGCTTTATTTGGTCAGCAAATATCGATAAGTGTTTCCAGTTCCGGTATGCAATAATGTTATCTTAAGCAACAAAATGTGGTTCCCAGTGTTTAGTTTCATTATGAGAATTTAATTTCTGACTAAGTAATGTTCAACTAATGATATTCATTAAGCGTTGTATAAATATCATTTAAATTACACGCTATTATAGATTTGATTTATTATATATTTAGTACTAATGTGTTTATGTCCTTTGTAAAGAATAATATAAAGGGTCATTGAAAACTCATTTTACCTGGTCGAAAATATTAAGTATTAATAAAATATAGTTTATGTGGTGGTATGAGTATTGTATCTATTCTAGACTGATGATAAGAAAGAAATAACATGCAAAACACTAATAATATAGATAATATAGATATATCTGCGAGTTGTTAAGCTGTTAGTAACTAAAAGGATCATTTTTATCGATATGCAAACATAGCGGCCATTAGAAAAATGATAGGGATATGTATACAGCGGTTTGTTTATTATTTCTTTTGCGGTTTTGATAATTTAGTTTATCAAAATGTCGATTTTTATAGATTTTACTTAATACCCAATAATATACTCACATATGGATAGCCTGGATAACTCATGTTTATGTCTGAAATGAAAAAGAAAATCATTCGTACAAAATTATCAATTTATTTAATCCCATTTTATCTTTTATGGAAGCATATGGACTTTAGTTCAGGATTAAAATTTGCCGGGTTAATACGATTGCAACAAATATTACACAATTCTATTCTGATAAAGTATTGATTGACACTTGGGATCCTGTCAGGGAAAATAGCAGTTCAAATAAAGGTTAAACTACAAGAAAAACTGACCTTGAACGAGATACATTTCACAACTATGAAAATTTACCAAATAGACCAAAACTGCTGCTAAAGATTTCAAATCATGCTGCAACTAATTATGACGTATGAGGCACATAACCTTCTTCTGACTTCAACAATTTAATATTTACAAACAAACACATCAAAACTTTAAATTTATTTATAGAACACTCAAATGTGCTTAGAGATGTTTAGTAAACTATGTCATACGCAACAATAGATCGACTTGAACACCTGATGTTATTAAAATGCCAAATATATAAAATCTAAATGATTCACTTACATTGTGTGTGTGTCTCTGCTTGAAAAACTACTGTCAACCTCGCCTAGAAACGCGCTTAAACTAAATAATTGAGTATCTAACTGTTGTTGGTTGTGAGGTTTTCTCGGGCACGTGACCGTAATTCCTCGCTACTCCGCAGCTGCATACAGCGCCAGCGCCACAATTACGAATTTATACAGATAATATGCCACCAAAACTAATCTCACTACGCCTATCTTCAATTACGATCGATATATTATCATTGATATATTATATAGACTCTCGTAAATTTGATTTTGTTTTATGATAATAATAATAATCATCAGAATTGAATTTATTATATTACATAGTAATTTAAAAGTGAGTCATCTCGATTATTGCTAACGATTAGAAAATTGAAACCTACAATATAAATTTTCATATATTTTTTGTACAGCTTTTTGTTAGTTCTCCTATTTTTTATATTTTGTGGTGACAAACAATACAAATCTGGGTGATTGTATTACCGTGTTGGCCTTTCTGGTTTGGTGAATTTTAATGTAGCATTGACCTTAGAAAGAAGTCAAAACAAAAAAGTTTCGTAAACATAACGGATATTTCAACAATGAAGGCTGAAGAGCTCGATTGGGTTGAATTGAGTTGAGTTGGAAACAAACCAGTCACTGGAAAAGCCATATTGTTTTCTATCTATCAAACTGATAAGTAAAGGCAAGTTATTTATGGAATTTATCAACTTTTTACTGGGTAACAGTATATAAAAGTAATTTGTGCAAAAAAATCTGTTCAATCCCCTAAAAATACATGTAAGATTTATTACTTCCGGTTGTCAAATTGTTACAAAAAACAATCCAATTCGTTTTGTTGCAATTCTAAATTAGTATACCAAATTTTAGCTCGATCCGTTGTACCGTTTGGGCGCTATCGTGTTCACAAGGATACATACAGAAATATAGAAATTCTGATTTCTGCCGGCGATTACAATACTTTGCTTCTAAGAGACCTAGTCATAAAGTAAAAATAGCTTAATTAATACTCTATAATGACCAATATTGATTAGAAGATAAAATACTATATCCTTTTAGTCTCACATTGAAATAAATTGAAGGAAAATATATTGCTATTTGATTATACTTAATATTGCTTTGAAGTTCACCAGAAACAATTATTTTCAACTTTATATTAGCGTGTCAATTTGTTTAAAGAACCATCAAAATCTATCACAGATGACAAAAATTATTGGAGATTTTTTATAAACTTCTACAAACATTGGCTTAGAGAATTTAAAAACTCATATTTATGTCTGAAATGAAAGGGAAATCCTTATTATACTAAGCACTTCAATAAAGTAATAAATGTATTAGATTACTTGACAATTGTTGCTATAAACAAAATTTTAATTTCCGCTTTATTATAATTATCAATTATCCACATCTTTTATGGAATGTATGTGGATTTCAGTTTTGTATTAAAATTTGTCGTGTTGCAATTGCAACAAGGACACAATTTTATTCTGATAAAATATTGATTGACAGTTGGTCTCCGATAAAAAAAAATTGAAGATTTTGCTTATAATATGTTGAAGGAAGCATTAAAATCTATCACAGAAGACAAAAGTTGTTGGAGATTTTCAATAAACCTTTGTAAATATTAGTTTAGAGAATTTAAAAACAGGCTACAAAATTACTTGTCATTATGAGCGACCATGAAATAATTGCTGTCTAATAGTTTGAAGTTACGCCACTTACTTTTAAATTAGTCAAAATGTGTCTCCGTCGCAACAACAAAATAATGACAAATAATAATGTTTGTAAATAGTACAACGACATTGCTTTATTTAGTTATATTGAGTATATAATAAAGATGTATATCAAAATATTAGTATTTAAAGAAACTCTTCGCTTAACCAACGATGGACAGCAAGCAGTTTTTGTAGTCCCCAGAAGTGTCATCCTAAAACAAACATAAATAAACAACCTCTTAAAAAAACAATCACAAAAACCATACCCTTATATAATCAGCGAGACTCTTCCCAAATTTCTGTTCAAAGACATCCTTAATATCCTGCAAATCGATCTCAGATCTCGAGACGACCAGCCTGATCAATGTCCGGTCATCTGTTCCCATCCCTTCCATACTCTTGTGAAGCCTTTCAGCCATGTAACTAATTTTATCTCTAATGCATTTCACCAAATCGATCAGGGTTTCTTTAGCGGTACCAGAAAATTCATTCGAAATTGCCGTTTCAAACGAATGGTCCGTCAGTTTTTCATATTCGTCGAAGATCAGACGCAGCTGCGATCTATTCCTCTGGCATAAAATGGCATTGAAGGTTGACTCATCAGTACCATGGAAAAGTTCTCCTGCACGAAGCAAAGTTTGTGCATCTTTGTAAGCTTCTTCTTTATTAGTTTTTTCGGATTCGTCTCTGTGTGCCTAAAAGACATCATAAAAAAATAACTAAAAGTCAGCACAATGATTTATTACTATATCAAGTTCATAAATTGACGTGATTTCCGAAATAAATAAACCGATAAATCTTATACAAAATAACACTCAAAGCCTGGCTTTAGATAATAGTAAAAGGAACGCAAAAATATGCTTAATATGCTTCGATAATAACAAAAAAACTTGCTGCTCTTTTGCCTCTTATCTACGGTATGTGGCAACAGCGTAATCATCGATAACAATACCATTACATAAACCACGTTAATGCTCTGGTTCACCTTCATGATTATTTTCGTTTCTATAGTCGCTTTTTAATGTGGAATCATGGTATCGCTACATTTTTTAAACAATGTAACAAATTAATAAGAAAATATGGTACTTACATTTGATAGGGCGACGAAAAGACGCTTTACTGTACCAGATGTATCTCCTTTCAAGTCTTTTTCTAAGGACGTTTGGTAAACTAGACAAACAAAAATAGAAAAACATGAACAATTTTATTATACAACACCAATACGAACAGTTAAAAGCCTTTGATATCAATAAGGATACATTTATTGAAAAATATCCTGTTGGGTCAATATCAAGCATTTTGACAACACACCATAATTGCCAAGTGTCATCATTTAAATCGTGAATCCTTTAAATATTCTGATTACTATTGCACGTGACGATTATTGCATTGCACGTGGACATTAAGCAAAGTTTCATCACCTGAATAAATTTAAGTCGCGAAAATCTACAGATTAACGTTTTAAGTCACTGTTTGGCATGATATGTAGATATTTGTCAAAACCTGAAATAGTTTTTTTTTCTGTCATTTGTGCGGCTTTTTGAACAGATGAAAACATAAGAACATCTTACTGAATACATAAGACATAGTATATAAACCAGCTCTGTGTATATGTCAAAATTTTCCATTTTAGTTATTGGGCATTCTAGAAATATGTGGTTAAGGCTTCCCACCTGTCCACATTCGCAATATGGACATTTTAGGATACATTTTAGGTTATCTGCTATCTGTTACTGTTGTTACGAATGTCCGGCAGGGGGCGTTTCGGGTTTGACGTTACTGTGGTAATAGCAGCAAAACACGGGTCGACAAAATCGATTTTTTTGGATCGAAAATTGTTTTTAAGGCCGTTTTTTTGCTCAAAACTCTTTGCGAAGGGTATTTAGAGGGATCTTATCGTAAGACATCAGAGCGAGCGGCTTTTATAAGGTCGGCAGGAACGGATAAAAAATGTAAATTTTTGACGTTCACCGATCCGCTTGTCGGAATTTCTAGACGTCACGTGATATTTTCTCGAGGTTCGCCTTCACCCGAAGAGGTGCAAAAACGTGATTTTTTTTCAAAATTGACGCATTTCATGTACAAAATATCGCGCAGTCCACGCGGAATTGTGTCCTTTTTCAATTCGAGCGTCAAAAGTAATATCGAAAAGCCCAATTTTGCAGCTACTCGATCGCAAATGTCGGCGAAAATGGGCGATTCCGCTGAACGCGCCCTACACTTGAAAGTTCGTAATTAGTATAGGTAGACAACTATAAAATTTATATGTGTTTGGAGAAAATGTCTGTGTCTGATTGGCTACATAATGACTAAGTAATTCGAACAAGAACGTCTAAACACTAGTCTAGAAGTAATTTGACACTATTGTGTCAGCTTTGGTTATGATAGTAGTTGGAATCTGTGTAATATAAGATTGTTTAGTATTCATAATCTTATTTACATTTCAGATTTAACCTTTATTATATGTATAGATGTATTAGAAAGATATAAAAGAGTTACGTAAACATTGTTGTTGTTTATAATGAATATGGTATTACCTACGTTGCATCATTACTATAATATGTATTATTACTATTACCATACGTAGTTCTTTCTTCTATCAGTGCAGTATTATTATTTGGAAGGTTGTTTTAAAGCTAAGGTAAAGATTTTCACTCATGCAGTTTTTGCAAGGAATTTGCTTAAAGAAATTAGAAGGTTAATTGTTTAGAAACATTTTGGCCAATGTTCAAAACATCTCCCTATCAAACACCTAAACATCTGACTCACACCTCAAAATGATGAACCCACGAAGATAAAACGGACTGATTACTTGAAATTTGACGTCAATTGACATATTATGTAGAAAAACGTACGTTGATTCTATTTTTACTTACGCCCTTCGTACACCTCCCTAATAGCAATGATCTCATCATTGGTGTGAACTCCAAGAATCTCAACAATAGCGGCCTCGTCCGTTCCCAATCCGCTGATGGCTTTGTGCAGTTGTTTCGCTTGAAATTCAATCCGATTGGTCATCAGGGCAACGATGACATCCTCAAAATTTCCCCTTAATTCACTCTTCAGCTCTTTGATCAGGTCTTTTCCGAACATCGTTTTAAATTCACCGGCGATTTGAATCCGTTGCGCATTGCTTCTCTTCGTGATGATGTTGATAATAGCCTCTTCATCGGACCCGAAACCTTTGAAGGCTTCTTTGAGGGCTTTTGAGTCTGCGACGGGGTCGAAGGTCGACGCAGGTGTCACTGTAGGCTAAAACCGAACGAAAACGTCACTAAAATCCACTGCGTTTTAAGAGTTCTTTTGTTTAGTACTCACTCTACCCATTTCTATCAGAAAAATTTTAACATGTGTACTAACTCGCGGCGAGGTTCACCGGGTATCCGGCGCGGCATTCTAATTTCGGTATTGGCACGCCTGCGCCTGAGACTGGTTTTTATTCGATGCCACTCAAGCAGGCGGCTTGAGGTTACTCAACTCAAATTTAAAAGTTTACGGTTAAGCGGAGAGTGGCTGAGCAGTGTGGATGGGTGACGATAATAATGATGTATGACGGGAATGAATTTTTGGGTGTTTTATTTCAATATGGGAATGAGTGAATTCAGTGGATTGATTTTGCCACGTCTGGTTTGAACGTTGAATACATGGTGATTATCAGAACAATACCGGATGAGTATCCTTGAAAAATATGATGTAATACTGTAGTGCTTCAATTCATATCAATGACTGTGTTGATGGTTGTAAAAAAAATAATGATATGCTGTTTGCGTTTGTAGATTATATCGCGGGAATTTATTTGCCCAGTTTGGTTTATGTATACTTTCATTGTAGACGTTGGGAACCTTCTATCTGTGGAGCTTGAGAAATATTTCGGAGTGTGAAAGCAACTAAAACTCTTTGGCAATCACATCAGCTCTTCCTCTATTGAAGAAGTGTGGGATTTTAGTCGTATTTAGTCCGACTAGTACCCTAGAAGAAGTATTATAATTGACGGACAAAAAATTGACGGATTTCGGCCGAAATACGAGTTTTGGGGTCCCCTGAATCGATTGCAATGATTTCTTGAAAATGTATGTATGTATGTGTCCGTGAACACGATAGCGCCCAGACGGAACAACGGATCGGGCTGAAATTTGGTACACGTATTTAAAATTACCGGGGGACGAACTGAATTGTTTTTGGTGACAATCTGACAACCAGAAGTGGCAAAGTTGACCAAACTGACACCATCTCATCCTGGAGTGATTTTAAATAAGTATACTAATTTACAGATCAATGGGATAAGCGGTTTAGGCGCTATAAGGGTATATATCGATTGGTTTGTGACATAATGGAGAACTGACGGCCCAGCCCGCGATTGAAGAATAAATAAACGAGCAGTAGAGAAATAAACCTCGTAGGAAAACACACGGATACCTGACAGTATATTATAGTTATTTGTATGGAGAGGTGCAATTTATTGTTATAAACCTGATATAGTATTATTGTTATTATTTTACGAACATTCGTTTTTGATGTTTCACCCTCTATAGTATATTTTAATATCAATTTATCATCTAAGATAATACGTATGTGGAACTCTGTGAATATAATATGCTGCAATAACAATATATCGACAACATACCTTTAGTTATTTCATGGAAAATTTCGAAAAAGGTTTTGCAATATACTAAACTACTAAGGTCTAAACTACTAAGTAGTTTGTATGAATTTTATCAGAACTTAAGAGGGAATCGAGTAAAGGATAAAATAAATAATGCAACTAACTTTTAAAATAATTTATTTGCTAGTCAACAATCACAAATACAATCCGGATAAAACTCACCACAAGTACGTTCGCTTACTGTAACAAAATTTGAAATTTCCCTACATTATAATCTAACTTTCGTCTACAGTTTATTGTCAGAAACTGACTTCTTACCTTAGACTAATTTCCTTAAGAGTAAGTTTTTTTTTGAATTTTACGTTTCGACACGTTTTATAGTATCTTCAGCAGGTCATTTTAATCTACGATCCTGCGCAGTAAGTCATCTCTGTACAACTATATCACCCAACGTCAGTTAGTCCTCACCTATGTCTCGAATAGATCTATATTTAAAAAATATTAATCGACCCTCTTCAGCATTCGCAAACATTTTATACTTTTATATACACGGTTCAGACAAAGACAAGACCGATTTCGGTGATATGATTCTGGCCTCAGATTGTCCGGTACTACCTACAGATGGCTCCTTTCTAAAACTATCTCTACATAAATCTATATAAAAACGCAATAAAGCGATATCTGTATGACGAAAACATCAAAATACGAAGACTCAAATCACAGATGTCATCTACAAACTACATATTTCTCAAATGCCGATTTATCAATTAGTTATTTTGACTAGTTTAATTGTCCCATGGTTTTTAATAAAAATATTTTATGAAAAAGAATCATGTTTCGAATTTCAGGACAATGCGTTAATGAAAAGTGACAAATGTCTACTTAACACTGGAAGTGTTGAGGCAGTGTTATTTATTTATAAAATATTGCATGTATGTCATAGACATAGACAAGAATTGATATGCGCCTTCTGACAATATCTATTCAGTTAAAAGCTTCGTCAACACTGCTGTTTAGTTTCTTCCAGTAGAAATTTTGGAAAAGAAACAATCCATCCAAATGTTGAGGGACATAACGATCAAAAATGAAATATAGAAGTTACATATAGAACCCAAGTTGACTAAGTGTTAGCTTGGTTGCATAAGTTCTTCTGGTATGCAACCAAACAAACGTTTTGCGCATTGACTTCTTTATTATAAGCTTTGTTCGAACAGCTATCACGAACTAGTGTTCCTTATTAGTTTTTTATCATTATTCTGTCAAATTAACAATTCAAACTAGATTTTTTTTGTCCTGTTCAGACAAACCTATAGGTTTTAAAACATTACAGCCTTTAAAATGTACCAATTTTGCATTATATTCTTGAAAACAACAGAACTTTTACTGGAAGAAACTTACATGATGAATAATCACTATAATTAACTAACCTACATGATTATATACATTAACAGTAGAACGCACACACAAAAATATTATTTATAAGTAATCAGTCATTGTACAAGATGCAATGGTGCTCGTTTCTCAATAAAGGCGCGCTAATTTCGATTATTCAAATAATCAATTTTTGATTTTCCCTAGAATTCACCTTTTTCGGAAACGAACTTTCAACCAATGCCAGTGATGTACAAATTGAGAAAAATAACTTTTTAAACATGCTTTTATTTTATTTACACCATCATTACTAATATAGTAATTCGTACAATTCGTAATGAATTTTTTATTATAAAAAATCTTTGATTCTAGTTTTATCATTTAATTTTATAATAGAAGTAACTTTTTAAAACCCTAAAATTCTTTCTCGCATTCTTACCCACCTGTAATCTTTTAAGAACTAAATCGACAACAGGTTTTACCTATCACAAGCGTGACTAACACTCAATTCATCGTAATTGGTCCTAAAATATACGTCGGTTGGTGGAATATCACCATCGTCCTGAATCCTGGCCTGTACAGTACGCGGAGTGTCTAGTAACAGTGGAAATTTTATTCTACAATTATTGTCATTTGAGTTTAATTAATAGTAGTAATAATAATAATAGTTTTAGTGTTTGGATGTGAAGTTTCATGAAGGATGTAGAAAAATGTCTGTTTATAGCCTTTTGATCCCAAATCTGTTGATTGTTTAGATTAGATTTATATAATGGCAGTTTAAATTGTTCGTTTTTTTGTATATTTGAACTAGTTTTTATAATCGATGGGTTAATTTTTGTGTAAATACGTGGCAGTTGTTTAATTTGCATTGAATACTTAGGACGGTTAAAAATGTCAACATGTTGTTAATAATTTGATTCCCATATAATAAAATTTATTAATAAATATTATTTCACAATTTGCAATTTTCATGTAGTGAAAAATATGTAGTAGAAAGGTCTACCTTAAAAAGTTTTCAATTTTTTACTTCAAATGCACTTTTGTCTTAGAAATGATGGCTTAATTTGATTTATTTTTTCAGAATTTGCCAATTTTATTACTGTCTTATGGTCCTGATCTCTTTAAATGTTCTACAATGTTAGTAATGTCCGAATAACATTGATCTGTTAAAGACAGTAAACTCTAGGTCCTCTAGGTTTGTTTGTAGCAGAAATTTCATTTATTCAACATTGAAGTTTAAATTATTGATGTTGGAACTTCTTTAAGCCTTCGTAAAATGTTATAACTTTTGAAGTACCTACTCAACCGTTCATGAATCCTGACCATGCCAAATAAATTCAATCATCTGGAAGAACAGTTAAACCAAGACCAGGATCGAATTAGCTCCATTCCACCCGAACCCTTCCATCTCACAATTCAATAAATTCGCCTTTATATCCAATTCTGTACGTTCCATTGAAGTAACAACAACCGAGACACCGTGGATGCAACAACATGTCGTCACACCGTCGTCACTCGATCTACTTCAACGTAACGCACAGAACTGTCACTATGTCAGCAAATCACTCCTTTCTCATCAACAATAGCAGTATCCGACGACAGACTCTTCAGACGCGTCTGCAGGATCGACCTGGGTCTCCTGCGACACATCCTCCACACCAACAAACACGCCAGACAGCAAGAAGCGAGAAAGACAACAACTAATATGAATAGGTATATCGGTGGCAGTTGTAATAGTATTGAACAATGGGTTAGAGCTTCGTCTATGCCGGAAGGACAATCTTCTCTGCCATCACACCATACTGTGGTGTTAATGCAAGCGTCCAGCTCTGGACAGCGATGTTCGCAGTCATCGTGCATCATTATTATGAGGCCCATGCCATTCGGTGGGATCTCTTTACGCCTGTAACAGAAATAGGACGAAGGTTTTAGTGTGATTTGTTGAGCTGGTGGTAGCGATGGGACATGTGTCCGAGGGGGAAGAGTTAAGAGGGGGATTTTCCGGTCGATTTCTCCGGATTTATTCCACGTGGGGTCGTGGGAATTGCGTGAAAGGGATGAAGGAAATTGCAGGCTGAATCGGTTTTTTGAGGACGGAGATATTATTTGATTGGAATAAATATTATACTGGCGAAATAGGTTTGCTGAATTGGGAACGGTAGTCGTATATTACCAGTTAAATTTCTTTTCAAAGGTTGGTTGGTCCTTAATACAATTTCACTAATGCAACTTAACCTAACAATTTGCAGACGATGACAAATCGCCCAGACGAATAAGTACTTTAGACCATGTAGATATGTATAATGTACATATATCAATTCCCCTGCGACCTATAGGGTATCTGTAACCGCAATAAGCTTTGGTTGTATTTCCACTTTTACGCGAAGTTATAAAATGCAAAGTTTACGAACGCGATGGGCCATTCGATATGGAACCGGGGTCGCCTGAATCGGACCAAATCGAAACTTGTATTTACTTATAAGGCTGAACTACCCGCAAAGATTTCAGTATATTTCCATTTATATGCAAATATTACAGACCCGCTTGGGCCCGACATTGATACGAGTCTGTATCACAGATAATAAGGAGCACGGACTGGATAGGATGAGATTGCTCGAATAGAATCTTCAGTCGTCTTTTTACAGTGCTTAGTCTAACTTTTCTAATAACAATTCGACGAAAACTACAGTGAAACTCGAAAACTAACCAGTTTGATTGACAAAAACGTATTTTCCATGACTTTCTGTTCAATCCTGCTTCACATAACCTCACTATCCAAAACTAAGAGAACTATACGTATACGTGGTCAATACTTCGAGGACAAAAACTAAGAAATAAAACTCCGTCCATCATTAACCGAGACACGTAACGTCGAAACAATGTTGACCTAAACTTCTTCTAACGCCTTGCAACTTACCTCCTGCTTAATTCCAGCCACGTCACCGAGTAAGTCGCCGCTTCCTTCCCCAAGAATTCCACCATTATCGTCCTGGAGAGCTCACTTCCTAAATGATCGATGCCCACTTTATCGACCGGTAACGGTCTATCTTTGCTCGTCGTCCAACCTTCGGAGAAAACCTCGACTAAATTATGACGCCCCGAGGACGTCTCGTAAGGACACACGATGGCCGAGTACATCGGCGTGTGGACCGTGATTCTGTTTGATGTCTGACACTTAATCTGCGAAACGGTGGTCTCGTTGCCTTGTTTGTTCAGCTGTTTCAGAATTATACCGTTCACTTTCACGTAGAGGTACTTGTTGGCAGTTGGGATCATCACAGTTGGAAAGCCTTCGCAGTTTATCTGTGGAGGAAGAGAGAGAGTTTTTATGCTTGAAAGATGGGTTAAGGATGAATGGTAAACGTTTGCTTTTGCTGTTTAATATGCAGTTTTAGTGTTTAGGGAATTCTGAGATGTAATGAGGAGTAAGACTGAAGAAGAGACAAATTCCCTTCATTGGAAGAGACATAGAAATGCTGTATTAACATGATTACAACTGAAATGCATGCTCAGTTGTCTGAACTAACCTCTTCAGCGCTTCCTTTTGGATAGTGTAACACAATCTCCCCGCTAGGACCTGCGCGTCTCATGTTCAGTTTGCATTCGGGCATTCTGACGAATTTCCAGGAGCCTTCGAAGAATAGTGTGGTGTAGTCATCTGAGGCGTTCATGTTGGTCACATCGAATCGCAGCTCGACCACATTCGAGGTGGAGATGTATTCGAAAGGCTGGCTCACTTGTGCGTCGTGCGAACACAGGCAATCCCTGGGAACCCCTGGAACGTCGGTCCATGGAACATCGAAGAAACGAATAGTGGCTGTTGTGTTACCGTAGCATTGGTACCTGTCTGTGTCTGGACTTATCCTGGTTCGACATTCGCGGTTCTTGATTATTAGTTTTGTTAGAGTTATCTTCACTTTTTCGCCTTTCTGGGCCTCGAATCGGTACACGCAGCTGAAATATTGGAACTGTTCAGTTCAACTGTATAGTTTAACCTCTATTGTTGTGTTGTAAAACTCACAAAAAACATTTTTCTTTTTTACTGGTGCAGATCAAAAGGCACATTTCCGCATAATATACATAAAATACGTAACGCGAAATATTTGAATATCGGGCTCCATAAAAAGTAGGGCGGCAAATTCGCGAGCCGTTCAGAGTGGTATGCAAATGATTTAAAGTATCCGAGAAAATGTTTGAACGAATCAGCGAGCATTTGCATAATAACGACTTCACGTTCTCTCTCACCTTATATTTTTCGCACCGCCACGGCCGTACAGGAATATATCCTTCGGCGCCTGAAATTTCCTCTGACCGTCCTGCTGACTGGGAAACTTGCGACTGCAAGGCCCTTCACCGAGCGGCTCCCCGTCCAAATGTAGATCGACAAATTCGTACAGAGCGCGAAACTTCACAGGCCTGTAAAAAGGAATTGGAACGAAATGTCGTTAAATTGGGCGAATGTAGTAAGGTATGGGGAAAATTGGTAAAATCATTGATATTCATGTTAAACCTGTGATTCACATCGTCGTCTAGTCGCAAATTTGTACATTATAATACCGCTTTCATAAAAATTTTCCTTCTGGAAAAGTAGAACATCGCTTTTATGAAACAATTTAATGAACAATTTTAATGTAATTGTTTCTGAAACTAGTACTATTTGGTATACAAAATTACAATTTGTAGATTTATCAGAAAAATCGATAAAAATGCTCAAATAACCATTATTTGCTGAACAAAATAGATGTTCAAACAAGTGGAGACATGAATAAGTGAACAGTGTTAAGTCTTTCAAATAATGTTTCACGGTGACATAAAATAAATATCAGCAACACTGTAACAGATGAGCTTTAGCGCATCATAAACTGCTAAATATAAAATTTAATGTTGCCACGGGAGATATTATGAGGATGGGCAGTTAAACCTTTACTAGCATCGCATCGCCACGTTCTAGCCAGAAGCCAAGATGAAATACGTTTATGGTCCATAATATTTCCTTGACACATTTAATTTCTTGTCTATGTAACAATCAAACCGTGTCATTTACAAAGTTGCAAATGTCTATCATATTTAGACAGCTTAATCTTCGTAAAATGGTCCCTTAATAAAGAGCACATAAAACGCAATTATTAAATTTGATTATTATATACTGCTAGGCAATATAAATAAGAAGTACTTTATGTCATTTTCTAATCAATATCGAGCATTTCAGTTTCAGTGTCAACTCTAACTAAACAGAGTAGGTAATCTTGAGTCTAACTACGTATCCAGTTTGTATAATATGTATAAGTTCTTAATTAAAAACTCGACCCTCTTTATCGTACAAAGTCAAATGAAAGACGAAATTGAAAGATACCGCTCGACAGGGGACACGATAACGGGTCTCACAGTTAGTTTGCGTAACTCACCTGAGCGCTGTAGCATCAGCCATACGTAGCTCCAGCGTGATACTATCTCCCGAGGACAGAAAACTTTCCGATAGCGAACAAGGCCTAGGAAATCTGGTCTCATTCGCAAGCATTGAATGATCGCACGTCCTCGGTATGTGCTCCTTGCAATATCTCGCTAGCAATGTCACGTTCCTATTCCCTATGGACGTAGATATGCTCGTTTTAGAGGCACTTTTCGTCTTATCTTTCGTGCTGCTGAAACAAGCTTGACATATAGAAGAAAATAATTGAATACAAAGACGACGATACAAAGCAACCAGCGTTAATACAATTTTGAATTCGTCGCACTCTTTTTTTAGTTTTACTGTATAATGTAATATTATTGCCCGCGTCTGTGGAACGTCTTATCCCAGACTGCATTAGTAAAAGAAAATGCTCAAATTTAACACATAACCCGAAAGATAATCCAGAAGGAGACCTAATACAGCTCGAATTTAGTTCCGGCAAAGCTCCCTTAATCCCAATAATCCCACTGAACCCGAAAATAAAAAGTCAATATTACCAAAAGAGTCCATTGCAGTTCGTGGGCGACCACAGTTGTCCGTCCCAGACATTCAGGTAACTGCGGCAGATATCCTGGTCGGGCTTTTGGGTGTCTATCGGGGCGCTCACGTGGAATTTGATAACGGATAGCCAGACGCGGTACCGCGGCGGCGGGAACACAATCGCCGATTGGCGCCAGTAGCCGTCCGGGTATCTGGGCTGCAGGGTGCGGAACGGCACGGGGGATGGAGATACCGCAGTGTCGATACCCTGCATGTGATAAAGGCATGTGGTGTTCGCGGGTAGCGAGTGCAAAGGGGTTTCCAGGACGCCCCTGTTTGTGCCGCGTATCCAGAATTCACAGTTTCGCTTCGATGTCACAAACACAGGTGCTTGCTGATCCACAAACTTTACCTAAAATTTATTAGATAAAAGTTGCATCGAATCATATTCTACACGTTTTAAAATTAGTTTCAGTAATGGCGGACTTCCGATGCCACTAATACCATTGCAATTTAACAGATAATTCACATAATTAACAAAAGTGCAATAATATATAGGGTGTTCTATTCAAAATAATAAAGTTGATACCTATTTCCGGTATAAGCTGAAGAAGAATAAGTAGAATAAAGCTCACCTCAACCTCGAGCTGAAAGCCATGGAGCGATTGCAACGGCGTCGGGTGCAAAAAAGTCCCATACGGGGAGGTAGAAAATTCAACGAGGAGTTCGTGTCCGCTGGATACCGCCTCTGGCACGGCTTCGCCGCTCCCGCAGAATTTCAATATGACGGGATCTCGCGTCGTGTATCCGTCATAAACCGTCACATAGTCCTGAACATCGTCACAGTCGCTCCAGACCTTCAGTTCTCTCGTGCTGGCGGTGCCGTACAAGGCGGACTGGCTCCGTATGGAGATCAGCTGCCCCTTGGGCTGCTTCACAGTTATTAAAGCGTGTTTGCCCGGCAACAGCTCGTGCTGACGTATAGCGTAATAACACGTCAAGTTTCTCGGATACACTCCGGGGAAGTTGGGCGACTGAAGACGGCATCGCTTCCTATCACAATCGCTGAATATACGTGAGCAGTACGTCCCCGTTATCAAGTCCCCTAAGTAGAATTCCTCCTCCTCATCTTCGTTGCCGAGGTCGTTGTCGTCGTCTTCGGCATTTGTCGGAGCCGTGGAGGCTGTCGTGTTCACGTAAACGTATGGGGTTCCTGTGGATATTGACGTTTATTGGATATTTTTGTCTGTCGAGGAGTTGGGATTGATATTAGGACGTGTTGAATATTGCCTGCGAAAACAGTTTGGGTTCGCAAGATAAAGGGAATATTCTGTTTTAAAACCATATCAAAGGACTGAAAATAGCATATATGTCTGGATTAACAGTGTGAATATACAAAAATTACGCGCCAAACTAAAAATTGTATCTTTTTGCAAAGAGGCCTTCAGAAATTCGATACAATACGAATATCTTTGAGTAAAGAATATCACTTGTTTCTATATCCGCAGAAAGATCATTTGGTTGGTTCAAGTAAAATATAAAATTCGTAGAGTAAGAATATGATTTTCTTGATGTTCCAAGTATTACGTTTTCTTGTTTTAAGTATGAAGGAACTGCTTGAAAGGAATTACGTCTGTTTTAAACGATACGTACGTATACTTTTGGGTCAAGAAACTGTTTGTTTGTTAAGGAATGTATATTGTTCACCCAACAACATATTGTTGTTATAAAACAAACGGTTTTCTCTTTTTATATGTAGAAGAATAACATTTTCTTCGCAAAACATACTCAATATAAACATACTAAATTCCTAAACCGGAAGAATAACTAGCCGTTGAAATAACTATAACATATACTGAAATTCTTATTACAATAAAATATTATTTAGATAGCAAAAATATCCTCTTTATGCTAGACTATATACGAAAGAACAATTTTTCTTGATATCAAAGAATAGAGTTCTTTCTGTGTAGGATATTCCACTACAATCCTGGTTTTCCTCATAATCGTTGTAAGGCACCCATGAAATAAAATACTTATGCATAGATATAAACAAACAATATAGGAACACTCAATATCGTCAAACGTATATAGCGGAAATATGTGGAAAAAGACGCGAGAACTTGTTAGCGCCATCTGTAACGTAATTGCACAACTTTCAATCTCTCAGACTCAGAATCTTGGGTCAAGAAACTGTTTTTTCGTTGAGCATATATATTTTTCGCCCAACGAAATATTTTTGTTGTAAGAAGAACGTCTACTTTTTATAGAAGAATAAATTTTCTTCGTCAGAGAAAAATATACTTAACATAAACATACTATATTCTTAAGTCGTAAGAATAACTAACCGTTGAAACAATTATATTAAAATTCTTATTAGAATATATACGCAAGAATATATATGCAAGAATAATTTTTCTTGATATCCAAGAATGGAGTTCTCTCTGTGTTGTAAGAGGTACGAAATCTTGCAGATGTAAACCCCTATAAAAAGTAAAACCAAAACCCCTTTTGTAACTTTACCAAAGCGATAAATTACCCATCGGAACATATTCAGGATATTGAGAGGGTTCTGTGTGTGCGCTGTGGCACTATAAATCTTACGAGTGCTTTCAGGATTTTCAGTACTTTTCCGATTTCTGTTGGGGGCGCGTTACCTGCTCCGTATCGGACCGTGGCTGCTTTCTTCTTTAGGAATTTGTATTCCATGCGGAAGTCGAAGTTGTATCCGCTCTGGTCCTTGGACAGGCGAAAGAGGCTGACATAGATGGAGACGCTGTTCGTCTCGCTGTAGTATATAGACGGGCCCCAGGAGGTCCCGCACCAGGATCCACCCACTTGGGGCCTATTCGACTCCGATATCTGTAAGGCACCGTCTGGGCAACCATCCGTTGTGAACGATACGAAACGGCCCAGAGTAAAACTATCAAACGTTAGCTGAAAACAAAGATAAAATAGTTACAAGTTGATGCATGCTTTGATACCGAGTAGAAAAGTGACAACACTGTTACACCATCGCGTAAAAAAACTACTTCTGAATGGAACTAAAAAGTGTCAACGATATTCGAAAACAGTTTAGCGTGTAGTTAGTGATTTCTAAATTGAATTTTGTATTTACCCAACTGCGAAATAATCAGGAAAACAGATTTACTGAGTGTGTTCGTGCGAAATTTGACAAATTTAAGCACAACTGTTGTACGCCGGGAACATGTCAAGCAATTCGAGCGACTTTTTAGCAACAGCTGTGCGAACAAGAGACCTAACTTGTGGATTAAATTTACCATTTAAATCGTATAAAGCCGGCAGTTTAGGCCTGCCTACGAGTTGTAGGTCCCTAGCTCTGAATTTAAATGCTGTTTTAAAGGCACAAATTTATGATTACTTTATAATAATGTACAGGTCAATCTGCGACAAACCCTAGATATAGATATTCAGGTTCTTGAAAAATTTGGCTATAATTTACTGCAAAAACCATGAAAATACATCAAAGAATACAATAGTTATTCGAGTTCAAAATTCGTTATTTTTTTTAGGTGAGGCGTTTATTGTATTACAATGTTCTGTTTATCTGTAATTGTCAAATTTACCTGAATCAAGTCTCCGTAATCTCCGCCGTCAGCGTTGAACGTAAGATGGCAGATAAACGGTATTTTATCTTCTTTGGGACGGTGTAATTCCAGGTCGTAGGTTTTACCGACTTCTCCGTAGTAAGTCCGATTGCAACCTGAAATAAGAGAGAGAAAAAGTGTGAATGTAGATGAGATTGTAGTGGGCGAGGGGGACGGATGTCCTGAGGATACCCAAAAGGATATTCCCAAGGATCAGATAAATTGTTCCGCTTGCCGTTAATTCGAAATGCCAGGCTTTATTTATGTTTTGCGTTCAAGCGAGATGGAAACTTTGGAATTTTATAGACAGGAAAAAATGGTTGCGATTAAAGATTTGCTTAAGGATTCACATTTGTTAGCTTTAACGAACATAAAGGGATTTATTTAGGATAATTATGTACACTTTTTTACACGTAGCTTCCGTAAAATCTCCTACTTTTAAATAAGAGAGAGAAATACAAGAAATAATTTATCTTTTATGTTTGAAAACTCTAGTTCGTGCATGAGCCATTCAATCTGAAGAAAATTCGCTATACAACCGATCTAAAGCTCCAATAAGCTTATAAAAGCAAGGACTTCTCTCGTATTATCCCCAATCATAAAGTTCAATACCATAAATGCGGAGACTAGTGCTTTCCCGTTCTAGCGAAAACCTATCTTTCCGACTTCCAGTCGATGGAATCGATGGAATATTGAAAGCTACCCTAGAGTTATGTAAAGTTTTCGTTGTCAAGTGGTCTGGGAAGTTTATTGTGTTCCTCGAAACCGCACAATCAAATCCGTGACCTATTTGTGATTGAATTCCACGATAGGAATTCCATTGTTTACCGGAGCAAAGATTATGTCTACTTCACAAACTTAAGGAGACCAAAATGATTTATTAACGCAAATATGAAGTTTACTTTGAATCTCTAAGAATATACCAATAATTTACTGAAAAAAAAAACATCAAAATCCGTCATAGATTAAAAAGAATATTTAAGACTAGGATTGAAACATGAAGAGGCGGGATAAATTACCAGAATTGAAGCTGTGGCACACTTATTGAGTACACTAGTGCACGCGATGTTAATATCCTGTATGGAAATTTAACACTTAGATAGAGAGCCTGCTTATGCATTTTTCATGCAGTTTGCCGATGTCGATTTTCCATGTCGTGAGCTTCACATTAAATATTACATCAGCGATATTATCAGAATCACCACTTCATTTACTTGCTCTGACCTAATTACCTCTGCCTATTGCACTATATAATCATTAACTAAATGATTTTTTAAATGATCACACGTCATTATTGTGTATTTGAATATCACTTGTTTCTATATTCGCAGAAAGATCATTCGGTTGGTTCAAGTAAAACATAAAATACGTACGAATACTTGGCTTAAGAAACTGTTTGTCCGTTGAAGCATGTATATTTATCGCCCAATAAAATATTTTGGTTGTTGTACAAGACAAACTTTTTTATAGAAGAGTAACTTTTTCTCTAAGAGAAAAATATACTTAGCTTATAATATTACATATTCTCTTTTGTAGTTTCTTGTTCATTTTCTATGTGTATATAACAATAATAATAATAATATACCATACATCGGGCGAAATGTACAAAATTTACATTATAGAGTATATCCCAACAAAACACGGTTTAGAAACGTTATAAAACGTTGTATGAACTTCAGCGCGTTTCTTGGAATATTCTATACTGCTACAGCTAACTATTTATCTAACCCCCGCCCAAACTTTTCAACATATCGACCTTATTTTGAGGATGCACATACAGTCTTGCATCCGAGCAAGACGAGACTTCGCATATAATACATCATAAAGTTTGACAATCGTCTAATCTGCTGACAGCAAATAAATGGAAAGTCACGGTCTCTGTTTGTGTACATATTTGCCGGCGCAGACTCCTGATTATACGATTCATGTGCATGTGCAAGGGTAGTACAGCTGTAGCAATCAGAACACTGAATGCGCCACTGCACCTTTGTGGATTGGTTTGCAAACAGGGCCCGTATAATCCAGGAAGCCCTCGGCGACGTTTATTGTACAACTGCAGGTACCTACACCCTGTTATCCCATTGTAGAGTGTGACAAATTTGAAGTGTACACATACATCTGCTTGTTGATCTAGCTTTACCTACGTCAATCGAGCCTCAAGGGTCATCAGAGCAAATTTATTGTGTGAACGTTATAAACGTGGGTTTTATGCCGCTCGCTTTCATGTTTTTTAAACCCCACTACACTAAACGGATTTTGAATATGTTTTTAAAACGTTATTATAACTATTTTTCAACCAGAACGTTTTTAAAACGTCTTATAGCGACAATATTCAGAACAAAACGTGTACAATGGGCATATTAAAAACTGGAAATTTTTACGTTTTAAAAACGTTTTTTCTATCTTAGTTGTCTCAGGATCGTCAGAACCCACTGTTACCGCAAACCCAACAAATTATTCACGTCAAATTTAACATATTCCGCATTGTGACCAACGTCTTTGTTTATATTCAGCTCATAGAACGCTGGTGAACAAGGCGAATGAATGCGCTTACATTTCAATTTTGTCGTTTTGCTCTCGAGCTTTGGGGTCGACGGGGCTCGGATACGGGATTTATTATTTGGGTCGGTCTGGCACCCAACCTTCCAATTGATTTACGACATTCACGTTCGCGCGAAAGACTTTGCCGTGCGTCGATGTGTACGGGTACGACTTCGAAGGTCACCGGGTTAATTGCCCATTCCGGATCGCATGACGGATGATTACACCCGAAATCGAAACTGTGAGGGTTGACCGCAACCGAAAATGCGACGAAAACCCCCTAGAAGGGTAGTTATTCGTGGATTTTCGTACTTCCAAGGGTGTTGCTTGGGATGCTCAGTGAGTGTAGTTGAGAATTAATTATTGGTTGTTACTGGAAATGGTAATATACTTAATTTTCTGACGAAAATATTTGAAATGGGGAAAGATTTCATAATCGTAATTGTTGCTAATGATAAAAATGGTGTAGATAAGTATTTTAATATGTGTACACAAAAGGTGGATGCGCCGGATTCGCTCAACTTTGACACTTGCTAAAATAAATACACAATGGTAAAGTGTCATTAGTTAAAAATCACTTATTTAATGACTATACAGTACAATAGAAAGATAATTAAGTCACAGCAAGTTGAAGTGGTGATTCAGGTAATATCGCTGATGTAATATTTCAGGTGCATGAAAAATGCATTAGGAGGCTCTCTATCTGAGTGTTAAATTTCCATACAGGATATTAACATCGCGTGCGCTGGTTTACTCAATAAATTGCCACAGCTTCAATTCTGGTAATTTATCCTGGCACTTCATGTTTCAATCCTAGTCTTAAATATTTTTTTTTTAATCTTTAACGGATCGTTTTGGAAATTATGATTATGGTTAATAAATATTCATTTATTTAGTAATATTTTCTTCGTAACAATGTCTCAAAATATAACGAGCCTAGTAGACACCACTAATATGAAAACCTTTCTCGAAATCAATCTCTTCAAAGAAAACAGCGGCCCAACGGATTTATCGATGGCATTACGTTCTAATAAAAACAATCTATTTCCGGTCGCACATGGCGATGGAACATTTTGCTTCCGCTGCACCAGGAGTGTCCGACTATAGACCACTCTGCTCACGGAGTTATTGAAATTACGGCGCTGAAAATCCGCTTTACATTCAAAACTGTTGATCTAGAAGGCGATCAATCGACGACGACCTCATTTCCGGCGCTCTCGGCTATGTTCATGACGCAAACGGATGGACATTTTCTCTATTCTTCTCGGATATTACGTACTCATACCTCACAGTTATGAATTTCAGAGATATTCTCGTCTTGAAGAACATACCAAGTACTCATTTTGAAATTTTATAATATAAAGTTTGTCAGTTTCCTAGGAACTAAATATTTGGTACTTAGACCCTTTTGATTTACAACTCTTCAATTACTAAACAAAAATAAAACAATAAACATGAGCCTGGTTCACATCTATGTAGAAAGCTTGAATCGGTAATTGTACACTTTCTAAACATACATGACTGTGCAAAGCAAATATATAAAATATTCATACAATCAAAGCTTTCTGTTGGTTGGTATGGAAGCTTTCCACCTGGGCTATCAGAGCGTGTGCGTTTTCACTGCCTCCGGTGAAAATTAAATCTTTTGTTGGCGCTTTAAAATCGAGACCGGGAGGCAAGGGCGCAGTGAATGGGCACATTCCTTTGAAACACTAAAAGCGTTTTCCTGAAAAAGGACCTCTCCGCCTTAGGGGAGAATTGAGCACGCCGCGTGAATGGGAAATTTATGGTTGCAGGCAGGCAGTAGCTGGAAAAACGCCACGGAAAGAAATACAACGTTAAACAAACAGGCCATTATTTCCCACATGGCTGGCTGGTTTATAGTCGGCGTTAGGAACTAATAAAAATAATCAATCTTCTCACAGGCATTCATTGAATCCAATAAGCCACAGAGTTAAGCAGGGATCTAGCTATTGAGTACAACGTATACCTACATAAGGTTTTATTGGAATATTATGAGTATAGAGGAATGTGTTATACAGTTGTAAAGGTAAAAAATAGAGCTATACAACGAATTTGGGAAAAATATTACAACTTTTATGTTTAACATTTTTTGATAGAACTAATAATTCACGCTGTGTAGAGAATATTCCATTCAGATGTTATGTCGAATGAAATATTGTTTTATAAGAATAATATTATCAGTCACTCGAAGTCTGTTACCCTTAATTTTTGTGCACTCAAACTTGCCACACCGTGTATTTTCATCCAAATTTCATTGAAGCCAATAGAAGAATAATTCATTTTACTAATTAATTTGGCTTTGAAATTTAGAATGAGATACATAACTTGCAAAAGTAATTGGATATGGGCTGTTTTTCTTCTGAAGCGGAGTATATATATTCAAGGTAATCTATATATTGCATGCTGTGATTAACATTAATACTTTTATTTACTTCTTAAAAAAATCTGAAATAGAGCACAATAACAGAAACCAGTTTCTCACCTTGTGTAAAGTGCAATTCTTCGTCAAGTATATTCTCAGTTAACAACAACGCCTCAATGTTTTTCAACGTGCTTCTATCACTGCTTATAATATGGGTTACATATACCACTTCGAAAATAATAATTTATCAAAACGAATACATCATGGATGTTCCTTTCGAAAGTATTCAAGAAGCCGTTCGTTCAGGTTACATGAAATGCGGACTGGAAAATGAAAATAAAACGTTGAACATCAATGAAAATCTCTACAATGGAACCCATATAATCTTCGGCTACGAAAGAGCTTGCTATAATATAAGTGGAATTGACCATTTTATAAAGGAAAATGTGTATAAAGAGAAATTTCAGTGTTATATTTACCTGATAAACCCAGTACATTCTGAGCGACGATGTTCTGGGCGGACGACAAAATTTATTTTTGAAGATACGTGTGCCATAGCTTATGATAAAGCCTGCCAGTTTCTCGGACCTTGTATTGGCAAATTTGAAGGTAAGATATATTATTTTATAATCGCTATTTTGTATTAATCAGTACCTATATTTTAGATAATTCTCTCTCCAGTCCAGAAATTTTTCTTCAATTTGATAACGATACTGTAAAAGCTAGATCAAAAGACATCCAAACAGAAATCGGAAAAATTATAACTTGTAGTGATACCCTGCAACGCGAATGGAAAGAAAATGAAACTCAATTTGATACAGAATATCAGATTATATTTCGATTCGGAGAAGGAACATGCGCCATAGAAAGGACTATCTTTGACGCTTGTTCTTGCTGTTTTCCAGCGGTTGTTAATGTGCAAGGTAAGTGACACTACAATATGGAAATGACAGAAACTGTGGCAATTAATGGCTACAAATTTGTCTCAGAGGACAAATAAAATTCTAATAAGATTATTTTTTAGATGTTTTTGGCCAAAAAGTTAACAAGAAACCAATCAAGAAAAACGAGATGTTTCACTGATGAAGATTATATTTTTTTAACTAATCTTTTCTCAACTTTAATCTTATACTTTGATATTCATTAATAACACAGTCATGATCTTAGTATGAAAATAGTTAATAAACTGTGTCGTACAAGAACAACATAAACGAATAATAAAGATTTCTTATACTACACTTATTTATATGTTCAAAATCTAAACAAAGTATTAATTTTCTGTATATATTATAATGGAATACAACTTGTTCCTTGACTAATATATAAGGGTATATGTTCTGTCAAACCACGACAATATTATAACATTATTAACAACTAAAGAAAATCTATATAGATTATTCCACGTGTGATTCCATATAATCAGCACTGATCGCTTCAGTAATCAACAATGCAATAAACAAGATTGCATAATGGATATAATATACAAGCGTCCTCGATATCGCTACATCAACTCTAGAACTTGTGTAAAATAGCAGTGAAATGTCAACTAAATTCGTTTCAGTCGCAATTTTTGCGTGCATAACTTGTATTTATTCGAAAATTTTATTCAATCAGAATCAGTTTATAATAGAATTTAAATCTTTCAATAATATACAAGATGCTTTTAAATCTGGTGATTTAATATGTGGATTGGAAAATGAAACCATGGATGTAGATATGAATATATTTAATGGGTCACATCTGCTATTTTCTTACGAAAGGGTGTGCTTTAAGAATCAAGATTATAGCTACACGAAAAGGGAAGATGTGTACAATAAGCCCTTTATGTGTGGGTTGAAATTTCGTGATCCAATAGAAGTATCAAAAATGTGTAACACAAGTCCTAATATGTTTACTTTTAACGACACATGCGCGATAGTATATGAAAAGGCGTGTGAGGTATTTGGACCATGTATAGGGCAGTATAAAGGTAAGAATTCAATAAAAAAATAGGTAGGTAATAACATTTTAACTTAATTTAATTTTCTTTTCAGGTGACCAAGTAACATCTGAAATTATCATTAAACTAGGAAATGATACTGTTAAATTTACATCACAAGCTATACAACATGCGTTGGGAAAGGTAATATTTTGTGATAGGTTTGAGCATACATGGGACAAGAATGAGACACAATATGACGATGGAGACTTTGTGCTATTTCAGTATGGAGAGGGAACTTGTGGAATAAAAAAAATTGGAATTTATGTTTGTACATGTTGTGAACCTTCAACGTTTTCAGTGCAAGGTATTTATTTCTAATAAAACCCAATATAATTTAGCTAAACTTATCGCTTTTCAGATAAATATGGCCACACAGTGAACGACAAAGCTATTAATAAAAACGATTCATTTTCTAAGTAGTTCCTGTAATTTTAGTGTATTTTTGATCTGTTTTCCTTAAAAATAAATAATCAAACATAAACTTATTTATCCCAAATAGCCTAATTTGTGTTTTTTCATGTTTGAATATTTGATTCGAATAAAAATGTTTCAATATTCCAATGATAAAAACAATGACAGAAACTGGTTTTTTTATAGATCATGCACGTCTGCTTACCTTGACTCAGTATTCATTATAAACAACACCAGTAAGCATGTCTCCTCAGTGTCTTAAACTAATCATTTATATTACCTATATTTCATTCGCGCACGCAATTATAATATTCAACCATGATAAATTTATAATAGACACACCATTTGATAATATTAGACGTGCTGTTAAGTCTGGTAATATGAAATGTGATCTTGTGAATGAAGATTTGCAGTTACATCAGAATAAATACAACGGAACACATATTTTATTCAAATATAGACAGATTTGTCACATCAAAACTAATATTAATCCAGTTTACCCAACAAAAAAAGAAATTTATTTCAGCGAAACTGAGTGTGGTTGGAAGCCCAAAACACCGCATTTTGAATTTAATGATACCTGTTCTATAGAGTACACCACAGCATGCAAAGATGAGTTTCTTGGTCCATGTGTACCATCTCCAGAAAATTCTACAACAAGGTAATTAATTAATATATTTTATTGATGTTGTTTTTATAAAATGTAGCAACAGTAACGAATAATTGATGTAAAATTATTTTAATTCTTTTCAGTAAAACAAGAATTATGAGTGGTGGAGACATAATAGAATTTACCACTGAAGAAATTCAAAGCCATTTAGGCAGAGATGTTTTTTGTGACCCAAAGCGTTTACCTGAAGAAACAGAAACAATAGAGCATGCATATAATAAAAGATATACAATTTTGGCGTATGGAAAACAAATGTGTGTATTAAAAGTATATTATGTTGTTAGGTATATTGTAGGAGGAGTTGAAGTCGCACGTACGTATTTCTGTTAATATTGTAGGAACGTATTATTTATAAAAAGAAATCGTTTCAGCGAGATTTGGGACCAAGGTGAACAACAAACCCGTCCAGAAGAATGAAAGTTTCAATAAATAATCAACCAGTTGTTTATTACCTTTATTTTATGCAGTATTTCAAAGAAGATATTCTAGAAAACCAACATTAATAAATTCTTAGCAAAGAGATTTTTTATGATAAATATAGAATATAAAGTATACACAGTCAACCGGTTCTTTCATTAAATCAAGATAGACACACCTTAGCTTACTTAGTATACATCACATACTACAACACTAAACATGTACTCTACTTCTTGCACCAAACTCTTTATCGGTTGTGCCTTTATCGGTTGTGTTTCACTTGTCAACTGTATAATTATATTTAACAATGACGAATTCATCATAGACACACCATTCAAAAATATTAAAAATGCTGTAACCACTGGAAATATGAAGTGTGGCCTTCAGAATGAAGATTTGAAGTTACACGAAAACAAGTACAATGGAAGTCATATAATATTTCGGTATAAGCAGCACTGTGATAGTAGAAGCATGCTGGATTATCCGAAAAAAGAAGATATCTACTTCAACGAATTTATGTCGTGCAGCTTATATTATGTGATTAGTCTATGCGGTGGAAAAGCTCATTACTTTGAATTCAATGATACATGCGCTATAGAATTTAACACAGCTTGCGACGAGAGGTTTCTAGGACCGTGCATTCCATCACCAAATAATTCTACGCAAAGGTAAGACAGACTACATGTTTTATATTTCTATAATTCACTGATACTTACAAAACTTGCAGAGTTATTATACAGCTTGGTGATGACACAGTTCAGTTTAGCACTGAGGAAATCCAAGAATTAATGGGCGAGGCTGTGATATGTGATCCAAAGACTTTACAGAATGTAAGGCAGCGTTTCGGAAAATATTTTGACGAAGATTATCAAACATTTCGTTATGGTAGTCAGATCTGTGCTATTACCAGAAAAATATACGGTAAATGTCCAATTATACCAAATCTATGTTGTTATCCATATCTGTTTAATGTACAAGGTAAATATGGACAGAAGACGAACAAAGAACCTATCAAGAAAACTGACAGTTTTAACAAATAACTCTATATGAAATTGTCTCTGCGTTATGTTTGTAAGGTCCATATTGCAAGTATTCATATAAGAAGTACCATTGGCTATAGGATAAGTGTAACTATAGTATTTCTGGTGTTTGTACAGTTATTCTGGGTATATAAAGATACCTGGGATAAAGTGTTTTGTAAGATTGTGCGTATATAATATGAATAAATAAAATTGAAACTTTTCTTTGTTTATTTTACGAACTGATATAGTTCATCAATCATAATATCTAAACAGACATATAACATTCTTGCAAGACAATTGATTACTGGTAATACTAACTAAAACTGATTCGTTTTCTAAATAGCTCTTGTAATTTTTCTATTTTTTATTTGTTTTCTTTAAAAAACAAATAATCAAATATAAACTTATTTATCCCAAAAGACTTATTTTATGTCTCTGCGTGTCCGTGTTTGAATGTTTCATTTGAATAAAAAATGTACGAATATTCCAATGATGAAGACAATGATACAGAAACTGGGTTTCTTATAGATGATGCACATCTGCTTATCTTGAATCAGTATTCATTATAAACAACATCAGCAAGCATGTCTTTTGTGTGTCTTAATTTAGTCATTTTTATTAGCTGTATTTCATTCGTGTACTCAATTATAATATTCAACGCTGATATATCTATCATATACACTCTATTTGATAACGTTAGATATGCTGTTCAGTCTGTAATATGAAATGTCCCCTTGTCAATGAAGATTTAGGGTTACATCAGAATAAATACAATGGCACACATACTCTATTCAAGTATAGACAGTTTTGTCATATACAAACTTATATTAATCCAGTTTATCCAACAAGAGAAGACATTTATTTCAACAAAACTGAGTGTGGTTGGAACTCGAAAGTGCCTACTTTTGAATTTAATAATACTTGTTCCATAGATACACCACAGCATGCAAAGATGAGTTTATTGGTCCATGTATACCATCTTCAGAAAATTCTGCAACAAGGTAACTAATTAATATATTCTATTGATGTTGTTATAAAATGTAGCAACAGTAACAAATAATCGATGTAAATCATGTTAATTCTCTTCAGTAAAACAAGAATTATGAGTGGAGACATGATTCAATTTATCATTGAAGAAATTCAAAGCGAATTAGGCAGAGACGTTTTTTGTGACGCAAAGCGTGATATGCATAGTCGTATGATATGGTTCTGGAGATATTCTCGATTAATAATCGATGATTCATAATCGATTCTTAATAATAAAAAAATATATTATGCAATGCCTGCAATTCCGTTATTAGAAGAGCTAGAATAAAGAAATTAAATTAAAATCCTCGTATTGTATCGAGTATTTCTGTTAAAATTGTAAGAAGGGTAAACAATAAACCCGTTCAGCAGAATGAAAATTTCAATAAATAGTCAATAATCAGGTTACTGTCTTTACTTCATGCAGATTGAAAAGAAGACATTCTAGGAAGCCATTAATTAGTTCTTAGCAAAGAGATTTACTGTGATAAGCATTGAATACAAAGTACACAGTCAGCTGGTTGTTTCATTATATAGAGGTAAACACACCTTAGCTTACTTAGTAGACAATAGACATCACATACTACAACACTAAACATGTAATCTAATTCTAGCGCCAAACTCTTCATCGGATGTGTTTTTTCCGTTGTGTTTCACTTGTCAAGTATCTAATTATATTTAACACTGATGATTTCATTATATAATAATAAATAATAATAATCTTTATTGGTGCCAAATACACATACAAATGTTTACACAAGTCAGGAGAAGAATTAGAAATTAACAGTATATCGAAAAAAAAAAAACAGAAAAGTCGCAGGGCATATACACAGCGAAATCGTAGAAGCAACCATCAGTTAAGATTTTTTTATAACTACTTTGAATCTTTTGGGAGTTAGTAATCTAATGTATTGAGGTAATACAATATAAAATTTTAGTGCCCAATAATTGGTGGCATTTCGTGTACTTGCACACCAATTAAAAATATTAAAAAACACTGGAAGATTTGAGATCAAGGTAAACAACAAACCCGTCCAGAAGAATGAAAATTTCGTAGGAGACATTTATTGTGGTAAATATTGTATATAAAGTATACACATCCAACCGGTTCTTTTGTTATATATGTATAGATAAACACACCTTAGCTTACTTAGTATACATCACATACCACAACATTAAACATGTACTCTACTTCTTACACCAAACTCTTTAGTGGTTGTGTCTTTATCGGTTATGTTTCACTTGTCAACTGTATAATTATATTTAACAATGACGAAGTCATCATAGACACACCATTTAAAAATATTAAAGATGCTGTAACCACTGGAAATATGAAGTGTGGCCTTCAGAATGAAGATTTGAAGTTATACGAAAACAAGTACAATGGAAGTCATATAATATTTCGGTATAAGCAGAACTGTGACAGTAGAAGCATGCTCGATTATCCAAAAAAAGAAGATATCTACTTCAATGAATTTATGCGGTGTAGCTTGGGTTTTGTGATTAGTTCATGTAGTGGTAAAGCTTATTACTTTGAATTCAATGATACATGCGCTATAGAAGTTAACAGAGCTTGCGAGGAGAGGTTTCTAGGACCATGCATTCCATCACCAAATAATTCTACGCAAAAGTAAGACAAAACACATATTTTATATTTTTATAATTCACTGATACTGATATAATTTGCAGAGTTATTATACAGCTCGGTGATGACACATTTCAGTTTAGCACTCAAGAAGTACAACAAGCAATGGGCGAGGCTGTGATATGTAATACAAAGTCATTACAGAAAGTAACGCAGCGTTTCGGAAAATATTTCTACGAATATTATCAAACATTTCGTTATGGTAGTCATATCTGTGCTATTACCAGAGAAATCTACGGTAAATGTCCAAATATACTATATCTATGTTGTCGTCCTTTTTTGTTTAATGTACAAGATAAATATGGACAGATGGTGAACAAAGAACCTGTCAAGAAAACTAACAATTTTAACAAATAACTCTATATGAAATTATCACTGCGTCATGTTTGTTAGGGTCGATATTACAAGTATTCATATAAGAGGTACCATCTATATGATAAAAGATACCTGGGATAAGTGGTTTGTAAGATTGAGCGTATATAATATGAATAAATAAAATGCAATCTTTTCTTTGTTTATTTTACGAACTAATATAGTTTATGAAAAATTTAGTTTCGTTTGTTTGCAGTATAACATAATATCAATTTAAATATAGACGCATAACTTCCTTGCATGTAAATTGTTTACTGGTAATACCTACTAAAACCGATTAATTTTCTAAATAACTTTTATAATTTTAGTGTATTTTTTGTTTTCCTTACAAAATAAATAATCAAATATAAACCTTTTTATAACGAAAAGCTTATTTTGTGTCGCAGTATATCCTTGTTTGAAATTTTGCTTGCAATAAAAAATGTACGAATATTCCAATGATAAAGACAATCTTACAGAAACTGGTTTTCTTATAGATGATGCACATCTGCTTATCGTGAATCAGTATTCATTATAAACAACACCAGTAAGCAGGTCTTCTGTGTGTCTTAAACTAGTCATTTTTGTTAGCTGTATTTTATTCGTGCACTCAATTATAATATTCAACCATGATAAATTTATCATAGACACCCTATTTTATAACGTTAGATATGCTGTTAAGTCTGGTAATATGAAATGTCCCCTTATCAATGAAGATTTAGGGTTACATCAGAATAAATATAATGGCACTCATACTCTATGCAAGTATAGACAGTTCTGTTACATACAGCCTTATATTAACCCAGTTTATGCAATAAGAGAACACATTTATTTCAACAAAACTGAGTGTGGTTGGAACTCCAAATTATCGACTTTTAAATTTAATGATACTTGTTCCATAGATACACCACAGCATGCAAAGATGAGTTTATTGGTCCATGTATACCATCTCCAGAAAATTCAGCAACAAGGTAACTAATCAATACATTCTACTGATGTTGTTGTTATAAAATGTAGCAACAGTAACGAATAGTCGATGTAAAATCATGTTAATTCTTTTCAGTAAAACAAGACTTATGAGTGGTAGACACATAATTCAATTTATCATTAAAGAAATTCAAAGCGAATTAGGCAGAGAATTTTTTTGTGACCCAAGCGAAAACGCGAAGAAATATAAAAAATAAATTATGCATATGATGAATATAAATTTTGGCTTATGGAAAACAAATGTCTGTGTTAACAGTATCTACTCCTCGTATTGTATCAGGAGTTGAAGCCGCAAGTAGGTGTATTTCTGTTAAAATTTTAAGAACGTATTCTTTTCAAAAGAAACGTTTCAACGACATTTGGGACCAAGGTGAACAACATACCCGTCCATAAGAATGGAAATTTCGATAAACAGTCAACAGTTTGTTTATTGCTATAACTTCTTAGCAAAGATTCAATATTTACACATAGTCAACCGGTTCTTTCATTAATATTCATTATATAAAGATAAACACACCTTAGCTTACTTAGTATACATCACATACTACAACACTAAACATGTACTCTACTTCTTGCACCAAACTCTTTATCGGTTGTGCCTTTATCGGTTGTGTTTCACTTGTCAACTGTATAATTATATTTAAGAATGACGAATTCATCATAGACACACCATTCAAAAATATTAAAAATGCTGTAACCACTGGAAATATGAAGTGTGGCCTTCAGAATGAAGGTTTAAAGTTACACGAACATAAGTACAATGGAAGTCATATAATATTTCGGTATAAGCAGAACTGTGATACTAGAAGCATGCTGGATTATCCGAAAAAAGAAGATATCTACTTCAATGAATTTATGTCGTGTAACGTAGATTTTGTGATTAGTACATGCGGTGGTAAAGCTTTTTACTTTGAATTCAATGATACATGCGCTATAGAATTTAACACTGCTTGTGAGGAGAGGTTTCTAGGACCATGTATTCCTTCACCAAATAATTCAATAGATAGGTAATAAAATATAAATATTTACAGAACTCATTGATATTGATAAATTTTGCAGAGTTATTACATTGCAGCTTGGTAATGATACAGTTGAGTTTAGCACTGAAGAAATCCAACGAGCAATGGGCAAGGCTGTGATATGTGATCCAACGTCATTACAGAATGTATGGCACTTTTTCGGAAAATATTTTGACAAAGATTATCAAACATTTCGTTATGGTAGTCAGATTTGTGCTATTAAAAGGAAAGTATTCGTCGGTCAATGCCCACCAGATACATGTTGTTATCCTGGTCTGTTTAATGTGCAAGATAAATATGGACAGAAGTCGAACAAAAAACCTGTCAAGAAAACTGACAGTTTCAACAAATAACTCTATATGAAATAGTCACTACGTTATGTTGGCCGATACTGCAAGTAGGATAAAATATATATCTATATGGCGCATTTTATTTGCCTTTTTAATAAGTTGTACTATAAAACGAAACGTTTTTAAAAGTTAGCAAAATTTAGAAAATGCAATAATTGTCATGTCTTTTGTTAAGTAACTTGTTAATCGGGTACTAAGTGTATGTTAAATCCTTTTGTTAACAACTAATCATGATTAAATTGTACACACATCATATGGGATATTTCATGTTACGAAGTTACCTACACTTTTCTTGCTAACTTCTCTTGCGGGGACATTAAAGAAAAACGAATTTGGATTTAAAATTTCGTTGTTTTAGCGTTTATACTGATTTTCTATTATCCTGGATATAAACTATGGGATAATAGTGTTTTGTAAGACTGGGCGCAAATAATATGAATAAATAAAATGCAACATTTTCTTTGTTTATTTTACGACACAAAATAGTTTATTTCGAGTTTAGTTCTAAAGAGTTTAGTTTCATTTTTTCAATATAGCATAAGATCAATTTAAATACAGACCCAACTTGGACTATTACAATCTAGACTCATTACAATGTAAATTGTTCACTGGTAATACCTACTGAGAATTAGGCATAATTTTGCATTTTTGCATCAACAACCTTAATAAGCGCGTTCTAGGTCGCGGAATCACCGTATAAACACAAAGAAATAAACTGGTTTTCTCCCATAATAATAAATCCGGACACCAATCAGTCTGTAACTATTTAGTGAACGCTGCATACGAGAACACGAAACATGTCTTCACTGTATCCTGTTATATTCGCTTGTATTACTTGTTTCTCTCTGGTGAATCCTATCATAATATTCAACAATGAGGAACTCCTGATAGACACACCCTTTGATAATATCAAGAACGCTGTTAAGTCCGGAAATATGAAGTGTGGCCTGCAGGATGAAAACTTGGACACAAATGAGAGTGTATATAATGGGACACATATTATATTCTCGTATTCGCAAAACTGTGACCGACGAAGTATACAAGACTACGAAAAGAAAGACGATATCTATTTCAACGAGTTTATGAACTGCAGCTTGGATTTTCCGCTTAGAGAGTGCCGTTGGAGGAGAACTCCTTTCTATGAGTTTATTGATACTTGCTCCATAGAATATGATAAGGCGTGTGAAGAAACATTTCTTGGACCATGTGTAGCATCGCCAGAAAATTCAACAACAAGGTAACTCACTGAACTAAGATCTACTATCAAATAATGATTATTTCATTTACCTTACAGTATAACCACCATTACCACTGATCGTGGAACAGATGAGTACACCACAGAAGAAATACAAAGGAATATACAAAATATAATATGGTGTGATCCAAATATAATCAAACTCAAACAAGAAAATCGTACACAGTTTGAGATAGATTATAAAAATTTTTATTACGGTAGGCAGTTGTGTATAAAACAGGTACGTTTTCATGGAGGTAAAAAAAACTGTGGTGGACATGGAACCTTCAGGGCAGGAGGTAAGTGTTCAAGATGTGGAGTTATAGATATCCAACGACTTAGACTTATTGATGATATTTCCTTTCAGCAAGGCATGGTTATAAATGGAACAAAAGTGAAGAACCTGTCAATTCAACAGATGTATTCAACAAATAATGCCTGTTATATAGATATAATCCTTAGTTTTAATTCAGAGTCTTTAATTCGTAGGTTTATGTTATTATTATAATGCCTATGTGTCCATATTACAAATTAGAATAAAAAATACAAAGTACTTTTCGTACATAATTTTAAAAAAAATTAAATTTATTAAGCGATTCTTAATTATCTGCATTGTTGAATCATAAATGAATTTAACTTCTTCACAGAAAACAGTACAAGTCGACAAAAATTTAGTACCACATATAATGTCATTATTTGTCCTTCACCTTTAATTCATATTAAAGTTGGATAGATTCATTGTGAAGAGGAGACTTTACGTCAATATCCTAGAAATTCTTTATCGTTAACCGAAAATATGGTCTTAATACATGAGAGCATTTTTATTTGTTCTGTCAAATGAAAAACATTGAAAAATGCTTCTTTGTAAAAATGTCTTGTATGTTGAAAACATCACGAAATAACAGTTTACGATCTAAAATAGTTCATAAAGAAATCAGTTGTATTTGTTTTCAATATAACATAATATCAATTTAAATATAGACACATAACTTTCATTATATGTAAATTGTTTACTGGCAATATCTATTAAAACCGATTAATTTTCTGATTATTTTTGTAATTTTAATGTATTTTTTATCTGTTACTTTAAAAATAAATAATCAAATATAAACTTATTTATCCCAAAAAGTTTATTTTGTGGCTCTGCATGTCCGTGCTTGAATATTTTATTTCAATAAAAATGAGCCAAGCTTCCAATCATAAAGACAATGCTTCAGAAACTGATTTTCTTATAGATTATGCACATCTGCTTACCTTGTTCATATTCATTATAAACAATATCAGTAAGCATGTCGTGCACTCAGTTATAATATTGAACGCTGATAAATTTATCATAGACACCCTATTTGATAACATTAGGCATTCTGTTAAGTCTGGTAATATGAAATGTGACCCAGTGAATGAAGATTTAGAGTTACATCAGAATAAATACGATGGAATACATATTATTTTCAAATATAGACAGGTTTGTCACATCAAAACTAATATTAATCCAATATATCCAACAAAAGTAGAGATTTATTTCAACAAAACTGAGTGTGGCTGGAACTCCAAATTACCGACTGTTGAATTTAAGGATACTTATTCCATAGAGTATACCACAGCATGTAAAGATGAGTTTCTTGGTCAATGTGTACCATCTCCAAAAAAATTCCACAACAAAGTAATTAATTAATGTATTTTATTGATATTGTTTTTATAAAATGTGGCAACAGTAACAAATAATCGATGTAAAATTATTTTAATTCTTTTCAGTAAAACAAGAATTATGAGTGGTAGAAACATAACAGATTTTATCATTGAAGAAATTCAAAGCGAATTAAGGAGAGATGTTTTTTGTGACCCAAAGCGTTTACCTGAAGAAATAGAAACTATAGAGCATGCATATAATAAAAAATATAAATTTTGGTGCATGGAAAACAATTCTGTGTGTTAAAAGTATATTCTTGTGTTAGTTATACGTGTATTATAGCAGGAGTTGAAGCTGCACGTAAGTATTTATAAAAAATCGTTTCAGCGAGATTAGGGACCAAGATGAACAACAAACCCGTCCAGAAGAATGAAAACTTCAATTAACAGTTAACAATCAGTTTAACGTCTTTATTTCAGGCAGTGTTGCAAAGAAGGTATTCTAGGAAACCAAGATTAATTAGTTCTTAGCAAAGATATTGATTGTGATAAATATTGAATATAAAATACACAAGGTCAACCAGTTCTTTCATTACATAGAGATAAACACACCTTAGCTTGCTTAGTATACATCACATACTACAACACTAAACATGTACTCTACTTTTTACACCAAACTCTTTATCGGCTGTGTCTTTATTGTTTGTGTTTCACTTGTCAACTGTATAATTATATTTAACAATGACGAACTCATCATAGATACACCATTTACAAATATTAAAAATGGTGTAACCACTGGAAATATGAAGTGTGGCCTTCAGAATGAAGGTTTAAAGTTACACGAAAACAAGTACAATGGAAGTCATATAATATTTCGGTATAAGCAGAACTGTGATAGTAGAAGCATGCTGGATTATCCGAAAAAAGAAGATATCTACTTCAATGAATTTATGTCGTGTAACTTAGCTTTTTTGATTAGTACATGCGCTGGAAAATCTGATTTCTTTGAATTCAATGATACATGCGCTATAGAATTTAACAGAGCTTGTGAGGAGAAGTTTCTAGGACCATGCATTCCATCACCAAATAATGCCAAGCAAAGGTAAGGCACAACACATGTTATATTACAATAATTCACTCATACTGACAAAATTTGCAGTGTTATTGTACAGCTTGGTAATGATACAGTTCAGTTTAGCACTGGAGAAATCCAACGAGCAATGGGTGAGGTTGTGATATGTGATCCAAAGTCACTGCAGAAAGAAAGGCAGATTTTCGGACAATATTTTAACAATGGATATCAAACATTTCGTTATGGTAGTCAGATCTGTGCTATTAAAAGAAAAATATACGGCCAATGCCCACCACATGAATGTTGTTATCCTGCGCTGTTTAATGTACAAGATAAATATGGACAGAAGTCGAACAAAGGACCTGTTAAGAAAACTGACAGTTTCAACAAATAACGCTATATGAAATAGTCACTCCATTATTAATGTAAGAGTAGTCAAACGTAATAGACAAGTATTAATGTAAGAACTAGGATAAAATCCGTAGGTCTATAGCGCATTCATTCGCGTTTTTAATAAGTTGTAATACTTTTGGCCAGTTGTTTCATTTCACTAAAAGTTCTTTCGACTCCAAGTACTCACGCTATTTTCAATCAGACTCTATTTGAATATTTAGAAATATTTAGTTAGATATAATGTATGCATTACTTGCAAATGAACAAAAATAAAAATAATCATTTAAACAATAAAAGCTAATGAGCAAATAAAGACTTAAGATACTACTGTATACTGTAAAATAATAACTATCATGATAAAACTAAACTCTTTGCTGAAGATAGAATAGAAAATGCAATAATTGCCATGTCCATGAATATTTTTGTAACTTGTTCGTTGCTTATTAAGTGTATGTTGAATATTTTTGTTAACAAATAACAAAGCATGATTAAATTGTACACATATCACATGGCATATTTCATATTACAAAGTTGCCTACACTTTCCTTGCTAACTTCTCTTGTAGGGACATTAAAAAAAACAATTTGGATTTTAAATTCCGCTATTTTAATGTTTATTCTGTTATCCTGGGTATAGACAATGGGATAACACTGGGTGTAAATAATATGAATACATAAATTTTCTTTATTTTACGAACCAAAATAGTTTATTTACAGTTTAATTCTAAACAGTTTAGTTTCATTTTGTTAATATAACATAAGATCAACTTCAATGCAGAAACAATTTGGACTATTACAATGGAAACTCATTACAATGTAAATGGTTCACTGGTAATACCTACTGACAATTCGTAAGCGTGTTCTAGGTCGCGGAAATACCGCGTAAACATAAAGAGATAAACTGGTTTTCTGCCACAATAATAAATCCGCACCAATCAGTCTGTATCTATTTAGTGAACGCTGCATACAATAATACAAAATATGTCTTCGCTGTATCCTGTTATATTCGCTTGTATTACTTGTTTCTCTCTGGTGAGTCCTATCATAATATTCAACAATGAGGAACTCATCATAAACACACCGTTTTAAGTCTGGAAATATGAAGTGTGACCTCCAGGATGAAAACTTGAACACAAATGAGAGTATATATAATGGGACACATATTATATTCTCGTATTCGCAAAACTGTGACCGACGAAGTATACAAGACTACGAAAAGAAAGACGATATCTATTTCAACGAGTTTATGAACTGCTGTTTGGATTTTCCTATTAGAGAGTGCGGTTGGAGGAGAACTCCTTTCTATGAGTATAGTGATGCTTGCTCCATAGAATATGATAAGGCGTGTGAAGAAACATTCCTTGGACCATGTGTAGCATCGCTAGAAAATTCAGCAACAAGGTAACTCACTGAACTAAGATCTACTATCAAATAATGATTATTTTATTTACCTTACAGTATCACCACCATTACCACTGATCGTGGAAAAGATGAGTACACCACAGAAGAAATACAAAGAAATATACAAAATATGTTATGGTGTGATCCAAATATAATGAAAATCAAACAAGAAAACCGTACACAGTTTGAGATAGATTATAAAATCTTTTATTACAGTAGACAGTTGTGTATAAAACAAGTACGTTTTCATGAAGGTACAAGAAACTGTCATGGAGATAGTAGCTTCAGGGTAGCGGGTAAGTTTTAAAGATGTGGAGATATATATATATATTGAACGACTTTAGACTTATTGATAATATTTCCTTTCAGCAAAGCATGGTTATAAATGGAACAAAAGTGAAGAGCCTGTCAATTCAACAGATGTATTCAACAAATAATGCCTGCTATAGAGATATAATCCTTAGTTTTAATTCAAAGTCCTTAATTCGTAGGTTAATGTTATTATTATAATGCCTATGTGTCCATATTATAAATTAGAATAAAAAATACAAAGTACTTTTCGTACACAATTTCAAAAAAACTTAAATTTTTTAAGCGATTCTTAATGCAGATAATGTTGAATCATAAATGAATTTAACGTCTTCACAGAAAACAGTACAGGTCGACAAAAATCTAAAATCAGGGTAGATTTATTGTGAATAGGACTTTAAGTCAATATGATATAAATCCTTTATCGTTAACCAAAAATATGGTCTTAATACATGAGCACATTTTTATTTGTTTTGGCAAATGAAAAACATTGAAAAACGCTTCTTTGTAACAATGTCTTATATGTTGAAAACATTAAAAAATAGCAGTTGCAATTTAAGATAAGTGTGAAGGTATTCTAGGAAACCAAGATTAATTAGTTCTTAGCAAAGATATTGATTGTGATAAATATTGAATATAAAATACACAAGGTCAACCAGTTCTTTCATTACATAGAGATAAACACACCTTAGCTTACTTAGTATACATCACATACTACAACACTAAACATGTACTCTACTTCTTACACCAACTCTTTATCGGCTGTGTCTTTATCGCTTGTGTTTCACGTGTCAACTGTATAATTATATTTAACAATGGCGAATTCATCATAGATACACCATTTACAAATATTAAAAATGGTGTAACCACTGGAAATATGAAGTGTGGCCTTCAGAATGAAGGTTTAAAGTTACACGAAAACAAGTACAATGGAAGTCATATAATATTTCGGTATAAGCAGAATTGTGATAGTAGAAGCATGCTGGATTATCCGAAAAAAGAAGATATCTACTTCAATGAATTTATGTCATGTAACTTAGCTTTTTTGATTAGTACATGCGGTGGAAAATCTTATTTCTTTGAATTCAATGATACATGCGCTGTAGAATTTAACACAGCTTGTGAGGAGAAGTTTCTAGGACCATGCATTCCATCACCAAATAATTCCACACAAAGGTAAGGCAGAACACATGTTATATTTCCATAATTCACTGCTATTGACAAAACTTGCAGTGTTATTATACAGCTTGGTAATGATACAGTTTAGTTTAGCACTGCAGAAATCCAACGAGCAATGGGCAAGGCTGTGATATGTGATCCAAAGTCACTGCAGGAAGCATGGGAGAATTTCGGAAAATATTTTGACGAAGAATATCAAACGTTTCGTTATGGTAGTCAGATCTGTGCTATTGAAAGAAAAGTACACGGCCAATACCCACCACATGAATGTTGTTATCCTGCTCTATTTAATGTACAAGATAAATATGGACAGAAATCGAACAAAGAACCTGTCAAGAAAACTGACAGTTTCGACAAATAACTCTATATGAAATAGTAACTCCGTTATGTTTGTAAACGCCGATAATGCAAGTATTATGTAAGAAGTAGGATAAAATACGTAGGTTTATGGCGCATTTTATTCGCGTTTTTAATAAGTTGTAATACTTTTGCCAGCTGTTTCATTTCACTAAATGTTCTTTCGATTCAAAGTACTCACGCCATGTGTTTGGAACATTCGATCAGACTCTAAGGGAATATTTCCAAATATTTTCTTAAATATAAAGTAGGTATGCATTACTTGCAAATGAATAAACATAAAAATAATAATTAATAAGAAAACTGTATCATTTAACGAATACAAATTAATGAGCAAATAATAAACTTAAGATACAGTAAAAATAATAACAATCATTATAAAACTAACCTTTTTTCAAAGTTAATAATATAGAAAATGCTAATGTTAAAAGCTTACTAAGTGTATGTTGAATAGTTTTTAGACAATTAGGCATAACTAGGTGTTTCTGCATCAACAATCTTAATAAGCGTGTTCTAGGTCGCGGAATCACCGCGTAAACACAAATAGATAAACTGGTTTTCTCCCATAATAATAAATCCGGACAGAAATCAGTCTGTATCTATTTAGTCATCGCTGCATACGAGAACACAAAACATGTCTTCACTGTATCCTGTTATATTCGCTTGTATTACTTGTTTCTCTCTGGTGAATCCTATCATAATATTCAACAATGAGGAACTCATCATAGACACACCGTTTGATAACATCAAGAACGCTGTTAAGTCCGGAAATATGAAGTGTGACCTGCAAAATGAAAACCTGGACTCGAATGAGAGTGTATATAATGGGACACATATTATATTCTCGTATTTGCAAAACTGTGACCGACGAAGTATACAAGACTACGAAAAGAAAGACGATATCTATTTCAACGAGTTTATGAACTGCAGTTTGGATTTTCCGCTTAGAGAGTGCGGTTGGAGAAGTACTCCTTTCTATCAGTTTAGTGATACCTGCACCATAGAATATGATACGGCGTGTGAAGAAACATTCCTTGGACCATGTGTAGCATCACCAGAAAATTCAACAACAACGTAACTTACTAAACTAACATCTCTTATCAAATAATGATTATTTTATTTACTTTACAGTATAACCACCATTACCACTGATCGTGGAACAGATGAGTACACCACAGAAGAAATACAAAGGAATATACAAAATATAATATGGTGTGATCCAAATATAATCAAAATCAAACAAGAAAACCGTACACAGTTTGAGATGGATTATAAAATCTTTTATTACGGTAGGCAGTTGTGTGTAAAACAAGTACGTTTTAACTGGGGTACAAAAAACTGTGGTGGATTTGGAACCTTCGGAGTAGGGGGTAAGTGTTAAAGATGTGGAGATATATATTAAACGACTTTAGACTTATTGATAATATTTCCTTTCAGCAAGGTATGGTTATAAATGGAAGAAAAACGAGCCTGTCAATTCAACAGATGTATTTAACAAATAATGCCTCTTGCAGAGATTCTTGCAAATGCAATTAGTAATATTAGTATTAGTTTTAATTAGAAGGTTTTTATGTTATTTTCATCATACAATTCATACAGGGTGCAAACAAGTAAATAAAAGGTTTTTCAATCCCAATATAAACTGCACTCGAAATTTCTTACTCGAAATAACAAACTAAAACATTTCTATTCATCCAAGGACTACACAGAACGTCTCACCAATAATTGTTAAAATCGATTCCGTTGTAAAGTACGTCAACTTTGCTCGCGTGTATTTAAAGTTATGCTTAGAGGAGTGAACCAAAGGGGGCGTCATGGCGCTATTCAACGTGACAGATGTGCTTTGCATACGTCGTGTGTATCGACCGTGTTCGCCCAATGAATGAAGCTAAATCTATACATACTAGGACCCTTCAGCAATGACTGTGTATGAGTGTGTGTGTGTGTGTGTGTGTGTGTGTGTGTGTGAGCCATAAATGCATGTTTGAAAGGCGCAGCAGACTAGCCTTTCAGTAGTCCCTGCTGAAACTTGCTGAAAGCCCGCCTCTAAATCAATGTGATGCTTTTATTTTCCACAAGTTTCCAAATTAACCACGTGGCAACAATATGGGTTATGGAAATAATTACTACATTCTTGGAAGCACTTTGATATGTGGGGAAAGTTCGGTGAATATTTGTTTAAGAATGTCGCCATAATTATTTCTACTCAACCCAAATTACGAATTTTTATATCCAATAACATTTGTAATCTTTGGTCGATACTGAAAATTCTTTCAGCAAATTATAGACAACTTTGAAACATTCTGTGGAGCAATTAACGTTTTTATTTCGGTCTGCTATTTTCAAAGAAGATAAGATGTTTTAACTGACCTCTCTACATGCTTCAAATAAAATGTTTCATTTAAAGTGAAAAGTAAATGACATTACTGTAGCTTAGAGACTGTATCATTCAATTACGGGTAATTTCTGACGATTTATGTTATCGCCAAGCGCAATGAACTGAATCATTAAAAATGAAAGCCGAGCTACGAGCGGATTAGAGGGGGAGACGTAAATTATAATGCAATTTGCGTAAACGCCACCCCCTCTTTTCCTAAATAATGGCCGACTAGTTCACCCCTGGGCGGTAACGTACACAGCTATAATTTATAATAACAACCACAATTTAAGCCGTATTTAACTTTATTTCGACTTTATTGGTCGTATATAATTTATGTGTAGAATTAACTGTGTAACCCAATATATAAAAACAAACACATGTTTGGTTGGTTTTCATATAATCCGCTCTGTATTTTTCAAATAAATATCTATAAGTTTGTATCTACCAAATAAATTTTGATCTTCGATAAGTTTTGTCATTTTTTTGTGGATTTCGATAATTCCTCCAGAAAATTGTCAGTAGTACTTACGAGTGCAATATCTCGGCTCGTCCGAAGAGTCCCCACAGTCGTTGATGTTGTTGCAGAAGCGGTTCAGTTCGACGCATCTGCCATTCTCGCATCGATATTCTGTCACTTTGCAACTTCTCGGCAGGGATGACGTTGACGCGGCCGCGGTACGTCCCAACAGGCAAGCCACGATGACGACGCCAATACCCGTCATCCGTGATGACGCCTCTGCAAATATGAAGAAGTAATTTAGTTCACAAAATATTTATTCCACATATCGTTTCAAGTTTGTTGATATTTCGACACTTTGGTTACAACAACTATTGAAGAAAGATCTTTTATTGATCCAAACCTGGACTTCCAAAACATCATATCGCTTACATCTTGTTGAAGACTTTCAATAATCATCTTTATAGTTTTAACCAATGTTGATAAGGAAAGGGGAAACACAGCAGAACAAGAACTAGAAGGATGAAGCTAAAGCAGTAGGATATTAACGTGATGTGATTAGAAGAATAGAGTTCTCTCTGTGTAGTTCATGAATACGAAACACAGCTAATCTGTTTGTTGGGCCTCTATGACCTATTAGATATTATGTACCACCTATTGAAATGAAACAGGCGGAAACAGCGTCTATCCTATACAGAGGTAGTAGGTATTGTAGCAAATATGCCTTGATTAGCTTTCATCTTTCAACTAGATATAATCCCTTCTATGCTACTCTGATATCTTCGCAACACGTAATGGTATAAAGTGAACCGAATGCGACGTAACCAACCCTTGTCAAATACTGTAGTTAATTGCAAAGTTTCAACCCAAACCAGTGTCAGACATTGGCGTTCTCGACAAATCACAGAATTCTAAAGGATTAGTCATACAGATGCATGTAAGCGAACGCGGACACGAACACAATATCAGAATAAGTGAATATCGAAGAACAAATAGTTCTATAACTAAAATCTTTACAAGCGGAAAGAATTTGGTAACTAATTTTGACGCTTTTTCAACACATAATACAGAAGTTTGCCAAAATTTCGATCGCGTCCGCTTCTCCGTTACAGTGTGTGCGTACCTTAGCTGAGCTGTAGTGTCACCTAGACATCTTATCCCGTTTAATGTAGGTATTTTAATTAGTAAAAGGACCGAGCACATCCGTCTATTGACTGTGCAAACCGGGGTAGAAATTTCGTGTATACTACCCTTAATTAAAACAAATATTTAACGGGAGAAATGTGCTCCAGTCGGGTTGACCAAGTGAACAAATTATCACGTTCGGCTCGTGACATTTGCTTAACCCGCTGGTACTGCCAGAGCGCTTTTGCCGCTTTTTGCACACGCTGCGGAACGCGTATACCGTGAATTTCGCACTGAACGCTGCGTCGAACGCATCGACCGCATGTTTGCGTTGCATGAATTTAAGCGTTGTGTTTATAAGTTGCTAATCAAACTACGCGGATGCTCATCCGCACTCCAGATATTCAAATTTTGGAAACAGATTGCAAACCTTTATAAATGACCCCAGTAAAAACTTTATAACTGTGTCTCAGCAGAATAATAAACTAGTAAATGTATTCTATCCATAAATTAATGGGGATTACTTTGTGCTTGACGTAAAGCTGACTCGGAATGGCCCTAACCTAACTTCACCGTGAAATATGCAAACATAAGCAGTGTTCGCTCTTAATTAAAACACAATATTTAGGCGGTAATTTGCAAATTTCATCGTCGAACTTCCTTCGCGCGGTGAGGGTCGATTATTTGCTCCTGTTCTTTTGCCGTGGCTTAAGCAGGAACCACGTCGCAAAGCACACACCAAAACCCGGTCGGTAAATGCAAATTTTGAAGCTGGGGAGTTCCCCCTTTAAATAGTCTACTTAATTTAGCGAAATCCTTCTGTGGGATAAGATTATCTAACCTGGCAAATGCCTTCAGGTGGATTCTGTACACGCTTTCAAACATTTTCAGTAATATCCAGGAAAACCTAAGAATAGATTTCAAACATTAGAATGTCGATCGTTCTTTTCATTCCTTTTCAGTTTAATAGCCTCCCCGAAAATTCATTGGGGTGGGTTGGGCCGGAAATTATGTGAAAGAAGAATATAAATTTGGCGGAGCTGTCAATAACTGCGCCCGAAGTTTAATTTAATAAGGTAAATGGATGTGAAAGCAATGAAATGGGAATTGTTGACGAAGTTAGAAAGCACTCTAGGGGAAGAATTCAAATCGTTTCACGTGGTAAGTGTCCCAGGTAAAATAAAGGTATATTTAGTCGAAGTATGTACCAGCACGTAAAACATTGAAATGTTAAAAAGAAAGAGATAGATTTATGGGGAAAGTACATATCTGATTATTTTGCTGGTTGAATTTGTTTAAGTTTCCTGATTTTAATGAGATGTAAAAACATTATATACATTACACTGTTATAATTTTTAATATTAGTTGTTGAAATTGTGGATTGACAATGTAGATTTTATCTGTAGTTGAACTAACGCCATGGTAATCAGCCAAGTGATAATTATTTTAACTCAACGTATTTATGTTCATGCATAATACAGGACGACGAACCTTGCCGCGCTAATTACGAATACCTCTCGTATTTTACAGCTCGTAAACCATCTATAATTTGTTTCGATACAAAGTGCCTAATTGCATTTGCCACACACATACATTGACATACACTCGATCTCATTCCAACATTATGCAAATTGTCGCAGTACGATTAAATAATCATCCCGCGGTACGGCACTAAAACCCCTAAAATGAACTGGATGCCGCACTAACCCCGTTACCGAAATTCAATTCGATGCACTTTGGAAAATGAATTTCCGGTTTGATCCGGTGAACCGCATGCTTACGCCAAACACTAAAGCACCGCGTTATCTACATTTATTGTATTATGGTTTATCGGCAAAGTGCTTATGTCAAGAGTAATAAATATTTAGGTACACCTCTTTTCATAACACCGATGATGTATACAGATCATCTATATACCATTTTTATACCTACTTATAGTCTCATCAACACAACAACAAAAAGGATCAACATTTTGTGATGAAATGAAGCGGGAGAACACAGAAAAGTCGTAGATTCTTATGGTAGGAACAGATTTGTTAGGTAAGGTATGTTAAATTTGAGCAACTGCATTGAATAACACAGTCCATAAGATCAATATAATTTGACAAACAACCTATATATACAATGTAACATTTAATTATCGTCTGCCGATTCGTTCAGAGTGCAATTTCAAGCAATTTTATGATAAATCCATAGTGAAGGAATATAATACCGGTTGATTTTATAGCGTTTCTTTGACAGGATATTGGGAGATAGCGTAATCCTCATAGTGGCAGGTCGTAAAGCATCGCACATTGGCCAGTTTATGTCGCAGGTGCCCCATAAAGTCGTATAAGCTATAGAAAATAGCCCTCAATAACTTTACTAAATTGATCGTGAAAAGTTCGCGTTTCAAACTCTAATCGCTATTTGACAGCATTTTTATACGCCATGCAAAATATCCTAATCTATCCTAACGTCTCGTATTATACTACGACTGTTTTATTAATACTAATCGCATTATAGATTAGTCTTATGTAATATTTGAGAATTTATTTACTATGTTCTATGTTGTAGTAAACTGACTTTAGGGAATTAAATTCTTTCCAGTTATAAAATGCAACATTCCTGACTGAAGACAAGTTTATAATTGAGACTACCTACTGTTTTACTGCAAATGGTTTTAGGGAAATTTGGAGAAGGAATTTTTTAGTCAGAAAAATGTATGGAATTCAATTCTTTCTGATTATAAAATTCAAGATTCGAAACCTAGCACAATTTGATTTATACAAATGTGTGAAAATCATTTTTTATAATAGTGGTAGCAATTTTGTTTAACTAACTGATGAAAACTAAAACTATTTTCTAAATTCTTCATTTTACCAGTAAGCGGGACAATTTTTCAAACCCGCCAGAACTGTATCTTCAAAATCGGATCGTTTGGTCAGCTTATTTAGAACATAAGTTAAATTACATGCCTAATAGGCGAATAACTTAATGTTATAATTGGGGATTTCAGCTGCATCCATATTTTGTTCATTGTAATTTGAGATAAATTGTATGTGATGCCGGATATGTGAATGGTGATACTGTCTGACCTTTTCACACGCATGGGTATGATTTGTTATATTTTCAACTTAGAAGACTCGTAAATCTTTCTTTTTTATGGCCCAAATCAGTAGGGCCCTTTCGTTAAGTGCTTTGTGTCTTGATATTTTGTGTGTGTGTTATTTGCTTAATTATAAATTATGGTATCGTGGACCGAGATAGTTTATACATGAGAGGTATAAGTTCAAGACAAAAAGATGAAGAGAAAAACATTCTGTAGAGAACAGTCGAGATTACCAGCCGACATTCGGCATTCTACTTAAGATGTAGTCTTTTTTCATTTATTTTTATAATGTAGCTTAGTGTAGTGTTTTGTGTTTTGTAAATGGTCAGCTGATTAGTATTTCCTCCTTTGTGTTTTCACTTCTTTGTATTTTTTACGAGAATCTAACAGCTCCTCTAGATGGTAATTTTAAGGATGAATTAAGTGTCCTTTTATATTTTTTATTCATTAATTTTTATGTTTTTTTCATTTAATAAATTTGTTATTTTGTTGAGAAGTGTTTTCCTTTGAGTTAAATATCAATATGAGTAGTTTAATTAGTTTTGCCTGCTAAAATGCTGCACTGGTCCCATTGCAAGAACTCACGTGCAGAGCGAGTGTAAGAGCAATAATAGTGGTGGCTTGTGTTTGGGGGGTCGTGGTGTTTGACTTTAAATGTTTTAGAACATTTTTTTGTCATGCACTAATCACATTCCAAGAACCCACCATCCTACTATTACATTAATTAATCGTCCTTTATTTTACCAGGACATAGAGACTAATAAAGCTACGTGGAGGGCTTTCCGCTTGTTATTTAAGCACGACGGTATTGGATTAATCTAGGACTCGGTATAACTCCACAAACCCCCACGGAATTTACGAAAATACCCTCTAATATTTTACCGCAACGTTCGCACTCCACCGCTCTGTGGTATCCATGTCACGAACAAACCACATTAAACCATTTTATCTCGAGTAATGTTACGTACGTAAGTAACATTTTAAATGTGCACAATCTATTCAGAAGACTTGAACAGTTTTTTACCACCCTTTACGCATAGTTATTTTTCGAACGATTCAAAATTAGCGCCAAAACGTTTTCCAAGGTAGGGGATAGTTCGCCGCTCTGGCCGTCAGATGGCGAGGTGCCTCCTGTCAGTTCAACAACTGTGCCGTATTTCGCTCGCCGTTTTTTGGAAATTACCGGTGAAAAATAAGCGAAAGCGGCCGGGAAAGTTATGCAAAATGTTGTGCAAGTGCCCATCTTCAATTTACAATAGATATTTTGGGCGGATCGGTGAGTATTTACTTGAAAACTTACTTTGAAGTTAAGCCGCGCTGGGTGATTCGTATTTCACCAATATGGCGGATGCGCTTGGCTGTGTTGAGATGATTGAGGTTAATATATCGATTTTCGATCAATTTTAGAAGATTTCTTGCTTTTTTATGGGTAATTTAGTGCGTTTTCTATTGATTTTTAGCGTCTAGCCGTCAATTTTTTTTATTTAACTGATAGAATTTAAGTGTTATCTCCTTATTTTGAGGTTATGTTCGAAGCAAACGTCAAAAATGCATTGTAAATTGTATTTTCAGGTGATAATGTCGAAGATTCAATGTGATGAGCATGCTGGACGACTAGATAGACTGGAAATCGTAGGTGTGGGTGACCGTAAGACTGGAGAATGTGAAAAGTTACTAGAGAAAGTGATGTAAGTAACGTTTGCATGGTTCATAGTAATAAGTTTCTTGGTGATGATCGATTTTTGAACTTTTGTTGTGTCACTAGTGTCACTATTTCTCTCACTTATTGTCCAGTTCAAATTACACTATCAGGCACATAAGCGAACAGGCCGGGTGTGCATATATATACGTAGCGGTGGTAGAGGTAGTAATTTAAGCTTTGCGACACGAATTGTCTGTAGCCAGCGATGTACAGAGGATAAACATGTCCCATTTTGGCTGTACTGATTGGATTTTGGCGTCACAATTTGATTCAAGGATTCGAAAATAGGGTAAAACCGAATTACGAGACCGCACAAACAATGAAGTCAACCGCGACACCACCGGATATCTAGCGTCACGTAGCGGTTGTTTATTGAATCAATTTAATAATGACAGAGATAATATTGGAAATATTTAGGGTGCTTTAAATTATAATCATGTGAAACAAACATTAGTTTGTTAGTTATAAAAATTTATTTAAAAAAACAAAAACAAATTAATTACCAACATAATGAACGCATCTAACCTATAAAATCCACTATAAATGTCATGAAACAACCAAAAATAAAGTGGATAATCCAATCTGGATCTCTATTAATAACATTTTAATAATTTCACTTTGATTTGATATGGATTAAAACGTCTATATACCCGAAGGTTTAATGCGGATTGATAGCGTTAATACGTTTATATCGGTGGATGGGTTAGGTTGGATAGCCCGTCTTTAATCTTATTATATTTCGACAGCGGTTGCTGAAAGCGAAATAAATGACCTAGTCCTGATGGCAATTTATTACAACCGTAACTTTCAAGACCACCTGCGTCACTTATCAGACATATTTTAACGTGTACAGAAACGAGTTGTATATGGGATAACCTCCAACATTTTCAACACCCATTCTGCACGTTAGACATCCCTGAAAAGTAATGCTTTCATGACGTGTTCAGGTGCAAATGGTGCCTTTAAGATGGATTGGGCGCATGTTTATTACTTGGGAATGGTTTGCCTGAAACAAGTACCCACTGTGATAATATTGCTAAATTAATCAAAAAGGCAAGTTTTCATAATTTTCTACCTGATATTTTTTTACAAGAGATACGCATTTTACAACAATTATTACGCATGTAGTTAAAGTTATAGTTGGGGGGAATATACATGCACAAGAAAAGTTAGTGAGCTACGGCTTAATAATTCTGCTTTATGGCGAGTTTAGTTGATTTTATATTGATTAGGTTTGAGATTTTGGATCATTTATTACCATCATTCAATCCAAAAGTTTTTCAGTTTCTTCCATATTCCTATAAATATGTATATTCCTATAAATATGTATTTTTATAAATTGAAAAACTTCTCTCGTAATATTGCATAACATTGTTCAGTTCTTCGATAAAATATGCTCCATTTTTTTTGACTAATTGGACAGCACGCAGGCTGTACTAAAAACTCTCGACCAACAAACTGGCGTCAGACCAAAAATCACCCTAAAAGTTGAAAAAACCATTAAAACGCAAATATTCTCAATCAGCATCAAAAAGCATCAAAGAGACGAATATTTGCAAAAAACACAACCATGTTTAAAAAGCCAAAAGCCCCCACCCAACTTTCCGACTACATTGATACATTGTTTACATATTTATAAACTCTCTAAACGTACAGGCCCTTTCCCTCTCTGTACCTTTTCTTATTCTTCAAATATGTTATATTTTGACTAGGATTTTCGCATTTTATCAAACCTTTATCGATATTTTTCCCGTGAGACGTTCCTATTTTCTAAATCGAGGGTCATCATTGATATAAAGGCAGTAAATTTCCCAAAATTGGTACTTCCAGGAAAATATGGACCAAGGAGCGTGTGGCGCACATATCTCGACCGATTTAGGTCATCGTTTCGACTAGGTCGTTCGCAGTAGAATGGCTACAAGCTATAATACCACCCAGACCAAATGCTAATAGTCTTCTCGATGTAATTTAGACATAGATAGCTAGAAAGTAGAGGTGGGTAGTTCGTGAACGAACTAGTCCGAGAGAATGGCTCCCGGCTTAGAACAAAAGAACTAGTTCTTTAAAATAAAAAGAACTAGTTCGCAAAAGACCTCCTTTGCTAAAACATATCTCTATGCATATCTCATTCAGTGAACGACTTGTAGGGACATGAAATCTAGTTCGAAAGTCCTGCTTTGGTGAAACATATCCCATTCAGTGAACGAGTTGTGGCGACATCAAACGAGCGACATAGTACCCTGCCCGCCAGTTGTTTCTTTACCTAACGGCGGATGTCAAAAATATAATTAGAGTATAGTTTTTTTTCCTATTGGATAATGGATTACACTGTTAATAGTAGTTTCGCCAGTGTATGTTATACTATAATTTATAAATAATACCCCAATTCCACCTAAAATTGCAGTATGAATAAGGCTAAAATACGTGCAGCAATATGTCTTTTATGCCTTATTAAATAAATATTTAAGAAATATACCTAAATAAAATAAGACAACGATTCTTCGATCAATATAATTATAAATAATTATTTATTTTCAAAACAAAATAACGATTCTTCAAGAAAAAGACAAAGTGGGAAGGCAGACATCGATTCTGTCCAAACTAGATCCTAGTTTCGTTTGGAACGAGATATAAACGTGCTAGAACACACAAAGACACGTTTATCGAAGTAGTATGTCTCTGGATCAAAGTAGTTCTTCAGAACTAGTTCTTTGAACTAGTTCCTTTTTGTGAACTAATCCGGAAGAACTAGTTCATTAAAAAGAACTAATAAGCCCATCTCTACTAGAAAGTACTCAAATGGACTGGATAATGTTACTCAAATGATACAGAAAGATCAGCAAATCTTTGCTTGCAAGCGCACAATGGAGGGCATTTTATACTACCACTATTACTACGTATATGTACCGTTCTCAAAACGATTTGAGTTTCAGAACGTTTCTAGGTTTCCAACTGTTTTGAAAACGTTGTACCCACCAAATACGAGTTTGTTTTCTAACCATTTTGTGTTTTCACTAAATTCTGGCGCAAAATTCACTTAAACTAATAAAATTATCCAATCTTGTCAAGCTTGAAAATCACTTCGTCAACTCGAATGCAAATTTGCTTGGAGAAAAGCAGCCTTAAAGAAAACGTTATGCTTTCCAAGGGTAGAAGACGTGCTGTTTAATTCCATTTCAGATTGCATGTTTTCAGCGCGTTATTTAAGTCGTCCGACGTGGATAATGATGTTAGTCGGCTCTTATATCGTAATGGAAAATAACGCGCAATTAGCTCATTAAGCGGCCATTGTTCTTCCTTGCCAACTGCTCTGTTTCAATTACAACGTAACTTCGTGCCTCTTAACAATCCCTAATTTTATTTGTTAAGAGCCCCAGGTGCCACGTCAGAGGGTATTTCAACAACGTTTGTTAACTTATTTTGTTTGAACTTAGCCGGAGTCTTTTAAAGGTTTATCTTGTTTCAAAATATCTTATCTCTCTTACGTGAGTTTGAGATTTTGCATCATTTATTACCATCATTCAATCCACTCTTCATCAGTCTTAGTATCCAACTAAGAAACACCTTGTATATGAAACAAAAACAATGTGTAATCCCTACTCAAAGTCCATCTAAAGTTGTATCATCCTTAACTGGATACAAAACCAGGCAGATCCATAAATCTGGAGACAAATACCGCAATAAATTTCAAAGCATAAAACCGAAATGATAACGCAGATAATGGACCTGTCTCCGTCGGAAAGCCATACCCCGTTGGTTGGTCCACATCTCCCTGAAAATAACATGTTTACAGGAGATGGCGGCTAAATCAATAAAACAGTGGCGACTATTTCCTGGAACAATTTGGTTAAAGGTGTATTATTTGGTTACAGTGGTGTACAATACAAAACTTGACTTTTTATCTTGAATTTCAAAGAAGTACAGTGCTTTAACAGAGTCCTTAACTTGGATATTTTTTTTGGCAATTGTGACGATTTTCTCAATACTTATATAATATTTAAGAATTTTTTTCACGAGCCGCCACTGTTGATGGTTAAGATGCAGGTCTGCCACGAAACGACCGGTGAATAAATTCCTACTTTAAGGGATGGATAGTAATGCGCCCCGAGATACGTTCTGAATGAATAATATTGTTTCGTCGTATAAATGAATGTAAATAGTCGCACAGGCGCAAATAACATACTTTCCCGTTGCCTGATCTTCCCGATCCTTTGCAGACCCGCAAGAGACATTTTACATGGGATTTTATTACTCTCGCGGTGGCTGGAAAAGATAGCATGCTTAAATATGCATGTATCTGGATTTTGAGTGTACCAAACCTAACGTCTTTTATATTAGAGATACCTGAACATGTTCAGGGGTTTTAGTGGCACCATGTGGGACTATTATTTGGTGTTACGAGCCGGAAAATACGATTCTACAGTTTAGTAGTTTCATTTATTGTGCATTTTAATCATAAGTTTGAAGAGAAGCAGATATGAAAGTTTAATTTTGTAAATAGAAATAGCACAGCATCTGTCTCAGTCAATTCAAATAACATCATCTCCAAACATTGACAAATTGTGGATTATCCTTATATGCTTGGTTTTGAATACTTCTTTTCTTACTGCTCGTTTTCTTATTACCACACCTTCCTTATATAGTAATGTATTATCGGTCGGTCAAAATTTGAAAAATGCTTGTCATTTCTTGAAAGTTGTTATGTCTAAGTTCTAGATTTCTGGGAGAAAACCGCGTCAATGACGATAAAGTAATCAACGGTTCGTACTCTGTAGCAACAGAGACAGCTACGAAGAAAATGAAGGTGTGTGTGTGTGTGTGGAATGGTGAAGGTATTTATAGGTACCTGGCGCAGGTAGTCAAACAATTATTGGTTGAGAGGGCGATTGGGGGAGGCTGTGATTGGCTGTGGTGGTCGTACAAGTGCTTTCCAGCTGTGATGCAAATGTTTGAAGATTTCGATCGCTTCACGGATTCTACGAGGATAATAATGTGATTCCCGGGGGATGAGTTTTGTTTGGTCGGAAAGTATTGTGTGAGCCGTGTTGTCTGTGCTTAGCAAGAGCCGAACTGGTGATCTGTCGTAGCCTTGTACAACGTTCATGTTCTGAAATCCGAACGCTGACAGAGCGCTTTCTCTCACCAATGTAGACACTGCCACAAGCACATGGGATACGGTATACACCTGGGGCTAGCAGTGGAGAAAGTTTATGTTGTGTATGTGAAAGCGGTTGCGATTGGTGGGTCTGGCTGTTGGTTTGGTTGTGTCGCTGTATTATTAAAGTGTTTGGTTATGATGTATTACCAGTCAAATTGTCAATGTATTGTCAGAAGTTGTCAGTTTTTGACGTCCACGTAGAAACGAAATCGAACGGTCAGTGAGTAAAAAAATGTCTTGATAGGGTACAACATTTTTTAACAATAGTTAGGTAAATTACTGAAAAACCGACATTTATAATGGTTATTTAGGAAGTTACGAAATACACGTATGTATGGATTTATCGGTGGAATCGGTGGTCTTGGCTGTTGATACGTTCGTCTTTGCGTTATGTTTCTACGCTTATTACAAGACAAAAGTGATCATATCTCAGATCGAGGACGCACCCCATTTAGAAATAAACAACGATTTGGGAAACATAGTTTCGATACATTCGAACAATAGAATACCATACGCTTCCATCCATGGTACAGTCACACCAATAGGAAGACCTCTGATCAGCACTGATGGAACAGTAGTAGGTGTGGTCCATTGCATCACTCATACAGAACATACAGCACAATTAACAGAAGGCCATTGGACTGACCATCAAAGAATCATCGGCAACATGCGAAACGTCACACCATTCTCACTCACCAACGAGCATAATCACGTCAGAGTCATAAATCCACTTTCAGCAGCCATATTGGACATGGACATGATCAGCGATACGTACAAAGGCAGCGAACAAGAGGTTATAAGTCATGTTTGGTCTCATGTTCTCGGAGTTAAACAAACTGGGATTCAAAAACAAGAGAAAATGCTTCGGATAGGCACGCATTTGATCGGTCTGGGTGAACTGACCTTGTCCCACGATAAAAAATCGGTTATTTTACAACAGCCTACAAATGGGGCGCCATATTTCTTAACCGTTCTCGAGATATCGTCGCTCTTGGGTAAACTGAAGAGGAACAAGTTTGCTTATGGCGTTATTTGTCTGGTCTGCTTCGCGTTGGGGATAGCCGTTTGCATACGATTGCAGAGGAGGAAGAAGTCGCGTTTTAACGTAAAGGAGTAATATATTACAGATTGTTTTGTAGCGTGTTGTTTTATTATAAATATTGAATATTGTCTGTGTTTCTACTCTGAAGTTTATCTTCCCTGTTCGGCGCAGTGGAAAAGAAATTGAAGATATTAAAATATTGTAATCAACGAAAAAATTTGTTTTGAGATTTCAGTGGAAATACTCGTTTTGGGACCCACTGAGTCCATTGCAATGATATCTAGAAAATGTTTATGGGTACTGTGTGTGTCTGTGGACACGATAGCGCCGAAACGGTGCAAACCGTCTTTCTAATAATAAACAACGTTCCTGATCAAAGATCAGTTTATTATTCAGACTAGCTGCTGATTTATTGCTCTAGTTTTATGGAATTAAATTGTTTCCAGTCATAAAATACAATATTCCTGACCGAAAACAACTTTTCTATTTGTTACTACCTGCTATTTAGTTGCATGTGGCTTTGGGAATAAAATTTCTTCTTGTTATACGACAATATTCCTGACCTAAAAGCATGAAAGAAGGAACTTCTTTCCAGTGATAAACTACAAGTTTTTTCAATTGTAGAAATATTTTTTTTTACTAAATTTTTGAATTTATTCTAACAAACATTTTTTGCTTCAAGAAGTACCTACCAAAATAGAAAAGACTATTTGCTCTATGTTTGATAGAATTTAAAAAATTCTTTTAACAATGATCACAGTACTAAATAAATAACACAATATATTTATAAAAACACCATTTATTCTATTAGAATTACAGTAACAAACATTTTAACAACTTGCCACTAGGACATAACTCACATAACACACTCCACTCCAAAAAATAAAAATAAAAAAGAACAAACGCAAGATCGTTTGGATTTTTATTACATAAAATTAGGTATGTATATACATAAATACAATCAGCACACTTTATGCAATATACGCAGCAGCTTTTCGGTCTATGCTGCTCCTACAAACTGGGCAATAATCGTTTATATCAGAAGAACAGTCCTCACACAAACAAACATGCCCACAAGGCAATAAAATAATTTCACGCGGATTCACTTTACAGACGACACAAATTTGAATCTCCGGCACCTCAGAATCCCTCACTTGACTTCTCCGTTCCTTCCTCGTCTTCAACAACTCTTCTTTACGTTGCGCATCCTCCAAGAACTTCCTTCTCTTCCTTAAAACACCACGGATAATCAAAGTACCCAAAACAACCCCAACAGCTGTACAAATCAAACAAACCATTCTATAAGTTCTCCTATTTGTTTCTAATTTACGTATTAACGAAGAAACCTGCATACTTGTTAAATAGAAGGGGGCACCGTTACTCGGGGGTTGTAATTTGACCGTAGGACCGTCTTTTACTAATTCTCCAATACCCGTTATTAAGGTATTTGTTCGTAGCATTTTCTCAGTGGTTTGTACGCCTTTTTGTTTTATTCCAACGAAAAAAGCCCAGATGTGGTCCATAAAACGGGGTACATTTGGGTTAAATTGATTGCTGATTACATCCATGTCTAAAACCTCAGCTGATAACGGTTCGACCACCTCAACATCAAATCCGTTGCAGCGTAACGAAAAAGGTGTAGTGTTGTGAACTTCATTGATAATTCTTTCTTGATCGGACCAAAATCCCGCGGTGCTACGTTGAACGACATGCTCCCTAATGCTTAGTGATTGTATAACGCCACTTACCGTAGGGTTGTTTGTACTGGTGATGGGGTTTCCAATTGGTTTTACGACACCTCGGATTGTTACATAAGGTATTTTTCGCTCTGGATGCGTTCTTACTATGTCTTCTAGGTCCTTGCCGATTTCTATATACGGTGCGGAGTCTATCTTGCGTATCGCGTTTTTATTCTTAAGGTATTCGTTGAAGCACACTGCGAATATGACGGCGTCGATGCCTAGAGCGATAGCTTCGCCGAGGTATTCCATGTCAACGTGTGTGAGTATCGAAAATTGGTGCCGCTAACATGTGTCGAGATTGTTATGAGCACTTGACTAGTTCATTTCGTTTGATACGAGCGAAATTGTGATTCGTAATCACACGAATTTGACGTTCATTTTTGAGGTTATCTGTCAGATTGTAGGAGTGAAGTTAGCCGCGCTGCTGGTGGCGAGCGCTAGCTGCTCAAGGTGCCTGCTTTATCGATCGACCTGTGCCGGTATTTGAATTGCCTGCGCGCAATTTTAGGAAATTAGCAAAGTTTGAAGGCCAAATTTGTTTTTTGTAATGACTCCGCAAGAGTAGTTAGCAAATAAAATTAGCAACGAAATATCCCATGTACCTAATATGTGTACAGTTTAAACATGCTTTGTAATTTCATTGTGCCGTAAGATTGATACACGGTTCATTTATTCCTGTGGGATTTCAATAACAAACGCTCACCCATTGCTAGAAACTTTACACACAAAGATACCAGCGCTTAAACTGGGATTTCTAACTAAAGGGCCACAATAATCGTGGTATTCATTAAATTCGGCTCGACCGCTGCTGTGGTGTGGTTGTGCGCTCGCCGTTAACTTTGGAACATTGTTTTGTTCAATCATCTGGTTATAATTATATGTACTAGTGCTCATACTAAAAGCGCAAACGGTTACGGTCGGCTAGCTGCAATATTTAATGCGATTTCGAGGATGGTCCTTTTGAAGTTTTCGCACAGTTGAACGTTCACAGAAAGGTTATGTTTTACTACTTTACTACCCCAAATGACCACTGTGGTAAATACTGGGTAAATTTGCTAGAATTTGGATTATGTAGGACCGGTGTTGTATGTATTGCAGTACCAGTTTGTGGGTAAGTCCTTTCGTGGAAGCGATTATTTGCAACGATTTCCTTTGCCTTGGAGATAAATGATGATGTGTTTGCCCTAAGCTCCACAGATTTATCTCCTCGGGTAGTCATTAGCGCCTCTGTTGACCCAGAGACATTAATTTGCCCGACTATTGTGTGAAGTACTGTAATAATTGGGGATTTTCAGCTGCATCCATATTTTGTTCATTGTAATTTGAGATAAATTGTATGTGATGCCGGATATGTGAATGGTGATACTGTCTGACCTTTTCACACGCATGGGTATGATTTGTTATATTTTCAACTTAGAAGACTCGTAAATCTTTCTTTTTTATGGCCCAAATCAGTAGGGCCCTTTCGTTAAGTGCTTTGTGTCTTGATATTTTGTGTGTGTGTTATTTGCTTAATTATAAATTATGGTATCGTGGACCGAGATAGTTTATACATGAGAGGTATAAGTTCAAGACAAAAAGATGAAGAGAAAAACATTCTGTAGAGAACAGTCGAGATTAACAGCCGACATTCGGCATTCTACTTAAGATGTAGTCTTTTTTCATTTATTTTTATAATGTAACTTAGTGTAGTGTTTTGTGTTTTGTAAATGGTAAGCTGATTATTATTTCCTCCTTTGTGTTTTCACTTCTTTGTATTTTTACGAGAATCTAATAGCTCCTCTAGATGGTAATTTTAGGGATGAATTAAGTGTCTCTTTTATATTTTTTATTCATTCATTTTTATGTTTTTTTAATTTAATAAATTTGTTTTTTTTGTTGAGAAGTGTTTTCCTTTGAGTTAAATATCAATATGAGTAGTTTAATTAGTTTTACCTGCTAAAATGCTGCACTGGTCCCATTGCAAGAACTCACGTGCAGAGCGAGTGTAAGAGCAATAATAGTGGTGGCTTGTGTTTGGGGGGTCGTGGTGTTTGACTTTAAATGTTTTAGAACATTTTTTTGTCATGCACTAATCATATTCCAAGAACCCACTATCCTACTATTACAGTACTGCGACATCAACGCGTCAAATTGTTGCAAAAATCTCGAGTTGGTCACAAATCATGTTCGAAATCTAGAACTTAGAATGATGGAAATAATACCGGCGCATCCACCAAAACTCTAACATCATAAATATTCCCATAAATAAAAGTTGAATAACGGTGTAATTTACGTTTATTTTTAATCGTAAAACATTAAATTCGTAAGCTGCACAACGATAATTAATTCAGACTTCATATCTAGGTAATGGGTGCGTTTCTTTCAGCGAGAAATTTCCATAAAAAATCGTGTTACCGCTTACTGAACGCGATCACAGAGAAAAGTGCTATTTGCATATTTGCAGATTGAGCACGTGCTACCCGAGTTATTACACTCGCACACGGAAAATGTAAAAGTTCACAACCTTAATCACATACAATGTGATACTCATTCCGTTTGTTCAGCATTTGACCGCGTTTGGCTCAGTTCCAACTGCCCGTTATGCATTATGCCGGTTTGAAGAGGTCCGGCTCAAAGGCCCGCTTGGTGTTCTCTACGAATCTCATTAATTTCGCTCGTTTTCGATTGCTCATTATGCATACCCATTTATTTCGTTCGGTTCCGTTCCACACTCGCGCAGAATTAATTAGGAAATTGCATTCTCTATTTCCGACATGGGTAAGTGCGATTTGTCAAAGTCTTGACTTAATGGGAAAGCGGGACTTTTAAAAATGCAAATTTTGTAGTAATTAGCTGTGCAATTGCTTGAAGGTTGAGCTCCCACTTGACGTGCTTTATCGAGGAAGAAAAGAAGTTGCTGAAAGACTTTTAAGCATGACGCTCTGTTCAAGTTTACAATGTATAAGGTTGAGTGGCCAATTTGAGCTCTAGCGTTTTGCAACTGAATATAGAAACTTCTAGAGTTTCGCTCTAAAAAGTACTATGTCGTTTAAGGACTTGTTTGTGATTGGGCGCGTTCAGCGAACAGTTAGTTGAGTGTTCGCTGAACAACTCTGATAAGCGGTGGGTGGCCCTCACCCAACTTTCCGACTCCACCGTTGGCTCAATGAAGTGCCTGAACACTTTTGCAATTATTCAGTTTTTTGAAGCCAGAGCCACTCTGTACCCTACCTAACGTCAGTTTCTGTGACATAAAGACATTTGTCATACTGACATTTAATGTCATGTCATGTCAGTGGCACTGACGTTTGTCAAAATCTGACAATTCGCAACACAACGATGAAGGCTGTGGATTCTGTCAAACTGCTTCTATAAACTCTTATAGCACCTAAACCGTTCATCCCACTGATCTGAAAATTTGTATACATGATTAAGCTCACGGGAGGATGAACAACTATCAGATTGGTCAAAATCGAATAAATTTCTAAGAATATGAATATATCATTTGCTACTTCCGTTTGTCAGATTGTGGCCAAAAATAATTCAGTTTATCCCCTGGCAATTCTAAATAAGTATGCAAAATTTCAGCCCAATCCGTTGTACCGTTTGGATGCTATCGTGTTCACAGACGTACATACACACACACATATACATACACACATACATACATACATACATGTTCCAACTTTTGCTACCAGTAGGTGCTGTTAAAAATAATATAATAAGATATAATATTATTATAATATCTACTATTATATTATACATAACGTTATTATTAAGGTGACGTAATGGCAAGTCTGAAGCATGTGATTCATGGGCTTTTGCTGGTCTATAAAGAAAGCCGGTCGATAATGTGATGACTACTCGTACTGCAGTTCTTATTACAACTAGAAACTACCTACTTTTTATTTTAATCGGGTGGCAGGTACCGAATTTATTTTTGAAAAATCTTCAGTCGCTTCGTGAACAGTGCAGTGTACGCACGGCCGAGTTATTAATATTTCAAAAATATTATACGTTGCGTGTGCATGTCGAAGATACGGTAGTGCGCGAATAAACTCTGCGAGTGTAGTGTCCAATATGGTTTCGGTAGTGCGCGAATAAATGTTACGAGTGAAGTGTCAAATGGCAGCTCAAGATGAAGTTCAAGGTGTAGGACAACTGAAGGAGTCCAATGGAGAGGCAGCTTCGTGAGATGAAGACATCATGCGCAAGGTACATAGGTCCAAGGGATGACAACCATTGTTGGAAATAAAACAGACACTATAAGGTAGAAGCTACGCATGTTTATATTTAGGGCGCAATCTTTACAGAATTCTGTCCAAATTATCTAAATCAGAATCGTAGAATGCGAGAGTAGTGCCATGAAATGGCCCTTAAGGTTTGGACTTTGGACTACATTCGGTAGAATTCTTCGGATTTTTACGCGACGAATTTTTTTATACTTTATTAAAAATATCTGGGGTGGCCCTCACCCAACTTTCCGGCTACATCGTGGTCACAATGAAGTCTGTCTGAACACTTTTGCCATTGCTCAATTTTGTGATGTCAGAGCCACTCCACCTAACTTGATTTGAAATTTGAATTTGATTGAAATTATTCAATTTTCTGAAGCCAGAACTAGAGTTAATGTCACGTCATATCAGTGGCACTGACGTTTGTCAAAATCTGACAATTTGCAACACAGCGACGAAGGCTGTGGATTCTATCAAGCCGCTTCTATAAAAGCTAATAGCGCCTAAACCGTTCATCCCATTGATCTGTAAATCGGTGTACTTATTTAAAATCACTGGAGGATGAGCTGATAATAGTTTGGCCAAAATCTGATAAATCCCGAAGGAGACGCGTGTAACATTCGCACTTCCGGCTGTCATATTGTGGCCAAAAACAATCCAGTTCGTCCCCTGGTAATTCTAAATTAGTATACATCGATTCAGGGGTACTCAAAACGCGTATTTCCGCGGAAATCTCGATTTTTTCCGTCGATTACAATACTTTCCTTCTAGGGACTAGTCGGAAAGTAAAAATCCATGTTGAACTGCGACCAGACATCTTGAAATAACGATAGTAAGAGGAGAAGCAATTACGTTTACTGGAAGACGATTACTTTACGGTAGAACGAGTAATTTGACGTTTGGGGTAAACAATGCACGATCGTACAACCCTGAAAAAGAAACAAATTAACCAGCCAACTGATAAATGGTTTTAATTTCCCGAAAACAGTAATTTCAACGCTTTGAATGTATCACCGTCATTTGTATTGTGGTTTCGGGTGGCATAAAAAACACAGCGGCGTTGACAGTTGAAATGCGACGTAATATCTCCTCCTGTCCTCGGAAAAGCCGCACCATTTCACCTTGAAAGGCAGCTTTTGTAATAAAACAAATTATAGCACATTTTTGGTAGAGATAAAGAATCCTTATATACTAGAATTGATTCATTTTAAACACGGAAATTGTTTTTTTTTTTTTTTTAATTGTGAAACATAAACGCGCGCGAACAATTGACTTCTGTTATACCTACATTATAAAGTTGTTGGAATGCCGGGTCAGAGAAAAGTTAAATTGTGTTTACGTTACATTTTATTCGGCATCGCTTAAAATCTGTGTAACGGGCGATAACAAGAGTTGTTAACAATTTAACCATCGCGTAAAGTTTCAGCGGCGCTTGCTTCAATGGTCCCGCAAGTTCGCTTAATGAACTTATAGTTGAAAAGTTGGTTGTTCCTTGCTGAACTTAAAGTAGGTACGTTCGTTACGTATAGGGACCATCCCACCTGCCCAAGATGCCAAAACCGGTTTTGGATTTAATTTAATTTATTTCTTACATGGCAGGTAGGTAGGTATACCTGCCTTATAAGTAGAACTGACGTTTCAACCATTTTGGGAAAACGCACTTCACTCGCAGGATAAACACTGAGTGGTTTTGGTAAGTGGTATAATAGTCTAAGATCCCGATCTAGATCGACCTTCCCTCATCCTTTTTCCTAATCAAATCTATATTTCATACAATGTAAGGTATAAATGAACACAATGTGCTAGGGTTGCCGCCCCATATCCTGGCAAGGCTATTTTTAATTATAAATTATTTAAGGTAAATTGGTACTAGTAATTTACCCTCATCGTTTTTCCTAATCAATTGTATACCAAAATGTAGGTTGCTTTGTTGCGAACATCGTGGTGTAGGGTTGCCTTTGCAAAAGTTGGCATATCTTAGGGTTGTCGCGATTTTAAATATGAATAGTTGAGTAAAAGGGTACGTTCACATGACAAGCGCCTAGCGCGAGTTTACACTATCGCTGTGCGATCGCTATTACGACAGACAATTAAGCAGAATAGCAGTTACCTTCGTACTTACCAGTTACCAATCTTAGTTTGGCGTTTTTTTTAAGTCTTTGGCTCTCGATTGGTACCAAATTTTTCAAGAAAAAGAATGACCGGAACTATTTAAAAAAATACCTTAAATAATATTAATTTAAAAATAGCCTTGCCAGGATATGGGGCGGCAACCCTAGGACATTGTGTTCATTTATACATATTGTATAAAAAATAGATTTTATTAGAAAAAAGGATGAGGGAAGGTCGATCTAGGTCCGGATCTTGTACTATAACCAATTGAATAGAACGATAAGTTGCCAAAATAAATTCTCAAAATTGGCGATCGATGGCCGCGCGTGTTACTGGGCATAATGCCAAGTAGGTGGATCGCTGAATAATTGCACTACCTACATTCAAACGCTTTATATGGCACACATAAAGTTGTACAGTAAGCCACATTTAATTCGGAAAATTATACCTCTGCATTTACTGAGATAAAGTTATACTTAATAACATTTTCTCAAACCGCTATAACAACATTGCTTTAAGTCTTTCGCGTAAAATAAGTCTTGGAATACTGCCAATTGTAATACGAATGGAAATGTCTTAATAGGGAAATTCGCTAATTAGCATGCGGTGGAAGTTAGAACCACTTCATTAGTAAGCAGAGACCTCTATCGGTGTAGGTACTAGATGTGGGGACATTTGCATTTTCGCGAATTTCTTATCTGTCGAATAAACAGGTTCTGGAATAATCCCAATTTCTTTAATCATTCGTGGAATTTGAATCTTGCATTTTCACTATCCTGAAGATCGGTGTAATATCACCAGTAATAATAGCTGATTCAAGCTGTTTACAAACCGGTCCTAAATTGGGCAATTGAATTATTGCCGCAGCATTAAGGGTGCGATAGAAGTGATCCGTTTCGCGCATTTAAATGCAAATGCTGACTACTACAGCCCGAATGTTGAGCTCCACCGTGTATTGTCCGGGAAATTACGCACAGATTTGCGATCTTTCTCTGTCTGCACACGAACGTATATCTCCCTCCTTCACTTCTCCACCGGAATTATCAAGCAATTACGTGGAGCCATTCCGCGAATGCATCGCGGCGCAATGCATTGTTAGCTGCTGAAATTTGCAACAAACAAGACGTGAAGTTTATTTGGAAAGGTGACCTATTATGCTAACTTTCAAGACCCATTAGTGTTGTGGAGCTATTTAATAGAAAATAGATTAGGGTATTAAGAAAATCGTATAATAACGTTATTTGGATTGAGTAGAAAATTGAGGTGAAATAATAGAGACGATCGAGATCATGCGTGTTTGGTAAAAGTCTAATTACCTTCGTTGATAACTAAAATTTTCCACTAAATTCCCGAACTCCACCCGTATAATTAAGGACACTTTGCATAATGTGTCGTTACCCATGCAAATGCGTCAGACAATGCAGTTTGCGCACGACAGGGGGCACATTAAAGTACATTTTGTCCCGCGGGAGCGCCGAAATGAACAGCGGAAAGTACACACGATGGCGAGGAGCGGAGGTGCTTAGCGCTTAAAAATGTTTCAGACCACAGGTACTACAATGCCGCGAGCATCAAAATTATATTTTACCGAACAATAGAAAGTTGAAAACTCGCGCTGCAGTTTTTGCGACACTTCTACCTGAAGAGTTAACGTATATAACTTGTGTCATCTTGTATACGTATTTATAGTTCAGTTTTTACAGCAAATCTATCAGTAAACTTAACTGATAGCTATGGTATGGTATACATGGGTCGTAGACCAATTTACAGACCACTGTGCACTGGGATGAAAGATTTAGGCGCTAACGTACAGCGAGCTAGGCTGCCACTTATTTTTTTTTTAGTTTTAATATTTGGTGAGAACTCAATAATGAATTTAACTTAGATTTAAGCAAATCTCAGTTTAAAAATAAGAAAAATAGAATCTTGAAGTCAGCGACGTAAGAAACCTAACTAACTAGCCGATGTCTTATCTCGTACCAGTTCTGGTAATTGTCTGCAAGAACACCCGGGATTAATTTCACATTCCGGAAGTTACAGTCGCGCTAATAAACCAGTCCGCCGCGGCGCTCCGTTCTAACCTCTTCGTCTAGTAGCGAAAGAGCTTTTTCACGACGTTCATTTTTGTTCCGCTAGATGGCGTTCGATGCGACGTGGAATGTAATAAGGCATACACGACCGAAATTTACATCCGAAATTCAATTAAATAGTTCAGAAGCTGATTTAAACTTGAAACGCATGCCTCAAGAGCGGCAGCCGGGCTATTTTACATCGTAAAAAGTGGCCCATTTAAATTTACGCTCACGGTCGATTTATGACGAGCCGGAATAATTTAATTTCACTTTAGGAACTTTTTCGCCACTCCATAGCACGCCTGCTGTTGGATAAACTGTAGCCAAAGCGTACTTTTCCGTTTCCTTTTTTACTTAGTGTACAGTATACTAGCTTACAGTGGAAGCACTGTTCAATACTTGGCTGAACTGTTACAAACTGAAAAAAATATAAAATACAGTGTTCGTGACAACTTACTTTGGTTAATTAATAATTTCATTATACAATTCTTGTTTAATTTAATGTAATTCAGCCCACTGTAATTTATGTAAATATTTATATAATATCCCTGTAACTTTTATATTTACAAACGCTACAATTTTCATATTAAATTCTTTATTCCACACAATAATAACCTCAAAACATTGTAGCATACATCAAAAGTGGTGCATAAATTAGGCGAATGTCGTATTCCATTGGCAATTTCATTCGCCGTGTATAAGATAGCCGTAACATAATAAATTTACCCTTATCTCGGTAATTTTGGAACTTAAAAACCACAGAAAACGACCCAAAGCACGCGTATTATTACCGCACGAGCAAATATAGATGTCGTGCCCCCAAAAAGTAGCGTGACGCAACGCACTTTGCGCTTTTGTTTGTCGGAAAGTTTGCGAAACCAGATATGGTAAGGGTGGGTGATGTCACGCAGTTTTGTCACCAACTTTTAAAAGGCAAAAATCTGCGAGAAAAACAGTTATTTTGTTCAAAAAACTCCTCTCAGTGTTGGAATATAGAGACCGAAAGGGACGGAAGAAAAACCGCAATAAAACGCTGTAAAACCCAACATTATCTCAAAGAAGTCGTCCTGAATAGAATGTTAATGAATGCGACAAATTGGCGCGGTTTAATTCTGTGAGGTATCATTGAGAGAACAGCCCTCACCCTCCAGACTGGATGTCGCGGTATAAATTTCAATTTAAATCCCAACCACCCCAATGTTGCCAACGGCGATGCGACAAAAGTTAATTTATAAAAAACCTTCGCCGTTTCGTTCAAAATACGTAACATTATTTGTGGATATCAAAAAAAAATCGGATAATTGCTGTTAAATAAAATTTATAAAACACTGAATTAAAAAAAATCTAAATTAATTATGGAATAAAGCTATTAAGAAAAATCCAGGGGAGGAAAATGATATGCCTCGCTCAGAATTTTAACATGGAACTCTGTTAACAACGGTCTTGTTAGCTTAATTGATTAAAGCTACATGCCGGAAACATGGACTTCCAGGTTAAAATTTTAAACAAGGCACATCCTTTTTCGCTGCTTAGATTTTTGTTTATTTGAAAGTTGGGAGGGTCCACACAAGATATTTTCTTTAATGTTCTGTACCTAGTGTTTCAAATACGTTTACAAATCTATCGTTCTTCTTATTACTGTGTCTGTCCTGTGTAGTATGAGAGCAATTTGAATAAAATTTTGTAGGTACTAAATTTTGTCATGCATTATATTTATTCTACGAAAGAAATGCTAAACTGTCTATTCCTCTTCCTCTACTGACGTAGTCAGAAACACAGATAACTATCTTCTTCACACGGATTTTTACTGACAAATTCGAACATACATATATGTAATCCCAACTCTCAAAACCATGCTCTATGTATGCAATTACGTCCGGTAAATGGTCTCGTTGAAAACGTGTAGATTGTGTTGTCTGTAAAGTTTGCATCGTCGACGTTCGTCCGAGGTATATTAATTTGTCCCCTTGGTGCAATGGGGTTAATAAACTATTAGGCCGGCAGACGTGCTCAACGTGCTAAATGAAATTTAATTAAAACTGATGGACGGACTCTGAGATTTATTTGGTTATGCATTACTTGGGTTATTTACCTTTCATTATTTTCGTGCCAGAAATGTTTTTAGTCGTCAGTACCACCTGATCAAGATTTAGCACCTATGAAGGCAACATTACTTTCCAGAAAGTAAGAAAGAACATGGTTTGTTAACAAAAACGTTTGTTTTGTATAAAATAATAAAATAATTTTTTTTTATAATAATCCTGGTTTGCAGACATAGTTTGAAGACATTAAAACGCGTATTTCTTATTTTTAAGTTCCAACTTCATATAAAATGTTTTCTGTGTCTTAATATCACCGCATATAACTTTTTCACCCCAAATTTTCTTATAAATAATATTGCGAGCATTATTTTCTGCTTCTCCGTGAATTCAAACTTTTCTCGAGAACTGTAGAAGTAATACTGCTGCACAAGGAGATTTATGTTTTTGTCGGAATGGCTCTTTCTTTTATACAAAGTTCACGTTTCTTGTTTCGTAGCTTTTTGAGTGTGAAGAAGTGTCCTGAAGATGGTTCTTGCAATGCAAATGTCGACAAATTAAGTTAACAACGTTTGACTTGATTCGTAAAAATCTACTATTATATCAATAATTGTCAAACAGTTTTGCAGTTTTCTTTTTTGAATTTTAGGAGGAATTTTAGATGGTAACAGTAGTTAGAATATCTTATCACTTGGGGGTGATAAAACCGTTGTCTTTTTACTTCAATCCTCATTACTGATAAAACGTGTCATTAAAATAACAAAGCAAACAAATTTTGGTGAAATTCGAACTGTTGACGTAATACCTCTCCCGTTGGAAACACTGAATCGATTTCTGCAAAATCCCAACGTCAGCGGATGCTGTTTTACTGCCCCAGATTTTGTGTTTCAGGGGAGACACCTGCTCGGCATTTTCCTTTTCCGCGGCGGTTGGGCTTTGTTTATTTCGTCGGTCATTTGAGTTATTGCCGCCGCCATTACCGCGCTGCCCGCGAAAGTTTGATCGTTAGCTTCCGTGCGTTTTTCATTTTCGGACCAGGCATTCGACATCATTTCCCAGGCGCTCCCGGTTCCGCAGTCGTAAAACCACCGGGGGCAGGGGATCCGAAATTACCGCCGTAAACAAACAGTGTTATAAAGCGGAAAGTGATCTCCCCCCAAAAAACCGAAACCGTCGGTTTCCAACAATAAAATTAAAAAGTAATTTTAGGATTTTGTTGGTTTAAATCAACGTGCGGGGTTTTGGATTAGAATGGAAATATTTATAAGCAATTATGCACAATTTATCTGACAAAGATAATAAAGAATCTGACTTGTTTCTATACCGACTTCAGAATCTCATTCTGGAGATTCTCATATATTGAATTAATTTATCGTGGTGAGAGTTACCTCGTTCACTTCTCCATAACCATCTGCTCCTGACACGTCTTCATCAATCCAGAGACTCAGGATGAGGGTCTGGCGTATTAGATGCTGTATATGGAGGGCGCCAATCGACCGCCAGAAGAACTATTACTAATAACTCGGCGTAGAACTTGACGTGGAGCGCTTGCGTCCCTCCAAGCCTTCCAGTTTTTTGCAAATACGAGACTCTTTTGTTCCACGAATATGAAACTTTTTGCCATCGGTTTTGTTTAGACCGAATGTACAAAGGAAAGAGCCAACTATCGATTACCCAGGGTTCGTTTTTATGCGAGTACTGTCTCTGTTTTAGACGAGGAGGGATTGTTAAGTTTGTGGTAACAAGTCGTAACAAGAACAAAAAGTTTGTAAGCTCGAAGAATAACTTAGCGGAGAAGGCTGATTGGTATATCTATAAACACTCCTTTTTACATATATAGTAGGGATGGTTCAAGAGAAGATATTCTTTTTTATTTATGAGCATTCCTTACCCAAGCAGCTGTTAAAGGACTTGAATTCTTCTACGGTTGTTCAAAGTAAACATTTTAGTAAACAACATCTTTATTACAACTGTGTAGGAAAACGTTTTTTCTAGTATTAGAACGCTGAAGGAATAATATTTGCAGATCGTTATAAATTCGAAAGTACTGATCTGATTCAATTTACGATCGGCTGCCGTCGAGCGAGAAATCTGACAGAAATAGGCTTTCCATAAAGGATCAAAGGGAAATCAAATCAGTACAGAAGCAGCTTTATAAACATACGCGGGAACGCTTTTCCTTTCAAACTATCTTTACTCAAAGCAACGATCGGAGTGTTATTGTGGTATATTAAGTAAATATAGGCCTTATTAAGTCATTGATGTAGATGTGCTTTATAATGTGCTTTGCTAACTACTTTTATACATTGAGTTAGAACAGTACTGTATTTAATACACGCTCAAATCGCATGACGAAGTGAATTGTTAGGGAAAACTTTGAATCCATCATAAATTGGATAATTGATCAAAGTAAATACTAAAATGGTAGAAAGAAAATAAAGGAAAATAGAAAATAAAGTACTTAGGTTGTAGTGCCTTAAATAAAAGGTAGCTGGAAGGAGAGCAATGATCCTTTTTTCACGATAGTGCACGGCAATATGGCACGTAATCAATAGCTCTTCAGTGAGCACTTAGGCCTTCCCAAGCAAATAATCGAATCTCTCTCAGTGGAAAATTTTATTGTGGACCAAAACGAATCATTTATTTACGCTAATGGATCAGCTTTCCAAAGATCGAATACAATTCTCAATCCAATTCTTAGAAAATTCACATATTGAAGTGGACAAAACATTGGTAAGTTAATTTAACTTCAAAGTTGGACGTGAGAGTTCTTTTGCGTTTTTTGGTCAGAGTAACATCTATTATATATTTACTAGTCATGAATTATTTTGTGACCAATTTACGTATCCATTTATCATTTATTTATACCTTATTATATATCAGGGCAATTTCTGTTGATGTTGCATCACATCGTGTACCTAATGGACAAGCAATCATCATTTGTCAACATAAATGTGAGACCGGTATTTGTAAGAGACAAAACATGCAACAACTCGTGCCGTATTCTGAAAAGTCTGTTGATGATATCGAGCAGTTGTAATGCCAAACAAATTTTGTTAAAGGAATGTCATTTCAGTTCGAATTTAAACGTATAAAGCCGTACAATAAATTTCGTATTCAATTTTAATAATTTGTCAGTCTGAAAAGAGAGGCGGCACAATGAAGCTGTAATTTCTCTAGAGAGTTCAAATCCCCGCACCTGGCTTACCCCTTCAGGACAGAATAAAAGAACTTCTTCAGCGTCTGCCATCCACGATAGCGTCATATCTATTCAAACAAAGTTTCCAGTTTTAGTCCAGTTAAATTATGGAACATGAAAAGATTGCCACCCCCCCCCCCCCCCCCCAATAATGCTTAACCTAGGGTGAATCCACCTTGGAGACCATTTTACATCCTCGCCCCTGCAAGGGTAGTTAACACTTTGCTGTATTAATAATTTCCTACACAACGACGACCGGTATTAAACTTGCAGGTGCTTATAATACTTACGTCGTTAATTCTGGTGATTTATAGTTAAAGTATGACACTTTTTCTGCCAGATAATTACCAAATATCCCTTTCCTGAAACGCCGCTAAAGTGAAAAAGTTTAGTTTCAAGTCCTCGTCACGGGGGAAGATTTATAGATGTCGCCGCTGGTTAATGGACATTGACAAATGAATACCGGCAGCAAGAATAACACTTATCACTCGTATAAAGTTACGCAAACACACAGCCATTTGTCAGTGTGCGCAAAATGTAAATATAGCTCGGTGATTTTTATTGATAAAACCCGGTCTCATCATCAGTCTTGCTGCTGGTGCTTAGCTGTGTTATTAATAACACGGAATTGTTTGTCGCATGGAGAGGGAGATATACGACAATTTATAATATGGTATAGTGCTTATTATGGTGAATTAAATGAATGAATAAATACCACATTATGAGAAAAACAAACAGAAAGAAAAAGTTAAACGTAATCCAAAGCATTATTTTATTCTGTGGAATAACGAAAAAGGAAACCTCGGGCGAGAACAATAAAAGAAAGAAAAATAATTACTGCTTCTGCACACAATAAAACAACTGCCCTCCAGCGGCGGCCTTTTTAATGAGGCGTGTCTAAAAGCACCTCAGAGCATTTAATAAAAAGCCCCCGCTGCTGTATTAACTAATTAGATTTGCTTCAAGCTCAATTTTGCGAACGGAAAACGAAGTAATCCCATCAAGAATACGGAAGGGGTCGAAACCACCAAAAAGGAAGGGGCGGCTACGGAGAAAAAACCTAAAACGAAAAGTCGCAAGAGAAAAAGGTATTCTAAAAGCTACAAAATAAATCCCATAAATCCTAAAGGAATTGTATATATTATATGAGATGGAATAAACATTATCCCGTACAATATATGTACACAAATAACACCTATATAATTATTTATTTAACACTGTTTTGTATGGAAAGCAAGCCTTTGAGTTGCGTTGGGGTTTCGAGGAAGGTAAGGGGCACAAAAGTTAATGGAATGTTGTAAGGGGACGACATAAAGGGATAAATTGAAGACGACAGTGCGATTGTCACACGAAATACGATACACGCGGCCCCATCAGCGGAGGCGGCTATGCGTAGCCCCTCAAATCCATTCATAATTCGAATATAAAAGGTGGAAATGGAAGGATATAGCCTCCCGGTCTAAAAGGGTGGCATTGTGCCGGAATTCCGTATATAATGGCGCGTTTCAATTTTATGGCTGTTTAATCTTATGACGTTTTTGATTTTACTTGAGTTGTCGGTTAATGTTGCCTTTTAAGATAAGGTACCTTTTCAGGGTGTAGATTAAGGGTGGCTTATATCAGGAGGTAGAACTCTGATATAAGACACAACAACAAGGCACTTTATTATTTCAATTCATGAGAAAAGTAGGTCAGGTTTTAGCACGGTGTTTTCGCTAGTGCATTTCAAAGATGTGTGGGGAAGGCGGAAAGTTGTTTTCAAGTAATGAATTTGAGGTTTTGCTATAAATAAATACGTTAAACATTGGCAGTATTTCAGACTTTTTGCTCGTCTATATTTTTGTTTGACAACGAGGTGAGAGGACAAAAATGACTTTTGGCCCCTGACACATTCATGTATAAATGTTTCAAACCAAGGAGAGCACAATTGTGTATACAACCAAATATACGCAGGTCAGTTATAAACCATACACTGGGTATAATTGGTTGCATATGTCACTGTGCTCTACTCAGTTTAAAACTACTCTACAATCGCGTGGTATTTAACGTTTACTCCAAATAAATAAATCGCAAGCAAGAAGAAATAAAAATTCAAATTTATTATAAAACCCAATATCCATACATAATTGATAAATTATGAATTAATTATCGTTTGATCAGCAATTCAAATTAGCTAATTATAACGCTCATAATTAATAATAATCCAGATTAAAACTTAATAATTATTATTCCATGCATATTTTAACCGACGAACGCGTACGATCGCAATGATAATAACAATTTAAACCATTTGCAGGTCAGGGACAACTGCACCCGATGACGCACAAAACACCTGCTACCGAGCGTTACACAATCGATGAACCAAAAAAAAAAAAAACAAAACAAAACAGAATTGCCACTTACCGTTCATTGTTCTTTTATTTTTCGTAGTTTCGCAGCAAAAATGCTAGGAACGTGACATTCATGTGATTTCTAAAGACCAGTTCTTAAGAGGGTACGTTATCAGACATCACAAGCACGTTCACACATGTTAACTAGATGGAAAACAGTACAATACCACACTTTTTTCACTTTGCTCTACCTAACTTATTTTATATGTTATTTAATAAAGTTTTTTTAAATCTAATCACTTAGTACTAATTTTTTTTATTCTAATTTAATATTCTAGATTTAAAATTAATTAATTATCTATTGAACGAATAAAATTTGAATATTTTATTATTATTATTATTGTGGAGATTTTTTTGGGGGGTTGTATTTATACAGATCGCGGAGGAGGCAGTGGATCCGAACACAATTTGGGATGACGTACGCTTTTGGGGACGTATCGGCGAGAGCGCGCTACTCAACTGCAGGCCGAGGTCAGCGCTGCCACCAGGAGGTGGTGTGTTCTGCAAGCGGGGGTGGAGATCGATGTGGGGCGAATGCGCAAGGTCCAGATAGCGGGGACCGAGAACGCTCTCTATGCATCGCTCTTTCTGCAGCTCTGAATGTTTTGTGGTCCATCTCTTCTGCATCCCGTCTTTAGCACGCACGATTTCAGACAGAGAAAAGAATACCAACATAAATCCATGATTTTTGTAAAGTTTAAGTATTAGTCACCGTACTGTATCAAAATGCGTCTAGCTTCAAATAATATAGCACTTTAATATCGCCGTAACCTCCATATATATGGAGGTATCACCGTTAATCACATTGGTGGATGCGCCGGGAACATCAAGTTCTCGCAGTACTAAACTTATATTTAATATCATCAAACGTTCCACTACGATATGGGGAAGCGTTGTCATTATCTTGTCAAGATGGGAAATTCAGGTTTGTTGCTGAGTTGGGCGTTTGCCACATCGTCACGTGAAGCTCGGTTTGGGAGGATTATAATACATTACGGCGACGATAGAACTCCGGATCTGGTCGACTAACCAAATTTGCTCTCTGAATTTCAAGCGTAATCCGTAAAGTAAACGGAACATCAGCAATTAACATTAATGCCGCAGACCGGTGTAGTACGTGACCTAGCCGGTGCACAGTGGTCTATATAAATCAAAATTCTAGTCGGATCCAGTCGTTAGTGTGAACTTAAGTAGGTATTTGGAAGTCTACTACGCTTTTTGGAGTGAACTGTAGGATTCTTTAAAACACAGTATTGCAATCAAGATTTTACGATGTTGTTGGCCATGCTGTTGTTGTATCTACCCCAAAAATACATATATTAAAATGATTATTTTTAAAAGTACACAAGTGAAAATCTGAAAGAATTTTTCGACGAAAAATACGTATATTTTTCGTCGAAAAAAAACATAAAAACCTCTTTCGTAGGTTAAGATTTATGGTAAGTAGGTTAGAGAAATAAAGGTGAAAAGTAACAGGAAAGTATTATATGGGCCAATACTTCTCGAACAAAGTTTTACGACAGGCTCTACTAGGTCGGCTCCAGGCCGCAAACAACCTCATGAAAACTTCTTAATTATAAAGTTTCCAAGCGCCGAAATAAAATAGTTTAGAGTCCGCCAGTTCACCGTTTTGTTCTTCGATACTGCCGTTGACAATGTGACGAAAATGAGTTTTCCAGTTGACGTCTGTCTGGTAGAAACGCGGTACAAATTTGCAATTTATTGAGGTTTGTGCTTAAATATTCTACACAATTCTCTTGAGTTGAGATTTCCATGAAAACTGGAGTTAAATCTTTAAATTAAATTTGTATTTTACGGATAATTACAACGTTCTCAAAGCAATTTGAGATTTGGACACCAGCAGTATTAAGTAAAGCATACACCAAAGTGTTATAGATGTTTCAAACTAAGAAGATAACAGTTGTATATGCAACCAAATATACACGGGTCATTTATAAACCATACACCGGGTATAATTGGTTGCATACGTTACGGTGATCTTCTTAGTTTTAAACTACGATATGAATGTGTGATTATTATCTTTGGTTCATAAATTTTATTTGCGTCATAATTTGTTATTGTTTGTATTGTTATTTTGATGTAAATTAATAATCAAGTGGTTAATTCAGCCATCTAACGTCCTGAAAGCGAATTAAATGTTATTTTCGACGCAGGCGAGTGAGGGCTTGATTGAATTGTTGACGAATATATTCAATGTGAGCTGGGATGAATCTATTAAATTATTACTCGAGCATGTTGGCTGGAGTAAATTTGATGGCGTAATTGGATCAAGGTCTAATTACTTATTGTGTTACGGTTCACTACACAATAGAATTGCCGCTTCCATAATGCTAAACGCTGATACACCCAGGGTGTACGTAGAACAGTACATGGAGCGTCAGAGTGAAAATAATTGGAGCATCTCATTAGGGGTGTATTGTCAAGGAATTAGTTCAAATTCCTGTTTTTACTTTCCGACTAGTACCCTAGAAGGAAAACATTGTAATCGACGGATTCTTTTTTTGAGATTTCTGCTAAAATACGCATTTCGAGGTGCCCTGAATCCATTGCAAATTACATCATTGTCGCCACGCTTTCCTTTTACTGTTTAGATGTAACTAATGTTTGTGAAAAAATGAGAAAAATAGTACAATAACTTTTATGTTTAACATTTTTTATAGAACTGTGGCTGTGATTTTACGAAATAATAGCAAACTTGTTTAGACACTTCAATGTGTCAACGATTTAGTCGGAAAATTGGGTATGGACCACCCCAAAGTTTTCTACATATGTAGTTCACAGTTAAATAATACATAATTCCATTTCATTTCACAAGAAGGATAACATTACCATATAAAACTATCTAATAAAACTTATCACATCGCCGATATTGCTAAAAAGAAAACTAAAATTTTTTAAGTTACCAGTGTTTTTTTTTGTATACACATTTAGAATTACTGGGGGACGAATTGGATTGTTTTTGGTGACAATCTGACAACCGGAAGTGGCAAATGTGACATACGTTTTCTTAGGGATTCATCCGATTTTGACCAAATTGATTTTAAATATGTATATAAATTTACAGATCAATGGGATGAGCGGTTTATGCGTTATAGGGATTTGGTTGGTATATGACGTAATGAAGAACTGACGTCATCTGATGTCGTTAATGAAAACCCGTATTTCCAACAAAACAAACTTTCCAGAACCTCAATTAAGGCAGTTTTTTTCTAGAAAACAACCAACTTGTCCACATTTGCATATTCATATCCACTGCTTTTGCACCAAAACAGCAATCAATCACCCAGAATTCACATCGAACTACCAGCAGAGCCGTCTCACGGGATAAATTAAATATCCTGCATTTGCACGAATGATTGATTTGCAATGGCAAATTTCATTTAACGAAATATCCACCGAAATACCGTACGTAGCTGTATCTGTCAGTGTTCATAAATACAAATTTGTTAAATGCAAATTATTTGAAGGAAAAATCAGGTTAATTAATAGATATAGTTGATATCTATCATTTAAAGAATATTAATATCTAAATATAAGTGAGCATGATACATCGAAACATCAGGTTTATAATGTATCGATTGTATTATGTATTATGAACGTATGTGACAGACGTTATGAAAATTTATGAACTTTATTCTTTATTTCGTCTCACTATAACAAGTTTTCCAATACCTATAGATTTATGTCGATAAAAAGGAATTTAACATATTCGTGTGAGGCTTGGTCCACAAAAATTGGCTATAAACTTCAATCAGATAGATTCTGGACACATCTGCCCGAAACGGCTACTATATGAACGTTCGCTTTCCAATATTGGAGATTCTATAAGTGCTGGAACATTCCACAGAGAGAAACAAAAATTCACATACAATCCAATATTACAATATTTGCAATAAACGATCCACTTGTCAGTTACGTTACTAGTGGAATTCAACAATCGCTTTGTGAACGGCAACGAAGTAATTGCAAAATGTAATGCTCCTCAGGTATAGCATGAAATGTAGAAAAAATGATATAGGTAACATTGTAAAATACCTATTTTTACTTTCCGACTAGTACCCTAGAAGGAAAGTATTGTAATTGACGGAAAAAGTAAGACTTAAGCCAGTAAATATTAATGCACATTTTTGTTTTCAGGAACAATAATTACCACTCTTCAAATGAATAGCAAACCGTTAAGGAGGTAAAGCTGTTACTGCGGAACGTCAATAAAGGTTAGTCTAAAACTGAAGTTTGACCCATATCTTAATCTGTAAAGTCATAAATGTCACCTTACATTCATCTAATACTTGTTAAATGGCGCAAACTTTGAAAAAGGTCGTTTTAACTATTTTAACGAGTAAAGTTTGGTTATCGATTCGCCAGCAAACAATTCAGCCAAACGAAAATAAAATCGGCAACACCAGTTCGGTATTTCATCATCGCAATCGAATTCAACCGGATGTATCCGCGAAAATAAATTTTATTACAAAAGCCCTCCCTCTCGAAAATAAAAACAAACAACACTCACAATCAGGACACTAATATTTTATTGTGTAGCCGCTGTTCCACCGCTCAAAACCACGAAATGATAACACAATAACACAAATCAAACCAAACCAGTTGCACAAAAAAGTTAATTTATTGTATTTTTCTTTCTGACATAAATAAAAACATTACATATAACTGAAGTCGCTGAGATACTTCCTGATATTGAATCCGACCATTTTGGCGAGACTCTGTATAAAATCCAAACCAACCGCGCACTTGTATTTCTGCCCATCCAAATTGCAAGTTTCCGTCGACGTGAGAAGTTGCAATTCCACCAAAGTTGACACTTGCGCTAACAGGTTATTGTTAAAATTAAGTTTAGTCTCCATGATAGCATAAAATATGGCTATTAGCCTATCAAAACTGAACGCCTTTGGACCTAACTGAGTATTCAACTGTTCTGAAACTTTACTCTTCGCTTTGACATCAGTCATAGTTTTCCTCTTTTTCCCGTGGTACTTCATGAAGAGGCGTTTGTCGTCCTTTGCAGGATTGTAGCTCGCTAAGTAAGCTGCGATCAGCAAGAATTTTGCGTATAAGGGTAGCTCAAGTGATTGGGCTAGGTTTCCTGAGCAGAGGTTTTCGATTTCTACGAGATTTTCATTCTTTCTTGAGATTCTTAAGTAGAGATTTTCGAGAGATTTCTTTAAAGTGGGTGTTATGTTCTTCCAAAGCGCTACGGTATTCGTAGCTTCTACATTTCCATCAAGGATTGGTTTGCAATAGACAGGGAAGTTGATCCTAACCATTGATTTTAACTCCACTATGTCTCTACAAGCCCTGTAGAATGATGATAATAAGATATTGGAGAAGCTACATAAAACTTCTAAGGTTATAAGTTCTCCATTTTGTGTGGATTGTATGGAGCTTAATAAGTTGTCTTGATCCAACAGCAGAATTTCGATCAGTTCTTCTTTGTTGTATTGCGGAAAGTATATTTTGATCGGTTCCACTAGATTAGTTCTTGTGTAATACTTCTGGAACGGTAGCTGTGACACAAAAGTAACAGATACCTCAACCTCGCATAACTCTTTCAGTCTTAAAAATCCAGCCAGCAGATTAAAATCCATCTGTCTTAATTCCTCGGCTTTATCCAAGACTATAACAACATCCTCCATGTTAAATTTCCTCATGGTCATCACGAAATCCATCATATTATCGCATCTGACTATTCCTTTACTTCCTTTGGTTCGTTGGTTTAATAGTTGGGTCAGGATGGATTCGAAGAGGATTTTCGGCGTGTAACATTCAATTAGGTTTACGAGGGCATAAGTTGCGCCGCAAGAGGACAGCACTGCGGATAGGACGGCTGATTTGCCGACGCCTGAGATGCCGTATACGAATACCGTATCGGGAAATGGAGTATCTCGATAGAGATTCTGCAGGAGATCAATTTGTTGGGCCCTGCACGGGAAACGGTCGTATAGCTCTTCAACCATGGTCACAACGATTTACATCTGCAAAGGAAATTCGCTGATGATGAAATTCGCTGATAAGTTTGTTCAATTTACGGTGGTCGGTAAATTGGCGATTTAAAACTTTATTTATTTACAGGGAGTAATAATGGAATTTTGTTTAAACCTTCTGCATAAAAACAAAATATAATTTGTTGGGTTTCCAAACAGCAATAAAAGAAATCAATATTTGTTGATATAAAACAGTGTCGTTTTATGTTTGTCACAAAAACATCATAAGTTTATGATCCAATAAAAAACAATAACTTCATAGGTTTGAGATGTCGAGAACAGTCTCAAAACAGATATAAAAGACGCCACTAAAACATCTATAAAAATTGTTATCTCCTTTTCACTTTAAAAATATTTTTTTTTATTGTAACCTATAAAAAAACAAGTAATAAGTTGACTTATGTAGCCAATATGCGATAAATAAAACTCTAATACAACAAAAATTTACAAAATGTCACGTTATGATTAAATATTCATAAATATGTAAATGGCTTTTTGTTCTACCGCCAGATGTCGCTATAAAATTGCATTATTTCCGCCTCGAATATACAAATTGCTTCAACCCATTCGTGCAAGGGCACCACAAAAACATCCGCTCGAAATAATATTCTACGTCATCAGATTAATTCGTTGGAATTTAATACAGTGCCAAAAGGAGTAAAACGCTTTTGCTGTGAGCGATTCAATGTTTACTTCAACCCCTACGGGAGCAAAAAGGGGTGAGCATAATTATTCAACCCCGAAAACAAATGCCAGCTACTGGCTACTCAATTGGCCGAAGTCCAATTTCAAAGTTTTTGTTTTAGACGGAAGAAAAAAACAATGGACGCTTGACCTCCGCGCACTGTTCGATAGAAACATAAATTCGAAATTGACAGTAGCCGGTTTGTTTCAGGCAAAATTTATGGGAAAATCGACGTTTGCAAATTTGTTGTATTTATGGGAATCTGGGGTAAATAAATAAAATTGTAATTAAATAAATTTGCATATTATTGACAGGCAAACAAGTAAATTACGCTGTCTCGAACAAAAACCGAATGCAAATTACGAAAACAAAATACGGTTCATAGTTTGATAGTACCGCAGTCATTTGTTATGATCAACATAACCTAATAGTAGTTATACCTAGTTCACAATATCACAGCAAATCTACAGCAGTTTATAGAAAACAAATAAAATACTATGTTTAATATTTAATTGTTACAAAAATAAAAATATTTTCTTACCAATACAAACAATAACAAATTGAACCAGTAAGAAGTAAAAAAATACCGAATAACACTTTCCCTCCAATATTAACTTTGCCAAGCACCCGAGAGATGGCGGTTACCGTAACATCCTTTATTAGAAGAATTGCTAATATTAATGTAAGAGTTATGTTCTAATAATAAATATAAATAAATGTAATTTAGTTTGAGTATTATTTGTAAGAAAGTTAATATTTTAATCGTTGTTATACGATCAGGTAAATAATTCCTTGCATACGGTAAAGCGTATGCAACCAATCGTACCATTTGGTATGTCTGTAAGATATGTCTTGAGATAGATTAATCTTTGCGTATATGTGCATGTACAGTTGCATATATTCTCGTTAATTGGTTAATTCGCTAACTAATTAGTGGGTTGAATAGATTGCAGCGTATCTGGAACCCTTTTACAGTTAGCTAAATGAAAATAATTTTATTAAACATTGTAATTATGGAGTAGAACAAAATTATGGAGTAGAACACTTTAAAATATTAATTATAGTTGGTTATAACCGAGGTTTGACTGTATTTGTTAGAAACCCATCGTAATACGAAAAGTATCCAGCTGACTTCACCTCAACTAGTTAACGGAAAGAAGTACGATCCAAAACGTAATATCCGATGAAGCATTCACGGCCCGAATACAGTTCTCCTTCCTCTTAAAATTTTGAAAACTTTCAACATCTTAAATATTACAAGAGGTTCGGGCGAAAGATCGACAACTTTTATGAAAGCTTTACAGCAGCACGTAAGCACGCCATCCAAGGCAGTCCTCGAAAGCGATGCGAAAACTTTTCTATTCCTGAGGAGCACCATTCACTAAGTATTAATATCGCCTCCCGTATATATAAATTAAAAAGTTACTCGTCTCGCCCTCGTCTCTCAACTTCGTCAGCTGATATTAAACTTGAAGATGCACTTTGACGTGTCAGGCAACGTTTTAATTTCAACACTGTCGCCACGGCGAGTTTCAAGGAGTTGTTACTAAAATCAACTACGCGAAACCACTTATACATGAATTATGTTTATTTTTGGATATCCAATACCTAGAACAATTTTGTCTACGGTTTGATCACTGAATTATTTTCTTAATTTATCCCTTTGACGATGTGACGTTACCCTAAATGTGGGGATTTTGAAATAAACACTGAAATACTATTTATACTCCCTGCTTTGTAGTTATTATTGATTTAAAAAGTTTAAATGAAGTAATAAATGTCAAGGAACAGATAATAATCGTCTTGGTAGAGACGTACTGGAATTAACTACAAAGTTTCGTTGCAACATTGCACCACTTACTATAACAAGAGTCCGGGTTGTTTGTTCGAGTTGTTAAGCAGGGCAGTTTATTGCGGGTCATGCACCCAAATAATGTATAACTTTGAGAAGTTCTAATGCGATCAGGACTGACTGACACGACGCTGATAAAGTTATGTTGGACCAACATAAAGTTAGGTTGGTGTTCCCTTGTTTTCTGTGGAACTCCTCCATCTCGTAAAGTGGAATGAATATTTTAGGAGAATGTTATCAAAGTGTGCAGTTACATATTATACAAACTAAAACATAACTCTCCCATAACCAGTGTATAATAAAACGCACAAAACCATTGGCGTATTCGACAGAATTTTGTCCAATCAAAACTTTTTGTCGTAGTGATAAATTTTTCACATAAACCCCTACATATTTCATGTATAGTAATTTTGCCAGTCGCTGATAATTTCTACTAACCGTTTCAAGCTAGATTAAACCCGTTTTCAGCGCGGCCAGTAATTGAAAAATCCTGTAACACGTCTTAGTAAGGGGAGTACTTATTAATGAACGTTCTGGAGGACGCTAATACCTCTTCACGGACGCCCTACTCAAATCGATGATGCTCGGAAAAGTTTTAATTCCGCTTTTTGATTAAATCAGAGACCGGAAATGAAAGTCTTTTGTGCGCGGTTTATAGAATATATCTACCGAATCAATAATTGTTCATCTGAACAAAAAGTTCTAAAGGTAGAAATTAGTTCTAAAGTTCTAAAGGTGGAAATTCAACACCAAGTTATTGCGTACTAAAATATCTGGTACTGTGTGTATCCAAACAACATTATTCTTATGGAATTATTAGCAAATACCACGGTCACACTCGGTCACAATCCATATTTTAACAACTGTATCCCTTAAAATCCTCTTTGGATATTGGGAGAATATTACCTCGAGTTTAGCAGCATGGCTGTTGCTAAACTCACTCGCCAACTGGTGAAGCAGCGCTGCTGAGTAGTCACAGTATACTGTTAACAGCGAGTAGCAAAACAGCCTAGTGTAACCAAAAGTGTCAGCTACTGGTGTCATGTCAGCTTTTGGTGCCTTCACCTCAAGCTATTTTCAAATAATTCACTTGAGTGGCACTAGTACTGGCTGTCATAATCCCTGAGGCAATATAGAATATTGGTAGTTGAAGCAGACAGACTTTTGATGAACGTCGTAAAACACGGGCTGTGGTTTATATAGGTTCGGTTTTGGTCCGTTGAGGTCCAAAGGCCCGAGTGTTATGTTCCGAGTTTACCATTACAAATCGGATGGGTGATCAATCTTTCCTCGGTGATGGCTTTTCTGCTGCACGGACATCGACAAATAAAACTCGCGCTAGCCAGCCGCTGCTACCCTGGGAAATTACTTTTATACCTTTGAAATTGTTGGTATCAACCAACACAAAAAGAAATATAACAGTGATTATTACGAAGATGTTTGATAAAGAATTTAGTTGGTTTTACACAGAACTTAATTGTGTCTGTATTTATATAAATAAAACAATTTTGGAAACTTACAAAACAAATGTGTTGAAAGATCAAATGAGTATTTAGAAATAATTATTTTAACGAGATAGTTGATTAGCAATAGAAACATGCCTGCAAATGCTAGAAAACGATTAACAACGATTTATTCGGTGTTAGGACGCACCCATAATGTCTAATAAAATTGCAGGCGGACAATAAATCAAAAGACTGACGGGTACTTGACATCTCGACGTCCGTGGCGCTGATGGCAAAATTATGTTATTAGGCCATCCGGGAATACGACCTGGATCGATATGCCCACTCCGTGTTTCCATTTATATCAATCCTGTAGCCATCAAATCGCCGACAGCGTGCTGCAGGGCACTAGCTAGTATGTAGTAGCCTATGCGTGTGGTACATCCGTCAGTTTGTACATAGCAATTGCAATAACGATACGAACGACACTGAGTAGTACACTCGTTCCAGTTCCGACATCTAAAATCTATTTTTCACTGCAGTCAGACCCGTTATCTGTTCCGCTATAAATTTTCAACGTTGATGGCCACGCTGCCATCATTCACTTGCCACTGGGGGTTTTTACCGTTCTTTTCCCTCTAGATTTATTGATTTCTGGTTTATATGCCAACACTTCGTATCGCATAATTTATAATGTGGTTTATAAATTATTACAGGTAATAGAAAAAAAAAACGAGTCTGATAGGTTTCTAGTTTTTCTATAGTCTTTTGCCAGAATTCTTTCCGAAGATTAATGGTACCGTATAACTATTTTTGCGTTAGATATACCCCACCTGCAGGCAAAAAATTGAGAATGACCTGTTATCAGTTTAATCAAAATAGATTTAATCCCTATAAAAATATATGCAACATCAAGAAGCAAAAAAAAACAATCCAGTGCGTTCCCAGATAATTCTGAATAAGTATACAAAATTTCAGCCCAATCAACAAACAATAATTAGGTCTGTCTTCCCAGTAAAATTACAGTCATTATAGTACTAAGCAAACATACTTAGCACTACTTATTTGTCTAACTGTCGCCTTCACAGGAACCTAGAATGTCCCGCAAGTTGTCGCAAAACAAAATTGCTTGCTTTACTAAACTAAGGGTTGATCCTAACCCCGTTCAGTACTCTAGGGAGTCTTCTCAGGATGAATAATTAGGGAGGATAATCCCATGGGACATATTCGGCCCCGAGGAGGCTATAAAACTTTTTATTTCATTATGAGTCCCCATAAAAGCGTATTGTCTGCCTTCGTACCAACTTCGTTTCTTTTTATTTGGATTAATAATGAAATCTAGCTACTTTAGGGAGATTTTTTAAAGGAGTTTATGGTGATTAGATAAAAGAATTTTACTGTGAAGTACCTTTGCGAAATTGATATGACACCGGCGCATCAACCATTTTGGTTATATTAAACTTTAGATCTGGGCTAGAGCAACAATGTTATAATTACAAAATCACAATGTCGTCATCCTCTGCAGAATTTCAGTACTGCCGAGTTGGCACCATTGTAGCAGATTGATAGTTCGAGGTAATTACTGGCGACTGGCTCTTTTGTAATAGGTCGTATCACTTCTGCTATCCGCAGTCCCAACATCACCCCACCAGAGCATCCTATGACCTGCAAACATTTACCCAAAATTGATGGAATCGCCAATATTGCCGCAGACATTATCTCCAGTTCTCCTACGTGTTCGATGGCACCTTCTATTACACCGTATTGATTGACGAGTTTGTACGACCGCAGCGTCTGCTCAAGCAATTATTATTGAGCTGCTTTTAAAGGTACCGATAAACCTATCGAGCAATGATTGTGAAGCTTTTACTGTTAAGTTTTGACAGCAAATTTGTAATAGAAAACTTTAGATATCGGAGAAGATTCAAATGCTTTCTAGTTCTAGTTCTAGAGTTCTAGTTCTAGAGTTCTAGTTCTAGAGTTCTAGTTCTAGAGTTCTAGTTCTAGAGTTCTAGTTCTAGAGTTCTAGTTCTAGAGTTCTAGTTCTAGAGTTCTAGTTCTAGAGTTCTAGTTCTAGAGTTCTAGTTCTAGAGTTCTAGTTCTAGAGTTCTAGTTCTAGAGTTCTAGTTCTAGAGTTCTAGTTCTAGAGTTCTAGTTCTAGAGTTCTAGTTCTAGAGTTCTAGTTCTAGAGTTCTAGTTCTAGAGTTCTAGTTCTAGAGTTCTAGTTCTAGAGTTCTAGTTCTAGAGTTCTAGTTCTAGAGTTCTAGTTCTAGAGTTCTAGTTCTAGAGTTCTAGTTCTAGAGTTCTAGTTCTAGAGTTCTAGTTCTAGAGTTCTAGTTCTAGAGTTCTAGTTCTAGAGTTCTAGTTCTAGAGTTCTAGTTCTAGAGTTCTAGTTCTAGAGTTCTAGTTCTAGAGTTCTAGTTCTAGAGTTCTAGTTCTAGAGTTCTAGTTCTAGAGTTCTAGTTCTAGAGTTCTAGTTCTAGAGTTCTAGTTCTAGAGTTCTAGTTCTAGAGTTCTAGTTCTAGAGTTCTAGTTCTAGAGTTCTAGTTCTAGAGTTCTAGTTCTAGAGTTCTAGTTCTAGAGTTCTAGTTCTAGAGTTCTAGTTCTAGAGTTCTAGTTCTAGAGTTCTAGTTCTAGAGTTCTAGTTCTAGAGTTCTAGTTCTAGAGTTCTAGTTCTAGAGTTCTAGTTCTAGAGTTCTAGTTCTAGAGTTCTAGTTCTAGAGTTCTAGTTCTAGAGTTCTAGTTCTAGAGTTCTAGTTCTAGAGTTCTAGTTCTAGAGTTCTAGTTCTAGAGTTCTAGTTCTAGAGTTCTAGTTCTAGAGTTCTAGTTCTAGAGTTCTAGTTCTAGAGTTCTAGTTCTAGAGTTCTAGTTCTAGAGTTCTAGTTCTAGAGTTCTAGTTCTAGCGTTCTAGTTCTAACTCTAGAGATTTAGCTCCAGGTCTATTTCTAGCTCTAGCCGTTCTTCATAAATCACGTCGGCATGCTTGCATATTTGAACATAGTTTGGATTGTGTGTCATCACCCTAAAATGCGATCGCTGAACAGGTCAACTTGTGTTAGCAGAATTGCACAGGTGGGCGATTGATATCAGGTAGTTGTCTTAATTGAGTTGGTCGAAGTTAGCAAGTTGGTAGCGCGGGGATAATTTTAGCTGGACGGGTCGATTCGGCTATCAGTTCGATGGGTAACATTTATCGAGTTATTGCCGGCGAATCGGCTCGCTAGAACACACAAAAAGAAAACAACCGATGGGAAAATTCTTCTCGCCCCAAATGGAATCCCTTATTGGATTTGCGCCACCCTCGCCATTACTAGCCCGGTGGAAAGTTAATTTTATGTTGAAGGGCGAAACGCAGACTGGCAAGGAGACGAAAAAAGAAGAAAAATCTTTCGTGATTCGGACTTAATTGAAAATCGATTCTTCTAGCTGTGAAATATGGTAAAATTGGCATTTATATAAGGACGATGTATGGCACCTTTACGCAGGACGTAGATACCGCTCTCAGGATGTAGATGATGAATTAATCGCAAACGCATATTTAACTCAACTTAGGTTGAAGAAAATATAGAAAAGATAATTTGTTACGATTTTACTACTTTGGAACAGCATCATTTTGGATCACCTGAAATTAGTTTGTAAGGTTAGTGCTGACTCTTCGACAGTTTGAAGAAGACCATAAAACCAATCTCAAGAAAGTCTCATCTGACATGCAGTGATAGACACAAAACGTTTTGAAAACAAACTGCAGTGATTAAAATAAAGTACCCAGCGTGAATTGTTTCAAGTATCGTAATACATTTCCTGGTCGTTACACCGTCGCGTCGCGGAGTGGATAGCAGGTTTATGTGGGGCTCTTTCATTTGCGGGATTAACTTTACGAGGGCACAATCTGTGTCAGTCGCATGGGGGTCGTTTTAAACCAATTATTTCTGGAGCCGGTTCACATGGCCTGCGTCCAGCCAACCGTCTCCTGGAGACCGTTGGACCGTGCACCATCCAGCGCCCCCTGGCTTCCACTACGCGCATTATATTCACCACTACATACTAGATGCGAAATCGCCAACCAACACCACATACCATCCGCGGCTCATATTTAATTAAACGCGCTTCATCTGCCCGGAAGAGTGTTTGTGCTAGTTGGTTAGCATGGGCAACCACCTGTTTTGTCGCTTGAATGTAATTAGAAAAATCTCGACGCTGCTGGCCGAGGTAAGCAAAGCAAACGATTATCGTTGGCGTTTAGCTGGAATGGTCGATTTTACCTTCTAAAAGCCGAATTATAAAGCTTTTTACGACACGTCGTCCACTGAGAGAAAATTTGCCTCTATAGCAGTAGCTCTATAAGACCATAAACAAATTTTGTATTTCCAAATTTGGTTTTACGCATTTCAATTACAAAGTACTGACGGAAATTACGTTAATAAATAGAATATAAGATTATTTATCCTCTAACGTGGGCTAAATTGAAAGCTATGCTAATCTCATTCATAGCAGACATTCGAAATTCTGGTAATTTGTATTTATAAATGGGACCAGTGAATACAGGCGTCGTCGTCTTTATTCGCGGAAAGTTTAATAAAGCCCTCCTACTCGATTCAAATTAAGCTTATTAACGTTTCCCTCTTTGGTGCCCTTTAACCTCACCAACGTCGACCGGGTCGAAGCAATCCCCATTGTGAACCAAAGAATAGGCGTAATGCGATTTGAAACGCCAAAATTCTAAGTGATTTTGTACAAATCTTGCTGATTGTTCCTTTGTTTATATGTCACGGCACCAATAGAACAAAATTAAGGCATGCTTATTGAGTTGCCTTGTTCCTGGAGTGATTTCGAAATTATGCTGTTCCAACGCTGTGAAATGGTTCCGAATTACATATTTAATGTTTTCTATCAATTGAAGCTGAAATCTGAAACTATGGGTTAAGTGTTGTGGATTTGGTTGCTACTTGTTGCATATCAGGTTGTCTGGAACATAATTCCGCTTTGTTAGGAAAAATTGTCAAGTGACATAATGCCACGGTTACACTACGCTGTTTTACTAACCGCTAGTTGCTGTTAATGCTAGCATCGACGGCAACCAGCGACTGTTTTGTGGTCACATCATGCTGTTATCTGTGTTACCTGTACCAGCCATAATAGTGCTGCCGCTAGTGGCTACTATCAACAAATGCGGGATATCTTTCATTTCTTTTTAAATAATCCCTAAAATAAAATTATTTTAATTATTAATTAAATTATAAATGTTCATAAAAAACTAACTGGGCACACTTAGTTGCCAATACCAAATAGCACGCTTGTAAAACAGCCTAGTGTGATGAAAGGATTCTGCTGTAAAAATTGATATTAAAGTAAATATAAATTGTTACCAAAAAACAATTTTGTTTATTAGATATTTTACATTGCCAAAGTTATTTTAATTTTCTCGTAATTAATTTTCAACGGTAAATTGACTGATATATAAATTCTGTTTGGACGTACCATGAATATTTGATTATAAAAAAATACGCCGCAGTTTAATACTATATTCCATTTATTTGACAGCGCACGTAATCAGAAATTAATGAATGGGTGTAATAAATAAAACGAATCAGTCATAAAATTGGTAATTTATTAATTGTAACAAATTTATAACATCGATATTCGGCGTTATTATTTACACTGATGTGTGTCACACACAGAAATAAAATAATTAAATGAGTACACGTTGAGCAAGGAGTACCAACATAAAATACATAAATAATTTGCTGCTATTGCACTACAAAATAAATGTATAAAATATGTTCTAGATCAGATCGGTTAATTTCATCACATATTACATTAATAAATATATATAATCGATTTATTTTCTCTATACAATTTAATTAAATTGACAAAATTACTTGATGAATTATTGGTCCATTATACAAGACTAGGGTTACAAATAATAATTACTATTATAAAACACTCTTATTTACATTATTCTATACAACTTATAAATTACACAAACAAAAACAGTTGCCTTAAATAACACACTTCGTTTACACAATATATAAAGGTATAAAAAAGTAATCACAGTTAAGTCGATGTACAAAATTATTTACATCTAATATTTAAACATCCTCGCATTTTGATTTTGTTGCTTTGTTTTGTTGCTTGGTTATTACGTCAGATTTCACCGTTGCTGACAGAAGGCGAAATGCGGGAATAAGAAGCAGTGGAGTGACAGGAACCTGAAAAAATAAAGAAAAGAATTGTTTAGTCACTCTCTTAAATAAAAGGTCGAATTAATGAGGATAAACGCCGAGAACGAAACACCACAGATGCCAATCATACCGGCTAAATTAGTAGAAATCGCCCACAAAACAGACCGTTAAATTTTACATCCAAGCGAGTGGAGTTGCTTTTTTTGTTAGGAAAGTTTCTTTGTTATTTGAGATACACCTGCTATCAATTCTTAAAAATTATATAACGTGCTTTTCTTCCTGTGTATTAATGTTATTATAATTGATTCTTTTGCCATCAATGAATTCTATTTATTGCAAGATTTGACAAGCATGCTTTGTTATTTATTAGGTTTGTTCGAACAGCTGTCAAGAACTAGTTCGTAATTAGTTCTAGGACATTTACTAAGAATTTCGAAAAATTTCTCTATAATTTGTTGAGTTGAGAATATAATTTGATAGAGTAGCTTGTTTGAGCTTTTGTTCCAAATACTCTACTACCACTGAACGATGCGAAACAAAGATTACAGAAGTAAGTCGTGATGGAATGCAGAATTGAGGATTGTGTCCCAATTAACTGGCTGTGGTAATTTCGCGACCGTTTCCGCGTTACATCGCGAGCGACCAATCAAACCTGTGCCGCTGGTTAACAGTGCCTTTTTGCGACTGTGAAATATCCCAGACCTACGTAAAGGTTGATGCACATTACACTCCTACTTTCAAGGAGGAGTTACTGTACATCGAGTTAATTCAACAAAAATTTCATCAAAGTTGTTGATTACAGAGATAATATCAAGTCTCGAAAAGCAACGAAGATATTTTTATCACTTCTCGTTATTTTCGGTCAAAAATAAACAGTAAATGGTTAATTAAACAGAAGTCTGAAATCGTCTGAAGTAGGGCTTTGCAAATACACCTGTTCTTGTTGGATGTCCTCATGGTCTGTCCTAAGTAAACACTGCGTGTTTTTCTTTCAAACAGTCGTCTTCGATATTTCTCGTTGCGTGTTGTGTGGGACCTTGGATTCTGATGGGACTATAAGATTACAGTTGGGATCGAATTTTGGGAAAGTTTGATCCTCGTTATCGTGTTTGCGTCAGTTTAGGTGTGGGGTGGGTCGGATATTCACGACAGACGGATTATTAATTATGTAATTATTGATTAAGTATTATTTAAGATTGTTATAACTTTTGTGACAAAATGATACCTGTTTAGTCGGGTTTTCTAGTCGCTAACACAGATCAAATGTGTAGCGTAAATAAAATCTCTAAACGACTGCGCAAATTTACGATGGTACGTAATAAAGCCATTAGCGCGCGTTATAAACATCTACGCTTAATGGCGACTTTATAGCGAGGATATTCAGATATTCATTGACACTTTGGCGTGAGTAACGGTGAAGGATACGGGAAACACGTCGCGCCATCTATTTGCAAAACTGGATTCATTAGGACCGATGAACACCTGCACCCGATTTACGATCTTCATAAACGTTGCGCATCCGATTTTTCATCGTGATCTCGAAGTCGCAAAGTCGACGATGCGAGACGACCTACGGACGACATCGGTCCGGATACTCCGGGCCGCCGAGTCCGGAGGCTTCACCGGGAGTAAACAACGCGAGCACACCGCCGGCAAACTTAATTAATATACATGCATACCTGTTCTGGTCGTACTTCACGTCGAACCCTTCGATCTTGACGACATTCCACTCGTCCTTGTTCTTCGAGTAACTGAATGAAATCTGAAATAATAAAGCTCTAGTTTAATTCCTTGTTTACAACAAGGTTATACTTATTTTAATATGATAATACGGTTCAAAGAATAATATATAATAAATATATTAGTGAAAAGGTGAACCGTCCATCTTAGAGCAGAAAAATCTGCGGAATAATGTAGTAAACGACCTATGCGGTCTAGCAGCCGAGCCGTTTGTGTATTGTGGAAATGCAAAAGCCAGACGTGGTGTATAAATTTAAATGTAATATGCCCCCCGTTGAAAAGCCCTCGACCGGGTTTATTATTTACGACGCATCACTTCCATATATGCCCGAGTTAAGACACCGGCAAAGGCATAAAAAAAACGTATACGGCACAAATGGCGTCATCCGTACTGCCGCCGCGCCCGCCGCTCGCCGCCTCCGTCGCGACCTCCCGCGGCAAAGCTCGATATGGGTTCCCATTTCGCTTCGCTGCCTCCCGGCTCGAAGCTTTCTTTTCATTTCGAGTTGACGTATTACAGTCAACGCACGACAAGGACTAAAGTCGCAATTGGCCATTGTCAGTGCAGTATACGTGTAATAACTAATAATGTTTCTAAGTTTTTTTTTTTGTATAATTTACGTAGTTACTTAGTTTTCAGTGGACACTAGCTATATATTTTATTATACCTATTGTTTTATTATACCTATTGCAGAATGAACTTTCCACAATTTATTTTTTGACAGAAATATACGTTTTATACGCTCCAAGTGAGAGTGAAATTGGTCCACCACTGTTAAGGGTTTCTTCAACAGATGCTCTGTGGAGAGAAGAACAGATTAAAACACTCATCAATAAAGTTCTTTTTTAATGCATCTTCGATTTATTGAAAACTTGCTTGAGGAAAAAACAAAGGTTAAAATATAAAATTGCTTTTAATTTCTAAAACCATTTAGAAATTTAAGTAATTGTATATATCTATGCAAACATTTCTGACTAGTTTACACATCATCTCACTAACTGGGTCGCAGTAATTGACAATATTAACATGACTTATTGTTTGCATATCTGCAGACAGCATATTCGAGTTGACGTATTACAGTCAACGCACGACAAGGACTAAAGTCGCAATTGGCCACTGTCAGTGCAGTATACGTGTAATAACTAATAATGTTTCTAAGTTTTTTTTTATTGTATAATTTACGTAGTTACTTAGTTTTCAGTGGACACTAGCTATATATTTTATTATACCTATTGTTTTATTATACCTATTGCAGAATGAACTTTCCACAATTTATTTTTTGACAGAAATATACGTTTTCAAGTTCCAGTCAACCAAATCTACCAAAAAGACAAGATCAGTCTCTGTGAATTGGTGAGTGTATGTTAGGTGATTTCCGACAAAAATCTGCTGTACCTATCGTTATCACAGTTTTCTTTGATTATTCAAGGGTCGAACAATCAGAACAGGGATCACATATCGCCTAACTAACACTTATCATAGACTTATCATCACTTATCATAGAACAAGTCATCAAATTGTGGTGACAGGTCTAAGATTTATTTGAAGTTATATATTTCGTTTGAATTAGCCTTCTGTGCATACGTTCTCATAACAGATTCTTCAAAATATTACGAATCAACAAGTTTTTTTGTGTTATTTTATAAAGTTAAGTTATACAGACATTCTGTACATTAAAATATGGGAAGTGATCAAAGAAGATGCAAAAGCAGCTTACTGCTGCTATTTTGGATTTAGAACTAGAGATCTGGAAGAGCCATGGACATCCAATATATGCTGTATTTCCTGTTAGATCTGAGTTTTAATGTGGATGAAAGGGAAACAAAAGAAAATGCCGTTTGCAGTTCCCATGTTGTGGCCTTTCAATCATGTAGATGGTTGCTTGCACGATAATCGTTTCCGGATATTCGAAGAGCGCCATCCACTTCATCATCTTCGATTTTTGTCACAGAAGAAATTTCGCCTGTTTGAAGAAACTTGCCTGATTTCACAGAGTGTCTCAAATCTTAGTTTTAGGCACCTTATAAACCAGTGCGAACTGAATGATTTGGTTAAAGATTTTTGTTTGCTTGCACGATAATCGTTTCCGGATATTCTAAGAGCGCCATCCACTTCATCATCTTCGAGTTTTGACTCAGAAGAAATTTCGCCTGTTTGAAGAAACTTGCCTGATTTCACAGAGTGTCTCAAATCTTAGTTTTAGGCACCTTATAAACCAGTGCGAACTGAATGATTTGGTTAAAGATTTTTTTTTGCTTGCACGATAATCGTTTCCGGATATTCGAAGAGCGCCATCCACTTCATCATCTTCGATTTTTGACACAGAAGAAATTTCGCCTGTTTGAAGAAACTTGCCTGATTTCACAGAGTGTCTCAAATCTTAGTTTTAGGCACCTTATAAACCAGTGCGAACTGAATGATTTGGTTAAAGATTTTTTTTGCTTGCACGATAATCGTTTCCGGATATTCGAAGAGCGCCATCCACTTCATCATCTTCGATTTTTGACACAGAAGAAATTTCGCCTGTTTGAAGAAACTTGCCTGATTTCACAGAGTGTCTCAAATCTTAGTTTTAGGCACCTTATAAACCAGTGCGAACTGAATGATTTGGTTAAAGATTTTTTTTGCTTGCACGATAATCGTTTCCGGATATTCGAAGAGCGCCATCCACTTCATCATCTTCGATTTTTGACACAGAAGAAATTTCGCCTGTTTGAAGAAACTTGCCTGATTTCACAGAGTGTCTCAAATCTTAGTTTTAGGCACCTTATAAACCAGTGCGAACTGAATGATTTGGTTAAAGATTTTTTTTGCTTGCACGATAATCGTTTCCGGATATTCGAAGAGCGCCATCCACTTCATCATCTTCGATTTTTGACACAGAAGAAATTTCGCCTGTTTGAAGAAACTTGCCTGATTTCACAGAGTGTCTCAAATCTTAGTTTTAGGCACCTTATAAACCAGTGCGAACTGAATGATTTGGTTAAAGATTTTTTTTGCTTGCACGATAATCGTTTCCGGATATTCGAAGAGCGCCATCCACTTCATCATCTTCGATTTTTGACACAGAAGAAATTTCGCCTGTTTGAAGAAACTTGCCTGATTTCACAGAGTGTCTCAAATCTTAGTTTTAGGCACCTTATAAACCAGTGCGAACTAAATGATTTGGTTAAAGATTTTTTTTTTGCTTGCACGATAATCGTTTCCGGATATTCGAAGAGCGCCATCCACTTCATCATCTTCGATTTTTGACACAGAAGAAATTTCGCCTGTTTGAAGAAACTTGCCTGATTTCACAGAGTGTCTCAAATCTTAGTTTTAGGCACCTTATAAACCAGTGCGAACTGAATGATTTGGTTAAAGATTTTTTTTTTGCTTGCACGATAATCGTTTCCGGATATTCGAAGAGCGCCATCCACTTCATCATCTTCGATTTTTGACACAGAAGAAATTTCGCCTGTTTGAAGAAACTTGCCTGATTTCACAGAGTGTCTCAAATCTTAGTTTTAGGCACCTTATAAACCAGTGCGAACTGAATGATTTGGTTAAAGATTTTTTTTTGCTTGCACGATAATCGTTTCCGGATATTCGAAGAGCGCCATCCACTTCAACATCTTCGATTTTTGACACAGAAGAAATTTCGCCTGTTTGAAGAAACTTGCCTGATTTCACAGAGTGCCTCAAATCTTAGTTTTAGGCACCTTATAAACCAGTGCGAACTGAATGATTTGGTTAAAGATTTTTTTTGCTTGCACGATAATCGTTTCCGGATATTCGAAGAGCGCCATCCACTTCAACATCTTCGATTTTTGACACAGAAGAAATTTCGCCTGTTTGAAGAAACTTGCCTGATTTCACAGAGTGTCTCAAATCTTAGTTTTAGGCACCTTATAAACCAGTGCGAACTGAATGATTTGGTTAAAGATTTTTTTTGCTTGCACGATAATCGTTTCCGGATATTCGAAGAGCGCCATCCACTTCATCATCTTCGATTTTTGACACAGAAGAAATTTCGCCTGTTTGAAGAAACTTGCCTGATTTCACAGAGTGTCTCAAATCTTAGTTTTAGGCACCTTATAAACCAGTGCGAACTGAATGATTTGGTTAAAGATTTTTTTTTGCTTGCACGATAATCGTTTCCGGATATTCGAAGAGCGCCATCCACTTCATCATCTTCGATTTTTGACACAGAAGAAATTTCGCCTGTTTGAAGAAACTTGCCTGATTTCACAGAGTGTCTCAAATCTTAGTTTTAGGCACCTTATAAACCAGTGCGAACTGAATGATTTGGTTAAAGATTTTTTTTTGCTTGCACGATAATCGTTTCCGGATATTCGAAGAGCGCCATCCACTTCATCATCTTCGATTTTTGACACAGAAGAAATTTCGCCTGTTTGAAGAAACTTGCCTGATTTCACAGAGTGTCTCAAATCTTAGTTTTAGGCACCTTATAAACCAGTGCGAACTGAATGATTTGGTTAAAGATTTAGGTTTATTAAAAAAAAGCCGAATTATTGGGTTCTAGGCTACAGGAATGGAATCTTTTCGCACGTAAGGCAAATATAATCTGGAACAAATAATTTTTTTTGTTGTTGTATCAGAAAGTTGGAAATTTGTGCCCTTGTGTTATTATCTTGCATGTAACGTTTAAAGAAATGCAGCTTAGTAATGTTTTCCGTAACTTTGTCCTGTGATATCTTTGTTATTAGGAATGGAACAATATTTGAAGGAATTTTATGACGGAAATAAGGAAATACTTTTCGCTATTATTATGCAAAGTAAAGTACAGTGAAACATCAACTACTTCGTACGCCCGGGTCATCTCAACATCTATATAACACGTACAAAAAGTTTATAAGAATCCTCATACAGTGTAGCAGACGTGAGCGTTGTATATAACTTAGTCTTGTTCAAGAACTTTTGTTAAAGTTTGTGTTAAAAAAGTGTTAAAGTCCAATCGAAGCCTGAGTTTCAAGTAGTCTGTAACTTCAAGATTACAGATAGTAACTACTCAAAAGCTCAGAACTGCTCATTTGTTCGAAAAGAAACAATCATTTGAAATAGAAACCGCACAGTTGACGCAATGTCCATTATCCGGTCAATTGTACGTTGTTCGCTGGACTCCCTAGATAGATAATTAATTTAACATTTCGATCATCCGGTACAATAATTGCGGCATTATCGGCCGCATTCCATCATTGGAAATCGATTTCACAGTCAGATTCGATTAGCTACAGGGCGTTCTAAATGCCACCGCGCTCCACAACGACCTCTATCGGCCCGAGTCGGTAGTTCAATTAGAAGTGGGTGTTAAACAGTGAATTAGTATTACAAAAACGTAGGCTGATGTAGACCATGCTATGCGATGGGATTATAATAAAGGCTGCCATTTTGGAGACTTCTCATTTAATTAAGTGGTTGGGATGGGTACGACCCAGGACAGGGCCAATTTATTCATTTCTTGGCGCAAGCTCTTGCGCCCCCTCTTCCCTACCCTTTAGGGTGATTCTAATCTAATCAATTACCTGATCTTCGAGGATCTCCCTCCTTATGAATTTCATCGGCTCCAAGTGAGAGTGAAATTGGTCCACCACTGTTAAGGGTTTCTTCAACAGATGCTCTGTGGAGAGAAGAACAGATTAAAACACTCATCAATAAAGTTCTTTTTTAATGCATCATCGATTTATTGAAAACTTGCTTGAAGAAAAAACAAAGGTTAAAATATAAAATTGCTTTTAATTTCTAAAACCGTTTGGAAATTTAAGTAATTGTATATATCTATGCAAACATTTCTGACTAGTTTACACACATCATCACTAACTGGGTCGCAGTAATTGACAATATTAACATGACTTATTGTTTGCATATCTGCAGACAGCATATGAGTAGGTGTGATACAATGTTGTGACAGTGTCGGAGACTAGGTTCAATTAGCTCAATTGACATTTCCTCAATTACATATTCGTACTTACCAATTATGTACCCCATCGTGACGTCATCTGGCAGTCGGATTTTCTCCCCTGTGCTCATGAATTTCCCTCCACTGAAACAATCCAAAAACAGCATTATTAATGTTCATTTTAATTGCACAACTCTGTAATCAATTATGGATTTACGTACACATTCATAGGTTCGTTAATGTCAAATGCTTTTTCAAGCGGCGTTCCCTTTGATGTCACCTGATACTGCTCACGCATTTTGTCAGGTTTTAAATTTAATTTTATGATGAGACGGAATGAGTTTGTCATCCAGTGTGTCGAGTGGATTAATTTTAATGGTTGTACGTTTGAAGTTGTAGATGAGTAATGAGGATAATTATTAGTAATTATAATTAGTTAGATTACAAGTAAAAAGTACATCTAACACCTTAGAAGACCAATTATGGTATGACACATGCAAAAACGTAGTCCCACATTTGCATAAAGTATCAGCGATTTATATCAAGGTTTTATGGTATGTCACATTAAAAGATATCTCGATATGTATCACCTGATAAGAGATCTTTTATGGCCACACTGTTATGAGGAAATATGCTTGGAAGCATGCTGCTTTAGTATTTGCGACGGCATAAATATACGTACATTCTTGCGGATTTCAATAAATCTGCCTGGAGTGTATATATGTAGGTAGTATACTGCTACAGAGTACAGTGTATATTCTGAAGATACGTTCAAGCCAGTTACTATGTAAATATTTTATAAAAGGGTTTCCACATTGCATGCATTTTTCGTATTACTTTAAGAAATATTGGTAACTGTATCGAGTGAATAAACTTGGTATGTACTGCAAGATTTTTATTTAATAAAATTCTTTCACGCCTTATATCGACCTAACCAGACGATTTTGGATATAGGTAAACTTTGGACACACCTTGTATATACGTAGTAATTATCTTCCTAAAACTATCAGATGATCTCTACATCTACATTTACTGAAAAAATTGACCGTCACAATGACAAAACCCGGCGGATTCTGTCATAACAATTGACTTATGCATTTCACATTTTTCGACAGATTTCGATCGGAGTCCTAGTTATCCTGAAACATCCATTGTATGTACTCAAATCTGTTACACCCCGTATATCTATAAAAAATATAGCCCAATTTGCTAGTTGCAATTTGTCCAATATTTCTCTAAAAGTATCACAAAATTATGATAAATCACCCAATCTGGTAACACTGATCACTGGTGAAAAATAGGAGGTATAACGTTCTGACGCTGGAGGGTGCTTCGATCGCTATCATCTTCGCAATTCCCGCATAACGACGCGGACGGACGCGGCCCAGATCCGACCCAAGCAAGCACCTGCACGCATACAACAGCACGCGTCCCGTATAATCTACGGTCAGCATCTTGAAGCCGCTGCAACGGACACTTTATATCTGCAGATATTCCGGCTTAATTTATATCAGACGCGTATACGTCTCTCGTATGGTACATAAATAATAAAAGAAAAACGGGATGTCAATGATTGAAATACTGCCCAGTAAATATAGCCGCAGTGTAGCATTTTGCTCTTGGTGAAGTGGCATCCATCAATAGTGTAAGAATACATATTATATGTGTTCTTCAACTATGAGTGCTTATGTTTTTCTTTTTACTTTCTGACTAGTACTTTAAAAAAAAAGTATTGTAATCGGCGGAAAAAATCACTATTTCGACTTGAAACTAACCTCTATCTCCAAATCAAAATTGCACGAACGCTGCAAGTATTACGTCCACAACAACTGTCCACTCAACAATAAATTTTGATTGCTATCCTCAGGGGCGTGGCTGGTCCTCAATAACTTCGGAAGAATAAGAAGAGTGCCTGCCACCAAGCACCATCGAGTAGAGGTAAGTGGAGTGCATTTTCCAAGAGAGCGAGTTTGTTTGTCGGGAAGAATCGTAGAGAACATGGAGTCGGCAGCAATTTCCAACCCCTTGTTTACAACTTCTGCAAAGATGCATTATTAATTCTTCCACTGGGAGCAAGGACCCCTGGATTCCGTATTATTGAAAAGTGCCGACGAGCGCGTTCCTCCACGACGAACCCATTTTAAACTCATACATAACGAATTAAGAAAAATTATCCGGTTGCGGTCGGTCAAACACAGACTCCCCCGAGGGCAACCTGAACGACCAGTGCAAGAAAAGCGTGCGCAACGAGCAACTGAACACGTGCACTACTAAAGGCTGATTCACACTGTAACATGATTGAGGTAATGCAGTTCAGTGAAATGTAATCTTCTAGAATTGAGGCTTTTGAATGAAATATCTGGTTGTTCCCAACTTAACGAAATAACAGCTCGAAAACCACGCAAGAATTGGTTAAATTCGATTCCCGGAATAGACAATAATCGAGAAGAATGAAGATCGCGCGGCGAACAGACAGGCGGGCAGTCACAGTTTAAAAGGCCAATTAAATTGCCTACCAAAATCGGTCCATTTTCTCGCTTCGCAATAGCCGATCTTGCACGGGTAATTTTCAATTCGAAAAACTCACGATTCGTGGAGTTTTAATTTGAGGAACACCTACGTGGCGTTCTCGTGATGGAAGTGACGAAAGAAGTTCCAAAGGCTGATTCTCATCACGTAAACACTCGAGGTAAAACCAAAGAGTTCCAAAGGCTGATTCACATCTAACTGCTAGTGGCACATCATTTTAATTTAAAGTGAAGAGGATTTTGGTTGGTTTACCCCACCCAAGGATCCATTTCATCTCTTAGGTTGGGGTGGGGTGCAAAAACAAACTGTAGATGTTGGCCGAAGCAAGAAATTCGTAATCGTCTTTTAATGAAATTGAATTCGTCCACAATCGTCTGTCGCGTTTACTTAGAACTGTTAAGTTTTGCGAGTAAATGTTGACAGAAAAAGAGGTCGGAGACTTAAAAGTTGGAGGATATCATCCGCAAAAAGGATCGTTACCCGACATTTCGACGGTATCGTCTCGAAGAGTGCCTTTTTGTGTGTCGTCCTCGGTCGGATTCGTATTGTTAAAATTCTGTGTGGAACGGAATCCGACAAATTCCGAGGTGGCCCCCTTAATTGACAGCTGATTAGATAGACCAATGGCCATTAATCCGAGCGGAGAAATCTCCGAAATGCACCAGATAAAAATTAATGAGTAACACGAAGTGGACAGACCCAATTAGGAGAAGGGTTCTCTGGATTTCTTTACGTAGGTATGGTTAGCCTTTTTAAGGTTCAGTTATTCATCTGTTTAACGCTTTTATATTATTATTTATAAGGCTGCTTATATAACTACGCGAGTAGCTTTCTGTCCTTTTTTACGTACAAAATCCGTAGGAAGACATTTTGTCATTGATCGCAGTTACTAATTGGCCGGTGTCACTTTTCAAATCCGAACCATCGATAAGTGTAATGGATTTTTAATCGAATCAAAGTCGATCTGGCGGAAAAAAGTCCGACGTATACATAATTGGTAAACGTCTAGATGTGTTAAACGGTCACTCAGAAGACGAAAAGCCATCAGCCTGCGTTTCCATCGCTATCCTTTACCGGGAACCGTCAAAATAACGTATCGCAAGCGAGCGGGTCGCTTTCTTAATTAAGATAACCGAAAAAATCCGGTCGTTATAAAGGAATTAATTTTTATTTTTGTCTCGTTATGAGTTCCTGGAGATTTTAATAACGTAGGTGCCCCTTTAGATTTTATCTGACTATATTTTATTGTTATTGTTTAACAGGTGTACACTTTATACCATAACGGTAACTATACGGTAATGGCGAGTTTGCGTCAAGTTACTTTTCGCCTATAAAAAGTTTTGTAGTGGTTATTTTTATGACGGATATTAAGAGTTAATTGAGTCGTTAAGTCAATGTTTTTATGCAGATATACGCAAATCAATCCAGCTATGCCATATTTTAGCAAAGTTTGGACATTATAAGTCCTGAATACAATAATCGGTTAACTTTTTATAACGATATTAAGGTTTATTAAGACTATTTTGTTTTATTTTTATTCCAGACCAAAAATTGCCTTACATAACTGCAATCTGAATGTATTTTGCAACAGATTTAGATGTACATATACAGCGGCACTTAAAAAAAACTGAGAAAAATGCTTTCAAGCTGTATTTTGACAAATCGATAAAAGGATCGTGGGGAATATCAAACTCGTCCATAAGACCCTCAACTTAAAATATGTTTTAAAAGGCTCGTTACGTTTTGTAAATGAAGACACTGTCACACCTCGTGCGACAAAATTCCATTCCTGTAGCCTAGAACTCAATAACTCGGCTTTTTCTTTTGATAAACCTTTCCCCTACGTCTTTAACCAAATCATTCAGTTCGCAACGGTTTATAAGGTGAGGACGGTGAGGTGTTCCTAAAACTTCAAATGGTGAATCTTCACAACTTGTCTGATTAAGCAATCTACAAAATTTATTGATGTGGATACCGAAATATTGCTCATATAATTAGGAAGACTCTTTTCGTGACTCTCGTGGTGAGAACAAGATCTGAAGATGTCCCTTGCAACAGAGTGCAAAAGATCGACAATTCAGAAACGCGGTTTCCTCCCGGAAATCAAGAATTAAAGAAAGTACTGGATTTCTTCATTCTTCATCATTATATGTATTAGTAAAACTGCACATTTTGTGACCTAGACATACCCATCCATTGATGTGTCAGACGTGTAACTCTTAAATAGAATGGAAAGGCAGTAACGAACATGACAGCGACAATTAAACACAATTTATATTTGCGTTATCCGTTGGCATGATCCGTTCAATTCCCATTTTTTTTTTGTTCGGTCACGAAGCGAATTGTGAAACGTTCTGATATGGAAGTCGGGTGTATTATTTGACGGTGACCACGCCTGAGGTCCGTTCTATTAACCCGTGGCAGCGGAGGCAGGACTCGCCTTTCTTAGATCTTTAGCCTCGAAGGCAATTAATGGCGCACCATGCCACTTAATTAGATAATGCCAAGACGCACGGCAAACCGGCATTTTTAACGCATTCAGCCGGCCTGCCTAGAGCGCCTAGGTAAGAAGCAGGCAGCGAGTTGTGTTACACATTGCGGAGGTTACCGCAATTAAAGTAATTGCGCTTTTGCATGGAGTATAAGAACGCGTTGTGTGCGCACCATAAAATCTGCAAATTATTGCCCATTGGTATCTAAAGAAGGCAGAAGCCGTTGGCATCCAGGTAGTCTTAAGTAGCACAGTGACCAACGTGCATAACAATTATTGGATTCAGAGCGGTAAACCGAGATTATAACCCAGCTTTCCGACTACCTCGTGTGTTGGAAAGAGGCGATGAAGATATTTGTCAATTTTTATCAAGATAGAGCCAATCAGTATTTTGCTGGAACACACACAGAGAAATGTTTAAGACATTCGTTGTCTTGCGAAAATTTACTCCGAACAAATCAATAAAGTTTTCAATTAAGACGAGCTTTTTGATTCAGAACTTACAGATTTCTCCTTTGAAGTGACCAGAATTTGTTTCCAAATAAAACTATGTTGGATAGCTTCAAATGTGCTTATGAGTTCTTTGAAGAATATAGTGCTTTGCATCACAACTTTTTATATATTCTAATAAAAAGAACCATTGCATTGAATCAAGATCACATATGTAAAATATGAGCTTCAAAACAAGTAAAATTTGTTGGTTGAATCGAATAGTAATTCATAATCATAATAATTATTTTAATCATAGATAATTCAGATAAAAACATACGCATGCTTTGAATTAGTATCAAAAGTAACAACATGAGAGCAGAACATAATTGGGCGAACCCTTCGCGTCGCCATGGTCCTTTAATCTGCTCATTCCACCGGCCTAAACACAGAGGACTCATTACCGAATACCTTTTTCCCTGTTAATTTCGACGTTCCAGACATCAGCGGTGGGGGCGGCGGGCGGACGGGCGGTGGATTCGCCATACTTTATTGTCTCGTTAATGCCGTTGCCACTGGCTAACGATCTCCGAATATTTGGCATAGTCAAAATCGCGACCGCGTTACTTTAACCCAATTATCTCGACCTTCCCACCGATTCGCCAAAACCTCCCCCACCACCACCCCGCTCTCTTCGTTTGTTTGGAGGTGGAGGCGAATCGAAACGTCAGTAAGCGACGGTGGCGCTTTTTTGTCCGCTCAACAGACGTCATTCACCATCTTGATTAAATTCGTACTGTTCGCCGCCACAATAGAGACGCTCTTTTAGGTTTTCGACTTTTTTCCCCGACTATTTTGCTTTTTTGTTTATCTTCCCGTCGAGAGGGTTGGCGGTCTTCGCAGTGGGGCTCATTCTCGATCTCTGACCTGTCAGCGGAGCGGAATTCTGATGGTTTGACGTTTTTATCGGCAAATTCTATCAAATTTCATGCTTCAGCTATATATGCAGAAGTATTGAGCATTGAGTATAACATCAAACGACGAAATAAACAAAAACAAGATATTTTTATTTCCTGGACATCCAACTGATTGTTTAATTTATTATAATTCTACCAAAATAAAACAAGATTTGAGATCATTAAGTCTTAAGATGTATACATCCACGGATCTATGTATATTTTCAGTCGCCGGCGAATGATGATAGGGTTATGATTGATGATATTCGAGCGTACATGGAAGCTACATCGGGTTGTGAACATTGCGCAACGTTCTGTTATAGATAGTTGTCTGTAGCTGTGGCAGTTAATCTTATTATGCTGAGCGCATCGGTCTATATCCCACGTAATGGAAGGAAGGGTCCATCCAACTGCCCGTCCACCTAATGTTAATGTAGAAACACCGGGTCTCGGTAATCGGTGTTGGCAGGATAACTGGTTAAATTGTAAATAGGAGTGACAGTGGCCAGATGGAATTATTTGGGACGACGACGTTGACTTTTCAGCTCTTATATAATATCTAACAATTGCAATATTTAAGGCAAATGTTTCTTTACTTATACAGCTTGAATATAGCATAAATTCCAACACTTAATAGAGAATATATCCGGGGAATAAACCCGGCAAAATCAGCTGTGAAATGGAGTAATTCCATAACTCGACGTAATTTGTATTCAAAAATATTTCCTTTATAGGATAGACAGCTTCCACAAAAACTTATTAATGCATGATTATAATATGCACCCAATTAGCTCAAAGTTCAATTAAGAATACGTTTGCAACGGGAAGTGGGTGAAAATAAATTAACACGCGCCCAATCCGCATAATCCTAGTTAAGATAATATTTATGTGTATATCATGACTATTTATGCAATATTATCATTAGCTTTAATCTAATATATAATAACTAATGTATAATTCCAACATTTTACTGTATGTTTACCGGATGCAAAGCAAAGATTGCAGGATTTAGAGATCTTATTAATATGAAAATATAATCAATTGTGACTCATAAGTAAAAAATAGTACCAACTTTAGGAACTTAGTATTTCGTGAAAAATCGAAGATTTCTATCAAACATAGTAGGTCTGGTAACTCTACACACATCCTTCTCTCACCCCTAATTCATCTCGAACAAGATGTTCCACAAGCATCTCCCATTTCTGCTACACAACCTCCTTTGTTACCCCATCTATGACTCCGACCCCAAAATGCTTTTCGGACGTATCCTCTCCTTTACAACCAACAACAATTCAACCGCCAAACAATCTTCTACCCCTTTTACATCGACCCCCCGCAAAATTACATATTTATAACTTGTAGACAGTGTACTTTTCTCGAGACTAAAATCCATAAATTCTCCTTATATAGTACTTATATAGTACCAGTTTTAAACGATCTTCCACCCAATATAACGTGTAGTAATATAATGTGTAAGTCGTAAAATGGGCGACTCACCTGGCGACTGGGACCATTTTCAGCGCCAACGATCTGCTCAAGCAGAAACCAGCGCCTCCCGTTGCGAACCAGAACTTGACCTTCTGCTGAAACAAAACGAAACACTCCATTAAAATAATACTTTATAGGACCACATTAGAAGCTACCACTGGCATAAATGCAAGTGTTATTACGGCATGGCAATCTCCAACTGTGCTACAAAACTATAACCAACATTCCAATCATATTTGTCTTAGTGCTTGGACTAGATTCTAAATTATTAATGAATAGTTGAAATAACAAAAAAAGAATCCACAATAATATGATTTCTCAACATTAAATATTCTCAAGAATTATGTACTTATTTATAATACCCTCTTTTAGTCGCTGACTTATATTTAAGTAAATCAGAAAGATAAATAACGACTCTCCTTCGGCATCAGTGTTAAAAAGGCGACGATTAACCAGGACACGAAACCGAGGTGTCCACTTTTAACCGTCCAGCTAAAACATCTCGCCGTATCTGATTGTTGCGGTAGCCGTGGGCTCAGCCCTCGGCGGCAAAAGAGGCCCTCCCGGCCTCATAAATCTCGACAGCGCCGTCCAGCAGCGGTAGCGTGCCGCCAGTCGAGGCAACGCTCCTCCAGCTATCTCTAAACTGCGGCCACGCCTAGAGCTAACAGCACTCGAGGAACAACAACACGTCTCTTGATTTGCAAGAGCCACTTTTTCCGCCTCGCCATTTACCAGCTCGCCAGAGATGCTGGCGGACATCTCGTACCATGTTCCTTTGCCGTGTTCAAGTTGTTGCGAAATAGCTACGCCCCAACACGTCTTCGTCTCTGATTAACATGGACGGAATAAGTCTCGGATTATGTAGTGTTTGTTGGTACAGATCGGTTTGCTACGAGAAGACAAGCCTGAAAATTGATGGTGCGCGTGGTTAGTTACTTGGTGTCTTTGGGGATTGAATCATAACGCAAATGACTGAATAGTAAATTAAGGACATCTTCTTTTCATTGTATAATAATAATTCTTTCCTGGATATTCTTGTACCATCTTTCTTGAACCTTCTTCTTTCTTCAATCTCTTTCTTGCCTTCTTCCTTGAACCTCCTTATTATTTAAACATCCTTCCTACTTCCCGCATCCTCAAGTACCTTTCCCTCAAAATCGAAAATTATTAGTTAGTTTGACGACAAGATATCAAGGAAGGGTATAATTAATAATTACTCCCATAGTAATAAGACGAAAGATAAATAAACCATCACGAACTACCGCACAGTATATAATTACATTAAAGCTATTCAAGGAAGTTAATATATCATCAAGAGCAATAATGTCAGCCCTGCGAAATTGCCAAGTAGCGAAATTAAAAATGGGGGGACATGCAATTTGCACCGCTGCTAATCCGGTCTGCAATTTATTTGCGAAATTATAGAGATGCCATCGGTCGCAACGTTCCGAGTGATTGGTGCTCTGCGCTTCGGCAAAAATGGAAGAACAGAAGACCTTCCGTGATCATGGAGCTTATCGGTATGTATTGGATATGCTGGAGGAGCTTTTAACGTGCAATGCGGCGAAGACAATTACACTTTTGTTGTCCTGGTCCCATTTGGAGCACCTGATTCTTCGACGTGATAGGTATGCTATCAATTTTCATTGTATGCAGTGTTGATTGCATTATTAGTGTAATGATGGTTTTGTTCAAGTATAAGAAAATCAATGCATTGAAGCAGATGTTGATGACCACCTCATTATTTTTCTTCTTTAAATTACCTTTTCATTCTTTTTCTTCTATCAATTTTGTTTCCATTGCCTTATTCTTCTCTATTTCTGTTATTTTGTACCTCCTAATCCTGCTTCTTCTTCCTTCATAGTTTCTTTCCCTTTAGTTTTTACTCCCCTAGATTTTTTTTTGAAAACGCCAAACTGGAAACTTCTTGGTGACATTCTAACAACTGGAAGTGGCCTGGAAGTTCACCAAGAACTGCCCTGTTTGTATTCTAATTATATATTATAAATTTTAAAATAATTCTGTAATGGAATTTTTACGATTCTGAAAAAAAAACATAATACAGAAATCCGACCCCAGCGTCCCCCATTAACAATAAAGCAACCTCGAGGAATGTAGCTATATTAAATTATAAATTACCTACGCACATATATTGTCCACCTTTTGAGCTCGGCTTGCCAGTTCGGCCTAAATTATCGTCCTAGTAGTAGGCTTCTCGGTTAATTAATGGTTAAATTCTCCGTAATGGCTTCATAAAGTAGGCAAGCACAATTAAGATTCAGCCGTGGATGTCGTTCTTTTTGTTTATCTCGGCAAGTCGTGGTCAAATCCCGGCCTCGATCTCCACTCTAGATGAGGTCATTCAATTAAATTTTAATACTTACGAGGAAATGTACCACGAAGTAATTAGTAATTTTCGACAGCGTGCTGCGAAACGCTGTTTTCCAATTGTCAGATCGGTATCGGTTGCGTGATTCGTTGAAAAGCGATGTCGTTGTTATTATTGTTATTAAAACCGGGATCTGGCACGCCCCTCTCGAGTTTTCATTCCTTCCTGGCGACGATAAAGCGATTAGTCATGCGTTTCTTTTACTATATCGACGATCGTAAATTACCAAGAACCGTTTATGTAATGTAAGGGGAGAGGCTTTACCAATGTTATAATTAATTTTGTAATGGATAAATATCGGTTACAAGCGAACGCTTTTGTAAGCTGCAACACAGTTTCTCTCTACAGTAAATTTTGTACTTTTAATATCAGTGATGCATTACTTTAACAGCTGATCAAACTGCTGAAGGATTCTTTTGGCAAACCTTCCTTTCCTCTGCAGGTAAATACAATAATTTGTCCATTTACTGCACACATTCTCTCTTAAACCTCTTTAGCGCAAAAACTTCCTGCAGAAGAAATAATTGCACGTCCAGCAGTAAGCTGGAACACAATCAAGTGATATATAACGGTGAAACAGCTCGGACAAGTTTATTCACTTTTGGTCCTTCTGTTCGAAGCTAAGGACAGTTTCATTTATAATACTTAGTACATATAATTTTTAGAAACAAAATTTTGCAACCACAATCGGATACGATTAGAGTAAGAACATGTTATAAAGAGGAAGCTCAGCCTCCACGTCTCAACAGGAAGTAATAACTTCTTATAAGCAACATATAAACTACCGGGAAAAATAACCTGTATCATCTGAAAATAGATACGGATTAACTTGCCCATTGTAAGAGTAATTGATGCAGCTTCTCGAGCAGAGCAGTTCCAGAGGCTTAAGCTATCCAGGTGGTTAATGATTTTGCTGTTCCGTTCTCCGATTGATTTACTAGGTCGAGCTTACGATAAACTAGAAGCGATCTAGATAATAAGGCCCGGCTCAAGTAATGGCAACATTATGCTCCGCAGAGCCATAAAATAAATTTTCATAAAAGCAATAACTCAAGCGCGGGTTCTACTACTATCGTTCGGCTAGAACGCAAGGTGAAACGGTTATCTGCGGAGACTCTGGGCGCGCACAGGGCGTACCCCACAGCAGAAATTAGAAAGGAGTCACGATCCTGCGGATGTCCACTCGATATATTTCGCAGTGAGAAACGTGCTGCGCGCTTGCCTGTTGTCAGTTGTCTGAACGGTATGAGCGGTACACGCCCATGAGATGTATTTAAACGACCACAGGATCCGGCTTAAAGGACCAAGTTATGGAGATAAACTCGCTGGTATATTGGGAACGAATATTAAACATACACCATACACCAGACCAGGAAATCGATGCTCATGTCTTTTGTTGGAGAGGATGTTTGTTCTAATTACACAAGGGAACAAATTTCCAACTTTCTGGTACAACCAAAAAAAATATTTGTTTCAGATTATATTTGCCTTACATAACTAGAAATTATATAAATTAAAGAATATGCAAATTTACTGCTTTCAAGCTGTATTTTGATGAATCGATAAAAAGCCACCATTCAGAAGGATCGTGGGTAATATCAAACTCGTTCATAAGACCCTCAACATCATGATATACACGTAAAGATCGTTCCATTTTAAAATATCCTTTAAAAAAACTCGTTACGCTTTATAAGTGGAGACACTGTCACACCTCGTGCGAAAAGATTCCATTCCTGTAGTCTAGAACCCAATAACTCGGCTTTTTCTTTTGATAAACCTTTCCCTTACGTCTTTAACCAAATCATTCAGTTCGCAATGGTTTATAAGGTGAGGACGGTCAGGTGTTCCTAAAACTTCAAATGATGAATCTTCACAACTTGCCTGATGTAGCAATCTACAAAATTTATTTATGTGGATACCGAAATATTGCTCATATAATTAGGAAGACTCTTTTCGTGACTCTCGTGGTGAGAACAAGATCTGAAGATGTCCCTTGCAACAGAGTGCAAAAGATCGACAATTCAGAAACGCGGTTTCCTCCCGGAAATCAAGAATTAAAGAAAGTACTGGATTTCTTCATTCTTCATCATTGTATGTATTAGTAAAACTGCACATTTTGTGACCTAGACATACTCATCCATTGATGTGTCAGAAGTGTAACTCTTAAATAGAATGGAAAGGCAGTACCGAACATGACAGCGAGCCTTTAACCAAATCATTCAGGTTGCACTGGTTTATACGGTGAGGTGTGCTTAAAATTTTAAATGGTGAATCTTCACGACTTGCCTGATTTGACATCGTGTTGAAAAATCGTCACAATCGACCAATAATACCTAAGTTCAGGAATATGAAGACTAAATCTTCAAGATTTTAGTATTTTCTATGAAAATTAACATAATAAAATGGAACAAAAACATCATAACGACCATAAAAATCTAACAAACCATAACAAAAAGAATGTTCTTACATTCTTTTCGCCCACTTTTTACGGTCACGCTTCATAGTGAGCGTCAAGTTGGGAGAATAGTTCAAATATCCGTAAAGCATATTAATGGGCATATTAAATCTTACTACTGCATATAATCGCTACTGACAGAACGGTATATCCAAATAACATGCAAGGGCGACATAAGACCAAAATAAATGCAGCAAGTGACCAACGAGTCCGTTCGTTACGTGAACGACTTCATAATAATCGAACTTTGGACGACTTATAACTGCATATCTAAAGACTGGTTCCTCGTGGCACCTGCCGAACCCAAATATCGGACTAGTACTGCCAGTATTAAGAAATAAAAAAAAAAAACTCACAAACAACCAAATGATGTTTGTCGAAGATTATTTCTTAACTTCGTTTTATCTCATTCCCAATTAATAGTAAATTAAATAACAAATATTTAAAAAATATTATTCTTAAGACATGGTATAAATTTCACGATCTGGCAACACTGGTTCGATCGTCGCTTGCTAGAAGGAAATGTTCGAGGATGTTAAAGGATTCTTGATCCCGTCGGATGGGGCGGCTAAGTGCTACTCCTTTGTATACCAATACAAGAGTAAATTAAGCGAATTAATACGGTGAATCGAAGACCATTACGTGCAGGTGTCTTCCTTCGTTAAGCCACTTCATCGGGAGATTGATATTTTTTAATTTATACTTCATAGCGTGGTGATGATCTTAACGGTCAATTTCGTCGATGATGTGTGTCGTGGTTCGATAAAACGTTCCCTTTTCTGTCTTGAGAAGGAAAGTAGTTTAATTACTACATGTGTATGGTTCAGTCATGATTTTATTTTATAGAATTTAGCCATACACAGATTTTAAGTATGAAGGAACTGCTTGAAACGCATTACGTCTGTTTTAAGCGATACGTACGTGTACTTTTGGGTCAAGAAACTGTTTGTTTGTTGAAGCATGTATATTTTTCGCCCAACAAAATATTGTTGTTGTTGTAAAACGAACGTCTTACTCCTTTTATATGTAGAAGAATAACATTTTCTTCGTCAGAGCAAAATATGCTCAACATAAACATATTAAACTCTTAAACCAGAAGAATAAATAGCGGCAAACAAGCAAGCGTCGATACTTTATAAACGTAATCACTTAACCAATTTAACAAATTGGACCTAGTGCCCGATCCGGTGTACACAAGCGATTAATTAGAAAAATCGGTTGCCTTTCACCGCCACCAATATATAGGATCTCGCTTCCTGGCCGGCAGCCAACTCGAGTTCATCCGCCGATGGCAGCTTTCGATAGTGGTTCGCCTCTTTCCAGTCGAATGCCTTCGCATGGACTGCACGCGGCAGTACATCAGCGCCCCCCTAAGGGTTTTTCGCCATACTACAAACGTTTGCCACGCAATTGTGCATAAAATAACCGACCACAGCAAAATTATAATGGTGACTCTCTCGCAGGCTCTCGGATGGAATTGATGATTGCGGTTATTGCTGGAGTCGCCCAGGTGGCGCGGCGATCACAGATAATGGCCTCCTCAGCGTGATACACACAACCAACTTTAAAAGAGCCAAGTATTAAGATTTGATCCGATAACGTTTAAGTGGCCTGCCTGCCTGCTTCGCAAACGCGAACATTGTTATTTTCAGATTACCGGTCGAAATTGGAAAATTATTAAGCCTTAAGTTGGCAAGCCTTAAAAATTGCAGTCCTTTTATAGTTTGCAAACTTGTTACGGCGCTCGAGCAATTTTAAACTAAAGTGAGAAGAATTTAACGAAGTTAAAGTTTCCATGAGAAATTTTGTTGACGAAATCTGGTGATATTCTTGGGTATTATCCCCACCTAACTTTCCGACTACCTCGTTAACACAATGAAGCGACAAAACGTTCTATAATAATTCCAATCGCGCTAACTCTGGATATAGTCATAGACTTACACTAACTGTCATGTCATGTCAGTGGCTACTGACGTTTTCATAGCGGTTAACGTTGTGGATTTTGCCAGATTCTACAAAAGTGTATGGCGTCGAAACCGTTCATCCCATTGATCTGAAAACTGGTACTTTAAAGTCGATGGAGGATGAGGAAACAAGTGATATTCTTCACTCAAAGATATTCGTGTTGTATCGTATAAATTTTTTCCTCTGTGCAGAACTTCAGAGAAAGACCTGCCTTAACAACTGTTCAATGTTCATCTATACATATAACACAAATGCCCATATACCGTCCAGGATTAAAACAAGTTTTCCTATTGATAATGTACATTTATTACATATTTAACCCTTGAAGCACAGTCTAAACTAAAACTAAACCTGGTGCGATTCTCCAGCCATAGCCACTATGCCTCCCTATCTAATGCCAGTGGCCATGAAAGATGAACTGGTGTCGGTATGGTTAAAATCAGTTGATACCCTTAGAAAATGCATGTCATATTTACCACTTCTGGCTGTCAGATTGTCACAAAAAATAATCCATTTCGTCCACTGGTAATCCTAAATATGAATACTGTATGTATTCTAAATATGTATAAATTTCATCCTGACCCGTTGTAGCGTTTGGGCGCCATTGCTTTCACATTTTGTGCGCCCAACATGTATATATAATATGGGGAAATAAAAACTTTTGTAGGCATAAAATCCAATCAAGAATCAGTTAATTTCTCTGCAACGACAATTCTTTGTTACAAAATCGCAAAATGTGTATCTAATCCAATTATTTCGAAACATCGTAATCCTAATACACGATTCCTAACAATATAGAAATTTATTAGGAGTAATTAATTCTGCCATGACACGCCCCTTAATTAATTCTAGTTGTGTTGATTTGTGTGATTCTATTTAGGGTTATATCATACCAACCTGCTGAACAACTAATATATTCAGAGAGAATTCAGGAAAACCGTAATGGTACTCCAAATTATTAATGATGGACAGTATTAAAGCACAAAGAGGACATAAATTTTCAATGTCTTACTCTTACAATTCGTTAATATTTTAAATGGACGGCCTTTTTGGCATATCTAAAATTAATTACACTGATAACATCACTAAAGAAATAAATCTTCACTTAAGAAACTCGATAATATTTACTCAATATTCTATGTGCAATTTTATGTTTCCCATTACATTTATAAACGCAATCAAACAAAATCTTTGTGGATCCTTCAATCCACAAAACGGATCTAATCAGTTTATCATTCATTTATCTGAGGTTGCCATGAAAGAGGACATCAATTGCGGTGGAGTAATGGTGGCGATAAATTTATTTCTTGAGCAGAGGCAGCAGAACCGAGGCGGGAGGGCCTAGGTCGGGCGCTCTGTATTAAAATTATATTCAGGATGAGGGCCTCGCACTGCGGGACAGATAAAATCTAAACTTACCGAAGTTTTGTCCTTGTTTATGATTTCGAGCGGAGCCTGGATACTCGGTTTCCCCAGATACCAGTCTTGCCTCGGATCGTAATCGCCCAGAAAACGAACCAGCCTCGGGACGTTCACGTAATTGTCGTCGTCGAAGTGACAGAACCACCTGGAACAAGCGTACGACAACTGTTGAGATTCTCTCTTGCGATGTGATTGTTTCTAGTGGTGGGGGTAAATGGATGATTAAGGTAATGAGTCGAGTTTTTAGAGGAGATAAACAATTGGATGTTATAAAGGTTTCTTAAGTTCTGGCGATAATAATAATTTGTTATATTACACAAGGAAACTAATTAGCAATTCTTTAAAAAAATGAGAAAACTACAACAAGATCAGTTAACAAATTACATAAATTCAAAGAATATGCAAAAGTACTGCTTTCAAGCTGTATTTTGATGACTCGATAAAAAGCCACCATTCAGAAGGATCATGGTGAATATCAAAATCTTTCATAAGACCCTCAACATCGTGACTACACGTAAAGATCCTTCCATTTTAAAATATTTCTGCAGTTATTCAATTTCGTAAAGCCACAGTCATTCTGGATTCTGGACTGGAAGATTATGCACTAAATTGACCATACCCAAGCTTTAAAAAGACAAAATTGTCGTCAATTAAGCATGAAACATGTCAATAAAATTTTATTTATGATCAACTTTTTTAAAAGGCAATTATAAATAATGCCGCATTCCTTCCACAAACTAGAGGCGCTCTAAAAAAGGACATCTGTCTCAATATTACAAAAAAAAACATGCTGCAATAACCTTGCAATTATCATTGTGATCAATCCAGTTGTACCCGCAAACCCACATCTACAAATAAACTTGACTTACTAGAAGTTAACAACGACACCAGTTCGACTCCAGTTCCACACACGCCGAAAAAAAAACACACCCAAAGGAAGCGATTAAAACGCCATCCGTTAACGACATTGCGTGCAATTCGAGAAACACGTTTCCCGATTGAAATACTAAATAACGCCGATCAATATTCTATTAGCGGACAGGATTTGCATGCAATTCACATGCACGAGTTGTCGCGATGGCTATAATGGCTACCGGGAAAACAACAGAACGTTGGAATAACGTTTAAGGTAACATCTAAACTAATTTACCGAATATAGTCGGAGAAACGGTGATTGATAAAGACTGCCCGGCGGAATGAGACCCGTTCATTTACATAGAACGCGTTCTCCAGTACGAGATCTGACAGGAGATCGTGCTATTGATGAATGGACTGCATCCGAAGCAGCACGCAACCCAAAGAAACTCGAAGGCTCAAAGCCAAAAATGAGAAGTGAATAATGAAGATCATGTATAGATGTGTTGCTCTTGTGCTGTAAATATCGTAATCGGTTTTGATTGATCGACCAGATGGATGTTTATGGAAAAATTAGAACACGTATGAGATCCTGTACAAGGATAATTGATGATTTCTTGTTTGATAAACAAGTTTTTTAAGATTCCGTTTAAGCATGTTATCCGGCTTCGTGGACCAAATACATTTCTTGTGGATATATGTTGTATATACATCTCATTGCTTATGTTGTTCATTTCTTTTTATGTAAAATATCAGTAGAAAATTGTATAGCCAAGATCTAGAGAGTAATTAACGCAGTAACTATAGAATAATTTTGACAGCATGAGAAGAAACACCACAGATTAAGGTAAAAAAGTCTATCATACCCTGATATAAGGCACAAAAACACTTTATTTGGCTTGTAAAATTTGCCACTTCCGGTTGTCACATTGTCACCAAAAGAAACCAGTGTGTCCCCTGTTCGTTCATAATATGTATAGCAAATTTCAGGATGATTCGTTGTACAGTTTGGAAGCTATCGAGGTACCAAACTAGAGATTATTGAAGCATGTATATTTTTCACCCAACAGAATATTGTTGTTGTTGTAAAACGAACGTCTTACTCTTTTTATATGTAGAAGAATAACATTTTCTTCATCAGAGCAAAATATACTCAACATAAACATACTAAACTCTTAAACAGGAAGAATAACTAGCCGCTGAAACAACTGCATACCTATATTGAAATTCTTATTACAATAATAGTATATTATTATACAAGTTTTATAAGACGTCAAATTGGCGCATGAGTTGTTTGGGGTACTCGTCGATGAACGAATGCGCCAATATGTCTTATAAAACGAGTGTAATATAATATTTTTTCTACGTTGCATCATTAATTTTATAAAAATTTAAAAGTATATTAGGTAAAATTCCAATCTAGAGTATTTATGGGTGCAACCGTTAGTAACACTGTCATCTGTCACTTAAATTCAAATATCTGTGAAAAAGTAATTATTGATAATTATTATATACCATCATATACTAGTAGTACGAAACCTAGGATGCAATACGCATGTTTAAATATGTATAAAAATATACATACTTCGCAGTTTGTGCGATTCTAAAAAATCAGTTCGTGCTTACTTTTGTGGTTATGTGTATTTTCGTTTGACATGCATTTGATATCAATGTCACCAATCTTAGAAAAAAGTTACTAAAAACGGTGTTACAATTTGCTAATTGTAACACCGAAAACAGTGTTACAATGTGTGCATTGTGAATGCAAAGTAGAAAAAGTGTTATTTGGATACCAAAAATATCCTCTACATCAGTGTTTCCCAACCTTTTTTGAGCTATGCCCCACCGAAGCTGGTCTAAAAATCTCATGCCCCACTTCGAACGGTATACGTTTCTCATTTCGTCATTGGTATACATTCTGCCCAACAAACTTTGACTAATTTCCTCTCTGTGACGTAATGAAAAACTTGCCCCATTGGGGGTATAAAAATAATTACATAAAACAATAATTTATTTGATTATTGAAATAAATACTAAGCATTTTAGCAGAAACAAAATTTGCTACATATTCTATTATAACAAAATAGAAATAAACATTCACTTAAAAACTAATACAACACAAATCTGCCATATTTTATTATAACAACACAAAGTTAAACATTTACTCTAAAACTGAAATTGTCACTGCAAGTGTTAATCGTACCCTTGAGTCTAGTTATCAAATATTCGTGCTCATTGCTAAATCTGAAAAAAGCACAAAATAGGGTAACATTTAATTAAACTGTCAATATCAACATTTGTAAAAACGGTTTTAGAAAAAGATGACAAAGATGTGATAACTGTGCCCCTTAGTAACAACACTGTCAGAAAAAGAATGGTTCAAATGAGCAAGAGTGAGAGGCACTGAGGCCTTGTTGATAACTTATGTAAGGTACATTAATAAGGAACATTTTTTTGGGGAAATGTTATTCTGCAAATTATAAGAAAGCACCACGACCTCCAGAGATATTTTTTCTAAGCTAAAAAACTATATTATTAATTATGTCGATAATATTCCAATACAGAACATAACATTTTGTGCTGCCAATCGTGCTCCTAACATGATGGGCAAGAAAAGTGGCTGTTTAAAGATGAAAATCCAGAAATGCTTCTTGTGCATTGTGTAATCAACGGGGAAAACTTGGTAGCCAAAAATATTTGTTCAATGAAGTATTAAATTTAGTTATAAAAAGTATGAATTATTTTGTACTTCACAAATTAACTTGAAATGTCACATTCGGCATTAGCTTTGATACAATTGACATATTTTATAACCGAATTTAATCTCCATTGAGAACTGGACAAACATTTTTGGTTACCAAGTTTTCCCTATGGAGCTATATTAGACAATGCACAAGAAGCATTTCTGGATTCTCATCTTTAAACAGCCGCTTTTCTTGTCCATCATGTTAGGAGCACAGTCTGCAGTGCAGGATGTTATGTTCTGTATTGGAATATTAAAGACATTGGAGTAATTTTTTTGCTTATGAAGAATATCTCCGGAGGTTGTGATGCTTTCTAATTTCAATGTTCCTCAACAATGTATCTTAAGTGGCATAGCTATCACATCTTTGACATATTTTTCTAAAAACGTTTTTACAAATATTGATGGCTTAATGAAATTTTTCCCTATTGTGTGTTTTTTTTTTTCAGATTTAGAATTGTGTAGGGATATTTAATAATTAGCCTCAAGGATATGATTAACGGTTGCAGTATGAACGGTACAAAGAGACTTTAAGGTAGGTTTTTTTTTTTCAAAATTTTTCTATATTCCAATTGCCCCCCTCAACAATCATATTGCCCCCCAGTGGGGCGTACGCCCCACGTTGGGAAACACTGCTCTACATGCTACACTATATACGCAAGAATAATGTTTCTTGATATCCAAGAATAGAGTTCTCTCTAGAGTTCTGTGTAGGAGGCCTCATCGGGAAGTAAAAGACACCTGTCAGAAATCCATGTCAAATGGCCAAAAGAAACTATAAAGGCCAACTGATGGGAAGAGAAATTGTCAGAATACAAACATATGATGTCAGCTGAGAAAGATGTATAGGTAATTGATAAAATTCAACAGAGAAACCGAAACCATTGCATGCCACATTATCTCATATCATTACAAAGATTTAAGAAGTGCTTTATTCTTTAAAACCCTCTATCAGGTTTATCAGGTTTACTAAATCACCTTGGGAAATAGGCAAGACCTAGAAATACGTCAAATACATTTCGTACTTTTCTTATTTCAGTTTGTAAAACAAACCTACATCTACTTCCTTCATCCAGAGTGTGTATGTGTGTGTATATAGTATCAATGTGTGTATGTGTATGTATAGTTTGTGTATAAGTGTGCGTTAAAACTTGAAAAGTATCGCATGTGTAGCTCGCGCCAGATGGTAATCGAGTGCGCAAAGTGGTGTGTCTTCTTTTGCTCTTGGTTGGTTGTGCCTACGGCAGACGTAACGTGAAACCGGGCGAGCAAAAATAAGATAAATTGTGGCAGACGAACTGTGACTACATGGTAATTAGATATTATGGTTAGATGCGCTTCACGCAAACGGCTAGAATCCGTGCTGTACCTGTTTCTGGAATGAATGTACCACGGCCGTTACGGATCACGTGTGGATACACCTAGCGCACTACACCTAGCAGATGCCACCAGCATCTAAAACTGGTATATTTATGCGTATTGCTAGAGGGGTACACACACTATAGATTATTAGGTCCGTTGAGCCAGATCGATGTTATAGAAAATGTATGTAGGTACTTTTTACCTTAATTTTAAATAAGTACTTTTTGTTTTGCTTATTTGAAATTGATGGTGCAGTATCATTTCAGTTCATTGACTTGCTTGTGCTTTTTATTAACAATAAAATACGACAGACAGAAGATAGACGCCTAGCTTCCACTGGGGCTTAACTACAGCCTATTGTGTCATCAAAAATGGTATCTTGATTAGAGTTGAAAGCTACGGAATTTATGCTTGCATACAACTATGGAACTCCTTAAATAACCCTTATTATCTCGCATAAAAGGCTTGTCAGAAAAATAATCCCCCTGAAAAATAGTACGGGCACGCTCAGCCTACGTCAAATGTGTGACAGTGATGCATGGGCTCGCATTATAATGCGATATATAAACGTATACGCGGTGATATCTGACTGGAATAAATGATTATTAGAATGGCCGACGGACAGTTCGACTTCGTTGTGTCTCTTGAGAATTTTGTCGAACTACAGTTAAACACGTTTGTAGTATGACATAATTTGTACAGGATTGAAGAGTCTCCTGAATACTGAAGAAGTCTGCTATGCTCTTTTGTTCAGTTCTATTAGAACTGGCTATACTTAATGTAGAAAGCAAATAAAGTAGAACAAATTCTTTACTGATTATAGGATGACCGTTATTATGGCTTCATATGTTTCTTTATCAAAAACAGAATTATATTAATTACAAAACCTGCTGCAAGAACGACTCATTAAGCATGATCACGAATAACTACAGGATGTGACAATTGTAACAAAAGGGAACAAATATTATGTTATTACGCAAAATTAAAGCTGCTATTTTTCATTATACACTTTTAATTGTTTTAATTGCGTATAATTATGAATAATTTTTAGCAGATAAAGATACAATTTCAGTCTAACTATAACTTAATAATAGCATCTCTTTCTCGTTGGTTATTCGTCTTCATTTCCTGTGCTGCTGCTGTATACATTATGCGGAATATTATACTTTGAATTGTTATGTAAATGAATACTTTGTGGGTATCTAGTTAGGCCTTACTTTGGCTATTGTGAGGGTAAATGTTACCCCCTTTCTAGAAAATCTCACACGTCCTTCTCGAGAATATTCAACCCATGAACAAAAGACAAGCGATTATTGCATTATTTGACGCAAAGACGCTTCATTTGAAATGTGGAATCTTAACACATAAGGAAAAATTCTTTTGGTTGTAACTTTTGTATCTTTAGTGGATTATGGAAAAACTTTCAGCAAATTATGGATAAATTCTTCAAAATTCTTCCTAGCTAACAAAATTTTTAAAATACCTTTTTCAATTCATTTGATCTGTGTGATATGATGTGTTTGTGGTCTACACTGAGAGAAAGGAAATGTAAAATCAAATAAATGTATTTCTTGTTTGAAACAAATGTGAGTAAAAAGTAAAAATGTGAGCTGCATGGGCTGAAAGAAATATTTTATTTGAAGTAAAAAAAAATAGTCTCATCTGAAAAAAAAAACGATTCACTGAAAAAAAAAACGATTCTATTACACCAAATGGTTTTCTGTGATTTCCGTAATGTAGAAAGTGTGTGGGCTTAATTGCAGAAATACATTTGAATCAAATAAATCTGGTTTTATGTATTTGAAATAAAGATCGGCCTTGAGGTAAGTAAATATTCTATTTGGATGAGAAAGAGAATATATTTGAGTAAGAAGATTTGTTTGAATAAAAAAAGTGGTTTAATTAAAAATTATAGCTATGTCTACTGGCGGGGAGATGGCGCTGACAGTCTCTACGCACTCGTTGGCCTTTTTTGGGATTTATATGAGCTGAGATACACACATAACAAAATATCAATTAATGATTAATTCACTATTTAATTAATGATTAAAGTTTTTTAACATCGATCTTTCGTTGACTTGAAACAAATTCGCTTCATTCAATTTTTGTCTCTCTGTGTAAGTTTGGAACATCCTGTGGAATACCTAAGGATATTGATCAAGTTTTAGATATCTTAGAACTTCTTACGCTAAGGATGACATAACCTTTACATTTGAAGTTTTCAGAGAAATTATGTTTGTCGTTCTCCATGTCGGACTCATTTCGCTTTCCATTATGCAACGTCCTACAATGCCACATGCAAAATATTAGCTCATTTCCACTTTGAAATCGTGTGAAAAGCTCTGAATAGTCTGAATGCACCATTGCATATGTAATGATCATAATTAAAAACGTTACAGGCACCAGTTAAGCAACAAATGCTGTTATTGCGCGATGTTAAGTTTAATGAAGCATATTTTACGTCAGAAAAACTTCGCATAATTCACTTTCCCCTGAATGTAGCAGAAATATGAGTATTTTTTGCAATCTTGGTAACACGAGTTAATTAATACCTCTCGTTAGTATTTCTTTCTTGGAATCTCTTAAATCCATGTAATGTAAACGGTACAACCGATCGGCCTGAAATTTAGAATCCTTATTCAGAATTATCGGAGGACGAACTGGATTGTTGGATAAATAAGTAAAAAAATCTTTTGCAAAATCCACAATTAAAAAAGTACATAAAAAGAGGTGCATTACAAGTCCCATTCCCTACCATTCAACATAAATATAAAATTGCTTAAACCGAGACGCTACGTGACCATAGAAACGGTTGAGGCGAGTCCTGCAACAGGAATAGCAACGCGGCTTTAAATTTACAATCGCGAAATCTATTTTCTCCGTCTGGACGAAAGATCGCCGTTGCGGTTTCTGCGAAATTGTGCGGCTACCGTTTTTTCGCAATTATTATATTAGTATGGGAGTGGAAGTCAATCGTTGCGAAGGCAACAACAGTTTCTCGGATTGGTCCCAAGCAGTTTTCCACTTCTCGAAAGCAATCATCGATGATCGTTTGCGGTTTTACGCCGAGAGATGTGTTCATCTCGAACGGTTGATCTCATTATAGATACCAAAACCACAAAAAGAAACAGAGAAATTTAGCCACATACGTAGAGATTCAATTTAAGGAAGTTATACGTTACCATAATGGAGTATTAATGGTTTTGATAAAGCATTATTTGGAAACGTAGCACAAGGATATGTCCATTATTTTCATTTGTGATTTATTCACTAAAAGGAGTGTATATAAAAGTACCAGTTGTATAATTGAAACGTCACATGACGACATACGTTCGTGTGACATACGTATAAAGGACATCCAAGCGCGATGAGTAAAGAGGAATGAATAATGACGAAATGAAGTCTTCTCATTCTCGGCTGCGCCACTAGTTTCCCATTCATGTCCACAGGGAGACACCAAAAGGCACCCGCATGCGTCATCATTTCTATACAAATAAATCGTCCCATTCTTTGAGATTTTGCGCCCGAGGAACCTTTATTGGTCGGCTGTTATGCGCGGTCGTGTTTATTTATTAAAGTCAATAGCCAGATTATGTGGCAGGGGGGCATGCGGGAGCCCCGGGAACTGTGTTTCCTGTTTCACGTTACCAACCATTAAGGACCGAACGGCATAACGAAAGATTTATTGGGACACTTCGCCGTCGACGGTAGGCAGTAAAAATAACCGCGAAAACAACGGGACCGCAATTAAACTGTCTAGAGATATTGCTGCAATAAGTATAATAAATCGATGGATATTACCAAGTTAAATAATTGCCTACATTCTGGTTTTGTGGTACATTGTGTGGGTGTGTGTGTGTGTTATTTTTTTACTGCACGTTTTGCCAAAATACTACAAGTAAAGAAGTCAGGGGACATCAAAACATACATTTTCTCAAAAAAAAAAATGCTTCATGGTGGTATTTATCCATAAATAAAACCTTTTTACTCGACTGTTAAACGATTAGTGGTCAGATTTACAAACTGCAGACCTTGTACAGTTAGATTCAAGTCTAGACTTCCAGATATCGGTAGAAAACTGACGGATAGACATAATTATGACTCCGTAAAAATCGATATCCTGTCCATACATAATCTTTAGCAACCATCAGCCTCCGTGGTGAATAAATTTAACAGCGCTGACACCGGAAACCGAAAGGAACGGTTACCTTATTAGCATAAGCGATAATTACAAAGTCAACCGAAATGAAGAAGGTAAAGAAACCCACGTAGAACCTGCTTGGTCCAGTTCAGGCCGAGGGCAAGAAACCGACTCAGAAAAAAAAATAATTAGCTCCGTTCTCGTTGGAGATTTTATTGGTATTTAAAAGAGTTAAGTGGTTATTATTTGGTTCGCCCGATTGCGCGATTAATTCGGAAGGTGTGTTCGTACCGGTGGAGCATCCTCTTCGTTTGTCTTCTTCTTTTTTTGGACTAGACGACCTTTGGGCGCAGCGTACTACAACCAATGGTTCGCCGACTACCTTTTGATGGTTTTATTGGAGGTGGGCGGTCTCGGTCCTTCTTAGTCGCTTCTGTTAATTTAAAAAACACGTCCAGGCCATGTTTTTGATAATTGGATTGACGTTATTGAAGTATTTAGTCCCGCCATGTCCCATTTTAGTTGTAGTTTCTAAAATCTTCTTATTTACTTAGAACTTAGACGATAAATTGAGAAGAAAACAATCTTTTTGACGTGTCACAGGCTTTTGTTTGACATAAAGATAAATAAACACAAAGTACCACCATATTTGGCCGACCACTTACTTGCGTTCCAATCACAATTTATAAAAACTCGAGTAGGAAATAGTAATGATAGAAAACACCTCTTATTAATGACCGATAGCAAATTGAGCGCAAAGATTTCACATATCCGCCACTTCATCTAGCCTCAAATAAACATAACAGCTTGATGGCAATAAATAACGGAAACCAGTCCATCTGAGAGGTTCTAATTTTTTAAAAAGCACGCTTCACAAGCTAATTAATAACCCGCGCTGCTGGTTTAAGTGTACCCAGAGCTATATATTTGGGGCCTTGGGCTTTCCAAGCGGAAAAACGAAAACACGCGACGCCATCAGCATTATACACAGTGTATAATAATGGTCGAAGGTTGCGTAATGTGGTTCGGTTTTCGGGAAGGTAATCAAGCCGACTGACCACAAATTCGGCTTTTATTATAACATAAATAAATCGGTAATTTACGATGGCATCGAGCCGGGCCTTAATGACCCGAAATTACTGGTAGCAGATAGAACTTGACTGTCTATTTATCAAGGCATAAGCATTAATTTCCAACCGAAACCGTATTACGGGATATCGTAAAGCAGAAGCGATTTTGTAAGCTAGATTAACCGATGAGTGTTGAAAATTGATACGCATGTGTCTCAATTATTCCAAAAGGAAGTTACAGAAGGAAATTAGGGTTATTACAGGTAGATGAATGATCTTTCTAGTAGACTAAAGATCTTTCTGGTAGACTAAAGATCTTTTGTATACATCCATGGTGCAAAACAATCGCATTACTCTATGAACATAGATTTGAGGTATTTAAATTATTTCGGGAGATATGAACTGTTTTATCAAAGTAATACCTAACAATTTGACGTTTTAAATTGTAATGTTTTTATAACTTCAGTTCTAGTAGAGATAAAAGGCTTATTCTTTTTACATAATATCCAGAAAACAATACAGATTATGTAAATAGCAACAGATCTGAGGTATATATATTACTTCGGGAGATATGAACTGTTTCATCAAGGTCTTACCTAACAATTTGACGTTTCAAATTGTAATGTTTCTATAACTTCAGTTCTAATAGAGATAAAAGGCTGATTCTTTCTATATCATATGCAGGAAACAATACAGATTATGTAAATAAAAAACAGATTTAAGGTATCTACATTATTTTGAGAGATATGAGCTGTTTTATCAAAGTCATACCTAACAATTTGACGTTTTAAATTGTAATGTTTCTATAACTTCAGTTCTAATAGAGATAAAAGGCTGATTCTTTCTATATCATATGCAGGAAACAATACAGATTATGTAAATAAAAAACAGATTTGAGGTATCTACATTACTTCGGGAGATATGAACTGTTTCATCAAGGTCATACCTAACAATTTGACGTTTCAAATTTTAATGTTTCTATAACTTCAGTTCTAATAGAGATAAAAGGCTGATTCTTTCTATATCATATGCAGGAAACAATACAGATTATGTAAATAAAAAACAGATTTGAGGTATCTACATTATTTTGGGAGATATTAACTGTTTCATCATGGTCATACCTAACAATTTGACGTTTCATATTTTAATGTTTCTATAACTTCAGTTCTAGAAGAGATAAAAGGGCGATTCTTTTTACGTGATATGCAGAAAACAATACAGATTATGTAAATAAAAACAGATTTCAGGTATATACATTATTTTGGGAGATATGAACTGTTTTATCAAAGTCATACCTAACAATTTGACGTTTCAAATTTTAATGTTTCTATCAACGTCAGTTCTAAAAGAGTTAAAAAGCTGATTCTTTTTACATAATATCCAGAAAACAATACAGATTATGTAAATAGCAACAGATCTGAGGTATCTATATTACTTCGGGAGATATGAACTGTTTCATCAAGGTCATACCTAACAATTTGACGTTTCAAATTTTAATGTTTCTATAACTTCAGTTCTAGAAGAGATAAAAGGGCGATTCTTTTTACATGATATGCAGAAAGCAATACAAATTATGTAAATAAAAACAGATTTGAGGTATCTACATTATTTCGGGAGATATGAACTGTTTTATCAAAGTCATACCTAACAATTTGACGTTTTATATTTTAATGTTTCTATAACTTCAGTTCTAGAAGAGATAAAAGGGCGATTCTTTTTACGTGATATGCAGAAAACAATACAGATTATGTAAATAAAAACAGATTTCAGGTATATACATTATTTTGGGAGATATGAACTGTTTTATTAAAGTCATACCTAACAATTTGACGTTTCAAATCATAATGTTTCTATTACTTCAGTTCTAGAAGAGATAAAAGGGCGATTCTCTTTACATGATATGCAGAAAACAATACAGATTATGTAAATAAAAACAGATTTGAGGTATCTACATTATTTCGGGAGATATAAACTGTTTTATCAAAGTCATACCTAACAATTTGACGTTTCAAATTTTAATGTTTCTATCAACTTCAGTTCTAATAGAGATAAAAGGCTGATTCTTTCTATATCATATGCAGGAAACAATACAGATTATGTAGATAGCAACAGATCTGAGGTGTCTATATTACTTCGGGACATATGAACTGTTTCATCAAGGTCATACCTAACAACTTGACGTTTCAAATTTTAATGTTTCTATAACTTCAGTTCTAGAAGAGATAAAAGGGCGACTCTTTTTACATGATATGCAGAAAACAATACAGATTATGTAAATAAAAACAGATTTGAGGTATCTACATTATTTCGGGAGATATGAACTGTTTTATCAAAGTCATACCTAACAATTTGACGTTTCAAATTTTAATGTTTCTATAACTTCAGTTCTAGAAGAGATAAAAGGCTGATTCTTTTTACATAATATCCAGAAAGCAATACAGATTATGTAAATAGCAACAGATCTGAGGTATCTATATTACTTCGGGAGATATGAACTGTTTCATCAAGGTCATACCTAACAATTTGACGTTTCAAATTTTAATGTTTCTATAACTTCAGTTCTAGAAGAGATAAAAGGGCGATTCTTTTTACATGATATGCAGAAAACAATGCAGATTATGTAAATAAAAACAGATTTGAGGTATCTACATTATTTCGGGAGATATGAACTGTTTTATCATAGTCATACCTAACAATTTGACGTTTCAAATTTTAATGTTTCTATAACTTCAGTTCTAGAAGAGATAAAAGGCTGATTCTTTTTACATAATATCCAGAAAACAATACAGATTATGTAAATAGCAACAGATCTGAGGTATCTATATTACTTCGGGAGATATGAACTGTTTCATCAAGGTCATACCTAACAATTTGACGTTTCAAATTTTAATGTTTCTATAACTTTAAAAAAACTTTAAATATGTTGCTGGGTTGATTCTAAACATCGCACAATGGTACGACCGTAAATCAAGCAATAATCTGATTAATATCAGTTGCGTAGAGAATTTTCTCGACGAATGTGTGATCATGGTGACGGCATGATAGAGACCGATGTAAAACATAATTTTAAGTATAAACTGACGGTTGTCCATCAGAACATTCAATGTTTGCGTAATAAGGTCCTTGATTTAGAGGCTTTACAATTAGAATGTGATTTTTTCTGTATGAGCGAACACTGGATGTTTTTTGATGAGATTGAAAATATCAATTTTGATCAATCTTTTGTATTATTAACAAGTTACTGTCGTCGTGAAAAGGTACATGGTGGAGTCGCAATTTTTTGCAAGACATCCCTCGCTGAGTCCTGTATTGTAAGGGGTGAGTTTGCCAATTTGTCAAGAGAACTACATTGTGAGGTGTGTGCGATTGAATGTAAGCGAGGGGGTATACTGCTGTTAACCTTATATAGGTCTACTCAGGGCGACTTTGGTGTTTTCTTGGAAACCATGGACAGAGTATTGGAACTGGCCTCAGGTTTTGGGTGTTCTATCGTACTGGTTGGCGATTTTAATATAAAATTTGGTTCTGGGGAGAATAATGAAAGAGAATTTCTTGATCTTTTGCTCGGATACGGGATGATGCCAGTTATTGACAGCCCCACTAGAGGTCGCAATTGTCTTGATAATATCATAGTAGGTGGTAAATCTTTTCGTTTCTCTAAGTTTGTCTCCGACTGGTCACTGTCAGATCATAGGGCTGTGGGTGTTAATATAGATACGGCTCCCTGTCACTTGGAAACCCATCCTACCGTGCGTGTCCAACCCATTACTAAGCAAGGTCTGTTGAAGCTGAATCTTTTTATAAAAGACGTGAATTGGGATTTCGTGGAAGATGAACATACTGATATAGAGGAAAAATGTAAGCATTTTGTCGACGTTATTGAAGAGGGTATACATTTGTCGTTCCCAGTCAAATCAATTAAAGAGAAACATCACCCATCTACTAAAATTAGTTGGTTTAATGATAACCTCAAACACATGAGAGACCACCTTGGTATGTTGCGTGAATTGTCGGGGGTATCTAATGAGAATCGGGCTACATATCATGAGTTTCGCAGACGCTATCGAAGCGCATTGATTACCGAGAAAAAAAGGGCAAATGCAAGTTTTATCAATGGGGCCACTAATAAGTCAAAAGCCATGTGGAATGTGATAAAGAGTCAAACGTCAAACCATGTCTCGAGGACTGGTGTAACAGCAGAACAATTTAATGAATACTTTGTCAATGCTACCGATGCTATTATAAATAACCTCCCTCCCAGTCCTGTGTCTCATGAGGATTATATGCGACGTTTCCGTACCGTAGACACGACATGCGAGTTCGATTCCCTGTCTATATGTGAGATAAGGGACACTATATATGGTCTCAAGAATACAACATCAAAAGATATCTATGGCATTAATGCGATAATACTGAAATGCATCGGTCACGATATTGCACCTCCGTTGACACGTTTGTTCAATCTTTGTCTGTCTAAGTCGGTGTTTCCCTCGGCGTTGAAGCGTTCGGTTGTTGTTCCTGTGCCAAAGGGGGCCTTATCTCAGCACTGCTCCAATTATAGGCCAATTGCCATTGTTCCTGCGCTGGGAAAGGTTCTGGAGGTTTGTATTAAAAAACGAATTGTAAACTACCTTGAGGAAAACAAATTATTCAATGAGAGACAGTTTGGTTTTCGCAGATCCTTGTCGACTACAAGTGCCCTTGCTGAGCTTGTGTCCATCATCGAGGAGGGCTTTCATAATAAGGAGATTACAGGTTGCATCTTTTGTGATCTGTCAAAAGCCTTCGACTGCGTGTCATTTGGTATAATGAGGGATAAGCTGGTTCATTATGGTTTTAGTCCTGGCAGTGTGAACTTTTTGATGTCATATCTTCTGGGGCGGTGTCAGTGTACGCGAATAAATAACGTTTTGTCAACTCTCTTGCCTGTAAAGTGTGGAGTGCCACAAGGTTCTGTATTGGGACCGGTGCTTTTTCTGATTTATATCAACGACATAGTAGCGTGTAGTCCTGAATCTAGATTTGTCCTGTACGCGGATGACACCGGCCTGGTTATGAAGAACAAGACAGGATGTTTGGTCGACGCTGATCTTGCTACATCGAGGCTGCGGGTAGAGGAGTGGTTCCTGGCAAATCGACTCTCCCTGAACAACAAAAAAACCCAACACTTCTATTTCACGCTCTGTAGGGAGAAAAGTCGAGGCGAGGTTGACTCAATAAAGTTTCTGGGGTTGCAGATGGATGGTGGATTGCTCTGGCGTGACCATGTAGATGTGGTCTGCAAAAAGGTGTCATCCTCAATTTATTTATTAAGGCGGTTGAGCATGGTAACTGCGGAGGATGTACTACTCACGGCCTATTATTCAGCAGTACAAAGCCACATCGCGTATGGCTTAATAGTTTGGGGTCATGCTCCTTCAGCACACAGAGTTTTCGCGCTGCAAAGAAGAGCGGTCAGAGTTGTTGGGGGGTTGAGGTTTAGGGATGACTGCAGGTCCACGTTTCTGCGTCTCGGCATATTGACCTACCCGGCTCTGTATATCATGCACTGCCTGATGCATGCCAAACTTAATCCATGCCTATATGACACAAATGCTACGCATGAGTACGCAACCAGGGGGCGAGATCAACTCGGTGTGCCATTCAATCGCCTAAGTCGAACTAGGTCTGGGCTGCGTTATAACTGCCCGAAATTCTTTAATAAGCTGCCCACCCATATAAGGGAACTACCGGTAAAACAGTTTAAAGTCGAAATAAAAAAAATATTAATTCAAAAACATTATTTCTCTACATATGAGTATCTCGAGGACACCATAACTTAGCCTATACTTAAGGAATTTTTTAATGTGTTCAAATTGTTTTAATTGTATAAATTTTGTCTTGTATATTTATTTCTTGTTAATTTACTTTCTATGTACTATGTGACTTGTGTAAGCTGTACTGGCAATTGGCACCAATAAATTATTATTATTATTATTATTATTAACTTCAGTTCTAGAAGAGATAAAAGGGCGATTCTTTTTACATGATATGCAGAAAACAATACAGATTATGTAAATAAAAACAGATTTGAGGTATATACATTATTTTGGGAGATATGAACTGTTTTATTAAAGTCATACCTAACAATTTGACGTTTCAAATTGTAATGTTTCTATAACTTCAGTTCTAATGGAGATAAAAGGCTGATTCTTTCTATATCATATGCAGGAAACAATACAGATTATGCAAATAAAAAACAGATTTGAGGTATCTACATTATTTCGGGAGATATGAACTGTTTTATCAAAGTCATACCTAACAATTTGACGTTTCAAATTTTAATGTTTCTATAACTTCAGTTCTAGAAGAGATAAAAGGCTGATTCTTTTTACATAATATCCAGAAAACAATACAGATTATGTAAATAGCAACAGATCTGAGGTATCTATATTACTTCGGGAGATATGAACTGTTTCATCAAGGTCATACCTAACAATTTGACGTTTCAAATTTTAATGTTTCTATAACTTCAGTTCTAGAAGAGATAAAAGGGCGATTCTTTTTACATGATATGCAGAAAACAATGCAGATTATGTAAATAAAAACAGATTTGAGGTATCTACATTATTTCGGGAGATATGAACTGTTTTATCATAGTCATACCTAACAATTTGACGTTTCAAATTTTAATGTTTCTATAACTTCAGTTCTAGAAGAGATAAAAGGCTGATTCTTTTTACATAATATCCAGAAAACAATACAGATTATGTAAATAGCAACAGATCTGAGGTATCTATATTACTTCGGGAGATATGAACTGTTTCATCAAGGTCATACCTAACAATTTGACGTTTCAAATTTTAATGTTTCTATAACTTCAGTTCTAGAAGAGATAAAAGGGCGATTCTTTTTACATGATATGCAGAAAACAATACAGATTATGTAAATAAAAACAGATTTGAGGTATATACATTATTTTGGGAGATATGAACTGTTTTATTAAAGTCATACCTAACAATTTGACGTTTCAAATTGTAATGTTTCTATAACTTCAGTTCTAATGGAGATAAAAGGCTGATTCTTTCTATATCATATGCAGGAAACAATACAGATTATGCAAATAAAAAACAGATTTGAGGTATCTACATTATTTCGGGAGATATTAACTGTTTTATTGAAGTCATACCGAACAATGTTCAGTGGGCAGTGTCTTGTGAGGAGTCTCGTGCTCAATTTGTCAGGCCTTTGTAGCTGGAGAAACTCCTTGACTTTACAGACAGAGAAGGCAACAATTTAACAGAACAGTCGTGTTTTCCGGAACCATTTTCCTATTGTAATTTGCCTTTGTCTTATACTTATTATTCTTCTCATTAAACACACACCCAAAACCCACTTGATCTGATAAATTGGCAATTTGCAAAGCCTCAAGCCTTTCCATTACAAGAATTGGTCGCGCTAATACATTTAGGTTAGGATTAAATTAATTTTGTCATTGTCCCTTAGTATTACCACTATATTGTGGATGCGTGTACTGTAGATGGCGTTATTTGACGCACGTATGTGGAGCTTGATTACAGAATTGGGGTAATCTTATCCATGATAATCTAGTAAGAGTGACTAGCTCGGGTATAACCCATAGAATTAAGTTGGCTATGTAAAGGCCTCCTCATATCGAAGGGATTGTGACTCGGTACGATACTCGGTGAGAAATTTTCCATTTGAGTGATGTTACATACATATAGAAAATAATAGACAATAAAAAGATTAGTTTTAAAAGTAAGTAGATAAAAACTTGACCACGCACAAAAACCGACACCGAGACAAAATCGATGCAGTGTGAGGAGTCCTTAACCTATTATAGTGTCGTCTTGCATACATTTCCATTGAAAATAGCGATAGTTGGCTAGTCTGGCCACTCATTGAGTTAGATCGGAGCCGTCCGATACAGAAATGCATTAACGGGCTTGCAAAGTGGCCCTCTATCGACATAATTAAACAAAAATTGGGAGGAGGAGCTGGAAAATGCAATTCGCCCGCCAACTTTGATGTTCGCGAACGATTTAATTTAATTTTCAACGAGCGCATCGAGATATTTGGCGTCTCTAACGTTTTAGTTTTAATGAAATTTCAACCTCTTTCCATATCGTTCCGGTCGCAGTCCCCTCAGCACATAAATTGGATGTTTTCACTTTTTTTTTCGTTCGATATTAAATTTGAATTTAATTTTATTCATCGATTAATTTTCATTACTGATGCTTTTCTGGCATAGTGTTGGCGTGCTCGTGTAATAAATTATAATTTTTTTTCTGGGCAGATTATATTATTAGTAGAATTAACAAGGACTCTTGAAGATTGATCTGTAATAACTTTTGCCTTCTCAATACATATTATTTAAATTTATATTTTTACTGTTCAGTAGTTACATTATTGACATTCAGTCAGGGTGAGTGAACACGTACGATAATTTTAGGCCTTTTAACGGCGTATAAAGGCCTTATTAATGGTGACGGATGCCGCCAATTAAACGGTGTCAAAACACAAACAACTCTCAAATAATGACCACGCTATGCATATCGCGATGCGTACAGTGTATTTCCCATGGGTTCCGATGACCATACAACCGGCCATACAGCAGCCGGGGAAATCACGGTTGACATCAAAAATACACACGTGATGAATCGCCGCGCGTAAAAATTCATATGACCGCGTAATCCAAACCCACCATTTCCGGAGTAGAGCAGGACCAGCAAAAAAAAAACAGCGCTTTAAGCTAAGAACACACGAGGCGGCGCGCGACAAAGCGGCCGCCGATTCGTCTGCCGACTTGACAGACAAATCCATTTGTACGCACTTGTAGAGGACACACGGATCAGCAGCGGCGCGGCGACGAATCGTCGAACCAGAATACAGCAACGAAATGTCGTCGTCTGCGTTTGCACACACGCAAGCGTCGGACGAATCGGCGCCGCGCCGCCTCGTGTGTTCTTGGCTTTAGGCTAAGAACACACGAGGCGGCGCGCGACGAAGCGGCCGCCGATTCGTCTGCCGAGTTGACAGACAAATCCATTTGCAAGTACTTGTAGAGGACACACGGCTCAGCAGCGGCGCGGCGACGAATCGTCGAACCAGAATACAGCAACGAAATGTCGCCGCTTGCGTTTGCACACACGCAAGCGTCGGACGAATCGGCGCCGCGCCGCCTCGTGTGTTCTTAGCCTTAAGCTAAGACCACACGAGGCGGCGCGGCGCCAATTCGTCCGACGCTTGCGTGTGTGCAAACGCAGGCGGCGACATTTCGTTGCTGTATAGCCTTAGGCTAAGAACACACGAGGCGGCGCGCGACGAAGCGGCCGCCGATTCGTCTGCCAACTTGACAGACAAATCCATTTGCAGGCACTTGTAGAGGACACACGGCTCAGCAGCGGCGCGGCGACGAATCGTCGAACCAGAATACAGCAACGAAATGTCGCTGCCTGCGTTTGCACACACGCAAGCGTCGGACGAATCGGCGCCGCGCCGCCTCGTGTGTTCTTAGCCTAACTGTTATTATTTTTGTCGCTGGCAATCAAATTGCAAATTACTTGTTTACATGTATAGAGCTGTAACAGCTGTCGGTGGCTCTTTCGGCCCAAATAATCGGTAGTATTTCCGTTGTAGTGGATTTTAGTAACGAAAAAAAAAATTAATAAAAAATTATTGCTATGGACCTGAACTTGAGTGAGTATTAAGTTCGTAACAGTATTATTTTCAAGTTAAACGTAAGCTGATTTTGGGAAATAAGTTATTATTAACATTGTCTAAATCCACTTTGCGAATTGCGGTTTAGGCCGTACGTAAACTTTGGGTATTAAAGTACCACCTTAATAGGGTTCATGTAGTACGTTTGCTCGAAACGTTTACTTGAAACGTTACCCTAAAGGCACCTGTTACATTTGTGCAACGTAATCCGTCTGGCCGTTCAATAAGCGCCATTGTTTAGGACAGGAAGTCCACTTAACGGAAACACGGACGTTACCACACAGCGTGGTGTGTCGACCACACCGTCTTAAAGAAAATTTTCTGCAACGACGATCCAATTACAAAACTTACCGGATCGAAACTTACAGGGAATATCCTGTCGTTTTACAACTCCACAGTTATTTACCACTAAATGCATTTCGTTTTATTCTTGCTTATTATAGACAATTTCCGATCAGTTTTTAATAAACTTGGTTCATGACAAAGGTATAATATGCTCAGAACCAAGAAAAATACAGCAAAATTCTGGCAAAACTATGGAGATATTGGGATATGTTGTAATCATGGCGTGTTTGCTTACGTGGACATCACAATAAAATCATCAAGTTTATTAAATTACGCTCCTCCATAGAGCGGGCGCATAAATCTAAAATTACCGACGGGACCCCAGATCTACAAAGGTACCGAAATAACCCATCCGTAACTAAATAAATTAATGGACGGATATTCTTATACTCGCTTCGCACTAATTTATTCCCGCCGAGTAACCGTGGTGAGCAACGTTTACTCGCCAGATTGCGTTACAGCAGGACCATGATCGAAAAAAAAAACTTAATTAAAAAGAGATTTGTGGTAATTTGTTAGGGAACTAAAAACACTATACGGTTACGTTTGAATTAGTCGCTTAGTTTCATTAATAACCGAGATATTTACATTTCATTTTTTTGTCTGAGAATATCTGAGATAACCCTATCGAGTTTGGACTCGTTTGAAAGGAAAATTTAAGGGCGTTTATTTTTACTATACTCAAATAAGACCAAACATCAATATTATGCAGATTTTTACTTACTTCTTGTCGCTGTCCAGGAATGTGTCGAATTCCACTGCCATTTTGCAGCAGAGTGCTTTCCGATAGTGGGATGAAGAACAGTTGGTGTTGATCATGTGGCCATCTGTAACATATCGAGCTTATCTTGAGTACCTACACCGCTACTGAAAAGTGCTATGCTATATCGCTTTATGAGCCACTTAAGTGAGTTATAAACAAAATATAAAATGGATCGGCTGTACTTTATTATCAAAGGGGTGAACTCCGGTGGTCCTTAAGTACCTCCTTTGTAACTTTGTAATTAAAAATGTAAATTAGCCAATCAATAATTCACACAACTCTTTATTTGAATTTAATAGTGAACGTAATTTGATTTCAGTGATAATGTAGGTACGTACATACTTCCATTGTAAATATTAATGTTCAGCGAATTTACATAGCTTAAACGTATATATTTTTTGTAATATAGACTGTAGTATAGATGTATATACTTCTAGAATATAAAATGTATATTTTCGGCAATATGAAGTACAAAATTAACGCCGAGCAGAAATGTCGTGAATTTTTTCATAAGTATTTTGCCATATCCGATATGGTCTAGTGGCTAGGATACCTGGCTCTCACCCAGGAGGCTCGGGTTCGATTCCCGGTATCGGAACTTTTTATTTTTATACTTTTTTTTTTATCAATAATACCCTTTTCTTACTATTTAAACAACCTATTTCAAATTTATTAGTTATCAACTGAGAGGACTACAGGAGTTAGACAAAATGGCTTACTGGTCACTAATTGAAAATATACAACGTTCACAATGGGTTGGGTTGGGTTATCCTATGTATTTGAGCATTTGGTTGAATGTTACGAAAAACGGCAACTTACTAAATAAGTTACTAAATAAGCACACTCATTTTTTCTAAACTTTATCAAAGACGTTATACAAACAGTAAATTATTGCCTATGGTTTACAATAAGTCATCAAATTAGAGCAGTACAGAAATCGTAACAGAACTCGCGAATTGTTTCGTTTATGATCTTCTTCAGAGTCCGATATGGTCTAGTGGCTAGGATAGCTGGCTTTCACCCAGCAGGCTCGGGTTCGATTCCCGGTATCGGAAAACTTTTTTTGTAAATTATGACCGAAAGAAAAACTTAAAAAATAAATAGTATAGTATGTTCAATAAGAAAAAGTTATAAAGCTATACCGCAGAAGACTATACATACACTCAAGAAATGAACATAAACAAATAAACCTTTCAAACATCAATAAATGACAATACAGCATGAAAATTGATAATATTAGATCATCTTGTCCAATAACGCGTTATCAGTCCTAAAATACGACGTTGATAAAATATAATTCATACTTAAGTCATAAAAAGTGTAAATTTTGCTATTAATGAATCTCGCGATTTCGTCCGCTATATGTCTTCTTCAGACTCCGATATGGTCTAGTGGCTAGGATAGCTGGCTTTCACCCAGCAGGCTCGGGTTCGATTCCCGGTATCGGAAAACTTTTTTTATAAAATATGACCGAAAAAAAAACTTAAAAAATAAATATAAATAGTATAGTATGTTCAATAAGAAAAAGTTATAAAGCTATACCGCAGAAGACTATACATACGCTCAAGAAATGAACACAAACAAATAAACCTTTCAAACATCAATAAATGGCAATACAGCATGAAAGTTGATATTAGATCATCTTTTCCAATAACGCGTTATCAGTCCTAAAATACGACGTTGATAAAATATAATTCATACTTAAGTCATAAAAAGTGTAAATTTTGCTATTAATGAATCTCGCGATTTCGTCCGGTATATGTCTTCTTCAGACTCCGATATGGTCTAGTGGCTAGGATAGCTGGCTTTCACCCAGCAGGCTCGGGTTCGATTCCCGGTATCGGAAAACTTATTTTTTTCAAAAAATATCCAGAAAATTCCAAATAGTACTAAACACAACATTAATAGTTATTAGTAACCCATAAAGCATTAGTAGTTCTAATTCCCAACACAAAAAAGTGGGTTTTGTGGTTTATATGCTTTCTTCGAGAGATTTCTAACATTATCCTCCGACCACATTTAAAAGTATTAAATTCAGGCCAGACTCTACTGTACCCTGCTTCCACAAAGGTATTATTTTGCGACAAATAAAAAACCCAACCGCAGGTGCAATTAAGGGAAACGTCCCGGCTGTAAAGAATTGAGGTAATTAGGACATCTTTTTGCGTCATCTGTCCCGCTATTTCTAGTCCCAGCAGTAATTGGTTTTGCAATAATTACACTAGAGCAATTAAGAGTGAAATAAACACTGAAACCATTACGCGGCTATTATAATACACTTTCAATCGAAATGCGGGTGATGTAACGATCGTATTTCAATGTCAATTAATTATTTTGGATGTTTGAAATATCTAAGAGTTAATTAGGGACCTACAAATAAACTAATTAATGCTTGTATGTAGATATAGTGTGACGGAATTAATCAAACCAGTTGCAATTTAAAACACGATAGTAAATTCAGGTAAATTGACACATGTCTGACGGTTGTAATTTATTCGAATTCCACTTGCTGGAGCAGTTTGTCGTTAATCTCTCTTGGAGGACTCGTATTGCATTTCACAATTAATCTTCTTATGTCTCTCCATAGCTGGCAATAATTAAATAGACGATATGTTTGTTCATATCGACGTAAACAAGACAGAATTCAAATGCAAGCGAATAAATTGATGCTGGAGTTAAACAAACTGGTGCAGTATAAAATAGGACTGATACAGTTATAGGACAAACCAGGAGAGCTGCAAATGATTCATCGCTTACAAGGTTACGAAACAGATATACAAAACGAAGGCTGTTTCATTCTAACATGGGTAATCGGTCAAACAAGAACTGTCGCGTACATCAAAAATAACACCAGAAATCGCTTAGTCATTTGCAGCTCTCCTGGTTTTTACTATAGTGGCAGGATGTTGTCGTTAAAATTTATTTCACCCCGAAATGGTAACTTTCTCTCAACATAGCGAGACTGGCGCTTCGAACGGACACATAAAACTAAATGAACTAGCTACTAAAGATAAACTAACTCACTTGTTTGCAGCTGGAATTCTGGGTCATCCGTGTCCGTGAAGAACCAAGTCTATAACAAAAAAAAAATCGAACGTTTCAAAACATGGTTATAACAATTTTTCGAATAAACTCTACCAAATAAATTTTTAATTTCAGATTCGGAACTATGATGATTACAGAAGTTACTTCATCATCACACACGGTTTCTGTTCTGTTGCACGTTACCAAAGTGCTCCATTGCTCCCATAAGTAATTAACTCGTTAGATTATATAAACCATTCGCTTCGAGTACTAATTACGCGCATAGAAGCAGGTTACACCGCTCAAGTTCATAGGGGACCAGAAAACTTTTTAATCTGCTCTTAAACTACAGTTTAAACGGAGACATTCCTTCACTAACTACCCGTAAGGGTGCAACGTTCTAAAGGTCTTATCTAGCATAAAATAACATTCTATGAACTCGAGGATCACTAGTGTGACAAAGACTCCTGAAGTTTGCTGTGGAATTCTGACAACAATGCCTTTCAGTACTTTAAATTTTGTTTGTTTCGTATCGAAGGTACTATAAAAGATGGTTTCGTATTTTGTTTCTCCAAGAACGCTGAAAGTGAGGAAGAAATTCGCATAACTAATGATGGGACTGATGTCACTTGTTAAATTTTATGATTCGCTCTGAATTTGGCGTAATAAACATTTAAATTGGACTTAATTGGTGGCTTTAATTTGGCTGTCGTCATTATTTGCTAAATTGATGTAAATACCAGAAAGTGGAGTAAGCATGTTTTTCAAAGTAGTGGATGTTAATTGTTATACTTAGCTATCATTTTTACTTTCCGACTAGTATCCTACAAGGAATGTATTGTAATCGACAGAAAAATCAAGTCATCAAAGTGTTGTGACAGGTCTTAGATCCAATTTATTTGAAGTCATATATTTCGCTTGTGATCAAAGTGGTCAAACAAGATGTTGTAAAAAGTCTTGTTGTATGTATTTCCTGTTAGATCGAACTTTTAAAGTGGATGAAAGGGAAGCAGAAGAAAATACCGTTTGCAGTTGCCATGTTGTGGCGAGAGCCTTTCAATCATGTAGATGATTGCTATTTTTGCACGATAAGCGTCTCCGGATATTCGAAGAAGGATAAGCATAAAATAAAATATCAAAATTTGCCATCAGCATCGCGACCTATCCCCCATGGAGAGAACCAACCTCTCCCAAGTGCGCCATCCACTTCATCTTTTTCGATTTATGACACAGAAGAAATTTCGCCTGTTTAAGGAAACTTGCCTGATTTGACAGAGTGTCTGAAATTACTCTGTTAAATTAGGCAAGTCGTGACGATTCGCAATTTGAAGTTTTAGCAACACCTGACCTTATAAACCAGTGCGAACTGAATGATTTGGTTAAAGACTTAAAGAAAAAGCCGAATTATTGGGTTCTCGGCTACAGGAATGGAATCTTTTCGCACGAGGTGTGACAGTGTCTTCATTTACAAAGCAAGTCTTTTAAAGCATATTTTAAAATGGAAAAATCTTTACGTATATGTCACGATGTTGAGGGGTAAGGTAGGGGTGACCTCAGATTTTTATTTATTAGTTATTTAATCTACTTTTAAGAAACAACTTTCAAACCAGGTTCAATCTTATTTTTCTTAATTCTTATAATGAACATAACACAAAGCACAAAATATGTGTTTTTTTTTTCATTTTCTTTATCTTGATGATGCAGATATAAGTATTTACCATTGTGTGTGTTGTGATAGTGGCAGGAAATTGCTGCGAGTATCTAATTACATAATATGCCTACCTGGAGGTCTTGGAGACAGACTTCTAGAAACAGTTTAGCAAGCAATAAATTCCTTAAGCTTTAAATAAATACAACCTTAAACCAAACAGATTAGATTTATAAAAGTCAGCAACTTCTTGATAGTGATTGTATCAAGTTCACATCAGCCAAGCATAAACAGATAAAATACTTTGTAACTTAAATTAAATGAGTTACTGAAAACATATTAAAAAAATTGTGTATTTAAAAAATTTTGGTTGGTATTTCTTTCGAAAACCAGGTACGCCAACATAAATTATAACAAACCGTTTCTAACTTCACAAAAAATACATCATTTAATACAGTCGTTAATTTCTTTTGGCTGAAGATTCAATAAATAAGTAGCCACCTGCAGGTTACATTGTTATACAGGGTAGATATATAAATAGAAATGTTAACTGTAGGTAGAACGAGGAACAATGAAACATTAATTATAGCCGCAACTCATCTTGAATTAACAAAAGACAGTGTGGTTGCCATTACAGGAACCGGCAACCGAATCCAATTTGAATTGTTACCGGTCGCACGATGGACACGTGACCGACGTTACGCCAAGAATATTATGTGTTTCACCCGTGGGAAATACCAACCCCAACACGCTTCACGGCACACCCCACAAAATTATAATAGCACCCCTCATAATGTGATCAACTGCCGTAGACAATGTGTTTGTAAACATGCTTTTGACTAATGTTAACAGACATACAATGTAACATCGTTTGGTACCAATCTCTCCCACGTGTTTTTTTTATATAAGTTAAGTTTGCTAAGCTTAAAAGGTAAATTACTAAATATTCTTCGATAATTCGCATATTGAAATGACTTAAAAGACTATGCATTCGTTCACTCAATGAATTTAGAACGTTTTAGTTTACAACATTCACTTCAAATTTCTTGCTACTGTTATTAAAAAGAGCGATTACCACACATTTTATAACTGGAAAGAATTTAATTCCATCAAACCAGTTCCAATAAAACAGCATTGAGTCTCAATAATAAATAAACTTATCTTAGGTCAGGAATGTTGTATTTTATGACTAGAAAGAATTTAATTCGCAAAAACCAGAACCAATGAAACAACAGGTAGTCCCAGTAACAGTAAACTTGTCTTAGGTCAGGAATGTTGTATTTTATTACCAGAAAGAATTTAATTTGCAAAAACTAGATGCAATAAAGCAGCAGATAGTCCCAATAATAATAATTTAACTTGTCTTAGTTCAGGAATGTTGTTATTTATGATTTGAAAGGATTTAATTTGCAAAACCCAGATGCAAAAAAACAGCAGGTAGTTCCTATAATCAATAAACTTGTCTAAATAAACTTAACTTAGGTCAGGAATGTTGTATTTTATGACTAGAAAGAATTTAATTCGTAAAAACCAGAACCAATGAAACAGCAGGTAGTCCCAGTAACAGTAAACTTGTCTTAGGTCAGGAATGTTGTATTTTATTACCAGAAAGATTTTAATTTGCAAAAACTAGATGCAATAAAACAGCAGATAGTCCCAATAATAATAATTTAACTTGTCTTAGGTCAGGAATGTTGTTATTTATGATTTGAAAGGATTTAATTTGCAAAACCCAGATGCAAAAAACAGCAGGTAGTCCCTATAATCAATAAACTTGTCTTAGGTCAGGAACGTTGTATTTTCTGACTAGAAAGAATGTAATTCGCAAAGACCAGAAGCAATAAAACAGCAGGTACCTAGTCTTAATAATAATAAACCTGTCTTAGGTCAGGAATGTTGTATTTTATGACTAGAAAGAATTTAATTCGCAAAAACCAGAACCAATGAAACAACAGGTAGTCCCAGTAACAGCAAACTTGTCTTAGGTCAGGAATGTTGTATTTTATTACCAGAAAGAATTTAATTTGCAAAAACTAGATACAATAAAGCAGCAGATAGTCCCAATAATAATAATTTAACTTGTCTTAGGTCAGGAATGTTGTTATTTATGATTTGAAAGGATTTAATTTGTAAAACCCAGATGCAAAAAACAGCAGGTAGTTCCTATAATCAATAAACTTGTCTAAATAAACTTAACTTAGGTCAGGAATGTTGTATTTTATGACTAGAAAGAATTTAATTCGCAAAAACCAGAACCAATGAAACAGCAGGTAGTCCCAATAACAGTAAACTTGTCTTAGGTCAGGAATGTTGTATTTTATTACCAGAAAGAATTTAATTTGCAAAAACTAGATGCAATAAAGCAGCAGATAGTCCCAATAATAATAATTTAACTTGTCTTAGATCAAGAATGTTGTTATTTATGATTTGAAAGGATTTAATTTGCAAAACCCAGATGCAAAAAACAGCAGGTAGTTCCTATAATCAATAAACTTGTCTAAATAAACTTAACTTAGGTCAGGAATGTTGTATTTTATGACTAGAAAGAATTTAATTCGTAAAAACCAGAACCAATGAAACAGCAGGTAGTCCCAGTAACAGTAAACTTGTCTTAGGTCAGGAATGTTGTATTTTATTACCAGAAAGAATTTAATTTGCAAACACTAGATGCAATAAAGCAGCAGATAGTCCCAATAATAATAATTTAACTTGTCTTAGGTCAGGAATGTTGTTATTTATGATTTGAAAGGATTTAATTTGCAAAACCCAGATGCAAAAAACAGCAGGTAGTCCCTATAATTAATAAACTTGTCTTAGGTCAGGAACGTTGTATTTTCTGACTAGAAAGAATTTAATTCGCAAAGACCAGAAGCAATAAAACAGCAGGTACCTAGTCTTAATAATAATAAACTTGTCTTAGGTCAGGAATGTTGTATTTTATTACCAGAGAGAATTTAATTTGCAAAAACTAGATGCAATAAAACAGCAGATAGTCCCAATAATAATTTAACTTGTCTTAACCCTCTCATGCATGATTTTATTTCTGTTTTAACAAGTAGTTAGGTTACCAAGTTACTTTAGATGACATGTCCACTGCAGTGGACTGTATGCACGAGAGGGTTAAGTCAGGAATGTTGTTATTTATGATTTGAAAGGATTTAATTTGCAAAACCCAGATGCAAAAAACAGCAGGTAGTCCCTATAATCAATAAACTTGTCTTAGGTCAGGAACGTTGTATTTTCTGACTAGAAAGAATTTAATTTGCAAAGACCAGAAGCAATAAAACAGCAGGTACCTAGTCTTAATAATAATAAACTTGTCTTAGGTCAGGAATGTTGTGGCTTATTACTAAAAAGAATGTAATTCCCAGCAAGAGAATTGCAATAAAATAGCAGACACTCTCAATAGCAAAAACAAATTAGTCTTCAGTCTAGTATTTTTTAAAATATTAATCCATTGAGAATTTTTCCGTGTCTACATTTTTTTCAAATTGACCTTAATCTGTTTTGACAAATCTTGTGATTAATTTTGGTACACCTAGACACAACACCCGGTATAACTAGAAATAATTTTTGGTTATTAAATAAAACGATAAACCTAACTAATTTGCTATAAACTATGTTTTCTCCTTAACAAGATAACTGCAATATCGACCACAGCGACTCAAAACAATTCACGCTATATATGTCCTACTGTGAGATCGTTTAAATTTGAATTGAGCGGTCACCTAGTCAGGTGATCGACAATGTCAGTTTGTAAATATGGCGGTCGCGTTTGAGCATCGGTTATTTCATTGCTAGCTTTTTTTGTAGAAATTCGTTGCTAAACCGTTATTTAGTGATCAGTGTACACATATTGATGACTCTAGATAATGTGTGTGTAAGTTTTGTGTCATATTTAAACTCAGTGACTTGAAGTGTCCCGGTATACAACGAATAATGCCGATTCGACATAAACTGTAAGTACCTACTATGTACATTATTTTCATTATTACTTATTATTATATGCCTAACTTGTAATATTGTTGTCACAACTATGGCATGCTATGTATAAAGTACGATGATCAGGACTGTGGTGTTGATAACTTTTATAAAATGTATAAAATCAGCTGTATACAGGTCCGTCTTACGAGTATTTTGCCTCCCCCTCTGCCCAATATTATTGTTGTTTCCCTGTTACTTTACACGACCTATTTAGCCCTGAGTATCAAAACAAAACCTTGATAATTATCTTTATAGCAGATGTTGAATCCAGTAGATTCTGAATCTTATATTAGAAAAAGTAAAACAAATGTCAAATTTGAATACAGATAACAGACAAAATCGCGATCTTTTTATTTGCATTGATCTTTTTATTATTATCCACTCCCCAAGAGAAGAGAACTGACTTAAAAACATTTCTGCCATTTCATCCTCTTCCAACCTATAATTACACATCGTGTTCCTTGCCATAAATCCTTACGAATAATGATACGGTTTCGAGAAAACAAAAGACTTTTGGAGATTCACCTAGCACCCATAACATCTGCCGATCTATCCGGTTTTTAAATACTATGGAGGAACAATGCCTCTCAATAACCCAGCAAACGGGTCACAAACGGGTTAGCTTAGTATAAACACACCTTAACAATTACCGAAAGTACTCTCTTGGTGTAAATCCAGTTTGAAAGACGGTTGATCTTACCTGTTTTCTGGCCAACTGGAACCAAGTCTTCAGGATGATGGGTAGCCGTTGTCTATGATAGAGCCTTGTCGTCTTGACACTTATGAACACGTCTTCGAGTGTGGTCGCTGGCGGGCGCATAGTCGCCGTCACCGATGGTATTTCGCTCGTGATTTCGAACCCATCGCGGACAAGAGGAACGTACGGCTCGCGTTCCGCCGACAAATAGTTGCCGAACTTTGCACTTAGGTCCGTCTGCAAAAGAAACAAAACGACGGGAATAAGAGAAAAACGCGTTGACGTGTGCTACGGAAGTATTCCAAACTTTCGGTAGATGTAGCCTATGACCGAGCAAAAGGATTTAATTGTATTAAACAAGTTTCGAAGATCTCTGTGGAAAGTTAGTTAATTGAGTAGAAGACTGCATTAAAAAGTTATCTATGGGTTTGTTCCAAGGCGAAAACCGTAACGGTATCGTATTTTTGTGATAGAACGGTTGGAGCAGCCAGTGCAATACTTAACTGCATGTTATGATTTCAATGAATTTAATCGTGATATTTTATATCTGTGCTCTCGATTTCTACAACAAGCAGTGTTGAAGATAAAATAGGTGACCACTTATTACAAATACATAATGCATATCGGATTTGTGCAAGCACAGACATGCAGAAATCCTATCTCTTGTAAGCCTACCTGGAACCTTTCTTATTTGGTGTTTACAATACATATTTTTGCATTCACAATGCACACATTGTAACAGTGTTTTCGGTGTTACAATTAGCAAATTGTAACACCGTTTTTAGTAACTTTTTTTCTAAGATTGGGGACATTGATATCAAATGCATGTCAAACGAAAATACACATAACCACAAAAGTAAGCACAAACTGTTTTTTTAGAATCGCACAAACTGCGAAGTATGTATATTTTTATACATATTTAAACATGCGTGTTGCATCCTAGGTTTCGTACTACTAGTATATGATGGTATATAATAATTATCAATAATTACTTTTTCACAGATATTTGAATTTAAGTGACAGATGACAGTGTTACCAACGGTTGCACCCATAAATACTCTAGATTCGAATTTTACCTAATATACTTCTAAATTTTTATAAAATTAATGACGCAAAGTAGAAAAAATAGTATATTACACTCGTTTTATAAGACATATTGGCGCATTCGTTCACAAGTAGCAAATTGTAACACCGTTTTTAGTTATTTTTTTCTAAGATTGGTGACATTGATATCAAATGCATGTCAAACGAAAATACACATAACCACAAAAGTAAGCACAAACTGATTTTTTAGAATCGCACAAACTGCGAAGTATGTATATTTTTATACATATTTAAACATGCGTGTTGCATCCTAGGTTTCGTACTACTGGTATATGATGGTATATAATAATTATCAACAATTACTTTTTCACAGATATTTGAATTTAAGTGACAGATGACAGTGTTACCAACGGTTGCACCCATAAATACTCTAGATTGGAATTTTACCTAATATACTTCTAAATTTTTATAAAATTAATGACGCAAAGTAGAAAAATAGTATATTACACTCGTTTTATAAGACATATTGGCGCATTCGTTCAACTCATGCGCCAATTTGATGTCTTATAAAACTTGTATAATAATATACTATTAGATATTCCTATTACAGATAGTACATATTACATTCCTATTACAGATTATATTATCTGAACGTTTTCAAATATTTTCTGTTCAACAAGTCGAACTTCTTTGAATTATTAAAGTTGGGAGCGTAATTTAAAATTTTTCGATGGATTAGTAGACGTTTAATACGTTAGATGAAAGATCAATCTTGTTTTATAGAAAAGAGATTATTTAACAATCTTCTTTTATAGTTTATAATCGTTTTAATATTAATACATAATTAACGGTGTCCAGAATTAGCATTAGACACAGAATCGATTTTTCAACAAGGCATTTCTAGGAAACTGTTACCTACAGATTTTTATAATTCTTTCTTTGTTTGATTAGACATATAAGGGTGTCCAGAATTATCAATAGACATATTATATCCACCAAACTTTTCCATATTATGAGGTTTACATGACATATTAAGACAAATATTAAACATTCTTAAGTTTTTCCAACTTTCATCTTGGATAATTTGGCAAGGGTTAACATTAAAAAAACCTACCTACCTAATGGTACTACCAAAGGAGTAAAACATATAGCTTAGTTGTTGTTTTTTTTTTATTATTAAAAAGACCTTACCAATTACAAATAAAGTAATAAACTATGATCGGTATTTAATCAAATCACATTTTATATTGCCGGTGCACTCCAATCAATCAATCAATTCATTGATAGCTGATTCATTCATTTATTTGCTGATGGTCTACAACGCAATGTGAGATCCAGGCTTTTCTCAGGGTTTGCTGTTCCGAACAAACAATTTGCATTAGACCACATACGCCAAACAAACATCAAATATCTTAAGTAAACACTATACCAGTTGCATTTTGCATTTACATATGTACATCTCCTCCGAGAAGTCGAGGACTTTTACCGATACTCAGACAGAAAGAAATAAGGACATAAAACTTCGACGTCTTGATGGTAGTATTCAGATTTTCGATCCACTTCACCAACTAAGGTTTTAACCTGAGTGAGAGCGACATCTCCAACAACTGTCAGGCGCGAAAACAGCTGATCGAGAGAAATCTGGAGAGGAAGTATCGTGTTGCGGGAGATTCAACTCGTTCTTAATCTCTTTTAATTAAATAACATCACCCAATTAAGCGAAATACAACTAGGATTAAGCTTGTGGTAATACCTCCTCGTCAACTTTGGCACGTGACAGCGTCTGGTAGACCAGAAGAGTCGTGTAGGCGATCACGGAGGCAACGATGAGCGTCTGGACGATTCGTCTGAGTCTTTTGCTCATTTTCGGCATCACCTCATCGTTTGAGAACACCATTTGGTCGCACCGCACTCCCACATAGTTCAGATTGCGCCGGACACCGAAGAAATCTGGTCCTTAGACCCGATCTGTCACTTGCACGTACGAATGTAAACAAACCAAACGCGACCAAACCGACGACGCACAACCGTTCACGTGCTGGGGCTTACTACGGGGCCACGCTGAGACCATGTTCAACGGGGCCTGGTGAAGATATCCCCTTTCCCGCCGAAACGCTGCACGGTAGAGTGGGGCGCTCAAGACTTCTCGTGCAGAACGAGGTTCCTCGAACCACGCACCGGCTGGTGTCTTTAGGAGAGGAGGCACCTACCTGCGGATTGATGGATGGTGGATGGTCGACCCTTGTGCCAAATTTTGTTGTTTGGTTGCGACAGGTGTAGGGTGGTTCTTGTGCATGCTATCAACAGATTTTCCTCTTTTTATATCGAAGGGCTTTATTAGGATTGTGATGTGTTTGCTCCACAAGTTAAGGATGTATATGATTTAGTGAGTGGTTATGATAATTGATAAACAAACGGAAGAATCCTTGTTCTTTTCTGTGTTTTGTTCAGACCAGTCAAACTGTGTCTATTGTGAAATGCCAAGACATTTTATAATTTTTGGGGAACAAAAACATGAGTAAGACATAAAATTTTGTTGTACCATGGGTTAAATTGATGTTTTACACTCTTGGGCGACTGAAAAGCCATTGGGCTTATTGGTCCCTGAGAAATGTGTAACACTCGCCCACGAGGGCATAGCCATATACTTTTTTGCTAATTTAACCCATAGGATCTTTTTTTAGAGGAGGATGTGTGGTTAATATAGCTACCAGAAAATAAATAACACCAAAGTTGGAAAATAACAAGTTGAGGATGTGTATGATTTATTGAGTGGTTATGATAATTGATAAATAAACGGAAGAATCCTTGTTCTTTTCTGTGTTTTGTTCAGACCAGTCAAACTATGTCTATTGTGAAATGCCAAGACATTTTATGATTTTTGGGGAACAAAGACATGAGTAAGACATAAAATTTTGTTGTACCATGGGTTATATTGATGTTTTACACTCTTGGGTGACTAAATAGTCCTTGGGCTTATTGGTCCCTGAGAAATGTGTAACACTCGCCCACGAGGGCATAGCCATATACTTTTTTGCTAATTTAACCCATAGGATCTTTTTTTAGAGGAGGATGTGTGGTTAATATAGCTACCAGAAAATAAATAACACCAAAGTTGGAAAATAACAAGTTGAGGATGTGTATGATTTATTGAGTGGTTATGATAATTGATAAATAAACGGAAGAATCCTTGTTCTTTTCTGTGTGTTGTTCAGACCAGTCAAACTATGTCTATTGTGAAATGCCAAGACATTTTATGATTTTTGGGGAACAAAGACATGAGTAAGTCATAAAATTTTGTTGTACCATGGGTTAAATTGATGTTTTACACTCTTGGGCGACTGAAAAGCCCTTGGGCTTATTGGTCCCTGAGAAATGTGTAACACTCGCCCACGAGGGCATAGCCATATACTTTTTTGCTAATTTAACCCATAGGATCTTTTTTTAGAGGAGGATGTGTGGTTAATATAGCTACCAGAAAATAAATAACACCAAAGTTGGAAAATAACAAGTTGAGGATGTGTATGATTTATTGAGTGGTTATGATAATTGATAAATAAACGGAAGAATCCTTGTTCTTTTCTGTGTTTTGTTCAGACCAGTCAAACTATGTCTATTGTGAAATGCCAAGACATTTTATGATTTTTGGGGAACAAAGACATGAGTAAGACATAAAATTTTGTTGTACCATGGGTTATATTGATGTTTTACACTCTTGGGTGACTAAATAGTCCTTGGGCTTATTGGTCCCTGAGAAATGTGTAACACTCGCCCACGAGGGCATAGCCATATACTTTTTTGCTAATTTAACCCATAGGATCTTTTTTTAGAGGAGGATGTGTGGTTAATATAGCTACCAGAAAATAAATAACACCAAAGTTGGAAAATAACAAGTTGAGGATGTGTATGATTTATTGAGTGGTTATGATAATTGATAAATAAACGGAAGAATCCTTGTTCTTTTCTGTGTGTTGTTCAGACCAGTCAAACTATGTCTATTGTGAAATGCCAAGACATTTTATGATTTTTGGGGAACAAAGACATGAGTAAGACATAAAATTTTGTTGTACCATGGGTTAAATTGATGTTTTACACTCTTGGGCGACTGAAAAGCCCTTGGGCTTATTGGTCCCTGAGAAATGTGTAACACTCGCCCACGAGGGCATAGCCATATACTTTTTTGCTAATTTTACCCATTGGATCTTTTTTTAGAGGAGGATGTGTGGTTAATATAGCTACCAGAAAATAAATAACACCAAAGTTGGAAAATAACAAGTTGAAGATGTGTATGATTTATTGAGTGGTTATGATAATTGATAAACAAACGGAAGAATCCTTGTTCTTTTCTGTGTGTTGTTCAGACCAGTCAAACTATGTCTATTGTGAAATGCCAAGACATTTTATGATTTTTGGGGAACAAAGACATGAGTAAGACATAAAATTTTGTTGTACCATGGGTTAAATTGATGTTTTACACTCTTGGGCGACTGAAAAGCCCTTGGGCTTATTGGTCCCTGAGAAATGTGTAACACTCGCCCACGAGGGCATAGCCATATACTTTTTTGCTAATTTTACCCATTGGATCTTTTTTTAGAGGAGGATGTGTGGTTAATATAGCTACCAGAAAATAAATAACACCAAAGTTGGAAAATAACAAGTTGAAGATGTGTATGATTTATTGAGTGGTTATGATAATTGATAAACAAACGGAAGAATCCTTGTTCTTTTCTGTGTGTTGTTCAGACCAGTCAAACTATGTCTATTGTGAAATGCCAAGACATTTTATGATTTTTGGGGAACAAAGACATGAGTAAGACATAAAATTTTGTTGTACCATGGGTTAAATTGATGTTTTACACTCTTGGGCGACTGAAAAGCCCTTGGGCTTATTGGTCCCTGAGAAATGTGTAACACTCGCCCACGAGGGCATAGCCATATACTTTTTTGCTAATTTTACCCATTGGATCTTTTTTTAGAGGAGGATGTGTGGTTAATATAGCTACCAGAAAATAAATAACACCAAAGTTGGAAAATAACAAGTTGAAGATGTGTATGATTTATTGAGTGGTTATGATAATTGATAAACAAACGGAAGAATCCTTGTTCTTTTCTGTGTGTTGTTCAGACCAGTCAAACTATGTCTATTGTGAAATGCCAAGACATTTTATGATTTTTGGGGAACAAAGACATGAGTAAGACATAAAATTTTGTTGTACCATGGGTTAAATTGATGTTTTACACTCTTGGGCGACTGAAAAGCCCTTGGGCTTATTGGTCCCTGAGAAATGTGTAACACTCGCCCACGAGGGCATAGCCATATACTTTTTTGCTAATTTTACCCATTGGATCTTTTTTTAGAGGAGGATGTGTGGTTAATATAGCTACCAGAAAATAAATAACACCAAAGTTGGAAAATAATCGTATTTATTAAGTGGTGTGTCACCATAAACACAGATATAGTCTAAAAATTATAAATTCGTTACAATTCGACAAATTAATAAATGGAAAACTAAAAGGGCCGATTGTAAGCAGGACTCTAAAAATCAAAATTTGATAAATGCAAATCTAAAAAAGTCGATTGTCGCAATACTTTGTAAAAAAAAAATGTAAAGATTTTTTACAATGTTTCCCCTCCCATCGAGTGAGAATTCGGACTGGGAGTCGAACTGATAGAACTTAAAGTCTCTTCCTTAATTTTCAACTTATTCGGGTCCTTTTCTTTCTTGTCTTTGTCCTTATGCCTGTGCTCGTGTTTATGCTTATGCTTATGTTTGTGTTTCTTTTTATCTTTTTTCTTTTTCTTCACCTGGAATAATAATTTTTACAGTTATTCTAATTTTTTCGTTAATCCAAACGTACCTTAGTCGGATCTGATTTATGTTTGCTACTCTCGCCCTCTTTCTTGAACATTCCCGGCTCGAAACCAACAGGGCCCTGCTGTCCCATCAGTCCAGGCAACGACACAGAATTATCCGAGAAGTACTCCTGTTTACCAAAAGATTTCGTGGTACTCTCCGATCTCAGTTCAACAATTTCCTCCTATAAAAAAAATGATAACTAATCACAATACAACACGTTAACAACAAAACTAACCTTAACAACGCCTTCTCTCGCCACAACCTCGACAAAATCAAAATTCTCCTCGATAATTACATCACCGGTCCCCTCTTTCTCAGCAGGTGAATTACTCCTCTTAATATCCAAATTACTGATGGATGACGGAATCGCGTTAAAATGCGACGAAGTCCTTTTCCGCTCCTCCTGTACCTTCTGAGGTCTTAGAATACCGGCAAGTTCCGGGATAGGAAGGCATATCGGCCGCTTGATACCATACAGTTTATAGTAGACGTCCACAAAGTCGCAACGCAGTTTTGAATCGTGAGATAACATTCCGCTGAAAGAAATTATGTCAGGCGAGAACAAAACTAGAACAAAACAAAGGGGCATTACTTGATGTTCGTCCAGATTCTATCCACGAGTTCTGGAACGTCGAGGCGATGCCTGTAGCCTCGTTCGAACGGAGGATTTATCACCAGGAGGCGCACTAATCGGTGTCGAATGCCTGGGTCTGGATCGGTTTCTGCAATGTCCAGAAGATGTTGGAGGTCGGGAAGTCTTCCATCGTTCTTCACGAAGTCTACCAGGCACTCGAATGCTGCTATTCTAACATCTGAAAGCACCAATCAAAAACATTTGATTTGTGAAAGAAGGAAACTTGCGAGAAAATCTTCTTTTGTTGATTTTTCGGGCCCCCTTTTTTGATCGGGCAAAACCGTTGTGGCTAACTTCCCACTGGTTTTTATTATGATTTAATCATCTTCAATGAAATTTGATATGTTTAGATACGATTTCTCAACAAAATCAGTTCAGAAGAAACATGCTCAAGGAGTACTCACCAATAAACTGTCCGTACTGCGCGTAGCTCTTAAACAGCGTCGGATTACTGGGTAAATGCCCAAACTTCTGCAATTTCCTGAGCGCCTTCAGACAAGCAACCGTCACCGTATACTTATAGCAAGGCAACGACTTCTCCAGATTCAGCATCCTCGTAACTTCCTCGAGCACCAACTTTGTATCCGCGCTCAGACTCTCGGACGTTATAGGAGCCCCCTGCTGCATCACAGACACCACGGGAGTCACCGTATTCCCCAAAGCCTCGACGAGCGCGGCCCTATAATAATTGTCCGAGTAACGATTCTTCGAGTTGTCGTTATATTTGAAGAGATCCAATAAGAACCGTATAACTTCAGGCGGGCAAATCCCGTGACCGTTTCTTAATCCACCCATCGCTAACGGTATGGTCTTCTGCAGGAAATAGTGTTGGAAATTGTTGAAGGTGTTCTGGCGAATGATGTGTGGGGCCGCAAAGGATCCGAAGAATTTTCGGAAGATCGTCAGCATGGCTGGAGGTCCCGCCCAGTTGACCAAGGCGTTGGCGACTTTGGTCAAGCAGTGCGCCGCTCGGCAACGTACTTTATAGAAGCATTGCTCGTTTTCTATGGTATCTGTTAGGGCTAGTCTAGTCGCGGGGGTTGGATATCTTTCTAAGGCAATTATCGCCTCCATTTGGGCTGTGACATCTCTCTCGTGCCGCAGTTGGTATTGCCATTGGTAATCCGGTTGCTCGATGACGACTGATCGTAAAAGTGTCATTTCTGGATCAAGGCGTATCCAAAGGACAGGGGAATCGTCCATGGCGCTCAGGTCCATATCGACCTGGATTAATAAGATTTGATTGGTGTAAGCGGCGTTCACAATGCATGCACGCAAATTTGAGTTGCACATTTACAATCACGCGACTTGTGATTGGCTAATGTTTTCTCTTTGGCTAATCATGGAGATGATTTAGTTGAATACAATGAAGCATTCTGTTAAGCTACGGTGTAGACCAGTGTTTCCCAACGTGGGGCGTACGCCCCACTGGGGGGCAATATGATTGTTGAGGGGGGCAATATGATTGTTGAGGGGGGCAATTGGAATATAGAAAAATTTTGAAAAAAAAACCTACCTTAAAGTCTCTTTGTACCGTTCATACTGCAACCGTTAATCATATCCTTGAGGCTAATTATGAGCCCTACACAATTTTAAATCTGAAAAAAAAAACACACAATAGGGAAAAATTTAATTAAGCCATCAATATTTGTAAAAACGTTTTTAGAAAAATATGTCAAAGATGTGATAGCTATGCCACTTAAGATACATTGTTGAGGAACATTTTCTTGAAGGTATGTTGTTCTGTAAATTAGAAAGCATCACAACCTCCGGAGATATTCTTCATAAGCCCAAAAATTACTTCAATGTCTTTAATATTCCAATACAGAACATAACATCCTGTACTGCAGACTGTGCTCCTAACATGATGGACAAGAAAAGCGGCTGTTTAAAAATAAGAATCCAGAAATGCTTCCTTCTTGTGCATTGTCTAATATAGCTCCATAGGGAAAACTTGGTAACCAAAAATGTTTGTCCAGTTCTCAATGAAGATTAAATTCGGTTATAAAATATGTCAATTGTATCAAAGCTAATGCCTAATGTGACATTTCAAGTTAATTTGTGAAGTACAAAATAATTCATACTTTTTATAACTAAATTTAATACTTCATTGAACAAATATTTTTGGCTACCAAGTTTTCTCTGTGGATTACAAAATGCACAAGAAGCATTTCTGGATTTTCATCTTTAAACAGCCCAAACTTGCCCATCATGTTAGGAGCACGATTGGCAGCACAAGATGTTATGTTCTGTATTGGAATATTATCGACATAATTAATAACATAGTTTTTAGCTTAGAAAAAATATCTCTGGAGGTCGTGGTGCTTTCTTATGATTTGCAGAATAACATTTCCTCAAAAAAATGTTCCTTATTTATGTACCTTACATAAGTTATCAACAAGGCCTCTTGCTCATTTTAACCATTCTTTTTCTGACAGTGTTGTTACTAAGGGGCACAGCTATCACATCTTTGTCATCTTTTTCTGAAAACCGTTTTTACAAATGTTGATATTGACAGTTTAATTAAATGTTCCCCTATTTTGCGCTTTTTCCAGATTTAGCAATGAACACGAATATTTGATAACTAGACTCAAGGGTACGATTAACACTTGCAGTGACAATTTCAGTTTTAGAGTAAATGTTTAACTTTGTGTTGTTATAATAAAATATGGCGGATTTGTGTTGTATTAGTTTTTAAGTGAATGTTTATTTATATTTTGTTATAATAGAATATGTAGCAAATTTTGTTTCTGCTAAAAAATGCTTAGTATTTATTTCAATAATCAAATAAATTATTGTTTTATGTTATTATTTTTACACCCCCAATGGCGCAAGTTTTTCATTACGTCACAGAGAGGAAATTAGTCAAAGTTTGTTGGGCAGAATGTGTACCAATGACGAAATGAGAAACGTACACCGTTCCGAGTAAGGTTCATTTTCCAACTCTGTTATAGGTATAAAAAAAGGCAATATGAAGTGGGGCATGAGATTTTTAGACCAGCTTCGGTGGGGCATAGCTCAAAAAAGGTTGGGAAACACTGGCGTAGACCATACTGATTATTGTCAAAACAATTATTGAAAAATGCTTTCATGTTTTCGAGTGTGTATATTGTGAGGTTATATGTATGTTGTTTCCTTTTTGTGACAGCAGTGGTCCTATAAACTGCCAATAGGTGTTTAAAGTTGTAATAGGTCTATAACAGGTGTGTAAAGTTATAAAAATAGCTATAAAGAGGATAAAGCATTTCATAGCGATAACATAATGACAACTGCTTTATCTAATACCAACACAGATCCCGAAGAAAATTTGAAATCCGTTGTTATTTATTATACAGAGTGATGATAAAGTTTACTTGAAAATCACTTTTCGCCCTTCCCACACAAAAGCATTAGCGAAAAGACCGTTTCTTCACTTTTCTCGTGAATTGAAATAATAAAGTGCCCTCCTGTTTTTGTAAGAAAGTCTCTCACATCAATTTTCGCGCATACACTGTGAACGTAGATCTTGGGTCAGAGTAACAATGATGATTATTAATTTTACCTCTTCGCCGGTGCACAGAGGAATCTTCTTCTTCTTGTTCCGCCGACTTTTCGAGTGGCAAGTAATGTCAGCCTTAACGACGGTGTTCTCAATCTGCAGATTGTGTTTAAAAGTACCATCCAGTTCCTGTAGGGTAACCAAAAGCGGCCCAACGTACTTCCGTATACCGGTTTGCGTGACCGCGTCTTGCCGGATTTCTAATTCAATTGTATTCCTGTAATAATTAACAAATTATTACAGGAATAAATTTCGAGACCGTCTGACTTACCTTTTCCTGTTAAAAATCGATGTGAGGTGAAATTTCGCGTGTCCACCTGTCCTGACCCATTGATCGACGAACACGGCCATATCTTTACCGGTGACCGTAAAGATTGCCTTGGTGAACACGTTAGTGCTGATCAGCATGTGTCCCCACAGACCCGATCCGATTTTCTGCGTAGCGGCATTACCGGCCAAAGAAAGCTGTTTATTGAACACTTGCAGCAGTAATTCCTGCCCTATTCTATGCTCAAGCATTCGCATCACCAAAAAAGCCTTCTTGTGCATTGCCTCGATGTACAGCGGAGACATAGTATGCAAATTCCTAATCGAGAAATAGAAATTCGTCTCGTTCGTCTTCTGCGCTGGTTGGTTACTGTTTGATGACGTGGGTAACGGCGCCGGGGGTTGACTGGGGTCTAGAATAATTCCCCCGTAGTCTTCTTCGTATTTTACAACGTTCTGTAAGGTGCTTTGGACAAATTCCCGGTACTCGTTGTTGCCGAAGCTTTTCTTACAGTAGAGGCCGGAGAGGTACAGACTTATGCCCTTCGGTAGCCACATATCCGACCAATTTTGCATCGATATGAAGCAACCAAAGAACTGTTCTGCTATCGCCTGCGCCATCGCACGCCTCGTTATATAAACCTGATCGATTATCACTGCAGAGTGCAACAAATTCGTACTCAGGATACTCATTGTTGCATAAGAGTTATAATCTTCATCAATTTCATCAACAAATACTTGCTTATAGCAGGAGTATGGGTATCTGAAATTGTACATTAAACAGGCGATTTTATCTTAAAATTATATTGACGAAAACGTAAGACGCCTCAAGTGTCGTCAATAGGTTTGAATCAAACTTACCTATTTGACAGTGTTTCCTCGTAAAATTCGAAAGCCTCGTGCATATACCTGGTCGTCACTTTAAGCAACGGCAATAACTGAGGTAAGCAAAAATGCGTAACCTCGTGCATGAACGGATCAACGTATATCTCGAATGGTCCGACGGCCAGAGATATGTTTGGAGCGCAAGTTGGTATGGCCAAGGTGTAATGGAACGTTTTTCGCCGCATGTCCGGCGTGAAAACGACTTCTGTGAGGTCGCCGTTGGAGACCGCGGTCATATTTTCGTCCACGGTAAACTCCAACTTCCACGTGCATGGCTCTGCAAAGCTGTCCACGCACGGGAACCATAATCTTGACGAATTTTGGTGACCGTATGTGAACAGGTGGACTCCTCTCTTCAAACAGATGAATATTTTGTTTTGGAAATGCAAATCATTCCAGAGGAGACAAGGAAAGAAAGGTTTGAAGAATGAATGGGGATCAATTGATAATAGTACATACTTCTGCGTATGTTCCTTCTCCAGGTGGAACGACGAAATGGAGGCCTCCTTCGGGTTGCTCCAAGGAAAATTCAATTCCTACTCGTAGGGCGGTGCCTTCGGCGATTAAATGCCCTGCTTCTGGTGGAATAGTGACGACCAATTCTCCCGCGCTATTGTCTGGATCAACTTTAGAAGCAGCTATCAGATGCTGGGCGGAAAAATATTCCAAAGATCGGCTAAAAATATTCACTTGATATAATAGTTCATGCATTTCGTGTCTCCCATAGATGATGAATTTATTTTATCAGTTTTTACATTGTTAATGTCAATTTACATGAATTTGACACAGACAATTAAAATAATAAATTTAAGCCTAACGATTTACCACGTATATGGGTTTTTCTCAAAACAACTTGAGTTTTCAAAACTTGAGTTTTGAAATCATTTTCAACATTGTTGTTCAAACAACAGTTCAAATTAAATAGTTGTCAATTACGCCGCAGTCATGGTGCTGCACATGACAAACAAAAGTCAACAAACCTCTGGAGGTAGCATGTGTGCAACAACAACAAAAACAAACACCAAAATGAAATGTCAAATGTGAACAATTTTGACTTTTCTCAAATTTGTAATCTTTAACCATCTTTAACGCGCCATATGATTGGTCCATTTTGAATTACGTTGACGCATGCGCCAAAACGCACGTTACAACGCACAGTGTACACCAACCTTAATACAAGTTTACATAAATCTCATTTAATGTTGAAGTCTACTCTCGATTCTGGTGCCTGAGTGGCGCTGATGTTACTAGATAAGATTTTAACCAAAACCATTTATTGAATAACATTTTAGTGCAATTTATATTATTATTATTTATATTATTTTAATAGTAAAACGTAAATAAATAGCAATACTGTGGTTTTCTCTAAACATTATAAATGATTCAATTCTACATTAAGTATAATCTATTTTTTTTTAAATTACAAGCCAATTTGCCATGGAATTTGATATATGTTAATACATAAATAGAGTTATACTTACGTTTCGGTGTCACTTTGGCAAATATCTAAAAACGGATCAAAATATTGAAACTGAGCCTCGTAGCTCTCGTTTAAAACAACTTTATATATACGACATTGCTTAGCGTTTAATTTTATGTGACGCAAGTTATCTCGTAACGGAACAACAGTTAATTCGACAAAACCCTAAAAAATCAGTGGTTAGCGTTGACTTTTATGCTGGTATGGTAACTCTGTAGTTTATATGCTGTGCTTCTTCACAAAACTTACTATAACGCTTTTCCTTTCAAAACTAATTCCGGTCAAGCTCAGTATTTGGTGCGCTGTAAACAAACACAATTATATTTAGTATTTTTAGGGAACTTATTTATTGGTATTATTCTATATTGGAATACTTATAATTTAAATGGTCTTGCGTTATCTGCTGTTTTCTCCTTTTTCATTTTCGCTGGTTGTTTACTTTACGGTTACATCTCTGTACAGTACATTGTAAGGTTACCTTCCATTATCTGTATTATCAAATATACTTCTAGTATGAATAGTGATAATTGAGTTATTATTATTATAATACATAAAATGCTTCAGTAAAATTAATAATATTGCTGTTATTTAATATTTGCTCACGATTTATAGGTTAGCTTTTATTTTGATATTGACTGATGTATACACTTTCTTGTTAACGTGGCGCAACAGAGATGGCGCCGGTAGACACAGGAAATTAAATTACCGATATAGAAACTAGCGCATTCTCGAACCGTACAACTGATTTCATCTGATATAACTTGAATTCTAGCCAGATTCTAGGGTCTTCTCTAGAATCTAGAGGAATGAGATTATCAGAAATTAATTCCTTGCATAATTTCCCATCCGGTATCGTTGGAATCATCCAAGACGCGCGATTATATCGGACACAGTTTGCTCCGAAAGGAGAAAATGTCGTAAAATAGCTATTTTGACACAATTTTCTCAATTCCGAACCGTTCAAGATAAAGAAAATCCAATAACACCATTGGAACGTCTATCTCAAAAACTAAGCCTCGAATGGTTAAACCATCGCTATCTTACTGAAATGGGTACGCTGATTTACAGATTGGCATAGAACAAGTGTCTATCTCTAATATGTTCTGAGTTATGTCAACATTTCGAAAAATAACGTCAAATGGCACAACGTGAGCAAATGAAACTACTCTCGCCTATTGATGTACTTGTCGAAATCTATGTATTGGACTGTGCTGATTTTAAAAATGGCATTCCAACTCCGGATAGAACAAGCTTTTGAACCGTTTGAGATAGAGAACATTCAATATCACAATTGAATTTTTCTACTTTGCATTCACAATGCACACATTGTAACACTGTTTTCGGTGTTACAATTAGCAAATTGTAACACCGTTTTTAGTAACTTTTTTCTAAGATTGGTGACATTGATATCAAATGCATGTCAAACGAAAATACACATAACCACAAAAGGAAGCACAAACTGATTTTTTAGAATCGCACAAACTGCGAAGTATGTATATTTTTATACATATTTAAACATGTGTGTTGCATCCTAGGTTTCGTACTATTAGTATATGATGGTATATAATAATTATCAATAATTACTTTTTCACAGATATTTGAATTTAAGTGACAGATGACAGTGTTACCAACGGTTGCACCCATAAATACTCTAGATTGGAATTTTACCTAATATACTTCTAAATTTTTATAAAATTAATGACGCAAAGTAGAAAAAATAGTATATTACACTCGTTTTATAAGACATATTGGCGCATTCGTTCATTTGGGGCACTCGTCGCTGGCGCTCCTCGTGCCCCAAACAACTCATGCGCCAATTTGACGTCTTATAAAATGTGTATAATAATATACTATTTTATTACAAGTAGAAAACGTAGTAAAACTATTTTTTATCATGGATAGATATGTCACTAACAGAAATTAAACACGAAATCAAGTAGAATCTATTTATTTTAAGTATTAATTGATTACATAGTTTAGGTAATGTGCTTGTTTTGGATAAAATATGATATTTACAATGTAAATAATGAAAAAAAAAATTGTACTTAACAATTTTAAAGCTCGTATAAGGAGATAGGACTCTGTGATCCTGGTATATCCGGAATTCACATTATTCAAGATACATAGAATACTAGTGAACAAAATACATAATAATTAACGAATAAAAAGGTAAACATAAATGAGAGAATTTTACACTGTTTTAATAATAATATATCTTATCTAAAAATCTGAAATGTACAATTCTTACTGTCCAAAACTGTTCAAGGTAGTATGACTGAAAACCAAACGTACCGAACAACGCCGAAACGGCATAAAACTAAAACGGGAACTGAGCAGGACGAGCGCGTAGTCACACTAGTTTAAACAGTTTGGTCCAACAATTTCATCATATATTCACAAATATACATCCTTCACCATGTATTTAAATACTAGGGATGCCTCGCATTCGTTAAGACAGATGCTTACATCGACAACAATAAACAACTGCAAATTCATCATATATATGTTATATATACATCGACAAAAAAGCGTAACTTGATTGGTCAATGATATAAAAATAACTTGTACACTAATACACTATTAGATCGACTATCTACAATAACAATTCAAATGGTTAATAGAACAATGTGGCGCCATCTATATATAATATTATAGAGCGACCTTGGCATTGTTACGGTAGACGTACAACTTCGGATATATCACCAAATTCAATTTCTTTTCTCTTTCTATTTACGAAAATACATAACAGAATAAGTTACTTTATAATAATAAACCAACACATCACAGTTTACACCCTCTTCCACAAACGTACGCCCGATAAATCGTCTTTTAATAATAAAATATTTCGATTTACATAACCTAAAATTAATACGCTTTTTCCACCAGTGCCTACACATTAGCGGGCGGAGTTACTACTCGCTCAATTGTTTGGTGACTAGGGTATAACAAAGCAATGCATGCTGATTGAGATTGGCGATACTTATTAATTAAAAACACAGTCTTTTCTATAAAAAATAACACAAGACCCAATAAGGAATAAAATTAAAATAATCTTTAGTACAATAAAATGCGACTTCTATTATATAGGGAAATACACTTATAGAAGTTGGTACCATATTATTTTTGTTAAATGTCAGTTGCCGTTTAGAGGTTAGAATTGGAATTTTGTCAAGTATAAGTCCGATTTTATTGCACAAAAGACATTGTTGCTTGTTGGCAAGAGAAACAAAGGAGTTTTGCTTAAAAATCTATCAATCAATCATCCAATGTTGCAGCCTTGCATGCTATTTTATAGAGGGACCGTAAACAAATGATACAGTGTGAAAAGAACAACCAACATACCTCAGATCAAAATTTTCTTTATACAAGCGATAAATGAATCAACAACAAATGCTATCTATAAACTAAAAACGTCTCAATAGTTTTTTTGTTTTATCAATATTTTGGACTATCTAAACCTTCTGCATGCACATACAGGAGAGCATGGTTAACAAATTTTTTTTATTATACACTTGTTACGCTATGATTACACGTTGTCTCTGTATACCTAGAAATGCCATGCCGTCATCGTTATCGTATTGCTTTAGCCTAACCTCAAAATATGTACAATACCGCGCTCTGTGGAACTATGAACATGTCTTTTCACTTTGCAGTTGCTCTCGATTTCCCCAACATTATTCTCTCGCACCCTCTATAAGAATTTATTATAATATAAACTATCATATCTCTCACTCTCTCACACTCTTTCGTTCTGTATCTCTCTCTCTCTGTTTATGCTCATGTATCGCTACAATATTCAATGAAATATAAAACTTGCAGCTCCTCTAATCCTAGTATTTATTTAACAGTTGAATATGTTTGTGATTGGTTTTGATTTGATGCCACCCAGTTTGTGAATACATCCCTGTAACAATAGAAAAAAACATACTATTAGAATAAATACAAACATTTTTCGAATTATTATTGTTAAGTATTTTGTATCACAAAGATTGATAAATGAATTTTTTAGGACATAAATAATGTATGTTCAATAAAAAAAAAAAACCTACAGTGTGCCATTCGCTCTGGTGGTAGAAATTTGAATTAAACAATTCGAGGTAAATAGCGCCATCTACATACACAATATTGTAGGTTAAGTAACCTGAAATTTGACATTTAAACTTCAATTGTCAAAACTTTGTGGTTAGGTTAACCAGTTTATCTACCTATACTAATTACGAACTTTCAAGTGTTCAGCGGAATCGCCCATTTTCGCCGACATTTGCGATCGAGTAGCTGCAAAATTGGGCTTTTCGATATTACTTTTGACGCTCGAATTGAAAAAAGGACACAATTCCGCGTGGACTGCGCGATATTTTGTCAATTAAATGCGTCAATTTTGAAAAAAAAATCACGTTTTTGCACCTCTTCGGGTGAGGGCGAACCTCGAGAAAATGTCACGTGACGTCTAGAAATTCCGACAAGCGGATCGATGAACGTCAAAAATTTACATTTTTTATCCGTTCCTGCCGACCTTATAAAAGCCGCTCGCTCTCATGTCTTACGATAAGATCCCTCTAAATACCCTTCGCAAAGAGTTTTGAGCAAAAAAACGGCCTTAAAAACAATTTTCGATCCAAAAAATCGATTTTTGTCGACCCGTGTTTTGCTGCTATTACCACAGTAACGTCAAACCCGATACGCCCCCTGCCGGACATTCGTAACAACAGTAACAGATAGCAGATAACCTAAAATGTATCCTAAAATGTCCATATTGCGAATGTGGACAGGTGGGAAGCCTTAACCACATATTTCTAGAATGCCCAATAACTAAAGTCGAAAATTTTGACATATACACAGAGCTAGTATGTGAAATACTAAAGGTGTTTTTATTGAACATACTACATCATTAACAACTTTTTGAATGTTTTTTTTTTCATTACAATGTAATATATTGTATTACTTCTAAAAAATTCATCTATTTATAAAAAAAGTTATTGCTAAAAAAAGTTAAGCAAAGCAAAAGATAAAAGTATTTTTTTTTTATTAAAATAGAGTTTCCAAGCAGTAAAATTTTCATGAAATGTCAGCTCGACATTCATTAAATATTAGTGAGATTGGGGAAAAATGGAAAAAAGGATGGACAGAACAAATCCGATGGGCCAAAAATCAATTCAGTTCCTCCCTCCTGTTCGACAAGTTGAGAAAATTATTGAATGACATTTCATGAAAGGATGTCGCCTTTTAAATCAAAATTTTGGGATTTGCCACAAGAGTTTGCCTTGAAGTGAGAATGCTTACCGGCAATGGCTGACAACGCATTCATTGCTACAATATTCGTCTTCCCACTCGGAGTTTGATATGGCCTGATTGGGGCATCCGTGGCGTATGCAAGTGATGGGTCGCACTTGTCCCTGGTCAGCAGTTTGCTGTACTGCGGCGGGAACGGGTGGAGCGGGTGCCGATACAGGGGGGGAACTTGATACCATGGGGGGAGGACTGACGTGCTGCTGCATGTGGGGAGCAATGGGAACTTGCTGCTGGGCAACCTGAAAGCCAATAACGCGAAATGATCAATAGCCCCACTAGGAAGCCCCTTTTTCTTTGCCGACACCAAATCATGCAACTAAAGGATACCAAAAAAAAAAAAAAACTAAACTGAATTTATATATTGAAACCAATTAACCAAAGTTAAAAAACGTTAATAAGTCCATTATAAAATAAAAGCATGCGAAAATTTCTTGAGTAGTACCTGTTGCATATAGCTGTTTCCGTGCTGTTGCATATGTGGAGGCATACTCATGTGGCTGGGAATGGGCCCCATTTGTGATTGGATCATATGTTGTTGTTGCTGTTGCTGTTGACTCATCATTGGTTTTTTGTTTACCATGGAAGGAGATGGAGCTGTTGATGTAGCCGTCATTGGTGGTGATGGTAGAGTTCCTTGTGGGGAGTAGCCTCCGTATTGCGGGGCACCGCTGTTGTTATAGTTGCCGTAGCCTCCGTAGATCGGTTCGTTTTCGCCGGCGCCTTTCGATACTAAGCTCGCCCTGTATGCAGCCAAAGCCTTTAGGTAGTCTTTCTTGGCTAATTCGGTTTTCCTTTTATATACCTGGTGAAGGAATACGAGTGTTAGAAGTGTTATTTCGGTGAAAAAGGTGCAATACTTACACTTTTATGTTCTGAGTCTAGCGCGTCCCACATGGACGCGACGATTTTTGACACCTCTCCAAAACTAGCACTTGGGTTTTGTCCTTTTATGGCAGCTTGCGTATCACGGAAAAACAGAGCGTACGCCGATACGGGCCTGCAAACAAAAATAAACATTAATTATACCTTTACCTTTCTCTTGTGGTGAGATGATGAGTCCTACTTTGTTATTGGTTCAGCCATTTAGAACTCTACTTTAGAGCAGTACATACCATCCTATTCTTAAATTATAACTCAAAATAAAACAAATCAAAAAGAAAACCGAATCTAAACAAAGCGACCAAAATAGAACGGTGATTCTTCCGACAAAATGAAGGTTATGTCTGGCTGTCGGAATAAGTCGGGACGTTTCGCTACCGATCGGTGGTTTATCGGCGCTCAGTCGATAATCGCGCGAAATTTGAAAACCATAGCACCGTAAAACAGAGATCGCCCGAGTTTAATGCATCGAATATATCAAAAACTACATACTATGTAGAAGAAAATTGCAACAATAAATCTGCTGTTACAAGTTGCGCGAGGCAAGTGCCGGTTTTATGGGCTATATAACGTCCCCCCCTCCGAGCGAGGTATTGCGCTCGCAAAATGGCATTCTTGACATTTTAATATTGTTTAATAGCCGCCGTGCCGAATCGATAGTAAGTTTCATGTCCCTACCAGACCCGACATTTAAAACGAACCATGTTATTTCATTAGATTTTAAATTGTAAATTATTTAATGTAGCTGTCAGAATGTGGAGCGCTGCTCAATCGATAATGCAGATGGATGCCTCCTATCACAGACGTCCCACTTTAAATGGACTTACATAAATTATTCAAAAGATATTTCGCTAGCGAACACGAATACCCAATTTTTCGCGTACTCCTTCATTTGCATGTTATTACTCAAACACTATCTGCCTGCAGTAGTTATACATACTAGAATGTTGCTTTGGCAGATTTACAACATCAAACTTGTCTTGTATCGTACACCTTGCTCTTTAGTTCCAAGAAGATTAACAGGGAACAATGGAGAGAACAATAGGCAGACATATTCAAAATGTCATTGGAAGTCATAGATTATGATGGCAGTATGGAAGATGTGGACCAGTTTTCATAAATTTAAAAATTATAGAAATTTACATCGAAATTTACCGGTAAATTTGAGAGTCATAATGACCGGTAAAACCGGTTAATGGGTTATCGGTAATGGAATCCATAGATGGCACACTGATGGCAATGCAGCGGATCACGATTTTCTTGTTGGAACTGAGCGATTTGATAGATAACCTTCTTTTTGAAACGTTTCAATGCGCTATATAAATCATAATAAATTACTGTCAGTAAACACAAATAACTGCTATTAATATAGTTTTAATTAATCAGCTGTATTGTGTGAAAGTATGTTATTGTTGCGGTTTTGATTATAAACATTAAATGGGTTTCATTCAGGCCAGCAGTACATAGTCTGGAACGAACATGTGTGTGAGAATATTTGTGTGTAAGAGTCTGTATATATATAGAAAGAGAGAATGTCTTCGAGATAGCATACTTGAGATAACGGAGAGTCATTATTTACTCATGCCGAGTCATGGGAAAGAATGCTCTCCTCTCGGGCTTAAAAGCTCCCCATAATCGACACGTAGCGTTGATAAACACTCGCCGGAAAAAGTCCACAACAACGGTTTCGCTCTACCTCTCCTATATTATTTCACTTTGTTGAAGGGAAAACCACATTTTATTCTTTAAATTACGCCACTTGTCACTTTTATTGAGGACGGCCGACAAGTATTTTCAATTTTTCAATATCGGCTGAAACAATATCGAATTTATTGAAAGCCAGTAGAAGATTGAAGGCAAATCTTCAAATCCTAATGGTTTACAAATGTAAAACGCGGAAGATGACTAAAGAAGAGAGGGAAATGAAAAAGTAAATCTTAAAGACGAAAGACGTAGCATATGTGTTATGGTAAACATATTAGGCGTATACACAAAACATCTGTAGACCAGATATTCCCCCGCCTCATTATCCTCGACGATTCAATTAGGAAGATTACAAATATAGGACAAAAGTACACACCGCCGGTATTGCCCCCCCCCCCTCTCCTATAATGGGTTATTCATGAGTTTAGTTTTTCTCTATGATTACTATTCGTATTAGTCTACGGTGTTATTTCCATACAGGAAAATTCCACATGAATAACAAATATATATGCATCAATTTTCGATTAAACTGACAGCGCCATACATTATTCATACCATATTACATTAATAATCAATTCCATCGCTGCCGTGTGTATGTATGTATACATAGATTGTTTGGTGTACGTACTTTTGTGGCTCGTTCGGGTCCCTCTTCTTCTTCTTCTTTTGCACCTTTGGCTTTTTCTGGGCCTTCGTCAGCGCCACATCCGCTGGCTCTGGAGATGGCCTCTTAACACCGGTTATCTGCAATAAAATGATACATAAATATCGCACTGCACAATTCAGATCGTTATGTGAACTGGTTTACGGTTGCAGCTCGTTAAATGCACACAAAAGAGAGAAAAAAAGGCAACCAGACCAAAACACAATGTGTACCAACACAATGGAATTAGTTTGCAATGATAATTATAACCCATTAACATGCAACTCGCTTTATTATTCTACAAAACGTACCACAGGAGGATGGGGAGTACTGTCGTCACTATCTTCGCTAGTGGTAGGCTCCTGTCCAGGAGCAGCTGGAGGACTATTGCCCCTGCCTTGGGGATGCTGTGGAGAAGCACCATATTGTCCTCTGCTTCCGGGAGGATGTCCCATCATCATCTGCTGGTGCTGTTGTTGCTGCTGTTGGATCATCAGCAACTGATTGTTGTGCTGCTGCTGCTGCTGTTGTTGTTGCTGCTGCTGTTGTTGCTGCTGTTGTTGCTGGTTAGAGTTGGCCATGTTGTAGTTCGGCTGGGGACTGTGGTATGAAGGATTCACCATGCCATGGTCAGGGCCGGATAGGTACAACGGTTGCTGGTACCCTCCGGTCGGATCATGCATCCCCATGCTGTCCTGCTGCTGGTTCATCTGCATGTTCATCTGTTGCTGCTGGTAATGGTTGTGCTGCTGATCCGATCCAGGCGGCGGACCACCGTGCTGTTGCTGTGGGTTGATGGCTGGTATGTCAAACTCCTCGTCACCGAAGTTTGGAGTGTGAAATGTCTGGAAGAAAAGAATAAGAGACAATTAGGCAATGCGTTAGCATCTGTTCTCGTGGACTTTATACAATGTGGATTCAGAGGTTTGACATAGAAAGCTGGTGAAGTTGAAATTGATGTACAAATTCTGAAAACTGAAGGCCGATGATTGGGTAGGGTTGGAAATATCGAGGATTCGTTCCGCAGGGCTTATTTTTCATTGACACAAGAGCAATTTAAACGAGTCACATTTCTCCGTCGGCGCTGGCTGCCGTTTCGTCCGTTCAATTTGTTGCAAAAGAGTGATGTATGGCGCGCAATTTGTAAGCGAACATAATGCGCCTGTAGAGCAATTATTGGGCGCGGTAAATATTGCTCTCGCGGATTATTCATTACATTTAATTAGGGAAATATAATAAATTCGGGTCCCCGCTCGGGAGAGCTCGCAATAAAAATGAGCGAAGGCTGATTTATAATGTCCATATAATTCTTCTTTATTTTCATACAAAGTTATGGGCCATATTTCTCCTGCTGCCAAATAAATTACATCCAGCGGGTATTCAGCTCAACTCTATTAAAGTTACTTGCGCGGGTCGCCACCGCGGCGCTGCCGTCGCTATACCCCTTCCTCAAACCCCCTCCAATAGCGTCATCCACCACACAGAAGGTACCACCCTAAACAACATTTTTAATACAATGTTTCGAGAAATTACACACATACATGCACCTACGGATATAATAAGCTCAGAGTTTTAAGAGTTTAGAAGAACTAAATGATAGAAAACAAAACTGCCTGTCGTCCTACTTTTGAATTTAGCAATTGGACAACTAATGACGCAATTGATTACAATTCAAGGCGTAATGATAAATGCATCAATAACGACAATTGGTTTAGTCATGAAACATGAAAGGTGGTAGAGCCACAACTTCATATCGTAAGGTAGGAGTCTACCTCTTGATATAAGCCACAAAACATAGTACTTTATTATTTCAATTGATGAAAAATCTCAGATTCAGGGTAACAATACTATTTTGTCGTAAATAAGCTAAGAGCAACAAATAAGGATCAAAATAAACGGTTGTAAAATCTGAAAATTGGATTGCACTGTCTTTGGTGGCGCCATCTAGCGTAATTCGCTGGTAAAAATAAATCGACTTCCGAAAAAGTTTTGGTTCTAATCTTATCTAGTGATATCAGCGCCTATCTAGCGGTACCAGAAGGTATTAATCGAGTGTAGACTTCAACGTTAACGATGTTGTGGCTCCAGTCGATTCTTCATCTGAAATCGCATGGATATATCAGGACCAGGCTAAGCCTGGAAAACACATGTGAGAGGAAGACGTGCCATAATTCAGAGTATAAAATTTTATTACGGCAATTTGAAACTTTACTTAGTTCTTCGGTCTTGTTTCCGCGAAACCCCGTTCAGGGAAGCGTTCCAACAAAAGAAAACTTTTGAACGCGATTGCCGCTGTTACTTTTTATTATTATTATTCTCGATAGAACCAGCTAGCAGAGTGCGGCTGGCCAGCGATCTTTCTTAGAGAAATACACCAGGATTTGTTTTAGAGGTTAGAAATATTCGTTTAAAGAAAATACGTTATCAACATTAGGTACATCTGATGATGTAAAACTAACTAACCCATGCTGTGCGGAATGTCCTGTCACAGCGAACACATGGCCAGATGGTAATTCTTATTATTACCACACAGCATCCAAAGCAATGGTCATAACCATTACCACGGCGACTCTAAAGATTATGATGATCTCTAGAACGGAATTTATGCCGTTTAGAGTAATTTGCCGATGTTAAGAGATATAAGATCGTGTAGGCGTTTGGAATCCGTTTTACGAGACAACAGTTTTTCCATTTCGTTTCCCGTACCGGAGATTCGCAAAAGGAATGGCAAATAGAGACCCCGTCAACCCATCCCTCAGGGCGAATTGCACGAAAACATTGAGGGAATTGTTTCGTTTTCATTTATTTACTGTTTTATCGATTTTGTTGTTCGATAGTAATTGAATTTGTCTATACATGGGTGTTTAATAAAGTGGAAAACAAGAAAAACAAACGTTCTGCAGATGTGGTTTGGACGTGAGCAACTCTGGATCGAATATAGATCAATTTGGATCAACTATGATGAGACCACTCAGACCTATAGAGCAAGACTTGAGCAATGGTTGATCCACCTAGGAAGGCATGGGTACTTGGGTAAAGTTAGTTAACAGAAGACATAGACCAAAAGGAAATGAGAGTAAACCCAGAAGACAGCAGAAAACATGTTGTCTATCCAATTAGGAAATCAAAGAAGGCAATCAGCAATATCTGGTTAATCAGGGAAGAGGATGGATTAATGATAGAAGCAATAGTTGATGATAGAAGCAATAGTTCAAATAGCTATGCAATGGACAGCAGAAAAACTATGCTCATCTGAACAGTGTTGGAGTTTTTTTTTACAGACAAAGAGGATAATGCAATGTTGTTAATACATTAATTCAAGTCATATTTGGTTTGGTATTTTTCGACCTAATCAATACAGGTTAAGTCAATAACGTAACTATTAGAAATTGTGCATTGTTATGTTACGACGGGACACAATGAAGAAGTGACTGGTGTAAGAGATCTTTTCTGTATAGCATAATATGCATCTGTGTCAAGGATTTTAATAGTTTATACATCGTGTACGCCACTTGACATTTCTCTACGTACGAAATAGAAGAAACAGTTCGCTATTATCCGCAGATATTTCTCGAAATCCCACCATTTATTGTTGTTATATTAGAATGTAGTTAGTGTGGGAAACACTCCAGATGACCATAAGGGATTAATAAGTTGTCTGTCCACGTGGAGTGTCTTGAGGACCCCACACGGTGCCTGTCCATCCAATCAGTAAAAATCCAAAAGATCGGATATTCAATTTAGAACGCGAGTGGAGTAATTTCTGTATGCAATAACACCGCAAGATGATTGATATGACAGAAGACAGGGGTCAATGCCCAAATCAAGGTGACCCTGCGTATCTAACATCTCCACTCCGTCGTTGAACGAGTCTGCTCGAAACTCGCTGGAGTGGACAAGGAAACGAAACGAAACGTGCGAGTCAGACGAAGAAGAAACCAAGGGACAACGGTTAAAAACGCACGCACAATACACGACCGTAAATGTGGTTCGACCACTTGGATTTCAGAAGTGGGTTAGATTAATTGAATTTAGAAACTAGCACAGCTGCACTTCAATTGTACTTGGACTAGTTCAATGATTCATAAGATATATTATATCCAAACATATCCAAACAACAAATCCACGCCTTGCATAACGCAACTTCTGTTATACATATCAAATAACACCTACTATTAGGGTAATGTGGTATACCTATTGCAAATCGTGATACTACATTAAAAAGAGGTGGCATAAACTAAAATCAGATACATACCTGGTCACCCATATCGTATCCGTTGCTTTGAAAGTTGGACTGTGGTATGCTGAGGGATAGGTCAACGTTTTCGGCTCTCTGCAACAACAAAAGAAAAACAAAACGTGAGTTTCCAGCCAACCACGTCATTTCCCTACTAGCGTATAATAATTGTCGTTCATTAGCATGGGAGGAGGAGGATTAGCGCAAAACAAATGACAATCGGGGGCGGCGTACCAGAGCGGCCACCGGACCATCACCGAACAAAAACGCAACGTTTAATTATAACGAACAGAGGATACACGATGATCAAACTGCAACGCAACTAACAATCTTTCCATCAGTCCGCTTGTGTACACACGCAATTTAGTCGTTTTTGTACTGGAGTTGTTGTAAAATGGGTCGTTCAACTCTCAATGATAAAAACAAATGGGATAGATAACCCAGCATATAGATTGTTTCAGATCCTAGGACAGAAAGTAATTCAGGTCAACTGGAAGAATTTGGGAAGCGGTTAAGGTAGTAATGCCACGGTCACACTGTTTTAGTAGCCGATAGTTGCTGGTGCTGCTAGTAGCAACTAATTAATAATAAATTATTATTTTTTATAATCGATGGTTTGTTATTTTCTACAATACCCACATTTGTCCTGAGCCAGCAGCGCAAGCTCTAAATAGCGGCTAACGAAAGTTCAACATGTTCAACTGTACAAGCAACAGCCAAAAGCATTCGCCGGCATGCAAAACTAGCGGCTGCTGAGTGGTCACACTATACTGGTTAACATAATTATAAAAGACATTTCAAAAGAATATAACTTTCTGAGGTAACAATCACGCTGGTTGCTGTAAAAGTTAAGCAAGTATAAAAACTTCTTCAAGAGATGACAAGATGTGGAAGAGGAATGGAGATATTTTGTCACATGATATGTTGAAGATAAAGCTACATACATTCATAGGTATTTCAACATCATCATCCACAATGTCTATGTATCCATCTTGACCTTCGCCTAAGAGAATATCTTCGTTCATAGTGACTTGATAGCCAGCTAAAACCATTTCGATCTGTTCTATTTCGTTCATGGTTGGTCATCTAAGCGCTGAATCAAATTTTAATATCTTTGGGTTGGGTTTATATGAAATTTTATGTCAGCGAGACAGTGACAGTCAAGAATACTAGATAGTCTTTTATTGCCAAAAGGATTACCATCGTTTTAGGCTTTTGACAACAGTTGTCTAATTTAAACAACCAAACTGAACCAAACGATTTTGTGTGTCACTTTGACAATGGGGACTGAGCAATCCTTATATACAATATCCAGTATTCTTTAGTGACAGTCGTGACAGTCACTCTGCTGTATTCGTGAACGGAATGTTCCTCCTTCTAAAGTTACTTCGAAAGACACACCAACAAGAATCGTTTCTGGAGGAATGTGAATAATGTATAAAGTTGCTCAAGATGTCGGAGCATTGTTTCCAAACTCGGCTAATACAGTTTCTCGTTTTTATGCTCCTCAGGGGAACAATAACTCCCCACCACGTGATTCGTATGAATTAAAAGAGATTAAATCAAAGTGATGATAAAATGTTACTCTAGAATGTAGACAATGCAACGGGTCGTAGTTGTTTGGGCAATGAATAACGGAGCTGCTGTGCAACTTTTCACGTTTTGCTGGCTGGATCCCTCGGCCGAAAATTAAAAATCTAAATAAAACATAACGGGCGCGCCCTTTGTTTTTTAGTATATCGTAGAGAAGGCGAGCGTCCATTGTTTTCGAATTTATTGCCGCAAGCGGCCTCTTTGTGCGACTTTTCAAAATGAAAAATCGACGCGGTTGCTCCGTGACTTTTTTTTTGTCTAGTCGTGTCCACCACGTATAAACTAATCGCTTTAAATATATATGCGATGTTGCCTTTCATCCCTTTATCCGCCACTGAACGAAGATTTATGAGGTAGGTACTTTATCACGCGATACAAGTTCGTTGTTTTTCTTTTTGGAAATTTAACGAATTACACAATTAGAATTTTTTTCGGTGGTATATCTGAATGAATATTCAAGAAATAAAAGATAAGAACCTGTCAGAAACAACTCAAAATGAACACAATCAAAGGAACTGAAGTACATACATACATACAATTATCGGAAGAATAAATCAATAATACTGTCATCTGTCGAGAGCATCGCATTATCAGAGTGTTCTGTTCGCTTGGCAGCATCATCTTTTTTGTGTTTTGTGTACAGAGGGGTGTAGGGAAGGGGATAGAAAACGTCGAGTCGCTGCTTGGGTATTGATTTTCTTATAACTGGCACATACATTTTATGAAAAGTACCTAATGCTTTTAGTGAACCAAGATATAACGATATTTCAAACAATAAGAAACAAGTCTCATTGTATCGCGCCGTTCTCGAGGAAAATGGCGATGAATCACCGCCAGCCAGAGCAAAAATGGAACTTAGACGCTCGGCAAATGGACAGACGTCGCAGAAATGTCGTAAAATTAAAGGGGGATGGTCCATGGGGGATGTTATTTATTGTTTTTCGCCATTATTTATTGTTTTTTGCCATTATTGTTTTTTGTTTTGTCACATTAATCATTGTATAAACAGAGATGCGGGAAATGTTAAGTGTCCCGGCCTAATTACTGCGGGAATACTATGTTTTTAAGCCTTGAATACCATGTCAGTTGACAATAAAAGGTCATCAGCAATTCGCTGATTTATATCGTAACCTTTATCATTTAACGAACCTGAAAATCATCATAAATACCACCGGGCACAATAAACCCGTTCACTTCATTCTGTGTTTATCTCACCAATGACACCAATGCCACATTCATAATACTTAGTGATCGGTCGACATTGTTTCAGGCGACTAAATCAAATGAGGAATTTAAAGATAACTCTACTCCACACTACTATTTTATACATTTCAGGGATGGAACCATATTAGTTTATGACGTTTATGTCCTCTAACTCGAAGATCATATTAAGGGCTGGTTTATTCACCTACAAAGTTGTTGCCCCATTTTTGCCATCAACACAGAAATATTTCAAATAATCTCTTTCGAAGTAAGAAATAGAGTCTGTGGCCAAAAAGATTATAAACTGGAATAAGAATTTATAGAAATAGAAAAGATGTTCATGGTGTCCAAAGTTATGGATAATCAGTTGGTATGTTGGTTGATACGTTGGTTGGTAGCATTGCTTCGTCCAGCGCGCAATCAACTGTGATCAACTGCTGGCAAGTAACGAAAACCACAAAGCGTTTTGCTGACTATAGCTTTGTTCGACCAGGAGTCAGAAATGTCATGTATTCTACTGCTCATGCGCAGTATAAAATTGGTGTTCGAGCAAAAATAAGTCAGGAATTCTTCAGTGGTTAGAACATACGTTAATTTCTAGTTATTAAAGAACTATTTACGTCACAAACTTGGATACATTTTGTTGTTTCTTTTCAGCAGAGGAAGACCACGTGAACAACTACATCCATGCTCCGTCGAGTCGAATGATGTCTCCAATCATAAATGACGTGAATAATCCAGGTAAATGTTATTAGCGTTCTTCTTAATACGAAATATCATATTTATTAGCATTAAATATTAAATTACTACTAATATTGAGTTTTAAACTGACATATACAGGGTGTTCCCATATTGCGATGTCGGGAGATGGTACATTTTATTAAAGATAGTATTAAATAAATTAAATTTTTTTTACATGTGGAAAGCGAAAGTAGCCATCTTAAAGCTATTTTTCTCTTTACAGGGTTGTCCATAAAGTATGTAGTACATTTTAGAGCAATGACAACAAAAATTGTATAAATCAATTGTCCTAGGTCTCATATTCATACTGTTCATCATGTCAGATGATGAACGCTTTCATATTCATACTGTTCATCATGTAAGATAATGTCTTCGCCAGTAACATCAACAGATGTTATCCAGCAAAAGACTTTTAACGTTTTCATCAAATGCGTTATCCTTATAAGAGCGAGTAACTGTGAGTGTTGCTTTTTGAAATTGAAGATATTAAAGAGTCAGAAGTTTGTATATATAAAAGAGTATTTTTTCTATTTTTTGCAGTTTTTGTCCAACCACATCGTTTCTTGGGACAAAAATGGTTTTAATGAGCGATGACAGTCAAACAGTAATTTTTTTGAAAGCCTGCTATTAAAATTATTAATTTTTAGTTTTATCTCCGATTTTTCGTCCGTACTATATGCTTTTCCTCCAAATTTATCGATAACATATGAGGATACCGCTGATTTTTTGTCGCTTATACTGTTTTCTTTCTGCCACACATCAAACAGCACTCGCCGTTATGCGATCACTGCACCTAAAAATATTATATGACATCATTATATGTAAGTTTCTGCAGCAAATTTGAGTTGAATATTATACCGAAATATTTTCTCTTTTATAAAAAAATTAATCAAACTGAATATAGGTGAATACATAAGGTTTCAATCCAACTAAATAAAATATTATGTTACATTTACAAGAAACGTGGTGCTATATTCCATATAAAATTACGCCAAAAAAAAAATCAAGATTATTAATAAGTCATTTACATAAAAAACTACTGCATACCTTTGTTTGTGTTATCCATTACAACACTTAACAAAACAAACGACACAGGCAATATGCACATACACTTGATGCACGCACGAAGAGGGAGCCTTGTTAGCTCTTAGTACCAAACCTTTTTTTTACTCAATCGGCGTGATCCATGGGATCTCTGTAACTAAACATACAGAAATTCTAAGATTTCTGTTGACAGCAGAATTTGGAGTTTTGCACGGCTAGATTGTCAATTTCCACCTCTGTACGTAATACGGATGGCATCATTGTCAAGCGTATAGTGTTTGATGATTAAAAAAGGCTCGAGCAGTCACAAATACCGGCACAAGTTTCGAATTCATCGTTAGTTGTGCAAGTAGGTTCTAGTTTGCAGATATGTATATTTAACATAGTAGATTTACGATTAGTGTCCATGTTTTGAATAAAACAAGACAAAAGTGATTGTGCAGATATGAATAACTGGTATTAAATAATTTTATATCCTAGTTTATTGAAGGTCGTGAGAATAAATCTCCTGACGAATAATGCCACGGGCTACGGATACATACATTATAGATATTACAACACCCGGCGTTGTTTTTTGTTGTTTTATATTCAAGGGTAAGCGCTCCATTGTTATCTTTTGCTCATTTGAACTTAAACAACTAAACAAAGAAACTAATAAATTTTATATCGAGATAATAAAAACATCGACAATAAAACCAGTGTTAATAATACAACCGGAGTATTTGTTTAAAATTAATAATTAAATCGGTTCTGGTTATTTTTGGTGTGACCTTGCCTCGACTTAGTAGCCGCCGGGACCGAATGTAATTTTATACAACATCCGGTGTAATAAAATGTGTTTATGGGCATTTTTATACCGTGACTCGTTTTCGTGTGTCCCACTGTAAATTGAGGTCCTTTTCATAATCACAAACGGAAATGAGTTTTATACATAAACATTAGATGCAATTTAACTTTTTATTTTTAGGTTTCGCATACAGCAAAACAACTAACTATACTTTAAAACACAATTCGTGTAATATGTCGTGACTTTAGCGTTATTATGCCAAGTTTGAATATAAACTCGACTGAGAAAGAATTTTAAAATGCTGAATTACAACAAAAACCAATTTCAACTTTTTAATTAAATTCCCGAGTACTGTTGTCCTAACTCGATCCTAACTGGTGAGATACACTACACCCCTCCCCACCTTCTACAACCTCCAACACGCTACAACCCCCGCAAAGCAGTTGCCTAGTAAATTAATCTATTGTAAATTAACTTATTTAATATATCTGATAGAGCGGTTATTTTTATAGCGCAAAAAATAAAAATAAACCACGCCCTTCAATCCCAGTCACTGACAATCAATGATAATTGTTATTTTAATGAGTGGCTACGTGGTGAATTATGGAAAATTATATGCAATTTTGACCTTTATCTGCCTCATTGTTGTAAACATTTTTTAATCGCATGTTGGAACTACGTATTGCCACATAATTGAGAGAGTACTTTGCGACAGTTAATGTCGAAATGATATGCAATTTGCCTGTCAATTTAACCCTAATATTCAACAATCAGTCACGACTCGTTTTATACTTTATGGCTTCTCCATTGGCGAATTATCCTGTAGATATTATATGGATAATGTAATAATAATAATAATAATCTTGATTTGCTTGTCAGTTTTGTTCTTTTATTGTGTTATTGCATAAAGGAATGCAAGGCTAACAAGCAATCGATCACGTTTAAATATTTAAGGAATAAGCCCATAAATTTTCGTCTCATGTAAAATAAACTCATTATGCGAGTTTATGATATTACATATACGTAAATTACTACCTACAAATGAAATAAAATTAATTAAATCGTTCTATAATAAATATAATGGTACTATTTTTATTACTTACAGGTAACATTCTAACGTAACTTTTTATAGGTTTTACCTTGACATTTCAAGCATTGAATTTCCAATATGTATAATTACACCAAGTAATGATCGAATATGTTTGGAATAGTGACTGTAAAAGGTTATCGCAATTTGAGTTATATCGGGCAAAAATTTACAGTTAATCCTGGAGACAACAATTGCATTATTTAACATCAATTATGTACCGGTTATTTATTCTCTATGATGTCGGTGAAAGCCGAATGTTCCTTCACAATCAGATGCATGAACCTAATTTACCATACTTTCTACAATTGTAAGTCCGGACAGAGACCCAGGAACAAATTTATCTGCTGATATGTGTCGACAACAGTAACCATAAACTAACTAAGTGGGAAACTGCTTAACCGGCGTAAATATCACGTTGATAATTTATTTTATTCAAATAGTAATTCCACAATCCGTTAATCGCAACCCATTATGCAGCCAACTTGTAATTTGCGGGCGTATTACAAAGACGGCATTAGCACATGTCAGCTAGATATAAAATCACGTATTAGTTTGTAGAAAGTTGTGCCAGATAAACAAGATTTTTTAAAAGAAGATTTACACTTAAATTACGCTAAATGGGTCGTCGGAATCTTGTAAACAGCTTTTGTCGATATGTAAACATTTTTAGTGGGAAATTAAAGTGAAAGTTTTGACACTTTTGATATCATATTTACCAATGAAATCACCTGGAGAAATATTATCCGCTGGAGTAACTTTAGAGACGTAATAACAAACATTTTACAATTTTTTGTGTTCCCATAGTGTTCCTAATTTATAGAATTTGCCTAAACTTGGTTTATTTTTATCATATGATATTCACTTTGTTGGAACAGGTGTCAAAAGAATGCTTCTGCTCTTAGGAAAAGCAATAATTGTGTTGGAAAAGCTTAATATTGAAAGAATCTCTTTGGGTACTCTGATAAATCAAATTACCATCAAATGTCGACGTAAAAATCTTGTAATTAAGAGCACTGAACCCCTCTGTGTAGCAATCACGTCAGATGCTTGGTCAGATGCTACCCGAAACTAAAATACGAAGTTCGTTAAATCATGTCCCAAGAAAGTAAACAAGTGTTTAGGAAGATCGAATTTGCGCCCTCTGTCGGCAAAGGAGGTTTCGAGTTTACACACTCATACACCCTCTGAGAAGTCCTCGGCAAGCAGAAATACGGGGAAAGCACACAACGCTCGACGAGAAACAGCGACCTTTTAAATCGATACGACCGCAGCGCCACACAGCGGAATTTAATCAAACTATACCCTCGGGGTTCATTTATTTCTTGCAATGATTTAACTAACTGGTAAACTGATAGGTCTTCAGTCATTTCTTTTTTCAGGTTAGAGTTGCAATAACTAAATATATTTAAAAGATTTTCTGAAACAAACCAAATTTATTCTGAAAAGTATCTATAAAGTCAATTTGTAAGATTATATAGATTTAGTTCCGTCGAATGAAAACGGTTCAGCTGATTTATTTAAGTTTTATTTAGCGCATTCGCCTTGCAAAGTCCTAATTTTAAATGCTAAATAAGCATCAGTAACCAAAGCTCGTTGCCAAATAATGCCCGAATAAAAGTCGATATTAAATTTATGCAAGTTTTTAAAATATACAGTGTACACTTATTTACAATTCAAATTGACTTTGTGAGAAGTTTTGCAAACTCGTCAGGCTAAATTGTGCCGGATTTCACCTTTGAGTTTGTTCTTGGATGAATTTTGCATTTGAATTCGCTTTGGGAATAAAATATTCCTTTGTGTTTATTGAACACGGTGTAATAAATTATGTCTATACTTTTATGGTATTAAGTACCTTATAATTATAATGACCGGAGGGGATATATATTGACAGGTTAATGCCTATAAATTTAGCTTGCGCAACATAAAAGGAATAGACAACGATTCGTGTGCTCCATATAAATCTTCCGATAGAAACTTAACTTCCACTGATATTGGCAATTTGTACTTTCACAAGGAAATAATAAAGTATAAGGTAATTATTAGTAAATTGTTATTGTAGAAACGAAATGTGAAAAAGCTCTCACTTTATTCAGTATATAATTATATACGTACGGAATTTTCACAACCTATATTCAACTAATAGACATTCTTGGTGATTATGTAAACAGAAATTTAAAAACCCAACTCCAAACATAAAATTGCAAAAAGCAATAATGAAGTTATAATGATATATTGTAATTTCTTTAGTAAGTAGAACATGAGTTTTATCTTAATTTATTTATTTATACACGCCCATTTGCATTTTTGTATTTATAATAAACCCAGACGCTGTAATACTATCGCACGAAGAAAAAAAAACACTTAAAACAGATCGTTAAAATAATAATTCGCATTATTTTTAAATTATCAATTAGCCAGACTGTTTAAAATGGTTCTTTGAAATTTCTTCACTGCTTATAGTAGATTTTAAAACAAAATTAAACCGAGGCAAAACTGTTTTTATGAGTACAGCTGTTCAAAGATCGTTAACTTCATTTATAAATGCACAGCAAAACGTACTGCAAGCATTCATACTTCTGTGGATACGTTCTCATAACAGATTATTCAAAATATTATGAACCAACAAGTTTTTTTGTGTTATTTTATCAAGTCAAGTTATACAGACAATCTGTGCATTAAAATATGAGAAGTGATCAGAGAAGATGCTGTATTTCCTGTTAGATCGGACTTTTAAAGTGGATGAAAGGGAAGCAAAAGAAAATGCTGTTTGAGGTTCCCATGTTGTGGCGAGAGCCTTCCAATCCTGTAGATGATTGCTATTTTGCACGATAAGCGTCTCCGGATATTCAAAGAAGGATAAGCATAAAATAAAATATCCAAATTCGCCATCAGCATCGCGACCTATCCCCCATGGAGAGAACAATACTCTTCCAAGTGCGCCATCCACTTCATCATCTTCGATTTTTGAAACAGAAGAAATTTCGCCTGTTTGAAGAAACTTGCCTGATTGGACGAAGTGTCTGAAATCACTCTGTCAAATCAGGCAAGTCGTGAAGATTCACCATTTGAAGGTTTAGGAACACCTCACCTTATAAACCAGTGAGAACTGAATGATTTGGTTAAAGACTTAAGTTTATCAAAAGAAAAAGCCGAGTTATTTGGTTCTAGGCTACAGAGATGGAAGCTTTTCGCACCAGATGTGACAGTGTGTTCATTTACAAAGCGTAACGAACCTTTTAAAGCATTTTAAAATGGAAGTATCTTTACGTGTATGTCACAAAGTTGAGGGTCTTATGAACGAGTTTGATATTCCCCACGATCCTTCTGAATGGTGGCTTTTTATCGATACGTCAAAATACAACTTGAAAGCAGTACTTTTGCATATTCTTTGAATTTATATAATTTGCTAACTGATTTTGTTGCAGTTTTCTCAGTATCGCTTATCTGTAAATATAGATCTGTTACAATAAATCCACTTTCAGGTTCTAGTTATGTATGGCACATATAATCTGGAACAAATATTTTTTTTGTTGTATCAGAAAGTTGGAAATTCATTTCTTTATAGAGATGGGATCGATAAAAGCACATTCCTTAGCATTAGGACAAAAAAATGTTACGAAGGGAAAAAAGGAATTTCTCGTTTCCTTTTAAGTAAAATAAAGGACTGAAGTCGTAAGTAAGGCAGTCACGTTAAATTAAAAGAAATTACAAGAGGGGTTGTCACCCTCACTAAATCCCTTTATACCACTCTTTGTACCACAATAAACTCGCCTCTGCGACTTTTGGTGGAATAATTCGGTGTCTGGAAAAAAAACCGTGGACGCTAAAACCTTGTCCAAATTATTTTTATTTCTAATCTTCCGGAAGTCATAAACAGTTTGATTGTAACTCGTCATTTATTGGATACGGTAGTGTGAGCCCTGTAATAACACGGTATCTGTTGGTTGCGATCAATTGAACCATGCCTATATAGCTGACTGGTTTATTGTAATAACAATAATAACGAGAACATGTTTGCGTGCTGGCACTCTCATCTGAAAAACAAATATTCGATAAAATAATCAAGATCCCGATCGGCCATTGTATCGGGGAAACAAATGAGGCATGTAATATTTATAAGCTTGGGCACAATGGTGGCCGTAAGACCAGCACAGTTTGTTGTTAAAGTTTGTCGTTTTATTGGCATTTGTAATCCTTACGACCTATTCAAACGTTCGATTTTTTCGCCTCCGATCTACTAGAGGGGGTGAACGGGGAACGGCACGAACTAGATGTAGAACAAAAACATTAATCATGGGTCTAATTTGATTGATGTTTGTTTTGAGGATCGAGCTTGAGCAAACCATTATTGATGGCCTATTTGTTATTGTAATGAAAGAATTTTTTCAGTTAACTAATGAGCTTTTATTTTATCTTTTTTCTTTAAGCCACATGTCACCCTCATGTAATATTGCTAAATGTCGTCTAGTTTCTATCCCCATACGAGATCGATCCATTCTCTGCCGAGACAGAACAGCAAATTTGACATTTGATTGTCGTTGCAATTTCTACTACGTACTTAGTGAATACTGTATGTTACGTGACAAATTTCAATATGCTCTGCAGTGCACCTGCACATGTTCCAGATTGTTTTATAATTGACGGTACAACCAACCCTACCTGACGGTAGAACCAACCCTACCTACACCCCTTTGCCACCCTTCACCCAGTTATAATGTTTCCAGATCCATATTATTATTCATTATTACTTTAATACTGAAGTGCTATTTTGTCATGATTGCCTCAGTGGTACAATAAAAACCATTAGGCAGATTAGTTTGGATTGTGATAAAGGTAGAGTTAAAGGAGGAATTTAATTGAAGTAATCTGTGGGGGGGATATCATAATGGTTATCTTAATTATGTTTCCTTTTTGATTATGCCACACAGAGAGAAAACTCTATATTCTTGGATATCAAGAAAAATGATTCTTGCGTATAGAGTGTAGCATGAAGAGGATTTTTTTTCTAAACAAATAATATTTTATATAATAAGAATTTCAATATTCTTCTAACGGTTAGATATTCTTACAGTTTAAGAATTTAGTATGTTTATGTTAAATATAATTTTCTCTGACGAAGAAAAAGTTATTCTTCTACAAAAAAGTAGACGTTCGTGTTACATCAACAAATATATTTCGTTGTATAAAAAATATATATATACTTCAAAGAAAAAACAGTTTCTTGACCCAAGATTCTTACTCTGAGAGATACATAGAAAGTTGTGCAATTACTTTACAGATGGTGCTTTGTTTGGTTACATCTATGCATAAGTGTTTTATTTCATGGGTGACTTACAGGGATTATAAGTAAAACAACCAGGATTGTAGGAGAAATAGCCTACACAAAGAGAACTCTATTCTTGGATATCAAGAAAAATTGTTCTTGCGTATATAGTGTAGCATGATTTGCAGTATAATATGTAGTTATTTCAATGGCTAGTTATTCTTCCGGTTTAAGAGTTTTGTAATGGGTCGGAAACCCATTATTTATTTATTAAATATGATCAAATTAAGCGAGATATTTGTAAGAACATTCGGGAATGTCAAAGGTTTTTGCTAGGGTTGAACATCTGGTTTAGGATTTGACCGCGTGTTATAAGTTTAAAATTGAAGAGTTGTCATTGGCTAAGAAGAAATGCTTCCGGCTTCCTTTGGGGTCGAGGGATGCAAACGAACAGATCTCGCGCTTCTCATTTCAACCACCGTCATGTAAAGTACACGTTTTTGTGGAGCGCTCTTAGGCGCTTAAGTTTATCCCTGGTAAGTCTTTTCAACTCGTCTCGCATTTCATTGTAAATTAAATTATTCATATTTCTGCTAAAAGTGTGTCTGTCTAAATCAACTCCTAGGTTTAATTTAAACGTCAAAATGTTCAAAGCTTCATTCATTTTGCTATGTAACCTATCAAACGGGATTGTTGATTATTATTGTTAATAGATGTTATTGTTTTGATAAGTGTTTCGTTTCATTTGAGTAGTCTTGCTTTATCAGTCCTTATTAAATGTTAAATACTTAAACGCGTCAGTTAGTAGTCAGAAAATGTGTTCACAAGGTTCAAGAAAAAGAACCCAGTTAGTTTTGCCTTCAAATAAATTGGAAGAGATTTGATGAATTAGAATTTTGACCAGTAATTAAAGCCCTTAAACCGCGCTTGGCCAAATGCTACCATGTTAGGGAGTCGCGGTTGTTCCCGCCATTTTGACCTCCTACAGTTTAGTATGTTTATGTTGAGTATATTGTGCTCTGACAAAGAAAATGTTATTCATCTACATATAAAAAGAGTAAGACGTTCGTTTTACAACAACAACAATATTTTGTTGGGTAAAAAATATATATGCTTCAATGAACACACAGTTTCTTGACCCAAAAGTATACGTATCGCTTAAAACAGACGTAATTCCTTTCAAGCAGTTCCTTCATACTTCCCTCTGTCTACATATTTAACGTTCTTGACGTTTGAAGAGCAAACTGAGATTGTTCTTCAATGTGGCATGTCTCTAAGAATATTTTCTGTGGATGATAGCTGATAAGGATTCCGATATATGTATTACACTATATTGTCTAAGTCTAGTGGAATCAGTTTTTTTTTCTTTGTCTGTTTCTCTCTCTGGACATAAATCTTGCTTCTGTCGTACATCCGGTGTAAATCAACTTTTGTATATCAGAGCTAAACTAGACTTTCGAGATAAATCAATTTATCAGTGAGCTGAAAACGTACTGTATATATCACCGCGGTCTGATTCGGTCTGGGCGACTTTTCTATTTTATAAAACAATCTTTATTGAATATCTGAGCAGTAAATCACAGGAGCAGAGTAGAATCCCCTTTTGTTTTCGGAAGAGAATGGCAGCCGTATATCAATGCATTTGTTATTGGGGAATTGAAAGGTGGATAGATGTAGATAGCCGGCCATTGTGTAATCCACAGTCCACAATTCGCCATTGTTGTTAGATGCTGAAGGAATAAAATTGAGTGACTACGTGTACGTATTAAATTTATCTAACGTAATGATGTGTGTATGAATACATTTCAATGGGAGGCTTAGATAGTACAAATACTAATAAATCAATCCATGCCATTAAGATTGCTATCAAAGAATAGTTTCTTTTCTTTAAATTCTACTGTAGGGGCTCTCTATATCTTCGTCCACTTCTTGGTCTGACGAAAAAGTAGGACGATATAAAATTACAAATTCAAAATCCTATTAATCTAGAAATTGAACTCGATTACAAGATCGTTATAGTTTTATTACGATAAACCGCGATATTAAGAGTTTAGTTCATGGGCCATATTAAGCAATTCCAATCTAATTAAAATCGCTAATCGAAACGTAATTTTTCCGGTTAAACATGAGACCACGACGCAATTACGTCTTTCGTCTCGTTCTTCTTCTTCGTCGTCTTCCTCGGTCTCTTCCTCTTATTTCGTTAATAAAAGTGGCAATCACCCCATCTCAGCCGCTTGTCTCCTCCCACCAATTACGTTAATTTTGAAAACCTTCCAAGGTATGATTTAAATTCCATTCTCTATTGTGGGCGCACAAGTACTTATTACAAGATGTAATCATAGTAGTCGCAGAACGTAGAAAAAAAATAATTGTGGGCAGGTCGGTTCATTGTGGCTCTGCCAAGTGCATCGCGCAGACCATACAGATGTTTACGTTTGCTAAAATAGCCTATGTTCACCTGTGCAGCATACAATACTCGCCTATACCATATTTTAGTTATCGTTACATACATTGAATTTTGAAAAGATATTAAAACCAATAATACAATATATACCCCAATAAAAAAAAGGCGAGTCGCAATTTTACATCGGACACAACGACGTTTTACTTTTATGGCTAACTTTAAAGAGATATTTTTTCTCCATCGGCGAGGTATTGCCGTAATTGAAACTTACGTAACTGCCGCCATTACGATAATTCATCTCGGCCATTATTTCCCCACATAAATATAAACCCCGCGCACGGCAACTTTCCCTATGACGATCCACCTGCGGTGGTCTATTTTCCCCAAAACCGCCCCCTCTCGCCGAAATGAATTCCGGCAGCCATGCGAATGCATTATTCAAATTTATCGAATACTCTCAGAAGTTTCGCGAAGAATAATTCACAAAGTTTTGGAATAACATTAATTTTCATAGTACTAAATTCGCCCGCGGCGCGGCGCCGCGCTGAAATCGCCCTGAGCCGCGGAAGTACGAAGGACCCCGCGAAACAATCAATACTATAAAGTACAGTCTTACAGCAAGAAGACCACACAGCAAATAAATGAAATCCGACGTATAACGGAAATCTTTACAAAGTGAAACAAAGTTGAACAAGTATGAGGAATCGGGAACGCAACTTTCTAAATTAAAGTCAATTATTTAGAGTCGTTATTAAGACAGTTATCAGACTACAACAGTGATGTCACGATTTCTTTGCTCTCTTCTTTGGTAAGTTGTACTTGTTTAAGATTTTGCCAATGTTTTTGTGTTTTTAATTGACAGAGCTTTATAATAATGTAAATCTAATCATATGAGAGACATGTAATTGCTTTACAGGGTGTTTCCAAGATATACATACTAAAGGACCCAAGTTATGGAAAATTAAAGTTACATTTTTAACAAATTAAAACAAGGTTTCAGTTCAGAAAATCATATTTCAGTTCAGAAAATCATACTCTGAGAATTTTGTACAGTTTTTTTTTGTATATATTTTTATTTTGTATAGTTCAGATCATTTTTGACAATTTTAGAGAATATTTCGATACAAACTCTTTCTTAGTTATTCTAGATTTTCAAATATATGTGAAAGTAACGTGGCAATATCCAGATCATTAATCATTGACCCCGGTAAGTTGTCATGGCACGTTTCATCTCTCTATAATAAATGATAACATGTCATAACAATTTTTCAAGAAGTTGATGTATTTCTCGTTTAAGTCTTTGGACAGACACCTTTCACTGGCAACAAACATTTATAATTATGTATGCAACCACTAACTAATTATGTATGTATATAACATTTAATATTTTCTACGGTTCTTGGACTGAGAAATTCTCAATTAACAGAATGCAATGTTGGGCCGAACTTAATGACGACGAGTTCTTATAATTAAGCGTAATCTTTTAAGCAACTAATTTAGATCGTGTCCATTTTTTTTAATCGCCACTCACGACCCATCACTAATTAATTCTTAAAAATTTTGAACGTGGTGTTTACTGCGCCCATTAAATTTTAAATGCTAATGGCGTATTAATTTTAATGTTTACGGTATACCAGCACTTAAAGACTTAAATTAAGAATTGTTTTCGATTTGGCCGACATTGTTATCTAGCTTAATTGATGCAATAAAACCGTTTTATAACTTACTGATATTACTGGTGTATGTAGATTATGCAGACGTTTACCTGGAAATAAAAAAGAGTTTTAGACACATTGTATTGCATAATGAGTCACAAATTGGTGAATTAGGATAATTATGCTTAATTTCTTGACCCTCTGTTGTTGGTCAAGTGCACTAATGTTATATTAAGACGCAAATGGCGTCCTAATAATGATGGTCATGTTTTTGTGCTTCCACAACTACACAAACAACAGGATGCTTCAATTAAATTTGCATTTAGGCGAGTTTAACTAAGCAGACTGTGTAAGTACGCTAATGTAACGTGTTGTCAATTGTTAAAATTACCGGCAGCGTCCAGTAGAAAAAGAAGATATGTAAGAAGAAGAAGAAGTCACTTAACTCACCAGGCACTGTCTCACATTTAAGTTTTCAATTACCGGTTTTTTGTAGGTTATACACAGTATATACAAGAGAAATTTACTGAGGAGAAAAAAAAATCCGAACAGGTTTCTTATTGCGTTAATTGGCTGGACACATTGCGTTGGAACAGTGAGTGAAGACTGAAAAGAGTTGCTGCCATCAGAGAAGGATGCTCTCTCCTAACGAAAGACAAATAGTTTGTAACGAGTGTAAACACACGACGGGCTGTGCTCACCGAATGGGCCATCTAAAAATAACAACAAACACATTATGTAAAGAACGACCCAATTATTAACGATCCTACTATATGCTGCACGCGATACCAACATAAAATACAACGTTACAAATATTTACATAAAGATAAAGTATAGATACCGAATCTAAAAATGTAAATCTTTTTACATTTATCACCACTGCGCGTTCCTACTTTATCCAAACGATGAAAATCCTTTATATAGACTTCATAACTTTCTAAAACTACTGTTGTTGGCATAACAGTACTCTCTGATTTTCTTTCCAGATATAAACTTGCTCTAGAATAACTTATTACTTATTGTTTGCGAAAAGAAGCAAAGAAATTCCGTTCTCAAAACGATTTTAGTTTTAAAATCCTGTAAATCCTGTATTCGTGGTCATTATTATAAAACTAAAAGAGTAAATCGTTTAGAAGAACGTGAATGTTAGACTCATTATTTTTAATACATACAAATCGTTTAATTCAAATGCGTTTCGAATGATGATGACAATGTTTTCGTTTAGACAGAGGATTAAATGAAATATATCGCACGGACTGTAAATTAATTTCAACTCGCGCCTGTTTTACCAATTATTATTGAATTGTGATAAAATTTAAGCCCTGTATAAATTTTGGCAGACCAGTTGTGATACGCGACAGCAAATGAGCAATTAAAACAATACCGTGCTGTGTTAATTAAAATTTAACGTGTTGTAAATCTTTTGGGGTGACGTAATATATGCTCATGTTATAAACGATGTAATTGGATACCTCTCGTTGGGCATGGGAGAAAGTATACTTTGTTTTAAAATCTATCAAGAGGAAAAAAGACGTACTGACAAATGAAACCAAACACTTAACGACCGGTTTCCCATGTAAAAGACTAATTCTCAACTGCTTTTTTTAATATTTATATTGCCTCATATATCATAATTTTAATGCAAACTAATTAGAATTCTCTATTGTGATTTTTAAAAGATATATCGTTTCCAGGAACCTTCTATATTCAAGAGAAAGATCTTCAACAAAAGTTGTTTGGAACATTCTGTAATATGACACTTCGATAAAACCGACTGTTTTGTTGGTCAGAGTAAAATATAAAAGCTGATGAAGGTCTTCTCTATAAGAAACACTATTAAACACAAGATGTATAGGTTTGAGTGCACAAATTTTGAGAGATGATAGGTTCTGGCTAGCTGATAAGAAAGTTCTTATATAAAATGATTCTATCCTTCTTGATAACTGAAATATCGAACGTTAAAGTTAATGGCAATATTGTTTGAGTACCGCATGTGATTAATGATTATAGCAACTAAAATGGATTGCAAATGCTCTTGGAACAGTTAGTGATAACCTGTATACCTTAGAACGAATCCAACAGCAAAATATTTATTATCTCACAATATTTGTATACTCAAACCAGTTACACCCTGTATAAACCAAATCTAAAGATAGCAACTAATTTATAATGCCCCAGTTTATTGTTTCCAAAGCTTGTTTATGATTTCGAAAATTATTTTAATTAGAAAATTTATTTATAAATATGACACTTGGGTAAAACCGACTGTTTTGTTGGTCAGAGTAAAATATAAAAGCCGATGAAGGTCTTCTCTACAAGAAACACTATTAAACACAAGATGTAAAGGTTTGAGTGCACAAATTTTGAGAGATGATAGATTCTGGCTAGCTGATAAGAAAGTTCTTATATAAAATGATTCTATCCTTCTTGATAACTGAAATATCGAACGCTAAAGTTAAGGGCAATATTGTTTGAGTACCGCATGTGATTAATGATTATAGCAACTAAAATGGATTGCAAATGCTCTTGGAACAGTTAGTGATACCTTAGAACGAATCCAACAGCAAAATATTTATTATCTCACAATATTTGTATACTCAAACCAGTTACACCCTGTATAAACCAAATCTAAAGATAGCAACTAATTTATAATGCCCCAGTTTATTGTTTCCAAAGCTTGTTTATGATTTCGAAAATTATTTTAATTAGAAAATTTATTTATAAATATGACACTTGGGTAAAACCGACTGTTTTGTTGGTCAGAGTAAAATATAAAAGCCGATGAAGGTCTTCTCTACAAGAAACACTATTAAACACAAGATGTAAAGGTTTGAGTGCACAAATTTTGAGAGATGATAGATTCTGGCTAGCTGATAAGAAAGTTCTTATATAAAATGATTCTATCCTTCTTGATAACTGAAATATCGAACGCTAAAGTTAAGGGCAATATTGTTTGAGTACCGCATGTGATTAATGATTATAGCAACTAAAATGGATTGCAAATGCTCTTGGAACAGTTAGTGATACCTTAGAACGAATCCAACAGCAAAATATTTATTATCTCACAATATTTGTATACTCAAACCAGTTACACCCTGTATAAACCAAATCTAAAGATAGCAACTAATTTATAATGCCCCAGTTTATTGTTTCCAAAGCTTGTTTATGATTTCGAAAATTATTTTAATTAGAAAATTTATTTATAAATATGACACTTGGGTAAAACCGACTGTTTTGTTGGTCAGAGTAAAATATAAAAGCCGATGAAGGTCTTCTCTACAAGAAACACTATTAAACACAAGATGTAAAGGTTTGAGTGCACAAATTTTGAGAGATGATAGGTTCTGGCTAGCTGATAAGAAAGTTCTTATATAAAATGATTCTATCCTTCTTGATAACTGAAATATCGAACGTTAAAGTTAAGGGCAATATTGTTTAAGTACCGCATGTGATTAATGATTATAGCAACTAAAATGGATTGCAAATGCTCTTGGAACAGTTAGTGATAACCTGTATACCTTAGAACGAATCCAACCGCAAAATATTTATTATCTCACAATATTTGTATACTTAAACCAGTTACACCCTGTATAAACCAAATCTAAAGATAGCAACCAATTTATAATGCCCCAGTTTATTGTTTTCAAAGCTTGTTTATGATTTCGAAAATTATTTTAATTAGAAAATTTATTTATAAATATGACACTTGGGTAAAACCGACTGTTTTGTTGGTCAGAGTAAAATATAAAAGCTGATGAAGGTCTTCTCTATAAGAAACACTATTAAACACAAGATGTAAAGGTTTGAGTGCACAAATTTTGAGAGATGATAGATTCTGGCTAGCTGATAAGAAAGTTCTTATATAAAATGATTCTATCCTTCTTGATAACTGAAATATCGAACGTTAAAGTTAAGGGCAATATTGTTTGAGTACCGCATGTGATTAATGATTATAGCAACTAAAATGGATTGCAAATGCTCTTGGAACAGTTAGTGATAACCTGCATACCTTAGAACGAATCCAACAGCAAAATATTTATTATCTCACAATATTTGTATACTCAAACCAGTTACACCCTGTATAAACCAAATCTAAAGAAAGCAACTAATTTATAATGCCCCAGTTTATTGTTTTCAAAGCTTTAAAGTTTATGATTTCGAAAATTATTTTAATTAGAAAATTTATTTATAACAAACAATGAGTCGTGCTGTTCATTACATTATAATTTATGAGGGTGTATTTAGCAATGAAATTAATGTGGTGGAATGAGCTATAGGCCGAAATTTATGGATCGGGGAAAATCTCATTAAGAATGGAGTTGTCGGGTTTGTTCGGTAGGGGGTGGCGTTGAGGGTGGGTTGGTGGTTGGGGGTGCGTCGGCCCCCTCGCCCCAACCCCTTGGGGGTGGAAATATATATATGTGCACAAACCGTTTCTCGCGTGATCGATAGCGACACATTCGTTATTCGAGAATAATGACTCGAAACTCATTTCGTGAAATTCAATTTCCAGAAATAATCGCGTGTCCAAAGTTTAAATGGGCCGCTATTGTCGAACCGTATTTATGTTGTAAATGTTGGTCGAAATGTGAAATTCGTAAAACCGAACGTAATATAAATAACTGCGTAAATATGGATAAGATATTGAAAAAAACACGATAATAAATAAGGCAGTACTAAAGTAAATATTTAATGAATCTGGTATGTGTATTTCGAAATAAAAATTGTGGTTAAAAGATGTAATTATTTTTCTCTCTACGGTCGTAAATTCCTCGATGTGTGTACAGAATTTCGTCATTCAATCCTTAATAACGACTTTCAATTTTTTTTATCTCACAGACACTTTTTTTGTTACTTTGGAAAGTTATAAAGAATTATTTAATTATAAGTATTATAATCCTTATAATTAAATAACTTAATTGAAAGTATTGTTACGGGTTATAAGCAATTATTCGAAATTGCTTTTGAGATAAGAAACCGTGTACATCGGTGATATGTTAATTGATACTTTCTCGAAGCAAATATTGGCTAATACGTTGAAAATTGTTTAGTTTCAATATACAGCTGTGTCAACATCACCTTTACAAGTAGTTAAATATGTTTAAATAAATATGTAATCAAAAATGCACCAGCCGTGATATTTACTCAAGAAAAAGCTATGCGAGAATTTTCTGTACAAAATGATCTTTAGAAAATGTCACACGGGTACTAGAATAAATTATGGCGTAAGACTGTAAAACCAAATCTTCCCAAAACTGAATAAGAATGCTTGGCAGTTATTGAGTTATATGACTAATATAATAGTTCAACCCATAGTTATATGGATCACAAATTATTACAAAGTAACCAAGCAAACTGATGAATTACAGAAGGTTCAAACACCAAAAAATAAATAAGGAAAAGTAGAATTGTATTGTGTTGTTCACATCAAAAACTCGTTTACCTCGTGAAGTCATTACATAAAAAATCATCATAATATCGAAGTTGGGTTAATTTGCATTGAAAATCGATTTTAACGTGTTAGTTGGTGTTCAAAACCGCCCAAATTTCAATAATTACTGCGGAGTGACGCGCGACATAGTCCGAAATCTATTCCGACAACATTAAACAGTAATTGAGGTTCGTTAGTTGGTAAATCATTGTCAAGTCTGATTTATTTGCGTTGGGAATGGTAAACAACACAATTAGGCGATTGTGTCCCATTATTCGTACGTCCGCCCTGATATTTAGCAAACGTTTACATTTCGGCATCCATTTTCGTATTGATCTAACCGTTATTGTTTGATTCCTATGGCAACGTGCTATAATTAAAATCAGGGCTGCGTCCGTTTACTCAATGTAGGGAATTTTATTCTTCAAATGTTACCTGCTTGGAGAATAAAATTGTTTCAAGAAAAAACTCTTCTCAAGCACCTATTGAACTATTCGAGAACAACACGAACGATATTTTATGTGCTGGTTGAAAAGAAATGCACGCCTATGGTTAGGCTATTTACATAATGTTTATGTGCGTACATAATCCATTCATCCGAGCATAGAATGATTGACAGCGAGAGTTGCAGTATTGTCCACGCCCTTGGATAGGATTTGCCCTCCTCACCGCGGATACAATGGTCAAAGAGAGTCGTTCAAGTGCATTTAATGTTCTCACAAGAGCCTCATTGTACATTCATAATAAACAATAAACACACATGTCCGTACCGTTGCCGTATGTTAATCGGGAATGTCTGTTACCAACCGCTAAACAATCTCCAAGGAGATATTTTCAAATTAACCTGAACATTATAATCGATCTCATTGAGTTATGAGTCATCTATCCAAAACTAATCTTCCCAAAACTGAATAAGAATTCTTGACAGTTATATGACTAATATAATAGTTCAAACCATAGTTATATGGATCTAATAGTTTCTAATAATAAACTCATATTACCTACAATTTAAATACACAAAAGAGACTTTTTGCCTTAAATTTAATTCTTTTTTTCCCTGTCTGTGATGATTTACCATCGCGGTACTTGATTCCAGATATAAGATCAAAGAGAATGTATTATTTAGGGGCATTAACATATCAAAGAAGCTTGTTTGTGTTCGCGTTTAACGAGAAATACTCTAAATTTAGCATTCCTTTCAGTTCGGGAGTATCCTTAATTTTAGAAACTTTGAGTAATGTTTGCAACGGTAAACAATTGCTTACACAATAAACGTTTTAAGGGCTGGTGCGCATACAAGTAAAACGCATTGACCTCGCAACTGCTGTGTCCTTTGAAAATGTCCCCCCTCCACCGCACAATCCACGAGTACAAAGGGGGATAAATCCCCTCGCGGGTCGGATAATAAAGGAAGTTTATAACTTTTAAAAAGCCCCATTTTATATTCCTTTTGACGAAAGCAATCTAAGTTTCTTCTTTTCATTTTTTTTTTCGTCGTCATATTTGCATTGTAAGAGTCTTGTTGAAGTATACTGTGTACTTAATTACAGCAAAGAATCTTACGTATTTAATGACGCTTTTTTGTTCGAGATTGCCACTGCATTCTTAGCGTTCTTTGGCAGGTTTCTTTCCATGTTATTACAAGCCGTTAAATTTAATGGTTTTAATATAAATAAATGAGTTTTATTGAGGAGATTAGACATTCCCTGCACTCTTTATTTTGCGAAGAACTCAAACCAGATAATTGCGTTTAATCATTGAAATCGCTTATTAGAGGCTTTCAGATTTGTAAATTTCAAAGTACTATAACAACTGTCTGGTCCAAATGATCAATATTCATAAAACCAACGTTACATTCCTATATACTATACAATAACACCGGTAATAACAAAACGTCTGCAACGAGTTTTTAAGAACTGGTTCGACACAACCAGTTCTGCCTTGGGAAGAATCTTTAGGACGCTGGGCAACAACTCATTTAAAGCAGCTTGTGTATAAGCTGCGGAAAAATGACCATAATTTTCTATAAAAGGCACAATCCCTCAATATTTAAAAGATAATAAGCTTTCATTGTGTGGATCAAGATAGCGTTCGGTGCATTAACGCTTGAAATAGAGACCTGAAAGCGCACCACTGAGACAGCGACTGAAAATTTAATTTCAGATAAGTGAATTCGTACAATGGGTGCGTTGATGCACCATTGTAGTGTCTGCAGCACGCCTTCCAACTTTAAAAGTGTTCTCCATGGCTTCGAATCTATTAATATGTGATGAAAATCTATGTGGGAGAAGCACGTGACTTAAGAACGTACCCATGTCGTAGATGCACAAAATTCATCTATTTCAGATGTTGTTTCCTTAAATATTGCCAATAAATCATTTAATTTCAATTTACCTTTTACGATTTCCAAGAAAATAGATTGAAATATTTCGTAAATTAAATAGCATTTCCAGTAACTTGGTATTATCGTTCTTCTCAGAACTGTTTGGCTTAAGTACAGAAGCAGTGAAAGTACAGAACCAGTGAAGTGGAAATCAGTATTAATGCTTATTATGAACATGTTAATATTTAGATTAATTTTTAGTTTGATTTAGTTAATTTAGTTCTTGGAAACATCACTGACCCCTTTGAAGATATTTTTTTTCATTAAGTTATAGTCTGTAATAGTCATAACACATCGCCAATTCAATATGGTCTGAAATGTTCTATTACTCATAAACTGCCAATAACTCTTCTTCACTTTTGGGAAACCTTTTGGGTTTATCTTCACGAAAAGTATGATATTCAACTAAAAACATACAAAACTTGTAAATAACTTGTTTTTGGGTTGTCGTATTGCATGACAAATCCACTCAATCTAATATACATCAGCAGGAATCAAAATAAAGCCTATGCAGAATGCTTACTAGACTATCCTGAATAACTTTTCCAATTAGTTAAGTTTATTCGACATAAAATTTACAGGGAAATTGCTGAGTGAGCTTGGTGAGAGCCGGAAAGGGTTCGGAAACTTTCGGAAAATTGTTAATACAATCCGTAAACCAAATACTTACACACTAGTTTAAATTCAGAATATTATTAAGATCTTAAGAACTTTGTTGTTAAATTTGAACTGGATTACAAAAGCGGTTGAGTGCTCGGTTTTGAAGATACTTTTCTTCATTAAGTTATAGTCTGTAATAGTCATAACACATCGCCAATTCAATATGGTCTGAAATGTTCTATTACTCATAAACTGCCAATAACTCTTCTTCACTTTTGGGAAACCTTTTGGGTTTGGCTTCACGATAAGTATGATATTCAACTAAAAACATACAAAACTTGTAAATAACTTGTTTTTGGGTTGTCGTATTGCATGACAAATCCACTCAATCTAATATACAGCAGTAGTAATCAAAATAAAGCCTATGCAGAATGCTTACTAGACTATCCTGAATAACTTTTCCAATTAGTTAAGTTTATTCGGCATAAAATTTACAAGGAAATTGGTGAGTGAGCTTGGTGAGAGCCGGAAAGGGTTCGGAAACTTTCGGAAAATTGTTAATACAATCCGTAAACCAAATACTTACACACTAGTTTAAATTCAGAATATTATTAAGATCTTAAGAACTTTGTTGTTAAATTTGAACTGGATTGCAAAAGCGGTTGAGTGTTCGGTTTTGAAGATACTTTTGTTCATTAAGTTATAGTCTGTAATAGTCATAACACATCGCCAATTCAATATGGTCTGAAATGTTCTATTACTCATAAACTGCCAATAACTCTTCTTCACTTTTGGGAAACCTTTTGGGTTTAGCTTCACGATAAGTATGATATTCAACTAAAAACATACAAAACTTGTAAATAACTTGTTTTTGGGTTGTCGTATTGCATGACAAATCCACTCAATCTAATATACATCAACAGGAATCAAAATAAAGCCGGTGTAGAATGCTTACTAGACTATCCTGAATAACTTTTCCAATTAGTTAAGTTTATTCGGTATGAAATTTACAGGGAAATTGGTGAGTGAGCTTGGTGAGAGCCGGAAAGGGTTCGGAAACTTTCGGAAAATTGTTAATACAATCCGTAAACCAAATACTTACACACTAGTTTAAATTCAGAATATTATTAAGATCTTAAGAACTTTGTTGTTAAATTTGAACTGGATATAAAAGCGGTTGAGTGCTTGGTTTTGAAGATACTTTTCTTCATTAAGTTATAGTCTGTAATAGTCATAACACATCGCCAATTCAATATGGTCTGAAATGTTCTATTACTCATAAACTGCCAATAACTCTTCTTCACTTTTGGGAAACCTTTTGGGTTTAGCTTCACGAAAAGTATGATATTCAACTAAAAACATACAAAACTTGTAAATAACTTGTTTTTGGGTTGTCGTATTGCATGACAAATCCACTCAGTCTAATATACATCAGCAGGAATCAAAATAAAGCCTATGCAGAATGCTTACTAGACTTTCCTGAATAACTTTTCCAATTAGTTAAGTTTATTCGGCATAAAATTTACAAGGAAATTGGTGAGTGAGCTTGGTGAGAGCCGGAAAGGGTTCGGAAACTTTCGGAAAATTGTTAATACAATCCGTAAACCAAATACTTACCCACTAGTTTAAATTCAGAATATTATTAAGATCTTAAGAACTTTGTTGTTAAATTTGAACTGGATTACAAAAGCGGTTGAGTGCTCGGTTTTGAAGATACTTTTCTTCATTAAGTTATAGTCTGTAATAGTCATAACACATCGCCAATTCAATATGGTCTGAAATGTTCTATTACTCATAAACTGCCAATAACTCTTCTTCACTTTTGGGAAACCTTTTGGGTTTAGCTTCACGATAAGTATGATATTCAACTAAAAACATACAAAACTTGTAAATAACTTGTTTTTGGGTTGTCGTATTGCATGACAAATCCACTCAATCTAATATACATCAGCAGGAATCAAAATAAAGCCTATGCAGAATGCTTACTAGACTATCCTGAATAACTTTTCCAATTAGTTATGTTTATTCGGCATAAAATTTACAAGGAAATTGGTGAGTGAGCTTGGTGAGAGCCGGAAAGGGTTCAGAAACTTTTGTAAAATTGTTAATACAATCCGTAAACCAAATACTTACACACTAGTTTAAATTCAGAATATTATTAAGATCTTAAGAACTTTGTTGTTAAATTTGAACTGGATTACAAAAGCGGTTGAGTGCTCGGTTTTGAAGATACTTTTCTTCATTAAGTTATAGTCTGTAATAGTCATAACACATCGCCAATTCAATATGGTCTGAAATGTTCTATTACTCATAAACTGCCAATAACTCTTCTTCACTTTTGGGAAACCTTTTGGGTTTAGCTTCACGATAAGTATGATATTCAACTAAAAACGTACAAAACTTGTAAATAACTTGTTTTTGGGTTGTCGTATTGCATGACAAATCCACTCAATCTAATATACATCAGCAGGAATCAAAATAAAGCCGGTGTAGAATGCTTACTAGACTATCCTGAATAACTTTTCCAATTAGTTAAGTTTATTCGGCATAAAATTTACAAGGAAATTGGTGAGTGAGCTTGGTGAGAGCCGGAAAGGGTTCGGAAACTTTCGGAAAATTGTTAATACACTCCGTAAACCAAATACTTACACACTAGTTTAAATTCAGAATATTATTAAGATCTTAAGAACTTTGTTGTTAAATTTGAACTGGATTGCAAAAGCGGTTGAGTGTTCGGTTTTGAAGATACTTTTGTTCATTAAGTTATAGTCTGTAATAGTCATAACACATCGCCAATTCAATATGGTCTGAAATGTTCTATTACTCATAAACTGCCAATAACTCTTCTTCACTTTTGGGAAACCTTTTGGGTTTAGCTTCACGATAAGTATGATATTCAACTAAAAACATACAAAACTTGTAAATAACTTGTTTTTGGGTTGTCGTATTGCATGACAAATCCACTCAATCTAATATACATCAACAGGAATCAAAATAAAGCCGGTGTAGAATGCTTACTAGACTATCCTGAATAACTTTTCCAATTAGTTAAGTTTATTCGGTATGAAATTTACAGGGAAATTGGTGAGTGAGCTTGGTGAGAGCCGGAAAGGGTTCGGAAACTTTCGGAAAATTGTTAATACAATCCGTAAACCAAATACTTACACACTAGTTTAAATTCAGAATATTATTAAGATCTTAAGAACTTTGTTGTTAAATTTGAACTGGATATAAAAGCGGTTGAGTGCTTGGTTTTGAAGATACTTTTCTTCATTAAGTTATAGTCTGTAATAGTCATAACACATCGCCAATTCAATATGGTCTGAAATGTTCTATTACTCATAAACTGCCAATAACTCTTCTTCACTTTTGGGAAACCTTTTGGGTTTAGCTTCACGAAAAGTATGATATTCAACTAAAAACATACAAAACTTGTAAATAACTTGTTTTTGGGTTGTCGTATTGCATGACAAATCCACTCAGTCTAATATACATCAGCAGGAATCAAAATAAAGCCTATGCAGAATGCTTACTAGACTTTCCTGAATAACTTTTCCAATTAGTTAAGTTTATTCGGCATAAAATTTACAAGGAAATTGGTGAGTGAGCTTGGTGAGAGCCGGAAAGGGTTCGGAAACTTTCGGAAAATTGTTAATACAATCCGTAAACCAAATACTTACCCACTAGTTTAAATTCAGAATATTATTAAGATCTTAAGAACTTTGTTGTTAAATTTGAACTGGATTACAAAAGCGGTTGAGTGCTCGGTTTTGAAGATACTTTTCTTCATTAAGTTATAGTCTGTAATAGTCATAACACATCGCCAATTCAATATGGTCTGAAATGTTCTATTACTCATAAACTGCCAATAACTCTTCTTCACTTTTGGGAAACCTTTTGGGTTTAGCTTCACGATAAGTATGATATTCAACTAAAAACATACAAAACTTGTAAATAACTTGTTTTTGGGTTGTCGTATTGCATGACAAATCCACTCAATCTAATATACATCAGCAGGAATCAAAATAAAGCCTATGCAGAATGCTTACTAGACTATCCTGAATAACTTTTCCAATTAGTTATGTTTATTCGGCATAAAATTTACAAGGAAATTGGTGAGTGAGCTTGGTGAGAGCCGGAAAGGGTTCAGAAACTTTTGTAAAATTGTTAATACAATCCGTAAACCAAATACTTACACACTAGTTTAAATTCAGAATATTATTAAGATCTTAAGAACTTTGTTGTTAAATTTGAACTGGATTACAAAAGCGGTTGAGTGCTCGGTTTTGAAGATACTTTTCTTCATTAAGTTATAGTCTGTAATAGTCATAACACATCGCCAATTCAATATGGTCTGAAATGTTCTATTACTCATAAACTGCCAATAACTCTTCTTCACTTTTGGGAAACCTTTTGGGTTTAGCTTCACGATAAGTATGATATTCAACTAAAAACGTACAAAACTTGTAAATAACTTGTTTTTGGGTTGTCGTATTGCATGACAAATCCACTCAATCTAATATACATCAGCAGGAATCAAAATAAAGCCGGTGTAGAATGCTTACTAGACTATCCTGAATAACTTTTCCAATTAGTTAAGTTTATTCGGCATAAAATTTACAAGGAAATTGGTGAGTGAGCTTGGTGAGAGCCGGAAAGGGTTCGGAAACTTTCGGAAAATTGTTAATACACTCCGTAAACCAAATACTTACACACTAGTTTAAATTCAGAATATTATTAAGATCTTAAGAACTTTGTTGTTAAATTTGAACTGGATTGCAAAAGCGGTTGAGTGTTCGGTTTTGAAGATACTTTTGTTCATTAAGTTATAGTCTGTAATAGTCATAACACATCGCCAATTCAATATGGTCTGAAATGTTCTATTACTCATAAACTGCCAATAACTCTTCTTCACTTTTGGGAAACCTTTTGGGTTTAGCTTCACGATAAGTATGATATTCAACTAAAAACATACAAAACTTGTAAATAACTTGTTTTTGGGTTGTCGTATTGCATGACAAATCTACTCAATCTAATATACATCAGCAGGAATCAAAATAAAGCCGGTGTAGAATGCTTACTAGACTATCCTGAATAACTTTTCCAATTAGTTAAGTTTATTCGGCATAAAATTTACAAGGAAATTGGTGAGTGAGCTTGGTGAGAGCAGGAATGGGTTCGGAAACTTTCGGAAAATTGTTAATACAATCCGTAAACCAAATACTTACACACTAGTTTAAATTCAGAATATTATTAAGATCTTAAGAACTTTGTTGTTAAATTTGAACTGGATTACAAAAGCGGTTGAGTGCTCGGTTTTGAGCGCGCTATCTCCCTCGCTCCGGGGGATGAAACCACCCCTCAGTCGGGGGTCGGAACCGCCCGCGGGGAATGGGGAACGAGCCGCAGAGGGATAATATTACATTTCTGTAACGATTACTGTGTGTTGCGTTGTCTCCCGCCTTAGTAATAAAATCGTAATTTTGACAAATTTATATTCGCAGATTACAGCGAATATTAATAACCTCGCTATATTTCTTTGCCGGGGAATTGTAATTTGTACGTTTTATAAAGTTGCGCAATTTATTACAGCAGGACCGAGACAACAATCCACTCGAATTATAGACCCAACACAATTACTTTTTGTCCCTGATTCTTTAGTTTTAATGTATTTATCTAGACATCATCGACTGTAAACGCATTTCACAAAATAATTAAGCAATACCAACGGCCACAAACAAAAAGATTCATTATCCCTTCCCACAAAACAGTGAAATTGCGACTCGCAAATTTAGGGTAGCAAAAACCGCGAAAAGGGGTGGTGAGCCCTTAGTGGGGGGGGGGGGGGCGCCTATGAATAGAACAGCCTCGGGGCACATTCGAAAGTCAATACCGTCTGCGCCATGGTGGAAATTATTTCTCCAAGCTCCGTAAAACAAATACATCAATATTTACTGAGGGAGGGAGAATTATAACCCAGTCTATAATCTTGACTTATAACTGGCTGTAAGTACGTATTCAATTTGCATAGAAGATGGAAACCGGGGTCGAGGGTGGGTGGTGGAAAGCTACGGCGACCCCTGGTGAAGGATTGGAGGAAATGCTAGTGGTTCCAAAACAATTTCCGACTTACATCAATTGAAAATTTGACGAACTTTGATCTTGAATAACTTTTTTGATTTTGGATGGATTTTGATGATTCTTTCAGTGAATTATAGGTAAATTATTAGAGATTTTATTTGAGTATGTGAATTTTCAAGGAAAGTAAAGTGTAATAGAAAAGCAGTTTGGATAGTGGAGGTTATGTAAATGGGTTCCGACGAGATACCATTAAAATTTATCGAAAATTATTACGGCTGGCAGTCAGATTAAAAACATTCATTAAACTTGGTTGTCAGAGTTAACTTTGTAATCACTTCGGAAGTTTAATTATGTCTTCCAGAGAAGTTTAAAATCGCAAATAAGAACTTTTGGACTTGTGAGTTATGGCTTTCTTCGGTCTCAACCGACGTCGAGAGCTTCCCGTTCCCCTGGAGTTCCGTGAAAACTGGATCGCTTTATAAATAACTATAAATTTTAAAATGTTGCCCCTCGCGGTCCTGGCATTATTACGTCCGGTGACGTTTCTGTAATTGGATTTGATTCAGGGCTGACTTGCTTGCTACAGGATTATTTCTTCGAAAGGGTTTTAACGAATATTTCTCTTGAATTTATTTTGCCACGTGTCAAGTTTTATAAGTTTTAAACAGGTTTCAACAAGAAAAACTACAAAGTAATTAAAGTTATAATTCAAATATTAATTGAATGACAAACTAATCAAAGAATAACCACAATAAAAGATTCTCGCACCTGTTGTTCCCATTTCCAAGAATTGAATTAATTAAATCGAACAGTCCATTGTGAATACGTATCCTAAAAATAAATGCGGTTGTCATCATTGAATTGGTTTCTGGTTCAGCGATTCGATGATGGTTAAAAATGCGACATAAGGTTATTACTATTATTATTATTGACATCACAAAATAGAATTATTATATATTCCCGGAAGAACGGACGATAATGCAAGTCGAGAATAGAAAGCAATTTATTTGTACAGTTGGCTGAGTTATACACACGGAATTGTGACGCTGAAGAATTTCGGTTATTAGAAAGTTGATGATAAAAGTTGTTTAGTCCTTTTTTTTGTAATGGCGAATGAAGATTCTAATTAAATTTAATTTACATAAATATGCGATAAATAAAAATTAATTGAGTTAGTTTATGTAGGTAGATGATAATGCATTTTCTCAATGTTCTCGATTTTTGCATAGTAACACCAATGTGATGAATTATTCATTTCATAATATTCATTAAATTTTTAGTAATCGCATATTAAGTATACCTGACTAACCATAAATTACTAATTTATAAATTTTCCGGTTTTCATAATAATCGTTTTGTCTGATCTGCATTCACACAACTATGAACAAAACTGCCTTTAAGGATTGCATCGTTAGCTACTCTAATATTCATTATGTTAATGGACCCATTCCTACCGATTAAATAATTTACTTAATCATCTTCTGAAATATTGAGATATTCAATTGCTGAAACTCTACGTGATTTATGAAAATCAATTTATCCAATTATTGTAAATTACTATAGTAGTAATGAATTAATAGCGTTTTCATTTAATGGCTGAATAAGTAAATGATTGTATCACTTGGTTACAAGCTTTGTAGCTTTGTAAGCTTTTGGTTACAAGCTTTTGTTGACCTAACATCACTTTTCATAGATCAAGTCATAAAACTGTTCTGACAGGTCTAAGATCCATTTTATTTGAAGTCATATAGGTATTTCGCTTGAATTAGCCTTCTGTGCATACGTTCTCATAACATATTGTTCAAAATATTACGCATCAACAAGTTTCTTGTGTTATTTTATCAAGTTATACAGACATTCTGTGCATTAAAATATGGGAAGTGATCAGAGAAAATGCTGTAAAAATTCACCAAATAAATTTTCTTGTGCGGATGTTATGTAGTGGATTTAGAATTGGAGATTTGGAAAAGCCATGCTCACCTAATATATGCTGTATTTCCTGTTAGATCGGACGTTTAAAGTAGATGAAAGGGAAGCAAAAGAAAATGCCGTTTGCAGTTCCCATGTTGTGGCGAGAGCCTTCCAACTATGTAAATGATTGGCTATTTTTGCACGATATTCTAAGAAGGATAAACATCGAACCAAATATCCAAATTTGCCGTCAGCATCGCGACCTACCCCGATGGAGAGAAACATGCTTTCCTAAGTGCACCATCCACTTCATCATCTTCGATTTTTGACACAGAAGAAATTTCGCCTGTTTGAAGAAACTTGCCTGATTTGACAGAGTGTCTGAAATCACTCTGTCAAATCAGGCAACTCGTGAAGATTCACCATTTGAAGTTTTAGAAATACCTCACCTTATAAACCAGTGCGAACTGAATGATTTGGTGAAAGACTTAGGTTTATCAAAAGAAAAAATTGAATTATTGGGTTCTAGGCTACAGGAATGGAATCTTTTCCCACGAGGTGTGACAGTGTCTTCATTCACAAAGCGTAACGAGCCTTTTAAACCATATTTTAAAATGGAAGAATCTTTACGTGTATGTCACGATGTTGAGGGTCTTATGAACGAGTTTGATATACCCCATCATCCTTCTGAATGGTGTATTTTTATCGATTCATAAAAATACAGCTTGAAAGCAGTATCTCAGAAAATTAGAAGCACCAGAAGATTTAAAAAATGAAACAATATTCTAAATTAACTGAACTAAAACCGGAAGTGTCAAATTTACAACAACAACCCCTCAGACAGTAGCTATTATAGCAAGAATTTTTGCAAAAATGTCTGCTTCATAAAAGAAATAAACATGAACTCAACCCAGAAATATTTGTAATAAAACCAAAAATCAATCGAGATCATTTTAGTACATTGTGACCAACTGCTACCAGTTCCACGACAATGTTTTCATTATGTCGTTGCCTAAATTCATCCATTCAAGAAGTCATACAAATAATAGAAAAAAAACTTTTCAGATTTTGACTGTCATTCACAATGTTTAGTATACTAAATTATTTTTTTTACTTACTGGTTTCAGAGGAGTAAAATATTCTTATTTATCCTTACCTGGAAACAAAAGAAAGGAAATCATAAATAAACACAATAAATTAAACACAATGTTTATTTGTTTTTTTGATATTGTGCAAAATAGGATTGAGATGTATATTTTATACATAAATTCTTCCATTAAAAAATAAATAAGCAAATGAAAACCAGTGTTTTATTTTCAACACACCATCAATTATCTAATGAAACTTATATATCACATAAATCAATTGTTTTAGTGGGTCCATGCATACCAAGAGGTGAGAAATGAAGATATCTCAACCCATTGTGTAGTGCTTCAAACAGAACACCTTTATCTGTCCATAAGAGGATACACAAACAAGATTAGGTTTTGTTTTAGCATCTTATCTTGCGTTTTAATTAGTTGGTGCCAACAGTTGCATTATGTAACGAAACATTTACTATTCGTCGCACGTAACATCGCGTTCGAGAAAGAAATATTTCAAGAGTTGGTAAAAATGTTAATTGCGTCTAAGTGGCAAGCTTCCAACTTTGGCAATGGAGTTTGCAAACATGCAGGCAGCCAATCGTTAGACAATAAACTCTCAGTGAATTTGTAGCAAATTTTTTTCTTTCTACTCGAAAATTCTTTCTTTCTAATCTAAAATAAAACCGCACCACCATAACGACAAATACATATTTCATTGAGCTGGCGTGTTGTTATATAAAACCGAGAAATACCATAAAAAACGAACGCCGGTTTGCTTGTGCAATCGAAAGTATTCCACCGTTAAACGCATGTTATTGTTTATTTAATTAAAATTATGAAACGTACATTATCTGTGCTGGCATTTCGATCGATCAACATGAAAGGGAAAGTGAACTAGTTTTGCTCCAAATGGAAAGCTAAATTTATATATGGAAGAATTATTCGAATAACTATTGATTTTTTTATCATTCTATATACTATCGACTGTAAGTTTTGTCACGAAATCATACATATTAGGCTGGAGCTTCTCTTTTTTTTTTAATTTAAAACTTACTAATGAATCCACCAATCCAAACTTATGTATAAATAAAAGTTAATTTAATTGAGGGAAATCGCAAATAACGTTGTTTAAACCGGTGTAATTTATTGTGATAAATATTATTCCGCGTACTAATTTAATATTAGTTCAAAAGCGTAAACACAAGGTAACTTAAAGCTCACGCAAATACCGCTCACATTATAATAAACGATAGTATAATTTATTATGGTGTATATTCAACAAAAGCCAGGTCATAGCTGTAAATATCTTTATATAGTACGGTGTACAATAGAGACTGGGAAACAGTTATTAGAATAAATGATGTCGTTTTGATATTTTCCCATAATACTAACTGCCAGGTGAATAATTCCATTGTTAATTATGTACATAAAATTAGTAATTGCCTGCCAGTGTATTATGCACTTGGCGAAGACACTGACAGCTCTGTTTGCGACCACTTATAATATTTCCTTTTCTTTAAATTGCCTTTCGTTGAATGACGTGACGTATGATTTATACACCGGCTGTAATAAAATAACCTAATCTATTGGATATGAGCATGAGAAAATTAATGTAGACAGCGGTTGGCTTTGTTAATACCAGACTTTAGTATAGTATGACTAAGTACTGTATTAAGGGTTCCTAAATACCAATTTGCATATTTTAATTTGAATCAAAACTGCAACGAAGTCCCTAAATTAGGCTCTTCTCTCACTAGTTTCGTCGGGGTTTTTGTCCTTCCGCAGGACGAAACCATTAATATTCATTATGGTTTTAATTACCCTGTTCCCTAGGATAACGTCCGCAACTTTAATCCTTTTATTTATATTTATACTCCATGAATTTTAATTTTACCATATTTATTACTCTTCTTTTCGGTGAACATCTCTCTCTATTTCGTTGTCCCTATTTTACGACCATCTTTGTAATCTCCTTTCCCTACTTTCTTATCTAATTTGGGGTCTATTCCTAGGTTCGACGACCTCTACCCCAGGGGTCGATGTACACTCACACAATCAGACGTAGGAGGTCATAAATCCCTTTTTTTTTCTAGCTCAAACTTACTCTAAATTCTTAAATATATTTTGTGTATTATAACGACCAAACTTGTCAGTGGATATTATATTCTATTCTCGGTAGATATTCATTAACAAATCTAATGACTAATGTCCAAAATATCGCAGCAGGAGGTCGTAAAATCTCTTGTTGGAAGCAGGGCGTGACAATTTGTCCGCCATGATGGATGGAGTCCACAGCTCAAGTTACATTATATTACATACGTTAGGATTAATGCATTTAAGTATGATTTATATGCTGGCGACAATTTGTTGTCTTAAATTTCAAAGGCATTCTCGACTTTTGACTTTTGAAGCAAAAGGTGTAATAAGTGACGAAGATGGTAAAATTATACGCAAGTCTATTGAGGCTGTTGAATTATGGGATGCAATCAATAAAGATGTCAAAAAACGTTTATTTTAAGAATAACCATCTATTTTAAAAAGATTTTTTTATAAACGTTGCCTCATTCTGTTAACATCTGAACGTGGCCTTATCTAAAAATATTAAATATAAATATTTACACTGCTATATAATAATACTGCACGATTACACTATCTTCTGTAAATATAATATATGAATTGGTTGATAAAGCGAGAGAATAGCATGTTAAAATATAACGATTGTTAATATTTTATTTGACTAATAATTAATAAATAAATAATAATTAATAATAATTTTGTATAACATATCAAAAATTTAAAAATTAATATCCTAAAGCGTCAAAACCTTCTGCAGGATGTAAAACATGTTTACATGTTTCAAGTCATTGGAGGATGATCTGATATCAGTGTGGTCAAAACCGGCTAAATCCGCAAGAAAGGGTACGTTTTGCGAAACAGGCATTTTTCAAAAATCATTGCAATGGATTCAGGCGACCACAAAACGCGTATTTCCATGTATGACAGTTATCTAGAACAATCTACAATCTAATACAAAAAGTGATTAAAAGTAGATAAAATTTTTAACTGAAGAACGTCGGAATTGTATAACTTTTATCAAGATTGACGCGAAACGAAATTATGTCAATTATAAACGTTTGGCCTCGGTCTGCGTTTAGATGTTCCACTTCGCCATTACATTTTACATCCGACGAGATATTTACGAGTGTGTTTTAACGAAATTAGTATATGCGTTATTTATAAATTTCGTGCACGCCATCGCTTACACTATACTATTTCATATAAACACGAATGAGGTTAATTTATATTAGATCGGAAATTATGATTTACGTGCAGTATAAGTCATCAATCACTCGGCCAAAAATAATTACAAAACCCAGCTTTCCTTCAATAACAAAACGATTATGGAAAATTAATCTTCTAAAGACTAAAAATAACTACAGGCATTCCTACTTTTTTTACTTCGGGTTTTTAAATTAAACCCTAGAATGCGGAAATAACTGTTTTTAGGTCTTCTGAACATTAGTATTTAATAAGAAAGCCAAAATGTGGGACAACATAGTGTCACGGCCTTATGAAACACCTTGTATAAGTAGAAATAATAGAAAAATGTGCTCACATGTGTTGATATTGAACACATAAATTTAGACCAAAAATTGAATCCTACATATTGGGAAAATTTTTAGAATATATAATGTAAAATATAATAAATACCTGAGCGTTCTGCAACTTTAAGGGGTAGTTTAACACATGGGTGATGATTATATAAAAAAAAACCAGGATGGTACACTTTTTTTAGATATCACACTTTTGTATAAAACAATGTGGAGTGTTTGTAAATAAAAGTAAATTCGTTCTGTTCGAATTTACGATGATACTGAAGGAAGCACTCTCAAGGAACTTGTTAAAATCGTTATACGTCATAACAACAGATGTTACTGAACCACCCCTCTCTGGATGCCAACGTGTAGCCTTTTCCTCCATCTTTGTCTGCATCCAAAGTCGCGCTCTCTCTAGTTTCTTATAAAATCTACCTAGACCGAAGAAAGTTCAGGTTGATGTTGAATTTAGGTTAAAAGAATCGAGAAATACGAAATAGAATGCAATAATTACATCCAATAATATCGCTCGGTACTTTTTCAATTAAATGTTATTAACCGATTCAATAGAATTATTATGATTATTATGATTATAATTATGACTATTATTATTGCTGTTAATGTCGTTACTGGACTTAATTGAAATTTCGCTGAATAATTATACCGAATAATTGTGAATGGCTGCGGACCATAAAATGCAACGCGCGCACCATTATACGTATAATCGAAAATCCGAATTATTGAATTTATATAATTTATATAATATTATATTACTCGCGGCAGTAATTTCAAAAATTTTCACTGCCCCCCCCTATGATAAGCATTCTGCTTTAATTATTTCATTAATCGTCCAATAAATTCGAGCATACGTAATCGCTTTTGTGCCCATTAATGCGAAATTTATTATTTAAAATGAAATTTGGTGTGATTTAATTCAGGTATTTTATTTGTTTATTTCAGATATCAAACATTAAATTTATTACTTAGATTAACACTTAGACTTAGATTAACACTTAGATAAACAGGTGTAAAGTTTGAAGGAAAAAAGTGTAAGAATTAAACTTCAGAATTTATGAAAGATCTGAAAAGTTTTTCTAGTACTTTTTAATGTTATTGTTAGCTAACTCTAGCCATAACAAGAGTGTATTCCGGATATCAAATAATAAATTTACTACTTAGATTATTACACAGCAAAACAGGTGTAAAGTTTGAAGAAAAAAAAGTGTAAGAATTAAACTTCAGAATTTATGAAAGATCTGAAAAGTTTTTCTAGTACTTTTTAATGTTATTGTTAGCTAACTCTAGCCATAACAAGAGCGTCTTCCGGATATCAAATAATAAATTTACTACTTAGATTATTACACAGCAAAACAGGTGTAAAGTTTGAAGAAAAAAAAGTGTAAGAATTAAACTTCAGAATTTATGAAAGATCTGAAAGTTTTTCTAGTACTTTTTAATGTTATTGTTAGCTAACTCTAGCCATAACAAGAGTGTATTCCGGATATCAAATAATAAATTTACTACTTAGATTATTACACAGCAAAACAGGTGTAAAGTTTGAAGAAAAAAAGTGTAAAAATTAAACTTCAGAATTTATGAAAGATCTGGAAAGTTTTTCTAGTACTTTTTAATGTTATTGTTAGCTAACTCTAGCCATAACAAGAGTGTATTCCGGATATCAAATAATAAATTTACTACTTATATTATTACACAGCAAAACAGGTGTAAAGTTTGAAGAAAAAAAGTGTAAAAATTAAACTTCAGAATTTATGAAAGATCTGGAAAGTTTTTCTAGTACTTTTTAATGTTATTGTTAACTAACTCTAGCCATAACAAGAGTGGATTCCGGATAACAAATAATAAATTTACTACTTAGATTATTACACAGCAAAACAGGTGTAAAGTTTGAAGAAAAAAAGTGTAAGAATTAAACTTCAGAATTTATGAAAGATCTGAAAAGTTTTTCTAGTACTTTTTAATGTTATTGTTAGCTAACTCTAGCCATAACAAGAGTGTATTCCGGATATCAAATAATAAATTTACTACTTAGATTATTACACAGCAAAACAGGTGTAAAGTTTGAAGAAAAAAAGTGTAAGTATTAAACTTCAGAATTTATGAAAGATCTGAAAAGTTTTTCTAGTACTTTTTAATGTTATTGTTAGCTAACTCTAGCCATAACAAGAGTGTATTCCGGATATCAAATAATAAATTTACTACTTAGATTATTACACAGCAAAACAGGTGTAAAGTTTGAAGAAAAAAAGTGTAAGAATTAAACTTCAGAATTTATGAAAGATCTGAAAAGTCTTTCTAGTACTTTTGAATGTTATTGTTAGCTAACTCTAGCCATAACAAGAGTGTATTCCGGATATCAAATAATAAATTTACTACTTAGATTATTACACAGCAAAACAGGTGTAAAGTTTGAAGAAAAAAAGTGTAAGTATTAAACTTCAGAATTTATGAAAGATCTGAAATGTTTTTCTAGTACTTTTTAATGTTATTGTTAGCTAACTCTAGCCATAATAAGAGTGTATTCCGGATATCAAATAATAAATTTACTACTTAGATTATTACACAGCAAAACAGGTGTAAAGTTTGAAGAAAAAAAGTGTAAGAATTAACCTTCAGAATTTATGAAAGATCTGAAAAGTCTTTCTAGTACTTTTTAATGTTATTGTTAGCTAACTCTAGCCATAACAAGAGTGTATTCCGGATATCAAATAATAAATTTACTACTTAGATTATTACACAGCAAAACAGGTGTAAAGTTTGAAGAAAAAAAGTGTAAGAATTAAACTTCAGAATTTATGAAAGATCTGAAAAGTTTTTCTAGTACTTTTTAATGTTATTGTTAGCTAACTCTAGCCATAACAAGAGTGTATTCCGGATATCAAATAATAAATTTACTACTTAGATTATTACACAGCAAAACAGGTGTAAAGTTTGAAGAAAAAAAGTGTAAGAATTAAACTTCAGAATTTATGAAAGATCTGAAAAGTTTTTCTAGTACTTTTTAATGTTATTGTTAGCTAACTCTAGCCATAACAAGAGTGTACTCCGGATATCAAATAATAAATTTACTACTTAGATTATTACACAGCAAAACAGGTGTAAAGTTTGAAGGAAAAAAAGTGTAAGAATTAAACTTCAGAATTTATGAAAGATCTGAAAAGTTTTTCTAGTAGTTTTGATGTTATTGTTAGTGAACACCAGCCATAATAAGAGTTTAAGTTAGAGCTAGTTTGCTAGGGTTGGTAATAAATCATTGTGTTCGAAATTAACAAATAAAACCACTGCTCGGGTGCTCATTATTTAACGTTGAAACTAGTTCTTCCCTTTAACACTTGTAATACAGCGCACTAGTCAACCATTAGTAATAAATCAGCGTGTAATTGGATTCTGGTACGATAGGAAAACTTCCAGTACACTAAACTGGGCGCACGAAGTACACATATAGTCTAGATTTACAGCCATTACGGTGGACATATTCACGACTGGAATATACTCCTCTAAAGTAACCTTTTAACCCCTTAAACAAATACAATTGGCAATTAAATAGCCTTTTTCGCCATTTTCTATTTCCAATTTATCCGCAATTAGGTTTGATTAATACTAAGTGAACTTGGGTGATTAGACCTACCGCAACGAATGCGCTCGAAGTTCCCTCTATAGGGAACGATCGGAATGAAAATCTCTCCAACAACAACGAGCAGTGACACACAAATTATTACCCATATAACAGCTTTTGTTTTGAGAACCCGTTACCTAACAACGGTAAATCTTATTAATATTCAGAAAACACGTTTGTGTATATAGAATATGAATGTTATTTCTGGGTTTCTAACGTTATTAGATAACGTTAGAAAATGTGGTAAACTGGATTTGTCCATTCTCGGCGCTGGCCGAGGCAATCTTTTTGTTTGGCCGGAGAGAAACTGAATTACTTTCATTTCGACCCACGCAATGCAATCTACGATGTCGTTAATGGTCGATTGTAACATATAGACCATGTGGGCACAAAAATATAAAATAGATCATTTCAACCGAGAACGATTTATTAAATGTGCCATTATTCAGGAGTCTAACACACTTTCTAGCAGAATAATTTCAGCACAATATTTTTTTCAGCACAACCTGTATCTACAAGCTTTATCTCTAAAAGCTTCAGTAATATTTGATAGATTTTGATCGTTCTTTTATTAAATTATAAACAAATTTTTACAATTTTGGAAATATGTAATTTTTTCTACAATTATTTTTACGTGAAGCAATGTTATGGTCTAAGGTTAGATCCTCAAGGTAGTGATATTCTGTGACAGTGAGTGTCAATTCTGATGAATGAACATTTTGAACTCGAACGACGGAAAATGACGTTTCGAGAATTTTAGGGTACATAGAGACTGCCTAATAAATAAATATCTATCTAACTCTCAGATTGATGCAACAAATTTCATGTTCTCTATAATTTTCTTATACTTACAACTGCTTTCCAACAATGACAATGCGTACCTGGAACAGAAAAGAAATATAAATAAAATGCACTATTATAATAATTAAGATTAAAAGATTAGTCAGTGTAATATCACATAATATTGTTATAAAGTGAATATACTAACTTTCGCCATTTTGTCCGTAATTTAACTAACTACATACGAAGCTTGCAAATTAAATTCTCAACTAACGTTACAATGCTTCCAAATACATATAGTACTACAACTGAGCTAAAATACCTACTGTTTTAGAACAAAGTTGCCACAGCATTCATATACATACTTAGTTTGATTTCAGTTCGGATGTCTCTGATTTAATTGTAATGTTTAATTGTTATCCCGTCTACTTAATCGAATAAAGCATTTGTTTTCGTCTGAAGTGGTCCTTCAGTTGACATGAGATATGACATCACCAATTCTCTCAATAAGACATCCATTCATATTGATTAAGAATTCTACTTAACCTATATTAGTTGATTCGTAAGTTCACTTGCACTTAATCAGCTGTTTGTGCGCCGCCATGTTTTCTTGGGGACAAACAGCCATCTAGTGTTGATATACTACACTAATTTACTTATGAGTAAGCCAAAACATGACGTGTAAACCTCGTAGTTAACCTAAATTCAACACTTTGACAGTTATTTTTGCTTCTAATAGCCATCTAACGTCGAAGTAATGAACTATCATGAATAAGGATCTCAATTACTTTAAAGTGTGTATCAAAATATCTTCATAAATCCCACTGGAAGGCAATTTTCTAATATCATATGTTAGTGGTTGCTAATCCTGTCTAATAATAGTTTTGATTCAATCAAGCACAAGCCGAGTTGTTTGTTTTGTTCAATAGAAAGTAAGATTACACCTCTTGAATATCTTGACAAGTTGCTGGAGGCGATCTTTTTTGATTATGCAAATCCACTTGTTGGCTATAGTAGTTGGTTACACTGGATTTTTTCGTTCGTGTTTGCTCGTCGCTAAATCGTCAGGTAATAAATAGTATCTGGCATGCAAATGTGAGCGGTTAATGCTAACGCTTGCTGACATTTCAAGCTGGTAACTCATTTCCTTATCTGAACCAGATTAACGGACCACGATGTGCTCAGCTGGCTCAGCTGATGTGGGCGTTTGTCATTTTTGAGTTTTGCAGTGTGGGTTGCAGTGTGGAGCACACCTGTACGTGAAAGTGAATCTTGGAAAATTACGAAAACCTTAACTGTTTTACGTTTCTCTTCAAGATAGAGCATATCACCCATAGTTTTTCATCTTGAATCGATGGACGGCGATACTAATAGCGTTTTTTGATAAAAACTAATCAATTGATCACCTGTCGATACTAAAAATACCTGTATAATAAACAATAGTCGAGGTGTTATTATTGGTTGTCGTGGGGGCCCAGACAATTGTGGTGGGAACGTGAGCCCAGGAATCAATAAGTCAGAAACCTCCGCAGGAATTGAATGCGATTCATTATGGTTTTACATTTTCAACAGGACGTAAAAAGCGTTTATGGCGTTATTACAAATTTACCGGCTTCATTATTGAATGTGTGCGTGTAGTGCCGTAGAGAATTTATGTAATGCCGGCTGTAATTCACAGACAGTGTTGTTGGTTGTGTTGTTGGCCGGTAGAGGGGGTTAGAACGCGACCAAGAACAAGTCGTGTTATGCAAATTTATCTTTTACGTCGCCTTTATTTCCTTTTTATTCGCGTTATGCGTTTGGTACGCGTGTGCGCATTTTTTATTTTACGCCGAGTTATATTTGTTGGTCCCCCAGAGATATTTTATGAGAACTGGGCGAAATGAGTTCTGTGTACATCATCCCCTTCCATTCCAGAAAAGGTAAAACTTCCGTAACTACTTTTGTAATGCGCACGGAACTCGTAAAATTTCGTTTGGTTTACATTGTCTAATTTAACTTTTAAAACTTTGCGCCGCCGTCGCCCACTGCAAAAAGACGAAATTATTCCGAAACAAACGTAATTTTCATGAACAATGGGAATTTACAATTGAATGTAATTCTACTGCCGAGTTCGGTGCTTTTATGTCTCCGGCCAACTTTCCAGAATTCCTACCCTGATTAAAGATATTGTCGGAGCACTTATGCACTTTTCTCTATCCCTATCTCCCCTCCCTTTTCATCCGTTATCCTTTCTCTATCACCCCTCTTGTCTCTTATTCACAACAAACTCTAATGCAATTAGGAGATTTCTATTTAACATCTAAGTAAAGTTATAAAAGTTTCTTAAGTCCATAATAGCATTAGTCCTCATCACTTCTAGAACTCGTAACAAAAGAAATTCTCAAACTCATCCTAATTATTCTGAAGCATTCCATTTTTGGTTCTTATAATATTTTCTATATATGAAGAAAGAATTTGAATCGTTCTACCTCACGTTAGGTACACATAGTTGAGTGGAAAAATGATTTTTTTGAATAACAAGAAGTAATATTATATAATAATTAAACTAGCTCTAACAAATACGAAGATGAGCGTATCTAATGTTTTGATTGTACGCGGAAATAAACCTCGTGTTTCGGTATTCAAATCATTGTAAAAGTATTCTTTGAAATTTAAAATTGGACCTGGGTTCTCGAAATCTAATTTAACGTAATTGTCCGAGTTAAAATCGAAAATGGACTCCAAACTGATTGCTAATTGTGGATTAATTCGACATGCACGTTGAAATTGATCGACTTTTCCACTAAACATAGTGTTCGAATAACATAATCCAATTTATTCGAGAAAGGAACAATAGTACGAATTATTAAAATGCGAATTGTACAATTTCTCGGTTGAAACAAAGTTTGTTGTTTCACCACACTTTCCCATAGAAGTTATTAAGCGATCTTATCAAAGTAGTAATTACTCAAGGAGGAAAGAGAGGGAAAAAAACACAGAGGAGAACCTTAATTATAACTTACGAAAACTTTTTCGATTAACTTCAATATTAATTCCTATGTAAGTTGCTCTCCCCTCTGCTGTTATGACTAAAAAAAAGCAACTCTGAATAGGCAGCACATACCTTGAGCGGGTTCCTCCGGAGGAACAAGTTTGCCATTGTAAGCAGTCTTTTGTTTAGCATCAGATCAGCGAGTCGCATGGCAACGAGACTACGACGACAACAACTTGCCCTATAAATTACCAACACATATACATGCGAGCGCTTTGTTTAGACCATTTGAGGGTTGCAAATATCTCGGATGTTGCATTCAGATCGTATATTGGGTATTTCGCGTATTATTCTCGCCGGAAATTGCTGCACGAGATGCATTCGATCCTGCATCCTTTCCAGGATGATTACTTCCACTTGCACGACTTGTGAGAGTCAAATGAACAAATTACTTCCGTAATTGTTTCTTTTATACTACATCTCATATCTCAATATTACTCAGACTTCCAAATTGTGTTACTTTTATTTATTGTTAATAATGAAACTCGACAACAGCCATACAATGAAAAGTAGAGCAAGGTTATGTAAATGTAGACTCTTCGTAGTACACTTCCTTTATAAAAATGTCATAAAATATAGACACAAAAGGAAAAAGATTGTTCTAGATAGATAGAAAGACAATCTAGAAAGATAGACAATCTTTTTTCTAGGAATAAGAATCAGAAAAACTGTTATGATCCACGATACAAAAGAAAAAAGATTGTTCTAGATAGATAGAAAGACAATCTAGAAAGATAGACAATCTTTTTTCTAGGAATAAGAATCAGAAAAACTGTTATGATCCACGATACAAAAGAAAAAAGATTGTTCTAGATAGATAGAAAGACAATCTAGAAAGATAGACAATCTTTTTTCAAGGAATAAGAATCAGAAAAACTGTTATGATCCACGATACAAAAGAAAAAAGATTGTTCTAGATAGATAGAAAGACAATCTAGAAAGATAGACAATCTTTTTTCTAGGAATAAGAATCAGAAAAACTGTTATGATCCACGATACAAAAGAAAAAAGATTGTTCTAGATAGATAGAAAGACAATCTAGAAAGATAGACAATCTTTTTTCAAGGAATAAGAATCAGAAAAACTGTTATGATCCACGATACAAAAGAAAAAAGATTGTTCTAGATAGATAGAAAGACAATCTAGAAAGATAGACAATCTTTTTTCAAGGAATAAGAATCAGAAAAACTGTTATGATCCACGATACAAAAGAAAAAAGATTGTTCTAGATAGATAGAAAGACAATCTAGAAAGATAGACAATCTTTTTTCTAGGAATAAGAATCAGAAAAACTGTTATGATCCACGATACAAAAGAAAAAAGATTGTTCTAGATAGATAGAAAGACAATCTAGAAAGATAGACAATCTTTTTTCAAGGAATAAGAATCAGAAAAACTGTTATGATCCACGATACAAAAGAAAAAAGATTGTTCTAGATAGATAGAAAGACAATCTAGAAAGATAGACAATCTTTTTTCTAGGAATAAGAATCAGAAAAACTGTTATGATCCACGATACAAAAGAAAAAAGATTGTTCTAGATAGATAGAAAGACAATCTAGAAAGATAGACAATCTTTTTTCTAGGAATAAGAATCAGAAAAACTGTTATGATCCACGATACAAAAGAAAAAAGATTGTTCTAGATAGATAGAAAGACAATCTAGAAAGATAGACAATCTTTTTTCAAGGAATAAGAATCAGAAAAACTGTTATGATCCACGATACAAAAGAAAAAAGATTGTTCTAGATAGATAGAAAGACAATCTAGAAAGATAGACAATCTTTTTTCAAGGAATAAGAATCAGAAAAACTGTTATGATCCACGATACAAAAGAAAAAAGATTGTTCTAGATAGATAGAAAGACAATCTAGAAAGATAGACAATCTTTTTTCTAGGAATAAGAATCAGAAAAACTGTTATGATCCACGATACAAAAGAAAAAAGATTGTTCTAGATAGATAGAAAGACAATCTAGAAAGATAGACAATCTTTTTTCAAGGAATAAGAATCAGAAAAACTGTTATGATCCACGATACAAAAGAAAAAAGATTGTTCTAGATAGATAGAAAGACAATCTAGAAAGATAGACAATCTTTTTTCAAGGAATAAGAATCAGAAAAACTGTTATGATCCACGATACAAAAGAAAAAAGATTGTTCTAGATAGATAGAAAGACAATCTAGAAAGATAGACAATCTTTTTTCTAGGAATAAGAATCAGAAAAACTGTTATGATCCACGATACAAAAGAAAAAAGATTGTTCTAGATAGATAGAAAGACAATCTAGAAAGATAGACAATCTTTTTTCAAGGAATAAGAATCAGAAAAACTGTTATGATCCACGATACAAAAGAAAAAAGATTGTTCTAGATAGATAGAAAGACAATCTAGAAAGATAGACAATCTTTTTTCTAGGAATAAGAATCAGAAAAACTGTTATGATCCACGATACAAAAGAAAAAAGATTGTTCTAGATAGATAGAAAGACAATCTAGAAAGATAGACAATCTTTTTTCTAGGAATAAGAATCAGAAAAACTGTTATGCTCCACGTACGCTACACACAGAAAGAAAAAAAAATAATAAAACGAATTTGCTTTCAGTCAAAGAAAGATCGATGTTAATAGATAGTTAAAAAGAGCTTTGTTTTTCCTTTTGTATCTATATTTTATGACATTTTGTGTACTACGAAGATTTGATTAAAAAGACGTGACAAAAAATGATAAAAAGTGAGGTTATGCGCATTACCAATCAGTCATCACCTACAGGTTCCTGTAATTAGTCATATTACTAAAGCATTGACTGAACGCATAATGTTTTAATTGACAATTCTTGCAAAATAAATTAGATCTCGTGATGTGTGATAATTTTTAAATCAAGAGTGGCAACAACCACATCAGGACGTGCCTAATGTACCCTTGAGAACCGGGATAATATCGTTGGTATGAAGGACACGTCTCGGATTGACATAGCAGCGTATCTGTCGAGCATATGGAATCGGCAATTTGGCGAAACAGCGACCCCTGTCGCGGATAAATAACAAATCCGTAATAAATTACGGGATTTTTTTTTTTTTTGGTGCAAGATTTGTTTCGCTTTTTCCGTTGTTGTGTTTGTGTGTGTTGTACGTGTGTGTTATACGTGAGAGCCAATGTGTGCGTGAATGTGAGAGGGCAATAAAGTTTTACTTTTATTGGTTGTGTTGTGGCTGCGTTTGAATGTATACATTTTTTTTTAGTTGAAACGTTGGGGTTCTTGACCTGACTGAGAGCCTGCTCTGTACATTGTACTAAAGGTACCTATGACCTCGCATTCCTTTACCTGGTTCTTCTACCAGCTATAGCGAGCTATGCTCTCAGCCTAACTCCACTCTGTTCAACGCTAGCAAATAATGATGGTTTGATTGAAATCGTATTTAATGATTGATCGCGATGAGCAGTTGTTCGCTTCTCTTATGAGCATGCGCAACTGGCCTTATTTGAACAGGTGCTTTGTGTATCAGTGTGTGAACTCGCTATTATTTTTATCGATCAACTTTATCGCAAAATCTCCCGCTCATCAGACCATTGCATTGCTACAATACAACTTTAACAACTTTTTTTTAATGCAAACGAAGAAGCTACTAATATGTACTGACTACATGATTTTCCCCACAAATTCTACCGAATTCTGACGTTGGAATTAACTATCCTTCTACAATTCCCCTATTTTTTTACCTGGATGGCTACACTGTCTCAAAAGGCCTCCCCTTTCCCTAACTTAAGCTAGTGTCCACCTGGATTACTGGAATACTTGGAATGGTGCCTGAAAATGATGAACTATGATAAAAACTAAAACATATTTCACCTGGAACGTGGAATCCTGTTCATGTAAACACAGTAAATAACACAAGGGAACAAGGGTCCAACAACCAGAACAGGGATCACATATTTTTGTTGACCTAACATCACCTTTCATAGGAACGAACCAACAAGTTTTTCTGTGATATTTTATCAAGTTATACAGACATTCTGTGTCATTAAAATATGGGTAATCAAAGAAGATGTTGTCCCAATTTGCCACCAGTATCGCGACCTATTCCCCATGGAGAGAACTATCCTCTCCCAAGTGCGCCATCTACTTCATCATCTTCGCTTTTTGACACAGAAGAAATTTCGCCTCTTTGAAGAAACTTGCCTGATTTGAGTGTCTTAAATCACTTTGTCAAAAAAAATCACCATTTGAAGTTTTAGGAACACCTCACCTTATAAACCAGTACGAACTGAACGATTTGGTTAAAGACTTAGGTTTATCAAAAGAAAAAGTCGAGTTAATGGGTTCTAAGCTACAGGAATGGAATCTTTTCGCACGAGGTGTGACAGTGTCTACATTTACAAAGCGTAACGATCCTTTTACAGCATATTTTAAAATGGAAGGATCCCACGATCCTTCTGAATGGTGGCTTTTTATCAATTCATCAAAATACAGCTTGAAAGCAATACTTCGGTATATAATCTGGAACAATTTTTTTTTTGTTGTATCAGAAAGTTGGAAATTTGTTCCCTTGTGTAATTAGGTTGTACTCCAAAGAAATGGTAGGTAAGAAGAAGCGATATCTATGAGCCATACGAGCAACTTTAGTGATTCCCTACCCTTAAGCCAATAATGTTGTCATAGCTCTCGAATTATTATAATATAAGTGCACCATCCACTTCATCATCTTCGCTTTTTGACACAGAAGAAATTTCGCCTCTTTGAAGAAACTTGCCTGATTTGAGTGTCTTAAATCGCTCTGTCAAATCAGGCATGTCGTGAAGATTCATTTAAAGTTTTAGGAACACCTCACCTTATAAACCAGTACGAACTGAAGGATTTGGTTAAAGACTTAGGTTTATCAAAAGAAAAAGTCGAGTTATTGGGTTCTAAGCTACAGGAATGGAATCTTTTCGCACGAGGTGTGACAGTGTCTACATATAAAAAGCGTAACGATCCTTTTAAAGCATATTTTAAAATGGAAGGATCCCACGATCCTTCTGAATGGTGGCTTTTTATCAATTCATCAAAATACAGCTTGAAAGCAATACTTTGGTATATAATCTGGAACAATTTTTTTTGTTGTATAAGAAAGTTGGAAATTTGTTCCCTTGTGCAATTAGGTTGTACTCCAAAGAAATGTTAGGTAAGAAGAAGCGATATCTATGAGCCATACGAGCAACTTTAGTGATTCCCTACCCTTAAGCCAATAATGTTGTCATAGCTCTCGAATTATTCAGCTTACAATATTGTAACAATTGCACTGTTTGAAATAATGCTACAATAATTGTATGTACATGTAAAATGGCGTGTACAATTAAATTATAAACGTGTACGTACACATTAAAATCGATGCCACGGTGCCTTTGATAGGGTTAAATGTACCGAAATTATTGTTGCAGATAAATCGCAATCGGCAATTTGCCTGCAAATATTTGTTTCGGTATAATGGGCCGAATTAAATTATAATTTTATATAAAGCTGGATTAGAACAAACAGAGCGTACTATATTATAATGATGGCCGTTTTCATCGCTAACACGGTTAACCCAACTAATATACGAGGGAATTATTATTATTTGTTGAATTATTATTTGGATGTAGTTGATTTATTCGATTTATTGTGTGTTTCATCGGATATTTTAGGCTCACCCACCAATTTGACGAAAGTGTGGCGGAAACTTTGTAAAGTAATGAAATTGCCAGGTGAAGAAGTGCACCTCTAGAAATAGAAACTGACATGAAAATAGCAAGAAATAACATAGATGCTTATTAATAAACTCTGATTCATGGCCAGATATTTTTGTAACTGACTAATGGTTAATGCGTCTTTAGAATGTTGGATCGATTGAGGCTACACCATCACACACACACAGGTCAATATTTACAACAATCATTTCCATAATAGCCTTGTAAATACAATTTCCCAGTCGCACGACGTCGTCGTCGAATTTTCGCTTGATAAAGTCACTTTTTAGTTTCCGTTTCGCGATTTACATATTTTAACCATGAATCTACCCAATTAAATTAACGTCAACGAGTAATTGAGGGAAAGGATAATTCATCATTCTCCCCACCCCAACAAAAAAGAACGCGTTATATTTGTTAACCTCATCAATCATACAGCTCTAATAATTCTAATCGTACGCCATTATATCCGCTTCGCTATTGTTTTTCGTACGCAACCACCGGAAATGTATATCTAGATTATCCAACCGTGTGTAAAATGAAAGATAAAGCCATGTTTACATCAACAACTGTATTAGAAACTAAGTACTTCAAATAGAAGCTCTTTAAATACATCTTCTGGAGGAACAACCATACTTTCTGGAGGAACAACCATACTTCGATATACAATGAAGAACTATTACGGGCACCAGAATTTAAAAGACTGTCGGTGACCTTGGAGCCTGAGGAATCCGGTCCAACGAGAATATCAACGAGATGAGTCCACCTTGTTGTAGACTACAGGCTCTAACAACGACAAAGGATCTATTTTAAAAATTATATATCTTATTTTCTATCGTTGATGGCTCCTCCAAAAGGTACCCATCAAATATTATAAGTAATAATAATTAATAAGTAATAATAATTATAAGTAAAGGACAATTTAGCTTTAATATGAGCACAAGATTGGTCCTTCGAACAACGCAAACTAGACTATGGTTTTTAAGGGCGTTTAAATTAGCATTATTGTGGTTTATCACACTATTAAACGTTTTAATTATGTGCAATTAAGTCAAGGACGTGTGGCTTGTTATGTATGCCATGTGAAACCCGATGTAGTACTTGGAACAAAAAAGTGAACTAAATCACTTAGTTTTTTTTTTTTGTAAACCATCTACACAATTACAAGGGAATGTTTACGATTGCATTAATTGCAATAACAATTAAAATAGGTTCGAAATTGTAGTAGATCCTGTAGAATTGAGTTTCCGTCCTGTATATAATAAATAGACACTTCAAGGCGATATAAACATATTAATTTCAATCAACGTTTGTATTCAAGCAGCTTTCTAAGCAACAGGAAACGGGTCAAAAAAGAATAACACTCCACCTGCCTCTGTACGGGCTACCTCCACTCGGCGCAGTAAATGGAATTAAGTATAAGAGAAATAATTGGATGTCTATTTAAAGAAAACTGATTTGATTACTTCAGTCCAAAGTAATAACACTAAATTGGGAATTTCCATAAAATACTAGTAGAATAATAACGTATGATTAAGGACTTGAACCCAAATATGTCAGACGTGATCGAAACGTTACGGATTTCGTTTTGAAAAACGCATTATGCGAGCTATAAATACAACCGAGTGATTAATGATTCCCACATCTATTACTCACTACTCATTTAAAATTCAAACAGCCACTTGCGTTGTCTATTTCAACACCAGCTGCATCCACTTTTCAAACAAAATTAGAATATGTTTTCCTGCCATCGATCGTAAGAAATGTTTTCTAGTTAGTCAAAAAATATGTCAGAGCTCGTATCACTTGTATTATTCACACTAGACGAAATTTTGGAGTTAAAATATTTTCAGAGCATATCAAACCAGATCATTGATATTCCGTTTGTTCTATTTACATCACGTTGAAATGTTTAATTCATTATTATAATATCTGCCTAGGATTAGGTAATATCTCAGCGCAAGTTTTAACACGAGGGTAATTCATTTTGTTTTCGAGTTGAACCATTGCACTTGATATACCTAAGTTAGTAGTATTACTTAACATGGAGTTGCATGTTACAGTTGGGGACAAAACAATGACCGGCTTGGACGTAATAAAGTACAGCAATTGAATAATGCATGCCGAGACCCCGGGCTGTCATTCAAAATATATTGCTATGAATTCACAACAATCGACGAGCAAAAGGCGAAATATAAACAAAACATTCATGTATGCGTTTCGAGAAAATACTATTCAGTCTCACAAACTCTCACACAGGACTCTTTCAACCGTAAAAGGAGATACGGCCCCCAGACAGAATTCACGTTGTTTATAGAGATTGTAATCTCTAAACCTTAACTTATTAACCTTTGTTAATTTTGATGGGACAGCTAGTACTGCATTATACATATTTTGTATCTTATTATACATCTTTCCCATGGTTGAACTTCAGATCTGCTTGAAATTTGCGTTAAAATGAGTACCAATTGTTGTAGTTGTTTTGGGTGCGGTTTATTCCGCTGCACCTAGGCCAATTCTTGGCCCTTTGTGCTTACCCATTTTTACATACTGTTTGATAACGACAACCAGAGGTGTTCAACTGGTTGCCGGCACCCACGGTTTTACGCCTCTTGCGAAAGGCGGTGGGGACGAAGATCTTCAGCTGATGCCTGGATTTGAACCCAAGACTTCCTAGCAGGAGCTCTACCGCTAGAGCCACTCGCGCCACTACCAACAAACCATATTAGAATGAAATATATGTTGTCGCCTTTTCGACTAAATTAAACGCCATGTTAATCTGATTCTCTTCCATTTTATAATCTGATGTAGAAGACATGTAATTTATAGAACTTTACAATAGCCAGGTATTCGCGAACGCCCACAAAATGATTGTTATTGTCCATATTGTAGGAACGTGGATCAAGATGAGCTCTGGAATTCCGTATAAAACAAGAATATTAATTATTTTGGATCGACATTGTCGATTAGAAAGTTGCCTGACCTGAGCTGCAATCGAAGAAGAAAGGTCTTCGTGAGCAATTATAGAAACAATTGGTTTTAATCATGTCCGCGTTTTCTATAGCATCGGACACCAACCAGAAATTAATAAATCCCTCGCCTGGTGTAATTTTATTCCGTTTATTATGCGATTGTATGTGTGTGTGTATTTTTGTGAAGAGAACCGTCGGTCGTCGGTACGTTGTGTACAGAACGTTATGGGAAAATAATAATTTCTGTGACCGTTGACCTCGTAATCGTGTCGACATGTTCCCTGGAGGTGGGAGGAAACCTGTTTCACCGTCTCACTCTTTCTCGATTTTATTTTATATAATTATATAGTCGCCCGTAGTTGCATCATCAATCATCTTGATAATTCCGATTCTCCCTTTAAATCATCTCTCCCAACGCCATCTACGGGAATAATAACTCAAAATTACCACGGGGTCGATAATTCAAATCGTGTCACTTTCGTGTACAATAAAGCTTTCGAATATTCTGAGTATTATATTAGCTTATGTAAAATTTTAAATTTCCTTTTATCTAACTCGTAAAATTTTCTTAATGTGCTGATTTAAATCCTGTATTCATGGCATAAAGATATTATTAATGAATTAATCAAAATACAGTGGGGGAAATTAAGGGGGGAGGAAGATTAATTATACGTCTTTGATACACTGAGATGACTGCGCCATCTGTCGTCTCCATCTATTAAAATCCAAGGATTTTGTATTATTTGCTGAGCACAAGACGACCTGTATGAACAAAATACACTAAGATCAACGGCACATGTACCTGAGATCATGTTTGGCCTACGCACCATGGCAATATTTGCCTTCTTAATGTGTTGTAATAAGAATGTTGGCTGTTTGGCTTTCGTAAATTGCATGCATTGTGCTCTGTTTAAATATGTACTTGTACATAACATGTCCCTACGTCTGTACACATTTTTATAAGTATTTTTCTGTATTTTCCGACTAAATTCCCTAGAAATTGTATTATTAGTAACACTTCTGTTTTATTTGATTTAGAAGCAGTACAATAATGACCGCTTATGGTGTCTCCTATTGATACATAGAGGAAAAAATTGATTCGATACAACACAAATATCTTTGAGAGAATGTGTTCCAATTATTACGTTTTCTTGTTTTAAGTATGAAGGAACTGCTTGAAAGGAATTACGTCTGTTTTAAACGATACGTACGTATACTTTTGGGTCAAGAAACTGTTTGTTCGTTGAAGCATGTATATTTTTCACCCAACAAAATTGTTGTTGTTGTAAAACGATCGTCTTACTTTTTTATATATAGAAGAATAACATTTTCTTCGTCAGAGCAAATATACTCAACATATAAACATACTAAACTCTTAAACAGGAAGAATAACTATCCGTTGAAATAACTACATATATTGAAAAATTCTTATTACAATAAAATATTATTTGGATATCTTTATGCTACATATATACGCAAAAACAATGTTTCTTAATATTCAAGAATAGTGTTCTCTCTGAGTACCTTTACGTAACAATTACTTTATAACATAACTATTACATCAAGATTTTAGCATTTTATTCCCATGAAGAGTCACATAAACCAATCAAATAATCCTCAATTTACCATAAATTACATAGTTAACAACGTATTCACTACAAACAACATTTACATACCAACTTTTCACAGCATCGCTGACAGCGTAATGGTCTATTCAAAACCTCATCACCAACCAATTACGCCATCCACAACCACAAAACCTAACAGACTACAAAAACCAAACAACGATCCACAAAAAACACTACAGCAAATTTTGTCCGTGGATGACTCGCGACTAACTTCAAACCAAAACGAAACAAAAAACAGACGATTCACGACGTCAGAGTGTCGTCGTTGGTCGTCGTCACGTCGCGTCGTCTACAAAATACAGACAGTCGATGGGTTTGTAACCGAAATCGCGTCGTTTCGCTGCGCTTCGAGCGTTGTAAGCGAGCAACGTGCCACTAGGAGACTCTCTGGGCATTACCGACACCTGTTATACACTCTGGGGCCCGCAGAGTCGCGACGGAGGCGGACATCGCATCGGTCGCGTGCCACTGAGAACGTGGAGGCGGCTAGAATTGCCCATCAACTTGTCCAAAATAAACCGAGGTTGTTTGCGACGGTACTCTCAGCGGTTCTGCTATGCGACCTTCTCACTGAATCAGTGAGAGTTGTGCTTGATGTTATTTAGTTGCTAAGGTGATGTTGGATAACCCGAAATTTTGACGTTTATTTTTAAAGATTTATGAAATTGCAAGGCAAGATGATTTTTGAAAAATGTGTGTTGGTTATCAGAGGAAGATGGGCAGGTTTTTTTGAATAAAACTAACACTTCACTTGTAATTAACGTTTAATGTTAATTTAACGAAGAGGTTCACAGTACTATATTTGCCTGCGTAGTTCATACGCTTCGAACAAAGAAGTAAGTATAAAGTTACAAGGCGTTCTATATATTGCCAAAATAAGCGCACACGCTGTCAGAGGTACAATCAGCATTTTAATTTCTGCTTACTATATAATATTTTGTATATAACTTCCAACAACAAATCTTAGAACTAATGGATCAGTACAGACCCTTTTAAGTGTTGCTATCACCGTACTATAAACAGACATATTCGTTGTGTTAGATAATTATTATATAAGTGAATACAGTTTTTGTATTACTTTTACTAAATACCAACACACCCCCTCAAAAAATGTACGCACTTATATTTGCTACTATTCTTTGTATACCTATGGGGAGTATAACAGCTAATGATCCAACATTTGTTGCTAACGGATTAGGGAAAAAACCCCACAAAAACCTAACCAGATCATAATTCTTGAATAACAATATTTATCATTTGAACTACTTATTTCTAACATTTTTATAGAATTTATTCTTCTCTTTCTGCTGTAGTCCCATCTTCTCCCTCAGCTCGCTGAACTGATGAGTCCGTAGAGATTTTGTCAGTAAGTCAGCTTCCTGATGACCTGTGGACAAGTATTACAAACGGACAGTTTTGTTCTCTACTTGTTCTCTTGTAAAATGGTACTTAATGTCGATATGTTTAGAACGTTTATGATTTACTGGATTATTTGCCATTGCTATGCAACTTTGGTTGTCTTCATATAATGTAATTGGTTCTGACATATCAACATTAATACTGACTATTAAAGATTTAATCCATAAGGCCACTTTTATTGCCTCAAATACAGACATGTATTCGGCCTCTGTTGATGATGCGGCAACTGAATTTTGTCGTCGTGTAAACCATGTTACTGTACAATTTTTAAATAATTTAAATAAACAACATGTTGTACTTCTACGATCTAATTCATTATTAGCCCAATCTGCATCAACATATCCTGTTAAAATTTCATCGTAATTTTCATTACGTTTATATGCTAATTTCATATTTATTGTTCCTTATATTTATATTATATATCTTAATACTGGCTTTAAGCATAGCCAGTTCTTGTTGCATTTACACACTAGTTTGCTAGTAGTTTGCACACTAGTTCTTTGTTGCATTTATTTTGATAAGAAATGCCGTTTTAACATCCATTTGATGGATTAACAGCTCAAACTGATTTGCCAGCGCCAGTACGGATCTAAAGGTACTAATACGCGCAACTGTTGCAAATATTTCGTCATGAAGTCATATCTAAAGTCTTTCAATGGCTTAAACCGCGAGCTACCAAACGAGCTTTATATCTTAACAGATTTCCATCTCTGTCTTCTTTTACTGTAAATACCCATTTACGGTCGACAATATTCATGTTACTATTCTTTTGTACTGTTGTCGATGTTTTATTTTGTTTTAAAGATTGTAACTCATCTTTTATAACATTTTCCCATTTTGTTCTAAACGCATTTTTTTTTAGCTACGTCTTGATAACATTTGGGAATATCATCTTTAAACAGTTGATCACCTATCAAATAGTTATACGTATCAAATTCATTTTCTTTGTATGATTATTGATCCTTCTCACATCTTTTTCAACATTTAACTTTCTCAGTTAATTTGTAGAGGTATACGGATTTTCACATTCACTGTACGATCTCGTACTTGGTTCAGGGATATCCTTTACCTAGGATGTTTAACTTCGTACTTTGTTCAGGGACATCCGTTACTCAGGATATTTGACCTTAACTCGTTCTTGGTTCAGAGACATCCTTTACTCAGGATGTTTGACCTTGTGTGCAATTTTCAGAAACACCTTTTTCAATAAGGTTTCCTTTACACTTTTGTTCATCCGTTTGACCAGATGTGATACTTTTACAGATTTATTTCAAGCAGCACCCCCTGCTGAAATATATTCATCTATTTGCATAGATTTATCTGTATTTATTTCGCTACCAATTTTTAATCATGTCATCAAGTTTCGATCTTGATGTTTTATATGTGATATCATCGAAAATTATAATTTCGTGCAACTAGGAAGTTTCTTGTTTCCGGGTTAAATATTTTATACATTTGGTACATAACCCACGAGAATTCCTTTAGACGATTTACTATCGAATTTACTTTTTCTCGTTTTATTATGGACATACTGTGCCACCAAATATTTTTTAAATGACTTAATTTTGGTTTTTTATTATGCCACATTTCATACTGTCTTATTTATCTTTATCGCTTTTGTTTGCAATATTCCTTCATTTCACCGGATAAATGCTCTCTATCATTATTACAATATAAATTAACCATTTTTGTACTAAAACGGGCTTCAGATTATGCAACATAATCATTTAGACAAGTGAATACCTAGTATATTAGTCATTAAATAATGGTCTTTGTATATAGTTCTTATGATTTGCTTTCTCGAAAGGAAGACGTGCTTGCTTTGCATTCATGCAAGCTTCACACCATGAATCAATAGAATCTATATTCTGTAAACCAGCATTATCGTTGGCTAAGTTATTTACTTTAATTTTTGTAAATTTTTCTTTAGTTATGTGACCTAAATGCTCGTGCCACATTTTGATTTTATCAATAATATTAGCCTCAGCCACATGACCTACAGTCTGTGCTGTATTATGCGCATTTTGTATTATTAATTCAATAATAGACAAATTATTCATGCGCTTACCTTTCATAATTGTTGTGTCCCCTTTTCTTATCTCTACTTGTTCAGTTTTCCTGAACTATACAGACATTCCAGCTTCCTGGATGCGTCTTACTGAGATGAGGTTGGCTGATACACTTTTGCTGTAGAGGACATCCTTCAGCTCACCGTTGTAACCTAGGCTGGTGGTGACTTTGATCCTGCCGATGTGTGTCGCCTCGATGACCGTTCCTATTTTCGCCACAGTAATGCGAATTGGTTCCATCTGCTCATCACATTCGGTGAACAGGTTGTTGTCGTTTATGATGTGCTCTGTTGCACCAGAGTCTAGCACAAATTGACAAGAGTCTTTATCTTTATAATGCTGAGTTTCATTACAAAGCATAAAAGCAAATGGCTTTTCTATCACTGCTGTTGACGCACTCGTTTCATTATACTTTCTTTTCTTGTCTCTTTCTTGCACTTTTAAACTTTACTTATACAAATAGCAATCACGTTTAATATGGTTCTTTCGCCCACAATGGAAACACTGTTGTCCTTGTTTATTTTTAAACACTTGCATATTTGGTGTAAACTTGGTGTAAACTGGTGTAAACTTCTTTCGCTTTTCGTTTCCATTTGCAGTGCGAATATGTAAAGCTTTCATACTTGTGTCACTATTTTCACGTATTAGACTTCTTTCATGTTCTAATAGCATACCTTTTACAAATGCTAATGTAAGTCTTTCGTCCGGCATTGTTTTAATTGCAGCTTTTATTGGCGGATAACTAGGTGGTAATGAGTTTAGTGTATACCAGACTTTGGTTGTTTCACTAACTTCTTTCCCTCAGGCTATCATATCGCGCACCGTTTCGTCCATTGCTAACATGTGCTTTTTCAATGACATACCTGGCTTTAGTTTACAATTAAACAGCCGATCTTGAAGACATAACTGTGTCGATATCCTCTTACAGGCGTAAAGTTCATCAAACTTCTTTAAAATTTCTCGGGCTGTCTCGTCCTTTCCCATTTCGTCCATTCTTCAGTGATTTGTGTTGGTGGATCTTCAGTTAGCACTTTACTAGCACCTTCTTGGTCAATAATTTCTTCTAGTCTGAATTTCCACATAAAATAGTTTTCACCATTGAAAAGTTTTAAGTTACGTTTCGACAGAGTTGATGCGTTACTCGCCATTTCTGTTTACAGTTTATTTTCCGTTTTGATTTAATCACTCACTTATTCACACGCGGTACCTGGGCCCATAACCTGTTGGTTATCAGAGGAAGATGGGCAGGTTTTTTTGAATAAAACTAACACTTCACTTGTAATTAACGTTTAATGTTAATTTAACGAAGAGGTTCACAGTACTATATTTGCCTGCGTAGTTCATACGCTTCGAACAAAGAAGTAAGTATAAAGTTACAAGGCGTTCTATATATTGCCAAAATAAGCGCACACGCTGTCAGAGGTACAATCAGCATTTTAATTTCTGCTTACTATATAATATTTTGTATATAACTTCCAACAACAAATCTTAGAACTAATGGATCAGTACAGACCCTTTTAAGTGTTGCTATCACCGTACTATAAACAGACATATTCGTTGTGTTAGATAATTATTATATAAGTGAATACAGTTTTTGTATTACTTTTACTAAATACCAACAATGTGTTTAACCATCTGATGTCTTTTGATCAACTTGACCATTATCTCTACGTATTACTTGGGCTATAATGATCTAATTCTAAACGGAATAATACACATACCAGTGTGACATTCGAATGGCTTTCCCATGAAAAGATTTAGAAATTATGTGTAAAATGTGAGTGTAAGTTACGTGGGAATCTTATCTGGTTTTATTGTTAGGTCACTTCAAAATGTTTCATTGTTTGTTCTTAGATCATTGTGTAACTGTAAAATCTACACAATACAGTTAAAATAGAAATAACTGGATCCATAACTCCAATTGCCTTTGTAATCTTATGGATTGTACTAGTTCTTTCAGGAAATCATATTTATCGAAATTTTTCTTCTGGTTTTCTGCTGGAGTTGTGTTATTTTTAGTTACAGTGAGACACGAAAAATTGTATGTAAAGAAAAGTCACCTTCAATCTTTACATACAATTTTTCGTGTCTCACTGTCGGTGGCTTGCGACGTACCATGGGGTAGTTGGTCGCCATGTTACGCATGTTATATGTCAAGTGACCTACTACAACGAGGACGCAAATTATCGGATAATTCGATCGTCTCGGTTGGCACCACTGTGCCCGCAATTCACGTCGTAACGTGTTACTGAATGAACAAACCATTCAGACACGAGTTCCACTCTACATAACAGTTCTGTGGAAATCAGTTGGACTCTGACTACCCATAAAACGTCTAATGAAACTTAGGCAATCGCAGTGCTGCCACTTCTACCGATTTTTCGGTAGATCTACCGATTTAAACCTTTATCTACCGATCTACCGAATCGTTATTATTTTCTACCTAATTTGTAGGCTAATGGATTTTTAATGCAAATTCTAATTTCTTATTTACTTAAGTTATACTTCACTGATGCAGTTGCACAAAATGGTGTTTTAGCCACATTTAACATATTACAGAAATTAAATGATCCCGTTACAACATTATTTATGCAATTTTTAGATTGTACTGTACCTATTTTCCAGAATTTAAATAAAGAAATGCAGTCAGAACGTCCTAGAATTCATGTGATATACTGAAATATATCAAATGTTTTGAAAACATTCTATGATTGCTTTTTAAAACAAAATTATATACAAACAACTTCAACAGAAAATATTCATTTCAGAAACAGAAGACATTTCTTGGACATTACAGATGTGCATTTTGGTGCTAAAGTGGCTAAATCAATTTCTGAATTTTAAAATATTTCATACATAAATACATATCTGTTTTTGTGGAATACTATTTTTATTTACAAATTATTTTCTCTTGTATTTGTTATTTTTGTGATAAAAAGCTTTAAAACGCTTCAAAATGCGTTTTGTTTTAATCTACCGAATTTTGGCGACATGTACCGATTTTTTAGGGTACCTTCTACCGAATTCAAGAGACCTCAGCGTGGCAGCACTGGGCAATCGAATCGCTATAAAAAGATTTTGTAATTTACTTACTTTTACTGTTTCAGTCATTTCAGTTGAATACGCCCTTAGAATTAAATGGTTCTCCTTACCTGAAATAAAAAGAAATAATTGTGAGGAATAGAAAATTGATATTCTTAAATGGCTTAAAATGATTTAGTGTACCTACACGCTATGAAATTTAATAATGAGACATTAAAATCGTTTTCCTAAGAAAATGTCTGAAGAATGAAACTTCTTCATTGTACCTCTTCCATAATGCATGTGGGCCTAATTATGGTCCATTATATAACATTTAATATCTTCTGCTTTTTGTCCTAATGACATTAAATTGCATCCGGTCATTCAAACGATAATTACACAGAACGTACGACTTTTAATAATGCACTACCATTTCGAACAAGAAGACGCTTAATACTACGATAGCGTTTATGGACATTTCATGCTCACCAGCTGGAATCTTTCTTTCACCGGAGATAAATCGAGTATAGCCGACAAACTGTAACATTTGCCTATCATCGGCTTTAGAAATCGTGGAAATGTTAATGTGCTCTTTGTGCCGGTGTCAGTCCTTGACCTTTTAAACATTATAGAATAATGCGAGCCATATTTCGAAAAGGTCGGGCCCCAATGGATGGCAGTAAATTATAACTGAAATGCACCGAACCAGTTCATCCAGTTATATTTTCGAGAAAGAGAGAGGGATATATAACATGGCGGGGAGTTACAAAAAGATATAAAGTCGATTTATTGTCTTGTCGCATTATTCATGATGCCCACGGTATGTCGTGTTCAAATGTAATGTGATTCATTGCGCCAAGATATTGAATTCTTATTTAATCGATGGAAATATTATCGTCTTGTACAATTTTTCTTACTTGGACGTCGTGGGAACACAACTAATATGTAAAGTGACATTGTTTGGCAGTTTAATGCATTCAATACTAATAATAACCTTGGAATATCAACCCACAGTCACAAAACTAAATTAAATATCGTTAAGAATGAATGTTTAACCTGGCCTACATTTCTCATTAATTGAAATAATAAACTGCCATGTTTTTGTGCCTTATATCAGTGGTTAGATTTCTACTTTTATATAGTATTATTAAATATTTTGACACAAACGTAATTGAACATCAACATCAGTGTTTTAATCTTTTCAACAGGAGAAACAATCTCGCAACGCGAACAAAAAGGAGAACTTGTGCGAAACTGTAGAAAAATGAATTACACACGGTGTAAATTATTGTGTCATAATACTTAATGGCCTGTGAAAGACAGTGTAATGTAATTAAATCAAACAATCCAGTTCTTGCCCAACAAAGAGTGTCTGGCTCCATAATTCATTAGCTCCCTGGAGCCAATCCCACAAATAAAATAATTACTCGTTTAATAATAACGAATTATTTATTATATTGGTCGAAAGTGGACGCACAGAGCAGTTACAACAGGTTGCGCAACCGCGCAACTTGCAAAATAAATATTTTTCAGGTTCTGACCGGCTCTCTTCCGCATATTTGATAATATAAATGGTCACGTTCTGCAGTTTGTCAATAGATGGCGTAATACGCAAACTGAGCATTACTGGACCTTACACGTATGCATTTTCGGTTGTGAAATTGACTTTACCGTAAATTGCTGTGTTATTTTCTAGATATCTTAGGAATTCTATTTGAAATAACTCTCATTTGGTAACCTTTAGCAATATTTCTGTAGTCTGTAAGGAGGGGTTGTCTTAAGGGTGAGAATCGTTGAGCGAAGTCACCCCCTCCGTCGAAATCGTATTATCCTTGAGTCTTTGTGTGTCGCCGAATGAGAAATGACTGTTCTGTTTTCGAAAATTAATATAATTATACTGACTCAAAGTTAGAAAGTGGCACCATTAATCTTGGGTAATTATTGGATGAGGAAACTTTGAAATGGGGAGAGAGAGATTAATCAAGTCTATATAAGTTATACATTTACAGAATATAAAGTGAGATCCCTGTGAAATATTACTTCTTCTCTTCGGCGACTACCAACTTAAAATTGCTCTTGCGCTAGCTCTATATAGCAGCGTTGGAAGTTGAACAATAAATCAGAATCTAAAGTCACTCATGCTGATACTTTTTCAGCTTCTCTCACTTCAATGTGTTGGCTGTTCAACAATTGTGTCCACAAACTGAACTCATGGCTGGTTTACACGTTGCCAGCGACTAGCATGCCAGTTGCTACGGCACTAACATGCCACCATTGGCAAAGGATTGGGAAAGTCCAGTGGCTATTTACACGTTGCTGATAACTGTCATGCAAGTGGCGGTTTTCTATACAATGCCAGTTAACGGACAATGTCGTGCCAGCAGGAGGAATAATAATTTTGGCGATCCATTTTAGGACCCTTTTTATCGTTTCGGCCATAATTTATAATTATTCAATTTTCAATATAAACTGAACACTGCGCTTTGTCGTCATAAGCTTGGACTGGTTTGGACTACCAACTGGCTTGGAACTGTTTACAGAGTGCAAGCATTTGCGCCAGTTCAAAAAAGTGGTGGGGAACTATGCCAGTCTGCCAGTGAATCAAATATTTTTGTTTCGCTGGCATCGCCAGTAGCTGGCACAACTGGCTTGCTAGCCACTGGCAAGATGGTGTCTACACCTTGGAAGTCGCTTGCCAGTAGAACTCGCCAGTCACTGGCAAGCTCTACTGGCAACGTGTAAACCAGCCATAAAAACCAATCGGTCTAAAGTATTGCTCGAACAACCGACCATCGCTTAGCAAATTTGGTTGCATATATTACAGTTATTTGGTAACCTGTTACGCTTGCCTATGTCATATTGTTCTACATCAGCGGTTCCCAACCTTCTTAAGGCATATACCCACAAAGCGGGATAGATATTAGCAATTACCCACCAACAAATATTTTGAGCAATCTGTGAACAACAATGATTATACCGGGGAACACTGATTTTGCGGCATGAAATTTATTAGTATTTTAGATAATTCTAGTCTACTAAATAAGAAAATTAAACAATTTTTGTTCAGGATAGTCCCTTTCTAAGGTCCAGCAGTAGTCTGTCATTATATGGCAATACCATTGGCCTTCATATCTTTCCTCCGCTATCTGGATACACTGCTGAAACCGTTGCTCTTGTTCTTCATTGTAATCACTCAGATTGTCAGAAAATTTATCTAAAAGACTATGAAAATAAGGTAACTTGGTACTCATAGTTTTTCAACATTTTTAAGCATTTTGTCAACGATTTGTGTTGTTAATATTGTTCAGCTTGGTGATTTCCCAAAAAAAAATTCGATAACTGATACAAAGCTTGTCCATGCTTCCAATTCAACCCAAGTCATGTAATTTGTAGTCCATCAAAGATACCGGCTTCTAATTTCCCTGTATTGATGCCAGGATATGATTAACAAATATATTTGGAACAAACATAATTCTTATATAAAGCTTTCACAAACTGTTTAATTAGCCCAAATTTAATATGTAGTGGTGGAAGAACTATTTGTTCTCGACTTATCAATGGTTCATGGCCGATGTTAGCTTTTCGTGCGGTCATATTTATTTTCGACGGTCAGTTTTTCCTATCCCAGTGTTCATTTTTTGCACGACTGTCCCATAGACAAAGAAAACAGGGATATCTAGTGTATCCATTTTGCTGACCCAGTAAAAAAAGCAGCAGCAAGTTGTAGAGTAACATGTTTTATTTCAAAAAGTTAGTTCAAAGATTGGTTTTGATAAATGAAGACTTGGTAGCCACACGAAAAGCAAAAATATTCTTTATTGAGGTTTAAATTAAAATAATTTAACTTATACTATACTTTTATCATACGAACTGGAATCAATTCAAACAAACTAATTATACAACGAGTACTTCATAATCATAGTCTATCAAAATTGATTACACAAAATTGTTTGTTGCCCTGTGTTATCTTTCTTGTCTTTACCCCTCAGAAAATCGTTTTTTACCCCTGTTCTGCATGATAGAGGCGTATACTTTCATTGGAAAGAGAGATAGATGGAAAGAATTTAGGTATATTGCAAAAATATCTCACAGTTAGTAAAAATACATTTAAAACATCAGAGTGGAAAATAGAGCTAATGTACCAATTAATTCAGAGCGTGGTTTGTAATAAGAGAAAAGAGAGATGAGGGGAGTGGTGGTTATAGTGGTGTTGAGAAAACAAGTGTAATAAAAGGAATAAAACGCGAAGTTGCTGGAATAGGGGATGGTGGATTTAGCAAACACTGAAAGTGCAACGTTCGACAACAATTTAGAGATTTTTATTCCAACCCTGGTGCTCGCTAATGCCCCCATTAAAATTCATTGGCACCCCCGGTGGACTATATGAAGTGAAAATATATCTCGAAAACGTGTAATGAATAAATAAGGTCCTCCGAGGTTGCACGTCGACGTCGTCGTCGGTTCGCCGGGAGGCCGCCAGGCGGCGCCACATCCCCGTATACGTTCATGGGCAACGCCGATAAACCGAACAATAGTTAAAGTTCCATCAATAAAGATTAATTTCGGCGATTATCTCACAATGGTTTTCCATTACCCCTTCATAATTATATAACTCCGGAGTTGCGCTCTTATTGTTCAGTCCCGGACAAGAATAATCCGCCTAATTTATGGACGCCATTAATGCATACATTTAGTCTGCAGGGGCATTAACGACGCGGTAAACCACACACATCAAGAACCACATCTAACCGATTTACTTTATCATGTAGTCAAATTACTGCAACTTTGTCAGCCATAAAGTGCTTATAAACCAAAGAAATACCTACACTATAGACCACAATTTAATACAAAATTATTTTTCCTGCGACTTAAATGTGTATTCCTGTCTTTTTTTACAGATAAAATAATCGAAACCATTTGAAACCAATATATACCTACATAATATGTTTAGTTAACATTACATAATATAGAAAGTTGCGAAAGAATAATTTTTAGTGTCGCCAAAAGTAAAAGTAGCAAATGAATGAAACGCAGAAAAAAAAACAAAGAGTTATAATTGCGATATTAGTCTACTTTCGAGGACTTCAGTGCAACAAAAAGTACAAAAAATTAACGTTATTCGAGAAATTAAATATTCAGCTTTCGTGAATTGCACAATTACGGTAATTTTTAATTATATACCTAACCACGCGAAATGATTAATTAGTTGTTTGGTTCTTTTTGATCGTTAAGACAAGTGAGCAATGCGGATATGAAATTGATAACATAAAGCTGGCAATAATTATGTAAATATAAAGCTAAGTGGGTCAGTGAGAGGAGGTCGCCATATTTTATTTATACGTACATAGTTAACAGTTGTTATAAGGAACTGGTCGCGCAGAAAACTTATAAAACCTCTTATTAAACAATTTAGGCCATCGACTTTTTTACCTATTTACTTATGTATTTATACGTATTAGAATCATATATGATCATTATCTAATCAATAATTTATCCAAATTAATCTCAATAAATCAGTATTGCTTATTCATGTATTAAATGAGTTATTTTATTTATACGCTGCGTATATATTATAAGGCATGTATCCAGGAAAGAATAAAAAGTGAAAATTGTTATTGGGAAGCTGTTTCCCAACGATATAAAAAATCTTTCGCAATATGACGGCATTTTCTCCAATGAAGAGAAAAGAAAGCCCAACACACATTTCCTGTTTTCATATGCGCAATAAATACCATGAGCCATTACCATACTTTATGTCCTCTTACTTGTCACGTAGAAACAATTTTACACCTCACAACGACATAAATAATCCACGCAAACATTTTCGGATTTAGTAATGATACAGTTTATTATTATTTTATGACAGCGTCGTAAACCTACCGTAATAATTCCATTTTATCAACCGATTAAAAATGCGCCGTTAACAGTTTCACATATTGACCAACTTACGAAACGATCTTACGAATATTTTACCATTAGATGAAGAAACACGAAAGATGCAAGAGGGACGAAGAGAGATGGACAAATTGCCTGAGCTATAATTTAATAATGCTGTGCATCTTTCGTGTAATGATAACATGGTGACTGGCAGCTTCCTCTGAGCACAGTAATTAGTTAATAACATGCTGGGAAAATAATATACCTCTTGCAGCAATGTTGCCAGTAATGGTTGTATTATGCAGGTGATAGTACCCGCTCTATCATGAACCAACATTGATTCTACAGGCAAATACGTGCATAAGAACAATATTGTATAGGAAGTGCAATTTTACCACTAAATCGAGTTCCAATTTGCAGGAAAAAGTAAAAACATAAACGCATCACAAGAAATTGAAATACTGGAACAAAAATAGTCTTTTTCAAATACATTCTATAGATAATAATATCTTTTTATCACTAACTTTTTAAACCAAAGAATTATATCTGTGTATATATGTAAATTCTTTTCCCTAAAAATTCTTATATGATAGCAGACACTTATCACAGAAATTAGCCTACTTTCACAATCACGTCACGCATACAAATTCCACAGCTTGAATTCCTCAAATAAAACACCCAACGATTCCAACAAAACGATATAAAAAACCTTAAAAATTAACAAATGAATGGTTAAGGCGGTGTCAGATAAATGGCGACATCCGATTCCAAGATCGTTAACATAACAGTTTACAACCCTTTAAAGGGGTCTCCAACAAGGGTTGAGAATGCTATAAAGCAATCTTGGTTAATGGGGTGAGTAGGTAACTGAATCCACCGCCAGATGGGGTGACCTGGCACCAGGTCCGATCTGATTATAACCTCCAATGAGCTGGACTAAGCCGAGGCACATGTTCACGGTCTCCATATGGCGATTTTGGTTCGGGTGGTCGACTTCATCTCATGTACATAATATATATCTACAGAGTGTATCTTTTTTCTTTGGATATTCAATTACGTGTCGCAATTCACGTGTCTACACTTGAACGAAAAACTTTGCACGCGAGATTTCTATCGAACAACAGAAAAACCTGTACCTACGTTGTGTGTACAGCTTTATCTAAAGCTGTTCATCTGGTTGTAATTACCACATTTTCAGCCTATTTACGTCTACACCGGGAAAGATTTGGAACACGTGAGGGAAACGAGGGTAACTCAATTTGTTTGCTTTTTGGTGAAACTTGCTTCCTTGTTTATTTATTGTTACTGAGAGATTGATGGAAGTATATTGGTAACATATGGTGCAAGTGAATTAATAGTGGCATAAAAAGAGTTGTATGGCCTTATTCTGGATCTTTTGTGAATTTTTCGTTAAGCAAAATGGATGCCAGAATGGCAATAAATGCAATTCATGAACAGTTCCTTCCCAAAGCATTGGTAATCAACAATATGCAATGAAAAATGTCCGCACAAATAAGGTGCAAAACCTGTTAAAAGGTTAAAAGATTTAGAGTACGTTTTTAAAATTATCGTGTTGAAAAAATAGTCACAATGGATTAAAAAGTACCAGAGTTTTGGAAGATGAAAGTAATATTTACTTAAGGTTTTTAAAAGATTTCTTTAGACTAGTAAAACGTCATGTCGATGACATAGATCCAATAAATTGTAGAAATAATTACTTTTACAATTGTTGCTAAGAAGTTTCAATAATTTGCCGAAAAAAATCATCAAATTCAAATAATAATAAAAATAAAAGTTTACTGGCGTACAAATTGAGAAACAGCTCCATACAAAACACTCTTTTTGAGAATTAAAAGTCGTGGCTTAGTGTTATAGGCGAGTTTGTCTGTGATGGTCCGAACCAACAATCAGACATTATAACCAGTTTAGGACCCTGTCCTGATGGTCTTATTCTGTTATAAATAGTCCGGGAACAGGTTTATATAATGTCTACACAGTCGTGTTTATTTTTTTCACCACCACTGTGTTCTTCTTCTTTGTTCGACGACGGGAACGTACCATGCAGTATGCACCGTGTAGTGTATGCTGTGTCCACGTATTGCTTACATACGTACCATCTTATCTGATACAGCATTCCACTTTACAAACCATATCTTTCCCCTGGGTAATTATACACCTAAAGATGTATCAACAGAAGGTAATTACCATAAATTACCCGATCCACATGGATTTAACTCATGCCATGGAGAGGAAATAATATCGAAAAGCTGTAAAACAGTCAGGTTTTTACGCTGGTCGTTAGTCGTAAAACTTTTACGACACCCTTTCGGAATTGTTTATTTATTGTGAGCTTTAATTAAAACTATGTTACCATTACAACTTTACGACCACCCTTTATATTCAATCCCCCTCCGACAGAGATACAATGTCAACTTCCATTATGCGTCCACAATCTTTATTAAAAAGCTTTATGCCATTAAACTAAACTAAAACCTATTTATAATGCAGTCTGCCACGAAACGTAAGACCATAAAACAAGAATGTAAGTAAACATACTTTTAAAATCAAATTTATAAAAGAGCACATCCTGCATATTGCCAATCTGTTATGTTTTTTATTTTTCACGAAAAATCCCGTCAAATAAATCGTATTGTACGGGGCAATAGGAAATTTTGCAACAGCAATCGAATAAATTTAATATAAAAGCTATGGGCCCGCGTTCGCCTGGCGGCTGGCCTTTATAAGGAAAATTGAATAAAAAAGCTTTTAAAGTTTTGTTTGAAACTCGTGGGGGTTTACGGGCGTTTCGGGTGTGGGGGTTGCTGGGATACGGGGGGCGGCTCAGTCTGGATTGGACGAATCTAAAAGCATCGAAGGTCGTTAACTTAAAATACAAACAACACCACGGAAAACATTCAGGAGAAGTATGGAAATTTGAGTAGAGCATGAAAGTATGATAAAGTTGAAAAGTCAACGTTTTTCTGGCGTTTGTTGAAATTTTTATTATTAAATATTATTATTATTTCCGATTCTCGTTTTACCAGACTTCTTCAGGCACAGGCCCGGCTAGCTCAGTCGGTAGAGCATGAGACTCTTAATCTCAGGGTCGTGGGTTCGAGCCCCACGTTGGGCGCACTTTTTTAATTCCATATTTTATTTGGGATATTAAGTAAAATTATTTACAATCATATATTGCTTATAAAACTCATAAAACATTATGAGCACTACATAATATGTTCCTATAACCGGAACTTCGTTGGTTGTTAGGTTTTACAGCAAATTGCATCTTGTAATAACTAATTTATATGCTGAATAACAAATGGTTGGGTGATGGCAAGTGATGACAAATAACGCCTTTTATTTTCGCATAGTTTGAATTAATTATAAACCTTATTAACTCATGCATGAGGTAGTAAAAAAATCGATTAACAAGCTTAAAATAGATCTATAAGCTATCTGAATTGATATATTACCAGCCATATGGCGACCTACTGCTTGCTACTTGAAGTTATAAATAAGTTAAGTGATAACTAAAAATAGGAGATACCTAAAAATATTTTATCGACAAAAAATAGAATTTCAACAACAAAATATGGATTGCTCAATGTTCGTTGGCTGTTTGTTTCTTCTCATGTTTACAATGTGTATACCTGGCCATATGCACTAAACGTTCTACAAATATTTACTTTAGAATATCAGTGCTTTATACACACACATGTATATTATCTCTTTCGTTGTACAGTACAGCAATGGCCTAAATGGTATTTCAAACTCAAACATTTCATAATAAAACCTGCATGTTACGACCTACTTCAATAAAGTTTATTCAACTGAACTCTGGATATACCTAGTCGAATATAAAGTTTCAAGCTATTTTACGCAATTTTACTTTATCTAATTAAATAAATTATGTGTTTGTGTATACATTTTACATGTAATGGATCGAATTTTTATTATAATTAGTAACTTACATTACATTACATTGCAAATGAATTTCGTTTATTTTCTTCAATAGTCACATAAAAGCTAATTATACATACGTATGTGCGTCGTAAGCTGTAACACTAGGGCCAGATGTGTGTCTGTCTGTTTTTCACTGGTCATATACAATATTCCCACATGTTTAAATTCTATTTTTAAAAGTGTAGACTATTCAACCTCCGATAACTGTTTTTTAACCTGTTATTGTTCCTCCAGGTAGCAAGACCCGCCGGGTTCATTGTATGGGTCGTAGATTAGTGCACCTGTTATTGTATAATATTGCCTAAAATATCTCCCGTGCTTTAGATTATAATGATGCGAGGAGACGAAATCAAAAGCGAAATTTTAACATGGTAATTTGTCTAGAAATACTGTTGGTTATTACTAATCATCCGTTTACGTGGTCTTAAATATTAATTAGACACATAAAGATTTATAATAGCTGCTTTTCTAATAGTAAAGGAAAGAAAGTATAAACGAATTATGCAACAAAGATTTAAACGATTCTATTATGTCAGTGATAATAAAGGTCATTACGTACCCCCTAGGCCTAGTAATAAGAAAGTCATCTTATTTGTACAAATTTTTCATTGTCGTGGAATAAAATACCATAATAAAAGTTTTGCAACAGTTCTTACAAAACTTAGAAAGGAAACAAATAAATTATTAAATAATAAATAACTGAATTTCACCCCCACTCAACTTTCCGACTACATCGTTGGCACAATGAAGTGTCTAAGCACTTTTACTATCATTCAATTTCGTGAAGCACAGCTACTCTGGACCTAACGTGAGTCATCTCATCCCAATGACTTGTAAATTAGTCAAATTAGTTAATTTAGTCAAAATCGGATGAATCCCTAAGGAAATGCATTTAACATTTGCCATTTCCGGTTGTCAGATTGTGACAAAAAACAATCCAATTTGTCCCCTGGTAAGTCTAAAGAATTATACCAAATTTCAGCCCGATGCGTTGTACCGTTTGGACGCTATCGTGTTCACAGACATACACTTTTTTTTATTAAAATTCGCCACTTAATTTTTGATGTCAATTTATATTTTCTTGGTTAAAGCAATTACCAATTTTTTACCTTCATTATCCGTATAAAGCAATTACCTTTGGTAATAATTGGTATAGAGCCCGTATTATTAAACATCCATTAGATTATAATCCGGCATTAAAAGCATCGGAATATAATATAAATTATAAACCCATTATCGTGCAACAGCGAGAGGTAACCCACAAAATAATACTGATTTAATTCACGCTGTATAAATAAACAAAGCTGAAACGCGGCTGATTAATAAAGGTAACCGCAAAGGGCCGATACAATTATTTGATAACGGACGCCCTCTAGCGGCCAACTCCTTATTAACAGCGCCCTCTTGAGACTATCTCAGATATCGCAGACTCAGGGTTGGAGCACTCAATGTAAATTGCCAAATAGTTAAAAACTCCTCAGAGTTTGAACTTCACTCATAACATCAATCTAAACTTTGGTAACTCCACCAATTTCGTCGACGAAGAGGGCGCTGCTGCTGAGGGATAGAGAGAGGGAGAGAGGGGCGAGAGAACGTGAGAGAGTCGTAAAGGCCCAAGTTGCGTTATTAATTATTTTTATACAGAAAAATCGCAGTAGTTTCCATCAACTTTTGTGTTCGCTCTGCGAAAGTTTTAATTGAATTTACAACTCGAATGAGTTCGAATGAATTAAGGGAGTTTTTGCTAATCATATTTTCGTTTTAACTCAGACCATGGGAAACGTTAATTAACACAGACACACACACGTACAGGAATACATTTAAATCTGGCAAATTTGTAATTTGTTTAAATTTACAGCAGAACGAGTTTAGAATGCATACTGAAAAGGATTCCATGTTTATAATTAGGAAATTTATATTGTTTCTACGCTGGCGATGTGATCATAACTTAGCCTATGTAATTAACCGTTTCCTGTCCGGGAACATAATTCTTATTATTCTTGTACACATAAATACGAACATTGAACAATGTGTTGCTTTATATTGAGGATTAATGACTCGTTGGATGTTTAATTCAAACATTTGTATCTATCTATTCCTTCTTGTAAATATATTTCAAAGTTATGCGAAAACAGCAAAAGACTAACTAAGTTATGAATAAAGAATGTACGGATATTTTAATTTTCAATTCGAATAAGAATAGCATTTATTTCACATTTATTATCATAAGCATCGGGCTATTTTAAATATGCAAATTTAGTAAGTTCGTGACTGACAATATTGAATACAATATGGAATTTAATTTTATAAAGTAAAGAATGCTTTACGATGGTTTATTCAATGCTAAGAATAGAAAAAAATATGTGGTAATATATTGTACAGTTATACTTAATGAGGTTAGTAGAAATGGTGCTAACTTTTTCTTTTGACAGTTTTAAATAAGCAGCTTATGAACAGTTTTGATTCGAATAAGGCTTATAATAAGAAAAAGAATATTCTTTACTTCAATACTAAGTAAATTGTTGTTATTTCTATTTATTCTTAACAAAGCGAAGTTATAAATAATCTTACAAAATCTTTTTGAGTGTTTTGCTGGAATGTAAAGGAAGACAGTAATTCTTACGAAACATCAACAAGCACCTTTAAATCAATTCAAAATTAATTCAAGATTTTGTGTTTTCTCAACTCTCCAATTATAATATTTCAATTATAACTTACGCGAGTATTAATTTTAAAATGTCACTTTATCTTTTATATAGCGTAGCGTTTTTTATAGCATTTTCAATACATAAGACACAATTTTCAATATCATACTAAATGACGAGCGAACAAACCTTTTTTCAAATCAAATTGTAACTTAATTTGTTGTAATTTTGTAAACTCAATTTAGTCACACTAATGTTTAAAAGTACACATAACACATTTCATCTTAAGAAATTTCACTAAACCACTGTTAACACACACTAAATTATATTACGAAAATATAAATTTGGAACACACTCACAATGTTTTAGCTTGAGTTATCACACGCTTATGCGCGAAGTTTTCAACATCATACAGCGGCACTATGTCACAATTTTTTAGCTCCGGGTATTGATACGACTTATCTATATTATAACTTGACAGTTAAAAAATTGATAAATTTTATCTGAAAGAGAACATCAATATACAACGTTTAATTTTAGAGGAGACGATTTTTTTTAGGATCTAAAAAATCACACGACAGGTGCCGTCGGTAAGTTGAAAGGCCAGCCCCCTATCGTCTGGCACAAAAACTAATTTATACGTGGAAACCTGTTTTCGATTCTCACCCTGTCACGTTACACCCCCTTTACGTTTTTTTTTGGCTACGCCATATGCGTTTATCCAAGGGTTTATTTATTCTTTGGTAGTTTGTTATGCTAGGATGGATTTATTATTTAAGACAAGTGAAATTTCAAATTTAGATTATGTTTATTTACAGTACACGCAGAGATCTCAAGTAAACAGCATATATTCGTTTGATATAGTAAATTTTGTGAAATGTGCGAGTTATTATTTAAACTAATACAGTATACACTGTCCTTGGTCTTTTTATAGTTCTGTGTCTATAAAAAGAACGTTTTATATAACACTATATAGACTATATTTTTAATAAACTGTATGTGGGTTGAGGTATTACATATTCATTACATTGTAATATAACGACTGCTTTATCTGCGTGATAAGAATGTTTGTTTATTAACTCTGTTTGACTGTGAGGTGTTTTTTTAAATATTTCATTGCCGAGAATGCTTGACGACTAATTTTGTTGCTGTTAATTTCGAGATTTAGTTTCACTTTATTATTACAGAATGATTAATCATGCAATTACTGGCATTATCTGTCATAAAGTAATAATACGTTCTAAATTGTGTAATTTTATAAATAACTTAATTTGATTGGTTTGGTAAATTTTATTATCGTTTTTTTATCTTTATTAAAACTGGACAAATAAATATCAATCAATGTATGGCTTGTAAAACTGTCTTGATTAGGTGTTTTTTATGGATTTTTGTGGTGATTGATTTGCTATAAATTGTTAAAGTAATTACCTTCAGCGACAAGAAATTGTTTAAATTATATTTTTTACTGATTGGAAAATTAGCGAAAGTAAATTAGATTTTTTTTTTTTTAAGTTTAACTTGTATGTATAGTATTTTTTATGAGTTGACTTATGGTGAAAGAAGATAAAAATGGGTGCATACCTTGTATAGATATTGGTCGAACATTCTGCTTACATCTACATCGTTTCCGACACAGTAAGTAGCCTCCATATTATCAGAACAACCGTTGAGGGTGTTGATGGATGCCACGATGGGCCTTAAATGTTCCAGGTTGTACGTTTGGTAGTCCAGTTTAACAAAAAAAATAAATACGTCCGCGTCGAAGAGTCTGATGGATATATCCCAGAAACACACAGAAAATCACAGTTCCCAATTACAGAGATTGGCTCACAGTCACTGATCAGAACGGTTCGTTTATAATCACTGAGAAAAAATCGTTCGGAAAAAACTTTTCTTCAGAATCCGGTAAACTCCGGGCGCGTGCTCACGTTTGGCATGTTTCCGGGTAGTCACGGAGTAGGTAATGTGTGGACGCAGTACGAAAGCGCGGTTTGGAATAGCGGACGAGAGAACAGCGACCCCTCCCGAGGATTGTGAGCGCGCCCCCCTCCGGCGTCGCGTCCCGCGACATGCGCGACCGGAGCGAAAAGTCGGACGGTCCCGCGCCGATCCCGATCTCAAAAATCCATGAAAAACGAATAAATAATAGTGGAGGAGCGCCCCCTCCTCATTTAACTTATATACGATGTAATCATGTCGTCGTTTCGCTTGTTCTTCACGGATGCAACCGAAGTCCTGGGTGCCACGCTAAAATGGGGATGCATTTCTTGTGTATTATCCTTCCATGTCTCGCCGAGTTTACAATCCACATATCTACTTGTAGTCTGCGCTTATGAATTGGTCGATATTTTGGTGTGCCTCAATGCCATGTCTTGGGCCACTGCTCCTTTTTTTTCTAAGATAATATGGTTCTTTTGTACGATAATCAAGATTACCCGAGATATTTAAAATTTATTTGTTTTTATTTATTTTTGAAGAAAGGACATACCTCTAAATGAATCACCCATTAGTTGTTTTATAGTTGCAAGGAAATTTTTATTCAATAAAATAAAATTTACTTCAAAGAAAGATCGATTGATGTTAAACAGTGGCAGATAAAGCTTTGGTTGCCGCAAATAAATTATACCTTTGGTAACATTTATTAAATCCAACGATAGCTTATTTATACGAGCAGTTAATCAATTTAATTTAATATGAATTACATTTAATAACAATATTTTCTAAGTAAATGAATATTTTGTTTCAGGATAGATTTATTCGCAAGTGGAGAGAAACTAGAATGCCGAAAGCTTCCCATTACTCAGCTTATAGCCTACAAAACAAGGTAATGTGTGACTAGAGTGTTTAAGCGCCATCTCCCCGCCAATAGCCATACCAATAATTTTTTAAAGAAACCGCACGTTTTAAATCCAAAAACATAATTATTCATTCAAATCTATATTTCTTTTTCTTTCAAATAATTTCGTATAAAATATTTATTTGCCTTAAGGCAGATCTTTATTTCCAATAAAACCAGATGTATTTCATCAAGCATCTTAAACGTCACTAAATTCAGTTACCTAAACTGAATCTTTAGTTAATTCTTTCAGTCCAGTTTTCACACAATGTTTGCAGTTGCTTTAGGCGGAATATTTAAATACTAGTTTAAACTACAATATTAATTCATTATACAATACTAATTCATTATAATTTTTATGTTTCAACTAGAAGTATGTTAATTAGAGCTTAGAAATAAAGTGGTAATGTTACCCGACCTAATGGATTGTTGTATGATCTTTGATGTTTTATGTATGTCGTAATTTAAG